>OY365792.1:4686952-6076952 GCA_959347355.1 Napeogenes inachia
CCACCAGAATGCTGTTCTGAGAGCTACTCGGAATGCTATTCTGCTGAGAAGAGCTGGCCAGAAACTCAACAGTTGCTCTTTTTGAATGTAATTTAACAATGTTTGACTTATACATTATAATATCAACCCTGCAAGTGAGTCAATGACCCAAGTTCCACACATTTCGATCAACCAAAAACTTTTGAAAGTTATAGTAAGATTTATTTAATAATATACCTTTAATTTTAGATTTAAAACCAAGAAAAGGAAGATCTAAGATATCTTGTGGAACTTTATTATATATTCGTATACTAAAGCCCATGAAGGATTTGTTAACTTATTAAAGTCGAAATTGAGGCGTTACGAGCCTATTTTTATTTCTTGTATTAATCGTATGTCTGTCGCTATTTTTATTATAGTCATTTAAATTTTGGCGTATATATAGTAAGTTATTCAAAATGTATTGAGAGGCAACCGTAAGAATACTATTTAGAACAAATTACTATTAAGAACTATCTATAAACGCCCTAATAAAATTATAATATTTACCATTATTATAAATGAATATGAAAGATATATATATCGCACATTTACGTATGAAACGTAACTGATACTGAACAAAACTGATAAATATTTTTCACTAATATATATTTTTTTAAATCGACCAAAACTTTTTATCGCATCATCAAAAGATATCAAGAATATAAAATATTTCTTTATAAACATGTTGTTTCTTTTATTTATTATGCTTATTTAATTAGAACTAAACACAAAGTTGTAGTTCATAGAGTCAGTTTATCATTCAAAGAAATTACCGAAATTTTATTTGTTGATTTATTTATTTCAAGTATAGTTACGTTTTTACAATACATAAGGCAAGATTAAAAATGTCTTGGTTATCTTACATCTCTTGGTTATCTTATATCTCTTGTTTATCTTATAATATCTTATGGTTATTATTTCACCAATTAGTAAGTAACCTTTTTAATGAATTAAAATTCAGAACTCTTAAATAATTTATAACACCGTCTTAGAAATATAAATGTGTAGACATAAAACTGCCAACAAGATGAATTGAAAACGGAAAAGTAAGCAACAAAAGACAAAAGTAGGTAGGTAATTTGTCTAACTGGCATTTATATGTTCTTATATTTGTTGAAACACTTCTGATCCCTTCCTTTTATATCCGTATTATTTATAAGTGGAACTAATTAACCTCAGTAAAACAAGTTCGATGTCGATGTGGAATATAGTAAATTAATGTTTACTTCTGTTCAATTTTGTTACTTTATTTAAATTTATTATTTATTATAAAATAAAGAATCATACATATACTTAAACACATTCCAGACACAAAACATAAACTCGTTATTTATTTACTGTGTGTCAGATTCGTCAAACACACTTAAATGTTTTTAAAAAAGCATATAATACAAATAATATTAATAAGAAAAAGAAAACAAAATATAATAAAAAATAAAACTTGTGCCATATTTCTTGTTATTTATATATTATTACTGCATTCTGCCTTTTATGTAGTCTATGCCTACCTCACCAAGAGGAAAAGATCTACCTAGAGAAACCTACTCACCTCGAAAATGACACATCACTTAAATGACAAAAATAGGAATTAGATATGAAAATTGACCAACAAAATATAATCTTCTGTCATAAGGATCGAAGTACACTTTGATGGAATCGATTTACTTTAATATAATATGTTATTATAATAAAAACAGTCTTACACGTGTACCGTAATAGATGAAAAAAGTGGAATAGTAACGATAGCATTTTTTTTTAATTAATGGAAATGTAAAAAATAACGCTATTATTATATACTAAACAGAAAGTAAAGTCAGAGTGAGTGTCAGTTGCGCCAACTTGGTAACTCACGAGGTTAATGATTTTATAATTTAATTTTCATATTACTTTTATAGACTGCACTTTCATACTATGAGAATAAGCTTTGGGTAGTATATAAATATTATATAGACGAAAAAGCTTTGGGTAGTATATAAATATTATAAAATGCTATGTATATCTGCTTGCAGTCGATCAAAGAAAATTATGTGTTATTTGTTATAAGTAAATAAATATTTTGATATAATAACTTTAGTAAATTTTTCTTTATTTAATAAAAAATATGCAACATTTTTATCCGTAATTTTCTCTAAAGATAAACGACATGCTGAATTTATATTGATAATAATAATAATAATAATAAATTTGTTTTGGTCATTGTAATCTGAATTGTTATAGTTTGTAATTCAAATAAGACTATCAAACATATGTTTAGTCGGTTGTTCACGTAAATTAATCGGAATTCGTTTGACTAGTTTCGAAACCAATCGGTGTTCCTATGCATGAGCTGGAAACATGGCAAACTATTCTGAGAGTCTAACTCAGCCGGGTAATATATATGACATTATGGTTCACGAAAGTTTATCCTACTAATATTATAAATGCGAATGTAAGTTTGTTTGTTATATATAGTTTTTCCATTTCAATGGGACGTCATAAACAAGGTCTTTATAATATCTATCATAAATAGGAAGTAAAAACGAAAAATTAACAATCAAAACTTTTGAAACTTAACATTACCTTCAATACAAAATTTTAAAACTAAAAACCCTGGATAAAGGAAGTTTGTAAAACTAATAACATGTAAAAATGTGAAAATCCTTACATCTATATATCTAATGCTATTTGTAATTTGTAACTCTGACCGTTGTTGATACATAGATACGGTATATAATTCATAGAATATATTAAGGAAACTCTTGATGATTTCGTGTTTAATCATCCACCGCAATTTACACTTGCTATTAATATATTTATTTTTTCAAGCTATTGTAATATTGCTATTTCAAGTATAGTAGTTTTTGCGTGATTGAGTAACAAACATCCATCCATCCAAACAACGATCAATCCGAAAGTTAGCTTTCGGATTTATAATATTAATATAGACATGAAGGTATTTATTGTACTTGTAAAATAAATTAAATATTAATGAGTTATATTCATATCATATCATAACTTTAATAAATTCTATATATGTAAAACGTCAGGATATCGCAAGTATATGACTTATCGAATTGTTGAGTTGTATAGTATTTGAATACTTGCTGAAAAAGAACATGCATTTTTATTTTTCAAAAGCTTATAAAGAATTTACACAGTTTACTGACCGTAGGTGTCAAGAAAATAGGAATAACCTGAAGAAATACGTTTGAAGTTAATAACAGATTTGGAATGCAAATTGTTCTCTCGTCTTTATTTTTTCCATTGTGTCGGATATGAGCACATAATATAATTAAAATGAAACATACCACAATAACTATATTCTTATCTTTTATGGTTATTATTTGTGTTTTGTCTTTATAAATATATTATTAAATGCATCTGTGAAGCGAATCAAATTTTATATAAGAATTAAATTTTATTTTATTATGTGCTACGTGCCACTTAATCGTTATTGTTGTCTGCTTTAAAACATCGTAGCATATTGCTACAAAAGTGTAGCAATATAAAAGTTTAGGCTTAGTCTAAAAAAGGTATCATTTTTGTAACTACATCACTCATTAAATTCTAATTATTCTAATTCTATTACGTAGTTCAAAACAAAACAAATACAGAAAACTCCTATGATAATTACTTTAAATTTTTTTATTGGATGTTTCTAAAATATAAACAATCAAATTTAATCCCATTTATTACAGAGATATATGCGAATTTAAAATTAATTGTTATTAATTCAATATCAAGATTTAAAAAAAAATATATAAATAGCAAATTACTTAATGCTATCTGTAGCCTATTTTCAAGGAATATTGAATAAAGTTTACTTTTTTAATTTGTATAGTTACATAAATAATTATTAATCAGATTAATATAATTATATTCGTCATACATCGAAAAAGAAAATCCAGAAAAAGGATTTTGTGTTTGAATTATCTCAGCGCATTGCTTAAAACTATTTCTTTCGAGATTTTTTTATCTTGCGGAACGTTTAAAAATACATTTTCGGAGTTGTTATCTCGGCGCACTTTTTAAAACCTTTTATTTCGACGTTTTACATCTTAAGGAACGTTTTTTGGGAGTAGTATTTGCAGAAGAGTTTTCGTAGTTGATTTTTATTTACTACTGAATGACAACGTTTATACAGACTACATTAGTTGTAAGCTCGTTATTATCGGGACATTTCTTTCTCCTTAGTCTCGTTATATGATAATCAATTTACCCATTTACAAATATTTAGATGAGATAATTTAAATATTAAATGTATATAGAATGAAAAAATAATTGATACGGATTCGCACCTGCGACCTGTCTAAAGCCATCTTTGTAACTATCCTCGCTTGTTCTTCGTATTTTTTAATATTACTATAATTGGAATACTGGGTATTTCAACACACGACACTAATAGCATCCACACAATGGCGTTTCCAGTAGCATTGAGTATGACGCTAGTTTAATACTGATAGTACTGCACTATACTTTTACCATTAAGACGAAGTTTTATTTAACTGGAGTTCCGAGAGCTATTGTTTGTTCATTGCCCTTATATTATACATTGTGTCGATCATAAAACTAAATGCACACAATCTAGAACATACTTAAATATGCAACAATAATAATATTTCTTTTTAGTGTTAATTTTTTCACATATTGACAGTTGTTTTTTAATTATATGAATATATAATAAAGTTTCATATTTTATTTTATTTTATTTATTATGTACTGCATACTCGAATCTATGTATGCTATGAAACAATCTAGCATACTGGTCTGTGAGCCTAAGATTGATGAAATTATTGTTTTAGTAACTACATAATTTACTCTTGGGGCTAATATTCAGAATTAGTAACTTCCAGTATTTATATTATATATTTATTTGGTAAAAACTATTATAACATTATTTTAATCAAGATAATTAACTTTCAACGACAAATGATACATTAAATAGGGATTTTTATAAAGGCCTCAATATCTACTTTTAATGAATTTAATTTCGAACTAATAAATTGTAACTTTAATGACTTATGCTCGCTGACAAAGTCAAAACTATTAATTTGCCTGGCAAATAAGAACCAAAATCCGCATCACTAACAAAGAGGTATGGAGAACATTGTGTCGTTTAGATGTGAATAAAGCCAGTGGTCCTGATGGTATACCAGCCATTCTGCTCAAGACATGCGCAGCTGAGTTGTCTCCTGTACTGACACGTCTGTATCGTCTCTCTTTCATGACTGGAATAGTGCCGAAATCCTGGAAGCTTGCTAATGTGCAACCCGTGCCCAAAAAAGGCAGCCGTGCCGACCCTGTCAATTACAGACCGATTTCAATCACCTCATATTGAACTCGCGCCTACTAGCATACCTAGAAGGTAACGATCTCCTCAGTGACCGACAGTACGGGTTTCGCCGTAATAGGTCTACTGGGGACCTCCTAGTGTATGCTACTCACATTTTAGGCGAGGCCATCGAGAAGAACGGAGAAGCGGTCGCCGTCTCTCTGGACGTCTCGAGGGCATTTGACAGGGTCTGGCATGCGAGCCTTATATGCAAGCTTTCAGCGTACGGTATATCTCCTGGTCTGATCGGCTGGCTAACGGACTTTCTGAGCCACAGATCTCTCCGAGTAGTTGTCGACGGGTGTTCCTCGGAACCCTTGACAATAAATGCCGGAGTGCCTCAGGGGTCCGTTCTTTCTGCAACTCTGTTTCTGCTGCACATTAATGATCTGTTGAAGCCCGGTATCTATGGGTATGCAGACGACAGCACAGTTGTAGAAAGATATCTGCCGAGTACTCGGGCTAGTCGAGATCAAGTACAGTCTGAAAGAGAAGCCATGGTGCAACGTTTGAATGACAAACTTCAGGCAGTCTCCGCATGGAGCAATGCCAATCTTGTCAAGTTCAACGCCACCAAAACGCAGACGTGTCTATTCACCGCCAAAAGGAGCCCTTTCACCTTGGCTCCTACTTTCCAGAATGTATCCTTGGAATACAGTGTCCGGCTTCAGTTGTTAGGCTTAGAGATTTCCTCGAACCTCAACTTTGATCGGTTTATTGAGTCCAGAGCAAGAGCAGCAGCAGCAAAGCTTGCCGTTCTGGCGAAGGTTCGGCAGTACTTTACACCGGGACAGCTTCTTGTTTTATACAAAGCACAGATCCGGTCGTGTGTAGAGTACTGTGGTCACATATTTGCTGGTGCCGCAAAGTCTCATCTTGCGGTTCTGGACTCAATTGAGAGGCGAGCAAAGAGGCTTATAGGCGATCCCGAATTGGTACCAGCCGACCTCCAAAGCCTTGAGCACAGGCGTAGAATTGCTAGCCTCTCAGTATTCTATAGGATACATTTTGGTGAGTGTGCGCTGGAATTACACAATTTAATTCCCCCGTCCCCCTTCCATCACCGGACGTCCCGACGCACGGCAGGTTTTCATCCTTTTGTTGTGGACATTCCACCTGTCCGAACGAAGCGCTTTGCTTCCTCATTTTTACTGCGTACAGCAAAGGATTGGAACAGTTTGCCTGCGTCGGTATTTCCGACCGAATACAATGTGGGTGTCTTCAAGCGAAGAGTGAATAGGTTGCTAGGGTAATGCGCCTTACCACCTAAGACTACATTCCACTTACCATCAGGTGGAATGTAGTCAAGCATTGCCCTAGATCGTATAAAAAAAAAAAAAGCTTGTGTTGTATGTGCTATACGTTTTTTATTCCAATTAAGTGAACGCCTGAAACGTAGTTTCCAAACAGTAGATAGAATATAATTTGACGTAACAAAACTATAATATTATATAAAAATACTATCAATAACTGTTACATATATTCATGAAATCAAAATATTAAGAAAATTTTCTATTGCTGATTAGTGCGGGTAGATAATACAAATGACGTCACAGAATTGACCTACTAAATTTTCGTACTATATTTGGAATTTATATACTCTGATATCTTTCATATATGATTTTTCTTGGTAATGATCTTAAATATATAATTCTTCGAATTGTCAATTCAAAATATATTTATACTTTATTAGGAATGAAGTTATAATACCCATCTATTATAACTTCATTCCTTAAAGGAATCTTGATCATCAATATATTTTGAATTTAGTTCCGATCCATAAATCTTTAACCTTAAGATAGTCGAGGGATAATAAAAATACTCAATATTTTGGAATAAACCATAAATGACAAATTTATCTGTTGCTATTAGATAAATTCATAAAACTATTATTTATTATCATACCATTATTGTTAACCACCTGTCCATCTTCCAATTATTTGACGTCGGAGCACAGTTGTTATTTCTTGCACGTTCTTCAATACTACGTTATTTTACCGCAGACTTGCTTCATTGCAATATCATTTTTAATCCAGTACATTCAATCTTAGGTGGCTCTCTTTCCGCTTATAACGATCCACAAACATATCATAAATCTTTTTTCGTTATAGTCTTCTTTCATTAGGGATGGGCCCTGCACGTTACTACCAATGCTTCTTTAGAAGTGCCTGCATATTATACGTAATTTTTAATTAATTAGATGAAAGATGGATAATGATGATATAGATCGGACCAACCAACACGAAAAGCCGTATGTGTGATTGTTTTATATTTTTTTCTTTAGTCTAAAGAGGTAGTCGCAAATCATCATCATCATCACTATTATATTATTTAAAATACTGGTTTAATAAAATATAAGCCTTAACGCAATATGGTGTGATAAGTTCTCGAGAGACATCGACGTCAGGGTCGTAGCGTCATGAAAAGAATACGAAACAAAATTCTCTTAATATTATATGTATAAAAATAATATTAAATATAAATTATAGAGTTAAAACTATCAAAATGTTATCTTTATTCATTTAAGGTTCAGTGAACTTTAAGGTACAAAGGTGTTAATCTCTATCGGTTATTTCGATCTCGACAAGGGGACGTATTTATAAAGGAAGGTGTTATCAATAAATTTATATTTTTTATTTCTATATTTTCTATTTCTATACAAACACCTCAAAAAGAATAAAAATAATATTGTTATGTAAATTTATTGAAGTCGTTTTGGTCGGGGGACCGTTGCACGTGGTGTTAAGTTTTCAAAACTAATAAATGAGGACTACACGATTTGATATTGTTATTTCGTTATTTGCCTTCGTAATTTAATTATATTTCGTTTTGTTCCTTTATTTGCCGGTCCCCCGACGCAACGACTTCAATAAACATACATAAAAATATTATGTTTATTTATTTTAGAGGTGTTTTGTATAGGGGTTTTGGTAGTTATTTTTTTTCTACTTTTTAAAGTAGAAAAAGTTTCTGGTTTCTATATTGTACAAAATGAACGAACGCACCGACGAACTCTTCAATTTTTAATATTGTTAATTTTTAATATTGTCAATTTTTAATATTGTAATAATTTGTTTTCCTATTAATATTGCATAAAAAAGTTTTACCAGCATCAGTAAATACTCAATATTTTCGAGAGAACTGCTTTTATTTCTAACAAACAAAGCTAAAAACCATAATATCGACGAACCAGGCTTTCAATTAAAAAAACCGCGCGTTTTGCTGTTACGTTGCAACAGATATACACAGATACACGGATACATAGATACACATATAGACAGGTGAAACTTATAATACCCCTCGTTTTGAATCGGAGGTTAATCAAATAAAAAATTACAAACCAGTAGATTAAAAAGAATATAAAATTAATTTAAGTAGTACGAAATTCTTATACTTTTAAAAAGTAAGTTTTTCATACATGCTCTACTTATTTATAATAAATGCAAGAATTTCACACGAATCAATTTCGCACTTATAGCTACCGTTTTTTATTGAGTAGGACAAAATATTTTTTTAAATTAACACTCGATTACAAATTCATAACAATAGATTCCTACTAGTTGCTTAGAAACACCCTTAACTCCTAACACTACTATAATCTTAGAGGTTACGATTAAGATCTCATCATATACATTTTTACTACATCTTACGTGTTTAATAAATCTTCTTATAGTATTGTAATAAAATACTTTTATTTTCTATTTTGCAGTCTACAAGGACATAGCCTACTTAAATATCAAGAAAATTTTAAGATGCCAACGAAATACGTGACTAGGAGAATAAGGAGCTTTAAACTTTAATATATACAATTCTAAACTGATGTGAAATAAGTTTTAGGTAGACTTTTGCAAGAAATATAAAACATCGGAAGAATATCGAATCTTATATTATATCATCTTATCTCACTCTGATTTAATTTATTCAATCTCTTTAGTTATGTAGGTTTTGCTATAAAGTTATATTTTGGAGCAAGTATTATTGAGTAATAATAGAAAACTTTGTTTGTTTATTCGTTAATTATTCTCTCAAGAACGCTCAGTTGATGTTTTCTACGAAATATATTAATAACAATAACTTACATATTTTTTTTGAAGTACAAGCTTATAATAAGATACTGTGATTTAGGTAATCTTTTTTACAATAAAAAGATCGGTTCGGAGAACTGCATTAATCAAGATAAGTTTGAATCTAAACTCAAGTTCTTAAATAGCCGTCCCTTCTGCACATCACCTGATGTTCAGGTTATTGATATTTTTTTAAGATGGTACGCCGACATAAACATTAATGACTTAATAAATATAAATACGAATAATACTCACTTGCTCTAGTATGGACATCATTCTCAAGTGTAAACAAATAGAATAAATTGATAATCATTCTTTAGACTCTGATATTTAAGAAGTCTGTTTTTCGAAATAGTAATAATTAAATGTATTCATACCGAAATATTCATTATATTAAAATTCATTAAAAATTAAAATCTTCATTAATTTTATACTCTCATGATGTCTACATAAATATATTAGTGTTATACTTCAAACCAAATGTATTTTTGATCACTTAAAATAAATTTTAGTTTACTTTGTTTTCAGCCCTTTTTTTGTGATAATTTTATATATAGAATTCGCAATATAAACACAATATTATATTATGAATAACATGTTTTCGAACACAATATATGCTTTTAATCATTACACTGGTTCACAAAAATAAGCATATGCCAGCGGCAACATTTCGGCAATTGTAACTTCAGCCCAAGTCATCTATGGTATAAAGAAAAAGAAAGGTCGGCAATAAGAACTTGCTCCGGATTTAATATTATCAACCTTGTAATAGAAGCAGTTTGTTCAACCTCAATTTTGCAACGCTATAGAATATATAGTATATAACTGCATGAATCAGCCTCAGTAGTTTTTCGTAATATAATCTTTCGATTAAACACAATTGTTGACATGCTGACAGATTATTACAAATAAAGATATTAATAATACGATTACGATACTACTAATTATATTACACCTTTAAGTTCTATTTCGTAAAGCAGTTTAATCAATTGATAAAATCAAAGGATGTACTTAGCTTAGTCAAACACATTTATGTAACTATGCTTTTAGGTTTTACTGTCAGAAAAATGGAAATAAAGGAGTAAATTTTGTTAGATATTTTTAATGTTATTCTAAATTTAGGCGTCTAAATAAGGACTGAAAGATAAAAATATGCTTTCAGGATAAGGTTTCTTTTGTGAATGTTACTCAATTAAGTTTAATGGAACGAAACTCAAAGGACCACTTAGAACGATTGAATAATAATGGTTTTCCTTACACAACTATTGATTCAAAATATTTCTTTAAACCCGCTTCTTACAATATTAACTATTAAATTCAAAATAAATAGTATAATATTATATAGATATTTAACATTACATGTTTTAAAATATTGTACCTAGAAAGTGAAATTAATATAAAAAACTTCAAAAGCCTAAAATAAATACAAATATTCTATTATTTAAACATTGTTTTCCTTGAATTTTTGCAGTTTAGTTCAGAATCTAATACTGAAGTATTGGAATATTTTTCAGTTTTTTTATTTACATATCGGCAAACAATCTCCGTCTACTGTAACAATTTTCTCTATTTCTTATATTTTATTTGTAATAATATCTTCTTATCCAGTTAAATTTATAAAATTGTATTAAGATTTCTAAATAAGTTTGTGTTATATTACAAAGGATGTGATGATAGAAAAAGATGAGCTTCCAAGAAAACGAAATAATCTTTACAAGTCTCGCAAATTATATATTCCTTTTCAAACTTGTTAATTTTAATGTTTTATAAGCTTCCATAAGGGCTTATATAGCTTTCCTGAATGTTAAACTCTCAAAACAATTATACTAAGATAAGATAAAAGTTTTTCTTTTCTAATATAGAAATCATGTGAAACGGGACTGAATATAATGTAGGTAACGTTTTAATTTATATTAAATCTATTCTAAAAATAAAAGCGTATTAAAAAGAGAACACGACTCTATATAATACTATAAATAAATATGTTCTAGATTATATAAATATATATGTAGATCACGATAATTTAACGATAATTAGTAACTCAATTGATATCATTGTAACAGTGGGGTGTGAACATCGTGACGTAACGAGTCACGTGATCGGAATCGTTTGGAGGGGCACCGGAGACATTTTAAATATTGGAGAGCATTGAGTCGAGGAGGAATCGATTAGTGAGAGGAATCAATTGTGTCTGTGTGGTTTAATTGCCTGAGACCTACGCCTCGGATCCTGTACCAGAATATTCCATCAAGAACGAGCAAGTCACTAATATGCCTCTATCTCCGAAATATATATATATTACGGAAAATCTTTCACTGATTCATATGGAAAGGCTAGACAAATGGCTTACAAAAGTAATGACGAACAAAGTGATCTACATGGCAAGGGCCAACAATTTAATGCTTACGGTAATTTCTATTGTTAGTATGAGCATGCAGCGTGAGTATATCTTGTTTTTCTACTGTAATAATAAATTATGCTACTAGCTAGTACCAATATTGGTAATTACTTCCTATGCAGTTACTTTGCACCTACATAGGAAGTGATTGCCAATTTTGGTGCTCTTTATCAAAAATAGGTTTATTTGGCTTGCTTTATTTGGACCTATAATTATGAACTAAATTCCTTAATAGATATTTCCACCTTCAGAATGTATGTCTGTATAATATTATATATTTAATATCATTGTAACTCCAAGATGGATACAGGATCTTGGCTTTAAATTTTAATATTAATGCTATAATGGACACATCACTCCTTTAAGACAAGTATCATTTATTATATTGTTGAGGTAATTTATCCAATTATTACAATATAATTTTAAGAGATATATTTGTTGCCTAAACGTTCTTTGAGATCGATACGAGACCGTTACTTTCCAAAAAAGCGTCTACTTCTTCCTCAAAAGTCAATACAATCTTGGTACTTCTAAATTGTTGCACAAGTTCCTGGATGGCGGTAATCATTTGTCATCAGATAATCAGGTGCGCTCGTGTACAAAATAAAAGGCATTATTAAGATACACAATTCTTCAACAAGCAATGAAAGAAATACATATGCAGATTTATATTTTGACATAAATTCAGGTTGTATAATTTAGTCATATATTATTCCAAATATAAGTGATTTGAACATAGTACAATCTTTGACATGATAAGTTCACGAGTGTCACCGATGTCACGATCGTAGCGCTATAAAAATTCACGATATAATAGGGCACGGAACTTATGAAGGGACATATTAGTGCTACTACAATCCGCCTCTTCGGTGTGTAGCAATGTGCTACCCAGATAAGTGAGTGGCCTTTCGTGTATATCGCTACTATAAACTAATAAAGCTATGGAAAATATACAAAGAAAAAAGGTTATTATTACCTTTCTCTACTAAATCAAATATTAATACGATTAGAAGATAAGAAATACGCTAGCCGATATCATAATCCTAGATTAATTCAAATTAATGATTTATAATTTGTCTCATCTAAAATATATTTTCGATGCGTCTTTTAGAAATTGTTTACTGTAGGGAAATGCCAACTACGTCTTATCTTATAATAATCATATTATGTTAAGTTGTTCTTATAACAAATGAAAAAATATTATATGGTTAAGCATCTACCAGTATTACGATTTTTCATAGAGTCTAGGGATGTACTTCGCTTAGTGGTAGTTCAAATCTGGAAGAATATTGTTTGTTGGTATTGAATGTTTATATTAATTTTCGTATATATATTACGAAGGCGAAAAATTGGATTGTGGATGGCTTCCATTAATTTTGTGATAAACACCAACGTGATTTCCTAGTATATATATATTTTTTAATATATATATATATATATATATATATATATTATATATTTTTTTTAATATATTATATAATATATATATATATATATACTCGGATTTTTTTATTATATATATATATATATATATATATATATATATATATATATATATATATATATATTATATAATATATGATTTCCTAGTATATATATTTTTTTTAATATATATATATATATATATATATATATATATATATATATATAAAAAAAAATATATATACTAGGAAATCACGTTGGTGTTTATCACAAAATTAATGGAAGCCATCCACAATCTAATTTTTCGCCTTCGTAATATATATACGAAAATTAATATAAACATTCAATACCAACAAACAATATTCTTCCAGATTTGAACTACCACTAAGCGAAGTACATCCCTAGACTCTATGAAAAATCGTAATACTGGTAGATGCTTAACCATATAATATTTTTTCATTTGTTATAAGAACAACTTAACATAATATGATTATTATAAGATAAGACGTAGTTATATAGTATATATATATATATATATATATATATATATGTCGGAGATAGATTCACATTAGTGACTTGCTCGTTCTTGATGGAATATTCTGGTACAGGATCCGAGGCGTAGGTCTCAGGCAATTAAACCACACACACAATATGACAATTCTTGTATTAAATGTAGGTAATCAATTCTCACAAATTACTTAGTAGGTATACACTATACAATTATCAGAGTTGCGTGAACAACCGATCTCGTTTGGGGGTCCGAACTGTAAGGCTCTCACTAATCAATTCCTCCTCGACTCAAAGCTCCCCAATATTTAAAATGTCTCCGGTGCCCCTCCAAACGATTCCGGTCATCGTTACGTCACGATGTTCACACCCTACTGTCACAATGATATCAATTGAGTTACTAATTATCGCTAAATTATCGTGATCTACGACACGGCCATACTGACAAGTCACACGTCCTCGTGTGCGTGTATCTCTATGGAGTGAGAATAACTATGTCCCCTCTGAGTGACGATAACCACGCCACCTACATCGAGTGACGATAACCACGCCACCTCCATCGAGTGATGATAACCACGCCACCTCCATCCAGTGACGATAACCATGCCACCTCCATCGAGTAGCTTTAGGATTCGCGGTTGTCCTGGGATGTAGGGTCTGAAATAAAACAAATAAGTCCAAGGATAACTTGCTCGGCTATTCTGACAAAACCAGTGAATGTCACGTCTCAGGTTTTTACTCTATATACACTCTTAACAAAAGGTGCGCACTACACCTTATTTACAACAGTTAAAAACTACTCTGATCATTAGATCCATCACTTTACTTTACAAAATCAACCATGATTTTACCAGACTTGCGTACTCAACTCAACTCAACACTTTTGCAATATGATACAGTCCATCGATCATATACAAACAACTACCATGAACCAGTCCATCGGTCATGTATGAATACTTTTGCAATATGATACAGTCCATCGATCATATACAAACAACTACCATGAACCAGTCCTTCGGTCATGTATCTACTTTTGCAATATGATACAGTCCATCGATCATATACAAACAACTACCATGAACCAGTCCATCGGTCATGTAGATCACAAAACAGACCCATCGCCTACACGTGATACACCACACGTGAGGTGCGGTCAACAAGTATGAGTAGGCAAGCTATTATCTGTAGTGAATTCAATATCACTTTGCTCAACTAAAACATTTAGTTCCTGAGGGATCTTGTGATCGGAATGATTTGAAATAGACTTTCTAATAGAAAATTATTAATCATAACCTCTGATAAGATCTATAACGTACTCTGGACACTATGATCGTTGCCAGTTAGAATTACTGAGTTATTTAAATGTTACACAACAATTGTTTGCTA
The DNA here is from genome assembly GCA_959347355.1 of Napeogenes inachia. Lineage (NCBI taxonomy): Eukaryota > Metazoa > Arthropoda > Insecta > Lepidoptera > Nymphalidae > Napeogenes > Napeogenes inachia. Next base: position 4,702,062 of record OY365792.1, read on the forward strand.
CACATTCTGTGATCAGAGAACTCTCTCCGGCCTGGGTGGAGCAGCGCCGACGACTCCAGGCGTCCGTAGGCCCGGACCTAACGCTGCCTGCAGTCGTCACTGCGATGTTGGGCAGCGAGGAGGTCTGGGTGGAAGTGGCTTCCTTCTGCGAGGAAGTAATGTCGCGGAAGGAAGCGGCGGAGCGGGCGCGCATGGACGATCCCCTTGCGCCCCCGCACCGCAGACGTCGAAGGGGCCGGAGAAGACGGCAATACGAACTTCTCCAGCCTGGTGGTGGCCAGTGGGCAGGGGGTGTGGGGACACTCCCGCCCACATTGAACAGGTCACCACCCGCGTCGGGTGGGAACGACCGGGCGCTCCTGGTCGCTCCCACAGGCCCCCCCACTCAGCAAGGGGGGCAGGTGGGGTCCGTCGTGTAAAAGACGGGCCGTCGCCGGCGGGGTCGTGGATGAAGGGCTAGCCGTACCCACGACTCCGTCAATAAGGCGAGGAAGGAGCGCCGCGGGGTTTTTAGTGGGTACACCGTTTTCGGGAGTCCCACACACGCCCCTCGCTTCCCCCGCGAGGGGTACGGTGCGTAAGGCATTTTCCCCGCGGAAACAAAAAAAAAAAAAAAAAAAAAAAAAAAAAAAAAAAAAAAAATCAGAGAACTCTCAGCACAAGAACCAAAACAATATGAAAATGACTCACCAAAGTCCTATAGTACCATTAAGGTAGCTTACGTGATCACTTCAACCCTTCTTTCTCTGTGGCTGCCTGCCGCTGGCACTGTATCGAAACTTCTCGTACCCCTGTTGCACCTGTCGACTTTACAACTTATTGAAAAAGGAAAAATCAGTTATAATAAAGTTGAACATCATAATTGAAAATAAATGCCCACTCAACTAAAGCCTAAAGCAACTAAGCACCACTTATCATTACGTTTTAAACCAAAAATGTATTCTAAAAACAACATAAAACACAAAGCATGAATCTTATTCGTCACATATGGCTTTTCACTAAGCCCTACCAACAAACCTCCTGTTTGTTTCATGGCATTGCTTTTAATTCCGAGTCCCACAGACTCCCAATTGAACTAAGATTCACTACTATCACTTTTACTCAATCGACAATTCAATCGCTTTTACTACAACCTCTACTTCAAGTGGTACTTAACCCTCTGGCATCAAAAACAAAGGTTTTTTTTAACTTTCTCATAAGCTCTAAAAATGAAACTTTTGCAACCCTGGTCATTGTACAATTTGTCGCAAGTTGAACTTTATCTACGGCATCTTGCCCCAATCGACTATTGCTAGGTTTGTTGCGAAAACATTTACAAGACGTAAATAATAAGTTCTTACTTTTGCTAGACTAACTAACCGCTTTATTTTACAGCATTTACGGGCCTTGATCGGCAATAATACGCATTCACAATATACGATTAATTAATAATTGTAAGTTCGCCCGTGATTCCTACACATGTAGGTAGACAAGAAATAAAATATGCCGAAAATCGAATTACATTTTTTTTAAAGTCTTGTCTAGTCTTAATCGGTTGAATCTTTAGAGCTATCGCGTTACCATGGTTTTCCGAATTTAAAACAAAGTTATTTAAAACAAAAGTTTAAAACATTGTTTTCCGAGTTTAAAACAAACATTCACGTTTACGAAAATCCGGGATAAAATAATTTCGCGTCTTATCATACGTAACAAAACGACGTAAAGTTAAAGTAAAATAATTATCAGTAAAAATTAAAAAACAAGATCGTGAGGGTTGATCGCTAATCTCAAAACCAGTCATCGCAATAACAATAATAAAGTTCTTACCACTATATTTGATAGCTTAATTTTCTTTAACTATCGAGTATTTACCGCAAAAATTGGATGTAAATCGAAACGAATTCACCTTTATGCTGTGACGTATCCGATGGTAGATAAATTGCTCAGACCTCAACGCGTTGCTCGCACCGTACTTTACCAGTACCGCTGCCATAGCTGCCATCGCCACGACCGCCGTCACGACCATCAGCACCATCAGCGCCATCCACGCTGAGCCGTGTCACCGCCGACCGCGCAGTGCCGTCACCGCCAGCCGCTCCGCGCAGTCACCGCCAGCCGCTCCGCGCCGTCACCGCCAGCGCCGTGCTGTCACCGCCAGCCACGCCACGCCGTCACCGTCAGCCGCGCCGCGCCGTCATCGCCATCCGCGCCGCGCCATTACCGCCATTGGCGCCGCGTCGTCACCGCCATAATTTCTCATTTCTTTTCTTTGTTCATCAGCAGCGACTTCTTCTTTCATAAAAACTTCACATTGATTATCAACTATTGATTGATTGTATTGATTCTGGAACTTCCTTGTTACTTCATTTCTTCATTTCATTATCACTTCATTTCTTGCTTGACGTGATTTGTAGCTTCAATAAACTTATCTTGCGGGTAGTTGGTGGTTGTAATGCCCGAGTGAATCCCACTTCTGATGTCGGAGATAGATTCACATTAGTGACTTGCTCGTTCTTGATGGAATATTCTGGTACAGGATCCGAGGCGTAGGTCTCAGGCAATTAAACCACACACACAATATGACAATTCTTGTATTAAATGTAGGTAATCAATTCTCACAAATTACTTAGTAGGTATACACTATACAATTATCAGAGTTGCGTGAACAACCGATCTCGTTTGGGGGTCCGAACTGTAAGGCTCTCACTAATCAATTCCTCCTCGACTCAAAGCTCCCCAATATTTAAAATGTCTCCGGTGCCCCTCCAAACGATTCCGGTCATCGTTACGTCACGATGTTCACACCCTACTGTCACAATGATATCAATTGAGTTACTAATTATCGCTAAATTATCGTGATCTACGACATATATATATATATATATATATATATATATACAGGGTTATTTTTAATTAGTTGAGCACCTTTTGCAGGCAGCCTCTCTACATCAATCCCAACAACATTTGTTCTACGACTTTTAAAAAATCTTGATAAATAACTCAGAATAAACGAAACAAAAAAAATTTTGCTCCCTCGATTATTTATTACTCTGTATTTTGTAAGCAATCTAAAGGTCACGGCAGTCTAGCGAAAGTCAGAAACTGTTAAATGCGCGCGCCAGCTTTTTTCGTATAGCTTCATCTCTTTTACACCATGTTGCTATGGAAATACTAAATAATCAAAATGACAAGTATGTGGATTACAAAACACAATTTACATTAACCAAAAAATAAAATTATCGGATAAGAGTTGTATTATTAAATAATGAATTGTAATTACATACTGGACAATACGATTTTATGGACTTGCTATTAAAACTAATAAATAAATTCAAGATTATAACATGAAGAACAAATTATGAAGAATAATTTTATTTGTGAAGATCCAACATGTTAAGAAGCCTAAAGTTATTATTTTTAAAGTGGATTGTGTACATTTCTGTCTGTTTTTATGGTACTTATGTGTTTCTTACTAATAACGTTTTTTTTTTGTTTTATTTCGAGTAATATTGTAATAATATTGTGTCTAAGATAGTTTTATTATTTTCAATTAAACAATTTTATACCCGAATGTACAATACCTACTACAACTTCCCCGCGTTTTTTCTTAGCCGGTCAAATTGAAATTAAATTTACTAGGAAATTAATAACATCTTACAATTTATTCAGATTATTACATTTCACCTCAATTTATGAATTTAAAGAAGTAAGTTTGCTAAGACCAAAGAACGTCGAGATACCTACCTACTAAGCACTCGATCGCACTCTGAATCCACTTTCCCTTCATACTTAATCAGGCTTAGGACTGGCTACATTATTCCTTTAAAAAGTTACTAAACCAAACTTTTATTGTTTAATGCAGGCGTATTTAAAAAGTGGAATCAGCTAATAATTTACAATAATGTAATCATTTACAATAATTCAATGTCTCATTTACAGTTACTTAGATAATATGAAAAAAATAATTACAAATTACCTCTTAAATTAAAATCTCGCTGATGCCGGTGGACATCACGCACATACCGTTCAAAGTAGTCCCCTTCGCATCCAACACAAAGACCACACATAGGTATGTTAGGGAATAGCCGTGCATACTCGCGGCAGGCTTTGCGCACATTGTCACCACACCTAGCTAACACTCGCACCATCTCGGTATACTCGATACTTGTATGAGTATACGGCATTGCAATACTGTTATCCGTAGGTGCACATTAATCGTAATTATCAAATAACAAAAATAATAATGTCAAATTACAATAATTTTGGAGAATTAGTGTTACCATTAATTAAAAAACATCACTGTAAAATATTAAATAACAATATTTAAAACAGCTCCATCTTTGATCTCAAAAAAAACTTCATTCAATGTTTTAACACCATGGACTGAGCATGGTGTTATAACTTAGAAAAAATAAGCTCAAATATTAAACTTATAATTTAAATAAACTTCCTATTATTCCTCCTGGTGTTTCTTAATATTTTATTTTGTCGGATATCTGAATGAAGTTTATGCTGGGGATCACAAGATGGAGCCATTTTAAATAATGTTACTATTTTACGGTGATGTTTTTAATTAATGGTAACACCAACAGTTGGTGTCAGTACCAAGTGTCCAAATTCCAAAATCCAAAGTCATTGTAATTTGTAATTTAATATTATTATCTTTGTTATTTGATAATTGATATTTCATTTGTCTCGTGAGATTTATGGTGACGAAAGTGTGTAGTATTATTGATATTTTATATTAACTATCTGGATTGTTTCTGTATACCGACGCTTCTATTTGTGACTGACTGCAATTTCTAGGAACTTCGTAAAGAAATTCGTAAGTAACCTATTGTTTTATTGTAATGATATAAATATTAACCAACGAGATAAAATGATATGTATAAAGTAAGTTAAAGAGAAGTTATTGTTATTGTTTTGTAAAAATAATATTTATCGAATTCTCAAAGAAAATACGCTATATTAATTACTATTCAAAATAATTTTGGGATCAAACTAGTTGCATACATTTTAAAGTGATAGTATTTTTAGTGAATATAAATAATATAAATGTAATCAAGTATTACAAATTTTCTAAACATAGAAAAGTAGTTCTTATTACTAGGTGGGAAACTTTTTAATAATAACGTAAATATTTGCAGGATCAGAAAAAGTTACAGTGCCCTTATTTCATAAACCAAATAAAAATATTGAGACATTCAACTTCTGGACAACGTCTATTGGAGAATTTGTTTTTTCATGAGATTCTTAAACAGTTAGACAATATTTCAATTAATTTATTCCTTTTTAATAGGTGTAAATATTGTAATTAGATAATAAATGCTTATTTTGTAAAAATGATATTATACAAAAATATGTGTTTCGACTATTGTAGAAAATATTTTAATAAATAAAAGTGGAAAATGATGCTATTTTTTATTACACCTTAGAAAATGATCAAGTTCTAACGTGCATAGCCGCCGCTGCGTCACCCCGCCACCCCGCGCCCCGATGCGTGTGGCCTTGGCACATATTTTGACAAGTTGCGTGGCCTCTCTTTGCTTTGCTCAAGTTTAATGCACGTTCAGAGGCAATAATTAAATTTTGTATGGAAAAAATCAAATTTTTAAATCTATTAATTTTAAAAAGTCGTAGAACAAATGTTGTTAGGATTGATGTAGAGGGGCTGCCTGCAAAAGGTGCTCAACTAATTACAAATAACCCTGTTTATATATATATATATATATATATATATATATATATATATATCTATATATATATATATATATATATATATATATATATATATATATATATATATATATATATATATATATATATATATATATATATATATATATATATAGATATATATATATATATATATAATAAAAAAATACGAGGGAAATATATTAATATTTATATTTTCCACAATTGAAAATGAAATAGCACAGAATGTAAAATTGACAAGAAATTAAATATCTTATAAATATTATTTAATGTTATTATAAAACTAAACTTCTATATTTTTATCAAGAGGTTCAAAATATACACTCAGATGAAGCTGTGGTGTGAAAATTACTCTGTACTTAAGTTTTATTGAACGGAACCTAAGGGTTCCTTTAACAATGAGAAGTTCAAATAAATTGAAGATAAATGGGTTGTTTTAATATTCATGACAGATATTAAAAAATCTATAATATCTTATTGTTACTTGGGCAGTGCATGAAGCATATAATATAAACATACAAAAATACTCCTCAAATATATTTAATAATTCTTATATAGAGCTAGATTCATCAACTAATGCTATTAAAAAGTAGAGAAAAGCTTTATTGGTATATGATGGTTTTGATTCACATTAAATTCATAAATTATTAAATAACATATTAAAAATATGAAACAGTTGTTTAATTAAAAAGAAATTCCATTCTTTTTTTTTCAATTTCGCAACGTAAATTATTGATTTTTTGGCTAATCCAATTGACAATTCTCTAAAAATTTGTGTAAAGAACATTTTACAGCCTCATATTACTGTACTCCGTGTATTTACTTTGTAGTAGTAGGGTGTTAGAATTATTACGTTATCTCATTTTGTAATTAGGACATCACGCCTATCCAATGTAATTAGGACGAAAGAAAACACGTTGCACGTCGAGTCTCTTTGACACAAAGGATCTGAGAAATAACAACCTTTTTTGCTTTGTTCTTCTTTACAAATTATTTTTTACTCAATTAAAAATCTTTTATTTTAAGTATAAAAATCTGTACTGGAAAGAAATGTCAACGTCTTTAAATAAAGGACATTATTTTGTGAAACTTTGTAATCGATCGACAAGGTATTGTGCATTTAATATTGATATTCGTTATTAATTTTGGTATAAGAACATAAGAAAACACATCTATTTTAATAGTCACCAGCGTCAGCACAGTGTAGTGAAAGAAATTGAATTTATTTCGTTCGTTTCTTTTTCAAGTAACTCACGCATTTGGGATTATTTTCCCCGTGTGGAGCTTCATAAACATATAAATAACGGACACAAAGTATACCTAGACGCGGCATAACACTCTGTGGATCACACAAATAATTGTACTGTGTGGAGACCGAACGCAGAACCTTTGGTTTAGCAGTCAGAGTTTATTTTTATTTAAACTATATTTTGACTGTTATATTTAATTTAGATACACACAAATTGACACAGTCAGAATTATAACTTAAAATAACAATAATCACAGATTATAATTAAAGGTACTACTGCAAAATACGAGAGAAGATGTACATTCTTTAAATAGAATAAAAGACCGCGCTTATAAGAAAGTATGATGGAACTTCCACACTTCATATAGCAGTACTTCAGTACTTGTTGTTAAATAATATTGTATAATATTCATCACCTTAAAATACAAATTATAACCTTATACACAACTCATTATTAATGAAATATTTCAAATACACAGAATATATATTATAGATACTTATATGTAAATTATTTAGATTGATTGATAATTATTATTTAAAGAAAAATAGGTTAAAATTAAACAAAAACCAATATTACAAATAATTTTTCGTCAAACGTGACAAAATAACTGTAAATTGAAAGGAGAAATATAATACTTAATGACCATAGTCCTCCTATAGAAGAAATCTAATGGTATTTTATTTTTAAATAAATATAAAATAAAAAAATTATCTATACCAGAAAGATACGAAATTCTGTCTTATCTTAGTTTCACTTTATTTCAGTTGTGTCGTAAAACCGAATATGTCGCTTCAAACGAGTACATTTTCGAACGAGTTGCAGTAATTTGGATAGAGCAAAAGTAATTGAACAAAAATCTACCAACATTATTCTGTTTTATATAGTAAATCTTAAAAATGTTGCATAGAGTAAATCTTAAAATTCATATTATTTTAATAATTGAAAACGAACACAAGTAAACGTAAAATAATGAAACAACTATATTTTTCACACTACAAATGCAAAATATTTTATAAATTTTACCTTATTTTATTTCAGAAGCCATAGTGCTGTGAAAGTAGAACATCTTTAACTCTCAAAGCTAATGATAAAATAATTCCATTTAAATATTGCTTCAAAAATATTATAGTTTGTATTCTTTTCTAAGATAATATTTCAGATGAAAAAGCAATTGAAGCTCCATTTAATATGTATACTGTTATTTTAATAATTGTATACATAGCTTTCAGCTTATAGACTGGTAAAGAGAATTGTTATACATTCTATTCAATAAAAAGTTCATATTTGTATTGTTTTATAACATTATTATTCATAACTTAGAGATGTGCGTGGAAGTATTTGATTTTAGGCAACGATCATAAATAAAAGAAATAAGAAGAACAAAAGGTCTGTGTTACATATTTTCTTCTGATCTCTTAGCATATTTTGAAAAATATTACTAACACTATGAACATATTCTCATAACCTTCTTTGAAATGGATAAGTCACATATTTTTATAGTAGAATGTTTAAATTAATGTTATAAATTTATTTATATAAAAAACTACTTTTTACCTTAATAAATTATCTGTTTGAGTCACAAATTATTTCTCAGTTATAATAATAAAAAAAAAATGTGTTTATTCAAAGTATAAACATGTGTTATACCGTCATATATGTGATAATATATGACGTGTAGGATATGAAGAAAATCGATCGATCGAAAAGAAAAGGATCATAAAATAATATAATGATAAAACTGAATATATCTAATTATAAAAAAAAAATTTAATATATTAAAAACTCTGCCAGTTTTTATTTTTTTTTAATATGATCAATAAAAATATATATAGAAAGCTGAAGACCAAACTTAAAATTTACATGGATTTTTAACCCTTATTTGTGTTTATAAAAACATTTTATACATTATATTTTCTTAATAAGATGGGAGTGTCGGATATAAATAATAAATGAGTTAACACAGTTTCTCAATACGCCTCAATATCTCAAGTTTCCCTTAGTTTGGAATACAAACAGCCATAGGAGTATTAAATTAAAGAAAGAAGTCGGAATAAGTCAAGATGGTAGTGCTAATTACAATATTGTATGTATGAGATACTAACTAAAAGCATCATAAACAAACTAAAAGATCACCTTAGAAATTAAGTTAAGATAAAAGGATGCCGTTCCATTTCAAAAACGTTCGCTTTTTATACATAGAAGTGTTATAATAATATTACAATTAATATATTTTTTTAATTTTATAATAAAGATAAGTCGGTTTTGTTGTTATTTAACTTTTGTTTTTTCTTGCTGTAACACTAATAATAAAAATCAAGAACATGAATATATTAATAATGTATTCTGAATATTGATACATTGCATCACTATTTACGGTTTAGGTTTACTATAAGTTAACCTAATGTGTAAGAAAGACAAGTTAAATTCCCTCATAAAATAATTTTATGGAGGGCTGTTTAGATTACGACGGTCAGAAACAACTAAAGTTAAAGTTCTTATGCTCGCTTTTGTCCACAGCAGTGTGTATGAAAACCAAGAACTTTATTGCTACAATACTTTCTTGTTAGAAACAACTTAAGTTTAGTTTAGCTTGTGAACATGTTCGGAATATATGATTAAATAAAATAAATTTTAGTTGTGTATTATAACGTTTAGCGTTGCACGAACTTAATATGATAGACTAAATAGTCAGAAACATGATAAACATTAAAATGTACCACAGTTAAAAAATTGGTAGTGGTAAATAATATTTTATTTTTAACACATGTATAGGAACTACCCAGGAAAAGTGAAAACTCAAAATAATTAATAAAATAATATATATAGATAAAATTCTACTTAATGTGTTCTACTATAATACTTCACGCAAATAAATAAACTCATTTAAATAAATTTTATTGTTTCTTGTAATTTTTCTTCGTTAGTTAATCGATTAGTCATATTTTATAAGTTTTCTGAAAAGCATTTATACACGTCAATTATCAAATCAATTACTCATAAAGTTAATAAACATACAAACACGGTCTCATAGGAAGAATTAAAATAAAAAAAAAACCTACGAGTATCTTGCAATGAAAACTAAAATATTAAAAACATCTTCATTTTAAGATTCTAAGTTAATATAAAAATAAAACAAGGTTTGACATATTATGTTCTGTTCTGTTCTATTTTTGAGATATTTTCACTTAGTTTTTTGTTATTAAATTGTGTCCATATTGTATTCCGATAATAAAATATTAAATCTATAAGGCGTTACAAGTTCATCGTGAAAAGAACGGAACTCAGCTACGATTCAATTTACTCCTTTGTTAAATACAAGAAAACCTGATATTCCTTTGAAGTTTGAACAAATCTAATTTATTTTAATTTAACGAGGTTTTATTTCAAACTTATTTAATAACTTGTACAAAATTCTTTGTTTGTTTATTTTAATTTCGTGTTAAAAATACAGCTTATGATTATTTTTTAATTTCTAATAAAATATCAAAGTTTTTCATAAAATAATGGGATTTTAATTTTTAAATACAATATCTTACCCAAAATTTCATCATTTAAACATAAATAAAGAACATTTTATGTCGATAATTTCTACTGTTTACAGAGAAAATACATTTATTAATTTAGAATATAAATACAATTTATTACCGTCACATAGTTTATCGACTGAATTAGCACAAGTTATGTTCCCTTTGGCTTCACAAATATCTACCGTGAAAAGAGATAGCAAAAACTGAAAGAAGCAATAATTTGAAGAAAATAATGTGACTTTTTACTTGAATTAGATCTTAAGACATCCAGACCCTTAGTGAGTTAGAGATAGGTCTATATAGATAGATATACGTTTTAATAATATAGCGGAAAAGCTGTTTTTTTTATTTTGTTTGAACGCATACTCACACAGCTCTGAAAAAAAAACATTCTGATTTCTTAAGATACTTTTGTACGAGATTCGTACTATTTACTGGGTAATAAAAATAAACTTACAACCTGAATATGTAGGTGACTTTAAAAAAATGTTGATATACACTAAACATGCCCCTCGATTTTTATCGTATTGAAGAACTAACAGTCACTAACTTTTCAATACGATAAAAATCGTAATAGACGTATAAAATATTAATAAAATAATATTATAATTAATTATCTCTATAATGTTTTGAAGAAATATAAACACATTAAATGTCCAGGAAATCCTAATATGGCTAAACCTATTTCGATTATTTGGCGCCTTCGTCTTTGTTTTGTACCCACAAAAGAAGAGTGAATAGGTTTCGTCTTTGTACCCACAAAAGAAGAGTGAATAGGTTGTTAAGTTAATGCGCTTTAGCACCTTTCACTACATTTCCACTTTACATCAACTGGAATGTAGTCAACCATAAAACTAGTGTGTAAATAAAATATGTGTGTATAGTACGTTCTTTGTAAAATTTTAGACTGCTAGAATTAAATTAGCTGAACGAATATAATCATTAGCTCGAAGTAAAACCACATTGGAATTATCTATTTTAGTTCTCTTCTGCATATATAGAATGTATATTTTAAATTGCAATGGGAAATTCATTCTTTCATTTTTTGTTTGGTTTAATTATAATCCAAGGATTATTGTTTTATTTTACACATTATATTTATAACTAATTTATAAAGAAGAATCTCTTTTAAGGATAATCGGTATCAGCGACACGAAAGTATTTCTACCAATGAATTAACGAACGATTTATAGAATGTACCTAATTAAAACAAAGGAAGTAAAATAATATAAATCTTATTGCAAATACTAACCAGTAAACATGTACCAAAACAAAGTTGTTTCAAAACCGACCACAGTAGAACCACTTGAATTTCGGCGCAATTTAGTAGAATACCAACAACAATAGAAGAAATAATAAACATAACATTTACATATTTTTTTTGGAAAAATATAAACAAAAAGTTTTTATTTCGGGTGATTTATGTGTTTTTTTTGTATATTATGTAGAGGCATTTTAAAAACCTTTCTTAATAAACTTTTACAAAATTAATTAAAATATTTTGTCAAATTTACCCCGTCAATTATTTGTAATAACTTAAGGTCAAAATAACAAAATTTATTAAAACCCTAAAAAATACGTGACTTGTGCGTATTGCGTATTTATTATTAATTGTGAAAATTTTACGATGTTAGGATTTAATCTGAGAGTCAACCCGAATAATAATTAGTATAATAGAATATAAATATGTAGAATGTATTAAATATCTATAGTATTTGTTATTTATATATTTGATCAAAACATTGGAGATTTATCATAATAAATAAAATTAGAGGTGACTGAGTTAAATGTAGATATTTGACATAGTTGATATCCAGGAAATTAAATAAATTCTGAATCCATCTTAATTTAAGACGTTTTGAGGTACATCGTTAATTTTAGATGTAATTGACGGGTCGCGTCTGTCTTTGAAAACAGATAGTGCCTTAATCATCAGTAATCCTGCGGTAAATTTACACTTCACACGAGTTGAATATTTTGGATATAGATTTAAGTGAATTAACTTTATAAATAAATTGGATTTAACTTTATAAATATACTATGACGACACCACAAAACTTCTGAATAAACAATTACTAAAAGGCATCTTATGGCCAAGAGCATTATTTTCTCTAACTTTAGATGGTTTTCTAACTGCCTAAACTGCCTAAACCTTTCGTCAATAAATTCATCTAATGAAAGGTTTTATGGTCCGTCGTTTATTTCTTTTTGGAATAACTTTTCCTAGTTGGAAATTTTATAATTGCTTAAAAACCACTAAGATTGAATATAATTAGACTTTTAGGGAGGACTTTTAGGGACTATTAGGGAAAAAATGGAAATAAGATAAAAAAGTTTTAATATCATTTCCAATTTCTTATGGGTAGCAATGCATTTTGAAATCTCTTATATTAATTGTTTCAAATTTTAACAGTTTGGAAAACACAAAGTTGTGAAGTGTAAAGTTCGAACCTTATATGGTATCGTATTTTGTGTTTATTACAAATCTATCTTTTTCAATGCTAATCTTATAAAATGTCTAATATCATATAATTAATTTATATTTTTTAAGATTAAGTTGTTTTTTTAACAAATTTGTATCGAGATTTTAAACACGGGCTATTGGATATGAAATTGTTATTGTAATGCCTCAACATTGTGCGAAAACTGTTGATACCACTCATAATGTGAGTACGTAGACCTAATTATGCTATACCTTTTTTTTTTTTTTTTCGTTGGAAAAATGCGTTTTCGCATCTTCACCCAGGCCAGGAAGGCGATGGCCGGGCGGTTTGTGCGGCACCCGGCGACTGCCATTTTTAAGGCACCCCACTAAAAAACCAACGGCTGCCCACGTCGTTACAATGGGACGCCACGGGAACGCTTTCGCACTCACCGTGACGCCCCGGCGGAACTCCTCCATATAGGGGTACCCCGGGCAACCAGTGTACCCCTACCTCATAGACCTGGTGCAATGGCGAGAGAGGTCGCCCCCCCTTCTCACCTAGGCCTACGGCTGGGAAGGAATGGGCTGAACCCTTCTCCTTCCTAACCTCCAGCGCTGTAAATACAGCAACGGAACCACTCCACAGTCAACTCTACTATCAGAGAAGTACCAGGAGCGATCCCGTGACCCCGGCAAAGACGGCCTGCGCCCTCCCACCCCCCACGCCCAGGCCTACTTTCCAACGTGAACATACGATGGAAACTTTACCAGATGAAAGAAACGAGATGATTATCTTCAAACAGGATAGCTAAAAACTGTTCTAAAATCCAAATTACATTTCACATACAAAAAAAGACGTGGCACTCGGAGACTGCCGCTTTAAAGCTATTGCATAGCATTTTTTATCAACTTATGCAATTATAATTATTTATTTATTTATGTAGTTGTTTTTTTTTTCTTTGATATTAATTCAAGTTTTTTTCTTTGATGTTAATTCATGATACATTAATTTTTCTTTATAGCGTTTACATTTTCATTTATAGGGTTTTCGATATATCGATATTTTAAATATATCAATATTGGAGTTTAGAATTTAAAAAAAATCGATATTTCGATATATCGGCTTTATTTAAAATACTTATTGTAAGTAATGTTAGACAGGCAAGATGGTATTTACTTTTTAAGTGAGTTGCTAAATTAGTTGTATTTCTGCTGCTTTTATATTTTTTCCCGCATAAGTTGGATGAAACACTTCTTGTATCTACTTTTTTATAATACATACCATAAAATGGTATAAATAATTGAAGAATATATATTTTGGCACTGAACAATTTCTATAAAACTAGATATTGAATGATTTAGTGTGAATAACTTGGCTTTTACCGCAACGTAAGAGGAATTTATCTTTTTCACTTCGCTCAATGTTAACAGTGATACCAATATATATAACAATAAAAATATATATAACTTCTCGCGCACTTAACGCGACAAAGATGATATTATCCACTCCTATAAAGTAGGTACTCCATAGCGTAATTTTTTACCTTACACTTTAGAGGTATATTTATACAAAAATACATTTCGTTTTAAGATAAGAAGTGAACTAGAAATAGATAAAATATTTAGTATAATGTAAATAATGTAGAGCATACTATATGTATATAGTAAGTTTACGATTGTTGATTTAGTATAGATGAAATAATTTAAGAAAAAAAACGAAAACTTATTTGAAATAAATATCAACCACGAAATCTGCAGTTGAATATCAAACTATCGATATATCGTTTTAATATTTATTTGTAATAAATATGATATTTCTAAGTAATAATATCGATATATCGATACATCGATTTTTATAGACCTGGAAAAAGACTTAATTTTTTTTCTTATTTTTAATTGGACTATATAGTCCTATTTAAAATAAATTATCAGTGCTATGTGATATCATAAAAAGGTTAATAATATTAACAGCTAAAAATGTTTTCAACCTTAAGTCTCACGAATAAAGTTCAATTACGATTGTTAAATTCTTGTACTCAGGGTCTTTTGTAACACTATAACAGAAAGTCATTAAAATGAAAAGGCTTGTTGAGAAAAATACATTTCTACAAGTAAAACGATTATTTTAAAATAAACCTTAGTCCGTGGGCAATAAAGTTCATAATACATATTTTTAAATGATAGGTACACAATACTGGTGTGTTAGGTTATTTTCGTAACGGAATTTCTGGATTCGGTCCCCAAGCTCAAGGCCCGCGATAGAAGCTATGCAATAGCTTGATATTTACTATGCAAGTACTTGACGTAAAAAATAACATTGCTGTCCAAAGAGACTATTCAACGCAGACGAAGTCGCAGTTAAAAGCTAGTATATAATATATAGATGTTAAGAATAATCAAATATCCATTAGCGGACAACACAATTGAAAACTACCTTAGCTTGTAGCAAAGCCTTACGGTAGTTAAGTCTCTTCCCGCCTTACGTGAATACTTTATTCAATTAACTTCCATAGGAACTTGGATCATTACTTATAAATTTTAATTTATAGTAGACCGTCTTTCAGAACATATTGCTATGATCTCATTCTTAAATTAAATGGTATTTATGCTTTATTTACGGCAACTTATAAGTAATCGACCTACTACCAACTTAGTAAGTTCTGTTATGATGATAAAAAAATATGGGTTTAAACAAAAAAAATAAAATGCTTTAATTATATCATTTTATAAAATTATATTGATTTTTGGGTTGGTGTGTTGGTAAAATTGTTTAACACTGTTCTATGATTTATAATAAATATTAGAGAGCATTATATTATTATGATACTTCGTTGAAGTTTCTTATTTTTACAAAGACTTATCATACAACCTTCTTAATTTTTCAAGTCATTATGTCACCACCATCTTTCTTAGCTTGATGCTATTTTCTTCAATTGGAACTTTGCGAATATTTATGTTATGAATTAGTAAATAGCCATTTTGAATGTTACTTAAGGAATGTAGTATTCTCTCAAGATATATTACCTTATCTATGTTCTATGTTCAAGATTAACTTTGCATCAAGGTGTTAGTACATTTTAGGGTATGGAACGTAAGCTACGAACACCCACAAAAGTTAACAATTGAGATGATTATAAAAAAGCGCAGATAATTTGTCATTGTCTTTTAATATATTACTGATGTAATTATGTTTTATATTTATTATTTATTGTTATTTATTTTATATTACATTACATTTATATTTTATATTTATATAAGTATTTTATTGTTTGATGCCACACATTATGATCTACACACTATAATCTTTATGATTATCATTTAAAAAAACATTAAATCTTTTAACGGACTACTTATGAACTCTCCATAAATAAATACATAAAATATAAGATATTTTACATCTTTTACGTCACGTTGAGAAGTTCCAAGTTGAAATACGTTAGTTTAGAACTGTACAATCCGTGTGAAAGGTCGGACAGACTTTTCTGAAACTTAGAAATTTCTTGACGTACACAAAACTAATAGTTTTGCACTTTTAATATTTTAACTAAGTTGTAAAAATGTTATAGTTAACATTTTTAATAGCACACTGCTTATATTTTACATTTTTGTAAATTTCATTATTGGTGTGGTGAAGAAGAATTTTTGTTTTTTTTTGTATCCATAATTTAAAAATAGTATTTCTTAACTGTTCCTCAATTCTTTTCTTTTGACTGCTTTATATACTAGTAGTTAAAAATATACTTACCACAATTAATACCTTCACTAAATATACCATAACTTTAAATATTGTAACCCAGTCTTTGAAATCCACGAGTCCTCTGCAAACAGCACTCAAACCGATGCCAGCTGGAAATGTTTACACAAATTTTGCTTTGCTCATGAGACAGTTTCATTCAGGTCTTTTGAGGGAGACTATTTTAAATGACATAGTAATTAAAAAAACTGGGCTAATAACTCTTTATCTCCAATTTCTGGTATAGTGTTTGTCGCCTTGATAGTTTGTTTTCGAACTTCACACAGCTTTTACCAAGATTGTAAAATCTCAAATGACTAGTTAAGCGCCAATTATTGTGGTTTAATTTAACAAAGAAATAGAAAACCACACATAACACAACTATGTTTGCGAATCTTTTAGCATTGTTATTATTTCGTTTCTAAACATCTTATCAGTTCATATTTATAATATTATATAAGTATATAATATTATAAATGTGAATATAATATTATAAATATGAATAATATTATATAAGATACTATATCTTTAACAAAAATAAAAGTTGTAGTAAAATTAGGAATAAATTAAACATTTAATTTAACATTTTTACTTAACTTTTTATAACTCCAATAGTTACACATTGTAAGATTTTTCAGAATATATTAGTGGCGTTGGCTTATTGTTATCAACATAGGGAATAATTTTAATAAGGAAAATTAATAATGTTTTCAGCTTTAAAAATCTATAGCAATTATTGACTTACAGTCTTAATTTGCTTTTATCGATTTAATATAAAATCTAGAAAATAAAAATAAAAGATTCGTTAGTACTAAAACTTTCAATTTTACTGTTGGTAGCTAATTATTACAAAAACAAACTAGTACATCTTTGTGCTTAGAAATCAGGTTAAACCAAGGTGGCCTCCTGTGCTCGCTCAACAAGCTTACGTCATAACTCTGTATCAGCCAACCGGAATGAAGTAAGTGACGCACGCATTCAGTGTGATGTTTATTCGTTGAATACAAGATATAAGACTGTTTAAAAGGTAGACACATGAAAAATTAGATAAAATTTCTACATAGACAAAATACATAAAAAATAAATAACCATAAATATATATAACCTATTAGATATATACAGAGAGAAATGGTATGACGATTATTTGAATATGAGATATTAAATTAATTATATATATAATACAAATATCACTACGCTAGGTTAAAAAAATAAAAATAGATAATTTTTTAAATTTCTCGTAAAGATATATACGGACATGCTATTTAAAAACCTGTTTATTCGAGGCACATCGAAGCAAATCAGGGAGGCTGTTCCAGAGTTTAATAGCGTGTACTGTGAAAGAGTTAGAAAGAAAGTCAGTATGGTGAGAAGGTACAAATAAACTATGGTTAGAATTAGACCGGAGATGTAAATCATGAGAGGAGCTTAGTAGTTGAAATTTGATTTTAAATAACGAGGAGAATTTGAATCGCTTAGAATGGAAATATCGACAAAATTTTGTCGATGCAAACGGCCTGATCTCGAAGGTATAAAGAAAATTAATTTAGCTCCTTTAACGAGATGTTCAGGTGAGTTAGGAGGGCGATGAGTATGTCATGGTGAACTGTATTGAAGGCTTTAGAGAAATCAATTAATACCAATACAGTTAATTGAGCATGTTACATCGCATACCTCATATCCACTGTAACTTTGAGAAGTGCTGTGCAATTGCTATGACTGCCAGACTGAAAATCTCTGAGGATATTGTTCTTGAAAACAAAGTTAGAGAGCTGACTTTGGACAATTGCTTCAAGAACTTTGGATAGGTATGGTAGTATGGAAATGGACGAAATTCATTACAAATAGTGGGATTGGGAACTTTTGGTAAAAGAAGGATATGAGCTTTTTGTCAAATTTTTGGGAATAAACCGGACGATATATCATTAACCTTTATTTATCGTCCTTTATGAATGCTTAGATATCTAAAATAATCTTATTCAAATGTAATATCATGCCATCAATGTCATTCATACTAAGAAAGCCACCCCAATCGACAAATGACCGTTTAAAAGACCGTTAAACATCGTTTAAAAGACTTTTACCTTATAATTTATAAAAACTCCTCAAGTGCATCGCTGGGGGGTTTAATTTTAGGAGGTTTAAATGTCAAGGAACGAGAATGAGAATGTCGGGAACGTTAACATTAATGTGAGTAGGATTCAAGGGTAGAATATTCAAATTAAGTGAGATGAGAATAGATTTTAATTTCTGAGAAGCAGGAGAATTAGACGGGAGAATATCTCGGAAAGAGAGCTTGAAAAAGTAACTTATAGGTTCTTATGACTGAGATTACAATAATTGACCAGCTAATAATCTATTTTTTTAACACCGCGACTGTTTAAGGCTTAAGACACTGGATATTATAAAAAATATAATTGCAGATTTTTAATAAAATATTGACAAAAAACATAAGTAAATATGTTCTTTCAAATAACTAATAGTTCTAAAATAGTGTAAAAGTGTAGTTCTAGCAAAAGCGCTAACACTATCCAAAACAGTTCCTAATAATATTTAACATTTTATTACCTACTAATATCATCAAATTAGTAGGTAATAAAATAGATAACGAAAAAGACAAGAATACTACTATCGGCTTGTGTTTCTTAGTTTTTTTTAGTGAAATATTAAATTATAAGGTTATGAAATTTATATAATTATTAATTTGATTATACATACATAATACCTAATAAAATTAGGAATATTGTGTCCTATAATGCTATTAAAGATTTATAAAAATAGATCATAAAAAAACGCCTCAAGTCTATTTGTATAAGTTTAATATTTTTTCTAACTACCCTCTTATACAGCTGTGCAACGAGATTACCTGAGTACCAATTAAGTCAAGTTAATTTGCTGAGCTTGATATAATTATCTTTTAATTAATTTCTGTATAAAGTTTCTAGATTGTCCTTTGTATTAGGTATTGCGATTTGTTTTTTTTTTTCAATTTATTCTAGAATTAAAAAAAAATCAAGAACCACTTTATACCGAATCTATATTTTTACGGAACATATTTTTTTATTCTATACTATTGATTTTCGTAAGGTTGCTAAATAGAAAACATTTCACATGGTCTTGTATTTTCGAAAATACAAAACATTTGATTAGATTTAAATTTAAATTTTAAAATTATTTATGTAAACTCAACTTATTTTTAATCGTTTCACTACAACTTAACTTCCGAATTTTCAAAAGTATTTATATATAAGATTTAGATTTTCAAAGTGTGGTTAACAAGTGTTAATTTTATTACACTATATATTAATCTTTACAGTAGACAAGCTAGGGTAAAATTATATTTTTTCTTTTCTTAAATTGAATGGCTAGTAACGCATAGAAGGATTCATTATTTAGTTGACACCTTAATGATTTCTGGAATTTGTTATGGCATTTTTTTTTATTTATTTTATTACAATTTTATGATTATCAATCAATTTTATTACAATTTTATTATTATCAAATCAATGTTATAAGTGTGAACTCATTTGAAAATAGATATTCTGAGAATATATCAAATTATGCTTATTTGATTAGTTTGCCTAGTTTGTTTGTTTCGACAAAAATATGGAAAAAGTAGTTTTGACTGACTGTTACTTAATACACTTGAAGAACAAATAGTCTTCAAGCGTATTAAGTTACATGCAATCAAAACTAAAATATTATAATAATAATAAATATATATTCATATACATATTATTAGGTTTTGTTTTTGCTCAAATCCAAACATAATTTTAAACAATTCTCGTAATAACACTATTTAATATTCCATTGTAAAATTATAAATTAACTAGAACACGGAGTCTGACAACACGGTTATTGGAAAAAGCTTCCGTAGCTACAAAGGTTGCATAGAAGTGAATAAAAATTAAATTAAAATTAGAATTTTATAAAAGTATAAAACATATACAGTGTTATTTGTAATAAACTGGCCACCTCTTCCAGACAGCCTCTCTACATCAAGTCCAAAAACATTGGTTCTTCGACTTTTTATAATGAATAGTTTTGAAAATTTTAGTGTTACCATACAAAAGTTATTTGTTGCCTCTGAACTAGCATTAACTCGAAGCAAAAATTAGGTATGGTGCCTGAGCGTTGACTTTTTAAGTACTTCTTACAAAATACAAAGTAATAAGTAAAAGAAGGAGCGAACAATTTTTTTTTTGTTTTTTTTGGGATTTTTTATCAAGATTTGTAAAAAGTCGCTGAACAAATGTTGTTAGGATTTATGTAGAGAGGCTGCCTGCATGGCAATTAATGTGAGTGAGTGAGGTGGTAAATTAATAACAAATAACCCTGTTAAAATTAAGTGAAAAAATATTCCAAAGAGAATGAATAAAATGGAAAAAAAACAGACACTGCTATTGTCAAACGTTCTAAAATAAATGAAAATCCGTGTAATCGTTTGTGAGATATAGTGCTACATATAATATACGATGATACAAAGATACACAAGTTATACTTTTTATACCCATTTATTACAAATAGAAGGGCATTTTATTTAAAAAAAAACAATATTATTTACGTTGTTTCTCTTTCTATTATCTAGAAATCAGAAAATTTAAAAATGCATATTGTTTTAAATTAAAAACAATCTTACTTTAAATGAGCTGTATACAAAATTATATGATTTCTATTAATAATAACGGTTCCAGAGATATTTGATCTAAGCGAAATTTTTAGTGACGTGGAGTTGTTTACATAATCCAAATCAGAATTTTTTATTGAAATCAGGAAAAAATAAAGAGCACATAGAAAGAAAGAAATGCTCTATTCAAGTAAGTCTTTGTAGAAATATATCGGTAGAGCGGCGAGTATCTTAAGCAGAGAGTAGTAAAAAGGAAGGCTGGATCTACATACTTTATATCAGCGTCGTGCTCATAAAGAAGGATCCAATCATAGGCTGACGTAAACAAGGGCTTTGTATATAGCATTGTATATTTACAAAGAAATGGTGGAGAAACTTATGTTACAGCAATATTAATGTAATAATGTGTAAATCAAATAAAGAGACAAGAAATAAATTTCTAATTAATTTTAAATTGTTTCTTTTTTTTTAATTTATAATTTCTAACTGATTTCATTTAATAGTGAACCAAATTAGCAAAATACTATGAATATAAGTATATAATTGAAGTATATACATGACATGGGTTTTGTAAAAAGTAGCCTATCTGTTACTTAATTCAAACAGTTTTTGGAAATAAGCAATTGTTATAATAAAAACTATAAAAAAGTTACAATATTATAAAGCAAAATAATATTATTACCAAGTATATTTTCTGATAAGACAAATTACAAGTAGGAGTCTAAAAATATAATATTAACGTAAACTGCACACTCCAGATACAAACTTAAAATTATTTCAGGCCAGCAGCGGTATCTTTGTTATTTTTTTTTTCAATTTAGCAAGTCTAGTATCTAGTTACATACAAAGTCTCTAATTGTACGTTACAAGTTTTATTAACATATAAATAACAAAATTTTCAATGATCCATTTCTGTACATAAAAATATTTAAAAAATATATCATGGGGGGGCTTCTATAAGAGCAAGAGAACCCAAAACAATGTTTTTTCAGTTTGTCTGTATGTCTGTATGTTTGTGTACGCTTATCTCAGAAACGGATTTATCGATTTGGATGCACTTTTCATGAGATTTAGTTTTCATAGGTTAATATATATTAACAATCGGTTAACAAATAAGGAATTTAAAAATCTCTTATTGTCGTACCATTGCTGCTTACCAGTTTGAAGATTTACAGTTTTCACATACATTGGTAAGTAGAAAAAGTACGTTGTATCAAAATCGAAATCTACGCGTACGAAGTCGCAGGCACAGCTAGTTATTAATAATACTAATATTGAGTTCTATTCCTATTTTGTTTTTGCATGGATTTCGACATTTCGACCCAATAACAAGTAACCGTTTTCTAAAACGAATTTATATAATAATTACTGATAGTTAGATCATGATTCTTATATATAACTATGATTCCTTTATATTTAACTTTTATAAGTTTGATAAAAGTATTCAAAAATATTAAAGTTACTAAAATAGAATGTTAAAATACAAAACATATCCACAAAACCGCCACACATAAATCATTTCAAAAAGATAAAAGAGTTATGAAAAACGATAAATTCGCCAACAAACCATAGGAATGTTTTGGTTGAAGTTTTCTTATGAAATAAATAACATTGCGAATGATATTGAATATTAATAATTTCATGACAACCAGAGCTATTCAATAAGGTGGAACAATAGTGTTATATAATAATAATTGAAAAACAAATAATTAAACGTATTACAGCTCGTATTGATCGGAATTGCTCGCATATTCTTAAATAAAAGTCATATAGGTTACTTCAACGCAGGTAAATGTTATTATCTGTGTTGAAGTATCTTATGTGACTTTATGTAATGTTAAATTAAAAATCTTATTATTTTTATTTTTTTATTTTACAAAAAAAAATACTTGTTACATAATAAAATATTTATTTATATTTAACCTCGGGATTTGTTCTTGTGTTGTGAATAGAAGTGTTTATTTTGTATTTGTTCTTTGATGATGGAGAAAGATATTTTTAGTTAAATGTTTTCAGGAATTTTATATACATGTCGTAGATTACGATAATTTAACGATAATTAGTAACTCAATTGATATCATTGTAACAGTGGGGTGTGAACATCGTGACGTAACGAGTCACGTGACCGGAATCGTTTGGAGGGGCACCGGAGAGAGACATTTTAAATATTGGAGAGCATTGAGTCGAGGAGGATTTGATTAGTGAGAGCCTTACAGTTCGGATCCCCAAACGGGATCGGTAGTTCACGCAACTCTGATAATTGTATACCTACTAAGTAATTTGTGAGAATTGATTACCTACATTTAATACAAGAATTGTCATATTGTGTGTGTGGTTTAATTGCCTGAGACCTACGCCTCGGATCCTGTACCAGAATATTCCATCAAGAACGAACAAGTCACTAATATGCATCTATCTCCGACATACATATCAGTTACAGTATATTTTTAACTGACTTCAAAAAAAAGGAGTAGGTTCTCAATTGAATTGTATTTTTTTATGTTTATTATTTAAGAACTTTCAACTGGGTGAACCGATTTTAGTATTTGTTTTTATTTGAAAGCTGGTGCTTGTGCATGTGGCCCCATTTTACTTTGGTTTGGCTCTGACAACAATGTCCATGTGAAAATCAAATAAGTCTTAAATTTGCTTGTTTGGTCCAACCAGCAGACGAATTACCCAAAATCGTGTAAACCAATTTTGATGAATCAATTTTTATTATTTTTAGATATTTATTTATTACATTTATAAGGTGTCAATGTACCCATTTGATATGAACCAAAAAAATATCTAAAACAATATATTTCACTTTTTAGTGCATATAAATTTGTTTTTTTTTTTGTTTGTAATTATTCTTATTTATTTAGTAGTCTAGTTTAGCAAACTATAATGTAAATGTAAAACGTATAATGTAAAGTCAGTTCAGCCACTTCTCTTACTTATAAATAAGGGAATAAAATATAAAATGTATTCTACAAATGTAACCCGTATTTCGTTTTATCACATCTATTTATACGTACATACGTAACTGACACCAGAACTGCATATAAATCTTAAAATTATCTCTTGAAGTAGAGGATGCAGATTCAATATCAATATATATCGCTCTTGGATATTATCGTAAGTCTGTCCACTCACTGAGTTTAATATATTTGAATGGATCAAGAATTGGATATCTTTACTGTATAAATTGAATACATGAAGGTTTCCCTACCACTACACACGGCATAAATTAACTTTGTTTTCCAATTTTATAAATTAACTTTAAGGATCTCAGAGTATCTCGTATCTGTTTCATACAAAAAAACATTGTAAACATCTTGTTTTCTTTTCTTAATTTGGTATTTTAACTTTACACACAAGTTATATTAAATCAATTTATTCTTCTTTTTATTATTTATGTTTTTTATTTCATATCGCTGTGCTTTTTAATTAATTCAAGGAATATACAATTTTTCTAAGTAAAAAATATATAAATGCTATTAAATATCTGGTTTGTTGTGAAAATTATCTTTTTACTTAGTTGAATTAAGAACTTTTTATTTGTCTAATTTGTTTGGGTTTCTTTGACTGTGCTGAACATTAAAAATGAGAGAAAAATAAGAGATTAGTTGGATTTTTGCCTTGTTTTCTTTCTAATTTTTTAAGTTTGAGATAGAAACTTATAAATGGTAAAAAAACACATTTTGTATTTATTGTAAAAGTACTAAAGATTGTTATAGCCACTCAATCGTGTTATTGGAGCAAGGACACGGATGTTTTGAAGAATAAAAAATGAAAACTTAAATTTCACCATTGAAACATTACCATTTGCTATTTGCGATCGTTTTTAGAACTATAAGTACCATACGTTTGTAGCAACTTACCCACATATTTCTACCAACATACTAAAATACTTTAAATAATGGTAATAATATTAATCATATACTTTTATTGCAACCAAATAATACAAAAAACAACAGAAATATAAACAATATGTAAAAATAGAAGTTCGGGATATACAATTAGACGGCCTTATCGCTGTCTAGCGATCTGTTCCAGACAACCTATTACCGGTAGAATTGAGATGAGTTATAATAGAGGATTGCCGGGTATAATAGTACACACGAAATATATATAAGTACATAAAAATGGATAAAGTAATACTAACATGTAAGAAAACATAAATAAATACTTACATAAAATTAATAAAAATAGGATTTACAAATCTTTTATTGGGGTAATCTTTTTAACTTTTTAAGTGAAAAAAGGATACGTAACTTTCCAACGTTTTCCTGCTTCTTATCGCAAGCCTAAGTGATCTATGTTGTAAGGAAAAATAAAGATCGGGACAAAGAATAAAAAATTACCGTAGGTATCAAATTATCACCCTTATCATAGAAAACATTTGGATAAGTTCTTCTTATTGATATGTGAAATATTGTTATTGAAGTATTATTCAATTTTTTTTTTCACATTTGCAAGATAAGCTGATTGTTAAATTGATACTCAAATTATTAAATAAAAAAAGATATCAGATTTTCATTATTAAGGAAATAAATTCTGAATATGGTGAAAAGTGACATATGCATTTTTTTTATTATAAGAAATTGAATGTTATCCTAAAATTACGTGAGAATTTAAGGTGCGTAAAGTTGCATGAACTTGCATATTATACTGCTTTAGGTAATCAAATTTAGTGTAAGTGGTCATTAAAAGCTCTAAAATAAAATACATCATAATTGTTTTTTATTGTAGTTCTTACTACACTGCAAACAACATGCTGGGTGTTATAACATTTTCACATATTGTAATCAGGACATTGTATTCTTTGATCAGATCTAATGTAATTAGTGCGAAAGAAAACATATTATACGTCAGGTCTCTTTAACAAAAAAAGTTCTGTTAAATAAAAACTGATGTTTTTGTTTTACACTATAATTTAATCTCTTAATATATTGTACAGAATATGTATTTTTAATAAAATATAGAACTGTATTGAAGGACATGCTTTACAAAACTTACAATAACCATATTTTATAAATTGTTTCGTCATAATATTATAAAGTAATATGATAAACATAACAGATGATAATTATTCTAGTAAAAGCATTTTAGTGTAGAAAGAATTAAATTTATACTAAGTACTTCATTTTGTTAAACAGAAATAACAATGTAAACTGAAAGATCATTTGAATGGATTAATGAGAGTTTAGTGTTTTTGTATAGGATTTACCTGTACATTATCCATTATAGAAAGATTTTTTATTTAGAAGAAACGAAGAAGAATTGCGGTAGATGTGAAAATTTGGGGAAACGTCCTGATTGTCCTGGTATCATAATTTTTGGATAAATTTGAATGTAAAACCTAGTACAGTCGTATTTCTGATCATTCATATCGCCTACAGGTAATTAGAGTTTGTTATAACTTGACAATACTACAAATTAATATGTAAACATAAATGGTTGACTGTGATTCTTTTATACTGAAAAACAAGGAGGCTGTGTATAGTAATAGTATGTCTTTATGTGTCTGCTGACCATAGTGCCCAGAAATAATAGTAATAGTAATTCTATTAAATAAATATACTTGTTGACCTCAAGTATCCAAAAGCTGAGTATAGCTGACACATAAATTGTTTAAATTCACTATAAGATTGACTTATAATAAATTAAATTAATGTCTTTGACATTAAAGTAATTAGTAACCCATAGAAACTAAAAAGGTTACAATACATACATACAATACATATACAACATTTTGTTTTAAATATATATTCAAATTGAATATTTTTCAAATTGAATATTTGAAAGTGTTGTTTATCAAAAAAAAAATTGTTGTCAGATTAAATATTTTCTATTTTTTTATTCTCCTTTATCTTATATATAGTAGTCAAAATAGTTATTTGAAACGTATTCTTGTTTTAGATACGGCTCAAGATACAGTAATGTAAATTAACATCATTAATTTGGTTTATTTAATCTTAACCTATATCAATGTATACTTAGATTCTTATCAGAGGAAAATGTAAGAAACGACCCTCATTATATTTTGGTTCAACATTCTTTATCTAATTATTTTATTTTATTCGTTTTGTTTAAGAAAATATTGGTTTTTGATGACTTTATTTCATTAATGAAATATGCGTTGTATTTAAATATATAAAAAAGTAAAAAACCAATAGGTACTGTAGTTATATTGGATAAAGTAAACCTCTCAGCACATCTAGTTAATATCATAAAATAAAATCACTACATCTTTGCAATTACAATTGCAAAAATGGCAAACTGGCACACTATTGATGTGTTCTGGATAAAATGGCGTCCAGATTGCATAGTGCGGTGTTAGATACGTCGCCTCGATAACTCTTGAGGGTAATGTTTTGAATTTAATTTCATTATATCTGGTAAAAATTGTTATTGCTTGCTCTTTTCCTTTTCCTGCTAAACCTTTAACTATTCAAATTATTATAAACTGTTACTTTCATTATTGCTTTTAGCTTATAGTCTGTCAAAAAGAATTCTTCTAGTCAAAAAAAACTTAATATTTTAAAGGTTTCATCACAAAGTAGAAGAGATACTGAATAATAATAATAATAACAGAGACTTTTTGACCCATTTACAAATTAATATAGTTTTCAAAAGTTTTTCTTTATATATACGATACAATAAAGCATTCTTTATAATTTCATTCAGTCTATCAAAAAATAGTATTCCAAATTTAAGGTATACAGATTTTACTTCGATGTTCAATATATAACGGGGTTCCATAATTAAAACTAGGGGTACCTTCATGAAAATTAATAATCAAAACCTTTCCTTATTCGTATGGACTGTTTGAATACAATGAACGAAAATGTTATTGTGGTTTTATTATTAACGTTTAATAAATTTAATATTACTTTGATGGCCAGTCATAAAAACTAATTGGAAATTAGATATTTGATAAAATAAAATCTGCATTGAACGTTAGCATAATATTATGTTTCAAAACAATATATTTTCTGTTATCATTCATGCCCGAACAAATATATTTACCTAATTGAAGACTTAATGATAAAAAACGCATTTTCTCCTTTATTGGTTCTAATAAAAAGTTTTCTTAAGGAAGTGATAATTATAATTTATTAAATACCTTCTACTAATTCTTCAGTAAAATTAAATATTATTACTACTACTAAATATTCAGTAATAAAAAATAATTATATTAACACGAACTGATTGCACCGACGCGACGCGGCGACGGTGCAGTGGTCACTGCTCGTGAGATGTTGTGAATTAAAATTATATATCTATTTGAAATGATATTTCTTTTGTCTTTGATTTATATTTATTACTCTACGATTACATGTATGTTTACTTAAATATAAATAATAAATTATTTGTAAGCTCTTTTTACCGGGTCATTTATTTACCCCTACTCGCGTTACACGATAACGGTTCAACCGATTATTCAATCTCATTCAAAGTACATATTCATATTAAGGATCTACCCTCACCCTTATCAAACCAGTACGTTCTTTTAACCACGTCTTTTTTACTTTACTGTTTTAATGTCTCTTATTTTCCTTTTTAATTCACACCTTATTTTAAAAAAGTTTTTTTTTTTCGAATTTTCACGGCTGTGACTGTTTGTATTTTAATTAAAGGCAGTATTTTTTCAATATAAAATATCAGAATATAATACATAAAAACCATATATTATCACAAAGTTTTTTCTTCCGTCTAATGGGAAAACAGGAGTCGCAAATCGTTATATACCACCCAATATGAAGGTTTCTCCTAATATGACAAGCTCTCAACTGTCACCGAAGTCAGGGTCGTAGAGCCATGAATAGTTACTATGTAATAGGCAACAAAGTTTATGCAGTGACACGATCTTGTAACTAGCTTAACGCCCGTGCCATGTGTAGGTTTTGATGTTTTATTTTTGTCATTTATGTCATCAAAATGCTGGTAAAAGCACTTCAAAAATAATGGTAATAAATGATGAAGAAAAAATTTAAGTTACTGACAAAGTGACTAACTGTTACTAATTAATAGAAAATCATCATTCTCAGTATATATTTATTATATCCCTATATGTGGTTTAGATTATTCAGTTGATATAATACGAGCTGTGATGTTAGTTACAATTTTAAGTAAGGCTTTAATGATTGAATAGATCACGATTGTCAGCAATACTTAAAGCTATAGTTTGTAAAATCGATCTCCTAAAAGGCTCTTATATGAAAGCCAAGAAAAAAATACCATAACAAAACCGGAAAAATATAAATCATTTATTTATGCTACAACTTAAAACGATGAACAAAATAACCAATAGGAATGTCATACAAAAACATAATAATATAAATAAACCCAAAAACTTTTCTTTAATAGCATTATTTATATTATTAAAAAATAGAATGATTCACGATGTTGTAATTTCTTGAGTGGAGTACACTTATTTTATAAACATACTGTTATAGGATTCAATAATAAGAGAGAGACATGTTTAAACTTTAATATTATTCGAAACTGATACAGATCCAATTAGTTATAATTTATAAGTAATATACAATATACTAACTCACTTAAACACTCAATTAAATAGATTCACTGTAGTATTAATGTATATTTTTATTTTTTGATTTATCATATATTTTATAAATGATTCAAAAGATATGAGTAGCGGATAGTAGGAAATAAATTTGGTAAAAAATACTTGTCATAGTAAAATTTTAGGATTTAATATTTTTTAATCCTAAAACTCATTCTGATTCAAGAGAAGTTTCACTACAGTATAATTACATCCTTCATTTGCAATTTTGCAATGTATATGGGTCGTTTTTCTCCAAGAAGACAGATAATGCCGCTTATCTTTTGTAAACCTGCTCTAATTTCACATTTTAAATTAAGTGAAGATAATATATGTATAAATACTACACACTAAATCATATCACAATCCACTTGCACACTAAAATATATATTATAGTGTTAATATATAATGTTAAAATTTTAGTGTGTAAGGGGATTTTGATATATACCTTTATTTTATTAAATAAATTAAGCCAAAACTGCATTTTTATAAATGAGAAATTATTTTCAAAGGAATTTTTCCTAACCAATTTTCTCTTCTCACTCCTAGTTTTTCTTCAATAAATTCATCTTATGGGCGGTTATATGCTTCACAATTTATTTCCTTGTAAATTCACTTTTACTACTGTGAGATTTTATTATTGCAGAAAGAAACCACCGAGATTTAATAGGCTTGTGTAAAATAAAGTAAAGTAAAATAAAGTAAAATACATGTACGTTCTTAAAATTAATGTAAATTTTAACATCAAAGAAGTGAAACTTACAATGACCGGTACCCGCGACTTACTAGGCTTACATCAGATTACCAGGTAATGAACTCGGGAAAGGCTTGATTTTTACCTCATTTATCATATTTCTACTAGAAGTCACATATGATTCATTGCTATATTTTTTTGCCAGGAGTTTTCTAATACAGTTTATAAATCTATGTTTATATAACTTTACATAACAGTTTATGTAACTTTAATACGATACATACTACAGACATACTGTTCTAGGCATATAAGAACATACTAGACTAGGACATGTGCTATTGTACTCCATACATTTCTCATGACATTTGGAGAACCTACTTTTAGTAGGTATCCACGGGCATTTAACATCAAGTTTTCCGTCGGCTCAATAAAACAATATATATACGTACAATAAAAAAATATATATCTTATTCGCAAATTATTTTTATTTTTACATTAACTTACTAACATTAAAACAACCATGATTTAACCAAATCAAGTAAGAAATTATTATTATAGTAAATTCTTGATTCAATTTATTTGTTAGTTACTTAACAACTTCAATTCTTTTGGTAACTACCGGAAGTCCATCAATCTTTGACCCACCGGAAATGTCTCGTAAACTTCGTATGAGGCAGTAATGGTCCTGCATGTTTTAAATATGTCTAATGGCTTGAAATAAAAATTTGAATACAATATTTATTTATGAATAAAATTTGTTCTTGTAATGTAAGATGTCGTTACTTTGCTTTGAAACAGTTCGTAAATAGTGGCTGCTAAAGTAATAGCGGTGTATAGTTGGTATATTTACGTTATCCAGATTGTGTAGTGATCTTTACGAGTACCGCAATTGTATAACCCACTCTAATTTATGTTTTCTGGCAGATTTCTTAGTGTAAAGAAGAATAAGCATTATCAAAAAAAAGCATATTTAATTAAAAGAAATTGATTTTTTACCAAATTGAAATATTCTTTACAGAATAAATAGAAATATTCCAAATTGAAATATTCCAGTACTTTTCTAATAAACACGATTTTAATTTATTAGGTATAGTTTAGTTATATTTAAAAAACAATACTAATTGATAATTAAAATGTTTTAGCAATGAATATATTAACTAATTCACAAATATATATATTATAGAGCTTTGTTCATTAAAATAATAAAAAATAACCGCATTCAAATCCGTCCACGCGTTTGGCCGCAAATTTGCACAGATACATAGATACACAGATACACAGATCGACAGGTCAAACTTATAACACCCCTCTTTTTAGTCGGGGGTTAAAAAAGAATTAATTTCAAACTTGTTTTGATATGTTTTTAGTTGTAATAGGTTATGTAACTCGCTTTGAAGTTCCCCGTAATACTTTTGATTAAATTAAGGCTTTTATTAAAATGTAAAATGCCATATTTCTTACGTCAAAATCTGGGTTATTTCCAAACAAACTTAAAAGTTAGGATACTTATCCTTTTTAAAGATGTATTTTAAAATTAAGTAATGGTCCTTACTTATGTGTTCTTTCTTAGACTTCATTTCAAATTACCTGGTGTGTAAACAAATTACTTACATATAATATATTTAAATATTGTGAAAATTATTTAAAAAACTACTATCACAATATCAATAATTGCTAGTAAAATCTACGTACACTTACACTTTTTTCCATTTCCTTTGTAGTGGCTTACTTATTACTACTAAGTGGAAACTTTGTTGGCATCTCAGTTTTATGTATTTTCGTACCAATAAAAACACAATTAGGAAAACTATTTATATATCCTTTTGATGTAAATAACATAAATTATAAAAGGTTTGTAGCAGTGTAAAAAAATCTCTATATAACATGCTCGATGTTTTTAAAATACTGAAACTTTTAAAGTTTCTATTTGACGTAGAAAATTCCTAACCGTTTTTGCAGTTATAAGTACCTCCACAAGAGCTCTAAAAAATAATCAACCACTAATTACCTCCATTGTGGCTTACCTGGAGAACTGTTATTGAAATTATTATAAACATCATGTTATTATTATTATTATTATAACCAAGCAGCTTTTATGTACCTAAGTACATACAAATACTTAAAACAAATACTATCTTTTTAAAAGTGTGTTATATCAAAGTCACCTTAATATAAGTGGCATGACACACCATGACTTTTATAGGAGACCCGATCTGAATCAAAGAACATGAATTTTGAATTTTTTGAATTTTAAAAAAGACATACAAAAAATATTTTCAGCTGATTCATGCGGGTGGATAAGACAAATAGCGCTCCAAAATATAGAACGAACAAAGTGTGTCTGAGAAGGCTCCACCATATGATACTGTAATCTCTTATTGTTAGCTCGACCTGCCTTGTCCTTGTGACAGATCACAAATTAAACCACTGTTATTAAGGATGTATATACTCTATATAGAGAGTCAATTTATTTTTCATTTATATTTGATATTTATTATTATTACGAGATAAATTACGGTAATGTATAAAACTAGGCATTCTAATTTGATAGTTCATATAGATAAACAAGTCATTAAGCTGATCAGCTAACTGAACTTATAGTCATTTATTATGTAAGAAAATTGTTTCTGCTTATATGATATGAAAATGTTTTATGTTTGCTAATGAACTAGACTGAATAGAATTTCTTAAGCTGGATGCGAACACAAGGAACGGATTGCTTTTGTGGTATAATCTCTCATACTAAAGATAGGTTTTTAGTTAAGTTTACTTGATTTTTCTTAGTTTTACGAAAATTATATACTTTTTATGATTAACTATTGTTCCATTAACATGATATGATATAGAAAATATTAAATTTAAAAGGCTTTGTAGAAGATTTAAACTGACTCCGACTAAAAGGTAGTCGAGTCCTGGCCATTTGTGACAAAGTTCACATGATAGTTGAAAACGAACCAAGTGTGAGTGGGACTCGCTCACGAAGGGTCCCCTACCATTACATTACATTTATTATAAAAAATAAAAGTTGTATAGGAACCCCCTCAAATATTTAGTGTTCACTGTTATAGCAGCAACAGCAAAGAAATTCGTAATCTGTAAAAATTTCAACTGTCTAACTGTCATGGGTCATGGGCTTGTAACCGTGAAATCATAAGATTAAAAAACTATTTTACGTTCCATATGTTTAAGTTTATGTTCCATAGCTCCGACCATTAAACGATTTAAGGTTTTTTAATTAAAATGTCCTACAAGCGATTATAATTAGCATTAAATATTTAAAACCTACGCGGCAATTATATTAATTATAACGGTTAAATAGTGAACATGTTTTGTTAGGTTACTTACTAGGTTATTAATTTAAAATAAAATATTATAGTATAATATGTTTAATATTATGTTGATCTTAACCACTACGACTGCTGATCTAGTGGTTCACTAACCACTATAATATCCTGACTGCTGAACCAAAGGTTGTAGTTTTGATCCCTACACGACAATTATTTATGTAATCCCAGATTATAGTTACGAGTCTGAGTGTACTTCGTGTTCGTTATTTTTATGTCCGTTATATGTTTGTGAAGCCCACACACACAAGAATAATAATAATAATAATAATAGTCCCTAATACGAATCTTAAAAGAGTACATTGCAGTGAAAATTATTAACAAATAGCTACATACTATGTAGGTAATCCTACTCACTGGTTAGCATTTAACGGATATTAATAGCTTTAGATACCTACATATGCTTTAAAACCTATACCTAACATTATTCATTTATGTTTTTAATATTATTCTGGATACCGAGACTATATCTTAAAAAAGATATTCCATGAATAAACCACTTTGTATTATAATCCATCTTCCCATAATAATATTTATTTTACAAATGGAATAAGCAGAATTCTAAAAGGGCTTAATTTTTTATATTACGGACAATGGTATCATTGTTGACCCGAAACGGCCCAATTTATTATCTGCTATCAAATAAATTTAATATTTTTTGTCGTGTTTCCAATTACTTTTTTCTATTCAAAGGACAGGTATTGAAATTATTTTTTATTAGTTAGTTGTTTAATAATGATTGCAAAATTTGTAAAGTATTATTATTTTCTACATGTATATCTTATTAGCTTTACTTACTTTTAAACTATCGCGTTTCATAATAAATAATTATTTTGAAACAGTGAAATTAACGAGAACGAATAAGTTATTCCAATTGTTCGGGATTTGAGGAATTCGATTTCAAGATGCTATACAATGGTCATTCAATGTTATAAACTATTTGTACATACTTATTACAGTTTTTTTTTTCAGAATTACAAGTGAAATAATATGATAGTTTAATATTTTATTCAATTCAAATGTTTTTGATTGATAAATTATTTTAAAAAGTTACCTTGTTAAAAAAATATTCAACAAGCCACCCACAGTTGAGCGTAGGCGTATATCGAAGTCAGCAATGTGAGAACATATAAAAGACAATCCCAATCATTACAGAAAATTTGATAAACATGAACTCCTTGCTTAGGAACAATATTGCACTCCTCGAATGGTTCACAAGGTTATTGAAATAAAAAAACACCCACATTTTCTAACACCTGGGACCCACTCTTAAAAAATATATGATCTCATGTCTGTGACCACACAGTCATACCTTATAATATCGTTACTGCTTTCTCTGTGAATCCTGAACTATACGGTCGAAATCTTGGGAACCCCTATACTGACTTACTGAGAGACATCTCGTCTTATCGTGTTCAGCATTACTGCAAACGTCGGGTTAAATTTAAAATTGAATGATACGCGAGGTCATTTTGTAAGAAAAATACTTTAAGTAGTTGTTATGAATTGTGAATGTATATATAAAACTATTGAACAGTCAATACGTTAATACGGTGAAGAATATACATATATGTATATATATATGTCGGAGATAGATGCATATTAGTGACTTGTTCGTTCTTGATGGAATATTCTGGTACAGGATCCGAGGCGTAGGTCTCAGGCAATTAAACCACACAGACACAATATGACATTTCTTGTATTAAATGTAGGTAATCAATTCTCACAAATTACTTAGTAGGTATACAATTATCAGAGTTGCGTGAACTACCGATCCCGCCTGGGGGTCCGAACTGTAAGGCTCTCACTAATCAATTCCTCCTCGACTCAATGCTCTCCAATATTTAAAATATCTCCGGTGCCCCTCCAAACGATTCCGGTCACGTGACTCGTTACGTCACGATGTTCACACCCCACTGTTACAATGATATCAATTGAGTTACTAATTATCGTTAAATTATCGTGATCTACGACATATATATACATATATGTATATTCTTATATATAATACAGATCAGGATGTAACTATTACATAAAACTATCTTGTAGAACAAAATGCTTCCAATTAAATATAGTAATAAATTAATATAATTCTAATTGGCATTTATTTTCATAACAATAAATAATGTATAATCATTTTTTGCTATAATGTCATTCCACGTGTTAATGACAAAAGTATGGTGACAGATATTTTCAAAATGAAAGTTTTATTCAATTCTCGAGAAATAAGACTCGTATTTATAAAATCCAGTAAGAATACAGGGATTTATAAAATAATCAAATGCAATATATTGATATTGGATTCTTATGATTCAATATGATAAGAAGATTACATGAAAGAGAAATCGTAATTGACCTTTAGTTTTTTTATAAAAAAATAATTATAAATTTTTATATAAAGATTTATTCTCTTTTATGGCTATATATAATTCGTTTCATGAAATAAAATTAAATGTTAATTTATCTAAAGTATGAAAATTTAACCGCATTTAAAAGCTAAACGATAAGGAATAGTAAGTGAAATGCTGGAAGTGTCATCGTATTAACTTCTAGATTGAGCAAGGATTTATAATTTTAATAGCCAAGTTATAACAGTCATTCGCACATTGCAATATAAAGTTACATTCCATAATGAAACAAAGAGCATATTATATTCATTAAGAAAAAAAATACAAAGAAAAGAAAAAAAATAGGCGTACATCGAAATCAGCAGTATGTGAACATATCATAAACAAGCCCAATCATTATTTAAGATTTGATAAACCTAAAATCTTCGCTAAAGAACAAAGTTCAAATCCAAGAATGGTTCGTGGCGCTATTGCATTTAAAAAACATTCTAATTATAATAGAAAAGATCGTTGGGGATTATCTAAAACTGAGAACAATGGGAAAATATAAATATAAGAATTTTATTAACCTAAAAAAAATGCTTGTACCATATATATTGAAACTTTAATACAATAATGTTTATAAGCCTTTTACCTTAATAAAAAGTTAAAACAAATCAGTCAATAAGAATTTATATAGTACTACTTGTCGAAGAAATCAAATTATTTTGATATCTCATAGAAAAGATAAAAAAATATTTTTTGAACTTTAAAGTGTGTAAGTTTGTTAAAAATCGGCATACAGAAGTTATCAAATTTATCTTAGCTTGTAAGTTATTTCAATAAGTTTCCATTGTCTTCCTGCAAAGTTAGAGTTACAAATGTTGACGGAGCCATTTATTATTTGTACAATGCTTTGTACATGTTCGACTTGCATTTCAGTCATATAAATATAAAAAGTATATTTTATTTTAATATATCTCATTTATACTATTTTTATAATGCATAGTAAAATTCTTACACCTCGCAAAGATCTTTGCACAGATGCTTCAGCAGGTAGTTATATATGTTTCATAAGGTAGTTTAAAAGTGCCCATAGTAATCACATAATATTAAATGCATTTATTACTATGTTAAGAACGGAATATTGTGTTTGTCATAATTAGAATTGAAGCAAATTGTATAAGTATTAATTAATCTAATGTGATAAGGACTTTAAACTTAAATTAAAATTTTTATAAGTTAAAAGTAACTCCCTAAAATGTATTTAAAATTTTTATCGACCAAAATTTTTTTCTGTTAAGAGGACAAATGAACTATGATCTGAAAAGATATATGTTTGCATGTACTAGAAGAATATATATTCTTTTAAGTGTCTGAGACACTGCGACCAGTCATTCCCAGAGCTATTTGTTGGATAACTTCGTAACATACATATATTTTAATAACAATCAAACATCCTACTCAGCACATGTCTTAAATATTTCCCGCTGACGGCAGATACTAAATAGTCTTATTTAAATGTTAGGCAAGTGTTATATTTATTTAAGGCATTCTTCTTAAAAACAAATAATTTTAAAAAGCCCCGATACAACGGGCCTCTAAAAAGAAAAAAAAAAGCATCTTCAAAGACTATTTAACCCGCACCAATAAAACTTCAATATCTTGTCTGGTGACTGTCGTTTTATCATGTAAAAAACCTCCATCGAACATTTTTCTCAGTTATCAAAAAAAACGGTTATGCGAATAACTGTACTTTATGTTTTCGATTTTTATTAAAATCGAAAACATAAAGTACAGAGTAATTTGTCTGGAAATAGAGAAATGTCATAAAATACACATCTTTTTTTTAATGCCCTCTTTTTATCATTATCATAGTTGCGCCTGTGCGAAGCCAGGGCAAGTCATTAGTGACAATAATTGAAAGAGATGTTCTCAGAATGAACTGGAAGATTAACTGTTGACTCTGTGTTACTAAATCTAAACAAATATAAAAATACTGTTGACGGAATTGTAAACAACAAACTTATTGTTTATTGTAATTTGTGTTCTGCACGAAGCCAATGGGATAACGGCTTTAACAACAATTAAAACATTCTATAGCCATGGTTATAAAGTGTGAAGTTAATCAAATGTCTAATGCACCAGCGAGCTAATGAAGACTACATTATATTTTGTATTCGGAGTATTACTTTTTAATGACAATGAAATTCATTTAAAGTAATGATTTATATTGTTTCCCATTGTGCAATACAAAGGGTGAAATTATTATTTAGATATGAATATTCATTACAATAGTTGTTTAACATAACTTGTCATGTCACCTAATCTTCACCCTTGTCTGCCACTACACTAGCGCCACGCTATGATGGTCGTTTTGAAATATTACAATAGTAAAAACATAAATAAAATAAGAAGTGAACTAACATTTCTAAGAAATAAAATGTACGTAAGCTTTAATCTACAGGTTTTAACTTCGAGAGCAAAAATCCTATAAGTCAATACGGCCGGTACCGCGGTATGGTCTTAGATAAGAAACCGTAACTTTGTTCTCGTCTCTTTAAAGTAAGGATTGTAAATTAATTAAAGCTCCGGCTTTGTTAAAAATGCGAATGTTAAATAAATAATGCAGCCATACTCTCCGAACTTATTGCATCAACAATAGTTATTAGCGGTCCGATACAGTAAAATTGGATAGGAAAAATATGATTTATTCTATTATTAAAAATATCCATTGAGGTATCTAAGATATATTTATTCCATTCCAACGTAGCCACTTCCCAAAAGTACATAAATTTAAATAAATAATTTAATGAATTATTGCAAATACTTTGTTGTTCAAATATGACCAAGAGATTTATTGCTAAAATAGAAAAATAGTTGGTAATTTTTGTACCAAAAAAATTAATATTCGAATGTACAAAATATTTCCGATTTGTAAAGTTTAAATAGTTGGTTATTTTTGTACCAAAAATAAAAAAAATCGAATGTACAAAATATATAGGTTTTGTAAAGTTCAAACTTTAACTGTAATGTTAAAATAGTAATACGTCATTAACAATGTTATATAATTTTATTAATCATTTTTATATTTTATTTTAGAAAATAATACTGAAATTATAAATGAATCTCTAACACAATATCAAGCTAATGATATGTAGGTTTTGTAATATTTAAATTTGGAAAAACAAGTACTTGAATTGAAAATGAACCATTGTCTCTCATTCTATTGTGTTGTTAAATTTTGACTTTTATTTGATTACAGAAGTGGTATTGTTCAACAATTTCGGGATGATAAATTTCTAGAATATTTTTTGTATTGCGTTAAATAATATTAAAACAATTCATACATTTTTAAGTATGTACATTGATCCCTATATACTTTTGGGAGGACACGTCTTCTTTTTTATTACCTTACTTCTAAATAGCAATTGATATGGAAAGCGTTTTTAGTTTGTGTAAATAATATCTAATTTAATGTAAAATTAAACAATGTTTTGTAAATTTTACATGAATATTAAATATTTATGAATTTTTATTTGACAATTTTTCGGTCGCTTATCGTTTATACAATTATAGAAAAATTTATATTTACCCGGCTATAATCATGTAAAATTCGCGCGCGCGACAGCGATGCCGCCATGCTACGAGCTCATGAATAGGAACCCTGAATGGCTTCTAAACTAGTCGGGCATGTTCCATAATTAATTGTGTAGGTGGCGCTACTGTTGAAACTTATGAAATTTGCAATATGAAAATTCCAATGTATTTACCATTTAAATTATAATAAATAAATATGACTAACAATAAGTAAAAAAGTTACGTTCATAACACAAAAGAGATAAAGGCTAAAAAAATAGATTTTGGTAGATATTTTTCTAGTCATATCACTCATCAGCTTGGATATTGTTTTATAAATAAACTAGTCTATAACAGCAGCTTTTTTGTCACTATTGAATGTCGCTGTATGAAACTGATTCTATCTTGATTACACTTTTTTGTTATGTTGTGTTGTGTTGAAAAAATAAATAAATACACACAATTTTAAGCTTTTATAAACGAAACATGAGATTGTATTTAATAGTTGTTTTTTAATTTTAGTTTTCTTTTTCTTTTCAAACTAATAAGAATGTATTCAGTTTTGTATTTCTGAGAAAAACAAGTATTTATGAATAGTAAATTCTTCAAATTACAAAACTTAATTACAGTTCTTTTAGTTATACACGTTAATTTATTTAGACACAAAAATGTTTTGTATTGTGTATAAATTGAGTAAAAAGGTCTAAATTATTTGCAAAGATATGGAAAATGTAAAATTGAGGCGAAACCCTAAGTTAAATATATTTTTACCTTTTTATAAAAAAATAAAGTAAGCTTAACATAACATGTACATACTATCAAAATATGTACATATATTACCTTAAATAGCTAAATCATTCTGCATGGAATTCACAAAACACCACCAATTTTTAATACGCTTTTATTAGCTTGGGTTGTATGTATCAATGTATGTAACGGAATCTTCGAGCTTAATTTTCACCAGGTTCCAGCGATCCGATTAAATTGAAACTTTGCACACGTATCAAGGACCGATGACAATGCAATAATTTGATAAAAATTTCCCAAAAAAAAAAAAAAATAAAAAAAATAAAAAAATAAAGAATAGTTTAAAAAACTAAAAAAACACGCTTTTATTGCTAACCGAACTAAAAACTAAAAAAATATTTTTTAATGACTAATAAATACTATTAATTTAATAAATAAATATTAATTTTATTGGAAGAGATACAATAAAGTGGCCATAGATGCCTTTAGGCCTAAACATTCGATTTAGGCTTGTAAATTTTATAATATATATATATATATATAAATATGGCTTCAATAACTGCACATATATTTCTTAAGATAAATAACAACATTGTTACAAATTCTCAATTTACGCATTACTCTTGTTGGTGAGCATTTGCGCGACCGTAAAGGCATCCTGCAGTTGCTAAGACTAATGTGCCAAACAATACGCGATTTTTTTAGGAAACCCTGTCAGGGACCCGTCTGCAAAGATACTGAAGGTCAGAAAAAGGTTGCAAGACTGTCCTGCCAAAAAAGACTGAAAAAGTAATTGAACTTGACAGAACTGAAACAAATATATCTGCACTAAGTTTGCAATATTGTACTGTAGAGACTGCGCATATGTAAGCAATGATATGACTGATTCATAAAACTAATTTGTAATTTTATTTGTAGTCTTATTAAATGTGATTTACATGTATCCTAATTATTAATATTTTAGAAAAAAAGTTTATATTTGGTTCAAGTTTTGTGACTTTAAAGCAAAGGTTGTTATTTTTGTTAATATTTTGTTCCACTATCATAAAAAAAATATTAAAAAGAAAGTTTTACTTCAAGTTCTTTTTACTCATACATGACCACTTAAACTATAGTCGTTTTATCCAATTACAGCCATATATTAGTAAATTT
Source organism: Napeogenes inachia (assembly GCA_959347355.1). Classification (NCBI taxonomy): domain Eukaryota; kingdom Metazoa; phylum Arthropoda; class Insecta; order Lepidoptera; family Nymphalidae; genus Napeogenes; species Napeogenes inachia. The sequence goes on from OY365792.1 coordinate 4,743,715, forward strand.
CTCGTAATTATTGAAATTATGACGATTTTCTTCACGGGTCTCCTGGACCCAACCCTACTATCGTTGTAACATATTTTAACTGTGCTGACGCCGGGTTAATGAATTAGACTTATTCCTAAGAGACTTCAACAGTAGAAGTACTAAGGGTCTATTGACAACTTAACGACGTCAATCTGGATTTTTCCATTAATTGGGAGGTAAAACTAACCACAATGATGAAAGTAAGTCCCATTGAACCGTGAAGGCGATTGATTTCGGATCAATGCCCGTTGATCGATCATACGGAGACCACTGAGTGATTCTTTCTAAAAAAATCTAAGTAATGAAATGATTTCTCAATTTATGAGTTTGTCACAGACTAAAAAATAAAAAATAAACAATAGTTTAAAAAACTAAAAAAAACACGCTTTTATTGCTAACCGAACTAAAAACTAGAAAATAATTTTTAATGACAAAGAGTATAAAATTACAGTAGTAGAAGATCGAACAATTAATCATAGTGAATCGCCTTAATATAAAATTATAATAAAATTTAAGTTATAAACAGAATAATTCAATTCTGAGTAAAAAGCGTGGGGTGCTCGATATTTAAGGTATTACAATCATTCTATTAGCAACTATCTATGAGAGGATAGTTAAGAATCACAGTAAAATGCACCCCACGCTTTTTACTCAGAATTGAATTATTCTGTTAATAACTTAAATTTTATTATAATTTTATATTAAGGCGATTCACTATGATTAATTGTTCGATCTTCTACTACTGTAATTTTATACTCTTTGTCATTAAAAATTATTTTCTAGTTTTTAGTTCGGTTAGCAATAAAAGCGTGTTTTTTTTAGTTTTTTAAACTATTGTTTATTAATTATCCGAATGATATAGAGACTGTGACTGCACGTCACTATTCTGAGGCCACTAAAATACATTTAAAACTTAGTTTAAAAATATGTAATAAAGTGATCTATAATTATTTAAAAATTCTGAATTAATTATGAATTACCGCGTATCACATACCTGTGACCACGGCCGGTGCAAAATAAAAGATATGTGATACCTTTCTTGTACCGGTTAATTCTCGAATTAAAAAAAAAAAATTATTATAATATACGATAGTTTAAAAGTTAGTAAAGTGATCTAGTTGGAAACTTCTGGTGGAACTAACAAAAACCCACGTTCTATTCACAAATCATGTACGAAGTATCTTCACTGTGACCGAGTTAATAGTTCAAGGCGGGTGAACATTATTCTCATTAAAATAAAACGAAATAAAACACGTTTTTGTTCTAGTTCTAAATACATCAAGTATTTCTTTAAGAGAAGTTATAAGTTAAAAAAATAAATTAATTAAGAATAATTATCATTGCTATTATTTGGTGGATACGTTTGGTGTCGTATTATAAAAACAAAACATCCAGAACATTTTCCAATTCACGTCTTCTAAGACAGACCGCGTGATGTCTATATCTGATAATCTGAAAATTTGTGAAGTGTTTCAACTTATTTATCCTAGTAAAATAAATGTTCTAATATTTTAAGTATTGCAAGTTTTCGAAAATTATTAACATTAAACAGTGTAACAACATAATTTTGTTCATCAACGCTTAATAAGCTTTAATTTAGTTTCACCGACTGTACCGATCGACCGACCGACCGACTGAATCTTTAAATTAGCTGTGTATTAGTGTGTAAAATTCAGGAAATATAAAAAAAAAATATTTAAATTTCAATGACTAATTTACCAATTTAGGAACAAAAACATATAATTTTGCTTAAACATATATACCAATAAATAATATAAACTAAAGTTCTAGGAAAAAGTATGTGACTAGAATGGTTACAGCTAAACTAAGCTTATCAGAACTCGGTGTTGAGTTAGATCGAGCACTTTCAACTTAATTCTCTTGAGTAATTGTTGTTTATAAACTTCACGCGTTGGTGATTTAAGACCGATATCTATACGTTCTATAATGTTACAAGTAATGCTCTTTTTGTGTTATTAATGATTAAACTATAATTGATGCAGTGTTATATGTACAAGGTTTATATAAAGGCCGTTCTTTATGTTAAAGAAACTTATGTCTGTAAGAAAATGTAAGAGACAAATATAATACAGCCAATTTGAGCAAGTCATTATTTATTTGAACACCATTTTAGTATATTTTGTTCAATAATTGTATTGTTTAATAATTAAAATAAATACTATGTAAATATTTAAAAATGAAGTTTTACAGTTAGACTGTGGTTACCTAAGACCAAGATCATATTAATATTTAGATACGTAATGACATATTTAATAAAAATAAAAGTAGGTATAATATTAGTATAGGCATAAAATAAATGGTTACATATTTAATAAAAAAGTATATATATATAATAATAATAATAATAATATTAATAATAATAATATCAGGACAAATTACTCAGATTGATCTAACCCCTAAGTAAGCAAATTATTTGCTTGTGTTAAGGGTGTTAGACAACGATACAAATACATAGAAATACACATATAAATACTGAAAATATATTTAATAAACGACCAAACCCAGAAACAGACATCTATGCTCATCACATAAATGCCTATCTCCGCCGGGAATCGAACCCGAGCCCCATTCCGCCGTGACACGTTAGGCGTCTGCGCTAACCACTCGACCAACGGGGCGGTTAATTCAGATAATTATGTATATAAAAATAGTATTCAGATATAGAACGTTTGATTTATGATTACTTGTGTTATCAATATTAAAAATATATTTTAAAATATATTGTTCCGAAATTTGAGCGTGTACTACAATATTTTAGGATATGGTACTCGTTCATATTTTGATGCTCAAATACTTCTCGAAAATATCGTTTTATTCTGAAATTCATCTTCCGCCTCACGGGATGGAAGTTTAACAAGAGCAGAGATAGCATCCCGAGTTTATATACCATACATACGTCACAGTTCCGCAGCGTTTATCTACACAAGTAAGGAAGTGTGCAGACATGCTGATTAAAGCAACACAAAGTTAAACTAATTTATGCAAGATACGTGTCTTTATTATCTTTATTTTTTAATGGAATTACTAGCTTACTCTGAGTCTTTCTTGTACAAATATACATGTCTGTTTTTTTTATATTAGTATAAGTGGTATTGGTCTTTTTATATTTTATCTGAATCATCGTTAATTAAGATTTCTTTTATTAAATACGAATACATAAGTGCGATCCCAACCTAGTTCGAACTCCATCACAACAACTGTTATTGACCCTTATTATTAAAATCATTCAACGGTTATTGACCCTTATTATTAAATTCATGTAGTTTTTGTTATGTTTGCTAGGTGGTTTGGGATGGGATAGTTGGTTTTCCATTTATTTACACAGTCTGAGCAATGCTATTTACTTTGCTGATTACTTTATTTACCATAGATTATACAGGATTATTCGTAATTAATAGGACACCTCTTGCAGGCAGCTTCTCTAAATCAATCCCGACAACATTTGTTGTACGACTTTTTAAAATAAATAGTTTTTAAAATTTATATATAAATAGCTTTCCCTGGCAAAAATGATTTGTTGCCTCTGAACTTGTATTAACTCTGAGCGTTGACCTTTTATTTACTTTTTACAAAATACAAAATAATAAGTAAAAGAGGGAGCAAATTTTTTTTGTTTCGTGTTTTTTGTGTTGTTTATCACGATTTATAAAAACTTGACACATTTTAGGCCGGCTTTCCTACTGTATGTAAAATAACTATATGATTATTAACACTAGTTTTTCTTTAAGTTAAGAAGCCATAGGGTTCAATTTTATTCACTTTTGATTTCATTAATATGATATGTAATGTGTGTCGGTTTGAAGTTGGCCACATTGGTAATAGTTGGTTCTTGATTTGTTGCTAGAACGTGAGTTTTGTTACTTCTTTGTTTTGGAAAACTACGATAGCATTGTAACATTTATCTTATTTAGTAAGAGAAATAAGTATAAATTAATAATATATCATTGAATGAATATATTTAATGGCTTTGCATAAAAAATGTAAGTTTTTTAACATGATCAAGATCTCGAAAAGTTCGTAAGTATCTATCATCGTGTCGGATGTGACTCTAATTACTAAACCGTATTTTTCATAGTATCATTTCATTAATTACCTAAAATATGCAATATATAACGTTCCAGCAGACATGGTTTTTACATGATTGAGAACTTTTTTGTTTATTGTTTTAGAGTCTGCAGTGGAGACTTACAATGAAAAAAAAAAATTGGTAGACTTGCCAATGTCAATTATGCTTTTAATATTTATTATACTTTTTGTAAATTTTAACACACAAATTTCATTTAAAGTCGAACTCTTGTTCTAAAAGCCGTTTTCATCCAAAGGCAATAAATTGTCATTAATTACACATGACAAGACATTTCCCTAAATTACTACGTAATATTTCAACACCATGATGGTTATTTATATTCTGTAATGTTTTAAAAGAAACAATGAAAAAAATAATACATTAACAAGTATACACTTTTTCAATCAACATGAAAACAAACAATAATGATATCAGCACGCTGCTGCTTAAGTTTTAATTATACCTACACATAATGCTATTGAATCCCATGGAAGTAGTACGTTCACTGGTGACATATGTATATGACATGACATGACATATTATATATTTCCGGAAAACCTATTACAATGATGAGGCTAAGCCAATGTAATGTGTAAGTATTACAGTTATTCCATAATTTGGGTGAATACAGTCACGAATGAATGAATGAATGAAGACATGGAAATAATTTAGTGCATTGGTAAATAATTCACAAGCTGCTTATTCTTAGATATTTTGTCGAATTATTAAAACGAACGAATTATTTGTATAAGTATGTTGCAATTTAAATATGTTTAAAAATGTCTTAGATTTATTATTATTATATAATTGTTATTCAAATCAAATGGTATATGAAATTTGTCAAAAAAAATAGTTAGAAACAGCAAATTCTATGAGTATTACATATTGTAATAAGTATGGTATTTGAAAACGTAATAAAACTTAAAAAGGAAGTAAATAAATTAACCCAAGTTGCATAAAAACTTAACTAAAGTGCCTTAGATAGTTGCCTGTAATGGTTCTTTCTAGCGGCAAATGGAAGTTTGATATCTTTTATGATTAATTGAAACATTTCTCCACTTATTTAAACATAGGCTTGCGTTTTATTACCGTAGAAGTATAATAGAAAATATAAGGGTTTGAATAAAAACATAGCTTATAATTATCTCAAGTGCACTATAAAGTGCAATACTGGGATATAAAGAAATTGTAGACAGAAAAACAAATTGCCATGAAGCTACTTTCGGTCCATGTCAGTATAAATGTTTGAATTAGTACTCCAGTAAAAATAACTTTAAATATCGAATGTTTAAATCATACTAATTATTTTCTTTAAATAGGTATGGTTATGGGACAATTTTAAATTATATTTAATTCCTTTTAACTTATTTTATTTTATTTTTTTTGTATTAATTTTTAGTTATATCCACGGACACGTCGCCCGTGCACTTTTTGCATTTGGTCTGTATTTTGCAGAATAATCGTTGAATTTTGAAATACCTATACCTTTTAATTTATTCAATGACATTTCTTATATTACTGTTAACAAATTAACTGTGATAAATATGAATATAACGACTATAATAATCTTATTATGAGTTCATAATGATGTGTACAAGATATTATAATGTATCTCAAACTTTATAACAAGATGAATCTGTTGCTCCTGGCCTTAGTTTGTTTTGAGTTCTAGTAGTTAATAAGTCAACTATTTATTATCTAAAATACAAGATTTTAAAATAATAGTAATATAAAACTCAGGTTCATTTTATCTTTGAGTTTAATAATAGTTTTTTGAGGCTTTTATTTCAGTGGACAGAAGGAATAACAAAAATCTGTAATAAAATGATAGAACATAAGCCATGGTCATACATAATAAAGTAGAACAAAATCCTACGTAGCTCTAACTGGATACCTTAAACGTAAATCCTATATAAGGAATTTATTTGGGATATATTTTAGGGTCAATATAAAAGAGGCCCACAATAATTTAAAACTCGTAAGTATTGATCAGTATATTTTTCAGCAGCCTAAACCTCGCTCAACTCGTTTTAATTATTTAAAATTAAAAATATAAAATGTATTACATATTTTCATGATCCTTATTGTGTTTCTTTTTATATAAAATACCACAAGTCACTCGTGTTGAATTCGTTATTATGACAAGATAATTTATTAAGACGATAATTTAAGGTTATCGTGCCTTTTGCTGAATCTTATTTCACAAAAAAACTTTAAAAACCTTAGAATACCGAAGGTCACAAAGAGTTTTAATAATATTGACTGTCATGTTATTTTTCCTCATCTCTAATATATACTTATTATTATTTTCATCTTATATTAAATATAACTTCCAGCATAACAAAATTCTTTTTTTCAAATTGGACAATAGCATTACATTAAACAGTTTTATTAAAAGCAGCTTTAATTTTAAATGTCACTCTGTTCTAATAATTATCACTTTTAATTATTTATAACTTTATTGTTAAGTAATTTTTGACCGTGTTTCATAAACTTACAAAAAAAAACCTATTTTATGTAAAAAGTTTGATAATTATGATAAATATTAATTGTTTTTTATATTGTGACTATAATTATTTATTCATAAATTTATTTTTGAAAATATCTTAAAACATGTATAGCCATGTTAAGCTTATTTAAATTTATATAAATATAGAATGTAAAAAACCGATACGGGCAGGGATACGAACCCGCGACTACTGGGAAACCGTCCCGTCGCTCTACCAACTGAGCTACCGTATCGCTGTCCGTCTCGGTGAATTAAGCATTCTATATGTGATCGTCTTTATCGGGACGGTGGTGACATCTATTAGGTTTCTTTCGAAAATCCTAATCAATGTTTCTAACTTTGCAGTATAGATAAACATTGAAAAGATGCCACTACCGAAATCAATTTTTGAAAATATCTTTAAACATGTATAGCCATGTTAAGCTTATTTAAATTTATATAAATATAGAATGTAAAAAACCGATACGGGCAGGGATTCGAACCCGCGACTACTGGGAAACCGTCCCGTCGCTCTACCAACTGAGCTACCGTATCGCTGTCCGTCTCGGTGAATTAAGCATTCTATATGTGATCGTCTTTATCGGAACGATATCGGTCTTTATCGTCTATAGATTAAAATAGTAAAGAATTACCCTCATGCACCTTATGCAAATCGACTTACTCCTCAATATTAATACGATGTTGTAAACTTAGTCTTTAGTTTTCAGTAAATATTAGTTGTTAATTTGAATAAAATTTAATTTGGTAATAGTGAAACTGATTTTTGATTGGGTCTTTACTTTTGTAAAATTATACAACAGTTAATAAGAAGGTTTAACTATTATCCATATTTCTCGACAAAAATATGAGAATTTTATTATTATATGACAAACAGCACATTTACTTCTTTATTTACATTAGTTTCTTACTTACTTACTCAATTATTTACCTAAATAATTTAGAAAGTAAGAAAGGAAGGAAGGGAAGTATCGAACTAACCTTAAAGCTGTGTTACACGCTCAAGTAGTTTTTTATTGTCTACCCCTAATAGGTGTTTGATTACTCTTTGCGGGTTATATAGATCATTTCGTAATAATGTTACTATAACTAATGTATTAGGTAAGTGGGTTACCATTCATAAAATACATTTTTTTTTGTTATTCCAATTTTAATAAATAGTATACACAACTTAAAACAACCAATCGAAAATATATTTTCGATAATTAAATTATCCGGGTTTACGCACGAAGTGATTTATAACATTTAAAAATTTATAAAAAATCCGAAATGTAATCAAACCGAGACGCACTTAATATTCAAAGTCACGTAACTTATAGGGTTCTATCATAATCTTATTTATCCCAAACCTCATTTATTCATTAATTGACAAGAAATTTAGAATAGAAATTTTGGTATTACATGTATATTTTCATTCTTAATTGTGGATAATGTTCTAAATAGAATATATTATTCTAAATATGGATAATTTTCTAAATAGGTCGGTAGACCAACTTATCTCACGTTCTTGTTTTACCTTTTTATAGCACGTTTTATAGTATAGATAAACATTGAAAAGATGCTACTACCTAAATTACCGAAAATATCTATAAACGTGTATAGCCATGTTAAGCTTATTTAAATTTTATACTGTAAAGTTAGAAACATTGGTTAGAATTTTTGAAAGAAGCCTAAAAGACGTCACCACGCTTCCGATAAAGACGATCACATATAGAACGCTTAATTCAGTGAGACGGACAGCGAAACGGTAGCTCAATTGGTGTAGCGATGGGACGGTTTCCCAGAGGTCGCGGATTCAAATCCCTGCCCTTATCGGTTTATTTTTCATTCTATATTTATATAAATTTACTAGTAACGATTTAAATAAATAATGTTCGTAGAGTATGCTTTTTATTATTAACATAAACATTTTCAAATACAACAAAGTATTTGACTATTTCATTGTTATTTATATTTTACAAACAACAATAATTAAAATCAAACATGTATTCGCCAAAGGCTTGTTTGTATTAACAAGAGTACAATACATTTCTATTCGGTTAATAAATTAACATTACAGCATTGTATTATACAAATAAACGTTACGTCTAATATTTATAAATAAAACGTAACTATACGTATTACAGCTATAATAAGTATTTGTATTTTTAACACAAAAACCTTTAATACCAGTTCTAAAACCGATAAAATTCCTCACACATCACAACACTCTCAGCAACTTAGAAATTAAATTAAAATTTATTATCCTGCACAGTATCAAAATATATTAAACAAACACATATATTTTAGGTTAAAAAATATATCCGTTTGTTAACATAAGTTGTTCTTAAAACATATTTCAAACATTCATCAATCCTGTATATTTTGCTGATGAATATTGCACAAAGTGCCTGTAATATATATTGGTTTTTATTTTTTTTATCTATTTTATTTAACAATATATAAGGAGGACTGAGTATTTTATATTCTAGAAAAACTTACGTTCTCCTCAAAGGGTAGGAAAGTAGATATTCCTGTTATTCTTATTACTAGCTTTTTAAGTAGGGAGTTCTCTATCTCTCTATAAAACTGATCGAAAACAAAATATGGTATTTGTGTGATAACCTCGTAAGATTTTTTCATATAGATAAATATTCCACTGAGTACTTATCTTACGACATATATTGAATATGCATCTTTATAAGTTATTCAACTGAAATGTTTCTCTTATGGACTGGGAATTTTACCGAAATGTTTTTTTTATGATTCTCTCATTCAATAATATATTTAATCACATACATTTATCTTAGCATCATAAAATACAGCAGTTATAACGAAAAACATTTGATTTTCCTTTCTCATTTATTATATAGGTATATCTAAATATTATCGCTTTGCTAGTAATTATAATGTTATTAATGTAATCAATTCTCCTATATATTCTTACTCTATATTTCTACGGTGGCGCGTGAACTGAAGTTACTTTGATAAAATTAACAATGAAAGAGAGATGAGAATCTGTCACTAATAGCGCCTAGATTCAACATTTAACCTTGTATTCGCTATTGATCTCCAAGCCAATAACTTTCTCACAAAATATTAAATGCTATAATAAAGGAATGCCTCCACACTATAAATAGAATGAAACACTAAGTTCTAAGCTAAACATTAAACTAAAGTTTGGGTTGTTTTAAGTACCTACTTAACTCTAAGTCGCTAAAACAACATTCCAACCAAATGTCTTTTAAAACGGCAAAGAAAGTAGAAAGAGGAGAAGTACATTGTAAAATCATAACTTTATATTTCATTCAGTGTTACAATTATTTACAAATAACTGTGCCTGCGATTTCGTACGCCTAGATTTCGATTTCGATAAAACTTACCCATTCAAAGTTTCATCAAGCTCCGGCAAGTACTTTTTACAGGTAGGAGTATTTCTAGTTTTTTGATATTTGTTTTTATATTTTTATTAAAAGTTTTTTTTTCCCAGTTCGTATTTTTTTTTTTTAAATTTAAGTCAAATTCTGGAACAATTTAAATACATATATATTGTGATAGAGTGAAGGGTGTGCAATGAAAGTTAAAAACCAAATGCTACTCACGCTCAATTTCTATGTATAAAAGTTATTATATGTTGCGACATAACTAAAAGAAAAAAAAATAAATTAAAAATTTAAAAAACCCACGATACAAAAAGACCTCTAAAAAGAATAAAAATAATATTAGTATGTACTTATTGAATTCGTTGCGTCGGGGGACCGTTGTACGTACGTTGATAGTGTATATATTACGAAGTTAATCATGGAGGACTATACGATTCGATATTGTAATTTCATTATTTGCCTTGTTAACTTACTTGCATTTTAATTTCTTCCTTTATTAAACGGGATTTATATTATCACTAGCTGTTGCCCGTGATTCTTTATGACTACGATCATAAGCCATATAAATATATTTTTTACAATCTACGTGGACGCAGTCACGGGCAACAGCTATCCCTAATAAAGTACTTTACATGAATAAGTAAGTGTAAAAACCTTTTGGCCTACATAGCAAGGCTTTTTTTTCCTATATAGCGCGGGTGAAGCCGCTGGGAATAGAAGAATTATTGCATAAGAACCTTTCACCAATAGTTAAAATAATACGTCAATATCTTGAAGACGACGGTTTCCAAGACCATCTCGACGAGCATAGCTTTCGATTGAAAGAAACCGCATTCAAATCCGTCTACGTCTTTAGCCGCTACATTGCCACAGACAGACACACTGATACACAGATCGACAGGTCAAACTTATAACACCCCTCTTTTTAGTCGGGAGTTAAAAACTCAGGGGTACGCAACAGACAAAAATAAACTTTTTGTTGTTTTTGCGGGTTACGATAAATAATTTATTAAAAACAGAAAGGGTTAATCAAAATCGACACTCATTATTCGGTGAATAAGACTTTGAATTATTTATAATTAATTAAAAAAATATAACATGAATTAGCGACCATGTTTCTATTTTCCCATTTAAAACATTTTAGTTATTGGCAAAAGAATTCACAATACGTTACAAATGACATGACCACTGTCAATTTCCGTAACTCAATAGCTCACGCTAGCTTTTAGCTGTCACTAGACAACATTGAAACATGCAACGGAGTATTGAACGATGGAAAGACATTTACTGATTGTATCATGCAATGAAGTAGGGGTCAAAGTCTTATAAGTTTCTCTTATGTGAGGGCGTAAGTAATAACTATTTTTATATCGCGTACAAAATATATCAAATATATCATATATATCAAATACCCAAATATCAGGACAAAACAAGACTTTCGAATAGATTTATTGCCATTCATTTAATTTACATAGCCTATAAATTTTCATCAAGGCGGTTAATTTTAAATAATGCTAAGATATCAATGTAATTTCAATAGTCTGTCATTGTTATATTCTTCATGTTCATAATTTGCGTAGGAAAAATAAAACAAATATTAACATAGATTTTAATAACCAACAATATTTCTAGTTTCCCGACAAAAATCATTTACGGTCTGGTGTAATAAATGGAAAAACAAAACAAGGAGAAGTATAAAAAAATATATAATGACAGTAGCTTACTTGTAATTCTACATTTAGTTAATGCACAACTTATGTTTAGTTCAAACGTTACATAAATAAACGAAACAAATTGTTTATCAAAAACATTATTGTGATCTAACCTCTGATATCTTCTAAAGCAGACGTGAGTTTTTAAAGAAGCTTTTCGGTCAATTTATAGAGTAAATAATGAAGATAAGCTTATTATCTTATATACGGAAGATTAAACATATTTACCTATATTAATATTAATAATATTACTACATATAGTATTGTTTTCTTATTTATTTAAATATAGCAAATATACGTTTTTAAATAGAGTCGTATCTATCTTGTGTCCACTATACTACATCAAAGTAAGAATACAAAACTTGATCTCTTCTCAGATACTTAATCCAGTGAGTGGGCAGAGATTGATTATAGGATCCAAGTGAAATATACATTAATATTGAATAAAAATCCTCTATTTTGAAGGACTATTTTAAGATATTTATGCAGTTCTGGTTTTAGAAATAAATAGACATAAAACTACACGTTTTGTTTTCTAAAAATTATCTCATATTTTATTCAGTTTTTGAGTACTTGGTCTAAATATTTAACTTTATCATTAAAATGTCTTAACAAGCCACAAACAAAATATGGTTTTATTAAAAATGTTTTGTTATTTTTCGACTTTGCTGAAAGTAAATTCTCTTTTCTATTTATTTCATTTATATCTCTATAAAGTAATATAAGCAATTTGTCTTTTTATTTTTACTTATTGTCATTACGTAAAAAAAAAAGTATGGTTCATTACGATTAAAATAGAAAACTGGTAAGTTTTAAGTAATTAAGATGAATGAACAAATAATGTTCAATGCCAAAGCTCTCTTCTAGATGTGATCATCACGTTTCGATCAATTAATTAATTCGTCTTAGCTATCCAAAAGGCCTGTCCTGCAAAGTAATTACTTTAATAATTGATTTGTAATAAACCGAAAATTGCTAGGCATTAATTTTACAATAATAAAGCGGAATTATATTATATACGCAATTAAAATATAATTTATATATTTGTATACAAATATTTCATTTAGTATTGGTTTTTTTTTTTAATAAATTTTATCCACTTATATTGCTATAAGACAAACCTTATTAAACTAAATAAAAATTGTATTTAAAATTAGGGATTTTATATTTTATAATCTAAAAACAAGACACAATAACCTTCTTAAGAAAATACTAAAAATAAGCGGCAGGGTAACAGCCTTAAAATTTATTTCAAAAGGTATTCTAATATAATAATAATATGATACAATCCTTGTTTTAGGTTATTTGGGTTTATAATAAAGCTTCTTATTATAATTTTATATTTTATTTCTTGAATTTTTGAGATTTTTCAATACGAACAAAATTTTTAATTATTCAAAATAAAATTATTAAATTAGTCAAAAGTCAAATAAAACCAAACATTTAACCAAAATTGACAATTTATATTAATATAAATTGTTAATTTTGGTTTACAGGTAAGGTTCTTAGAATCCTGAAGATATTACTTCTATTTTTCCTAAAACATCTATAACAAATACTCGAATATAAAATTTTATTGATTGTATTATTGAAAATCTCGATGGTAATGACAAAGACTAATGAAGGCAGCGGTTGGACTTTAAGAATCAGAGATATCGACCCTTGCTCCTTTTACGCAGCGTTTTTTCTTTGAGAAGTTATGTACTTAATGATTTCCTCAGGCTTATGAAGCTTCAGAATCGCGTCACAATCTTTCTTACAATAAAATTTATCAAATCAATTCGTTTTCCTTCTTATTAAATCTGTAGAATATATTTAAGTAGAAGTTTTGATTTCATTGACTTCATTTTAATGTACGACAACATTTAAAAGGTACTTTTTTTATTTTATTAATAAAACCAAGAGATTAAATAGTTTTCGGTTATTATACAATTCATAACTTTTTAAACTAATAATTATTAACTAGGAAATTATACAACTAATGGGTTGCTAATATCTTCTCGAATTCATACATCTTTATGAAAATTATAATGTAACTTCACAATTTATGTTTTAAAATTACGTGTTACAATCTGATTAGTGACCGAGAGATACGGACCGAGACATATAATATGTAATAAATTAAATGGTATTGATTCAAATAATCTGGCTCGACCACAAAAACCTCAATTACAAAACAGGTTGAAAAAAAAAACACTAAGAAACAAGTAAATTAGTAAGTCGGTATTTTTGTAAATTATTATTCTAAAATATATATCAAATATAGAGAGATATCAAATAAATCAACGGAGCGCATGAAACTCGTGAATTTATTTTTGAGCGCCGCTATAAAATAGTATAGATTAGACTAGCAAACTGTATGTATGTATTAATTTATTTATAGCCTTGTCGTAATATGTTTTTGTATAATAAAATTTTATCAAATGTAGGTATTTTAAAATAAAAAAGATTCGAGTTTATATATATTTATTGATAAATCTATATGTGAAATATATAGGGATGAGGATGGATACATAAAATACCTGTTTGTTGGTTTTGTTTATAAAGTTATTATAATTCAATTCTCGAAAACTTCTTTGATTGTAAATATTTCTTGAATTTTTGAGATTTTTCAATACGAACAAAATTTTTAATTATTCAAAATAAAATTATTAAATTAGTCAAAAGTCAAATAAAACCAAACATTTAACCAAAATTGACAATTTATATTAATATAAATTGTTAATTTTGGTTTACAGGTAAGGTTCTTAGAATCCTGAAGATATTACTTCTATTTTTCCTAAAACATCTATAACAAATACTCGAATATAAAATTTTATTGATTGTATTATTGAAAATCTCGATGGTAATGACAAAGACTAATGAAGGCAGCGGTTGGACTTTAAGAATCAGAGATATCGACCCTTGCTCCTTTTACGCAGCGTTTTTTCTTTGAGAAGTTATGTACTTAATGATTTCCTCAGGCTTATGAAGCTTCAGAATCGCGTCACAATCTTTCTTACAATAAAATTTATCAAATCAATTCGTTTTCCTTCTTATTAAATCTGTAGAATATATTTAAGTAGAAGTTTTGATTTCATTGACTTCATTTTAATGTACGACAACATTTAAAAGGTACTTTTTTTATTTTATTAATAAAACCAAGAGATTAAATAGTTTTCGGTTATTATACAATTCATAACTTTTTAAACTAATAATTATTAACTAGGAAATTATACAACTAATGGGTTGCTAATATCTTCTCGAATTCATACATCTTTATGAAAATTATAATGTAACTTCACAATTTATGTTTTAAAATTACGTGTTACAATCTGATTAGTGACCGAGAGATACGGACCGAGACATATAATATGTAATAAATTAAATGGTATTGATTCAAATAATCTGGCTCGACCACAAAAACCTCAATTACAAAACAGGTTGAAAAAAAAAACACTAAGAAACAAGTAAATTAGTAAGTCGGTATTTTTGTAAATTATTATTCTAAAATATATATCAAATATAGAGAGATATCAAATAAATCAACGGAGCGCATGAAACTCGTGAATTTATTTTTGAGCGCCGCTATAAAATAGTATAGATTAGACTAGCAAACTGTATGTATGTATTAATTTATTTATAGCCTTGTCGTAATATGTTTTTGTATAATAAAATTTTATCAAATGTAGGTATTTTAAAATAAAAAAGATTCGAGTTTATATATATTTATTGATAAATCTATATGTGAAATATATAGGGATGAGGATGGATACATAAAATACCTGTTTGTTGGTTTTGTTTATAAAGTTATTATAATTCAATTCTCGAAAACTTCTTTGATTGTAAATATTTGTAGGTTGTAGTGGTTAGTGATCCTGATTATTTAACTAAACGTTGTATATTTCAGTCTTACACCGGTATTCTTTCTGTGATCGTCAGATTGTAGTTTGCATTCTGGATGTACTTTATGTAAAATATTTAAATATTTGGTAAATGCTTTAACAGATATTTAAATACTTTACGGGAGTTGGTAAAAAAATTACAACTATTTTGAAATGTGTGCTGTGTAACTTTGGTGTTTTTTCTCAACCGCAAGGCAAATGCATAATGCATACCTAATATCTAAAAAATGATATATTTAATTTACTTGACCTTAGTAAATGTGAAATAACCGGTGATTAGGGTTTTAAATTCTTGTTAAGTCAACAAATAAATTTTACCGAGTTAATGCTTAGTGAACAACTTAAAAAAAACCATTGGAAGTTTTCAAGCCAATTGCAATGGTCAGCTTTTTTTTCTCTAACTCTTATATAAATGGAGGAGTAGTTGTTAACCCTATATTTATTTATAATAAAATATCATTGATCGGTTGCTTCAAATAGAAGGAAGCAAATAAGATTCATAGAATTTTACTATTTGGTAGTCTAATATAAACTTGATTGTGTAGCGTCAAATGAAATAATATTCATATAAAAACAATATTTAATGTATTTGTATAATATTTATACGAATAAATGTGATTGAAAAATTACTAAATTGATGATTAAATTATTGTACAAATATATGATGTGTAATAACTTTATCACTTCGGTAAATGATGACGTCATGTTTTTGATATATAGAAATACGTGAAGTCGTAAATTCGTATGGAGACTCACGTCGCAATAAACGAGAATTAATGGAGTATTTGAAAGAGCATCATAAAGTTCAGTACTTGCTTTTTTAATAATTTAGTCAGTGATTAAAAAAATATTTGTAGATGTAAATAAAAACTATAATATTAGTAAATTAATTATGTTTTTAATTGCAGACTAGTATCACTTATTTATTATAAGTATTTATTTATTCATTTGATACAAAGTGATACAAATTGATACAAAAATTAATAATATCAGATTAAAAACACAAATTTGAAATGCGAGCCAAGTTCAATTTTATAATAAATGCCTTGGCGGTTGACTTCACTGACAAAAATGAGATCTAAATGAGGCATAAAAAGTATTTAAACATTCAATCTACAGACATTGAACTCGGAGAATAGGAGATTTATAATTCTAGCAATTCCAAACCTCGATGAGGTCTCGATATTAAACCGTTAGCTATTTCTAATAAACCTGAAACTAAAAAAAAAGTCCTGGTTAAATAGAAAAAAAAACGCAAATGTCTCAATAAATAATGTAGCAGTACACATTGGAAACAATTGAATTATGTATGTGTATGTAAATAGAAAAATAATAATTATCTCTGTGTTTTAAATAACGAAATAATTTCAAACAATTCCTAAGATCTAAAACGGAAATAAAATAGCAACATTATTTTGAGACGAAATGAACATCTTACGACAAACGTTTATTGTATCGCTTTGATAACAATTTAATAACTTAATTTGTATTTTAACATGAAAGAGAATTATTTAAGAAAATATATAAATTGTTTAATTTATAAAAAATATATAATTGAAATGAAATTATTGTTTTAATTTATAAAAATATATAAAGAAATAAATAATCAATATTTCCTTCCCGGAATGGTTTCCTTGAGGTCGTGGGTTCGAATCCTGCCCATATCAAAGACCTTTTTAGAATATCTTTGTTTTCTATCAGTAAACAAATCATAAGCTTGTGCCTTATAGAACCTGCTATAGATATATATTTGTAGTTAGTTACTAATCGTTATAAGTTTTAGATATTTAATTATCAATGAAAAATCAAATCACTATTGCTAAAAAATATGTTTTTACTTCAACAATGTCAATTATCTTGATTTAGAAAAACTAGTATTTGATTTGAAAATGTACCTACTGTCTTCATGCCATTGTTTTGTACAATTTTAACAATACGATAGGGTACCCTCTTAATTGAACAAGTGATATTGTTGAATTTATTGAAATAACGACATGCCGAATATTTTCTTTGTTTTATTCATCAATCATATATTCCTACGAAAAAATCTTTATAAATCTAAAACTCAGTACAATGTACCGAATTTCAGAATGCACGTATCTTTGTACGTAGGTACTTGTTGATATGATATATACACGACTAGTGGCAGATTTTTGTTAAATACTATAGAAGCACCCGAAAATAGTAGCTATATCATAAATACCGATACTTTAAATGTTCTAATCATTTATGAATATTGAATAAATAAAAAATTATAAAAGATTACTCAAATACACAGCATTGTGGTTTAAAAAAAAATACATAATTTTAACTAAAAGAAGTGAAGAAGTTTTGGTGTGTTTAAACTTTATGATGTTTAATAGGAGAAATATTAAGATGAAAAAAATTAACTCGCGAATAAATAATTAAATATTAAATTTACATTTTAAACTTAACCCAGCTTTTCTGCAATCCTAATTTTCATTTGGTCTTTACCTCCATCTCGACTTACGTTTTATTTCAATATTTGAAAATATTATGATTACTAAATGCAGTATTTAGTTTTATCCCAAAACCACAATTTTACGTAATGATTTTTCGCTTCAGATTATATTAATAGTACCAAAGTTAACATACATACAAAGTTAACAACTGCCATAACTTTGTTGATGATCCAATCCTAAAAACACTAAGAACCTATTATTTCTACCTCTAATGACCAAATGACGCAAATTTAAATACTTGCTTACGAAACAAAACAGTTTTACTTTTAACACAAAAGTATTGAAAACATATGTTTCAGTAGGGTCATTGAATTAAAGCAAAAATATTTTTAATTACAAAGCGAACCTTTAAGAGAAACTTCGAATTTCCTACAAAGTCTTCAAATTCCAGGATGTTTTGTAATAAAATTAAATAAGGTAAAAGCAAACACAGTCTTCTTTATAAATAACTCGTCTTTTGTAAATTTCTAATTTTAGTTTAATCAACATTTGAATTGCTCAAATATTCATTTATATTCATTTGTAATTAGGTTTTTCCTTATGATCGCTTTTTTCATTTTTTAACAACAATTTAAGGTTTTAAATAGTACGATAAGTAAATTAAAACATTAATCTCATTTACATCATGCAGCTTGTCGCCTCAATAATAGGTATTGTTCCTCTTTTCATTTACCTGTACCCTTTTTACATCTTACTAAATAACTTTTAAAAGGCATTATTGGAGACCATTTTCAAAATTGTAGTAATATTTGTTGCCTCCATGCTGTGTAACAGTGAACCAAACAAATGGTACATTTTTACTTTAAAAGACAGTTTTTGTATACTACGATGGTTTCATACACGGTTACCTGATTGGTTTAAAGACCTACGAAAGCCTGAAATATCATGGGAATCACAAATACCTTTTCAAAACCTATTTACTTGTTGCTCATTCAACAATTAAACATACCTTACCAAAAACCTATGAATATTGTAAAAGGTTATATATCTCTAAAGCTATCTACATATGAAGATTCTTCAGTTCTGCCCCACAACTAGAAATTGTATTTTATTTTGAAAACTCAATAAATAAAATATGTATGTAAATTTCTATATTAGAAATCTATACGTAATTGACACCAAAAATGCATATAAATCAAGAAGTGGAGAATGCAGTAAATATAAGTATTCATTTCACTTAGAACATATCATAAATCTCTACTTTCTCTACTTACCGAATTAAATATCTTGAAATTGTTAAAGATTTGTTGTCCTTACTGCCATGATTTTTTCTTAATTAGTAAATGTACAACATATATGATAGTAACCAGAAAGCACAATAACATAAAGTACACTAATATTAGTTTAAAGGTTATTGTAATATTATTAGTTCTGTCAAAAGTCTCAAAGAATCTCCAAAAATATAAAATATTAAGGTATCTAAGTAATTATGTATACATTTTGTTTTCATTTCAACTGGACGTCAAATGTTTATTAAAATATTTTTGTTACGAATCTTATTATACAAATTCTGTTCGAAAAGGTACCTAAATAGTAAAAGTCATTAAATATTTCATTGCTTAAAAAAATATTCTTATTTTGTTCTTAGATAAATTAAAAAATGTAGTAATAAGAAAATCACAGAACAGTAAAATGTTTTTGACACTGCAACAGAGAGACTAATAGGTTGACATAAAACTGCCAACAAGATGAATTGAAGGGCGGAAGGAAGGTAAGTCGGAGAAGACGTAATTACTTTGTCTAATTGGCATTTATATGAAACTAGATTTGTTGAAGCGCTTCTTGTTACTGCCTCGTATACCTCTTATGTTTTTAGATAATACTACTTAATTTAATTGCATTACTTTCTGAGTAGACTATTAACAAACAATCTGTATAAGGATGGAAAAAATAATTATTGGGGTTATAAAAACAGTAACAACAATTTTTCCTTATTAAGTATTAATATTTATTTTGCTTGTGTGCCCTAAGGATATGTTTTTCAAGTTAGGTCATGTTAAATGCATATAAAACGTAAAAGAAATTGTACTTTTTTTTTTTATTTATTTATTTCATAATAATACAAACACGTTACAATATAAAAACTCCGCCAAACTACTGAGTAGTTTGTAGGCAGATCGAACTAAGAAGAAGAAGAACTTGGAAGATTGAGTGCTGTAGCGCTCAATGTATAAATTACTAGTTCAATAAATGAATTACTGTTTATATTTTATTCGCTAATATACCTACATATTTATAAATACATAACGGGTTAAACAGTTTACGTTAAAAAAATCACTAGAATTGTTGTCTGAAAATCAGAATCAAATATTTATTTTAACGCAAAATGACTTACTTCAATAAATAATAACATAATATGGATCGACCAATAAATTAAGAATGTATTTTAAATTAATTATGTAAAACAAAATAATAATTTGGTAATTAATCGGCTATCCAGATATTGGGCATGAAATAACATTAAATAAAATTATAAAATAACGAGGATCCCCCACTTTGCCCTGTGGTTATGAGTTGAGCCCCCTCCTGTTTATGGTCTTAAATTTAGCAAGAATATGGTATTCAACACTTCAAGCGCGTGACGATTTAACATGAAAACTCCCATAGACACATCTTTTTGCTATAACTTTATTTCTAGTAGAAATTTTTTAGTTCTGTTCTTTTAAGAATTATCTTTAATAAAAGTTCTAACACCCCGGTGAAAATCATGAATATCTTTTTAGAGGTTTAGAAGCTAGCACGGTCGTGAAACAGCGAAATGAACGGTTAAGCGTTTCGCTTACGCTCAGCTCAAATATCAGTGTATCAAGTGTCCTCTCTAAGGTAAGAAATCATGCATGCACACGATACCTTCAGATCTTGATAGTAATTTCCAAGTGAATAGACAGACTTTGTAGTAAAATTTACAAAACTATACATTATACATACTCAAGCATTTTTATGACACAAACAAAACAAAATGAACATCAAACGAAACATAATATTTTTTCTATAAAGGAACTAGCTTTTATAACTAGGAATTTTATATAAAACACACGTCATGTACGAAATTATCAATTTATAGAACACAGAAAATCGATAATTGTAAATTCAATTTTGTTGGAATCCCCTAACCCATTGTACTTTCACTATTATTCAAAACTTGAATTTTGAACATTAGGACCGATTGATTCTTATCTCACTATTAGGCTGTTCCCTCGCAAAGTTTGATTAACACAGTGTTAACGACCTAAAACATTAATGATAATTGAATTCCTAACTTATAATAATTTCCTTTAATAGCATTGCAATTATCTATCTAAATGTGATGCAATATTATAAAAGGAAAAAAATAAATATATGTTAATTATTAAATATATAATTGTTTTTAAACATAAATTTCAATTCCAATAAATTTCAACAATTTAAATATGAAATTATTTTAATGCACTATTTATCTCTATAAGTTAACGTTTATGTACTTTGTTTTTAGTCTAAATATTTTATTAATGCTCTTTAAATATATTATTTACTGTGTTAAATATATTTATGTCTAGTACATTTAACTCCATGACAATTAAACATGTCTAAATCCGTCTTCATTCAAGACAAGTCTCTCTACAGTTTAAGATACATTGTTCATCAGAAATGTAATATATGGGCCGTACTGTCAATGAAGACAGAAAATGTCTTAGGTATATCCTTAGTAAGCCTGCTTACATTTTCCGCTTGAAATAAATCGAATCGGGAATTTAGAAATATGTTTGAATTTATATATAAACAAGCAGACTCGGCCACGCGTTGCTGTGGTTGCTAAGGTTTTGGATATACCTATTACATTGTAGTAAACTATTTAAGAAGTCACGGTATTAGAAAAAATAAAATAAAAAAAACCCCCGACCGCTAAGTAAAGGAAAAAATTTAAAATGCAAGTAAATTTATCAAGGCCAATAACGAAATAACAATATTTTGATATAAAATAATATTGTGACTTAAAATTAAGATGTAAGTTATCCTATGTTTCAAGTTGGATCAAACTACACACGGTGTGCAAATTTGATTAAAATCGGTTAAGTAGTTTAGGAGTCCATCGCGGACAAACAACGTGACACGTAATTTATATATATTAAGATATATATTCATATTGTGTATGTTTTGATTGATTGTGATATATTATATTAACTTTGTATTAAGTATAAACAGAAATACCAAAACTTTAAAATGAACTATTTCTTATAGTAAATTTACAGCAAACTATAAAAGAAGACAATTTCTCTCACTTTTCATTTTTGTTCAATAAATTCGTCTTGTCGATGTTTACGCCATTTGATTCTTTGTAACACTTATAGTGATGTGAATTTTTTTGTCGTGTAAAAAATAGTGATATTGAATATAACACTACTCGTATTTAGAAATTGGCTTCTTAGGTTATTTTTTTTCAGCCATCGCAACAAATTTATAATATTTTATTTATGTTCTGTTATTTTACCCATATTTTACACCATATTTGTATGGCATTAATCCTAGCATAGATTTAAGAATAGTTTGAGTAGATTGTATGAGTGGGAAATTTAGTGACATTATATATTTTATATTTTACATTTAATTTATATTACTTGTTTAATTCATAATAAATGTAAAGGTAACCTGTAAAGTTTTTTTTGTTATATATAAAATATTTATTATATATTATAAAATAAAATAATAGATAGATACATTATATTTTATAAAATATAGATAGATGAAAGCGTTACTATTGCAGCATCTTGGAAAATAGTTTTAAGAGACTTCCGAGGATCCATCTGAAACAGATTTCTATTATAAAATAAAAATTGGCTCTAGATCTACTCAGAATCTCTAAAAAAATACCGTGAGACATAATACTATGGAAGGGCGTAAAGTAAATTAATTTTAAAGGGTGACTTCAGTTAGTTGTCTAGTTTTCCTAACAGTTTATGCGACTGAAATTAAACGTTTCTCTTGTTAGTTGATATGAGCACCCCATGGTAATTTTGAATCTAATAATATATCTAAAAATATTGTTTCCTTAAAAATGTTACTTAACTTATCTTTAAGAACAACACTGATTTAATTATACAAAACCAAACTTAATGTATTAGAACATTGGTTTCATTACAGTCAAATACTATTTAGTGTTAATCTCAATTAATTGCTTAAATTTTATCTTTGAATGAGATAAATTTTCTTTCTTTTGAAATAACCTTTTTTACGAACTAGTTTTGATATATTATCGAATTTGAAAATATTTAACATGTACATAAAATAAAATAAAAGTATTTGTATAATTATTCAGTTAACCAGCACACAGTTGTTATTTATTCGTCCACTGTTAATTGCGTTATATTATTATTCAAAATAAAATACATAAAACGAGTTGAAATGAATGAGTTAACGATAATTGAGCAGGGAATAATTCAATTGGTGTCCGTTTCACGTTGATTGTCCCGTAATTTAAATGCCGCCAATAAGTAAATAGCTGTAATTACTTTAAAGAATATTTCAACCTCGTATTCTGTTTATCAAGTTTTTGGCTACAGGAATTGTTTAAATAGATATATTAAAAAGATACAATTATTCAAATTTATCAATAACAGATAGGTTTGATACAATTAATAGTATATCGTTGAATAATTATGTTTAAAAATGTTTCAAATAGTCATCTAAAAACTAATATAATATAAAAATAACAACAATATTTTTTGGCCATAGCGTGGTATTATTTTTTTTTTAAGACGAAGCTTCTTAGCATTCCATGGATTCACCGTGCGGGTGCCGGGCCCATCGCGTTGCAAGGAGAGGAGTGCAAGCAGTGCCTGGGACTTGCGACCCAGGAGTAGGTTTAAGGGGCCCCTTTTATTATGCGCAAAAACGCTCACCTTCACCCTCCACACTCCTCTCCCTACCTAACCAAATTTGGAAAGAACCTACTAATGCCGCCTTTGAAATACGTTCTAGAAATGAACCGATGCTTGTTCTAGAAAGGCCAAGGTCTTTAAGTAGGCTATAGAGAGATTTTGCTGTTATACCTCTCGCTCCCACTTCTACCGCGTACAAACTAACTATAAATTTATTCCTGATCAGTTCGTTGGTCAGTTCATAATACTTATTGAGCTTGAATGTGTGATCCCTTGGGATGTTTGTTTCCCAAGGAACAGTAAGCTCCACAAGTATCACGCGCCTCAGATGTTTCGAATACAGGAATAAGTCAGGTCTGGATGACGAAACACCAACATCCCCAGGGATTTTGTAATGCTTTTCATACGTGTCCATCATGAGAGTCCAATCAGGAGCCGCGCCTAATATTGAATAAGGCTTCGTTTTTGATTTTTTGGAGGAGCCTTCTTTTACGAATTCTACAGATCGTTTGGTGGTTGTTATACCCTTCCGCGCTCTTGCTACTGAAAGACTAACCGCTTCCCGTATAATTTCTAATACCTTGTCGTGGCGACGCGAGTATTGACCTTTATCTAGAAGTACTCTACACCCCACTAATAGGTGTTTCGCGGTTCCTATTGCCTCCCCACAGATGTTGCAAGACTTTTCGGTGGCTTTGCCCCATCTTACTAAATTACTTTGATCTGGGAGAGTCATTTGGAATGCATTAAGATAGAATTTTAATAATGCCGGGGACCAATCATAAATTAAGGTGCGCCACTTCAAAGCTAGTGGAATACAAAAATCTCCTATGGTCACCCATTCGTTTTGAATTTCTAGGCTCATCGCGTGGAGTCGGTAATTATCGTTTTCGTCTTGTCGAATAAAAGATTTTGTTATATCTATGTCTTGAACTTTCCTACTTGATCCTAGCCCTACTTTATTTGTTTGAGCACCTATCATAAATTTTTTTATGGAATTGAAGTCGTGACTCGAGGTCTGAGGCAACTTTGTCTTTTAGGAGAGAAGTTACAGTATCATCTTTAGATTTTCCGATGATATGTCTTTTGGTAACTCTTAGATGTTTGTAGAGCTCCGATGGTTTTTTTAATTTTAATCCAAAATTGTTTCGGTCCCTAAATAAGGTTGAAGAGTCCGCTGAGTGCGCTAACCCGAGCCATAACTTCAATATCTTTATGACGCTTGCATCTAACTTTGACAAAAGGGTTTTATTAATATCATAAACGAGGAAAGGCCAATTTAGACGTGATGTTAAAAAGTTATCGTAAATCCAAGCTTTTTTGACGTTACTTATTGGTTGGTTGTCTACCTTTTTGAGATCATTTAAAAAGCTATCGACTATTACTTCCAACGATGGAGTACGGCCTTGGTAATCGATTTTTTTACCTAAAAATTTAAACGGAGCTGCTTCCGTAACCGTACTAACGCACTGACCGCCTATTATAAGACCCGGATCGTAAGAGGTATATTTGGTATTCCGTCTACCCAGACACAGACTAAAACATTTACTTGGTTTTGTCCTAAGTTTACTTAGTATTTTATATAAATCCTCGAATTCTAATTGTTCTTTTATTCGTATTTCGTTTTACGTCAATCTCGACTTCCAAGGTGTCAAACACTTTTAAATAAAATTCGAATTGTTCGTAATTGTCTTTGAAGTTTTGTCACATCTCTGCTTGTATTTTCAGTTATTAAAGCTTTTATTTCTTCATTTGCATGTTTGTTATTATTGTGTAAATTAAACGTATTAATAAAATGTATTAATAACTGTATCTGTAGTTCTTATTATTCATATTCTTATGATTTTATCTATGTTAGTATATTGATTTCTGATTTACATATTAAAAAGGTTTTTAATATCAAGCTATTATTGGAATGTAATAATTTAAAACAACACAGAAGTATCCACCACACCTTGTTAAAGTACCATACAAAGTTGAAGGCTTGTATTTATTTAGTTAATGCGTGCATCATTATATAATTTTAAGTAATGGATGTACCGAGCGCTGCTGCAGGTAATAACAGCAATCCGAAACTGGTTATTTTTTAGATACTAGCCATGGTAATAATTTCGGTTGTTATACAAAATTTGGGATATTAAATATAAAATAAAAATGTTTATATAGAATCAATTTATTTTTAAATCTTCTTCTTCTCCTTGTCTTTCTAATGAGAAATCCTTTTTTTGTAATAAATTTTAGATTGATTTTTTTTTTTTTATATAAATATAATAACAATTGACACGTATTAAATTTTCATACTTTAATAATTACATTAGAACGACTTCTTACTCTATAATTACTTGTTAAATGTTTAATTAGAGACATATTTTCTTATAAGAGACCTCAGTTTGCTTAATCTCATTTAAGGTTTATTTAGGAATTAAATTTGGAACTCCCGATGCTGAAATTTTTTTTTTTTATTTTTTTTTTTTTTAATTTTACCTAACCAAACATTTTTCGCAAGAGATATTAGAGACTTTTAATGCTGACCTGCTCTTCTGGGGCAGGGGTATAAGGAGGCAGGATTATTAACGCAAGTCTCCGTCCCCAGCTCTAATGTGTTAGTGAGGCGGAAGGGTGACCCCCTTACCTACGATATCTTTTCGTAGTAATAATGCTCAAATTACCTGGGGCCTCATATTAGTAAATCCTGCCGGAGCGGCACGATGAGTGAGAAAGGGATCCCGTGACGTCCTACGAAGGCGATGAGGGTAACCGTTGGTTATTTAGTAGATTCACTTAAAATGGCAGACGTTTCTGTTCTGTCGAGTAGTTCCACATACGTCCCGATAACTTAAGATTCTTATATATATCCTGATTAATGTAATGGCAAGCTTTGATAACAGACAAATATATTAAGCGTTAAAGTTATTCTTCAAACCTTAAAAATATATGAAAATAGCTTAAACCTAAAAAAGTATTATATTATTTTATTTATTACATGATCGCTCATTTATAATTTATTTTACTGAAAAAGAATATTAATTAAAATTTTATATATATGTCGGAGATAGATGCAATATTAGTGACTTGCTTGTTCTTGATGGAATATTCTGGTACAGGATCCGAGGCGTAGGTCTCAGGCAATTAAACCACACACACAATATGACAATTCTTGTATTAAATGTAGGTAATCAATTCTCACAAATTACTTAGTAGGTATACACTTATCAGAATTGCGTGAACTACCGATCCCGTTTGGGGGTCCGAACTGTAAGGCTCTCACTAATCAAAATCCTCCTCGACTCAATGCTCTCCAATATTTAAAATGTCTCTCTCCGGTGCCCCTCCAAACGATTCCGATCACGTGACTCGTTACGTCACGATGTTCACACCCCACTGTTACAATGATATCAATTGAGTTACTAATTATCGTTAAATTATCGTAATCTACGACACGGCCATACTGACAAGTCACACGTCCTCGTGTGCATGTATCTCTATGGAATGACAATAACTATGTCCCCTCTGAGTGACGATAACCACGCCACCTACATCGAGTGACGATTACCACGCCACTTCCATCGAGTGACGATAACCATGCCACCTCGATCGAGTAGCTTTAGGATTCGCGGTTGTCCTAGTATGTAGGGTCTGAAATAAAAGAAATAACTTCAAGGATAACTTGCTCGGCTATTCTGACAAAACCAGTGAATGTCACGTCTCAGGTTTTTACTCTATATACATTCTTAACACAAGGTGTGCACTACACCTTATTTACAACAATTAAAAACTACTCTGATCATTAGATCCATCACTTTACTTTACAAAATCAATCATGATGTTACCAGACTTGCGTACTCAAGTCAATACTTTTGCAATATGATACAGTCCATCGATCATATACAAACAACTACCATGAACCAGTCCTTCGGTCATGTATGAATACTTTTGCAATATGATACAGTCCATCGATCATATACAAACAACTACCATGAACCAGTCCTTCGGTCATGTATCAATACTTTTGCAATATGATACAGTCCATCGATCATATACAAACAACTAAAACATTTAGTTCCTGAGGGATCTTGTGATCGGATGAATGAAATAGACTTTCTAATAGAAAATTATAAATCATAACCTCTGATAAGATCTATAACGTACTCTGGACACTATGATCGTTGCCAGTTAGAATTACTGAGTTATTTAAATGTTACACAAAAATTGTTTGCTACACATTCTGTGATCAGAGAACTCTCAGCACAAGAACCAAAACAATATGAAAATGACTCACCAACGTCCTATAGTACCATTAAGGTAGCTTACGTGATCACTTCAACCCTTCTTTCTCTGTGGCTGCCTGCTGCTGGCACTGTATCGAAACTTCTCGTACCCCTGTTGCACCTGTCGCCTTTACAACTTATTGAAAAAGGAAAAATAAGTTATAATAAAGTTGAACATCATAATTGAAAATAAATGCCCACTCAACTAAAGCCTAAAGCAACTAAGCACCACTTATCATTACATTTTAAACCAAAAATGTATTCTAAAAATAACATAAAACACAAAGCATGAATCTTATTCGTCACATATGGCTTTTCACTAAGCCCTACCAACAAACCTTCTGTTTGTTTCATGGCATTGCTTTTAATTCCGAGTCCCACGGACTCCCAATTGAACTAAGATTCACTACTTTTACTCAATCGCTTTTACTACAAGCTCTATTTCAAGTGGTACTTAACCCTCTGGCATCGCTATATATCAAAAACAAAGGTTTTTTTTAACTTTTTCTATCATAAGCTCTAAAAATGAAACTTTTGCAACCCTGGTCATTGTACAATTTGTCGCGTGTTGAATTTTATCTATGGCATCTTACCCCGATCGAATATTTCTAGTCTCTGTTGCGGAAAACATTTACAAGACGTAAATAATAAGTTCTTACTTTTGCTAAATTAACTAACCGCTTTATTTTACACCATTTACGGGCCTTGATCGGCAATAATACGCATTCACAATATACGATTAATTAATAATTGTAAGTTCGCCCGTGATTCCTACACATGTAGGTAGACAAGAAATAAAATATGCCGAAAATCGAATTACATTTTTTTTTAAAGTCTTGTCTGGTCTTAATCGGTTGAATCTTTAGAGCTATCGCGTTACCATTGTTTTCCGAATTTAAAACAAAGTTATTTAAAACATTGTTTTCCGAGTTTAAAACAAACATTCACGTTTACGAAAATCCGGGATAAAATAATTTCGCGTCTTATCATACGTAACAAAACGACGTAATGTTAAAGTAAAATAATTATCAGTAAAAATTAAAAAAACAAGATCGTGAGGGTTGATTGCTAATCTCAATGCCAATAACAATAATAAAGTGCTTACCACCATATTTGATCGCTAAATTTTCTTTAACTAGCGAGTATTTAACGCAAAAATTGGAAGTAAATCGAAACGATTTCACCTTTATGCTGCGACGTGTCCGATTTTGGAAAAATTGCAGACCGCAACGCGTTGCTCGCACTGCACTTTACCAGTACCGCTGCCATAGCTGCCATCGCCACGACCGCTGTCACCACCATCAGCAACCTCAGCACCATCAGCGCCATTTGCGCCATCCGCGCCGCGCCGTCACCACCGTCCCCGAAGCGCCGTCACCACCAGCCGCGCTGCGCCTTCATCGTCAGCCGCGCAGTGCCGTCACCGCCGACCCCGCAGTGCCGTCACCACCAGCCGCGAAGCGCCTTCATCGTCAGCCGCGCAGTGCCGTCACCGCCGACCCTTTCTCATTTCTTTTCTTTCTTCATTAGCAACGATTCCTTCTTTCGTAGAATTCTTCCAACGCTTTGTCATATAATCTAACAAACTACTTGCATAAGCGATTAAATAGGTATTTTCACTCGATTTTCTTGATATGTGGGTAGATCTCAATTTTGAAGTTTTGAGATAACATAAATTTAACTTGATTGATTGATTGATTTACAACCATTGATTATCAACTATTGATTGATTGTATTGATTCTGGAACTTCCTTGTTATTATCTTGTAGTGTGCGTTTCAAATAAAAAAATCACTTCATTTCTTGCTTGACGTGATTTGTAGCTTCAATAAACTTATCTTGCGGGTAGTTGGTGGTTTTGATGCCCGAGTGAATCCCACTTATGATGTCGGAGATAGATGCAATATTAGTGACTTGCTTGTTCTTGATGGAATATTCTGGTACAGGATCCGAGGCGTAGGTCTCAGGCAATTAAACCACACACACAATATGACAATTCTTGTATTAAATGTAGGTAATCAATTCTCACAAATTACTTAGTAGGTATACACTTATCAGAATTGCGTGAACTACCGATCCCGTTTGGGGGTCCGAACTGTAAGGCTCTCACTAATCAAAATCCTCCTCGACTCAATGCTCTCCAATATTTAAAATGTCTCTCTCCGGTGCCCCTCCAAACGATTCCGGTCACGTGACTCGTTACGTCATGATGTTCACACCCCACTGTTACAATGATATCAATTGAGTTACTAATTATCATTAAATTATCGTAATCTACGACATATATAAATAAAAACCTAACTGTTGAGACAAATATTTAAAAAAGTTCCACCTTAACTTTAAATACAAATAACCTCAATCGTGGAAACGAAGATTCTCTAGACATAAAAAGATGTTTCTATCAATAAAAATATTGTATGAGAGATATCACATTGAAAATAAATAAATAAATAAATAGAAACAAGAATCTTCAATTTATCAGATGTCTGTTTTATA
Source organism: Napeogenes inachia (assembly GCA_959347355.1). Lineage (NCBI taxonomy): Eukaryota > Metazoa > Arthropoda > Insecta > Lepidoptera > Nymphalidae > Napeogenes > Napeogenes inachia. Next base: position 4,774,388 of record OY365792.1, read on the forward strand.
CACGAACATAGAATATGTGTATGTAACAAAATACAGCTTTGAATGAGATTAGAGTGTAAGTCGCAAAAGTTGCGGTTCATTTCCTAACTCGATGCGAGTAAATAAGATATCGTCAAGGCACGCCTATATATTTTTAATAAATTATAGACCTTACAAAATTACATTAAGAACCAACATTATAAAACTAAGCTAGCTGATCAGTAGATTATAACTGGTACACTAAAATTATGTGGCAGTCACCTGAAAACACAGTATACAGTAAAGAGTGAGACGCTTATAACAATAATGTAAAGTAATTAGAAAAACTACATTAAAATTAATAGTGTAAAACATATACAGACACATTATACACAATGTATAAATGTTTACAAATAGGTATATAAATTACAGATCAGATAGCATCTGTATACCTTGAGGTTCGAATACAATTTCTCGGTAACTTATCTTATATAGACTAAGTTTGAATATATAGATTAATTATTAACATGTATATAAATAGCTGTTGAAATTAAGATATGATATTGAATATTTTATGAAATAAGTCAACAATGTGTCTCTTTTCTTATTATTATTATTATTGTTATTCATTCTGTTTTCTATTTTGTCTCGGGATCAAATCATAAATGATGCTGCCACTATGGGTTATAAATTTAAAAGTATTCGTAATAAATTTCGTTTTCGTTATTTCTGAACAAAAGGAAGTAAGGAATTAGGTTATAAAACCATAAAACGATCGTTAAAGTCTTTAACAACTACAAAGTATAAGAATTCACTTTGAAAGTGCAGAACCTGAAAGAAATAATGAAAGTGGCATTTTATATTTTTGACCGCCCCGTTGGTCGAGTAGTTAGCGCAGACGCCTAACGTGTCACGGCGCAATGGGGCTCGGGTTCGATTCCCGGCGGAGACAGGCATTTATGTGATGAGCATAGATGTCTGTGTTTCTGGGTTTGGTCGTTTATTAAATATATTTTCAGTATTTGTATGTGTATCTCTATGTATTTGTATCGTTGTCTAACACCCTTAACACAAGCAAATAATTTGCTTACTTAGGGGTTAGATCAATGTGTGTAATTTGTCCTGATATTATTATTATTATTATATTTCAATAGAACTCTCCCAATTTTGTTTCTCTAAAATTAGTATAAAAAGAGTGTAAGCAATGATTATTAAAATAAACATTAAGACAATAAAATAAAATAAAACACCAGGACATTAAAATTAAAATTTAAAATCGAGGTGACTTGACTGCACTTGACTGCACTTTGAATTCTGGAGTTCATTTTATTCAGTATGTTTTAATAATATGCCAATTTGCATTTGTAGCAGAAAACTATTGTCATTTTAATTTCATTAAATAGTCGTAATTATTGCGTTACTAAATTGAATATAACTATAATATTAGGAATTTAAAATACTGTTTATTTTGCTATGTTTAAATAACACAGATTCGTACATCAGAGCCCGATGTGCAATAATGCAGTATAAATACACAAGTATTTAAATGAAGTTTCAACAGTTATTGTTGGTTAAGTTTACATTGTCGGCACTTTATAATGCTTTATTTGCTAATTATAGAAGATACTCAGCAGTTTTCCCAAATTTAACCGTTATGAATACATAGCAGCTGTAGTGGAGTTGTACGATTTGTTTTATTTATTGTCTTAAAATTAATAGTATTAAACTATTATAAAGTAATTAATTATTTACTTTCAATTTAATATAAAAATAAGTATTGTAGTAATTGAATTCTCTTACTGCAAAGAATCGCTTAATTACACCTTCTCTTAGTTGGGAGACAATTTATATATTCATTACTGTTAATCTAATCAGTATCCAATATTACAATTATTCATTAAGTCAATTAAACTTCTATACAAACATTACATGTTTAGTCATATCAACAACTGATATCTTTATTTTTTTTATAAAAACCAATCCTCAAATAATATAAAAGATGTAATATAACATATGTATAGGTACTAGTCTCATTTAGCATTTTTTTAATGAATAGTGAATTAAATAAATATATATACCATATCGTAATATCCCCTGATATTACGATAGGGTATATTTATTGTTTAATCTGATTGATGTCCACAGAAACTACGTCGAGTAGTGATAAGCTCTATTTGAAGCTAATGGTAATTTCTATTTGAAGTTCCGTATGAATTTTAAGTTCTATGCTGTTCACTCTGGATAAAACAAAATATCTCCGATGATCTTGATTTGACTTCCAACCTATGTCTGTCCATGAGTTTTGTGTTTTACCACAAAACCGACAAGACAAATTTGTTCAAGAAAGTTAAGCAGTGAGAGTTAAAAAGTTTCTATAAGTTTCCTATTACAAATTGTCCATTGGCAAGTTAGCAGTTTCTTAATATAATATATGTAAAAGAAAGTTAACATAATATATCGCAATTAATTTAATTAATATATTTATCCTTATTTAAACAGATTTCTAAATTTATTATCCAATTCATTTGAAGCGTAACATTTAAGCAAGATTACTAAGGATAAGAGGCATTTTCCGTCTTCATTGACAGATACGAACCATAAATTACATTTTAAATGAATGATGTATCTTGAACTGTAGAGGGTTGTATTGAATTAAGATGGATTTAAACATGTATAACTGTCACGGTATTTAAATACATTTAAATGTACTTAATGACATAATGACATAAATAAATTTAACACAGTAACGTCTCGTAAATTTAAGTGTCTAACATATTCCTTTTGTTAATGTTATGGACAATAAAATAAAAAAAATGAGAAAAAAAATAAAAATAAACTTGTACTATACGTATTAATTTCATTACAAGTGTTTATATTGAATTATCATTTCCGTCTTTATTCACAGAGTAATGGCTAATGGGATAGTATTTCATATTTTATACTAAATACATAATCTAATTAACCCGAGAGACATTAAATATCAAAAATTATTGTACCTTATTAGGTATTTATATGATTTAAGTCGAACATTAATTCTATTAATAAATAAGGGAGTAAATTAAATGCAAATATTTGTTATCCAATTTATTTAAATAAGTGAAAACTTTCAAAATAACTTGATATATTTAAAATAAAAAATCTTCACAGTGTAACACAATATAATATATCTACACAAAAAAAATATTTTGTAAATATTTTAATATAAGGCAATATTTAATACCTTGAAACAATATTAGCACATATGTAATAACTATACTTTAATATTTCTTTTAATACCTAAATCAAACATATCTTTAATATGGCTTTTTGTTCGTAGCGTTGTTAGTATTACAACTTAATTTTCCAGAAGTTCAAGTGTTCGATCATGTAAGTGTTGGGTTGGCGAGTGCGGTCGGCTTGTAAATACTAAATCAACGGAAAATTGTAAAAATAATTATACTTTGATCCTACTGAATATAGGACTTTGTTTTGACTGTATTTTTTAGATATTGTGTAATACATACACGTAGAATGTTATAGGATGTAGGTGTTATTTAGGATAGAAATTTCAAAACAAGATTAACGGAGATTTTAAGAATTTCAAAGAACGTGGCAAGAACGGTTTCGCGATCACCAAACAAAGTATACTCAATATCAATTCTAAGCATTATATTCGCTTCGGCAAGATAAAAGTACTTACCAGTGCTAATATGCCTCACGTACGCTTAGGTATAAAAATAAACCTACTGTCATATTTTATTCAAGATATGAAGTAGTCTGGCTTGGTTGAAAGCCTGGAATCCAGTTCAATTAACGAGAATATACTGGTAGAATAATAAATAGGCATACCAAAAGTTCATTATTTTGAGAGTGAGCCAAAACTAAATAATTGAATCTAGTGAAGACTCAGTTGCTTAAATTTATACATTTTTTCTTTCATTTTTATTCTAATTCTGTACTTTAGTGGCTGGTTAATTGTGGCAAGTCTAATGTTAATAATTATTTATTATCTATAACTCTGATATACATATCAATGTAACCGCTGGAATGTTTTATTACTTGAACATAGTTTATTTCGCATTTAAAAGGTATTACACCGGATGGTATATATATTTTTTATATATTATATCAAATGATTTAGGTGTGTAGTATAATAATTATTATTTTATAGTGAAACTAATATACTTATTTAGAAAATGATCTTCAACAATATCACAGAAACGCTTTTATCTGGTTGTTATAGCTCAAATTGTATTTGCTAGACGTTTCTAAAACTATTGTTATTATTTAAGTAAAATTAAATAATAAAATAAAAAAAGTTATTTTAACATAGAGGAATTTCTGAACAAAATTGTTAAACAAAACGTAAATAAAAATAGGAAATTAAATTCTATTCTATTCTATTCTAGGTATAATTTTTTAAATTATATATTCTGTTAGGATTTTGCAAATTAATTATAACATTATTTTCATAAACAAGAAGAAATCATTAAGATTAATTTATGTATATTTTTTTCATTTTGGCTTTTCATTTTTAAAAAGCCAGCATTTAGATAAAATGACAAAAAAAAAATAAGATTAGATAAACCAACCATAAAGTTATTTATATAAGGAAATGGTAAAATCGAAGTTGAATAATATCGAATTTAAAACCTCAAGGGATATGCTCTGTTATCATTATTTCTCCATCTTCTCATTGATCATTTTATTACCTGCAGGAGAAAACTGAAGTGAATTATAAATAAAAATTCTCATGGAAATAATTGTCAAAAATCTTTTTTACATTAAATATCATTGCGATATTATATAACCGATAGCAAATGGCATTTTAAAATGTTATAAAATATTATGTAATTTTTACTTAAAAACAAGATGTAGTAATAGTAAAATTCTTTATTACACTCAACAAAATAGAAAATATAGTAAAAAGAACAAGAAATTATACAAAGAAAATATCAATATATAATATTGGGTGTGAAGGCGGCCTTATCAAAAATGTTGATCTCTTCCAGGCAACCCGTATCTTATAAAAGAAAAAGTTTCGTAATAGTGGTTGAAATACTTAAACACATTTTATCAATTATTTTATTATAGACATAATATATAGTAAATATATAAATGGTCATAGAAAATGTATACCTAGATGGGATATATACAATAAATTATATAAACTATAAATATATATCAATAGATACATACAATATATATCAATATACAAAACATAATATTAAATAGAATAATAAAATAAAATAGAATAATTAGACGTATACGAGGAAGTAATAAAAAGCGCTTCAACAAATCTAGCTATATATAAATTACAGTCACATAAGGTACTTACGTCTTTCCTTGCTTACCTTTTGGTTTTCAAGTTTCTGTTGGCACTTTTCTGTCTACCTATTAGTCTCTCTGTTGCAGTGTCAAAAACATTTTACTGTTCTGTGATTTTAAAACATAACAAACAAAAATCTAAACTACATAATTTAAAAACTTTAAAAAAATTAATAAACCGTTATTATTAGCTTAAGCGTTAAGTTCTTATGTCAAATTTAAAAGAAAACAAAGTATATTAATTATTATTTTGTAACCTTGACCTCATGGTCTTTAAACTAAGTGTACTTAATGTTATTGCTTTCTTTTTACTAATTTAAATATAAGTTATATTATACATTTTGAAATGGACAAAATATCCTGTCAGTAAAAAAATCTAATTCTTTATCGATTTTAAAATATTTCATTCACTTAGTAAACGGAAATTTACGGTAGAATTCAAATCGAATGAATATTTATATCGAATCTGCATCCTCTACTTCAAGGTAAAATCTTAACATTTATATGCAGTTCTGGTATCAGTTTTTATGCGAAATCCTTTGTTTTCATAGAAATTGGCATATATACATATAATAAGTTAAGTATATATAAGTTAGTTGGCTTAGGCATTCTTAAAGAATAGAAAGTCGTGCTGGAAACTATGATATTGTTACTATATGTAATTTATGTAAAACATATAACATAGGCCCTAGTATATGTCTAGTTTATGTCCCATTTTTAAGCTAGTTTTTTTTTTAGTTTATAGATTACTATGAAGGAGATAATTAAATTTTACGTGAAAGCTTACTTTTAAGCTTACGTGAAAACGTAAAGTAAAATACATTTACAGACATGTTCAGAAAATTATGAGAAAACATTTTAATTTTATAATTTTATATATTGTTATATTTTTTCTTGTGGAAGCGTAAATTATAATCATTGAATGTTTTCAGCGTTTTAGGTAAAACGAATAGCGCTTTTTTGAAGGAACTATTTCATATCGACGGAATCGATTTTTTATAAATCGCGAGCCTTTATTCCGTCAAGAAGTTACCTACTGCTTCTCTCTGTTGATTACTCCCTTCTTCGTGGAGGCTAACTTAACATTGTTTTTTAGAAGACTGTGAAACAAACAATCGCTTGATATTCTGCCCAGTACTTACGAATCTTGGTGTACAATTGAGAGGAATGTTCTGGAAGAGTGATAATACGAGAAATGAGACTTTATTAGTGGTAAAAACGCAAGCTTATGACTTCCGGAGATCAAACTGAATAAGATTCCGTCTACTACTGCGAAGCTTTGTTTGTTAAGTATCACTATAAGCAATATAAAACATTTAATACTAATATAACATTGACAAAAATATTTTACATTTTATATCGTTAAAGTTTTTTGTTCCAAAAAAGCGGCTACGATCATTTCACGATTTCCTATTTCTTTACTTGAATAAGATTGTCTAAAGAAATCGCTACTTAGCGATAAGGCCGCCTTGTTGTACTTGTATAAATCGCTTTCTATGTATTATTATTTATTTTCATGCTGTAATGTGAAATACAATAAAAAAAATATTATTATTTACGACGTGCCACAGCATAATTTTTAACAGTCACTCGAGCTGAATAAAAAAATACAACTATATAAAAATGAACCTACGAACACACTAATTTCAATTGTTTAATTTTTTACTATAAATATTGTATAAAAACTTTCACCAGCACCAATAAAAGCTACATATCTTGGAAATTACGACTTCTATTTCGATCAAACATACCGAAGAACCACCTCGACGAACCTAGCTCTTGAATAAAAAACCGTATTCAAATCCGTCCACGCGTTTGGCTGCTACGTTGCCATAGACGGACACACAGATACACAGGGTAAACATATAACACACCCTTTTCGGGGGTTAAAAAATAGTGTTTAAATAGTTTTTTTTTTGTAATACAAACTAAATCCTTATAGTAAAAAAAATAATAACTTTTTATAACTATTAATGTTTTATAATAACATTAATAGTTATAATCAGACAAATAGTAATGGATGGCGTCGTTTAACGACAAATTCGCTTAAGCAAAATTCACATCTTGTTAAATGTCGTCTAGCTATAACATTCAGAGCTTAGGCGATATTTATTTCCTTGTACTTGAAAAAAAAAACAGCTTTACGACCATCGCTCAGTACTTCAAGGGGCTTTCTCAAAAATACGAGACTGACTGTGTATCTGTTCCTTGTACTTGTTAGAAAATATCTATTGGCATTTAAACAAAATTCTAAAAAGAACAAATTACGTATTGTTTCCTAAAATATAAGACTTAAAACCAACATGGACATTGAAATTATAGTAACTAGTGTTTTCTCATGTTTTTTTATGTTTACTCCCTTATCATGGATTTTTGTAAAGCAAATAAAAAAATACACGATAAATATACTACAATATGACATAATTTATTTATTTATTTTATTTATGTACCATTAAATTAAAAATATATATCTATAAAATATTACCTTTTAAAAAATAAAAACATTTTAATGACACTTTTCTGTAATGAAAAATATAATTAAAATACTAAAACTATAACTCTTATATTACCCACAACAAATTACATTATAAGTACCGACTAAATAATTCAAAGAGCAAGTACTACACTTTATGATGCTACTTGAAATACTCCGTGAATTCTCGTTTACCCCGAAGTGAGTCTTCATACTCCATACTTCATAGTTCATACATATGTTACACACACATACGATATACTTACGATAGATAGATATCTATCTATACACAACATACTGCTGGGCACAGGCTACGCACCCTTTGTATAATGGAAACCTTATTTCCATTTAAAAAAAAGAGTGCGGAGCCAAAGTATCAACAGCAAAATAAATCACGAATGATAATTATATACAATAATTGCTCAAAGGAGAACAAGTTTAAAATGTTCCACACAACTCAGCTTAACACCTAGATTTTATACTTAAGAAAAGTTTCTCTTAAGCGTTTCACTAAGACTTCATTTCCTAAGTTTCAAAAGTTTTAACGTACATTGGTATAGTAACTCAATTTGTAGCTCGTAGCTTGCGAGCATTCGTTTTTTTTATTTGTACAATCTCACGTTCGTTTTTTATATTTATTATAAACTAAGTGTAACAGCAATAAAAAAATATCCTACTCATTTCTGAAATTTGTAACAACACTTTTTCATCACTAACAACTTTCATTTACATTCACAATTTATTATTTGCCTTTAATACGAACCGACAAAATCTTCAAGATTCAAAGTAAAAAATAACTCAATACACCATATTTTAATATATTTATTATTAATTCTTAAGTAAGTAATTATTATTATTATTATAGGTTTATGTATCTAGAATCTATAAAATATAAATACAATTGTCCATTGAAACTCTTAACTAACTTACGGAAATGGAGTTGCTAATTAGTAACTTGTTAACAGGAATTATTATAAAGTATGCTTCAGTCTAGATTTTTCAATTTTTTACGACACAACATCAGCTTCATAAAATAAATTTTGAGTTGCAAAGTTTTTCATGAAAAAAGTTTAGTAAAGAGAAATATTAGAAAGTTAATCAAATAAACACTTAAAAATAGTACCTACATTAACATTAAACAGAGTAATAGTGTATAATTAATAATGGTTTATATGTAAATAAGGTTATTGTAATTAAAAAACATCTTAATTTCAATTGAGAAGATAGTTGGAGACTACCGACACATGAACAATATGAAATCCCGTATCTCTGAAAGCACTGTGAGACCTCATAATACTGTAACTGGGTTTTCTGAACTCCGTGCCCCAAAATGTCCCACGCACCATGTTTTACAAATACGTTGGAGATAAATGACTAATTAATTGACCTATTGACAGATACATATATCTCTTCCGGATATGAATACGATTGCTGTAAAGCATTCGAAGCATTGGGTTAAGTTCTAATAATGTAAAGTTAAAATTATCCGAAAAAAAAATATTTTTCTACATATTCAATAATCTTAGCGCCAGTCAAACAATATAACGTAAAATTCAATCCAAAGTTCATCAATGCAGTCATCGTCCACCAAAACTTTCATAGATATAGAAGAGTTGTGTAATACTATCTCTTATCAACAAACAATACACATTGTATTTTAAAACAACATTCTATTAAGTAAAAACAATTCCAAAGGATGGTTAAATTTTCCTGCAAATAATCAATATATAAAATTATTTTCTAAAACAAAAAAGGGGTGTTATAAGTTTGACTTATGTATTTGTATGCGGCCTCGCAGCAGCCAAACGAGTGAGTAGATTTGAGTCAGTGTTTTTAACTGGAAGTCTAGTCCGTCGAGATTGTTCTTAGCTACGTTAAATCGAAATAGAAGGAGTCGTCTCCTGGGTGTTGAACCTTTATTGTACTGACTTCAAAAAGTACATAATAATATTATTTTTATCCTTTTTACAGGTCTTTTTGCAACGGGACGTTATTTAAATTTAAACATTTCTTTTAATTATGTGTATAACGTAACTCCGCTTGATTTTTGTTTAATGTAAGTCTACCAATTTTCGTACCTTACAAATCAATTACTAAACTAATTACTTGGCGAAACAGAAAGTCCGGGTAGCGGAAGCACATTGATTGATCGAAGAATGATGGGACTTATCTATTGGAAAAACTCAGAGTGGAATTCATTTCTTAATTCATCTAAGTTACTAATATTATTATTAAGTTTATATATATATATATATATATTTTTTATACCAAACGTTGTTATAATATATGTTTACAATATATTTAAAAATTTTCTTTATATGTATTACTTTTTTTTTCTCATTATGTATTTTTGAAACTTAGAAAGAAAATGTATTGGAGTAGATGACTACTTAGACTAAGTACTCATCCTAAATAAAACAAATTAAAACCTGTTTCATGTTATTATATAGACTATTTATTTCTGACACCAGAACTGCATAAATATTTTTAAAAGTCCTTTAGAATATAGAATTTTGATTCAACATTAACGTATATTTCACTTGGATCTTATAATCAATCTCTGTCTACTCATTAGATTAAGCATTAGAAAATATCAAGAGTTTTGTATTCTTACATTAATATAGTATATTGGACAAATAAAAATGCGATTTGAGATCGATTAGATTTATAAATAGTTTAGTTTGTAATGTTTCAGTAAATAAGAAAACATAAATATATACTTTAAGTATTGTTATTAATATTAACAGTAGTAGTTTTATGTCGTAAGTAATAAAATACAATAAACCGCTTATTTTGTTATTTTGTTATTTTATAAATGGACTGAAAACTAGCGTCAGATTTAAAAAGTCAACGCCACATTTTTTTAATCAGTTTTGTTGTTTACTTAATACATTGATTTCAACTAATTACAAAGTTATAGTGTAACAATATATTCATATTATAGCATACAGACATACAAACATTCAGACGAACAGACAAAATAAAAAAAACATTTTTTTGGGTTGTCTTGCTTATATAAAGATAGTTTTTAAAAACATTTTATCTGTGTATGTGTGTATGTGTATAGACAGCGATCTCTTACAGTTTTATTATATTTATGAAGATAAATTTCTGGAACACTTTATACAAGAGGTATGTACATCTTTTGATAGAGTGGGGAGTGTGCAATGAAAGTTAAAAACTAAATGTTACTAAGAGTGACGCTCAATTTCTATGTATGAAAGTTATTTACATTAGCCATATATTTTTTTTCGTGTTGCGTGCACAAACATACAGACATACAGAAATACATTAATACATTTATTTAACGTAACGTATAACGTAGATAAGTTATTACGTTTTTATTCATTAACACATTTCATGTGGAGTAAATCTGATAAAATTTGCGAAATTCAATATATAACGAAATGAGTAAAACGGTATTATAATTACATTCAAAATACTTTAGTTAAGAGTATAAATTTAATTTAACGACTTCACTTTACCTGTAACAATCATCGTCACTACAATTTTATTTATTATATTCATGATATGTTCATTTTAATTTTAGTTGTAAGTAGTAACTAATAAAAGTATTATTAAAAGTTGAACATTCTTTAGAAAAGGCTTATTAATATTAAGATTCTCAAAAAGATTTCTCTCAATAAGGTCTAGTCTGTAGAAAGTTAAAAAAAATCGAAATTAATGAAGATGGAGATCTATAAATATAAATAATGGTCGACTGTACTAGGAATGTGTCTCTAACAGGGATAGAATAATCATTTTCAATTAACCAAATAATTGATATTGGTAGATACCGGTTTGATAAGGGTAAAGATAGGATAAAACCTTATTAGGGCTTTATTCTAAATTTTTAATCTTATCTGTCTCGTGGGACATATTATTAATTATAATGTGTCCCACAAGATAGATAAGATTAAAAATTTGGGTCAATAACTAACCTTACATTGTGAATTTGTGTAATTCGCCTAAGATTTCCCAATAAAATAATTTTGAAAGTTAATACAGTAAACAAAAAAAACTAACTACAATACATTGAAGTATTCACGTAAATATGATTAAATGTTTATTAATATAAAATATATATATCTCAATATAATATTATATATAATATATAATCATGAAAATATAATACAATATTACAAAACACATATTTACGCATCATATTGAACTAATTTAACGTCGTTATTGCTTTATTAAATACAAATATTTGTTATTACTGAAGTCAATATTCACTTTATTCACTGTTTATATGTTTGTCCCGAGACATTGTTTTGTGTTTACTGTTTGATATCGAATGTAATAAGGAACTTTTGATATGTTATTTAAATACAAAAGTTTGGCCACTGTTTAATATTATACATATGAGGATATTATAATAAGATTTGTATTTAGGTTGATACCTTATTTGATATACCTACATTGTGATATTACTAGGCAGTCTCTTTATTAAAAACCATGAAACTACTTGTCCATTTTTATTATTTCAATTTCATTTTGTTCATTTTTATTATTTAAAAAAAATAATTTATAAACTACAACTTCTCATTCCTTTTATTTTTATAGTTAGTTTTTCAATTCTAATTATAATTTCAAATAACTGGTTATAACAGAAATCTTGAATGAATTTGTTTTTTTATATATTTTCTCTAGTTGCACATAAATTTATCTTTCTAAAGTATCATTTAACTTTTAAAAGCATTTTCAAGAAATATTTGACTTGATTCTGAAGTTATATTTGTTTCTTGGGCCACGTATTTGTAATTATTATACAATTGTAATATTCAGAAAAAATATATAAATTACAGTCGTTCGGGTTTTTCTTAAGAATATGCTTTTATGCTAGTGTTTCATTTATGATCTAATGATTAAATAATATTAATTATTTGAAGCTATCATATTATAAATTACATTTAACATTTACATTTTAAATTTTAATTTAAACGGAATTCAGTTTACTCTAAAGGTAAAGAAAACATCAATAAGATGAAAAAAATATTGTGCCAGGACTTTCCCTTGAGGTTTTAAATACGATAATTTCTTTACTTAGATAAGATTATTGTTTTTTCTATCTAATTATGTTAATGAAATTGTGCAAGAGTAATTTTACCTTATCGCTTTTTATCGAATATGTTCTGAGTAAATAGATTTTGATATGAAAGCTTCTTGAAGAATAAATATTCATACTAAAATGTCCACATTCGAATTTGATGTCATTAAAGTAACATATTTGTTATTTCTATTGTTGTATTCTGACACATGTTAATTCCCCTAATGACACAACTGTAACGTGATATCATTGTTCAATATATTGGTATCTTTAAGCGTAGCATATACATAATATATTCTTGTACTCTATGCAGTAAATTAAAGGGTGGATGAAATGTAATACTAAAATATATATACTTAAGCCATCCCACATTTAAATAAAATAATGAAACATAGATAAGAACCATAACTTAAATAAAAAAGAAATCGTTTGGGCCATAGATCTGAATTTTACAGCATATGTCAAAGACGTACAATTACAACGATACATCGTAGTATTCGTGTCTACAACACTAAGAAAAAGCTCATACTCTTTTGTTTACTAGTATATTTATATTATAATATAAAACAATTATCCTCGACATTTAACTTGGTGTCGTAACAGACTAAGTAAATAACACGGAATTGAAAAAAAAATGAAATTATGTATATATGACGAATTTCAATAAAATTTTGTAAAATTATAGCTTTTGCTTTTTGTCAATATATAGGACATATTGCTCTAACTTTTACCGAAATCACAATAAAATATTTAGGATCATTGAGAAAGGTTAATTGATTAATACACCTTTTATGTTATAACAACTTACAATTTATTGAGCAAGGGATGAGGGAAAGAGCCTCAGAATAAAAACTATATAGAATAGCATAGAAGGAGCTTCATATTTTCTAAGCGTACACTGCCGTAGACAACAGATTTTTTTTCTAGTGATGTGACATTATGTAAACTTATCCGCGATATCGATACCTGATCCTTATCTACCTACCGATTTTAAAAGGCAGATTAGGTGCTTTCCATCACTAGCTAGAACGAGATACATAAAAAAGTGCTATCACCTCGAGGATTTTGCCGCGCGTGCGATAAAGTTTCGTTCTGAATGTAATGTAATATTATTTTTATTATTTTAAAAGGTCTTTTTGTATCGGGGGTTTTTTAAATTTTTAATTTAATTTTTATAATCAAAATTATATACCTTTGATATATTTTTTTCTTTAATACATAAATAATGTTCATAAAATTTTAAATAATTTGTAGCATAGTTTTTTTATTGGTAATAATAATATTTTGCAGAAATTAATAGGAAATACGAGAGTCTAAGTAATCTAAAAGTCTAATGTGTAGCTTCGAACTTAGTGTTACATTAATTCATAATGCGGCCGCAGAGCTTAATTATAGCATAAATTCTGTGAGAAAGTTATTGGCTTTGCGATCGATACCGAATCCAAAGTTTATTAACTGAAACTAGACTCTACTATTGATATATTCTCATCGATTGAATTGATAATTATATCCAAGTTATTCCAGTACACCAGCCACTGTAGACAATATAAGGTCTGAATTCATAGGAGAATAGATTAAATATTAAGAAGGTAACAAACAAATAACATATTTTGTTACAAAATTCTCCAGCTTTTGATTATGTTTTCGCTCATGTGGATGGGGTGTTAAGGAAAACTTTATTTAAGAACCTGATAATTAAAATAACATCTCTACTATTCTGATACTTTGCGGAGAACATAAGTTTTTCTAGAATACAAAATATTCAGTCTTCTTAATATCTCTGTTAAGTTATGTATAAAATTCAAAACCAATCTATATTTTACTTGAGGCGATAATTGTCAAAAAATACGACGGATGCTGAAATATGTTTTATAAACAACTAATATTAACAAAAGGATATATTTTTTTAACTAAAATATAGGGCGTTTTTTAATTTATTTTGGTACTGTAAGACCACTCTAGGACAATGTAATTTATCCACTAATACCCACTTACTGAGAATATTGTGAAGTTTTAAATATTAAACGTTACGTATATTTGTCTAAAACAATGCTGTAATGTTAATTTATTAACCGAATAGAAATTTATTGTACTTTAGTTAACACAAACAAGCCTTGGGCGAATTCATGTTTGATTTTAATTATTGTTGTTTGTAAGATATAAATAATAATGAAATAGAGTTCCGTGCGGGTAGTCACATTGAACGCACGTGTTTATGCCGCTAGAGTTATCGTGTTTTATAAAGTCTTAAAATAATAAATTGAATTTATTAATTGATTAAACGTTGATTGTTCAACTCCCGATAAATACCAGGAGCCCCTTTATACAAAGATCTTATCAACCCCAACTTTTCAAAACCACTAAATAGCCTAACAACCTTTACAGTCACAGCCAAGATCTAATACATCAAGTTATGCCAATTTTACGTCCTCAACGAGTCTTCCTAAGAAAGATCAAGCTATCATATTGGACTCAATCGATGGAATAACACTCAGAGAGTACTTTATTGCCATGTCATCTATTACACCAGCAGCATGTATTCGATTTATTTCACGAATATCAAATGCACGTGTCTGTATTTACTTAGATTCCAAAAAAACTGCTGACAACCTTATCGAAGAAAAGAAAAAGATTAATATTCAACAAAATATTCTAGAAATAAAACCTTTGATAACAAGAAATAAAAGAATAGTATTATCAAACGTTTGTCCTGTCATACCAAATTATGGGGCCTACCATGAACTCTTATAGCAGTATTACAATAATCTTACTTTCGATTTTCGTACCATGACATCCTAAAAGTAATATTACTTTTAAGAATGTTTCGATAAGAAGTGTTGATGACGTCATCCTAAATCATTCGTTCTTTTACCTTATAAAACATTATTAACTCGTACCATGAGCTATATTTTAGACAATAAAAACATGAAATTAATATTACTTTTTTATCTAATTTTGACACTTAACAATATACCCAATGTGTTTAATTATAACATTTCCCAATAAAAGGACTAGAATATTTACTTCAAGTCTATAATCATATATGGAATCATCAGGTTTTCCCAAGTAGTTGGAAAGAAGCATTAGTAGTTCCAATATTCAAACCTAACAAAATATCAAGTTTACAAACTAGCTATAGACCAATATCACTAACCTGTAATCTATGTAAAAAAAATGTAAGTAAAAGAATCAGGTGGTATTTAGAAATAAATAAATATCTTTCACCATACCAATATGGATTTCGTCAATTTCGGTCAACAATAGATCATTTAATGAACATTGAAATAGAAATACTTGACAATCTTGCTATAAATAATTTCACAGCTTTAGATATAAAAAAGGCTTATGAAATGGTTTGGAAAAATACAGTTTTGAAATTATTACAATGCATTTATATAAAAGGAAATACCTTGGCATTTGTTAAAAACTTCCTTTCAAATAGATTAATGAGAGTAAGAATTAAGGAGACTATATATTACATATTAGACTATATATTTAGAACTTTTGAGGTAAACAATATTAAACATTTTAGTTTATCGATAAACTCGGTGTACGAGACTGTTTTATGAAAAAAATAAAAAATAAATCCAAAAAAAAAAAACAAAAAATAATAATAATAATTACTGTGCAAAGGACTCACTAATATAGTTTTTTAAGATACCTGTACTAACAGACTCCTTTTTGAGCATGTTATCTCAAAAAGATTCTAAATTCAAAGATTAATCTGACAAATACAGACTAAATTTGAAAAGTGCTCGGGCGACGTGTCATTTGCTCAGTATTATTTGCTATTAAATAATAGCAAATAATAAATATTAATAAACTAACCAATTATTAGACAACGAATATGGGTCATCTTATTCATATATAAATAATTATTATGTATGATAAAAACTATTAAGAAATTTTAGAAGGATGTTTTAGACAATTCGTACCAAAAGACGTCTTTTAACAAGATATTATCTCAAGCAAAATTCACATCGTGTTAGATGTCGTGAAACTATTTAACCTAAAGCTTAAGAGCTTCATCTGCTTTGAACTAGTTACCGGTCTTGCTAACCCTAACAAGTTTTAGCAAAATGGCTCCAGATAACTAAGGATTTATTTACTCTTATAATTTAACTTAAACTATATATCCTAAAAAATCTTAACAGATTTTAATATTTCCAAAAATCGGTCTTTAAAGGCTTTTTTTTTAATTACTTACCACGTTCTTATTACGAAAAAAATAAACTCCGTCTTAAATATGTAAAATGACCTCGTTTCAACAGAATATCTCAAAATTTAGGATTATTTACTATATTAGTTGGAATGTAATGCTTTTCAAATATAAATCTTTTAATATGTTTATAGTTCATATTAATTAAGAAGTTACGATCCAGCAAAGGAGTTGCTGATGTAATCTATCTTTAAGAGCTAGTTAGAATTATCGAAGAATAAAAACAAGCTTTGGTGAACTAGAAAACTAGATTCTTAGTTAAGCTAATGGGTTAAGCACGTTTGTATATCAGAATGTTCATGAATATCAGAACTCTTAAGTAATAGAGCGAAATAAACTACGCATAAAGTAGAAACAGTTGAAATTCTCAACAAAGTGTTTTACAGATACCTGCACTATACTTCGATTAAAGAAAAGACCAAATTAATTAAATGTAAAAGATGGAATAGAATAATACGTACATAAAGAGAATATTCTTTAAAAACCTGATTGAAAGTTTAAAAGTTTGTCAAGCAAGGTCAAATAAATAGAACAAGAATTACGTAACAAAAGCCTGTATTCGAAAATATGATTTAAATATTTTATTTATTTATTTATTTAACATAGCATTTCTAGGTAACATTAGTTTTTTATTAATAAATGTGAGAGTAGATAAACATAAGAATTAACAAGAGATCGTCACTTGCATCGACCACTCAGCGTTAGGCAACATAACAACATTGAAAACCGGTCGTCTTAGAATGCAATATACAGGAGGATATTGCAGTTGGATGAAATGGCTTAATTATAAATGTTGCGAAATATAGTTTTATATTTTTATATTAATAATATTTTAAGTAATTTTAACAGGCATTTTTTTAGTAATTTAGCCAACAATATCCAGAAAAAATGTTCCATACTCGATGGTTAACTCATGCTGACAAAATTCTCAGTCTTTATGTAATAAAAACTGTCTCTGAAAGTTTATTATTAGAGTTTATTCACCAATATGGTTCTATAAGAACTTATTCAAGCTGCGAAGATGGATGGGGACACTTGCTAAAAATCAGTGAACTAAGAGATACTTGATACCAAAAATACTGAACATTATTATTAACCCACTAATATAGCAAAACAGCACACCCCCAAAACTTATATTAACAGATCCCTTAGCAGCACAATCGTTAATTTACACATGAACTGTTGAAAGTTTTAAGTTTAACAACATAAAAACATTTGCGTCTGTTGCAGTTACCAAAACTTAACTTTACTGCATCATTATACTAGGATATTTTGAATTGGCAGAAATTTATCACTGCGTCACCGTTAATAAAATAACTATGTTTATTTATTAATCAAAAACAAGGAATCTTAAATTACTGTGACCCGTCGACACATATATTTCCTATCCTACTTTCTAATGTTTTTTACTCATTTTTAGAACGGTTTTATCCCTGTGCTTGTATAAAAACCTAACTTTTAGTTTTCTACATACACGACCCATCCTTAATGGTTCGTTATAACTTACTGCCCAGTTGACATTATGACACTTTTTACTCTGAAATGTGCTGTTAATATAAGAAAACACATAAAATGCTTTTCACCAAGAAAATTCTCATATTTTTCTCCAAAAATATGAGGCATGGAGAGAAATGAAACCTTTTTAATAAGTTTGTATAATTTTAATAAAGGAAGGGAGCAATCAAAATTTATGAATGATAGTAATGTCACTTTACGAATAATGTCACAATGACATAAATAAGACATTAGCATTTATCATAGTTATCAAACTTTATATTTAAAAAAGGCATTCTTTCCTTGTTTATCCGGTAGTGCAACGATACGAAATAAAATACGGTAACGAAACTTAATAAATAATTTATTAATAATTAAAAGATGATCTTTGTGAACAAGGAGACAGTTATAACTAAAGCAGTTTTTAATAAAATTGTTTAGTGGAAAGCTGGCCAATAAGAACAAAAGAATTTCTGTTATGCTAAAAGTTATATATGATATTAAAATATTGTATTAACTTTTTTAATACAATTTAATACAATAAGAATATAATAAATAACTTTTTTGAAGTGAAACTTCTTTATCGGGGTTGGAAAAAATTTTAGTGTAACATTTTTTCGTTACGTGTGACATTTTTCCGTTACGCGCCAGCTTTTTTCGTATAGCTTCATCTCTTTTACACCATGTTGCTATGGAAATACTAAATAATCAAAATGACAAGTATGTGGATAACAAAACACAATTTACATTAACCAAAAAAAAAATTATCGGATTAAAGTTTTATAATTAAATAATGAATTGTAATTACATACTGGACAATACGATTTTATGGACTTACTATTAAAACTTATAAATAAATTCAAGATTATAACATGAAGAAGAAATTATGAAATATAATTTATAATATTTTTAAAATACACTGATTGTCTGAAATAAAAGAAGTAAGAATGAAAAGAAATACGAGTTTCGGCTGAGAAATGGAGCATTGGGGTCCTGGTCTTTACAAGGTCTGTTTTGCTATATACCTAGAACGAACTACAACTCGAAACAGCAGAAACCATGATGAAGAATAATTTTATTTGTGATATAGTGACGATCCAACATGTTAAGAAGCCTAAAGTTATTATTTTTAAAGTGGATTGTACATTTGTCTGTTTTTCTTTGTTACTTGTTGTTTCTTCTATGAGAATATTATACGTCAGAAACAGTCGATTCACTTCTTACGTTTTAATTAATTAATGTTAATGAAAATTATGACGTTTTTCTGTTACGCGCCATCTTTATTTCTAAGTCACATTTTTCCATTACGCGACATATTTGAAGTGAAACTTTTTTATCGACGGATGGGAGAAATTTTATAGCAATGTCAAAAAATTGTAACGTTTTTCTGTTACGCGCCATCTTTATTTTTGCTTAAACTTTATCTAATTTAGCTTAATTAGCCATTCCTGTAAATCATTTTTAATTAGTAATTAGTGAATCATATTTCAAAAAAATATGTCATAAAGAAGTTTCACTTCTTACATGTGTACACTAATACACACACACATATTTATTTTTTACTTTTTGGGAATTAAAAGGCTGAGCGAGGTTTAGGCGGCTCAGAAACAGGCTACTTAAGCCTTTATGACCTCAAAAATATCCCTGAAGTATATAATATATATTCCTAATGCAGATTAACGTTTGAAGTATCGAGTTACAGTTATGTAATATTTTATTCCACTTTATTATTTAAGCTAGGGGCTTATGTAATTTAATTACAGATGTTTGCTAATACTTGCGACAAAAAAAATAACATAATATATAAGACACATTTATACATATCTTATATATACCGAATATAATTAAAATATATCCATAAATATATTTTAATTATATTCGGTAAAATCTGGTAAAGAAAGCAAATACCGGCATCATTCGGAAAAACGACAATCTAAATAATCCTAGGGACACTAGATCTAACAAATAAAATTTCATTTTTTTTTCTTTTTCACAAACAAAAATGAAGCAATTCATGATTAATAATAACTATTTCAGACCTAATCACCAGAAAGGGCTTTTGCCCGGAATTTCAAGATGCCTAAAACATAATACGTTAATATCGGAAAGCCTTAATGAATGTAGAACTAGCGAGAGACAAATTACGGTTTGTTGGTTAGACTTAGACAAAACCTTTGGGTCTGTACGACATGAACTGATGATGTTCGCGCTAGGATAATATAACTTTCCCACGGTAGTTTGCGATATATTATAATTAAAAAATAACATCATTTATATAATGAAAACCCATCAAAACCATTATAAAAAAAGGTTTATTTCAGGTTTCTTGTATTTCTCCATTCATATTTGATATAGTCATTAATATTTTAATGGAAAAATTAATTAGACACGAAATAAATATAGTGTTATCGGTTTAAGTTTAACAATTAATACACAGAATCCATTATTGCTTTTGCAGTTGATCTCGCGACACTGACACGTAACCCAAAACAATGTCAGATACTGTTAAATGTAGTGGAGGATTTCTTGATAGTTTTTTTGTTTTTAATCACATATCATTTAATAAATTAAATGGACTTAAATATCACATATCACCCGTTTTTTTTTAGCAAATAACTTGTATGATTTAAAAAATGGCTATGTAAATTTAAGCCGATATTTTTAAGGTTTACTAATTCACCCATTCATAATGACACAGACAAAACATAGTTTTATAGCATTTTTTATTTCTGTATATAATTTCTTCTATCTATATCAGAACATTTTATTTTATATACACACCGTGCACTTTATATCCACTTGAGATAATCATGAGCTTTTTTTCTAAAACCCTTATATTTTCAACTAGTTCTGCGGTAATAAAACTCAACCATATGTTTAAATAAGTGAAGAAATACTTCAATTAATCATAAAAGATATTAAACTTCCATTTTCGTCAGATAGGACCATTATTGGCGACTAGCTGAGCACATCGGTTACGTCTTTATGCTACTTGGGTTACTTTATTTACTTCCTTTTTATAGTTTTATTGCCTTCTCAAATATCTTACTTAATGATGATAGATAGTTGTTGTTTTTAAATTTATTTTTATTTTATAGTTAAACAAAGTTTTTACACAAAAAAATTGCTTTTGAATTATTCACTAATGAATGAAATTATGTATGTCTTAATTCATTGATTCATGAATCATGACTCTACATTTCATACAAATTTTAGAGTATCTGTAATACTAAAGACTTTTTATACTAGACTTTTCTTAATATATACTTACATTACACTCGCTTAGCCTCGTCATTGTAATAGGTTTTCCGGAGAATTTGTCACCAGTGAACTTACATGCATTCAAGGCATTTATTACACCCGCAATTAAAATAATATGAGCGATCCCACTACTGACATCACTATTGTTGTTTTATATTGATTTATAAAAAACCAAAAGATTTCTAGTTGTATTCTTGTGCGAAGGATTCCCTCAATATGGATTTGATCTCTTTTTAAATTAGTTCTTTTATAATTGATAGGTGTATATTTGTTGAGATATTTTTTTAAAAATTATTTCTTTTAAAACTTTACTGAACATAAATCACCATCACGAAGTTGAAACATTACTTAGCAATTTGGGGGAATGTTTTATAATTTGTATTTAACTTTCGTTTACTGCCTTTTTATATATTCAGAGTGTATTTTATGAGGATTAATGGCCATGGTGCAGCCTTTTGGACGATAACGACTTATTTAACGGGAGTTCGACTTTAAATGACATTTGCAAGTTCAAATTTGTATAAATGTATATAAAATGTTATAAGCATTTCAAATCTATTAAATACTTTTAACTTCATGTTTTTTATTACAAGCCCCGACAGTCAACTAGTAAAGTATACCAGGCATTCATTATAACTAGTTATATAAACATATAAGCACTACACAAATGTAACGAATTTATTTGAAAGTGATATCGTATTAAATGGTAAGTATTTTTTATATAGATAAAAGTCAATTTAATGAAAAAATACAGTATTTTGAGGTTTGACGATTAGCACAATGGTTCTTAACAAAATAATACAAATGAGTGCTTTTAGAAAGCCCTTACCATTGTTTTTAATATATGCTAGTGTGTAACGAATTTTATTTATATCTCCTGCTATTTACACTTCCTAATTTTAAACAAAAAGTAGTATGAATAATATATAGTCGAGGGTATTTCTAAATAATTAGTAGGCATCAACTCCTATTAATTAGTAAGCAAGTGTTAGATTTATGGATTTTTCGTGCCATAGTCGTTTGAGAGCGGAAGCTCTGCAGGTGTGAATAGTGATTGTAGATGTGATCTTTGTGTAGCTTATCTTGCGTTTTATTACTGTAGTAGATTTGTCGTTTTATGTCATAGTTTTATTACTAAATTAGTTATAACGTCGTAATCTGGCTTTCGTAGTATTAAATAGCGTGAAATACGTGAATTTGAAATTACTTTGAATTCTTATTATTTTTTTAATGAAATTTCTACATGAAACCTAAAAATATAGTTATTTTACATAAAGTAGAAAAGCCAGCCTAGAATATGTCCATCGAAAAAAAAATTATTTTCTTCCATGTGTAATTAGACAAAGAAAAGTATCAGCCTCTCAACTTCCCTGTTTCATTATTTGTCAAACACTAACACATAGTCCTGCCTATAGATCGCCTATTCTATGTATAATAATTTGATGTTAATAATACACTGATTATTAAGATTTCTATATCAATTACGAGTATGTCCTTTACACTAGACTTCCTTCATGACGTCTGTCAAGCTTCCATCAATCAATACGTCAATCGCTGTATTAATTTCTATTACTGCTGGCTATTGAAAACTATTTCGAAGTACGTAGTTCTGTATTTGATTTGATGATATATTATTTAGTATTTATTTATATTATTTCTATGACATATTATTAAGTGGTTAGCAGACAACCCATAATTAAGCGTAACGCATGTTCATGATGTAAATTATTAAAATTCCACAACTTTATAGTGTTGTAATAAGTATGTTTGCAGTTAATTTTTAGTGCTTTAATATCACTAAAGCATTTTTATGATGTTTATTAATAGATACCTCTCATACAGTCCGTTTCTAGACATGATGAATAATTTTCCAGGTTTTGTTTATTTAAAATGTAAATTAAAATAACCAGTAAAGAAAATAAAATTGCTCATACCATGTAAACAAACAGAAAACAAATTTGTATCTCACAAATCAAACACTCTATCCCATTTCCTAAATCTAAAAATACCTTTCAAACTTAACAAAACCAAAGAGACAACACGATTGATAAAAAGGGTCAATAGAACTCCTGTTGTCTTTTGAACGAGTTATAACTAGGCTGAGAACACACTCATACCAATACAATATATTTATATTTATTCGTGAACATTTTCCTCTTCGATTATTTGAGTAAATTGTAAATAATACATATACATGATTATTTTTAATTAATTGGTCACCTCTTGCAGGCCAGGAAAATTGTTGTTGGGATTGATGTAGAGACGCTGCCTGCAAAAGGGGGCCAATTAATTATTATGCATAGTCTTTTATACTTATACAAATTGTATAAGAAAAACATTGTACAAGAAAAACTCAGAGTGAACTAGAAAATCCGTCGAAAAACTGAAGATAATAAAGACACGTATCTTGCATAAATTAGTTTAACTTTGTGTTGCTTTAAACATCATGTCTGCACACTTCCTTACTTGTGTAGATAAACGCTGCGGAACTGTGACGTATGTATGGTATATAGACTCGGGATGCTATCTCTGCTCTTGTTAAACTTCCATCCCGTGAGGCGGAAGATGAATTTCAGAATAAAAAGATATTTTCAAGAAGTGATAGAGCATCAAAATATGTACAAGTATATGGTAAATCCTAAAATATTGTAGTACACGCTCAAATTTCGGAACAATATATTTCAATATATATTTTTAATATTGATAACGCAAGTAATCATAAATCAAACGTTCAATTTATTAAAAACATTTGTACGTCCACAATTATTTAAATTTTTATAAACAAAAATATTTTTATGTTCCTACCTAACATATTGTGTAACTACCTATACATTTTTTCATAAAATATTAATATGATCTTGGTCTTAAGCCACCAGACTCAAAGCGTCAATCTTCGCTTTAAAATATTTGTGTAATGTTTATTAATTATAATATTTATAAGTATTTTAAGTATAAATCATAATTGAAGAAAATATAGTAAAATGATATTAAAATAAATAGTAACTTGCTCAATATCTGCCGCCGTATCATATTTGTAATGTTACAGTTTCTTACACACATACTTTTTTTAACATAAAGAAAGGCGTTTATATACATAGGTTTTTTATATATGTAGGTTTCTACACTTGTCACACTGCATCATTTAGAATCTGTATTCAACTAGAATTTAATCTAAATCTAAAAACTCTTTCTACGAATTGAATTAAATTTACATTTTAAATTTAATTCAATATACCGAGTTAAATCCGTAAAAATAGTTTTATTTTAATGTGTGCTACTCTTGAAAACCTTAGAAAATAGTAGAATTTAATCAACAATAACATAAAAATCTGAATAATAATTCGAGAAGAGGTAAAATAATGTAACAAAAATGAGCATTACTTGTAACATTATAGAACGTGTAGATATCGGTCTTAAATCACCAACGCGTGAAGTTTATAAACAACAATTACTCAAGGGAATTAAGTTGAAAGTGCTCGATCCAACTCAACACCGAGTTCTGATAAGCTTAGTTTAGCTGTAACCATTCTAGTCACATACTTTTTTATTTCTTTTGTTTATTGGTTATATACGTTTAAGCAATATTATATTTTTCTGTTTCTAAATTTGGAAATGAGTCATTAATTTTTATTTTTTGCTGATTGTAATAGTTTTTTGAAATTATTAAAATAAATAAACGTTCGAGTATTTATTTTTATTATTTATTCCAGTTGATTGGAATTGGAGCTTCAAGAAAATTAAATAAACATATCAATAACAATAATCACTTATTTTTATTTGGAAAAAACATATTTTTTTATAAATTTCACGTGTTAATCTGTATTGAAAAGTATTCATATATCAAAACATTTACTAGCGACATTTTTGTAATGGTAAGTCACATAAAAGGTAATAAATCTAATGAACGTGTGGGTATTTATAATAAAGTTGGTCTACCTATGTGAGCATATTGTGTGAAGATATAATAATTACAGAACCGTTTCTAATAATTATTCATTCGGAATCCATGCATTGTGACCATATGACTGTCTGTTTGACTATGTGACAATGTTCTCAAGCGGATAAAAAGATTCTGAATTTGTTTTTTGTTTGAAATGTTACTTGTCCAAGTGTGTCATACAACTACCAATCCAAAAAAATCTGTTCAGTCGTTTTAAGACCTCTTTTCTAGTAATTTAGAAAATTCTATTATTTTTATTATTCAAGTATTTTATGTAAGATAAGAATCAGAAAATTAGTATTAAAGACAGGAAAGGTTTATCAATTAATTTAAAATAATTAGTTCTAGTCCGTCGCATCTAGAAGACGTGAATTGGAAAACATTCTGGATGTTTTGTTTTTATAACACGACACCAAACAAGGTCAACATTTTTCAGGATTTATACTTCCATTCTTAAAATGTAATTGTCTCTAACAATTAGCTGACTAGACTATAATAACACTTTTTCGAGAGTTAGTTAATAATAATATAGATGCGGGGCCTAGGACTACATCTACAATGATAACTATTCTTAATTAAATTATATTTATAACCCATAATTTATCTTAAACAAATACTTGATATACTGGCCTTTATAACAAAAAAAATCCTATTTTGTTTAATGTTTAGCCGCCTTAAATTTTGAACTACGAGTAAACTACAATGAAGATACTTTGTACATGATTTGTGAGCAGAACATGAGTTCAACTAGAAGTTTCCAACTAGATTACATATACATATTTTTTTAACTAAGGTTTAAAACTAATTAAGTGGTCTCGGAATAATGATATGCAGTTAGATTATTGGCGATTTGTAAATTACATGCAGAATGAGTCAATTATTAAAATTAACATATTTTGCCAAGATTTTATATTTTTTGATAATACAAATAAATAAATATATGTACATATATATTTTTTATTGATTATGCATACATGCTTGTCATATTATGCTTACTTAAATTTTTTATAGGCATAGAAAAGAATATTCTACATAAGCGGAATTCTAGTCCTCAAGCTATGGTTTCGGCGGTTTGACAATATCTTGTTTCTTGTCTCGATGAATTTTACTTTCTCTATGTCTTTAGATATGCAAATAAATTAGACTTTTATAGGCCCTTTGATTAACTTCGTAAAATAGACACAAAATATTAGTTTGATAAAAACAAAACAAAGACAAAGTTACAAAAACTAGTCCAAATACAAACCAAAAATTGTATTTATTTATTTATTCATCCCACAAAAAACAGTAATCAAGATAGAATCAGTTGCATATAGCGTCATTCAATAGTGACAAAAAAGCTGCTGATATAGACTAGTTTATTTACAAAACAATATCCAAATGATATGACTAGATATAGGAAAACTATTGTGAACGTCTACCAAATCAAATAAGTTTTAACCTTTATGTTTTTTGCGCTATGAACATAATTTTTTTACTAATTAAAAAAATATTATTAAAAAATAATAAAATATTTTTTGCATTTGGCATTGTTAATTTTTAATGATATTTTAAATGTAAAAAAATGAAGTACATTTCTGATCGTTTATTTACATTAAAAGCCTGTTAAATGTAAAAAATCTTTAGTAACAGATTTCTTTACATTTTAACAAAGAAAATAACTCGGTAACAAATTATTTATTTACATTTGACCTCGGGCTTTGATCCTGTGCTGTGAATAGAATTCATTATTTATTATTTGTTCTTTGAAGGTGGAGCAGGTATTGTTTATTAAATATATTTAGGCTTATTGCTTTAAAAGTAAATAAGTTTATGATATAAATACATAGCTGTTAACTCAGTTTGTTTTTTCAGTTTGCTAACACAAATTTATTGATGTAAAAAATTGGTCTAAACAAACATTTACAATGTATATATTTTTTAAACAAAAAAATGTTCCCGAACACAAAAGAGGTATATTAAAGATTAGAATTTTCGATAGGGTCTCTTGTTACTATTTACCAGTTTTTTTTTATTTTCCAGTGATTAGCTGTTGATTATTTGATAACCATTCTCTTAATTTATTAGGTGTGCTTAAAAATTATTAAAATATAAAAATAAATGTTACAAATTACAATGTAACATTTGAGATGGAAAATGTAAAAGGAAGCTGTACACATTTTTAAAATATCTCCATTAAATTTTTTTTTTAAACTGATTATATTTTGTTAGATATTTCAAAATCAAATTAATTTTAAAGCCAACATTGCTTAAAGATATTTATATTTTAATATTTGGGGATAGTTATAATTATTTTAATTGGGGAACTAGTGAGAGTAGCGACTAATTTAATTGAAAATATTTTATCGTTCAAATCTGTTCTTCAGAGCCAGGCAGAGCAGAGCATACTTAGTGTGCAGCGTAAATACAAAAGTGCACAAACGAAACATCAACAGTATTTCGTTGGTTCATTTTGATTTGTCGGCGCTTTGTAAAGCTTTATTATTTAATTAATAGATGATTGCTCACTTAGCAGTTTTGCCCAACGATTATGAACGCTCAGCTGGTGTTATTATATCATAGAATTTGTGTGTATTTTTTATTATATAAAAAATATGCTATATAAAACTATGAATTTATTATGAAAATAAGTATGCTAAATGAAATATATAGGTACATGTAAAAGTTTTATAGTGTTTGGCTATATATAAATACCTTTAATTAATAAAGATTAATTAATAAAAATTAATAAAGATACGTTGCATGGCATTGTTTTAACATTTTATAAATTATAAAAAGGTTAGTGTATTTATTTTACCAATTAATCAAATATTAAATTTTTTTGGAATATATGTGTCAAATAGACTATTAACTTCTTAAACAATAAAAATATAAGAACCATCGAAAAATAAAAAAGATTCTTCCTTATGTCGATTTCCAAGTAGTGAAAAAATAGCCAAATAAAAAATGTCAGTTGTAGTAAATTCTCAGACGTTTTTGCTATTGATAAATATAAATAACTTCTAATTAAACAAAAATATCAAAAAAAATATGTTTTCCTGTAATTATATAAAGGATAAAGCAACCGAAGAGTTGGCGAATTTAAAATTACAAATATCTAAATCCCATTTTATTTTCTATACGAACTTAAAACGCTTTCCATTTCAATTGCTGGTGTCAAAAGAGGTATACAAGGTATTCATTTAAATATTTAAAAACTAATACATTATTTTGATAAATAACATTTTGTTTAATAATACCAAAAAAAAATTTTTGCAAAATTAGTATCCCAAAATTATTATACAATGACACTTTTGTAATCAAATAAGAGTCAAAATTTAACAACACAATAGAATGAGAGACAATATGGTTCATTTTCAATTCAAGTACTTGTTTTTCCAAATTTAAATATTACAAAACCTACATATCATTATTTTGTGAATTGTGTTAGAGAATCATCTATCATTCGAGTATAACTCTCTACAATAAAATCTCAACATTTTTGTTTCATGAAAGATAAAAGATCACATTGTAAACAAGGTATAACTATCTTACTCATATAGTTAGTCTAAACCTTACTATGAAGAAGTATTCCGTATATTCATTTTTTTTTCCTACAATTATTACCAAACATTCTTCCATTTCAGCAGTAACTCTCTTGGTCATATTTGAATATTGGCAATCATATTTGGAAATCTCCATGTATAAGTTTATTTTTGATAAATACTTTTTAGATTCTTCGATAGTTATTTTCAATACATGGAATGAAATAATATTTCTTCTATCCAGGAATACTTTATCGGATAGATAATTGGCCGCATTATTTATTTCAAGATTTGCATTTCTTTTTTACATAACCAGAGCTTTTAATTCACATTTTTAGATTTAAGGGGACGAGAACAAAGTTCGGCTTCTTATCTAAAACCATATCGCGACACCGGCCGCATTGATTTATAGGATTTTTTATCCCTGAGGTCAAAACCTATAGATTAAAAGCTGAAATACTTTGTTCTTCTTTGTTCACTATTTAGCTTATTCATGTTTTCATTTTAGTAAAAAATACTTTTTATAATCATTTACATAGATTATCATTATAATCAAGGGTCTTTGATATTCATCTGCTGGAATATTTTTGTGACATATTTTATATGCCCAGGACATAGCTAAAGAATATGGATAAAATAAGGTTATAAAGTTAAGTATGTGTCAAAAATAAGTAGATGTGTTTTAAAAGAGTTTAGCCCTAATATATATTTATTGAATCACTTCTGGGCTTAGTAAGCAATACAGTTAGTTATTTTAACTGATAAGGAGCTTTGGGCTCGATTTGTGTGTTTGTGTTTTGTCTGTTTTTAAGATATTTCAAACACAAAGATTATTCTTCAATACAGTTCTTTATCACAGGATTAATCGTTTTTCTAAAAGAAGAATAAAAAAATCAGGTCAAAATAAGAATTACCAAAAGTTTTCTGCTTCGATTAAATTGCTATTTTGATTATAAATACTTGAAATAATTATTTTGAATTTCATAAATCTAAAAATTGTATGTTGGATTACGTCTTAAGTAGCATTTACAACCAACGAACTGAACTGAACTCAAATTTGTTTTACTGAAAGTTATATTCTAATTTAATATTGGATTAAAAATTTCTTTTTCGTTATTATAAATATATTTTAACATTAAAATGTCGATTCTCTCCAGATTTAAGAGACGTTCAATGGTTTAAGCGCAGCATTTTTATACCGTTTGGACAATATAATCTTAATGAAACCTATTGTTAGCTAAACGAATTCAACAGGATTTACTTTTTACATCTTATATTAAAAAAGATACAATAGGAATTATGAAATTTATTCAAAAAATATATTAAACATTTAATATTTCTTCAGGAATAAAACGGAGCTGAAGGACGACGAGAGGTTGTGATACGATTCGTACTTAAGTCTTTACAAGATATTTTGTTATCCTTGTTCTATAATATCTAATGTAGGATTACAGTTTTATGTAAATACATGTTAACAATTATGTAACATTTGTTCTACTCTATTATTTATTTTACTAGACAATGATAACGTAATAGCTTTTGATCAGGAAACATAAAATAAATAAATAATAAATGTAAAATAAATCATAATAGGATTTTTTGATTTTGAACAGATGGAAGAAACTTTATAATAAGGTACATAAGTTAAAAGGATTAAAGTATCAAAAGGTATATAATACCTGTATATTTTATTGTACCAAATAAAATAAATTATGTTTTAAATTATCATTGTGTAGTAGTTATTGAGTTACGGTACCTTATTTGTAATACTGATGCAGACTTATAAGTAAGTAATAACAAAAACTTCATTCCTAAAAATACTTTTGATAAGAACCTATTTTCTTAAAAAAGTTTTTCTGTTTATCATAATAGTAGGTGTTAAAATGAACGTCAGTTAAATATTATAAACTGGTTATAACATTTTAAGAAATTTTAAATAAATTATATATTACTAGTGAATAAATGTTTCAATTAGGCCTAAAAGTAATCTTGCCACTAGAGAAGAATACGGTAGGCAACTACCTAGCAATGAAACACTTCTCTTAAGCCTTCATCCTGTTTACTTTATTTCCATTTGCCATTAGTTTTGTGCTTACTTTATAATGAAAATAAGTGATGTTAGTAATGCTACAAATTTTTATTAAGATTTAGTACATTTGATACCAGAATTAAGCAGTTGATTAGTTGCTACAACTACTAGAAATGATGGCAGCAGTGATCAGATGCTGTTTGTGGGGTGAAATTTACAATCTATATCTATATATCTATTTTACAATCTATATATATAGATATATATTTATAGAAAGAACACAACCGTATTCTTGAGTTTTATTTATTACCCAACAACAAAATATTGAAAAACAACTAATTCAACTGAATGTGAACTCATATCCTTTACATTAAATTGCATTAAATTGCCTTAACTCGTTTTACATGATAATTGTTCGACCCTTTGTTCAATCTCATTCAAAGCTGTCTTGTATTACATATCCATATTAAGGTTTTATCCTATCCTCACCCTTATCAAATAGATACCTCCATTTAGCCACAGTCACTTGATAAATGGAATGGAATTATTCTATCCCTGCTTTGAAAATCTCTCGTACATTCAGACATTATTTTCATCTTTTATTATTTAGAGAACAATTGTTCTCTAAATAATAAAAATCAAAGTGTTATTGTTGTATAAGACGAAGCTGAAAAAAATACTATAATTTGAAATTTTACATAGAAAACGCGTATCAATTTCGGTTTCTACTAGTATAAGTATCATCTTCTATTATGCTGAAAAGGTGAGTTTTAAAACTATTTACGGTGGCATTGCCCCAATTACCACCGGAATTGGGAGCTGCGGATGAATTAATTATCAAGTAAATTCAGGGAGTTACTAAAATAAAATATTTAAATCAGTATATGAATATTGGATTCAAAGAAAACTATGTCTTTCATTTAACTCCCGCTTCGTGACGAAAAAAATTGTATCATTATCTGTGTTTATATGACTATAAGGTTGTTGATTGTGTACCCAAGATGTCGATAACCAGGTAATTTAATGAAACACGGGTTATGAGGACGATGTTTGTATTGCAACTGTTTTTAAAAATATATAAACAAAAATTATCTATGCAGTAGTTATAATACTTGTGGCGCTCACGCACACTTACAAACTTAACAATCTGAGTATGTGTTTACTTCTTAAAGCGGATTCAAAACTAATTGTTCTTAACTCATTTACTATATATTTATACTAGCTGTTGCCCGCGGCTCCGCCCGCGTGTAGGTCGCTTTTCGTGTAATCTGTGTAACTTTTAAAGAGGAACAATTTCATAGAACATCAATTTTGCGTATCTTTCACCGTTTTCGCAGCGCACGCAGTTTTTTGTTTATTTCTTTACACCTTGCGTTAGAATATTCAAGTTTTAGTAATCATCCCTATTTTTTTGAAAATGAAACATAGCCTATGTCACTCGGGAATAGTGTAGCTTGCCAACGGTGAAAGAATTTTTGAAATCGGTCCAGTAGTTTCGGAGCCTATTCATTTCAAACAAACAAAAAAATAATCAAACCTTTCCTCTTTATAATATTAGTATAGATGATCCACATACAAAATTTTAGTAACCGAGCAGCAGGTTGGTCCATCTACAAGTGTACCTATGAATGTAAAAGGTTTCATCGATTTAAAAACCATACATTCTCAACGATCAAACATCATATGAATAGACTAGGATGTAAACAAAAGTATCGTAAATATGAAAAAAAAAATGAGCGCTTATAAAATCAAAATGTCTCAAGAAGGAAATTAATAGGTTAAGATCGGCATGAGAATTTTATAAGTATAATTGATAAAAATAAAGTCAATGTGATCTATTCGCCGTAGACTACATAGATATGTTATGAATACATTGGTTTGGCTTTTTGGTAGAAACTAGACATCGAACATAGGGTTTTTGCATTAATGAGAACTACCAGACCTGCTCTTAGGCTTCAATATATTATTCTAAGTTCTAAAAAGAAACGATGTAGTAAGTTGTGATAAAATATTTTAAGTTGTTATAAATAATTTTGAAGACTGATCATTGTGTAAACTTGGCTCCCATTTAGATAATACTTCTTTTGTCGTTGAAGTCAACAACCAAGGTATATAATATACAATTGAACTTGGCTATCATTTCACATGTATGTTTTTGATGGGATACTTTTTTGTATAATTATTTCATAGCATAAGATAAATCTAACGTATGGGTTTTAATAAAATTTTGTGTGATGTTGGCTGGTTGGCTAATTTTCAAACACAATAAGAATGATTTCGGACATAATAAGAATAATATTAAAAAGTTTTAGATTTCTATACGTTTTACGTTATGACAATTTATAATCTATTTAGTGGAAGACGAGGGTGAAGATTAGGTGACATGACAAGCTATGTTAAACAACTATTGATATGAATATTCATATCTAAATAATAATTTTACCGTCGCGTCGTACTGTTAACCCCTTTGTATTGCACAATGATAAGAGAATTTTAGCATCCTAATTCACTGCTTTAAAGAAAAGTCAATTTTTAAAAACAATACTTCGAATACAGAATATAATGTTGAATACAAGGTTTGTTGTTTACAATTCCGCCAACGGTATTTTAAAATTTAATAAGGTTTTTTTTTATGTGAAATTTTAAAAGTATATATATTTTTATGTATAAATATTAAAAATATGTAAATATTTTTATTAGAAGTTCGATGAAAGTGGTCTTTGATAACCTAATATATATTTTCGTTTTAACTGATTTTGATATTGTCTTTCCGCAACTCATCTACTATATCAGATATTCAGTTAGAACGTGGTAAAAAAGAAAATATAAAGGTTATCGATAAAGTTATCAAAATTTATTGTCCATTAGAAGTACGTACCCCTCATCAGCTATATATAGTAAATACAGAGTGGGTATAGAAAGTTATTCTTCCAGTGGATTCACTTTGATGATTTGTATGAAAGTATGAACATCTCCTTCAATATTTATTTGATACTTATAACTCGTTCCGGCTTTGCATAGGTGCAACTATAATAATGAGAAAAATTATTGTAAACTTACAAAAGTATATTTATTCTATAACATGTCTCTATTTCCAGATAAATTAGTCTGTATTTTGTCTTCATTTGAGATTTTTGTACAAATCCATGTTAAAATATGTTTATCTTATAAGTTTTCTGTGTGTACATAGATGTTAAATAAATAAATAAATATACAAATAACCGTTTTCTATGGAATTAAATACCAAGATAACTATAATGAAAGATCGGTTTAGCTTTATTTGTATAATAAGACAACATTTATAAAACCAATAGAACAAGATCCCAGAACCCCCAGACAAACGTCATTTTAGCAAAGTTGAAATTTTCAAGATTATTAATACGATGTTTTGTTAAGAGGTATGCGCTACCTGAGAAATGGGCCCGCTTTCAAAATAATGGGTACTCACACCTCTTAACAAGATATTGTAATAATAATCCCAAAAATTCAGCTTTGCGACAATGACGTAGGTCTGGGGGCTATGGGATCTTCGACTACAAACTGGCATTTTTTTTTTTTTTTTTTTTTTTATATGATCTAGGGCAATGCTTGACTACATTCCACCTGATGGTAAGTGGAATGTAGTCTTAGGTGGTAAGGCGCATTACCCTAGCAACCTATTCACTCTTCGCTTGAAAACACCCACATTGTATTCGGTCGGAAATACCGACGCAGGCAAACTGTTCCAATCCTTTGCTGTACGCAGTAAAAATGAGGAAGCAAAGCGCTTCGTTCGGACAGGTGGAATGTCCACAACAAAAGGATGAAAACCTGCCGTGCGTCGGGACGTCCGGTGATGGAAGGGGGACGGGGGAATTAAATTGTGTAATTCCAGCGCACACTCACCAAAATGTATCCTATAGAATACTGAGAGGCTAGCAATTCTACGCCTGTGCTCAAGGCTTTGGAGGTCGGCTCCGACCAATTCGGGATCGCCTATAAGCCTCTTTGCTCGCCTCTCAATTGAGTCCAGAACCGCAAGATGAGACTTTGCGGCACCAGCAAATATGTGACCACAGTACTCTACACACGACCGGATCTGTGCTTTGTATAAAACAAGAAGCTGTCCCGGTGTAAAGTACTGCCGAACCTTCGCCAGAACGGCAAGCTTTGCTGCTGTTGCTCTTGCTCTGGACTCAATGAACCGACCAAAGTTGAGGTTCGAGGAAATCTCTAAGCCCAACAACTGAAGCCGGTCACTGTATTCCAAGGATACATTCTGGAAAGTAGGAGCCAAGGTGAAAGGGCTCCTTTTGGCGGTGAATAGACACATCTGCGTTTTGGTGGCGTTGAACTTAACAAGATTGGCATTGCTCCATGCGGAGACTGCCTGAAGTTTGTCATTCAAACGTTGCACCATGGCTTCTCTTTCAGACTGTACTTGATCTCGACTAGCCCGAGTACTCGGCAGATATCTTTCTACAACTGTGCTGTCGTCTGCATACCCATAGATACCGGGCTTCAACAGATCATTAATGTGCAGCAGAAACAGAGTTGCAGAAAGAACGGACCCCTGAGGCACTCCGGCATTTATTGTCAAGGGTTCCGAAGAACACCCGTCGACAACTACTCGGAGAGATCTGTGGCTCAGAAAGTCCGTTACCCAGCCGATCAGACCAGGAGATATACCGTACGCTGAAAGCTTGCTTATAAGGCTCGCATGCCAGACCCTGTCAAATGCCCTCGAGACGTCCAGAGAGACGGCGACCGCTTCTCCGTTCTTCTCGATGGCCTCGCCTAAAATGTGAGTAGCATACACTAGGAGGTCCCCAGTAGACCTATTACGGCGAAACCCGTACTGTCGGTCACTGAGGAGATCGTTACCTTCTAGGTATGCTAGTAGGCGCGAGTTCAATACACGCTCCATAATCTTGCAGAGTATGGAGGTGATTGAAATCGGTCTGTAATTGACATGGTCGGCACGGCTGCCTTTTTTGGGCACGGGTTGCACATTAGCAAGCTTCCAGGATTTCGGCACTATTCCAGTCATGAAAGAGAGACGATACAGACGTGTCAGTACAGGAGACAACTCAGCTGCGCATGTCTTGAGCAGAATGGCTGGTATACCATCAGGACCACTGGCTTTATTCACATCCAAACGACACAATGTTCTCCATACCTCTTTGTTAGTGATGCGGATTTCAGGCATCGAAATACCGCAGTGAGGAAGATGTGCTGGAGAAGCATTGCCAGTGTCTAGATGCGAATTATCAGCAAACAGAGAAGCAAGTACGTTCGCTTTCTCTGTTGCTGTGTGGGCCAGGGATCCATCCGGCTTCAGCAGAGCAGGCAGTGAGGGTTGGCAGAAATTCGACTCGATCGCTTTCGCAAGAGACCAGAAAGCTCGACTGCCAGTTGGTCTGACAGAGAGCTTTTCGCCATTCTTAGCGATTCGATCGAGACGAGCCTTCTGCAATGCCTTTTTGTAGGACTTGGCAGCTTGGTTAAAGGCTCTCTTCTTCGAACTTACATCCGGAGTTTTGCGGCTTCGAGCATCAGCCCAAATGAGATATGCCGAATGTTTTCGGTCTTGAGCATGACCACATTCGGCATTAAACCATGGGCGAGCATTGCCACCGATGGGTACGTCAGCAAAAGGAATAAAATACTCCATTGCCTGATGCACCACATCGGTTATAGCATCCGCGCAACTCGACGGATCCAAAGAAGAGAAGCAGACCTGCCGCCAAGGATAAGACGCAAAAAAGTGCCGCATCTCATCCCAATCTGCTGACTTGTATTTCCATACTCGCCTAACACCATGAGGTTCGAAAGCTGGTGGGGAATATGTAAACACAGATTTCACCAGACAGTGATCGGAGGTTCCCAAGGGAGAGGTAACCTCTACCCTATACCTGTCCGGATCAGTTGTCAGCAGAAGGTCCAGGCAATTGGCTGTATGGCCTACCACATCTGGTACCCTTGTCGCTTGCTTCACCAGCTGAAAGAGGTCCAAGGACAACGCAAAGTTCCGCGCTTCTCTTCCAGCATGGTCGGTCTTCTGGTACGGGAACAGCCAGTCCTGATGACAGGCATTAAAATCCCCCAGAAAGACGAGCTGCGCTGAAGGGAACTGATGCAGAGCCATATCAGCAGCCTCACCGAGATACTCGAATAATCTTGTTGTCTCCTGGTCACCGTTGTGCGAACGGTAAACACAGGAATACAGGATTTTTTCGTTTCCTGTGTCTACTAAAACCCATAAAGAAGAAAAAGTGGGGTCTTCAAGGTGACGGAGACGCTGGATACAGAGGTCGTTCCGCGCATACACGCAGACTCCGGCACGTGAGCGAAAGTTGTGCTCTAACGTGTATCCGGAATAATCCAGGTGCGCAGCGCTTAAGGGACATTGTATCTGCGTCTCCGTCAAAAAGAACAGGTGCGGTTGTTCTGTCTCCAGGTGGTGATGGACAGGTAAGATATTAGAGTGCAAACCCCTAATATTACTGAGGTGCACTTTAAATGAGGAGGAGTGCAACCGCTGTGTAACAAACTTTTTCCTTTTTTGGTTTTTCTTCATGATAAAATAAATAAAAGTGAATAGGGATGGGAAATGGCAGTTGAACGAGGCGGTACGTATCAAACCCGACTTCGAAATTGGTGATGTCTTGCCGCTGGGAGGCTAGCCTGGAGACTGCGGGGACGCCCGAACCCCCCCAGGGATCGCCATCGGGCCTCCTCGCCTGGTCGCCAACCAGCACGATGGAGCCACCCTGGGATTTTTCGCAGCTGGCGGGGCAGCCTTTCGTGGGTGGCTAACCCACTAATTGGGCCCCCAACTATCTGCGGGCGGCCAGCGGAAAGCCGTCGCTTCGGATCCCGCTACCCTCCTCGACTAGACACCCGACAAAACAAACACCAACTCGACGTCAACCGGTTCGCCAACGTACCGCAGCTGTTCAGACCCATTTCCCATATACGGCTTCATCGAGCAACGTGCCGGAACACGACTAGGTCGCTTTGCGGCACGACTTTGCCCGATGGGTGGTAACTTTGCCGGCGACCCGATGTTATGGTCTACCACCAAGCATACTCTCGATAAAAAGTATATATCGTAAAGAATTGACCAGGAATATCGGCAAGAAGAATCTGTGTGTTATTACGGATTATAAACTATTTGTGTAATATTTTGTTTGATTTTAGAAATTTTATAATAATGGTATGATAATACCATTATTTCATGATTCTAAAATAAAACCATTTGGCTAAATAGCTAATATATTTAAAATATATTTCAGTAGAGAAACAAAACTTTTGTTCATTAAAAAGTTAATAAATTTTGGATAATGATGTTTAGCTAAGAAATATATAAATTTAAATTTTAAAACCTCATTACATTAGATATTTAATTATACTTATACAATTTGCTTAAATCCAAATTAAGACAAACATAACATTTCGTGCTTAAAATGATAGTAAATGCAAATGCATTTAATATTATGTGACGGGTACTTTTAGACTTAATATCTGCTGGAAGCATCTGTGACAACGACGAAACTTACACACTTTATAGTATAAAGATGCTTTTAAAAAAAAATCAGTATCAGTGAGACTTTATCATAATGTTATAGTTTTTTTTACAATTCAGATACATTACTATTCATTAATTTGTTTTTAATTAAAAAACAAGGCTTATAAACATCATTGTATTAAACTTTCAATATATGTGAGGTAGAAATCCTTTTTTTTAGATCATTAAAAAACTATAAATCTAAGTTTCTTTATGTTCCCGGTTGGAATTAACTTAGTTATACAAAAATTATGTTATACCTACTAGTTTCGAAACCTGCCGAGATTTTCTTCGTGAATATCAATCATGGCGGTCTCACAGAAATCAGTATAATGGCGATAGTGAAGGTGAGGATGTATGCCATTGTTAGAAATTGTGTACATACTGAACTCACTGTAATACTTTCGAAGGTTTCTAAATTGTTATTTTCCTTAATATTGTCAATGATCGGCTACCAAACTGATAGTATCACATGAACACTATCCCTATTGAAATTCGGCAGACGCTGATTTCTCACAAAATCCACCACAAATCTTTGCGAGGTGTTTCACTATAGACCTATAGAGATGGTGTCATGGCGCGTGCTGTTGGGAGTGTATTTTATTTACTTTTGTAGAACTGACGTAAGGCGTTTATGGGCTACGTAATACTTCACTTTGGAATAAAACTAAATTAGTCCTACCAAATCAACAATGCATGTTTCACGCTTATTCTTTCATTCTGTGTGACATAAGCTTTATGTTTCGGTATTTGTTACTATACTATACTCCGCACTTTTATTCTTATTTCCATCTCTTCGTGTTCCAAACGTGCGAATGACGGTTTTAACTTAACTATAAAAATTATAAACACTTGCTCAATCTAGCAATTTAGAAATAAATCTATAATAATATTATAAAGCTGAAGAGTTAGTTTGTTTGAATGCACTAATCTCTGGGACTACTGGCCCAGATTGAAAAAATATTTTTGTGTTGAATAGGCCGTTTATTGAGGAAGGCTATAGGGTATATATCATCTCGCTGTGACTAATAGAAGTTAAGCAGCAATGAAAAATGCTGCAAATTTAATATAATCTAATAGGTTCTGACTGACTTAGTTATAGCATACAGTCTAATCCGCAGGTCGTAGAGATAGTAAAATTGGAGGATATATTTGTTTTTTAAGAAAAGATTTTTAAATTCCACTCTTAAGGGTTTTAAATATCAATTTTGTATGGAACTCGGCTGCAACACTAAAAACCACGCGGACGAAGTCGCGAGCGAACCCTAGTTTAAAATACAGTGGATATGGATACAGTGGATATGGATACAGTGGATATGGATACAGTGGATATGGATACAGTGGATATGGATAAAGTGGATATGGATAGAGTACATATGGATACAGTGGATATGGATAGAGTAGATATGGATACAGTGGATATGGATAGAGTAGATATGGATACAGTGGTTATGGATACAGTGGAGCTGAACTTAAAATACAGTGATACTGGAAGTATTCTTATTCCAGCAATTAAATTACTATTTCAATTCACTTACATTTAATGTAGTAAAATACTAAGTTGTTGTGTAGCGTTTTACTACATTTAATGTGTCTAACAAAATCGTATAAGCAAGTCAAGCTCACATTAAATGAAATATTCTCTAAAGCATTTAAGGATAAATACAAAAATTATTACAGTTATTGAATAAATTGTAATAAATTATTTTAATATTGTATATTGTATAAAAATTTTGTAACGTCGTTTTATGTTATTTTAGACTAAAATTTAAAACATTCAATTGATAACACTGAATCTTTTTTGTACAGAAAATATATGAAAAAGAATGTTTGTTAATTTTGTTAGGGGAAAAAATACATAAAATAATTAAAAACAAAATATTCAAATTTACATACTTTAGTTAAATTTACATTTATTATATTTCATGAAACGAATTATATGCGGTCATAGAAGAAAATTGAATTTGTTTATTAAAAAAAAGAGGAAAATACAATTGCTATTTTTCTTTAATTTGAATCAATTTAAATATATTGCAGTGAATGAATGAAGTGAATTTAAATATATTGAAGCATGCAAATCAAATATACCTAAATATATTGCATTTAATTCTCTTATAAATCTCTGTCTTCTAACTGAATTTTAAATATCCTACTTATCTTATTTCTACTAGTCTTATTTCTCAAAAAATTAATAAAACTCATTTGACAAATATCTTTCCCCACACTTTCGTTATTAACATCTTAAATTTTATGATAGCAAAAAATAATATACTACATTATTTAATGCAAATAAGTGTAATGCCGAATTGTATTAATTTAATAGTTCTGTTGTAATTCTGTTATTTTGTTTTTCTTTAACAGATATTGGCTATTTAGTACTTTGATATTTGAATTTACAAATCATAAAAACTACTAAGAGATACTTAGAAGCCATTTAAGATATAATAACATAT
Organism: Napeogenes inachia; assembly: GCA_959347355.1. Taxonomy (NCBI): domain Eukaryota; kingdom Metazoa; phylum Arthropoda; class Insecta; order Lepidoptera; family Nymphalidae; genus Napeogenes; species Napeogenes inachia. Next base: position 4,815,645 of record OY365792.1, read on the forward strand.
ACGAATGCATCCTGTTTCTGAAAATAAAGTGTGTACTTCCTACACTTTTATTAACTAATTTACTACTTCGTTTAGGTTCCTGTCAAAAATCTCAATAATCAATAAGCTATAAATTAAACATTATAGAGGAAACGAATTCCAAAATTTATTGAAGGTCATTCATAAAAAAGATGTGACGGAATAAATGAAGAAAGCTATAAATAATGTAAGAATATCTAATTTCCAAACCCCGTTCATCAAAGTTCTAATTATTGTTTATTTTTTTATTGTACAATATATTTTAGGTTATTTAAATAGCTTACATAATTAGGAGAGTTTCCTAATATTGACTTAATAAATAAACTAATGCCAGAATTTGTCCTCAATCCCGATAAAATATTATATACAACTTTTACAATCATTACTTAACAGCTAACTAATAAAACTTAATTTCAATCTCTGTCCCTTGATATAGAAAAAAGTAATTACAAACACGACAAAAAAATACGAAATGTATTTGATACCGGATAATAAAATAGGCCGTTTCAGGTCAACAATGATAGCATTGTCCGTAATAAAAATAATTAAGCCCTTTTAGAATTATGTTTGTTCCATTTGTAAAATAAATATTATTATGGGAAGATGGATTATAATAAAACGTGGTTTGTTCATGAAACATTTATTTCGAGGTATAGGCTCGGTGAATCCAGGATTTGATTATAAAAATAACTGAAAAATGTTATTCGTATATATGCATATATATTATCTTAAGCCATGAATATTCCTAAAATTTTAACAAGGGAGTAGAATAGATATATAGATATTTATTACTAATATGTATTTAACCAATGATTGTGAATGAGATAATAAATAATATAAAACAATATTTCATCGCAAAATCAACAACGTAAAACGAAACATAAATAACCTTCATTATATAACCGTTGTAATTTATTTAAGGCATTGCTGTAATGCTAAGACCACAATCTCATCACGGCAGAAGACAAATCGGCGGGGAACAACTACACGCGGGAAGATATCCGGATGCAGGCCGTATTGTGCACATGCGGCCTCAGCATGGTGGTATGATGCGGCGGTACATGAAAGAAAACATAAAAAAATTCGTATAAAAAAAAAAATCTTACCTCAGTCGAAAGGTCCTCACGAACACCTATAAATAATAAAATATTAGTGTAAAGGCTTGTATCTAAGTCAAAGTATGGATGAATACTGGAATCTACCTCCAGGCCATTCATTAATGTGCCGTCCCTAGCTATGAATATTAGTTATTAACTATTATTGTAAAACCTTCTCTAAAATAATGTATACAGATCTAACATAACATGATGTCCTATGTTTATCTGTTTATCTTTTGTTCTGTAAATATGAAAACGCTTTGCTAGCGATATCTACCAGCCTACTAGAGATGGGCGGATTTTTTTTTCTTGTTATGTTTTTTTTCAATTAACTCCCAATTTTCAACTTACATTTATAATTTATAATCTATACTCACTATACTATTTACCATGCCATCTCAAAGTATGTTAAATATAAGCATCCTTTATTTTTATAATTCCTGAAAAAATTTATTTAAATCACTATTGTCACTCTTGATTTTACTATGTCTGGGAGTAATGATTGTTTTGACCGTTTTCTACCTTATGTCAATCAGAATTGCTAATTAGTTGTACGTATGCTCACCTATCTTATATAAATACTATGAAGTTATCCCCACTGTATGCTAAATGTAAATCATACATCTAATAAAACTGTATATGTGCAGCAGCTCTTCTGAAAACACATAATAAAATAAAAATAACGACACAAGAGTCCGAGTAAATACATATATGCTATGCCCCACTGTATGCTAAATGTAAATCATACATCTAATAAAACTGTATATGTGCAGCAGCTCTTCTGAAAACACATAATAAAATAAAAATAACGACACAAGAGTCCGAGTAAATACATATATGCTATGCCCCACTGTATGCTAAATGTAAATCATACATCTAATAAAACTGTATATGTGCAGCAGCTCTTCTGAAAACACATAATAAAATAAAAATAACGACACAAGAGTCCGAGTAAATACATATAGATAATACTACTGGAGTATAATAACAATTAGAACAAAAATTAAACCAATGAAGTATGCCAAAACATCTGCCGCAATGCACCACATTTACTCTACATAACTCACCATCAGAAATAATAAAATTTACTCACTGAAAAAAATTATATCCCGAACACTGTCTCCGTCAACCCACACGGGGCAAAAACGAGAACAAAAAATAAAAAAATAAAAATGTTTCTGGATTGTTTTTTTATACATTTACTGAATGCTTTCGGAATAAGTTATACAAATATATTAAAAAAAAAAATAGTTATTGTATTAAGTCATGTATATAGCACAATAGTGCATCATAAGATCTACATATACCTGGTGTGATCAATAAATACGGTGAATAATGTTATATTATAAAAAGTATCACGCTTAAATAGAATCTGATTTAATCTCCTTCAAATTACTCTCCTTAGCTAGCAATGCACTTATTCCAACGTTGACTCCATGACTGGATGCATTTCTGAAAGGAATCTTTTGGAAGGGCTTTCAGCTGCTCGGTCGTGGCCCTTTCAATGTCAGCAATGGTATCAAAACGTTTTCCTTTAAGCACACTTTTAATTTTTGGGAAGAGCCAGAAGTCGTACGATGCTAAATCCGGTGAGTATGGCGGATGTGGACAGACAGGAACATTTTTTTCTGCCAAAAACTCACGAATGAGAAGCGAGGAGTGACACGGCGCATTGTCGTGGTGAAGAAGGAAGCCATTGGCCCATTTTTCTGGCCGCTTTCTTCGTATGTCGTTTCGCAAGCGTTGCAGTACGCCCTTATAAAATTCCGAGTTTACAGTTGTTCCTCTTGGAACGAACTCTGATCGCACTATGCCCTCACTATCGAAGAAAACAATGAGCTTGACCTTGATGTTTGATTTTGACTGACGTGCCTTTTTAGGGCGAGGAGATGAACTGGTTTTCTATTGGGAACTCTGCATTTTGGTCTCTGGGTCATAGCCATAGACCCAACTCTCATCTCCAGTCACAATTTTTGCCATAAAGTCGAAATGCGTTGTTCGAAATCCATGTTGCGCGACAGACACGATAAACACAACCTCACTCTAGCGGCTCTGACAGCTGACTGACATGTTCAAACGTGATACAACTTGTCCCTGCCTGTGTCAGCGGATCACGCTACTTAACAAATTACAACATATGGCTGTAGCATCAGCTATTGCCGGTATAAAAATTCGTTCACCGTACATATTGATCACACCCCGTATATATAATATTAGTAAATCCAAGAAAAAGCAAACAAACAAAACAAAAACCAATCATTAAACACATCACAAAACACTTAAGCAATCAGTTTCTTGAGTTTGCACCAAGCTTAATAAATTGTATACCATCTAGTTCATTAGCAAACATAAAACATTTTCATATCATTAAGCACAAACAATCTTCTTACATAATGAATAACTATTAGACCATTTAGTTATTCAACTTAATGACTTGCTTATCTGTACGAACTATCGGATTAGAATATCTACTTTTATATAGTACCTACATTATAATCCGTAATACGATACATTAATCAAAATTATAAGAGATTACTTATTCATCTGACGTATTCCATTAATTCTAATTTATATGGTTTATAATTCTAGTTATAATATAAATAAAAAGTAACGCGAAATGTAATAAATGCATTTATTTCCAAAAAAAAATATCGATACACATTTTGTACTTTCATTTTAATGTAAATCTTCTTGATATACTATGACGTAAATTACTTTAGCTTCATTATATTTTGTCAAAAGTTAATTTTGCTTATGATTACCTATTAAAACATCATCACATCACATCATATTCAATAAGCTCGATTTATACAAAAATATTTCAAAAACACTATAAATATAAAAGCTTGTTGTTATTGCTGTGTTGTTGGAAAACTTGTTTGTATATGTATATACTATACTAGTATAGGTCCTCAGTAACAGCTTTAATTTGTGATCTATCACAATGACAAGGCAGGTCGAGCTAACAATAAGAAATTACAGTATCATATGGTGGACCCTTCTCAGACACACTTTGTTCGTTCTATGTTTTGGAGCGCTATTTGTCTTATCCACCCGCATGAATCAGCAAAAATATTTTTTGTGTGTCATTTTTATATCCGTAACATTATAATTTTTATAACCATGTTCTTTGATTCAACTCGAGTTTCTTACACAAGTCATGATATGTCATGTCGTTTATATTAAGGCGAGTTTGATATAATACACTTTTAACCAGATAATGTAAAAAATACGTTTTTGTATTTGTATCATTCTTTTTTCTTAATCTAGTCAAGCTTTTGGTAAAATAAAATAAAACTAATAATAATATGATTTTTCGTACGTGTATAATAATAAACCAGGTAAGCCTCATTCGAGATAAATAGTGTTTGTTTCTTTTTTAGAGCTCTTGCGGAAATTTATACTTATAACAGAAATAACTGTTAGGAAGGCCTCACGTCAGATATAATTATTGCTTATTACCTATTGGAACCTAACGAGCTTTAAGAAAGTAAGAATTTAGAAGATTAAGTATTTTTAAAACATACATATACAGATATTTTTTATACTGTGACCAACCTTTTATGATTTATGTTACATTAAAAGGATATATACTTTTTTTAATCCAATTATTTAGCTCATTTTTACTAATTTTCGTTTACGTAACGACGTAAAAAATATTTCGTTTTACATTTTACAAGACAAGTCATAATCAAAAGCCTTATCAACATTTAGAGCGTTTGCAACAATACAAGTTTAAAAATAATTCTTATTTATTACTTCAATTGACAAAACTCTTTAATTTATATGTTACATACGAGTAGATAATCTATTCACTTCTCAAATAATTTAATTAATAATAAGTATTATTTTGTAAATATTAATAAACTACATAATAAATGAAATTCATGTCTATGAAAAAATACAGGAGCTCGTATTTACATTAAGAAAGCTGCAAGAAACCATAAACTATAGTGGGTTGTACAATGTACTTGCGGTACTCGTAAAGATCACTACACTATCTGGATAACATAAATCCACCAACCATATCCCATTCTTACTCTAGCAGCCACTATTTTACGAGCTGTTTCAGCAAAGTACCGACATATTTCATTAAAAGAACAGATTTTATTTATCAATAAATATTGTACGTTTTACCTTAGACATTTTAAAACTTGCAGGTTCTAATATTTGCAATGATGCTTCTTGCAAGTAGATAACATCAAGCAAATGCAAATAGAATAAAGATATATGCAAAACAGAGGCTTATGTTCACACTGTTAATGTCATGTTTATATTCGTTGATGTCAAATAGTCGTACAGAGTAGATTGTCAGTTGACGTATTATATAAACAAAAATAAATATACATAAAGGTTTTAGTCACAACCGTCATCCACATTAAAATATAATATGATGGATTTTCGACCGTTGGGCGAATACAAGTTGAATTAAATATAAAAATATAATAGACAATAAAAACGATGTTGTGAAACAATGCTGTTAGGAAAATGAACTCTCAAATACTGATTTTAAATAATCACAGTCTGCAACGCTTCTTAATATATTTTAACAAGTTCCATTTTAAATTTTCCACACATATGATCCTATCTACTGTCATTCATCCTATCTAATGTACACGTCACGCAATCACATTAACAATTAAAGTAAAAATCTTAAATGTTTTTAATGTAAAGTATTTAATAGTTTGGAATGTTCGAAAGAATAAATACAATAATATATATTTTTTCCTCAAAGTAGCAACGCATACATACCCATATTATAATTTAACGACAAATTTATGAATCGTTAATACTTTAGCTTAGTAATTATTTTAACGTAATAACCTTCCGAAGAAATGGTCTGTTGGTGAGATAAGAATCAATCTGTTCGAAGTTCGTAATGAAAGTTTTGATTTATTCAAAAAGTTAATAAACCCTTATTTCATTTAAATGTTAATTTGAAATATGGTTAAATTGTGATTTATAAAGTGTTTATTTAGTAGATAACGTTATATTAAACTTTATAAAAATAATAATTTATATCAATTGTTATTGTAGAGGTTGAAACATATATTTAATATAAATTGGTTTATGGTTTCGGTTTAGGTATATAGATTAAATAGGGATCATAGTTACTTTCTGGTTATAAGTTTGTGGCAATTAACCGCAACTTAAAGACTACTTTGTCAACTCAACAATTCTTACAAATCAAGTAGAATGTAGTTAGTTAAAGGCGATTATATAAACATTTAAGTCACCGTATTTTAGAAAAAAATATTAACAAAGATTCGAAAAACGCAATAAAGGAACAAGCTTTCTTTTTTAAGAAATATTTAGTTGCTGTTCTATCATCCCAGAAAGGTCGAATTCTCAAGAAAGAAACTCAAGTAACGATTACCAAGTATCTAAGTGAAAGGGTAAAAGTTCTGGGTGCTTTGGAACAAGAGAAACAATCAATTCCCTTTTAAAGATATGGTATATAAGTATTTTATAGTCTAAATTCATTTTATTCTTGATAAATGTTTACAATCTACTCTATAGATCTATACGGAAGATCTTAAAATCATAATTCTAAATAAAGAGTATCTTCTTGACGGTTCTTCTATAGTAATTGTTCTGACAGTCTTCCGTTTATTTTTGTAGTATCTCTTTGACACTAAGCCAAATATAACCTACCTTAACAGATTTTTTTATAAAATTAAAAAGAGACTCTTTTATTTTTTTGACGTGACAACGTCTTAAATTAGGTTAAGCTGGGAGTCACTTATGAAAAAGTGTAACGCCCGGTAACGTTACGATGAGTCACCGAACGAGAGAGAGGCCCGCCGAATGCCTTGCGTCTCTCTCCCACTCAAACATGATCGGTCCGCCGAGCAATGTTTTGATTTTCAAATTGATTCTTTAAAATTAAAAATATTAAGAAAAAGTGGCAGATATAAGAAAACTTGATTTAAAATATTTTGAGCAAGAGTTTTAACATCTAATTTAAGTAAATGTTTTAATTTTCAACTTCATTATTTACAATTACAAATTTTAATTAATTTCAAATTTATTTAGCAAAAATTTGAACCTTCGATCTGAATAAGTGTTTTGATTTTCAAATTAATTATTTAAAATTAAAAATATTAAAATATATAAAATCAGAAGTGACGTCACTTAACATTATCTGTACTTATTATTATTTAACATGTGACCATACTTGGTAGACACAATTGGAAATAGTATTTTTTTATAACTGAAAAAAATAAATATATAAAATACCGGTAGCAAACAATAACTTCAATGATCGATATCTCCGCAAATAATTGATGTATCGAAAAAGTCTGTAAATAAATTTTGTAAAAAATAATAACATCAATAATATAATATATAAAATGATTTTACGTGACCAACGTCTTCATCATCCTATCCTCAACAAAATCACTCAAATTATTAAAATATTGTGCAATTTAATAATATTCATATCAATAAATATTCTACCGAGAAAAAGACGTGGTCACGTAAATCTTCGCCCGTAAAACCGACTTTACAGGCAACCATATTTTTATTTTTAATTTCTATTTTTTTATAGAGCTAAAATATTTTATTTTTGTAACGTCTATTATAATGGATTATTGTGAGGAAAAAAACAAACACTTTAGAAAGATAAACTATTATTAAAAGTCATTAAGGTTGGTTTATTTTATGTTTTATTATTTAATTGCGGTATTTTTTTTATTGGCCCATCTAACTAAATTACTTTGATCTGGGAGAGTCATTAGGAATGTATTAAGATAAAATTTTAATAATGCTGGGGACCAATCATAAATTAAGGTGCGCCACTTCAAACCTAGTGGAATACAAAAATCTCCTATGGTCACCCATTCTCCAGATGGGTGATCCAGATGATATTTCTTTTGGTAACTCTTAGATGTTTGTAGAGCTCCGATGGTTTTTTTAATTTTAATCCAAAGTTGTTTCGGTCTCTAAATAAGGTTGAAGAGTCCGCTGAGTGCGATAACCCGAGCCATAACTTCAATGTCTTTATGACGCTTGCATCTAACTTTGACAAAAGGGTTTTATTTATATCATACACGAGGAAAGGCCAATTTAGACGTGATGTTAAATAATTATCGTAAATCCAAGCTTTTTGACGTTACTTATTGGTTGGTTGTCTACCTTTTTGAGATCGTTTAAAAAGCGACTATTACATCCAACGATGGAGTACGGCCTTGGTAATCGATTTTTTTACCTAAAAATTTAAACGGAGCTGCTTCCGTAACCGTACTAACGCACTGACCGCCTATTATAAGACCCGGATCGTAAGAGGTATATTTGGTATTCCGTCTACCCAGACACAGACTAAAACATTTACTTGGTTTTGTCCTCAATCCGCCCGTCCACGTACAGAAATCCTCAACTACATTTAAAAGTACCTGACATTGTTTCGGATTACGTGTCAGTATCGCGAGATCATCTGCAAAAGCTAGTATGGATTCTGTGTATTTGTTGTTGAACTTAAACCGATAGCCCCACTTTTTTTCATTTCTAATTAATTTGTCTATTAAAATATTAATAACTATATTAAATACAATAGGAGAAATACAACAGCCCTGAAATAAAAAAACGTAACGTACGTGTTGTAACGTACGTTTCACGATAAAACCTGTAATGTGCTTGCGAGTTTTACCAGACATTTTAGTGGGGTCAAAGATTGATGGGCAGATTATTCTTCTGATAACTACCAAATTAATTGACTTTTTAATTTATTGTACTATTAAAGTCTTAGTTCATTTACTTACAAGTGTAAAACATCATCATAGCTTGTAAATACGTTTGAATGTTAGAAGTTAATGTATAAATGAAAATCTTTTTTCAAATACGATCAATTATTTTTTAACGCTATTGGTTGGAAAAGGAGACAACGGTTCGCTTGATATTATATTGGCTGTCCGTGAATAAGTACCAAAATTAAGTGGTCTATATGCCATGAGAAATGTATGGAGTACAACTACACATAATCTAGTCTAGTGCGGACTAACATGTCTAGAATAATATGTGTAGAATATTTAGATATCATATGAGAGTTGTAGTAAAGTGACTACAATTAAGCTCTACAAATCCAAATTTATTTATATATATATATATATATATTAAATATATTGTAATAAGCTGAAGAATTCGTTTTTTGTTCATTCGGTGTAATAATCGCTAAAAGTAAGAGTGGGTGGTGGAATTTTTTCTACAATTTACAATGTTCATGTTTTTTTTTTAATGCACATGCAAAAGGCATATAACTACACACTATGATTTTTGTGAACTATAATAGAAAACTCCTGGCAAAAAGTAGAAGAAGCAAGAATCAAATGTTCTTATAAAAAATATGAGAAATACGGAAAAAGCTATTCCTTTCCCGAGTTTATCAGTTAACCTAGTAAGTCGCGGGTACCCGTTAGTCTAAGTTTTAATTAGGATTTACATAAATTATAAGCAGTAAGACATACGTGTTTTATTTTATTATATTTCCAATATCTTAATAAATCTCGGTGGTTTCTTTCTGCAATAATAAAATCTCACAACAGTAAAAGTGAATTCACAAAGAAATAAATGGCGAAGCATATAACCGCGTATAACATGAATTTATTGAAGAAAAGTGAGGAGAGAAAAAGGAAAATTGGTTAGGAAAAATTCGTTTGAAAATAATTTATCATTTGTAAAATTGTAGTTTCGGCTTCATATATTTGATAAAATAAACTTAATGTGTATATTTCATCCAATTAAATATATATTCACTATCTTCAGTTCATTTGAAGTGCGAAATTAAAGCAGGCTTACAAAAGATAAGAGGCATTATCTGTCTTCGTTGAGAGAAACGACCCATAAATTACATTACAAATGAAGGATGTATCTAAACTGTAGTGAGACTTGTCTTATAAATTACACCTCCATCTCGTCTTTCCGTGAACACGATTGCTGCAAAGCATTCGAAACGTCGGGTTAGATTTAAAATGTAAATTTAAAATTTCTTTCAATATATGCAAGTTAAAACCGTAAAAATAGTTTTATTTCTCTATCAAAAACATCAAATTTAATGTATAATAGTACATCTGCTATCCTTTGATCCATAAAAAAATATTATATTCTCACAAGGTTTCATGGCAAAAAACCTTTTTATATTTTTATTTTATTTTTTTTATTATGTTATTAATTGATTGATAATTGGATAATTTAACTGATTGAGAACTCTCCATAAAGAATTTATAAAAAATATGAGAAATCAATAAATATAAAAATATTCATGAATACACCAGTACTATGAGTCTTTATGTAAGTTTGTATATTGTATACAATTATTACATAAAAAGTGTTTTTATCTGTACTGCAACATTCATGTTGCATATTAGTAAATTATAAACTTTTTTGTCTCTGGCTATCTATACGTATGTTAATTCTTTAATAGTATGTGCAAAAAAAACAATATACTTCATGCAAAAAATACAACATGGTTCTATTTATTAAAGATAAATAATACTATTAACAAAAATTTTCATTTATTTGAATTATTTTGTTATTTGTAGGATGTTCCCGTTAGTTATTTTGTATATCATTATAAGTTCTATTATAGATTAATAATTTGAGCTTATTTAATTATTTTTTTAAATATTTTCATTCTAGTTTTTTATATAAATACACTACATCTGACAAGGCCATACGAACTTTATCTTAAAGTATTTTTCTTTCGTCGTCTAATTACATTTTTACTTACTGCACAGTTCGACTTATAATCTCAACCGCATATTGATAATGATCAAATTATGTAAATAAGATAAAATTGATAGTTCCAATTTATTTTTTTAATTTTATTTTTACAATTGTATTTCAATGACACAGTACACTGTCACACATGTACTAAACTGACCTACATCATAAAACTGGTCAATATAACTGTAAAGTTATAATTAATACTTAAGCTATTGTTTAAACAAAAACTTAATCCTCTTACATATAACTATGCTCTTTTACATATGTTAAGTCAAGGAAATTCAAAAAAGTGACAATATTTTTATTTATTTATTGAATCAATGTCTTTCTCATGATCTTATGTTTTATAAAAGTATCACCAATATGACATTAACAAAACAAAGAAACATGTGGTGTTTTAAACTTATGTGATACAAACTTATATGACATGATATTATTCCAGAAACTTCTTTTACAATTGCTAAATAGACGAACTGCTATATATCGGCGTAGCACATTACTACACATCAGCGTAGCACATTGCTACACATAGGAGTGGCATTGAGCTAGTTGCAAGAACGTGTCGCTGCATAAACTTTGTTGCCTATTATATCGTAACTACTCATGGCGCTACGACCCTGACTTTGGTGACACTCGAGAGCTTGTAATATAGGAGAATATATTAAGATAAACCTTCATATTGGCTAGAATAATAGTAAATAACGATTTGCGACTCCTGTTTTCCCATAAGACGGAAAATTTATTTGAAAATACTAGTTGCCTTGTTATATGGACCGGAGTACTGGGGTACAAAGTGAATTTATAAAATATAAGGGTATGTTGCGGCAATGCGAATGCAAAAAGGCGTTTGGTGAACGTGTGGTTATTAATAATGAAAAGCTTGATATATAATAATAAAGTAAATTCATACAATATAACTTAATATAAGTGATTGAACGTACGGGGATAGTTGTCAGGAAAAAAAAACGATTAATGAAGACAAAGGAGTACGTGAACACTGATATAGGAATAAAACCAGCCTCCATTGAGATAACATCGGATAAAAAAGTACAAAGAAATTACAGTTTAGCTTATCTAGATGTAATGGCGAAACGAACGACTCAATGGTGTTTAATAACTAGTGTGTATAGTGTGTATATTACGCACACCGACTACTACATACATGCCCAATCAAACCTCTATCCGGCCAACCACTTGATAACACTCCGTCGTACTTTAGTAAATAGAGCTTTACGAGAGCCTTCTTAGAACTTTATTTAACATTGTAAAAGGAAATTTTGTATATATATGTACGTACTTTAGAAACTCGTATATAACTAAATATATACGAACTGTTAAAAATGGACACTAATAGCTTATAGATTAAAAGGATAATAATAAGAATTTACAAAAATTCTATAAAAGTACAGTAATTTCAGTGTATACCCAACGTAATAAAACTATGATATGAGTAGTGAAGACGTCACAGACATGAGACCTCTGAAAAAGACGTATTGATATACAAATACCAAAACCATCGCGGCGTGCCAAGCGAGCTGCTATAAGCAGCGCACACCGCGGGTCTGCCATGCTTTGATCTCATGAATAAAACCCTCGAATAAGTTTAAAACTAGTAGGACAAATTATCATTAGATAAATATTTAGTAGTCTCAAAAATATAGTCATGGCAGTATTTTATTTTATTTTAATTATGTTTGAGTAAATTAAATCGGGGCAATAAGTGTTATATCAACAATTCGGCAAAAAATACAATGAGCAAACAAATGCATTAGAAACTTTAATTCAATAAAAAAATCGTCTTAACAATAAGAGCATTGTACGGTGTATAATGCGACGTATGATAATTTATCTTTTTACTTGTTAATTTTGTACAATAACAACGACTAAATATAAACATTTAGAAAAAGTATAAAAAATATTTTAAGTTACTTCAAATACAAATAACTACAGCAGTGGAAAGCCGTAATAAGAAAAAGTTGTCATCGAGATACTATATAATTAAGATTTACAGTCCTGTTGGTCAAGTGGTTAGCGCAGACGCCTAACGTATAGTGACGCAATGGGGCTCGGGTTCGATTCGAGCGTAGATGTCTGTATTTCTGGGTTTGATCTTTTATAATGTGGTTTGGTTATTTATAATGTTTTTTTTTATGTATTTGTATCGCTGTCTAACTCTTTTAACACAAGCAAATAATTTTCTTACTAGGGTTAGATCAATGTGTGCAATTCGTCTTGTAAAAAAAATTAATAAAAAATGAAAAAAATAAAAAAAAAGTACAGTTGGTCCTATTAATGAATATAATCCGTGAATGTACCGCAGACATTTAAACAGTGGTAGAATAAAAAAAATCAGTTTATCATGAATAATTGCGGCCAAAAGAGAGTATATGTTTGACAAGGGTGAGAGTAGAGCCTTAATATGGAAATGTACCAACAGACAGCTTTGAATGAGATGGAATAATCGGTCGAACCATTATCCTGTAACGCGAGTAGGGGTAAATAAATGGTCCAGAAAAAGGGTTTACAACTTATTTATTATTTGCAATTCAGTAACTATACACATATTTGCAGAGTAATAAATATAAATTAAAGACAAAACAAATACCATTATAAAAATATTTATAATCTTAAAGCGACATCCAACACGAGCAGTGAAAGACCGTAGCCTAGGTCCAACTAGTTCTTATGATAATCGCTTTTAGTATAATTTGTTTTTATTTACAATAATGAGATATTCTTGTTGATATTACTGAAGAATTAGAAGTATTAAATAAATTCTTAATATTGATTCTTTTAAAAACTTTTTATTATAATCAATAAAGAAACAAATCCGTTTGTAATGTTTAATTTTCAAATAGGTAGGTAAATGTACACAATTACGGCTAATAAAAGTAATTATATTTCCATATAATATTCTCCAAATTGTCATACGAGTAAGTTAAGGTTTCATGTTTTTTTTTTATTTTCATGAAGTTCAAAGAAGTCAATCATTGTGTAACAAGAAATTATTGAAATTATTTGTGTCAGGAATATATTGTAAGTCTTCACTTCAGTCTTCATTTATGGTTTATTTAGTTTAAATCGTGTAAGACATAAAAAAGTTATGTCAATTTATGTCAATCACATAATAGGTACTAAGCAAATCTACTTCTTTACATGTAATAAATCTGTAGAGGAGTAGTCTCTGTACATTCAAAATATTACAAAACAAATAACCAGGATGTGAATGGATAACTAACAGAAACCATTTCTAAAATTTAGTTTATTTTTTCTGTTTATCAATTTGTCACTTAACACGTAAAAATATAAATCCTTTTATAGTCAGGGCGCGTCAGTGCGCCTCAGTGCGCCGCGAGTAGCGGAGTAATAGGCACACGATTTACTATAAAGTTTATTGGAACAATATGTTGTCAATTATTACGTTACAATATTGTTATAAAATCGGAACTGCAGGAGTCGATATTAATCAGCGATATTTTTTCCCGCAATATATTTCGATAATTATTTTTAGGTATCAAAATCGATATATTTTTTAAAGCTCTGCTGTCTACTCATGCGTCCATCATGTATTTGATCAATTTGATTTCTCAAATTTAATTCTAACACAAACAATAATTGGTTGGTATCACATTACTGACTGCGTGTGTCACTTTAAAATCTCGAATATTTTGACAATATTTATAGATAATAACTTATTGCGCTGAAAATATCGATATATCAACATATCGATATTTTTTAGTAAATATTTATCGATATAATAAAAAAATATCGGTACGATATATATCGATAGTTTTTCCCCATTTGCCCATCCCTAGAGCGACGCGGTGGCGGGGACGCCGGATGGGGGATCGCACGATCGCCTCACAACGCTTGCGCATCGTGACCTTCTAACGATCTTGAGGCGGCTCCGCCACACATTAAATAAAACTGTAACTGATCGCTGTCTTCTGTACATAGAAAATATTTTCAAAAATTCATAAAGGGGGGGGGGTTGTTTTATATAAGCAAGAGAACCTAAAACAATGGTTTTTCATTTTGGCTGTTTGTCTGAATGTCTGTATATGTCTGTATGTTTGTGCAAGCTAATTTCAGATACAGTTTTAACGATTTGGATGGAGTTTTCGGGAATATGTTGTCATGGGCTTCACTTAACATTTTGTTTTTTTTTTAACAATCGGTTAACAAATAAAAAAGTTAATAATCTCTTATTTTCGTACCATTGCTACTTACCAGTGATTAAACATATTCCTATAGGATACCCTATAGGTAAAAACTACTTGATTAATTTCGATGAAACTTTGAAGGTTTATAGTTTTTACATACATTGGTATGTACAAAGGGTACGTTTTATCGAAATCTACGCTTACGAAGTTGCAGGCAGAGCTAGGCAATAATATGATACCACTAATTTGTCCTGATATTATTATTATTATTATTAATCTAAAATCCAAAAATAAATATGAGATTTTAGATTAACTCAAAATCACAATGAAAATAAAAATATTTGAACTTATAGAGCCAAAGGTTTTTGACATGACATATTGTAGTATTTATATTTATTTAATCATTTATATATATATATATATATATATATATATATATATATATATATATATATATATATATATCTTACTCAATGCTTTCAATAGAGGAGACAATATTATACAATGTATTTTAGTAAGTCATGTCATGCGCGTTATAAATGAACTAGAACCTTAGGGATTCAGTTCATAAAACACGGCAAATAACGAAAAGTGTTAATAAAAAAGTATAAATTATCATTTATAAACCATATTTATTAAATATTTTTCTTTTCCTAGGGATTCAGTAGATCATGTATAATGTTGTAAGTTGTTACATATTTAAAATATCAGTTCAAAACTATTTAAATATAATCTCATTTTCGTTTATTAGGACTTTTCTTTCAAATGGACGTAAATTCTGTGTAGGTTGAATACTATTTCTTGAGAGACCGAATTAAAACGTAAAAATTAATTTGCATCGTATATATAAAAGACTATTGAAAATTGTCGAAAATTACATTATTATATGAATGGGTCAAAAAGTCTCTTTAAAAACTAGAATGTAGAAGAATTCTATATGACAGACTACACGCTGAAAACAATAATGAAAGTAACAGTCTATAATAATTGAAATAAGTAAAGTTTTAGCAGGAGAAGAAAGAGTACAAGCAATTACTATTTTTACCAAAAATAATAAAATTAAATTCAAAAACCTTACCCTGAGAAGTAAGCGAGGCGACTCAGCTAACACCGCAGTGTGCATTCTGGAAGTCATTTCATACAGAACACTTGAAATGTTCTGTAGTGTTCAATAGTGTGCCACTTTGCACTAGTGTATAAAAATAAACTAGAAATACTCCTACACGCAAAATTATAATATATTAAATATATCTGTGATTAAAAATAAAAAAAATATATAAAAATATATATTTTTTATTTTTAATCACAGATATTTTTTTACAGAATAGGTAATCCAGTTTCGTATTTTTTTATTGGAGAGCGTATTATTACTTCCTGAGTGAAGAACCACAATTTCAATTTAAAAAAATGTCTTACTGCTATGGTACGAAAATGAGTATTTATTAACTGTATTTATATATAATTATGTAGATTGACGGAACGACTCCAGTAAGTACGTAATAATATTATTTTTATTCTTTTATAGGTCTTTTTTTTCGGGTGACTACTTAATTTAATTTAATTAATTTCATTAATATTTTCAACTAATATTATGAACAATATCCATACATAAATACATAAATTGTGACATAATGAATAATAAAGCACATGTATTAAAAACTGTTTGAGGTGTAAAGTATATTTACGAATAAATTACTATACAATCTGTATTTCGTTAAAAAGCTTGTACTAGAAACATCTTGTTTACTACATAAGGTGAGTAAGATCTAATCAGAAATAAGATATGAAATTGAATTACATTTTACAAATTGAAAATATTGGTTTTCAATAATAAGAATAGAAATGCTAATGGAAACCTTTTGATTCATTTCTTTCAATAGAACATAGATATTGATCGCAACTGCGAAGGCTGGATGTGTTACTTTTATCTGTATCTTATATTTCTTTGACAATCTTCATAATTAAATACGAATAACCCAGTAAAATTTTGTAATAAAATGGATTTCATTTGAAATAAAAAAACCCAACAAAATATATATCATTTTTGTTTCGGAACCTTGAAATATTCCCCAAACAACCTCCTAGGCGTTAGATTTATCGGATCCAAAATAATTAGTGCATAATAAAACACATTGCACGTCTCTTTGACACAAAATATTTCATAAATAGGGAATGTGTTGTTTTCCTTTTACACAAAAATCTATACTTTTTATATTGAAAAGTAAGTCCGAAAAATATACTTTTGGTAAAATGTAGGACATGCTTAACATATCTTCTAATATTATAACGTAATATGATAAACTTAGCAGTTAATACAATAATTATTTTATTAAAAATATTTTAGTCCAGTACAAATAAAATGTATTCTAAATTCTGTTAAACAAAATAACAATGCAAAGTCAAAGGTCATCAGTGAAATAAACAGAGTAAGTACATTACGTCTCTTTTGACTACTAATGGACAATGCATAGTATAGTGTTAGCTTTGTAAAGTATTTAAATATATAAACATTTACACTGAACTCTACTAAACCTTTGTTCAAAGTATTTCAATGCAAATATTAATGAGCTCTCTACCTTAATTATAAATTAAGTAATCTAATATCTCGGAAGCAAATAGAATATCAAAGGATTATTTAAGGAACAAAGGATTATTTTTTCCTTTTATTAAATTAGGCTATCGGCATCGTGAAATTTAGTGATAAACAACATAACACCTCGCTGTTTTTTAATTACCTAGATAGAGACGGTTCGTTAGAATTACAGAATAGGGATATTGTGAGTGTTGTATGTGATAGTATGTGGAAAGACAATAGTAATATTATCAAAGGTGTGCAGGTGGATTAAACAATTTCGACCTCACTATATATATAATATATATAGTCATGGAATATTCACATCCTGTGTGCAATATATGACTCTTATTTGGAATGAATTATATATTAAACTTAATGAAATAAGAAAAATAATCTTTAATATTAAAGAGATTCTCTGAGAATAATACAGAGTTGGTAGACATTTTTTTTAAAACGACATCATTAACATTTACACAAACTGTTTTGACATAATCCGTCAATATGTATTAATTTATTTAAGAAAATAATGCACTATATTGTAAGGCATTATTCAATTTATATAAATATCAAAAAAAAAAATACAATAACCAACTAACCTATTCTTTTCTTTAAAGGTACAAGAGTAAATTTATTTTCTAATAAAAGACTATCCTTAAAACAAAATATAATGGAACAGCTACCGCTCACCGCTAGAAGCGTCGTAAAATAATCTTCATTGTCATGGGATATTCACATCCTATGTGCGAAATATGAGTCTTATAAGAAATGAATTATGTATTACACGTAGAGAAATAATAAAAAATCATCTAATTATAAAGAAAGTATAATATTTATTAATATTGTCATATTACGTCCACAATAATACAATTTTTTAGGATACCTGCAAAATCAAGTTTGATCTAAATGAAATGGCCTCTAAAACTTTTCTAAGATTTTAATAAATCCAACCCTTAAATAATAACGTGAAACTAAAAATCGGAAAGGATTATATTTCTGGTTTTTGAATGATGAAAATGAAATAATTACAGTTGGTTTTCCGGACATGGAAAAAATAACCTTAAAAACTATAAACTGATTAAAATCTTTAAGCAATTTTTGAGCTTTGAACTTATAATTAATTTTAATTTAATTATAAAAATAAAAGTAACACATCCAGCCTTCGCAATTGCGATCAATATCTATGTGCTATTAAAAGAAATGAATCAAAGGATTTCCATTAGCATTTCTATTCTCATTATTGAAAACCAATATTTTCCATTTGTAAAATGTAATACAATTTCATATCTTATTTCTGATTAGATCTTTCTCTCCTTATGTAGTAAACAAGATGTTTCTAGTACAAGCTTTTTAACGAAATACATATTGTATAGTCAATAGTAATTTATTCGTAAATATACTTTACACTTCAAACAGTTTTTAATACATGTACTTTATTATTCATTATGTCACAATTTATATATTCCTGTATGGAAATGATTCATTATTGAAATTAATTTAATTAAATTAAAAAATTAGGAAATCCCCCGATAAAAAAAAATAAAAATAATAATTGTACGTACTTACTGAAATCGTTGCGTCAATCTACAAAAATATACAAGCAAGTAGAATTTCGAAATCAGTCGGCTAGAGAACCGTAGATTGTTTCTCCCCGTCACCTCTACTCTCAAACTCGTATCTGTGTTGCATGACGTAAATTGCTCCATTGAATTTAAGTAAACTTGGTAGGATTAGTATAGCGAGTTTTTTAATGTACGGTAGGGCTAAAGTATCTTATGATATCTGAGCTAATGTAGAACTACATTCTTTTTAATTCTAAAACACGTTTCCGCACTGCACCTCGTCCCCAAATATCAATTCCATGTTGCAAAATACTTTGTACTGAAACAAAGAAGCACGCACGAGTTTAATTTAATATTGCAACCTAGATTACGGAATTACCTATTCAAAACAAAAATGGTTAACCAGTTTTTAGTATTGTACGATACAGAACTTAACTTTAGTACTTTGCGGAGAGTATTAAAGATATAACGTTAGACTTTCTAAAACCATAGATATATTGATAAACCACGTATATTACAAAATTTAATCTGTAATAGTCAGTTAGATATTATAAATATTGCCACAAAATATTAACTAAAAGAAATCTAGTAGTTTTTAAGTAAAACTACATAATGCGTCATTCCAAGTTTCGAAACAAAATGATTGTATAAAATTTGCCGTTGCTTTTATAATAGATATCTGACAGTGGTTCTTGGTGTTGGTATACTCAAAGATCACATACACTAAATCTCATTTCCTAAGCCAGTAAATTCTAGTTTACGTAATAATGTGTTTCTGTCATTTTCGAATAACATTCAACAACAATCATGTATCACTTTTCGTTATATTTTATATTTTCGTTATATATCTGTGTACTAAATATTCTTAAATAATAATTTGAGAATCATATAAAGATATTGAATAATACTTCAATAACATTATTTGAGATATCAGAACGAAAAACTTCTTACGATAAAATGCTTCTAGGCCAATTCATACGAGTAGATACGGTAAATGACGCGGCAAAATTGATGACGATTAAAGTGTTTTCTATGACAAGGGTAATAATTTGATACCTATAGTATACTATAATAACATAGGTCACTTAGACTTGAGCTAAGTAGCAGGAAAAATGTTTCAAAGTTACGTATCCTTTTTTCACTTAAAAGCTTAGAAAGATGATTCCGACAATAGATTTTTAAATTCTATATTAACTTTATGTAAATATTAATTAACGTTTTGTCAAATATAAATATTATATCATCTACGTTTATATACGTGTATATATTTCGTAACTTCAATTTTTTACATGCTGTGTATTTTTTGTGTATTATGTGATTGCATTACAAATTTTTATTTATTATTATTTGAAGGATGTTGGTACAAACGAATGTTTAATTAACTTTTAACCCACGACCCAAAAAGAGGGGTGTTATAATTTTGACCTGTGAATTTGTATGTCTGTCTGTGACATTGTAGCAGCCAAACACGTAGACGAATTAAATTGCGGTTTTTTTTAATCGAAAGTCTTGTCTGTCAAGATGATTCTTTTCAAGATGAGCTATGTTTGGTTGAAATAAACGTAGTCATTTCGAAGATATTGAGCTTTTATTGGAGTAAGTAATAGGTTTTTATGCAGTATTAATTGTGTAATATGCAGTAGTAAAAACTTAAACAAAAGTGAAAATAAGTGTGTTCGTAGGTCCGTTCGTTCATTAAGTACAATATAGAAAACAGTAACCAGCAATAAAAAATCCACCTAGACGAAAACAGTTCTAAAAAGAATAAATACAATATTATTATGTACTCATTGAAGTCGATGTATCGGGGGACCGTTGTACGTGGTGTTTTTTTTTACTAAGTTTTCAGGACTACTAAATTCGTTTAATTTCTAATTTTCTTAATTCAATTAAGTAAAAAACTGACATATATTTACATTTAAGAAGTATATGACAAGTATCTAATGTATAAAGTAAGAATACCTAATTCTTGATCTATTCCAATATATTAAACTCAGTGAGTGGACAGACTTACGATAATATCCAAGAGCGATATATATTGATATTGAATCTGCATCCTATACTTCAAGAGATAATATTAAGATTTATATGCAGTTCTGGTGTCAGTTACGTATGTACGTGTAAATAGATGTCATAAAATGAAATACGGTTTGCGTTTGTAGAACACAGTTTATATTTTATTTTCTTACTTATAAATAAGAGAATTGGTTGAATGATGTTCCACTATAAGTTTTACCGTTTTCTATTGACGTATGCAAATGTGTGTTATTGCTGATGCTTTGGTACTTTTAAGAAATGGAAAAGAATGTATTAGAATAAGACTCACTAAGGAAGAGAGAAGGAGAAGGAATAGAGGGGATTTGAGCATTCGACTCACTCACAATAAAAACTACACTTTAATCGTGACTATACGTAGCCTTGGGTGCCATGGTGATACTACCCTAGCGTGATACCCAGCTAGCTCACATATGAGACTAGTTAGTTTGCTAAGATAACTATTACATAAACAATAATAACAAAAAAATATATAAGTAACTGATATGTTTTTTTTTTTGTTATGTTTATATATATAGTAGATTTCAATTATTATTAATTAATTATAATTAATGTATCAACATTCTTTTTATAAAATTTTGCTGTAAAAAGCCTGAAAACATTAAACTAACAATACCTTTCTCCATCGTCAAAAAATAAATAGAAAATAATGACTTCTATTCACAACACAGGAACAAAGCCTCAGGTTAAATGTAAATAAATCATTTATTATCGAGTATTTTTATGTAAAAATGTAAAAAATATATCACTGGAGAAATATTACATTTACATTTAACATGCTTTAAAATATAATGTAAATAAATGAAGATGTTCCTCGTTTTTTCTCATTAAGATATTTTACTGAAAGCGAAATAAATTCACATTATACTCCGCAAAAAGAAGTGTGAATTACGTGAGAATTGCCAATTTTCGTAACATAATAAGAGCTCACCCTGGCTTTTATCTGTCACTAGACAACATCAAAACCTCTAAGGGGAATGTAAGATATTTTAGAAGACATTTTCTGATTGTGTCAAAGCGATCAGTGCCTATTTCTTTTGAATTACATTTGTGAGCTCGTAAGTAAAAACAATATTCATAGCACATGCCTAAGTAATAATTTTATTATAAATGGCATCGAGACAAAACAACATGTTTGAAATGATTTTTTTATCGTTTTTTGTAATTGAATTAAAATAGTTTTAAGTAGAAGGAGGAACATATACGTAATGATAGTAAGGGACCTCATGGGTCCTCAATGTTTTTTACATTGAAATTGTTTTTGGTGTAATACGCTTACATTCGAAATAGTTTTATTTTTTTTACGATAGTATTCTGTAAGGTTAAGTACCTTAATTGGAATTTTAGTCCAAAAAGTAATCTAGGGACTTAGCGAATCTTATTTTTCAGGGTTTTTTTTAACCTATGTATTTAAACATATTTGAATATCTCGTTCCATTAAGTTTCCATTTTTTTGTTTACATTTGCCATACAGTTTTTGTTTTGTTATTTGAAGCAAAGCAATAACAAAACTAAAACAGTTCTTTCGACACAATAAGCTAACCGTTTTATAAAACTAGTTCATATAATATATGTAAATTAGTATTCTAAATAGTCAATCCATTTCTAACTAATTAAAACTTATAACGCAAAATTTGAAAATGTATATGAAAAAAGATAGTATACATGCTGAATTGTAAAAAAAATATCAAAGATATCGCAGGCCTAAAATGAATACAAGTACGTTTGTTTCTTGAGTAGGTATTTTATTTAAATAGGAGTCTAAAAATATGAAATTAATGTTATTTTATGGCAAAATAAATTTAGTAACAATATTTAAACAAAGTTTTGTTTAATAATATCAAATGTAACTTTTTTATAGTTTATGTTATAAGAGTTGCTTATTTCCAAAAACTGTATCATTTTGAACAAAGTAACAAATGGGCTACTTTTTATAAAACCTACGTGATATGTATATTATACTATATTCATGATAATTATACAACTTCATGTCGCTAAAAGATGTCGTTTAGACCAGATATCCCTGGAACTGTGATTATTAATAATAGAACATATGTAACTTTAAATACAGCTCATTTAAATTAAGGCTGTTTTGAATCTATAACAATATATGCAATGCAAGTTTTACTGCGAATACAATTTCGCTACGGATATATCAATTTCTAGATAATTGGAAGAGTAACAACGTAAAAATAAAAAAATAACGCACTATAAAAATAGAATGGAAAATAGACGGGTATAAAAAGTATAACTTGTGTATCTCTGTACTATCGTATATTGTATGTAGCACTGTACCTGACAAACGGTTAAACGGATTATTTTTAATTTTTGAATGTTTGTTTGTTTGTTTGTTTTTTTTTCAATTGAATAATTCTCTCTATTTACACGTATAAACTCAAATTTTATAAATTTGTTTCCTATTTTATTACATTATCCGATGTATGTTATTCACTTTATTTTTTATTAAATGACTATAGAATACAAAATATATTCTAAAATTGACTATTGTGGAAATAACTTTCATATATGTGACGTTAAAAACAACTTTAAGAGAATAAATAGAATTATAAAAAAAAATCGTATATTACTCGATATAAAGATTCTTATTTTAGAATAAATTGGAAATAACCTAAACTCTTAAAACTCCTAAGTAACTTAAACTCTCAAACTCAATACTTAAAGGGTTATCTATTTTTGTAAATCTTAGATAACTGCTTCGTAGGTGGATAATAATAAAACATCTCCTTTTTAATCAACTTCCGATATATGTAACGGAACTTGAACATTATTTTAACTAACTTTGTCGCATTCATTTGAATTTTTGCTTACCTATCAAGGACCAATGGCAATGCAACATTAAGAAAGAATAATATAAAAACACACTTTTATAAAAAATCTTACTTACTTAAAATTTAAAAAAATGTAGTTATAAATAAACACTTAAAAAAAAGTAAAGTATATATTATAAAGAAAAAAAAACTAAACATTAATAATATTATAAAAAAAATTGTAACGTTTTTAAGATAATATCAAAATAATTGTCCTTCTGATCACATTTTTCATTAACATATTTATGAGTACCGCAGTGCACCCTACGCTTATGAAGAGAGATAACAAAGACGAGACCAGATAATTGAAGAAAGTGTTATTTTATTAACCCCCGACTAAAAAGAGGGGTGTTATAAGTTTGACCTGTCGATCTGTGTATCTGTGTATCTGTGTATCTGTCTGTGGCAAATTTCCGGCCAAACGCGTGGACGGATTTGAATGCGGTTTTTTTTAATTGAAAGCTATACTCGTCGAGATGGTTTTTATCTATGTTTGATTGAAATAGTAATAGTCGTCTCCAAGATATTGACGTTTTATTCGTGCGGGGGAGAGGTTCTTATGCAATAATTAGCTGTTTGCGGCCAAACGTGTGGACGGATTTGAATGCGGTTTTGTTTAATCAAAAGCTATGGTCGTCGAGATGGTTCTCATCTATGTTTGATTGAAATAAAAATAGTCGTCTTCAAGATATTGACGTTTTATTCGTGCGGGGAAGAGGTTCTTATGCAATAATTAGCTGTTCCTAGCGGTGTCGCCAAAAGGATGAAGACCAAAAGGTTTTTACACTTACGTACTGAGGTAAAGTACTTTATTAGGGATAGCTGTTGCCCGTGACTACGTTCACGAAGACTGTAAAAATATATTTATATGGCTTATGATCGTAGTCATAAAGAATCACGGGCAACAGCTAGTGATAATAAAAATCCCTTCATAGTGTTATTAGTGATTGTAAATCATTTTAATTCTAAATGTTTATATTTATTAATATTCGTATATACTATATATGAAACCTACCCACCTACCTACCCATATGAAAACGCGTTGAATCATGTTACTTAATACATTTATAATTTATTACATTGTCGAAACTTTCACGTTTATCCTTTTTTTATTATATTAAATATAATATATATTTCTCTTAATAAATATAGCCTATGCACCTACATCATAATATAGGATTCTAATGCTAAAAGATTTTTTTAAAAATCGGTCCCGTAGTTTCGGAGCCTATTCAATTCAAAGAAACAAACAAATCTTTCCTACTTAAACAATTATTTTTTTTTTATGTTCATTTAGTACAATTCAGAAATTAGTAACATAAGTTTAAAAAGCAGAAAAAAAAATTAAATTAAAAATTTAAAAAACCCCCGATACAAAAAGACCTCTAAAAAGAGTAAAAATAATATTCTTATGTACTTATTGAACTCGTTGCGTCGGGGGACCGTTTAATAAAGGAAGAAATTAAAATGCAAGTAAGTTAACAAGGCAAATAAAGAAATTACAAAATCGAATCGTATGGTCTAAGTCCTCAATGATTAACTTCGTAATATATATACACACAAAATAAATTAATAAATAAATAAATACACTATCAACGTACGTACAACGGTCTCCCGACGCAACGAGTTCAATAAGTGCATAAGAATATTATTTTTACTCTTTTTAGAGGTCTTTTTGTATCGGGGGTTTTTTAAATTTTTAATTAAATTTTTCTATGTTTAAAAATATAACAAAACTAAAGTATTTTCATATGAACATAAAATTAAAAACTAAAGTTATTGCAAAAGAAAGAAAATTATATTTATTTAAACATAAAATCTAATCGAGGGGCTGAAATTATTTTTTTGTTATTTATAATGATGTATCTTTTCGAGATAGAAAACATTAAGTTCCTAAAAATATTCATGAATCTTCTATAATATTTTATATGATTTAGTTAAAACAGAAAAAGTAAGTAAGTAAAAAATTATAAAAACTTTCTATTAATTAATATAACGCTTTTCAATATAACATCACTTCAATAGCTAATTTAAAATATTATCTTCACTTCATAACTAATATAAAATGTACGAGAAAAATATATTAAAAAATGTTGGATGAGTGAAAGTATAAGTTGATATCAATAAGGTATTTTATGAAACTTTCATAACAAGACGATGCAATAATAAATTTTTAGATATTTAAAACTTTTATCAAGGTATTTAAAAATGTTACCAAATATATTAAATTGTTCAAAAGAATCTATGAAGCTCTATGAAGCTAGAAAGCTCTATGAAGAAACTGCAACTGCATATATATTTTGCTACAACGCAACATTTGATTTATGCTATTTTTATTTCTGTTGCGTTTAGAAGAATGTTAAATTTTAAAGAAAGGTAATTTCTAAGTTGTTTTCAGTTAACCAAAATATTATTAATTCATATTCGAAAACAGATATTAACAAAATAATAATTATTACCTAGTTAAATTATACCTTGAAGATCGAGTTTTCCTCGGCGTACTCGTACTTGATTTCTTTGCTTTATTATATTTATACTGTTTTTAATTAAATAAAAGGAAGATACTTAGAGATAATCTAATATTTAGACCAAAATGACTTTAAGGAATGACAATTATATCTATACGGGTAGTGATTCGATCCCGCGGCCTATGGGATACAGTTACCGTCTAGGTAATTGATTCGATGAATTAAGAACGATATAATCGTCCTTTTTAGGATTATTAAGTTTTTCGCAAAATCTAAGCAATGGCTCTAAGTTCGCAGTATAGATTAACATTGAAAAGATGCTACCACCGAAATATTTTTTTAATTAATCTAAAAACATGTATATGTTATGTTAAACTTATTTAATATTGAAATAGCATTTGATAAAAATATTAAAAGGACTTGTTGAAACAGGAAAACAGGAAACAGGAAACAGTTTGATTCAAGTTTGATTACTTATTCACGATTTCGAAAAAAGTTTGTAGTTCTCAAACAAGTCGGGGTGATAAAGTTTATAACGGAATTAAGAGATTAACAGTTATTTACTTACTAGGCTCTTAATAAGAGTTCTCCTTTAAAGACCTAAAAGTAAGTGTCACATGACCAAAGCAAATTCTATGTAAACATTTTCAGATGTCATCGGCTTAAGTGAAGTTTACGGAGAACTCGTGGACTTCAAAGAACTCTCCATCCTACTATTTATATTACTAATTTATGTGGGTGTATTTTAAGCAGAATGTAAAAAGTAATCAAAAAGAAGGAATAAGACTCAGTTAACAAACATTGGTTTTGGACCATAAATATATAAAAAAACTAAAGTATTACCAATAATGAAGTTTATACACTTATAAAATATAAGCAATTTATGTTATTGAAAATTTAAATATAAAATTCTTACATGGTTGAAATATTGAAAGTGCAAAACTATTAGTTTTGTATACGTCAAGGTACTTTTAAGTTACAAAAAGTTTGTGAGACCTTTCAGACGGGATGAACAGTTCTAAAGTAAAGTATTTTAACTCGAATTTCTCAACGCGATGTAAAAATTATGGAATATTTAACGTTTCTGTTAACTTGCGGATTGATGGTTCATAGGTAGTGTTATTTATTTGATTGTATGTTATTTGATTTGTTGTTTTTTTTAATGATGTGCGCTACGAGTCATAATCTATTGCATCAAACAATTATTTACTAAATATAAATGATGACATCAGTAATATATTAAAAAGTTTACTTGTTTTAAGTACTTCTCTTTAGAAAGGACATATTATCTGAGATTTATTTAAATCTTACTCGTCGGTTTTTTACGGGACTTCGAAGTTTAAGTTCAATACTCTCAAAAACAGTACTATCAACTTTTAGCAAAGTTTATCTTAAATATGCAACAACTTACGACGATATCTTAAAATAGATATTTTACGCACTAATTAAGGTTTAACAAAATCTATATTGATAATCGTTTTACAAGAAAATAATCAAATAAATTAAGCAAAACAATTTGAATACATAATAGCATAACTTAAGCTTATTTAAAAATGGTCACTCACCATAACATTTACTGGATTTAATAAAATATGAGATCTCTCTATTCAAAGTAATATCTCTTGAGAGTACTACATTCCTTAAGTAACATTCGAAATGGCTATTTACTAATTCATAACATAAATACTCGTAAAGTTCTAAATCAAGCGAAGTAAATGGTGGTTTAGCATCATGCTAAGAATGATGGCGGGCACATACTTACTTAAATAATTAAGAAGGTTGTATGATAAGTCTTTGTAACAATAAAAACTCCGACAAGGCATCATTCAATATAATGCTCTCTTATAAAATATATATTTTCTAAAAAAAAAAAGAGAGCATTATATTTTTAGAAAATATAAATATATATATAGTATATAATAGTTTTACCAACAATTTCATTGGAATTAAAAAAAATCCATTTAAATCTATAAAAAATTGCGGGAGATATAACCATAAAACAAATGACAGCTATATTTCATTTGCATTTACAGTTGTTTCAAAAAAGATAAAACCTCGTAATCCTTAACATTATTTTATAAGACTATGAATAACATTAAATGTTCGTATTATAAACAATATAAGATACCTTTATGATAAAATTTATATGTTTCGTTTAAGGTTCGAACTTTACAGTCCACAACTTAGTGTGCGCCAAACTGTTTAAAACACTTTAGGAGTTTGCAAATTAAGAGATTTGAAAATGTAAAGCTGCCCATGAGAAAAGAATGAATTTTATTAGAGCCATACATTGTTTATTTTTTTTATTTCAATCTGATTTCACCCAAAAGTGGTTTTTAATCAGTTATAAAAACTCCAACGTAAAAGTGATTTCTAAAAGAAATGAATGACGGACCATATAACCTCTCATTAGATGAATGTATTGACAAAAAGTTAAATGAAAAGTTAAAAATAATTAGGTTGGCTATGATAATTATATGATATTTTAGCCTTTCAGTAATTGTTTATTTAGATTATTTCATCTTAAATTTTATAAATATAGAATTAAAAATAAACCGTCCCGTCAGTCTACTAATTAAGCTACCGTCTTGCTACCCGTCACGCTGAATTAACCATTCTATATCTGATTGTCTTTGATCGGGACGGTGATGACAATCTATTAGGGTACTTTCGAAAATCCTAACCAATGTTTTTAACTTTGCAGTATAGATAAACATTGAAAAGATGCCACACACAAAATAAAAAAGAATAACTATTTCATCTTAGTTTATTTTTAAAAGTGAACATAATATGTTGCAATCAATTTAAGTCTAAATATCCACAACATTCGATTCAAGTGAAGTGTGAAATTACAGTAGGCTTGCGAAAAATATGACACATTATCCGTCTTTATTGGTTGAAGTGGCTCATACATTCAATGCAAATTGACAATATGCCAGAAAATGTAGCAGGACTTATCTTAAATTAATATGGATTCAGTAATTTTCAATTTACCTGGATATCAATCTATGTCAAATACATTTTACAGTCACCTCTAATTTAATTTATTATGATGAATCTCCAATATTTTGCTCAATATATAAAAATAACAAATACTATAGATCTGTTATAAATATTACAGTCTGCATATTTCTATGGTAATAATTATTATTCAGCTTTACTAACAAAATCAATCCTAACATCTTACAATTTACACAAATTATAAGAAATACGAAATGCAATCATCCTTAGACGCGTTTAATATTCAAAGTCACATATTTTTTACAGTTTTACTATTATTTTTTATATTAAATATTTGATAAAAAAAAAAGAAAAAATTATTTAATTTATTTGTTTATACTGGTGAATATCGTTGGAAAAGGATTTCAAAATGCCTTTACATGATATAAAAAAAAATTAACCACATAAAATAGCCAAAATAAAAAAGTTTTCTATATTGACAATAACCGACCAACATACGAAGGAACATAAAACCACGTTCATAAAAAAATATGTAAATATTATGTTTATTATCTTTTTCTATTGTTGTGCGTTTTCTACAAAATTGCGGCGAAATTAAAGTGTTTCTTTACTTAACTGGCGTTGTCGAGTGCTATCGGTTTGTAAACAACTTTAGCGTGTACATCTTTAATTTTAGTAAGAGTTTTATCTCTATTATATTACATAATTTATTTATATTTAGGGTATTTTATCAATCGTTCATTATTTCATTCATAGAAATGGTTTCGTTTCGTTGATACCGATTGTCCTTAAAAAAGATTATTTTTCATAAGTTAGTTGTAAATATCATGTATAAAATAAAAAAAAAAGCCACGCACCTGTGTATTAACCAAAAAAACATGAGAAACAAAGAAGAAAAATTGAAACACCCAAGTAAATTAAAAAAATGAGTTTATTTATTTGTGTGTAACGTAGAAACTATTTTTATTTTATCTGTATGTATTTTTCATTAGTAACTTCTATGTTTTTGCGACGAAGCAAAACGCTTTGTCGGACCGGTGGATTGTCTACGATAAAAGAGTGGATACCTGCTGTGCGTCAGAACGTCCGGTGATGGAAGACCCTGTCAAATGCCTTCGAGACTGGCTGCCTGGCCAGAAGGCGCGAATTCAATACACGCTCCATAATATTGTATACATACATGTTTATAGATATTTTCAAACATTAATTTCGGTAGTGGCATCTTTTCAATGTTTATCTATACTGCAAAGTTAGAAACATTGATTAGGATCTTCGAAAGAAACCTATTAGATGTCACCACCGTCAAGATAAAGACGAAACAATATTATTTTACTATGACCTGGGTTTCTCGTTACCTTAATTTCAGACGTAGTCGGTTAGGTTGTTGTTGTAAAAAATATATTTATTCATACATTCATTCAATATATTTCTCAAATACAAACTGACAGTAATTCGTAGACGAAAAGCGAATACATTAGAGTGTTTTAGGTATACAGATTTTAACATGATTTATAAGATATGACTTTGTGAAGTAAAGTCTTTTGATATAACTGTCTGAATGTAGATTTAACCGAAATGTTTTTAAAAACAACGGATTTTCATAGAAGAAATATTATTTGTTTTCGCGGTAGATGTAAAATATGTATCTAAATAATGAAAACTGAACAAGGGACGTTTACTTCATAATATATTATTGAGTAAATTATCGAAAAAAGAAAATAATAATTAAAATTATTTGTTGAAGGAATGAATTTTTTCGGTGATGTATCTATTAAATATCAGAATGTTCATTAGAACTAGGTTTATAATATAGCATTTTTTCGAACCATTAAATCTGTTTGTTTGTTATCGGATTTAAACAGGTATAAGACACACTCGTATCTAAGCTTGTAAGTTATTTTAATGTTTCATTATAGTCCTAATAACGTTGAAACTTTACAATTGATGATTGTTAAAATTTATCTGATTGTTTTTATTTTCTTCTCGTACCAAAGTCATTTAAATATATATAAGCGTTGGATTACATACACATACATACACAACATACACATAGCAACATTCCGATTTATTACTCATCTTTATCTGGGTAGACGGGAAAGGATGAGGGCAAGGGTTTGCTGATATCGAAAAATAAGCCGAAATATAATTAAAACTTGTTGATTCAATCAAAAATTACTTCTAAAGATTTAAAATTATAAATGATTGCAGTGATCTAATTCGATAAAACATTCCATCAGAACACGTGAGTGCGTGCGCGCACATCGACAAATCAACTCGTAATGGCCTCCTCCCAAGTGCATGGTGTTATGTCGTCTGTTATATTTTACAAAATATATTGTATAGTCTAGTATTTATGATTAACAATAGCTACGTTCAACGGAAACGTATATAATAAAATTTATTAAGAATTTATTAAAATATATTATATTATAATAAAATTTAAGAAAAATTTATGAGATTTCACTTTTTAACGAATATTAGAAATAATACCTTTAGGACAATGTATTAGCATTAATAAAAACATTCCTTCGGAGAATCAGAACAAACATTCCATATTAATAACAAACATGTTAAAGAAACAACTTCCTAAACAAGTTAAATATTAACGCCAATGCTTTTAAAAGTTAAATGACTAGCAAAGACAAGATGTTACCACTTACCAAACTTCGAAGACTCGACGACACGAACAATTCCATAGCACGTTTTTGAAAGTCTTTGACAAATTAGGAAGAGAGATTGGCGTAATACATAAGAATAAAACAAAATAAATTAAATAATTAAAATTTCATATTATAATTTTTATTCAAAAAAATAAATACATTTTTTTTTTTAATTTGTTGTGAAGTTTGAAAAAACAAATTTAATGCTTAAAAGAATCTTAGTTTCTGACTTACTTGTTGTTACTTGTTGCTTCTTTTCACTAACATAAAAGTTAGCAAAACTGTTACGCTGACAAAGAAGCAGTTTTAGAAACTATGAAACTTATAACAAACTTCACCTCAAGCATAATGAAAGTAAATTGACAATGTTGCAAAATTACTCTGTATATATCAACTTTATGATTATGTTTTAAAAGTCATTTAAGTTTTGTGCGGAAAATCTCATGGTTAAGCTGTTAATAAACATATTAAATAAAAAAAGTAAGTGAAAAATAATGATTTAGTCAAACAGCAGACAAATATTTGTTTCTTAAGTATATTTTAATTACAAATATTTAAATACGTACGATTTACATTCCATTTTATGTAATAGATAGTAATTTATAAATTATTAAAGAGCAGTTCTTTCTTATGTAAAGTATATTATAATATTATATTAAATTTTCGAGTGCCAGCTTATGTTATTTTATATTTTAAAGTAGGTAATCAAAATATATTCATAATGTTAGTAATATTATTATATGCAATGAGATCAGAAGAAATGTTGTTACACAGTCCTTTTGTTCTTCTTATTTATTTTATTAATTACGTTCCATGCCTGAAGTCAAATCTTTCGACGCTCTTTCTCCGCAGTAAGAGAAGTGAATAATAATATTATGATACAATAAAAATAAACCGACACGGGCTGGGATTCGAACCTGCGACCTCTGGGTCAGGACGGTTTCCCAGAGGTCGCGAGATTGAATCCCTGCCCGTGTCGGTTTTTTTTCATTCTATATTTTTATAAAACTAAATAAGCTTAACATTGCTATACATGTTAGATATTTTCAAACAATATTATAATACCATAAAAAGATTAACTAGTGTTAGTCATATTTATTTATAATAATTTAAATGGTAAATACATTGGAATTTACATGTTTTAGTTCATAAGTTTCAACAGTAGCGCCACCTACATAATTAATTATGGAATATTATTTAGTATTTACTGTTAAATGTTTTAAGAATTAGAAGCATAGAATATTTTAACATAATGTTTAATCTTTTATTAATTATTAGAACTTATTATAAGGTATAAATAATATCATCTGTAAGTTGGTTATGAAATTGTAAATTCTAAATTCTCTTTGACAGCTTAAGCTGACACTGTAAGCTAAAAACTATGTTATATAAGATAATAAAAATATAATGGTGCTTCAACAGCTTTACCTGAAATGTTAACAGGAAAAGAATGTATTATTTTTAGAGCAATATTTAAATGTAATTATTTTATCATTAGCTTTAAGAGTTAAAGTGGTTGTACTGTCACTGCATTAAGGCTATGGCTTTTGGAATATTTTATAAAAATGCTAAAATATTGTTTCAATTTATAAAATGTTTTGCAATTCTAGCAAAAATATATAGTTACTTCATTATTTTATGCGGCAGTTATTTCGTAGCATAGTAGTTGTGCGGCGTTGTGAGGATTCGTTTTCAATTATTTAAATTAAATATTTTTTTCGATTTACTTTATCCAATAAAACTATAGTGTTAGTAGATTTGTATTCAATTACTTTTGCTATATCCAAATTATGGCAATTAGTTTAAAAGATGTACCTACTAAAAAACCGATACTCAGTTTTACGATAGAATTGAAATAAAGTGAAACGCATAATTGTTTTTGTTGTACATTAAATATGAAATAACAATAAATTGTCTTTATCAACGAGATCTTTTATCAACGAGTACTGAAGTACTGTAGTACTGCTTTTTGAAGTATCGAGGTTTCATCATTCCTTCTTATAAAATCTTATTTCGAGACTTTATAAGAAGGAATGATTAAAAAATTAACTACAAAATACACTTTTTAATTGCGAATAGTAGTTTCAAATAAATAATAGTTTAAAAGGCCGTAAGATAAAAACAAACACTTTTTTTTTATATAAGTATATATTTCCTTTATTTAGGTAAAAGTATAAGAAACCACACTCAAATCCGTTCACGCGTTTGACTGCAACGTTGCTATAGACAGACACACAGATGCACAGGTCAAACTTGTAACACTTCTCTTTTTGGTTCTGGACCTAAAAATGACCTTTTTTATATTAAGACTCTAATATCTCACTCTCATCATTTATTTCTGCCAGATATGAACTGCCACTAACCTAATTAATTTCTTTACTCCATGAGGCGTTTAAAAGACCACTCGTCGTTTTTTATTGATATCAATTTGTCGATATGACAAAACTAAATATAGGTAGATGCTTTATCATAAAATATTTTCACACTTATAATACGAAAAGTGTAACATTATGGATATGTTCATTATAAGATACGATGTAGCTAGCATTTTCCTTTACTTCAAAATGTCTCTCAATAGACTCAACGAAATTATATTTTAGACTAGCTGGACCTGTGACTTCGTACGCGTAGGATTGGATTGCGATAAAACACCTTTGGTACCCTTACTTACTTTGCACCAGCCGGTAGAGAATATTGTTGGTGCTGCTGCTAATGCTTTAAATTTGACTATTCTACCATATTTTTGTTACATGGTATTTTTTAAAATAAAGTTTTTATTTCTTATCTTTTAATCTAATCTTTTTGATTTAATAGAGAAAGGTAATAATAACATTTCTTCTTTGTACGTTTGTCATAGCTTTATTAGTTTACAGTAGCGATATGCACTAAAGGCCCCTTATCTGCGTAGCACATTGCTACACACAGAAGAGGCGGGGTGTAGTTCCACAATCATGTCGCTTCATAAGTTCCGTTCCCTACAATATCGTAGCTTTCTATAGAACTACGACAGTGACATCGGTGACACTCGTGAACTTATCATGTCAGAGATTGTACTATATCCAAATCCAAAATGCTTTTCGTATTCCGGACACGAACCACATCTTGAGTTGAATGCCTATTCGGTATTGCATAATATTATAAAATAATTATCCATATGAAAGCGCCAACCTTTAACTTTTTTATGTTAACATTATAAATAATTTAATTAGAAATCGCGACTTCTTGTCTCTCTGCGCCGACGACGCGTTCGTGTAGCGTACAGAGCGACAAGGTGCTGGCCTCGCTTATTGTGCATGTTTAAGATATTCATTTCAATTGTTTTTCTTTTTTGTTTGAATTAATGTAGTGTATTTTTGTATCCTATATTAAACTATTATTTTGTTTTTATTTATATTTTGTCTACGATAACTGATTAGAAGATTCCTCTCTTTATTTTTTGTGACGGCATCGATCTTGGATCTATAACGATATTAAATATACAATATTACACAGACATCTAAACTGACAGTGTAACGATATTAAAAAAAAATAGATTTTACTATATATCCAAATAAAGCAACCAAAATAAAAACCATTTGATAAAAACATCCATGCTGGCACTTACTTTCTATGTAGGTGCGAACTCGTACTATGGAAGCTAGTATCATAATTTATTGTAAAAGCAGAAAGGCAAAAAATATATCATACTAACAATAAGAAATTATCGTGAGCATCATATTGTTGACCCTTGTCATAGAGATCACTTTGTTCGTCATTACTTTTGTCATTTGTCTTGTTTTTCCTGATGGATCAATAAACGATTTTTCTTAACGTTCATATTTGTTAAATCTGGAAGATTAAAGTCATAGACTAAAATTCTTTATTCCATGAAAATGTTTTACATTTATTTGGACACGTCAAGATAAACAAATGTATCAAAAAAATAGCAATATAATAATCAAATAAAAAATATATATATTTATTAATTTAACATTTTGACTTGTAAAAAAAGCCCGTTTAATTAGTAGACCTCATGAGAAGATCCAGCCAAAGAAACTCATGGCCACTCTTTTCAACTGCCAATTACAGATTTTTTAAGAGATAAGTTTACAAAAGTTTAGTCCCAGGCCCTATTGTCATTTATATAATCCTTAATTTTATAGTAGAAATTGTATAGTACCTTATCTGGCAGTTTCTGCTTTACATGCAACTTGAATTTGGAATGAGAAAGTTTTTGAATTTTTGGAGGGACTTTCTTATAAAAAATATTACAAAAATGACTTTTGAATCTTTGCCAGCCTGCTGTAAATTTTAGTAAGTTTGTCTTTATTTCTTGTATTTACTGAGTTCACATCACTATTATTTTTATATTTTTCTAAGTTTTTGTGAACATACATTAAATTATTAAATATACATTGACGTTTTTTCTTAACTGTAAAAGCTGCCAAGCAAAGTCTATTCGCGAGTTTAGTAATATGTAAACCCAATTGAAGTTTTTCATCTAGGGTAATGCCTAAGAATACCGTGCTGTTCGCAATATCTAAATTTTTACCATCTAACAGTACACTGTCTTTGACGCCCTTTACATTAAGTATTAAAAATTTAATACATTTAGTTTTATTACTATTCAGATGTAAATTATGTATTTACGTTAAACTAAGGAGTAATTTTGGTCAGAGAATAGTTTACGTCACTTAGAAGAGTCTCGCCTCGTTTTATCTAATAATAGTGACGTGTCATCTGCAAATAATACAATTTCGCTATTGTTTTTGATTTGGTTTGATAAATCATTTATGTATACTAAAAATAGAAATGGGCTTAAAATTGAACCCTGTCGGACACCTATTTTTATGCTTGACTCAACAGTACGTTTTCCATTTACATCGACTATCTGCTTCCTGTTATCTAGGTACGAAACAATCAGCTTCAGCGCGGCATCCCTTACACCATGACGTTGTAATTTCCTGATTAGTGTAGTGTCTCATGTAGTGATTTTTATAGTATTTCTATATAGTCATGTTAAACAAAAGTTTTAAATAGTTTTAATATCAATAAAAAAGTTAACACTTCCGCTTTAAACGTAGATTTACGAGATTCAGTCCCGTAAATCTACGATTAGGGCGATTCCTAAATGGGAACAGAAAAACTTTTATACCAAAAAACATGAAAAGGTTATTTTATGAAAGTTTATAAAAAATATAAATAATAAGATTGAAGAAGGATATGTCATTTTTGAGATTTATAAAGATTATTACATTTTGCCAGATTTTCTTTCCATCAACCTGCGAAATGTAACATGAACCTAGCTACAAATGATAAAATGTCATCTGAATACCATCTTAATAATTTAATATAAAAATATGATTACTATCAAACAAATCAAGAAATAGGAAATATTGTAGGCAATAGACGGGGATTGATTCGCCGGTATTTCGATATGTTTTTTTGTACGTCAAGAAACTTTTATATGAAAATGTTTCTATGTTTAATATGACATATATATTTGGTCTTTGGTTTTATTTAATTATTTTATTAAGTTGTTTATTGGTTTACTATTTACTACTTTAACATTTAATCATGTTACTGATGTCAATGTTTTAAATAAGATAAATTATTTAATCGTAGTGGCTTTTGTAGCTGTTTTGTAGCTGATTTCTACATCTTATCAAGTAAATTTATATAAAAAAAACAAATTCGATCATACAATATAACAATGTTAATAAAATAAATATTTACCTAATAAAGTTTATTTGCCCCAAGCTGCTTGCTGGATTATTCGAACCAGTTAGTATTAACTTTAAAAATATTAATATATAAAAACTCTGCAAGTTTAAGATAAACATCTAAGTAATTGTTGAAATAAATGACATTAGTAGTGAGTAACTGAATAGCTATGTAAACAATTATAATTCTACAATACTAAAAACCATACGAGCGGTATATTGTAGCGCTCCAGTTTGCAACATAGAAAGAGCTCATAAGAATAGGGCACTTGTGACGCTTCTGAAGTAGTAAACAAAGTCAATAAAAATTTCAATCAACCGGATTGCGACCTGGCATCGGTTCAGTTTAGAATCATATAATATTTTGTGAGTATTTTGTTCATAACCTTTATTTATTTTGATGCATACCAATGCATGCTATGTTCCTTTAAAACTAAAACTGAAAAATTTCCACTACTCTATTATAATATTCTTAAGAAACAACAAAAAATTCAAACAAAGTTTCTGTTTTAATAATAAAATATTAATTTCAATCTACAAATACCTAAAAAAGAGGTTTAAATATCACATTTTAATAAGAAAGAAGCTATTATTTTTATTATTAAGAATACAATACTGTAAAACCTGTAATGTTAAAAAACATATATATTTTATATATTAGCCTCTTAATAACATTGGATTGCCTAGTTAGTATTCTAAGAGGCGCGTTTTAAAGAAGTACTTTCAATCTATAGTCGTATGAGGAAAACCATTATTATTCAATCGTTCTGAGTGGTCCTTTGAGTTTCGTTCCATTAAACTTAATTGAGTAACATTCACAAAAGAAACCTTATCCTGAAAGCATATTTTTAATCTTTCATATAGACACCTAATTTTAAAATAATATTAAAAAATATGTAACAGAAAAAATATTCTTTTTTTTTTTTTTGTTTCCGCGGGGAAAATGCTTTACGCACCGTACCCCTCGCCGGGGAAGCGAGGGGCGTGTGTGGGACTCCCGAAAACGGTGTACCCACTAAAAACCCCGCGGCGCCCCTTCCTCGCCTTATTGGCGGAGTCGTGGGTACGGCTAGCCCTTCAACCACGACCCCGCCGGCAGAAAAAATATTCTTAGGTTGAGTCATGCATGTGTATATATATCAAAAAGGCGTTGCAAAAATTGAGGTTGTTCCATCTGTACTCTCTGGCTAAGGGTGATAATTTTAGGACGACACATTTCTTATTGCAGACCTTTATTTTCTTTATTTCATAGATGACTTATTCTTGAGTTACAATCATCGAAAAGTTACCACTAGTATATCCTTATTTATATGTTAACGTGTGCTCTACGATTTGTAGCATAAATTGTATTCTCAAACATATTATTTCATATATTCATATTATTGTGTTTTTGCATTGATAAATGTACATATAAAATGATCACTGAAACAAATGAACTGGGTAAAATCAATATTTTTACTAAAAACAAACAAAATTAAATGCGATTTTAAGTAAAAAAGCACAAAAAAATAAAGGCATAATGTATTATAATAATGTCGTATCTCGCTCGGCATTATAAGAGTATATAAATTGTAAAAATCATATGTGCTTATATTTTCATGACATAAAAAAAGTGATCAATTGTTCAGTATTTCTTTAATTATTAAACAGAGCTCTTAAATTTCAATGCCCAAATAATTGGTTATTAATTAAATTTTATTCATTTATAATTGAGGATACTAGAACAGAAGTATGGAGTTTATCGTGACTATTCTTGTTATTTATGTTTATTAACATTAATAGTTTTGTCGCCAAAATATCTTAAAATCTATCAACCCCCTCAAAATGAGCTGACGTGGAGAAGGGACTACATAGAAGCTCGAGTTTAGATTCAAATTTACCTTGATTAATGCAGCTTTCCTGATCGCACTTCTAATTATGACAACGGTCACACCTAAATCACAGTATCTTATTATTATGATTAAATTAAAACAACTAATGTTAAAATTGTTAGTATTATTTAAAAAAATATATGTAAATTATGTAATTATATATATTATCCTACTAATATTATAAATGCGAAAGTTTGTACATTTGCTTGTTCTTTTTGTGTGTTACTCCTTCACGCAAAAACTGCTGAACCGATTTTCATGAAATTTGGCACACACATAGGGTAACTTGGATTAACAACAGGATAGTTTTTAACCCGAAAAAATGTTCCTGTGGGATGCCATGTTTTTTGACTTTAATGTATTTGTTACTCCTTCACGCTAAGACTACTAATCAGATTTTTATGAAATCATATTTATCCTATTTATGTATTTGGGAAACAACTTATTATTAATATTTAGTTCCCGTAACCACGCGGGCAACGCCGCGGTTAACACCTAATTACATATATATTTTTAGTAAACATCAACTAAGCAATCTTGAAAGAATAATGAACGAATGAACAAACAAGGCTTTCCAACATTTCAGTTTAATGATACTCGCTCCAAAATGTATATAATAACTCGATAGATTGAATAAAACCAAGTCAAAATAACATAAGATAAGTTAAGATATTTTTTTTTCAATATCATGAAATCTGATCGCCCGGATCTTATATATTTATTGTAACGCATACATTATATGTTTTTTATAGTCTGCTTAAAACTACTTTCACCGCAGTCTATAAGCTCTATATACTAAACTTTAAAGTTCATTAACTTTTCTACTCACGTATTTCGTCGGCATCTTCTTATTTTCGTGATATTTATGTAGGGTGTCTTTTTAAACTGAACAGAATCGAGATGAAAATGAAAATATTTTATTACAATACAAAAAGTAGATTTGTTAAATATGTAAAATTTTAAAAGTATAAATTGATACTTATAAATATTAATTATAGTATATTGCGTTTATTCCATTTCTTCAAAAGATACATTTTCATTTATATTTTCAGAAAGACAATCAATACAAATATGCATGACAAACAAAGTTTTCAGTGAAAACTAGGTAACCACTAGATTTTGTTTCTCTAGGTTGTAGAAGTGGCTCCTTGCAAGTATTTACTTACAATATATTGACATAAATAGAAATATAAAATAATATGTTCAATATAAAAATATTTATAAATAGTTAAAGGTATCATATAAGTGAATATTATTTATTGATATTTTTATTTCACGAAGAAAATAAAATACATTTTTTTTACCTTTCATAGTTAATAAAACTTACATATTCACCTTTTTGATGTCGTATTATATTTGATTACTTAATTTATAATTGAGGTAGAGAGCTCTCTAGAATATTTACACTGAAACGCTTTGAACCAGGGTATGGTACAATCAAACTCAAATATTTTAATTGCTTCTCAGAGTTAGTAGGTAATAAACTATGCATTGTCAATGTCCATTAGTAGTCGAAAGCTAAGTAATGTAATTACTGTATTTATAGAACCACACTGTGCAAATCATCTTCCATCTTTGTTTGTCCGGTAATCTCATTTATCTATATATATAAAAATGAAGCCTGTTTTCCTTGGTCACGGCATCACCCGTGAATGGCTGGATCGATTTCACTAATTCTTTTTTTGTTGTATTTGTTATTATTAGGAGAAGGTTCTAACGGAAAAAAATATTAAGAAAATCTCTCAGAAATATTGAAAAATGTACATTTAATTTAGCATATTTTAAAAAACGCGAGTCAAACAAACAAATGTCAATGTCATTCACAGCCATAGATTATATTGATGAAAGAGCATCGTATTGAGCTTAGTGTTTAAATAAAAATGCAAAGTTGTTCAATAGCGATTTGTAAAAATATAAGTGAAATTATTGAATCCTAAGAAATAAACACTATTATGAAAATATATATTTTGTTTTTTATTTAATGTAAAATTAGTAGTCATTTTCAGGAATAGCGAGACCAGGGAATTATGGATTCTATTTTATATGGAGTATTCAGTTCAAATTGAATAGGTACTCATACCTAAGATAGGTCAGCTATACAAAATAAAGTAGTGCATCATTGCAATGCTAAGGCGGTACGAAGTTCGCCCGGTCAGCTAGTGTTAAATAAAATATAACTATGGGTATAAATATTATTCGTAATAATAATATTATTAACAAACTACTTACTATCATTGTTGATAAATTTATTAAATGCGTTAT
This sequence comes from Napeogenes inachia, assembly GCA_959347355.1. Lineage (NCBI taxonomy): Eukaryota > Metazoa > Arthropoda > Insecta > Lepidoptera > Nymphalidae > Napeogenes > Napeogenes inachia. Next base: position 4,857,584 of record OY365792.1, read on the forward strand.
CATATATCGCAATATATTCTTTTATAAAAAACCTAAATTAATATTAAAATAAGTATTAGAATTAAAAAAGTTGTTTTTTTCGGTTTCCAATTTAAGCTTGGCGGGTCATGGAAATAAAATTCTTTCTTTTTTGTTTGTTATTTAATTTCAAAATTACTAAACGCTATATATAACTTGTATAATAAACAAATTTACAATTAGGGCTAACTGTATTTCAGAGAAAATATTTTTGTTTTTATATTTATTGCAAACCTTTATGGTAAATATGGTTTCAAAACTTGGAGATTGCTTAAGTAAATTTCATAAATTTAGGCTTCTTTGTCGTAGCACATTGCTACACACATAACGGGCAGGTACGATAATTGCATAAACATGTCGCTGCATAAATTTTGTTTCCTATTATATCGTTACTATTCATGGAGCTAAGACTCTGACGTCGTGACACTCGTGAATTTCTCGTAAAATATTGTTTTAAAGATTATATTAAGCTGAACCTGTTTTAGGAATATATATATAATAGATATATAATAGAAAATAATGATTTGCGACTACTTCCTTAGACTGAAGGGGGAAAGTTTATAAAATAATCATACGACTTTTGAATTGTATGGATCGAAATGCTGCGCTGCGAAAGTATTAGATAAAATACAAGTTCATACTGATAAAAGGTAATATTGAGGTTGATATGTGGAGTTACGAGAATAGATAAAGTAATAAATAGGTGTATAAATATATAGTCTACCGCTACTTCGAAAGTAGCTCCGGGAAAAGTAAAAATGCGATGTGATCGTATGGTCACGTAATAGGAATGGAAAAAGTATGTAACGAAAAGAAACATAAGTACGAATATGGATGGTGTTAAGCAAAAAAAGGTCTACCGAAGAAGACATGCATTAAGTGGATGGAATAATAAATGATATCGCAATGAATGTCTTCGCGAAATCACGTAGCATGAAGAGCTGGAATGAAATTACCACATCTCAAATATTTAAATTAAGACAAGTGTATTATGATTGTATGATATAAATAATATAATTATATTCTTATCCAATAGGTATTGTTAAATGTGTCTTTTATGGTTTATGTCAAAATAATGGGTTTCTAAATTATCCCTTGACTACCTTTAGGTTAATGGTTTATTGATATAAACTAAATTCAAGATATTTTGATTATCAAGATTCCTTTGACTTTGAAGTTATAACACCCCTGTGTTAATGTAAATACATAATCTGAATTGACATAATTTGAGTTCAAAATACCTTACATGTAAGATTACTACCAAAGGTATCAGATTGGATAAGTTGCAAAATTTCAGTATCTCCAGAAAAACATATATTTGCATTAAAAAGAAAAGTCAAAGATTCTATGGCAGAGAACTAGCGAACTTAAAAACACAAATTTCATCGCTATGTGTCTATTTTTTTAGAATTAAATGTATTATATAATTACAAAAACAAAACTTTTGTTACACGGAGTCACTTCTGTAGCAACATGCTAAGCTGTTATAAACGAGACTAAAATCATGACTCAAATAGCGCGTACCACATAATGAAATAAAATTTTATTTTTATTATAAAACTTTATTATCTATCTCTCATTTAATAATATATATAGAGACAAATAATAAGCACAAAAAAGAACAAATAAACCATTGTAGTCTGTTTCATTTTATTTATATTATGTGCTCAAAACCGACACAATGGGCAAAATAAAGATAGGAGAACAATCTCATTCAAAACCTGTTAAATAAAAAATAATTAAAATCCTTAACGATGTGAGCATTGTACGGTTCATATAATGTGACGTGTGACAATAATCGTACTAGTCGTTAAATTAATACAATAACCATTTCTTTTTTATTTACGACGATACGAAAGATTAAAAAAAACACTCTATTGCATTTATTTATTGCTTACATATTTTATAAAAGTATATTAGTGATTATTAGAAACAAACATACCACAGGTAAAGTATGGCAAGATAAATATCTACAAAGTTATCGTTGGCTCAAGCTGTTTTATTCCAAACTGCCTTATTTTCATATACAAATAGCCGCATTCGTGGTATTCGGTGGTGGTTGGAGAATTCTCGAAATAAGTAAATATGAATGTATAAATAAATTTATTGTACAAGTTATATATAAATAAGATTTGAATGTAAGGAAATGTCGCAGACAGGTATAGAATAGAAAATCTTCAATTTATCAGGTGACTGCGGTTAAATAGAAGTAGCTATTTGATAAGGGTGAGGACTGAACAGAACCTTAATGCGGATATGTACCACAAGACAGATTTGAATGAGTTCAAACAATGGGTTGAGCAATTATCGTGTAACGTAAGTAGTGAAAATAAATTGGAGTAATTTTAACGATCAGAGTAAAGAATTATCACAAATTTATTAACAACGATTTAAAACTTTTATACAACAACACAAAATTAAATAAATATAATCAAAAAAGGGTTTTTTTTTTCATTTAGTTATAAATAAAAATCAAGGAAAGACATAAGTACGAGTACATACCTACATACATAAATTCTATACAATAGCTTAAGGTACCTTCACTTTGAACTTTCTCTGAATTTTTTAACTCTTATTAACGTTGAACTTAATTTGTCGGGTTCCTCCATTTTTTTATATCTACAGTCAGTAAGTTATGTAAATTCTTTATAAGCTCTGTAAAACCTGAAACAGAATGTTCTTTTTTCAGCAAGTATTCTTATACTCTACGACAATTTGATATGTAACATACGTCATACATTGCGATATCGTGAGGTTTTACATATAAGGTATCTATGATAAATTCTTCGTTATAACGTGTAATAAAAGAGATCTCATATAATCAACGTATCTTTAACTCCTACTGTTCGATTATCTCAGCCACTCTAACTCGTTTTGAAATTCTTTTTATGTAAAAGTTTCCAAAATTTAACATGTTAGCTATATTCCACACTTTATAATTCAAATTTTGTATTAACGATGATGTTGAGTATTGCTATTTACGGTTTCATAAGGCCCTCGTTGATATCGAAATAACACCTTTATACCTTAAAGTTAACTTGGTATTATATTAAAAAATCTAACTTAACTTTCGTGAACCACGATGACTATTAAATATATATTTTTCCGGTTGAGTTATCGAAGCATGTTAAATGTCCAGAATAGATCATTTTGCCTCGAGCTCATGAACGCCGAACGGTTTCGAAACTAGTCGAGCAAATTACGATTAATTGACATGAATATAGCCCGGTAAATATATATATAGTAGCCATATCTAAATAATAAAATATCTATTAATGGTTTTTTTACATAAATCATATCATATGATAAGAATCTATAAAAAAGATAATTTTCTTATAAGTAATTTATACTCACTCATTTAATTTTGCTTCGTTTCTTCTGATTTGTCAAGTAACGTATACTTTTATAGGTATGTATATTGAGAAGAGTATTGCTTGTATAATTATGTAGAGTCTGATATCATCAATATCTAAATGCGATGTTGATCAACTTCCCAGTTGTTAAGAACGGTATACATTCAAAATATCTTTGCCAACTACGAATATTTTTTTTAGATATTATTTACTTAATAAAGAAGAGTAAACAGTAAGGTTATGAAATCATAAAAACGTTAATTCTTTATTATTACAACGTATAAATAATTCTCTTTGAACGTTTGCAAGCTGATAAAAGTAAAATACTATAATGTTTTTATACTACTCAAAGGATTTTCGTGTAAAGAAAAAGATGAAAGTGCAGTGCATTATAAAATCATTAGCCTGTGACGCAACTGACACTGCACTGTGCATTTTGGACACCATTTTATATAGAATGTTTTAATAGTGTGAGATATATATATATATATTATTTTAGTAGACACCTAAAGCTATTTTCCGTTATTATGACGGTATTCTTTATATTTTCATTAATTTAACGTGTTTTTAGTTTAATTACAAAAAATAGAGTCAATTGGATTTGTTTAAATATTTTTTTAGATCTGATTAAATAACGTATAATTAAAAAAAACATCGAAAAGCAATACTCACTTAAATTACTAAAATTAAAAAAAAAGAGATCAGATACGAAATTTATAAACGAAATACAATAACAAACTTTCTGTTAGCTTATTTTTTAATAAGGATCTAAGTACACTTTAATGGAAGCAATTTATTTTCATGAAAATAGTCTTACACGTGTAACGTAACATATAGAAGGAGACTATTTAACAATAACGATACCAAATTTCTCATATTAATAAAACTCAATATATTTGAGCACAAGTTATATGTTTCAACAAGAATATATAATTCCTGTATTTAAATAATCATAACAAGACACGTAATGGAGATCTAGACTTTCTACTTATGTACATTTATATTTCATAAAGTCCAGAAGGTAATGTGAAGAAGTTATGAGATGTTGTATTTAGTATCATTTTATAACTAGAATGGCTACAGTTAAACTAAGTTCATCTGAAATCGTTGTTGTGCCGAGTTAGATTGAACACTTTCTACTTATTCCCCTTTGAGTAATTATTGTTTATAAACTTGTAGTGTGATTCAGAACTGAACCACTGCGCGTTACAACTTCACGAATAATAATAAAACCCTAAAATAATGTTCCTGGTTCTTTAATCTAATTTTATTCTTACTTTTATTAATATTTTGTTGTGATATTTATTGTATGGTTGCACATCTTTCTCTAATTGAAGTAAAGTTAAAACTACACAAAAGGTGTGTAAACTCAGTCTACCGGTAAAGTATGTAACATGTATTGATTGCTCACTTTATGTCAGTACATAAATTGAGTATTCCGTAATACAACAAATGAGTGACATCAATTGCAAGGCAAAGTAAAAATATGTTAATGTATTTTTTAATCAAACCGTAATGTTATCTTACATTATTTATTATATTTAAAATAATAATATCTTATGACAAAAAGGATTAAACTACACTTACTATTAAATTATATTAACGAATCAATAAATATATTTTTTAATAATTGAATATTGAATATTTAAGATTGATAGCTATTGTTATAACAGAAACACTAACTTGTTCATTTTATTAATACGTTTATACTTCTTGAAAAGATTTTATTATTCCTATATTCTTGCGGGATAGAAGGTTAACAAGATCAAAGATACTCGTAGCATCCCGAGGGTATATCCCGTACGTTATAGTTGCACAGCGTTTATCTACAAACGTAAGGAGGTCGGTGTACATGCTCTCTTATATTTTTACAACTACCCGAAGAGAACTTTAGTAAAGATTTTTAGATTTTTATTTTTATTTTTAATCTACATTTCTTTTTAATTTTCGAGATCTATTTTTTTTTCATATCAAAAATATGTGGCTGCTTGGATTTTTATCTTTATTTTAAATAAATATTTGTATATAAATATTTTAATGTTTAGTTTAGTTCAGTTAAAGCTTGTCCGTACATGACAAAAGGTGTGTTAGTTTTAAAAAAAGTGAATTGTGTATAGTATAATTAATTGGTCAAATGGTTCCTTAAAAATTACCTATTTTTTTGTCTTTTTGTCTAAAAGATTAGACTTCAATCATTTAGTTCACATTTGATTCATAATATGCAACATTGACTTGCGGATTTAACTTTTCAATTCATCATCTTCATTGCTTATATTTTACCAATGATATGTAAAGAGGAGATGAGTTTTGTTGCTTCTCTTAGTTTTGGAATCAGAGTAAATTTTTTATAAGGAAATAAATGTTTGCGAATACAATAATAATTTAAAATGTCAAATATATAAATAACAAAAATATGGTAAAAGTTGTTTATAAAGTAACAAAATGAAACAGAAGTAAACGTTAATTTACTACATTCCACGTCGAAAACGAACTTGTGTTACTGAGGTTAATTAGTTCCACTTATAAATAAATGGAAGGGATCAGAAGTGTTTCAACAAATCTAAGAACACATAAATGCCAGTTAGACAAAGTACTTACTTACCTTAGATTTCCTAGCTTACTTTTCTGTGCTCAATTAATTTTGTTGGCAGTTTTATGTCTAAACATTAGTATATCTGAGATGATGTTATAGATTATGTTAAGGTTCTAAAGTACTTACTCATTGACTATATGATACATTTAAATTGTATGACAACCAATCTATCTTTTAAATAAATGTAGTGGTAGCAGCTATTTGCTAATAGAATTGAAAAATTGTTAAAGAAGAAAGAAAAAGATAATTTACATTAAAGATATCACCAGAGAACTCCGAGATATTTTTCGTAAATTTGTCTATAATTCAAGATTTTATTCCATATATATTAAGGGTTACAAATACAAAATTAAACTCTAAAAATTATAAAAGAATGTTTGAAATTTGAACCATTTTTATTTAAAAAAAACACCGTACGCAAATAAACGATTTATGGGAACATATTATATTTAAAGTTGTGTATTTTCAGTAAGCGAAGTGACGTATATTCATATAAAAAGTTCTTAAAAAATATTTGATATAGTATGACCGTTACGTGTGTAATTTTGAGCAGTTTGAAATCATCAGTACAATAAAGTAATGCAATAAGAAATGATAACTTTCAAATTATTATAGTACTTAAACAATTCTCTTGGTACTTTTACAACCTGACCAATAATAAAAGTAGCATTTTAGAATTTTCATATACCGCCAAAAGTTTTTTTTATCTAAAGTGATAGTATGAAAGTGAAGACTATAAAAGTAATATTAAAATGAAATTATAAAATCATTAGCCTCGTGAGTTACCGAGGTGACGCAACTGACACTGCACTGTGCATTCTAGACACCATTTTATATAAAATGTTTTAATAGTGTGCCACTTTATAAAATGGTTTTGAATTTACAGTAATACGCCATTGCTATGTCGTTATTTTTGATCATGTCATGGCGTATTTCTTTTATATTTATTCTATAAAATTATAGCGGCAGTTGTTTTTTTATTTATTTTTTCTTAAACTTTGTATTACTTTTAAGTTACACAAAATGGACGAAAAACGATAGTCATAAAAAACTTTACTCACTTACGAAACGACCAAAATGTAGTGAGACTCAGATTAGATAAAAATACATTACATCAAAAACAAACAAAGTAAGTAATCAATTATCATTACGCTAAATAGGAGCTTTAGTATGATAGTTTATTTACTTTAAAAGCAATAATTTATTAAATGTATTAAAAACTTACATATTTTTAAGCATCGGTTATGAAGTTCTATAAAGTTAAACAACATTTAGGTGTAGAGTTATGAATGTGCCAAGGAAAGAATTGACCTGATAATCTAGTTGGAAATATCCGCCATAATATGAGGAATATACGAGGTTCACATGCATACTGGCAAAGTGCTTGTTCTAATCTTATTGACATGGTTAAGTATGCAGGTGTTTTTCCTAAGTATTTTCTTGCCGTGAGTGGTAACGATTTTAATTGGGATTATATTTTTATAGCACTTCTATTTGCGACAGGAAGATCGAAGGAACATCCAATGGCGAATACCTTAAGGCTTAATGTATTATAAAATATGGTCATAGATTTTTTTAACATATCTATTAAAGTTTGAAAATATCTTTAAAAATATATAGCCATGTTAAGCTTATATAAATATCTATTAAATTTATATCGATAGTATTCCTCTATAGTCGTACTTCGTATTTACTTGCTTAGAATATTTATAACAGGCCACTTTATTAAAAGCAAATCAACGCTAAAAGCAAATACTAAATAATACATTTTTTTTTCTATTCATTATAGCAGATAGACTAATTCACTACTATCTTTGAGTTTATATTTCTATATCTAGATACTCATGTAAATATATAATATAAGTTAGATGTCGTATTATTCTTATTTGCGATGCCAGTTAATATTATTATCTAATCCTGAAAGGGTCTTTTTCTATCATAGTATCTTTTTTAATACTAATAACACAAACCTAGTTACAAATGTTATCTAACTGTATTCAGATTTATCTTATTCATTTTATAAGTAAATTTATTACGAGTACAATACAAGAAACACAAAACATCGTAGCAATAGACAGAGATGATTTGTCAAAGGAGTGAATGTCACCTGCGAGTAACAGGAACAATATTACTCTGGGGCAAATATTGATTTCACTTTGATACATTTTGTTTATACGAAAGCATGTCGGTTTGTCTCTTTGTATTTCAATAAACATTTATATAAAAATATTTTATCCATCCATGCGCATAAATTTTTTGTCGTTGGTTTCATTAAATTATATTATATTATTATAAATAGAAAATGTTGGTAGTGTCAAGGCCATGGGATAGTTATAACTTTATAAGTACTGTTGTCTTTAACTCAAAATCTTTGTTGAGCGAATGGTTTTGTAGCAATATGCTACGCTGTTACGTAGCCAACTACTAGGATAATCTAAGTAGAATAAAAAACACCCTATGAGATTTTAATATTTTAATTTTTGTTAAAACCTTAACATTTATAATATGCATAGAAATATACACAAACCATATAGAATAATAATATAATAATTGTTGTTTATTTTTTTATATAAGTTACATTTGGGTAAGTTATATCATAAGTAATTAGTGCCATGGATCTTACAATGTGGAAAATGAAAACAGTGTGGAAACAATTGCATTTAAAATGTATGGGACGTGATACATGACAATCAATGATATTACCAGTTTACAACAATATACCTACTTTTAGTATTAATTAGTATGTTCAGTTTTACATTTTTATAATATTTTAAATGTGTTATATTAAATAAAATTTTGATCATGATTATAAATATTTTTTGCTAATTCTTATATATTTTATAAGAGTATATATTTTTTGTTAAATATAAATGTATGGTAGGTTTATATTTAACGTAAGGCCAACGTAAGTACTGAGACAAATATTTAAGAAAGTTATCGTTGTCCCAACATGTCTTAACTTCAAACACAAATAACCGCAATTGTTGTAAATCGGAGAACTCTCAAGATAATATAATCGTGTAAGTGAAAATAATGTTCAAGGAATGTCGCTAGCAGAGTTGTTACAAGCGATCTTTAATTTATCAGGCGACTGCTGCTAAATAAAGGGGTATCTATATTATAAGGGTGAGAATTGAATAAAACCTTAATACGAATATTTATCACAAGACAGCTTTGAATGAGATTGAACAAAGAGTCGATCATTTCCCTGTAACGTGAGTAGAGTAGAGAAACAAAATGATAATGAAGATTTAGTAGGATTTGAGGAATTCATAATAGCACTTTAATATTTATTAAAACTTTCTCTTACACTCAATTCAGTTAGATTTTAATATAAAATTAATTCAAGTTATCAAAATTGTGTTCACATTTTCATAAAATGTATAAAAAACATAGAGAAACGACATATTTCTTGCTTTTAAACCTAAAAGCCTGCACTCACATATCTCGTTTACTTCCTACAATTTTCCTGCTACGTACTGCCACTAAGCTAAGTTCATCCCTATACTAGGTACAACTATGAGATGGTTGAGAGATGAAGCCGGTTTCGTACTATACGACAAATTATATTGTTAGGTGCGTTACGTAATAAAGTTCAAAGCTGTTTTATAAAAAATAAAAAAAACATACTTACTAAAGTTTCAATATTGAAAGAAAACAAAGTAAAATGAATAATAATTTCCATTAAATTTATAGAGTATTTCTAATACATGTATATATATCAAAGCAGTATCTTTCGTTGGTTCAGATTATCCAGTTAATTGAAACTGACTTTGTTTTTTATTTTATTCCTCAAATATAATACTTTAGATCGTAGTAGCGATGTAGGATTTACTCGCCATATGTAGTAAACGAGATATTTCTAGTACAATCTTTTCAACGACATACAGACTTTATATACAAAAGTTTAAGAGTCAAAGTTGTGAAATGGAATATTTACCTCAGAATATAGTAAATGTAATATTATCTGACGGTAGTGACACTCTAGGAATGGTCATAATATATTATATTAGAGATTATAATATAGTAAATCCTCATTTTGGGTAATATTTTATAAAATAACGATGTTTTTCTTACTCCCTTTTTCTTTAAAACTAAAGGAGAAAAAATATTAAACCGTAATACAAAATGCAAATGTTGAAAAACGTGGTTGACGGGACGAGAATAAGATAATGGATAAAGTAAAAGTAAGAGGTAGTTTAAAAGTAGCGTTGGTGAGAGAAAATCTGTAAACTAATTGTTTATCGTGGTATGGCCATGTAATGAACAGTGCATTACAAGAAAATAATATAATATGTGAGTGTACCGAGTCTTAAGTATTAATTTTAAATTTGTTTTAAAATAAATAAATAATTATCTAACATCTGTATGTGTAAAATGTAAATTTATATCAAGATAACATATTACACTTTCCTTTAATTATACATTTTTTAACTTCTATTATACCTACTAATACTTAGTAAAATGGGATGGTGAAATCTGACAGCAAATTTAGCAAAACAAAATATATAAAAAATGAGATAAACTTGGTTCTTTTTCATTTTAAAGTAAAATACTGTTATTTAATAAAAATATTAATATCAATAATCAACACGTTAAAAATGATTCTGGTTTATGTGTGGTTTATATTATTTATTTAAAATCTAATCAGCACCCTGGGTCATCTAACAGTGCTATACATACATACTATGTAAATCTTTTAAACCTACAATAGGACTCTGATTAGTCCGATCTAATGTACATTGAGAAAAGTTCTTAGTAAATAGTTGACTTATCTCAATAGTTTTAAGAATTGGATATCAATCACATCTATTTGGGCCGTGGTATTATCACTTTAGAAGAATAGTACCCTGTACCGATTTTTCAACAATGTCACTGAAATTACCTACATTCAACCTGTCTTCCTCTGCCTTGGGAAAAATTGATGGTTAATGTTAATTTTTTTTAATGATTTAAAAAAATGTGCTAACATTAAGGTTATGCAATTATTAAATTATTAACTCTCTATGGTATTTATCGAAAATGTATTCTAGAAACTAAATTCTATTCTATTCTAAAAAAAAAAAAAAAAAAAAAAAGAAACTGAACTTACCTCAAACGTTAGGACACTGAACTTTGCACTCTTTTCGACACCAATCTTAGACATTTTAATAATATGCCATTTTATAAATTCATTAAGACAGTAATTTATATATATATATACTTTTTATGTTAAGGATGAAATATAATAAGTGTGTTAATTTATACTATAAAAAAAGCACTTCAAGAAAATTTTAAAAGGCTTAGTAACGATAAAACCTCTCTTTCGCTTTCTTAAATTTTCGCGATATCAACTACCACTGAAATAAGTATATCCGTAGAGTTCATTGAAAAGTATATAAAACAGAGCGTTCTTTATTCTATACGACAAATTGTAAAAAGTCTTACGATGTATCGTATGTTCATATATCTGTTTATATCAAAAATGTTTCTACCACAAAAGTACCACAATTCTTAATAAGGATAAATAATAATATTTTTTTTCTTAATAATAGTTTTTGTCCTTTTGAATAAAATTAATAAAAAAATAGTAGTACTATTATGATTATTTAAAAGCCATATATTTACTTATATAATATCTTACTATAATATTCTTATATATTTATTATAATATTCTTATGTAGTAAACATAGTATTTTAATTCAGTAAGTATTCAAGCGTTTTAAGGCAACACAGTCTTTATAAGGCAACAAAGTTGCGAAATCGAATATTGCAAATTAGATAAAATCATATATTATAAACTAAATTGTTTTCGGTTTTGAAGATTTGTTTAAGTGTTGATGTATGTGAAATTTACCACAAAAAAAAATATTAATAATTATATTAAGTAAACATCATTACGTTTTTAATATTAAAGATATTCGTTTTACCATCATAGTAATATAATAGAAAATAATAATAACAATTATATTTGCAACAACAAAACAACAAGGTCCTCATTATCAGATCCTTGTATCAAACAGGAAGTCTTAATACGTTTTATTTATATAAATCATATTTTTCTTACACAAAATAATGTAACATGGATATGATCTATATAAGACACGATGAAGCGAACAATTCGTTGATTCCAAGGGATTATTCCTTATTAAACAATAAGGAATAATAAATAAAAGCAATATTAAGAATCTATTTAATCTACGGTTAAGTAAAAGAAATAAAATTATGCAGATAAGAATCCATACAAATAAAAAATATTAAAATGTTGGCATAGTATGATTAAAAACTTAATTTAGTAACATAATTACTAAGGTAAAAAATCAATAACTTTGTAGGTACTCAATGCTAACATTACATTATTTCTATAAACTATACCTGGTATATACATGTCTACCTAATTTATTATTAAACATGAATTAACGATTATAACTATAATGGATTCTAACAAAACGATCATTTAAGGTGTTATCATTAATTCCTCAAATCTAACTTATTGTTAATTAATATTTTGTTTATCTAAATATATTAAATAATAATAAGCAAAATAGTAACTACAACTACTAGAACGCGGTGGTACCTGCCACCTCTTCGCAGTATAAGTACCCACTTTACATTAATTTATTTTAAAATGCTAGTTGTGGCTTCCTTTTTTTTTAGTTATATCACAGAAATACGTTTATATTGATTACTAAATTTCTAAAATTAATTTAATGTGAAATATTTTCTGCGTCATTCAAAGGCATTCATTCTATTGATATTTCTGATTCATTTAAACAATAATTTTGTTAAAACGGCCATCTTTACTTATCTCGAGAAATCTCCGACTTCCTACAGCTGTGACGATTGATATTTGAAATTAAGACAGTTTGAGACTGGAACGTATATACTTAATAATCATTATAAAACCTAGAAGTATTTAGAAAACGTGTCTGCAATGAATGTAAACCAAAGTTCAAGGTAAATTTGGTTTTCATAATACCTTTTACATATTATAGAAATGACAATTTGAACGTCAATAATACATATATTGGATATTATTTAACCTATACAGTAATAGATTTCATTATCATATGTCACATTGTATGTACAATGTAATACTCGCGTGAATAAAACGACCTTTTATTTTTATAATTGTACTGGTTTCAATGAAATTTGTCCTTCATTGTTTTACTTATCCACATTATGTTGATTTTAGAGTTAATTTCACATCAACAAACAATAAACAACAATTACATTATTATTATTTTGTAGACATACATACTTTGGAATGTTGCGGTTTAAATAAATATAGAGAATTTTGCATTTATTGTGTGTTAGGTGTTACTTAAGTCGTCGTAGCAGTCTGCTACGTAACAGGTTAATATTATATTTCTTATTCTAAAATATTTCTTTTTAAGTTGGAGGTAATAGAACATTATTAATAGTTTTATTTATCTATTTCTCAAGAGATTATTTTTTACATAAATCTTATTATAAATAACGAACATGTGATTAGTATAATAGAATGTATTGAGATACATCCTCTTTGATATAACTTGCTGATAATGAGGACCATGTTTTCTTACTTGTTTCAAATATATTTATTATAATAATTTCCTTTATTTGATACAAACATGAAATATAATGGGATCTTTTAATACCTTTCATATTGATTTATAACATATATAACCTTAATTAGTTTAGTTTTCATATCATAAAACCAGATTTTTATCGGCGGTTGTGAAGGTAGTTTTATTTATTTATCTTTTTTATTAACCGGCCCAAAAAAGAAGGGACGTCTTAAGATTGACGTGTATATTTGTTTATTTGAGTGTCTCTCTGTGGTATCGTAGCAGCCAAACGAATGGACGGATTTGATTGGATTTTTTTTTAATCGAAAGGCTGGTCAATATGGCTTTTAGCTATATTTGATGGAAATAAAAGCAGTCTCCAAGATATAAAGCATTTATTGATACAGGTGTAAGGGTTTTATTCAAGTGATAGTAAAAACCTAAACAAAAGAATGTCAGTTTGTTCGTACGTTCATTTAGTACAATAACGAAACAAGTAACATTACTTTAAATTGCATAAAAAAACACCGATACACAAAGACCTCTAAAAAGGATAAAAATAACGTTTGAAAATATCTACAAACATGTATAGCCATGTTAAGCTTATTTAAATTTATATAAATATAGAATGAAAAATAAACCAACACGGGCAGGGACTCGAACCCCTGACTACTGGGAAACTGTCCCGTCGCCCTACCATCTGAGCAACGGTATCGCTGTCCGTCTCGGTGAATCAAGCATTCTATTGTGATCGTCTTTATCGGCACGGTGATGGATCGTCCCGATAAAGACGATCACACGACGGGACAGTTTCCCAGTAGTCGCGGGTTCGAGTCCCGTATAGGTTTATTTTTCATTCTAAATTTATATAAAGATAAAAATAATATTACCGCTAAATTAAGGATAGCTAAATTACGGAACAAATCGAAATGTAATTTACCAAGGTAAATAACGACACGACATTATCAAATTGAATATTCCGAGTCCTCATTAATTAATAGCGAAAACTTCGTAAAATAGCTTCGTTAAGGTACAAACAACCCCCCGAAACAAAGACTTCAATAAGTACATTATAATATTATTTTTATGGTTTTTAGAAGCCTTTGTGCTTCGGCATTTTTTTATACCCTTTTTATTTAAGATCTTAATAAATAAAAATCCGAGTTATTGGATATTATGTTTCGACACGGAAGGAACCGGAAGCATTATCTTGTATATATTAAAACAACCATTAAGTTCTTTATTATCCGGAAACAAAAGGTTCTTTTCATCAGATCTTTGTGTTAACAAGAACCGACGTACAAAGTGTTTTGTTTCTCACTAATTATATTGGATCAGAAACAATGTTTTCTATCGGAAGGAAGATAATGAAATTATCTTATTATTATTAAGAACACTTGAAATATTTCGTCCATTATTTTATGATTTTGTAAAATATATTTTAAGAAACTAATAAGAAAAGATTTCTGAAAGAAGAGGCCATTAGATTTTACAATAACTTTAAATATTTTATGTTATAACTTTCAATATTTATGTATCCGAGATTTTAAATGTTACCAATCTTACATTATTTAGCTTCATTTCATTTTGGATTTGGAGGGCAATATTTAAAAAAAAACTAAGTTCTTTGCGAATCAATTTACAAACCAATAATAGTATTTATTGTCCTATGTGGCGTAAACGTAACCTAGATGGAATTAAACAAACAACAATAATTATTATATTATTATGTTGTACTTATAGTTTGTGTTTGATTCTATACAGTATATATAGTTCTGTGTATTCGGCTAGAATTAACGTTTTTCTTGAATAGTAATATTAGTTTATTTTTCCTCAAAATTAAATACTACTCGCATAATTTTATCCAAAAGTCATTATATACAACAAACCCTTTGAGAAAACGTTTTGATTTAAATAGTTGCTAACTAATTATGTTATCACAAAGTATGTAGTGATAACGAGAATATCCTCATAACCTACCTAATTTGGTCTTGCTTAAAGTAAATCATAAAACCCACCTCTTTAATAATAATACACTTTTTAAGTATAATATCTATCTTTCATTGCATTAGACCAAATACGAAATTAATTGTGCCGTATAAAAAAACACTTTTTTTTAGTTTTCTTGTCGAAACAACAACTAATAAAAAAATGTTTAAAATGAACAACTTAATAATTATATACATGGCTGGATAGAATATGTTAATATGAACATTTTTTTGATGTACAAATAGACATACCGACATGTCTTGGTATGATGAAATTGTACCAAAGTTAAACAAATATTTGCTCTCAGGTGTTACACTCAGGTGATATTCTGACTCCTTTGTCATATCAATCCCCATCTACTGCTATTACGTTTTATATTTGTTTATACTTTTATATTTGTATTGTATTTGTGATAATGTTGATATATAGATTGAATTAAAAATGGTTTATATAAAATTTGCATAGTATTTTTTAGATTTCCGCAAGTACTACATATTGAAATAAAACTATTTTTACGGATTGAGCTCGCGTATAAGTAACATACATTTTCAAATTAACCCTACCTTTGATATGCCTTGCAGCATACGTGTTTATGAAAAAATTCAATTTACATTATTTGTATTGTAATGGAGAAGATATTAAAAGAGAAAATAAAATTTTCCAGTAAAAAGTATAATCTTAATTGACATCGCGAATGAGACGATTCTCTCTTTAAACTAAGTTTCTAAATTCACATATATATCATATATGCAAATTTTCAGTCTTTCTTTATTATCTTGAAAATAGTTATTACAACTAAAAACATAAGTTTATATAACTAACTAACATACACGGATGCGGTTATTTATCATAACGACATTTTACGAAAATCTCTTTCGCTGAATCATGTGAGGAGACAGGACTAATGACGTTACAAAAATATGTGACATACAAAGTGTTCTCTATGACAAGGGTCAACATTATTATACCCGAGGTGATTTCCTATTATTAGTAAGTCATGTCTTGACTTTCTGCTCTTATAACAGGTTAAGTAAATAGCTAGCATATTACTCACATAAATATAGCATTTATTATTAAAGCTTTTTAATTTATTTAATTTATTAATTTAGTTTAGTTTTGGTTCCAATTATAAATATCGTTACAAAAATTTATTTTAACAAATTATTCAAAAAGAAATGAGATCTCTCGGATCACAACTAAAATGTAATCTATTAAAAGAAAATTCAGAAGAACATTTAAAATGAAATACAATGCTTAGGTTCGATAGCTCCATGCCGCAGACGTTTTCATTGATTCAAATTAGTTTTATTACTAAGGACTTATCGGTCGAAACTAAATTTAAGGTATTTTAATGATCTGCTTTGACTTTAAAGTCAAATAAATTATTAAATATATCTTTGTTTATTTGAATACATTATTAATTTTAGTAAAAAGTTTCCATTTTTGATTGTTGTATGTATTTGTCACCGGTAGTACTCTTAGACTACCTTTTACGTGCTCATTTTTACCTTTAAACCATTCTCGTCACACCAAACATTAATCTCAACATTCACATTACCTGTTTTGACTTTATACATTTTTGGAAATGTGATTTACATATCGTTATTAACTAATATATTAAAGAAAATATAGGTTTCGTATATTAAATAACCCCTGGCGTGATACTTTATGACAAACTCGAATATCACCACGTCAAGGTTGTAGCGCCTTGAAAAGTTACGATATAGTATAAGGAAACGAAGTTTATTCAGTGACACGTTCGTGTAACTAGCGTAACCGACCCGCCTGTAGCAATGTGCTACGCTGTTATGTAGCACTTTATGTAATTCGCAATTGTGAATGAATTTACTTTAGTCATATCAAAGTTTGAAACTAGCACATGTTTTGCAAGATTTATACAGATTATGCTAATGGCACTAAATTAATAGAATTTATGCCACACTGTCTACTACACTTATAAAGCATTGATTTAATTGAAAGTCGATATCAATACGATTTGGCACAAAATTCGTTTAATAAGAACTGATAAATAGATATGTATTCAATTAACTGCAACTAGTTTTAAAGTACCTAATTGTAACTGGATGTATCAGAAAATACCCTTAATAGCTGAATCAGCTCTCCTCATATTAGAAATACCCTAGAAGAATACTGTTTTGAACTTACCATCTGTAACAAAACCTGTAACTAAAACATGCTAAAAATATATAACAGTATTTTATTGTAATACATAGTTTAGTTTATATGTTATTACTTATGATTACATTGTTTTTATTGTGGTTGTAGGTTCGTTTCCTATGTATTAGTGACTTTTGGGGCGGTTTTGCTTTTATATTATTGAAACACTTTAATACAAGACAACGACTTCATACATATTCAATTCAGTTTTAATTTATGAATTATTTTGATTAGTATTCCAATTAGTATTAGAATTATTTTTGTTAATATCCTAATTAGTATTAGAATTATTTGTCCCGATTACTGGTTAAAACTTTATCCGGATTATCTCATAATCTTCCATTAATGAAAAAAATATTATATGTAATTTATTATTTAAATGTAGATGTATAAATATATTATATAATTTATTTTTTAACTTTTGTCATTTCTACGTTAAACCATTAGTTACTTTTATGTTTTTACTTCTCAAATAATATCACTATTATAAGATATTTGTTTTTAGAATATTTAGTCTGTCAATATATGAGGAAATAAATTCACAACAATCTGGTTATATCTTTTGTTAAAGGGATTTTTACAAGGAAATGCTTCCTTGTAACTTATAATGAACATACAAATATTATAGATAATGAACATGTGATTAGTACAAATAAAACATATTGAGCAAAGTCCTCTTTGATACAATGATCTGATAATAAGGACCATGTTTTCTTTGTGGTTTCAAATGTATTTGTTATCATTATTTTCTATTATATTCATTCGAGTCATTTTAAATATAATCGGATCTACCAATGACTTTAAAAAAATGTATTATGTAAATAATCTTAATATTACCTACCTATACACAAATACACATCATATATAACAAGATATTCAGACAACATTAAAGTATCTATTTATTTATCAGCTTGTCTATTGGTTTAAAATTTTACCTATACTTATAAGAAACTAATTAAGCTTATGACGGCGGCTTCGTCCGCGATGTCGTAAGGCAATCGAAATATTATTTCTCAATTCCTCAATTCCTCGTATTATGTTAAATTATATACTTAATTATTATATTATTATTTTTTTCAATTATAATGTTTGTTTTTGTATTCAATTAATAAATAAATGATTATCAATTTGTATAGATATTATTACATCATATATCTTTCCTCATCTTAATTATTCGGGAACGGTGAAAGATGTCAATTACTTTTACTCTTTTTTATAGATTGCACTCTTACTTAATATGGGCATTGAAATATAATTGTGTAGGAGATTTTGCATTATTATTTTATTTGCATTTTAATAAAAATAATTAAATATAAAAGTTGTAAAAGTTTATAAGGCGAATGTATTTATAATTAGTTTTATTAACAGAAAACACGATTCAAATATTTTTACTTTGGAAAAAAAAATTGCTGAATAAAATTCGCACCATTTGTGTGAACGTAAGATAGCTTCATTGCTGTTAACATAAGTGAATAACAATAGAATTATTAAACATAAAACCGAGGGGCCATAGGCAGGCCTGTAAGTGTGTCTGACAAATATCAAAAGAGGCAAGACGAAAGACCGATACTTATCTTTGTCTAATCACACAGGCAAGAAAGAAAGATAGATAGCCCCATTCGCTTTTTCGATGAACACATTTTAATCTGACTTCCCTATGTATAATACCTCTATCTGAATAACTGAAATTTTATCATCTGTACAAATAACAAACGTAATGTTTTGAATTTTAATTCCGACAGATGTCACATGTCATTTGATAGAAAGAGAGAGTTTATTGTTTAAGAAACTTAGTTTGTAACTGTACAATTGCTAAGTACTACTACTACTACTACTGAGTAGTACCTAATTAAATACATAATCTAACGTGTTAATGTTGCCTAGTTTCTATTCAATAGCTATTTTTGGTACCTACAAGTTGTTACTCTCAACTTAGTCATCGTTCACTTCAGAAATGAGTTACATTTTCTAAAGAAATCGTAACTACTGATCGGATTAGGGAAAACATTATCATTTGACATATCTTTGTAGATTTTTTTTTATACTTTTTTTAAGGGTAGTTTGTATAAATGTTTTGTTGTCTTACCCGAGAATTAGTCAAACAAATAAATGAAAATATGACTATAAAGTATAGAACAGACATTCAAACTAAAAAATAAACACAAACACATAAACTTTACTATTAGGTATTACAGATTTACAATACCTTTCTTTCTTTATTTTGCGATATTTCATTAAGATATCCAGGATTCGCGACAGAGTGGATATCAATATAATTTACTCTTATGTTAGAGTGAACAGACTGCTTCATCTTACAAAGAGCTTGTTATATAGCAGCTGCTAGCCAGCGCTGCCTGAAAGGATGTTGGTTAAATTAAGTACCGCTTGTAAAAGCCACTTCAATTTATCTTCGGAAAATCCTCACAACGGTTCCTTTTCTATTTTATAAAAGCTGTTTGTACAACTTAATGGTATTTTTACTCTAGCTAATGATAATAAGGTTACATTTCCTTTTGAATAACTGTCATTTATTCTATGATTGTATTTATAACTTTTTTTTACTTTCATTCCAAAACGGTATGGACGGTCTTAAACAGTAATAATATGAAAATTCAATAATAACTATATAACGTCATGTGCACAATATGACTAATCAAGCCAATGGCAAAATAATTACGTTCAAAACGCGGAATGAATACGAAAAGAATAAAAATTCATCTTAACAATGTGATCATTGTTGTAATGTTTCACTGGCAAAGATGGTTGGAATATTATTTTATAAGAAAAGTTCTACTTTTTACTTTTTTAAATCATCGGGCCTTCTCTTAAACCACCTCATAAATGCTTACTTCTGTCTTCTTTCATCGCCGCACACAATAAGAATTTCTATATACAGTGTTTGTAATTAGTTGACAACCTCTCTGCATCAATCCTAAAATTTGTTCTCCGACTTTTTAAAAATCTAGATAAACAACACAAAAAAACATTAAACAAAAAAATTATGCTCCCTCTCTTATTACTCTGTTTTTTGTAAGAAGTGCTTAAAAGGTCAACGCCTGGGCGCCGTACCCCCGAGTTAATGTCAGTCAGTTCAGAGGCAACAAATAAATTTTGTATGGGAAAACTCAAATTTTAAAAACTATTAATTTTAAAACAACATTTATTCTAATGTTGTTGTGATTGATGTAAAGAGGCTGCCTGCAAGAAGTGATTACAAATAATCCTGTATATATACATATATGTCATGTCAATTGATGGTGAAAATTATAAAAACTTGTATGTTTATGTGTATATGACTTTGTTTCATACACACATATCAAGTTATTTGTTGATAAGATACGAATAAATTTTATTAGTATTGTGCAGTTAGAGATAATAAAACATATATTTCGTCAGTCATAATTTATTTATTCAGTTTAATCACATGTCGACAATAGTTGAATCTTAGAAATAATCTTAATCTATTTGATTTTAAGTAAACAAAAATACAATAACTTAAGTAATGTGAATTTTAATTCAAATTGCTTCGCAATTTTTTATACTTTAGATATTTAAAATATTAAAAGCATCACAAAACTTAAATTAACTGGAATTAAAACAATTTTGAAACATTTATTATTTATAATAATAATATTTATATTCAAGGCTACATCTTAATAATAAAAGAGTCTATTATAATACGATAATATAGTTCTGAAAATATATTTTCATATACAAAATAGGACTTAGTGGCTAACATTTATTCATTTATTATTTTAATAACTCTTGCCTAAAACAAATAACAAAGAAATGTAACAAGCTCTTAAAATACATCAGACTTATAATAAATCATTATAAATGCATCAAATATCAAATAAAATGATTTAAATCATATTATTATTATTTCAATTACTTACAAAAAAACAAATTAAAACTTAAATAAGCTTAAATTGAGAACATTAACTAAAAACAATTCTTGCATTTTACGAGTTTAAAGGAGAATTCAAAGTAGATTTTCGTGCGTGATCTACATATATATCTATCGATCGTATAATCGATCTATAAACCAAGATTAACATCTACACAGATCGCTAGACCTAAATTAGGAACAATCTAACCGATCTCATTTAAAAAATATGATGCGAACTATGTGGGAGTTACTATCCCTTGTTAATAAACATATTCTTAATCTTTATTGACGAGTTTATGATCGTCATTTGTCTAATGCCTTTGATGAAGTCTTATTTACCGATAAAAGGGCAGAGGTCTAATAATTGTAATTACAAATGTTTAAAATGATATGGCGTTTTAAACGTCATATGTGCCTTCTTAAATGTCATATATGGCGTACTAAACGCCATAAATAGTGTCTGAACTGTCATATATGACGTATTAAGCATCATAAATGGTGTCATAAACGTTACATCATAAATTTTATTCTCTTTAAATCTTAAGACTATAGAGTATAGATAATCGTCAAAGTTAATTATGAATTTTATTGAGATCTAGACTCTTTATGAAACGAAGCGACCAAAACTATATTTTAAATGTTATTACAAGGAGTAGGCCTCAGAATTATGTGACACATAATATATTTGTAGTTATATGATGATTAATAGACTTTATAAAGTGCTAGAATTTGTAACTGGTATGAGATTCCCGCTAAGTAACCATTCAGTCTTGTCTAATCTTACAGCGTTTCTTGAAACTCTACTGAAGCTCAAAGATCACGATTCCTGGTACTATCACTCTTGGGATTAGAAATTATAAAAGATTATACATATAGTACTTCTAGAATACATTTTAGACTAAATATTGCATACACTAACGAATATTAGGTTTTTAAATACCATCATTTAATACCATTTTATTGGCACGTATTAAGTTAAATTATTAAGTACACTCTACTGACCACTAAATATAAATTATGTAGAAACGGGGTCTAGTAATTTATATCATAAAATAGAATTGTTTTTCGAAATTTTTCCATAGGGAGTAGTAATCATTATTCTACATTATACGACTATATTTTGTTGCAGACAATAAATTCGTTTTTATTATATAATATTATACTAAATGGACTTTGACCACAAAGTCAAAAATACTAACCGCATATTAATACTTACTAATTTATTAAAAAGTAATCCATCTTTTATATGCATTAAATAAAATTAAACATTATATATACGAGAGCGAAGCCGGTGTAAATAAAAAGAAAAAACCGCGTCACCTTATATAGAATAAACAGTGATTCAACTGTCGTCGGCTGAAAAAGAAATATTCAGTCAAATAACATTTTGGTTACATTATATTTATCTGAAATTCACGATGGTACTGTGTTATTAAATATATGATAATAGTATATCTAGTAATAGATTTACACCGAAATATTTATATAAAAATATATCATAATAGAGATATATGGAAATATATGATAAAAGTAAATCTAGTCATAGATTTATACCGAAATATCTATATAAAAATATATGACCTATAATTTATTATGTAATTTAAGATAAATATATAATTATAGAAATAAAATATATTTACGGAACTCTAAACTATGCTTAGTTTAGAGTTCCGTAAAAAACTCTCGAATACTCACTATCACTCCGGAGATCAGCAAATTTCATCCCAAGACTTGTCGATAATTCTCTATAAAGTCGGTCAGGAAATATTTTTAATGAAAACGGTAAACTTTGCGTTTTTGAAGTAGTTGCTAAAAATACTTTTTATACTTCCAAAGTCTAGCTAGTTAGTAGTTTACAAAACTCAGCTCAAAGAAAAAATTAATGAGACTGCATATTTAAGAATGAAAGAAGCTGGAAGTACTTTTCAGATGTAAAAATTATGTAATCTTCGAAATTCTATGACTACTTAAATCAACTCGATATTTTATTTAAATCATAAGGTTTTTCAGTTTTAATGATATTTATTATTTATTTATTAAATGATCTAAAAACCTTTTAATAAGATTGGAATACATTAAAAGAATAAATGACATATTATTAAATTAACAATTATACCAAAT
Source organism: Napeogenes inachia (assembly GCA_959347355.1). Lineage (NCBI taxonomy): Eukaryota > Metazoa > Arthropoda > Insecta > Lepidoptera > Nymphalidae > Napeogenes > Napeogenes inachia. The sequence goes on from OY365792.1 coordinate 4,881,254, forward strand.
TATGGTATCCATGAATATTAATAATAGTGCTAAGTTATTTGGTAATTTTTAGTATATGTAAAGTTGAAAGAAATTTTAAGTTTCAACTTTATCAAATAGCGAAAGTGTAGGCAGAGATACTTTCTAAGTATCTGTCTGTCCGTCTTTCCGTCTGTCTCTGATCACTATACTTTAACTCGTGTGTAACGAACTAAATTTATATAAAGGATACGAAAGCACCTCTCAGCATCTGCAGGACTCGCGAACCGTACAACAGCACATCCTGGCGTAGTGAACTCCAGATACACTACATGACCTAATTCAGACAATTTGTGTCCTAGATTCAGGAAATTTGTGTTCGGTGGTAACTGTTACGTACGTAAGGACTTAGTTAACATTAATAAATCAATATTTATTGCTAATTATAACAATCAAATAAAAATGTACTCACGTTACTAATTTGTAATGTTACCGGATCCCCTCTGTACATTTGGACATTACAACTCGTCATCGGGCGTGGTCCGTTTGGTCTTATTTGATTCGGAGTTGGTCCACTCGGAACTAATGATCGTGGTCCTAACATGGGACTTATGGGCACAGGGAATCTATTTATATTCATGGGCGCTCTGGGGCCTATTGATATATGAACCATTTGATTCGGTCCTGGGCCTCTTGGACCTGTCATTTGACCAGAACGCAGACCTGATCCAGTCATAGGTCTTGGGCATGCACCAATAATAGGTGCAGGGGCAGACATACGGCCAGGTCCAGACATAGGACCAGGACCGGAAATATGGTTGGGACCGGGCATACGACCACGACCGGACATAGGTCCAGGGCCAGACATAGGAACAGAGCCAGATATAGAACCCGAGCCTGACATATGACCAGGGCCAGAAATGTGGCCTGTCATAGTACCGTGGGCAGACATAGAAATCGGACCGGACATAGAAATAGCACCGGACATGGGGATACCGCTGGACATATGGCCAGACCGCGATATAGATCCTTGACCAGACGCAGGATTAGGGCCGGAGATGGTTCCTGGACCAGGCATAGGCCCATGAACAGGCAAGAGACCAGGCCCAGAAATAACACTAGGGCCAGATATTGGACCAGGCGCCGATATAGCGTCAGACCCAGGTATTTGAACAGTACCAGACATGGAACCGGAATTCGGCATAAGTACTGGATTAGATATAGGAGCTGAGCTAGTTAATTGACCAGATTCGGTCATTGAACCCGTTAGAAGACCAGCACCGGATATTGCATTTGACATATGATTAGAGACAGAAATAGCTCCTGGTCCCATAGCATGACCAGAAATAGGAAGTGGACCAGAAATTATAGCGGAAGTAATAACAAGTCTATTAGCTTCATCATTTACAGATATCGGAGGACAATACCTCTGATTTGCTCTAAGATCCTGATTGAGAAGACTTGTACTATTCATTGAAGTATTAGGACCGTTAGTGTTAATATTTATGTTTTGAGCTGTATAATCCGATATAGGCAAGTTGTGAAAACCGGGCGGTTTTTGTCCGATAGGTCCAAATTGGTTTTCATCCATATGTGAAATTTGTGATACGTTTTCGCTTGAATCCTCACTATTTCTAATGCATAGGTCATTTTGGCTGGTTTGGCTGTAAGGAGTTTCTGCGGAACGCGTGAAATTAGTGTCTGGGTCCACGGTTACCCCGATTTTATCAAGCAGATCTTGTTGGAACAAACTAGCATCTATAGCAGAATTTTGTCCTCGAATGAACCTTTCGTATTGTTCCGATAAGTCTGGAATAGATTTTCCAAATCTGCCCAGACCCGGTCCTAAACTCACTAAACCTTTGGGTAGTAAAGTTTTAACATGAGCGGAATTGTTTATAGTAACTTTTAGTTTTTTTCCATACAATATTTGTCCATTCAGCATAGATACAGCCTGTAAAACATCATGGTCTGAAAACACCATCTTTGAGAAAGATAAACATTAAACTAGAATATAGCTATCCAAATCCAAGAAATTTAAAAACCAATAATCCAAATCCAATAAATTAAAAACTTTTTGGAGGTAACCTTTTTGGATTTACCTGAACAGCTTCCAAGGGATGGCTGTACATAGCATTGGCATATTTGTGCATGGTCGTGACTACAGAACATACGAGTACTTTCCCGGCCAATTCAAGAACTTCTTTCAACTCAGATTTATCACAGCGAAACTGCAAATAAAGTTTATATTTTAAAGATTATTATTACTTCCAGTAACTGCAATGGTAATTGCACTATGTACCTACATTGGTAACATTGATCCAATTAGTAATAGGAGGAGAGATCCCCAATGACTGAAGATAATCTTCTTTTATGTGAAAATCACTTATATCTGTTTCATATTCTTGGTTTTGTCTTATTGTACTCTCCGTACTTTGTGACTCTCTATATAAAAGTTAAAAATATGTAAGTTATATACACAATAATTAATAAAACCTTTCTATAGATAAATCGCCAAAGAAACCAACCTTTCTCCTAAGTGTAAAGTTGCAATGGACTCGGTATCTCTTTCTGGCGTTCTTTCTTTGGTATCTAAGATATATTAAATATATACAGTATATATTCATAAGAACTACAAACTCCTACATAAGTATTTACAGTCTCTATATAACTGCTCAATAAATAATCATGTAATATATTTTAATCCTTACCTATTGGTAGCTCAACCATCTCGGTCTCAACCTCGGTAGTCAGCTTGCCTTCAACCTCTTTCAGTTTTAACTTCTCCCAAACCCTATTAAGTTGTTCTTTGGACACAAAATTCAATTTTATTCGGAAGTCTGAATCTGAGTTGCCGTCCCTACTATCATTCACTTTTGCAATACGCACACCAGACTGCAACAAAATTACTATTTCTACTCCCTAGTTTAATTAAAATAACAATATCTATAATATGATAATTGTTAAACAAATTTATATAAAAATTTCATTATTATTGTTCTTGATATGGTTTTCCAGTCAAAGGTTATGTTATTGTATAGAAATGCAGTATAAATTCACTAAATAACTTTAAAAAACGTTTTTCTGTTTCAAAATAATCTTAAAATAAGATTTCATTGTATCATGTATAATTATTGAGGTACTTATTGTACAGTGATTTGACATTAATTATAATATATGCACATCCATTTGAGTTTATATTTAAAAAGTTAAGGTAGATGTTAAATGTTACATACAATGTCACTTGTCAAACAATATAAAATATTAAAACTATTTTCTATGAATATGTTTACTAAATTTTATGATCCTATTACAAAATATATGTGTTATATAGATTGCTTTTCAAACCTAAAACATCAAAATCTAGATGGCCATTGCCCATTTTATTAACTAATTATTTTTGCACAATACAACGCTAATACTGACCTAGTAATCAGTACAGTTTACACAAGAATGTTTTCTCTTGCAAGAGATCTTTACCAAAAACCCATTGTTTAAGGAGACATTTATTGACATAGGTATGGTACATAGCAAATAATATTAATAGTATGTTTCTGTGACAAGTCATTGTGTTGCATTTAAAATCCTATTTGCAGATGATTTCAAAAATTCAAAGATCAATCATGACTTTGTATTTGTAAAGAAAAGCATTGGGATTTACATTTCCCACATACTTGTTTTAACAAGGTAATAATTGTATTAGAATTACATGACAGTCTTTGAAGCATTCAATTCAGTTTTATATACTTTTATAGTGATAATAATTTTATTATTATAAATCTTGAGAAGTAACATAACATAACATACACAATATACATTTTTAAATAAATGGATTCGGGGAATGTTGTTAACTGAAGGATTTTAAAATGTTTATTTTATAAGCAGAGAACAAAAATATGCAGATTATTTGATATATAATAAGTTATGAATCAGAATAATATGTTATATGTTAAATCAGATTATTTTTGTAAGATGTTGAATCAGAATATATAATATGAGTAATAACCCTATCACTTGCAAATTAATATTGTGTGTAAATTCAGAAATACAGATTTTTTTTATTAACAATTCTAGATGTTTATACAAATTCCAATATTTTCTTAATAAATTGAGATTAATAATTGTTATTAAATGGTTGAGATACATAATAATACAAATATTAATAGATCTACCATTGTATGTATGTAAATATATGATAATGAATTAGATAATAATAGTGTATTGAATTGTGAGTGTTTATTTTTTTTTAAATTTTTCCAAGAATAAAAAAAAATAAAAAGTCGCAAAGGCAGCTTAGAGTTAAACATAATTGATTAATTGAAGTTATTAATTTTCTTTGAATGAAACCTAGTAGTAGTTTTGTAGTAGCTACTTTTTATTATATATATCCGGACTTTCTACTTTGCATATTTTCCACATGTTTGAAAAATAATTTCAGCGATTTAAATGTGATTGACAAATAAAAATTAAAACTACTCTTGGTACAATAATAAAATATTTAAGCTATTATATGTAAGAACAACTTACTGCATCCCTAATATAATCCAGGACTTGTTTAGATGTCCAATTGCTATTCGCATTGCTTACTACCAAAGTGAACTTCTGGCTTTCTTCGGTGTTTGAGCTGGGCTGAGTTAATTCTATGTTTGAGCTGGTCTGGCTCACAACTATGTTTGAGTTGGTAGCAGAATCTTCTAATAGGGTATCAGAATATCGCCGCCGTTTATTATTATTTGATGTAAGCTCTGCGTCTAAGTTAGCAGTCATCCTGTCCTCCACCTGAGAATTTTCGGAACTTTTGCGTTTCTGTCCATTTATTGAATAATCGTTCGAGTTTTCGTCGCTAATTATGCTGTGAGAATGAACTATGTTTTCGTTGTCTACCGGCTCAACTTTAATGGGCTCGGTTTTTACTGTTGATTCCAAATCTTGTACAAAGTCACTTTGGTTATTGTCATTTGAATCCATATTATTTATGCGTTGATACGCAAGTCACAATACACCTTTACTAGTAAATACTAATATTAAAAAGCATTACATTTTTTTATAATTTTCATTTGTCTTATAGTTTATCATTTAACACGAACTTTTGTGTCACATTAAGAAGAATTTTGCAACGGTCAGTATGTGATTTAATGTTTACTTTTGCCACTGCCTACTTATATAAATCGAAAACTGATATTCTTGTAATAACATCGGTACTCCGAAATCGAACCAATTAATTTACCTGTTGACACCTGACTTATGTCACTTTTGCAAAATTTTACTATGACGGATACAGCACACAGCACAGACACAATTAATTGCAATAATCTTTTGCTTGTTGAAAATTTTTCTAGAGACATAATTTTTATAGGTATCGACATTAACAAAAAGCTCTGAGCGAAATAACTGCGCATCTGTACTATTGCGTTACAATACTTTTGTAACAAATATTATAATTTTATTTATTTTAAATAGTAGGTAATGTAATAATTACCTAAAAGTCGTAATGTGTTAATTTAAAAATTATATTTTTAAATTTGTTGATAATATTGCCTAACTATGATTTATATTGTATCTAAGATATGAATTGTTACAGTCATGAGGATTACGTATAGTAATACAAACATAGTTAAAATTCTTATTGTTCAAAGGCACAAACAAACTTAACAAAAATAAAAACGTAATATAAAACAACAGTAAAATATTAATAGCGAAATTGGGTATTCGACGGTACACTGAAATTGAGCAGGGTGTCGTTTCGCTGGGAGGGGACGTATTGCGTTACGCGACGCCGACTGAAGAGCCAGTCAGCGCTACGTACGCACGTCCATTTCTGGCAGTCCCCTCAGATACCTTAATTTAGACTTCTGCACAGTTTAGTCCATGTACACTGTTTCATGCCGTTAGTTATACCATAGCTGTTGTTTATCAGTATCAGTAAAATTATATATATATATAATAATAATAATAATAATATCGGGACAAATTACACACATTGATCTAACCCCTAAGTAAGCAAATTATTTGTAGTTGTGTTAAGGGTGTTAGACAACGATACTAATACATAGAAATACACATATAAATACTGAGAATATATTTAATAAACGACCAAACCCAGAAACACAGACATCTATGCTCATCACATCAATGCCTGTGCTCTGCCGGGAATCGAACCCGAGCCCCGTTGCGCCGTGACACGTTAGGCGTCTGCGCTAACCACTCGACCAACGGGGTGGTGAAATATATATATAAAATCAAATATTAAAAAAATATATATTAAAAAGTTATCACAATGGTTTTACTGTAAATGTACATGTAATGACGTTAGACATTGTGATAACTTTTTAATATATATTTTTTTAATATTTGATTTTTTTTTATTAAAGCGTGTACAAGACAACGTCTGTCGGGTCCGCTAGTAATACATAAAGATATTGGATCTACAACAAGTAGGCACAAATGGAATAGTATTTTCAGTTTTAAGAGGAAATAGTTGAAAAATTCTAAATTCAAACGAAACCACTTGTTTTATTATTATTCCTACAAAGATGTAATTAGGTAATAAATTTATTTGGCTTGTTCGATGTTTTGTTATTATATAGTAAATGTTATATTTACCATAATATTAAATACACTAACTAAAAATAGGTAATTGATATGATATTTAAATGCATATTATTGCTATCTGCCTTCCAAATTAATATTTTATGTTTTTCAAAAAGATAAATTAATTTGTTGTACGTGGTAATGTTTTCATTTATTCTACATATTTATTTTAAATAAAAATAAATAAAGCATTGTATTTTTATTACGTTTATGGAAATTTTCAAATATAATCTCGTTTATTAATACCTGCGATATAGTTCAATTTAAAATAAAAACGATATAAAACGCAATAATATGTAAAATGATTATAATTGAGTGCAGCGATGAGCAAAGCTTATGTAAATGGATTCAGTACGATCTCCGGTCTTCCTGATACTTTTGTCCTTAACTACTAAACCGATTTTCTGTGGGTTTTTTATTTGATAGCACCCTTATACTGGTTTAGCAAGATAGTTTTGATTATTCCTCATGTACTTGAGGAATAATCACCGAAAAACAAAATGTAACGAATAAAATCATGGAATTTGCTCTCAACTATCATTCAGAAAGTCTGTCAACCTTGTACAATTATAATTACTGATTCGCTAATAAATATTTTAATTTTATAAAAAGATTTGAAGAAACGTAGTATGTAATAGGTAATTTAATTTACGATTTACGAGCTGATCAAAATACATTATTTTTTAAAAATATTCATAAATTATTAGTTGTATTTGTACATTAATAATTCTATTTTTAATAAGATAAATATTTTAGATTTTATATTAGATTATAAGCCTGACAAAGGTAGATACGGCAAAAATATTTTTTTCAAGTTAAGCTTCATAATATTCAGATCAATATCGTTATGATGGCGGATCGCTTATACCTCATGAACTTAAAGTCATTTTTTTGCTGAATACTGCTTCCGACAGGTACATATAGCCACTGTCAGATCGGCAATTTGCATTAAAATTATGCTTACTTTTTTCTGAGCCAAAACAGGACGTGCACAAATTCAGTTTGTACCTATACATTTCTTTTGTATAATTATAGTAGACTATTTTGATGCTATAGGTAGCTTGTGGCAATATTGGATTTAATAATATTTTAACTTTACTTGGTTTGGATTAATTTCCAGGATTCCATTTTTTTCTTAATTAATTAATTAATTTAATTAAAAGATATATAAATAAACAAACCCACATAATGACTTTAGTTGTAATAGTTACGACTTACTACTACGTAGTACTTACATCTAGCATACATCTTACATATAGCCATATATGAGCATATTTATGACAGTGTATGTACATTTATGTACATATATGTAATATGTATCAGAATAACATATATCTGAATTTTTGTTAAAGTCTAAAGTTGTTTACAAGATATATTTATTGCGTTTTGTAAATTTATATAATATAGTTACTGATACAGCATTTAAATATTGATATTTAAACTAAGGGACCACTTAATTCCCTAAAAAAAAATCTCCACATATGGCGCCCAGAACGGTCAATCCTAAAATAAATGTTATGTAAGAGATTAACATTATAATTATTTCTCAAGATATTGGAACTTAAATGTATTTATAATTTTAACCTATAACTTGTTATAATACAATAAGTAAGAACAAAGGAAGATGCATAGAAAACTTTTAACGTAAAAGTTGATTATGTCACTATAAAGTATAAAGAATATGGCTGCACTGAAAACAAACATAAAACGTTAAACCCTTTCTGGGCCAAATGAAATAACTTGGAACCTGTTACTACCTAGGATTCAGTATTTAGTACCCCATGTCGATATTGCCAACTTTTATGAAGCAATTGAGTCAGTAACGACTTATGAGAGACTTCTCCATAAAACGTTTTAGAGTTAAAATTTTACTTGACTAAAAGACGACAATGCACTATAGGGATATGTGACAGTCGAATTAAAAAAAATGAGACAGTGTTAGTAATTATTTTTAAATTTTCCATAAAAGTCATGAGAAACTAATTAAAATTTTAAATAAATAAAGCATGAATGATTATTGTATATGTTCAGGATTCGAACCCATTACCTCTAGAAAACCGTATGGTAGATCTACGAATTGAGCAACCTCATCGCTACCCGTTTCGATCAATTTAGCATTTTAAAGATAATAATTTTATCGGGACCTTCGGGACAACTCATATACTACCTTAAGATTGTTTTAATATAACAATCTTTTGATTATTTTTTCATCTACTTAAGTGGTCAATGGTTTTTATTAATCTGCTATTATGATTTGTTGTAGTGGTTCGTGGATTTTAATAGTTCTTTGATTTAAAAAACCAATAATTTAAAGTTCTTAAAAACTTAATTTTTAACAAAATAACACACTTAAATTAAATAAATAATTTTATGAATATTATTATTTTAATAAATTAGATAATTTCATATGCATAATAATTTGGTATACAAAGTAAATATTTGTACAATAATCAAAGTGTGTAACACTTTCATTATACTACCAAAATATTTACAATCGAAGGTGTCATGTAAGCCTTATACATAAAGTTATAGCTTTTGGCTGTTGTTGTTGGTTATAGTGTTGGGTATATAAAGGTGGCCTGCTTTACATTTTAGCTGGTCTTTGTTTTGTAAAAAGATAGCAAATATTTTTTTGAACAAAGAATAATAAATAAGAACGTTAAACATTTTAATTATTTGCAACTAGAGTGAGTACAGGTATGTGGCAACTTTTTGAATTGTTATTATTAATTCTATGTTTATCACTCTTTTATTTTTTTCACTATGTGGTCGACAGGCCTGTCTATGGCTCGACCACTCTATGTATAATAATTAACAACTCTGTGCTCAAAAGTCAAATGACAAATCTCGCAGAATAACATACGTCTACTATATAGTTCTAATTTCTATTATTATCAATATTTCAGTTTTTATTTTAAAACAATAATTTGCTTATACTCCCAATAAATCTTGGTTTTCTCAAAAAATAACTCATAATGACAAATAATGAAAATATACTTTATGTGAAGGACATGGGTTTTGTAAGTGTTTAATTTAAAACTGAAATATACACTCATAGTACCATAACATTGTTTATCTCGAATTAAATTAGCATATTCCTAGTTGTTTGTATATCGACTATCTTCATTATTTCAAAATTCAAATATTATTTTCGACAAACGTATATTATTTTGATTTTTTTTTCGCAGTTAATAGTAACCAATACATTTTTCAGTCAGATTCATCATTTTCTGATGACGAGGAAGATATTTGGGATGATAGCAAACTGAACAATGCCTACGACAAGGCACTTAAAATAGCAAATGCAGAGGTTGCCAGAAGAGTTGCGATGTCCACTAATACTGCACCAATTAATGAAGGTAAGCTACATGTAAAAAGTTAATATGATTTTATTTTTATTAGAAAATATTAATGTTATGTCGTTAACATAGTCTGAACTTATTAAACGAGTTGATTAACATAAAAGTAACATTGAAGCTCAATTTAGATTTTAGCAATTTATTTATTTGCATTTGTTTACTTTAAAACTGTAATTTACACTATTAGGTTGACTATTTAATATTTATAACCTACTATAATAAATAATTATTTCAACAGATACCTCTAAACCCAAGGCTAAGTCTCATCACAAAAATTCTAAATGGAAGGTTGGCATGCATTGCCGAGCGGTTTACGATGGAGATGGGATTGAGTATGAAGCTGTACTATTGAGAATTATCAATGGAAAAGAGTGTGTTATAAGATTTTTAGGTTAGAAATAAAATTATATACATTCTTATTTAGATTTATGGAACCAAGCAAAGCATATAATTATTGATATTTATTTCATTCTTTTCTTTTTAGTTTGTTATCTACTAAAAAGTAATCTTGTAATGAATATAATATTTATGTTCTTTAAGTGTACTTAAGGGAGTCCCCGCAAGAATAAGATTTTAAATTAAACTTGGTAGATTTATTTACTATGATTGCATTGCACTTGTGTTCTAGGTTGATTTTAGTTTAGTGGAAGATTTTCGTTTATTACGTAATGTTATTAATAAAATGATTATTCACAAAACATATCATTTATACAATTTCAGGGTATGATAACACAGAATTAGTATCATTAAGTGATCTAATACCAAGCCTTGGTAATGCAGAAAGAACCCGACAGATCGAAGACTCGGTTGCCGATAAGGTCAATGGATCTAATGATATGGAATGTGGTGATCGACCTACAAGTCCTGGAAGCAGAGGTCATTTTCAACTTACTATTAAAATATAATATCATTTTATTACAATAACATGTATGACAGCGACTACATTAGATTACCAGCATAATGATGGTTCAGTAGTAGCTTCTGGTAGAGGGTTTATGGCATAGGTCTCAGGCAATTAAACCACAAACACATGGTATGATAATCCTTATGTAATATGCAATCTCAAGTTACCTAGTAGGTATATAATTATCGGTTGCATCAACCACTGGTCTCGTTGGGGCAGGATTGTATTGCTCTTTCTAATCTATTTCACCTCTGACTCATTACTTTCCAATACTTAAAATGTAACAGTTGCCTCCCCAAATGATCCAATAATAGTACTACTGAAATATTTTTCTAATCTTCAAATAAATATTATCATAGATACAATTCTCTCCCTTTTCAATTTCCTAGATGCAGCATACCTTTAGTTCAAAAATTCATTAGTAAATGACAAGATATTTAGTTTTACCAACTATTTTTAAACAATATTTAACAACTATTTTATGTTGGTTGAATAAAAATAGTCAATGCTACTATGCATTTTCTTGAAATTAATTATTCAACACATTGATTAGATTAGGTTTTGTTTTTGATTTATTATACTTACTAAATATTTATACATTTTCTTTATTAAATGTAAGTTAGTTAATTGATTGATTGAGTGATTGAATCCATTCAGTTTTTGTATAAAATAATAACACACATTCATCCACACACCATTCAAATTGCAATGTGTAGATATGTAGTTTGTAAGTAACCATTACTTCGAAATTTTGACCAATTGAAGTTATACATACACAAAGTTCCAAAAAAAATATCTTAAAAAGCGTAATTTTAGAATTAGCTTCTGTGTTCTTCGTTCTGCGTTCTAATTTTAGAATTAACTTCTGCAGCTTCCTCACAGAAAAAAAACAAGTCAAGAAAAAACAGAAATAAACAGAAACAAACCACTAGTTTTCAATTTCCTGATATTCCAATGCCTAATTTAGCTGATTTTAGAAATGTGAGTATGTTTGATTCCTATATGTGTGTACTAATTAATAAACATGAAATAATTAGAGATGCGCCGAATATTCGGCAAGTATTCGGTGTATTCGGCATCTTTTTCGCTATTCGTATTCGGCCGAATTATTCGGTTTTGGTGCCGAATATATTCGGTTCGAGTATTTAAGTTTTGTCATGGCTACACGACACAGTAAAGGACTTAAAGCAAAAACTAAGATTTATGTCATATTAGAAGTCAAAGAAATCTTATAAATAATGTGTTGAATAAAGCTTAATAATATAAAGCAGGGCTTCTTAAATTATTTGACCCCAAATTGGGTCGCGTAGCAAAATTGTGCGGTCGCGAGAGATTTTAATTTCAAATATTTATATATACCATTTTATAACATCACTAGAGTTGGCGGAATACAATGAACTTGCAGAGTCTCGACAAGCACATTTGTTGAAGGTTTTGAGCTATCTCCACCGATAGCAGTAAATGATCGATGATCGCTATTATTATACTGTGGCTATACATTGTTAGTGCGTTTGTCGGTATCATACATGTTGAATAAACCGCGCGCCGCTGAGTTCCTACTCTGACCGCCACCTCTAAATATCACACACAATCAAAGGAAGGAATGCGCGCGCGCACACACGTGCAACCTCCAGCTAGACAATGATTCAATAACATGTGGTTTTTTTTTTTGTATGGGGTCGTCAAGAAACTCGCATTCATAAATGGGGTCGTGAATGACAACAGTTTAAAAAGTCCTTTTATAAAGCAATTGAGCTTCAAATCAAAAAATATCAGGTCAACATATTTGTTTTATTATTGCTAACCTTTAATTAGTATTTAGTAATATTGATTTTAAAATTTAAATCAGAATTATTTTTTGAGTTTGAAACCACTAATTAACATATTTATTTATCTAACTTGAAGCCAAACTTAACGTACATGTTAGAAACTGTTTAAGACAAATAAATAATGAAATGATAACTGAATAGTTCGGCCGAATATTCGGTTCGGTAAAGGACCGTAGGTAGAAGGTATGATGGAAATGTATGTTTTTGATTACATATTTCAAACTCCCAGTAGTTTGGATTATTCATATTAGCCGTTATTGTCTTCTTTAATACAAATATATATGAGACTATTAAACTTAATAAAAAAATATTAATTATTTATATGTAATGAATAGGACTGTAAAATTATTTTAAAATTATTATTTTTTCATCCAAAATTTCTATTTAGCTATCCCCACCAGAAATGCCCCCGCCACCGATGTTAAACACTCCTCAGGAGTCGGAAGACCAAGCTTTATCTTCCATGTTATTGAGTTGGTACATGAGTGGGTACTACACAGGCCTGTATAAAGGAATGAAAAGGTAACAACATCTCTTGTAATAGTATTATAAAGACATAAAAAATATTATTTTCCTATAATATCTATGGTTTTCATAATACAGATATGCTTTGATAAAAAAATACAAAAATCAACTACATTTATTTGAAAAATACAAAAATCAACTACATGTAGTAGACGAAAACAAAAATCAACTAGGTTTATTAGAAAAACACCATGATCAACTGGATATAATAGAAAAACACAAAAACAAATACATGTCTATATATTTAGGAAATTGAATTTAGTCCAGATTTATAAATATTTCTTGTTTTTTTTCTTTTACATGAGATTGTGTGAATTATACTTCATGAAGTTACAGTACCTAAAGCATTTTGTAATTTCTCGAATATATTCTTTACAATTTGCTAAATAGGTTCTTTTTTTACTTTTGCTTTTTAACACTATTATTATTTAATGCTTTTTCATACTACTTTGAAAATATATTGTTCTCGTTTAGCAAATTTTTTATAATTCAAAGATTATTAGATTATTTTTAATATTAACAATTTAATTTACAGGGCACGGGAAGAAAGAAAAAAATAAAAAGGGAGCAAATTTTTAAAACAAAGTGTATTTTAAGTTGCATAACATAAAATAAATAAAAATAGAAATACTGTCCATTAAAAAAATTTATGCCCCCAGTTCTCTGTCAAATATGTACAAATATACATGTTAATAAAATAAATTTTGTTTCAATTCTCACATCTTAACAAAGCTATAGGAGTTAGCTATTCTATGAGAAATATTAAGAAAATAAAATTAAGCTAATAACATTATTTGTTTATTCGCTGTCACTAGACGTAAGACTTGATGAGTCTGAACCAGAATTAGTTACCTTTATAATTCATTTATTGGATAAGTTGTCAATGAGGTAGTTAAATGATTACCAAAGGTTGCGTATCACTGTGACATTGCCATTGTAATAAACACATTTTCGGACTTTTTTTATTACATGTAATTGAACGGGTTATTTACAAAAACATTGTTAAATATTATTTAGTTGACACATACACATAACTTTTGCATAATATAAAAACCGAAAACTTCTTTTAAGCCTTTTTTGATTTGCACGAAATATTATATATTTTTTGGTGACGGTAACTCCTTTGTCTACATCTTAAATGTTTAATTTTCTCCATTTCACTTTTCAGTCTTCAGAGTACACTGTACAGTTCAGTAGTATTTACTTTTAACAATATTGTTCTAATACTCCCAATAAATCTTGGTTTTCTCAAAAAAATAACTCATAATGGCAAATTCAAATTACCTTCATGTAAACGACTTGGGTTTTGTAAGTGTTTAAAAATTTAAATCTATTACTGAAATAGGTATACACTCATAGAGAACCACTAAATTGTTCATCTCGAATTTCATTGGCATATACCTAGATTGTTGTTTGTATATTAACTATTAACTGTCATTATTTTAAAATTGAAGCAGTTTCAGCTGTATTATTTGAGACAATTATGTATATTATTTTACTATTTCCTTCAAAGCTTAATAGTAACCAAAATATTTTTCAGTCAGATTCATCATTTTCAGACGATACAGAGGAGGAGGAGGAGTTTGTCAGAAGATTTGCAATGTCCACTAAGACTGCACCAACTAATGAGGGTGAGATACATATGAAAAGTTAATCTAATTTTATTTTTATTATCTTTTAATTAATTTTAATTAATTAATTAATTCCTAAATTATGATTTATGTGTAGTTAACATAGTGTCAACTTATTAGACAAGTTGATTAAGTGTAACATTGTTAACTCAATTAGCAATTTATATATTTGTATTTCTGTACTTTAAAAATTGAAGTTACAGTATTAAGTAGACTACTGATAGCCTACTATAATAAATAATTATATCAATAGATCCATCTATATGGAAGGTTGGCATGCATTGCCGAGCGGTTGACAAGAGATGTGGAGTTGAGTATGAAGCTGTGCTGTTGAGAATTATCAAAAAAAAATGTATTGTAAGATATTTAGGTAAGAGATTAATTTGTATACATTTTTAATTATTGATGAACTCCATTAATAATTAATCAATAATTATTTATTTTTATCATTCTTCTCTCAGTTTTAAATCTCAATTATGTAATTATATACTACAATACTATGATTTATAAATTATTCTATAATACTTTAATACAGTGACTATATTTTTAGTTTATGCACTATATTATAAGGTATATTTATATATATTATATAACTAATGATTATGTTCTCATGTAAGTGGATTTCTGTAATAAATTCTCTTTAACATACAATTATTGCCGAACTCGATATGTTTATTTTATACTGTCATAATTAATAAAATGATTATTCATAAAAACTGATCATTTTTCATTCTCAGGTTATGATAATACTGAATTAGTATTATTAAGTGATCTAATACCAAGCCTTGGTAATGCGGAAAGGAACCGGCAAATCCAGGACTCAGTTGCTGATAAGGTTAATGGATCTTATGATATGGAATGTGGTGATCAACCCACAAATCCTGGACGAAGAGGTGATTTAGAACTTAGTGTTAAAAATATTTTTTATTAAAAAGTTCTGAGAAATACAATAACATGTATGATAGCAACTGCAATAGATTAGCGCGCATAACCATTTTCTGTAGTAGCTTCTGGTACTGGGTTTATTGCATAGGTCTCAGGCAATCAAACAGCACACAGTATGATAATTCTTATATTATATGTTACCTACACATACATATCAGCAATCACAAGTTACTAAGTAGGTCTATAATTATCAAAGTTGCTTCAACCGCTGGTTTTGTTTAGGCTGGACTGTATCACTCTCTTATTAATATTAATACAAGACAAGTTACACACATTGATCTAACCCCTAAGTGAGCAAATTATTTGCTTGTGTTAAGGATGTTAGACAACAATACAAATACATAGTGTCGTGAAGGGACATAAGAGATGATTGAAACTGCAGAATTTGTAGTATTTTTATTGATATGGAGTTATAGATACATTTAGAGTATAGCGTTAAGATGGTGGTTGAAAGGAGAATGGAATGACAAGATCGGAATTGAATATTTTTTGTAATAATCCTGTCACAATTGGTAAAGTTTAAGAAATACCACACCAAACCTTACGTACCCATATCATTACTAATTATTTTAACATAAGCACACTATTTAACACAAAAAATGAATAAAAGTCTAGCCTATGATAGCACCACTAGCTCAGTAACAGCCTTTTCCCTAGTTGAAGTTAAAAACTAAATGTTATCTTTAAATATCTATTAACATAGAAGTAATTTTCTCCCTATTCACATTCCTAGATGTATCATACCTTTAGCTCAAAAATATATTAGTAAGTGAAAAGCTATTTAGTTTACTATACTTTTTTACATATTTTTTTAGTTTATAAGAGTAGTTTACACTTATCAGCATTACATTACCTCTAAAAGACATGATCAATTGGGGTCATACAGAAAATTAAATTTTGTCTCTTTCAGCTTCTTCACAGAAAAAGAAAAATCCAAGCAACAAGAGAAATAAACAGACACAAACCAATAGTTTTGATTTTCCCGATATTGCGATGCCCAATTTAGCTGAGTTAAAAAATTTAAGTTTTGTATGTTTCTATGTGTGTGTAGACTGCCGTCACGACAGATAGCTAAACATAAAATGATAAAAAATATATATATTTAAAAGTTCAAAATACATGTGTGTGTCACTTACAATAACAATATTATACTTTACTAGCGGTCGCCCACGGATTCTTCCGCTTGGACTTTAGTTTTTGCCGCCGAATTTCAAACAAAATTGCAAACTTTGTGTTAAACCCTTAAAGGTGGAATTTGAAAATCCTTTCTTAGTACACCACTGCGTACAAATACAATTAATGGGCCCTCAAGTTTGACCGTTTCTATAATCTGCTATTAAGGCTGTGTCATGACTCATGTGTGCTATAACTAAGTCAGTCTGTCAGAACAAAGAGTATTAGAATATACAATGTCTTTAATGTAAACCACGTATTTTAAAGTTTTTCTGTATCCACGATATTTTTTGTTGTATTTTCGTTTTAGAGTAAATCTCTGTAGTAGGTAGATACGTTCTCTAAAATCTAAAGATTTTAGAGAACGTATCTACCTACTACATAGAAAGAAAATAAACGTTAAAGGAATAATAAAACAATAGCCTATATTAACAAATACAACGTAATTTAATTACGTGTTTATGAGTAATCTGTGTTGTACTATAATAAAAAATATTTTTCTAAAAAACCCAATTAAAAATACGACAAATCAAATAGTTTACTAAGATTAGTAACTTTCCTAAACTATAAAAAAAAAACTAATTTGAGACCTTAATTCTTTCATACCCACCTACTACGTATAAAAAAACAAACAAACAGCAAAATAAAATATTATAAGGTGTTTTGATAAGTACCTATCTGGGATATACTTAAAAACGGTATAAAGAACAATCACAATTGAAAAGCACGACAAATCAAGCTATTTGCTTTTATAATTAAATATATTCAACTAGGTATAAGAAGAAACGTTGAAGAAATCAGTTTTTCATCATTTTTCAATGCTACTTGACTTCTATTAGTCTCAGCGAGATGATATACCTACCTGTAGCCTTTCTCAACAAATAGACTATTTAACACAAAAAGATTTTTTCAAGTCGGGCCAGTATTTCCTGAGATTAGCGCGTTCAAACAAACAAACAAACTCTGCAGCTTTATATAATTAGTATAGATTTAGGTAATAGCTTCTGTTTCTGTTTTTTCATGAATAATACTGAAGAGGTTCAATTTTAATACTTAAATTCTTGTCTTGCAGTCTTTTGACAATCTTATAAAAAATCATATAAGATAAAATAGAAACAATAAAAATATTGGTTTACATAAACACCTTTATAATAATTGCACAAAAATGTGTCCCCGTAAAGTGGATACTATTGTCGACACGAAAAATATTCCCAAAACTGATTTTAAATACAACATAATTTTTTATTTTGTACAATACGAATGTATTATCCTTGAAATATAGTTGTATTATTATTCTCATAGGTTTTTAATCTTTTGAGACTATTTTTTTTTAGAAGAAATTGATGGCAAATTAAAATATTTATACAAATTAATTAAGATTGGATTTATGTTTTCCATATTATCATAAAATCATAAAATCGAAACATAGAATTATAATAGACTATGAATCTTGCGTGGACCATCAAACATTACTATGCAAACTTAATCAATATGGTGTGCGTAGTGCTGCGCTTGATCTTATTTCTCTTACATAAATCAAAGAGTTCAGACGGTTGATCTAAATAATTGTAAGTCGGTTGGATCTCACCTAAAAATGGGTGTTCCACAAAGATCTATTCTATTCAGTGGAACCACCATCTCTCGACACTGGCAAGCAAACTCAGCTCAGCCGTCTTTGCAATTAAAAAAGTAAGACAATTAACAGACTTTAATACGGCTTGACTCGTTTATTTTATTTATTTACACAGTATATTGTCTTACGGTGTTTTACTATAGGGCAGCGCTGCCGAAATTAATTCCTTATTTATTTTACAAAAAAGAGCCATTCGGGCTATTTGTAACTTAATTAAAAGCTAGAGACTCCCTAAGAGAAGTTTTTAAAGAAATCGGTATTCTTACGGTTGGTTCTCAATACATTTTTAATAACTTACTATATATACGCCAAAATTTAAATGACTAGGTATAATAAAAACAGCCACAGACATACGATCAATACAAGAAATAATAAATTAAATATTTAAAAAACCCCCGATAAAAAAGAACTCAAAAAAGAATAAAAATAATATTATTATGTACTTATTGAAGTCGTTGCTTCGGAAGGCCGTTGTACGTACGTTGGTAGTGTACATATTACGAAGTTAATCATTGAGGACTTAGACTATACGATTCGATATCGTAATTTCTTTATTTGCCTTATAACTTACTTGCATTTTAAATTCTTCCTTTATTAAACGGTAAAAAATGATTTACAATCACCAATAACACTATGATGAAGGGTTTTATATTATCACTAGCTGTTGCCCGTGATTGTTTATGACTACGATCGTAAGCCATATAAATATATTTTTACAGTCTACGTAGACGTAGTCACGGGCATCAGCTATCCCTAATAAAGTACTTTACCTCAGTAAGTTAAAAAACAAGGCTTTTTTTTCCTATATAGCGCGGCTATATAGCGGCTTTTTTTTCCTATATTTTTTTTCCTATATAGCGCGGGCGAAGCCGCTGGGAACAGCTAATTATTGCATAAGAACCTCTCTCCCCCACGAATAAAATGTCAATATCTTGGGGACGACTTTTTCTATGTCAATCAAACATGGCTAAGAACCATCTCGACGAGCATAGCTTTCAATTAAAAAAACCGCATTCAAATCCGTCCACGCGATTGCCACAGACAGAGACACAGCCGCAAATTTGCCACAGACAGATACACAGATCGACAGCTCAAACTCATAACACCCCTCTTTTTAGTCGGGGGTTAAAAATAGGCTCGTAACGCCTAAATTTTGATTTCAAAAAGTTAAGAAATCCTTCATGGGCTTGAGTATACGCATATATAATAAAGTGCCACAAGATATCTTAGACCTTCCTTTTCTTGGTTTTAAATCTAAAATTAAAAGTATAATACTAAATAAATCTTACTATAACATTCAAGAGTTTTTGCTTGATCGAAATGTGTGGAACTTGGATCATTGACTCATTTGCAGGGTTGATGTTATGATGTATAAGTCAAACATGGTTAAATTTCATTTAAAAAGAGCAGGTGTTGAGTTTCTGGCCAGCTCTTCTCAGAAGAACAGCATTCCGAGCTGGTGGTAGCTCACTCACAGATTGACTATACTGACCAATTTAATGACCAATTTGATGATTCAAAAGTGTGTGTAAATGCCTACTTGAATAACGATATTTTGAATTTGAATAAAAATGTATTAAAATAATCTATAAAAACAATATATTTATATTAAATTATTTATTTCAGCCTATTATCTACCTTATGATGTA
Organism: Napeogenes inachia; assembly: GCA_959347355.1. Lineage (NCBI taxonomy): Eukaryota > Metazoa > Arthropoda > Insecta > Lepidoptera > Nymphalidae > Napeogenes > Napeogenes inachia. Next base: position 4,901,451 of record OY365792.1, read on the forward strand.
AATGTTTGTTTTTGATTTGATTCGAAGTGTTTGAAATTTCATATTTCAAACTCCAATGTTTCGCTATTCATATTAGCCATTTTTTTTTCTTTAATACTAAATAATATATAAAGAAATAAATTCATAAATATACTATTTTTCTTACAGAAAAAATAAATATTTATAAATTATAGACCTGTAATGTTTTTTTGTTTTCTTTTTTATCTTATTTTGTTTATTATCCTTTAATAAATGAGAAAGGTCCTTTATATTCATCCATAATTTCTATTTCTTATATCTTCAGCTATCCCCACTAGAAATGCCTCCGCTACCGATGTTAAACACTCCTCAGGAGTCGGAAGACCAAGCTTTATCTTCCATGTTATTGAGTTGGTACATGAGTGGGTACTACACAGGCCTGTATGAAGGAATGAAAAGGTAACAACATCTATTGTAATAGTATTATAAAATCATAAAAAATATTATTATTTTCCTATAATTTCTATGGTTTTTATAACTAATATACTTTGATAAAAAAAAAAACACAAAAATCAACTAAATATCTCTGCATGTAGGATATTTTCTTTAATTCTACTATATTCTGCTGTTAATTGAATTATAATGCTTATTCTTCTGAGAAAATATATTAATGTTACCTAGTTAAATTTTTATACTTAACATTATAAATTGTAGGGCACAGGAAGAAGAAAAAAATAAAAAAGGAGCAGAATTTTAACATAAAGTTTATTTTAAGTCACATAACATAAACTAAATAATAATAGAAATGCTGTTATCCATTAAAAATAAATTATGCCTCCAGTTTTCTGTTAACTATGTACAAATATACATTTTAATAAAATGAATTTTGTTTTAATTCTCGCATCTGATTGGTTTAATAATAAAGCTATTGGAAGTATCCAAATGAATTATGTACAGCCATACAATTATTGTTAAAAATCAGTTTAAAATACGAGATATTCCTATTTTGTCATAAACCAGCCAGAAACTAGAACAGTATTAGATATTATCATTAACTTATTAATAAAACATGGCAAAAGATTCCTTATGATAAAAAAAGAATATTTACATTAAATATCATAATTTACACACAAATATAAGTGATATTACTTAAATATATGTCTTAGAATAACTTTTATCCATATAAACAGACTGACCAAAACAAAGTTCTTATATTATCTTCAAGATAGTTAATGCAATCGTTGTATATTATTATTTATGTAATTAAATATTATTGAATGTTTAGACTTTTAACATTGCAAATATAGACTCAAAAATATTTCTTTTTATTTAAATTTACTGGACGGATTTTTTTCCATTTGATATTTATTATCCAAATAAATTTACAATTGTCTGACAAAAGCTATTAAAATTATTGTTCATTCATAAACTAACACTGATATTCACTTAAAATTGTGATACGTTTTAGTAGGAAATATCAAAACCACCTTTAAAAAGTTCCAATAATGAAGTAAAAAAACTTTTTTCTTCTCTTTTCTTTTCTAATTTTGTTTAATTTCAATTATAAATTGTTAAATCGCACTTTTGCAATATTTCACTAATAAAAAATTTTGCTAGCAACTACCTATAAAGTATAAGCTACCTGCTAGTTCACTCTTGTGAGATTGTACCAAGCGAGAACATGTCATATCCGAGTTTGAAAAGTTATACAATTATTTATTAATCTCTTTATTATCTGTCTATTATAACATTATTATTAACTCTTTATTATCTGTCGATTGTCGAAACATTATTCAGCCGTGTATATAAAGTTTGTTATACAAAGTGAGGACGTGATGATATAACTCTTTATTAATATTTCAAAGTTTAAAATCGTTCAGCCCGCTATATGAAGTTCGTTACACACGTTTCTGATTGTGTGAAGCCAGAACGTCTAATGCCTTATGCCAGGTCTATGATAGCAACTCTTTATAAATATTTCAATGTTTAAATCGTTCAGCCAGCTATATAAGTCGTTATACACTTTTAAGATTATTCCAAGATGAACGTCTAATGACAGGTCTATGATAGCAAATAGCAATCCTTTATAAATATTCTTTATAATAATATAATATTCTAATAAATATCCCATTTTTTTAAATCGTTCAGCCAGCTATATAAAGTTCGTTAAACACATATAGGACTGTAGAAATAGAACGTCTAATGCCAGGACTATGATAACAACTATGTATTAATATCTCAAGACTACATGTTTAAATCGTTCACTCAGCTATATAAAGCTGGTTACACACGCTCAAACTAGCGTGCTAAGTTCGTGCGTGTCGTGACTAAGGTCGATGGTGGCGGCCGGGACGCCTGGTGTGGCCGCGCCTTCACCTGGCGGTGTGCTTGTCGGCGGCCTGGAAATATATATTGTATTGTTTTAAAAAGTTTTACTAAATATTTTACTTTGAGTTTAGTGACAATTGAAGAAATTATCTTAGGTTCTAAGGGGTTTTGGTACTTTTTTTTAAAGTTTAGCAAAATTAGAAAGTATGGATTAAATGAAATTTTTAACAAATATAACAACGGCTAAAAACAAAGTTCTATTATGTTTTATAAGTTAATTGTTACATTATAAACATTGAACAATCTTTAAAAGTATACTTGGAGAACAAAATCTAGATTATCAGCTTATAACAAAAAAATGCGGTTTCAATAAGTACGCAAACAGGTTGGTAGCAATAAAATACTTATGTAAAACGAGATGATATTGAAGTATTGAGTGTATCGAAATAAAAAATAACCTGCCCAAGAGAAAGGCAGTGTTGCCATTAAATTAGATATGCCAATATTGTTGCAAATTAATTTTGTTCTTACGTTAACTTTCTTATATAATAATCTATTAACGTGACCTGAATTACTACAAATTTAATATAGCATATTAATTTCATGCAACTGTAAGGTAAATTGGAAATTGTAAGCGCTAGTTGTTAGCTAAGCCGTTATTGAATGCAGCGTTGTCTATGTTGGGTCAACGTGTTGATCTGAGGATTTGGCTTATATCTCTCACATAGGATAGTTATAGTAACTACTACCAATTGCTATTAATGAAAGAAAGAAAGAAATATAGTTTTATTCGGACATCACAACAATTCACAAATTAAAAAAACAGAAATATGATATATATATATATATATAAGAATATAATATATCACCGGTTCCAGGGCTGTTTGGTGTAAGCGACATTTTTTTAGTGAAATGGAGTTACAGTTATATACATATATGGAGTCAGAACAAAAGGCTGATAACTAAATAGTCTGGAACCGTCACATTATATACAAAATATAATTGGTAGATTTATGTATATAACTAACAAATGTCAAATACATACCTTATTACATACGGGCCGCCCTGCTGAAGAAGTGTGATCGGATGGTTGTATGGCGCATTCATGCTGTGAAAACTTAAATTGCCCGTATTATTTAAATGCCCGTTGCCCATAATCACTCCGTTGGATGTATTGGCATTCGTTATATCCGGTGCTCGGAAGGCTTTCACCAAGTTGGTTTTTTCTTTCTGCCATACAAATACGTTGTGGACCATTGCGCAGCCACAGAAGACGATACCAACACCGATGAAGACTGATGTCACTATTGCCGGCGTTGAATGGAATTGAATGAATGTGTACAGGATTATGCCTGGAAAGATAGAATAAATGATTAACATTTATATATAAGTAACTTTTTTTCTGTTGGAAAAACCCGTTTTGGATACACGCCCATAGGGAAATTATAAATAAAGCAGGCAAGCCATAGACGAGTCTGTGAATGCCAGCGTTTGACCAATAATAAAAGAGGAAAGATTAGATACCTACACCTATCTTTAGCTATACATGTTAAGAGAGAGAGAGAGAGACATATGTCATTTTTAAAGTTACCAAATGACCTATCTGTCTGCTGTGACAATTCACAGCTTCATTGGCTTTTTCTTTTTTTCGATGGACACATTTAAGGCTGGCTCCCCTACTCTATGTATAATAATAAATGTACCGATCATTCTATGAACTCTAATCTCTATGTATATATGAGACTATCCAGCAGAATAGAAGACGCTGTCATTTTTAAAGTTAAACACTAAAAAACAACGATTTCCCTCAGCGCTTTAGTTGGACTGCACGGCGTCCAACTAAAGTGACGTGACCCCGTGACGCTGAATATATAACCAACTTAAATTATACATATTTTTTTAAAATACATGATACATTTTTGTATGTAATGACCTTAAAAAATTAAAACTAAACACATGTGGAATGGAACAAAATTCAAATAACAATCAAGTCGCCACAACATTATAACATGTTCAAACATGTATAGTTGGATGTAGATACACTAAATATTTTTAGAAAATAATTCAGAAGGCAAGTAAAAAATTATTTAAGAACCATTCTTCCAGATCAATTAAATAAAGCATCGAACGTCCCTTCTAAGTACCAACATAATAAAAACGAGTACATAAAACTTACCGGTTAAAAATACAGGAATCGATATGAAGAAGCCTCCAACCGCGCATACCCGCGTTATGGCGGACTTTTGTAAATATTTGTTAGATCTGAAAAAAAAAACAACATTTAAAATGACTATTATTGAAATAGTAATGGTTATTATTTTCGATTTTTGTATTAGATATAAATTAATGAATGTATTTTTAAATATATTATTAGGTTAGGATATTTTTAGTTTTTACGTTGAACAATTTATTAATAAAAAAATTGTTTGGCTTCTATAAATAATCTTTTACAAAAAAAATATCATTAGAAAATTGAATTATTTCTAGTAGCTACATAATTCATTTTAATATTAGCAAATAAAACAGATCAGTTTCCTGTTAATAAAAATTGTTACTTATTGCAAAGAATTTATTGCAGTTTCGCCAACATTAAAAACAAATTAAAACAATGCCTCCAAGACATCAAATATAGAAAAAGTGAATGTAATAAATGATAAGAATTCCATTCACTTATTATAGTTTATTAAATATATTTTCTGTGATTATCATAATTCAATTCTATAGAATTAAAAGAGTATTGAAACAGCGAACGTAAACTTGTTTGAGCACTTAGCTACCACCTGTTCTATAGTATAATTAGGGTTGCCATCGCTGTATAATTAAAACATTTATCAGAACTTCATTAATTTATCTTGACATTATTAAAAAACCGTTAAACGTAGATGAGAAACTGTATTATATATTCCGTGTTACAGTAATATGATATTAAAGAATTTATATAATTATGGATATACTATTTTTAATAACAAACTTAGCCCGTTTAAAGCGAAAGTCTTGAAGTAGCGAAACCTATTGAGAAAAAATGCAGCATATGATTTGATTCAAAATTACAAATGCATAAAATCGAATGACGAGCATATCGTACCCATACGCATGCATTTCTAAACGCATTTAAACCCATAACTCCGATCAGGGGTAACATCAGATAAAATTGAATAGCACATCTTGGTCCGGAGACTATGGCTACATGTGTACAAAATTTGGAGTCTTAACTCTTAGGCCTTCAGGAGTGATGTAACCTGTACTGTACACCCTGTAGTCTAGTACCCTCCAGGCTCCACAGACGGACGAGACATACATCCCTGACGATTCTATAAAGTTGGTTTTGCTACCTAATAATTTATTGTTTTCCTTTATTTCATAGTCAACCCTAGTTTTAAGTTGTGCCTTTTAAATATTGTAATTATAAAATCATTACTACAAAAGGTAAAGGTCATCTAATCATTATTATGTCATTTTATAACTTTTAGATAATTTCTTTATAGTTTAATGGATCTTGTATTATTATATCTACAATCAATAATATAACAATTAAACTGTTTGCTGCTTGGAATAAGAAGTCAAAAGAAACAACTGCTTTGAAAAACATTATATTGTAAATATAAATACCAATATTTATATTTACAATAAAACAATATTTATTCAGTCTGTATACGACTTAATTATGACAAGGATTTAATATCTTTCCAACTTAAGAAACTATAAGTCTAGTTACAATAGGTCTGCCTACCTTGGACTAGACCAATACCCACAAGGTCCTATAAAGTCTAGGTAGTCTTATAGAGTCTAGGTTTTCTGGTTCTCTTTGCAATTCAAAATCAACCTTTATTTATTATAAATCAATTTGGTCATTACCTATTTATAGTATTAACAACGTTTCGGTGACATTTATTGTATCTTAATAGGAAACCATTATCTCGTATTTGTCACTAGTGTAAAAAAATGCGATCAGTAACAGACCGTACTTATATAAACATTTACAGGTAATTATCCACCTAAGTACACACTTATACCGTTGGTATACCTCATCTATACAAGTAGGTAAGTATGCAACTGCTGTAGAGTCGGTTACAGCCATATGTATTTGCCAACGGTTTTTTTTGTTTGACTTCACGCTTGGCTGGTGAGGTCACTCAGGGGTTCCTAAATTGTACCTATTTCAAGGGTCAAATAAAGTCTAAATATAGGTATTATTTTTTTAACTTCACAAGGTTTTCCCTCTGATATTATGATTTAATTTGAATTTTACAAACGGTTAGAAATTTATAGCAATGGTATAATTATTAATTACATTTTAATATTTGACCTAGTAACGTTTTACTTTGGTAATAGTTGTATTTTATAAAATTTTAAAGAGTAGTATACATTTGAATAAAACTTTTTTAACAGGTTTTACTCGGATTAATAGGATTTACATTTTAAACTTGAAATTTAACTGACGTTTCAATTGTTTTGCAACAATCGTTTTTACTGGAAGACGAGATATAGGTAGATGTCTGTCACATAAAATAATACAAATATGTCATTACCTGGGGTGGGGGGAGCAAAAGTAGTTGTTGACAAACTGACTATTGTGCGTGTGTGTACATGTGTGTGTTCTTAGCCCTAAATGTAACAGCGATGCAATGATTCTAAAAGATTTCTGGCGGCATAAGGAGACTGGAGTTCACAATTATTAATAATACAGGTAGTAACATCACAAGACGTAACAAATAAACCTTGAAAAGGCTAGTTATTTTTTAAAAGATAAATATCTTAAAAACTAATTACAAACCATTTTTATGAAACCAACGTCCAAACAAAAAAAAACCGTAATGAATACTTGTTATAAAACTATGATATCAAAAAAAATGTGCAAACGGGGATTATGAGATAATACAGTAAATATAGAACATGAAATCTAAAATAAGATTTATTTTACTTACCTACTCTATTTAAGTTACTTAATTATATATAAAGTACCTATTTCAATATATGTCATTATATGTAAATTATTATTTCATATTTAATTTCGAAATTGTAGAACGTAAGTAAAAACCTGAAATAAAGCATACTGTTGGGTAATCAGGATTGGTTGACTTTCGATTTTATACAAATAAGTAAGTAGGTATATTGATTTTATCATAATTACGAAAACACGATTCAGTTCGATAACTGATCTAAAATAAACAAATTCATTAAATTATATGTATATTATATATTTAACTGATATGATTGTTAAATATCATAGAATCGATAAATAATACATACATTTATATAAGTCCTCCGATAAGATAATGCGTTCAGCGCTTCTCGTAATTTGTAATTCACTTCTGTCAGCTGACGAGACCGGTTTAGTGTATCAACAAATTCCGACTAACAGGTATGTATACTAAAGTAATCTTAAACATTCCTCTCTTAAGTCGTGGGATTTTATTTTCGATTTTGTTGTGAATGCGGTGAAATGGCGGGAAGGGTTTTGGCGCCATTGTGTTGTAATGGCGTTAAGAAATAGTTCGACTAGTGGTTTTCGTAAACACTTAGTGTATTCGTATTTCAAGTGAAGTAATTGCTTTGCCATAAATAGATGTTATATATAAAATTAATTATATATTTTTTCAACCAATATATAAGTTAATATATAGGTATACATACATAAAGTATGTTTTTACAGGTAGAAAAAACTAATTGAGTGTCAGGTTATAAAATAAAAATATGACTATAATAAAAGAAATAAAAAAGTTTAAATAAGTTTTATACAATAGTAATTTTCCATATTCTTAAGACTACATAAATGGCTATTTTTAAGTTGTTTATTGCTTAACACTTCAAAGATTACATTATTTATGGTCATAATACCGGAAGCTTAACCTTTGTAAATAATTTTGAACGTTTAATTTGTTAAATATTTTATTCGGTAACAAGAAAAAATGTCAAGTTTTACGGTTTTTACTACCTTACCATTATTTATTTGTATTGTATAACCAATGTCTCTTATAGTAATAGTCATATTTAGATATAAGATCACAATTTAAAAAAAAATGCTAATGACACGTAACTACCAATAAATGATTAATCTTTATTCGTTAATAATAAAAAGAATAAAGAATTTACCTATATTTTTAATATTAAGATGAATAAAATTCAAATTTGCGAACACTAAAATTGCAAACAATTTCGCTTTGTTTTTGAAGGAATTCTACCTGCAATATATGCAAGGCTAGCTGTTTTGTAATATAACTTTTACTTATTACCTCTTCAAGAAGTCTCTACTGCTATTGAAATAAAGATTAAAATACAACAAAAGTATGTACATGTTACACGTAAGTACCTATGCCTTTATACATTTTTAAAATTTACGCAAAAGTAATCTCTTAACACTTTGAAATAAAGCTTAAATCGTAAAACCTTTTAAAATAGTTCAAATATCCATAACAAAGTGAAGTTTAGAGTCAAAAATTCCCGCTACAAAAGCACTATTCGAATTCCACACAGGGTTTACCGTCAATGAATAAATCTCTAAAAAAATATACATAAAAAGATTGCAACTGTGTATATTTATTTGGAATAAATATCGTGAGAATTTTTAAAGAATAAATAAACCGTATAAATCTCTTTCCACCCTATTCAGATGCGTTTCACGTCCCAGCGTAAAGCGCTTTCGAAGTAACTCGTCTCGCGCAGATTTGAAAAAAGCAATCTTCTCATAGAATTATTATACATAGAGAAGGGAAGCCGAGCTAAAATATGTCTCTCTTTTTGCATCTGTGATTAGAGAAAGATAAGTATGGGTCTCTCTTGTTCCCTCTTTTATTATTTGTTAGACACTCGCACTCACAGGCCTGCGTATGGCTCCCCAACTCTATTTATTATAACTCCTCGAATCTTCTTGTCTATTATATAGAATCCTAAGAATTGCCAGACTTTAGTTGGATGAATCGCCTTTCGATTCATGCAACTAAAGTCGTAGGACTATGGAATACAATCAGAAAGAATCTCTATAAAACTATCGGCGTTCTTAGTAAAAAATAAATATAATTTCAATTTTGAAACTAATATGAAAACAGTTCTCTTGGTATGTTCGTATTGGTTCCCGATTTTTATCCCGTACCTATATACCCTCCAGGCAGTGCGTTGATCTGTCAGCGTGTCAGAGGCCTTATAATATATTAAATTGACGAAGAACGATACGCGACACAAATTATACATGTATTGGAAACATGTAGGTCTTCGAAATATGGGTTAGTCTGTGATTAACATTATTAAGTACAGTTGCATAAGAGTGGCATATAATTATTACGTTTAGTTGCGTTTTAATGTAAAAGCATGTACAAGTTTTGACGTTGCGATAACTACGACAGTTTAACAAATCTATATTGATATATTTAAAAATTATGTTAAAAATTATATTCTTTAGTATTATAATTTATGGAATGATTCTAAACCACTGGAGACAAGTATAACTTTTAACATATTTTTATAAATATGTCAATAGATTCTGATTCATAGAGTGTGTAATAATTCTATTGGTAAACTGATTTGGTAAACTGTCAGTTTTCGTAATGTCAAACTCGTACTAGGGATACCTACTGTTTAATACTGTAAAATTGCAATAACAACAAATATTATAATTAAAGTCTAGTATGTTATTCTTATAACAATTTAGATACGAATGTCAATTTTTTATATAATGTTTAACGGAAAAGCGGCAAATGGCCTCATCCTAGCGTGGGAGTGACTCGACTCGTCATGACCGAAGCGACATTCTGACTCGCCCACGTTAAGTTCATAGTTCGACTACAGCAGAATTATAGTAATATAAAACAACCTTCGTGACAAGATGTGCTGTTTAATCTATACATATAATAAAATTGTCATTGATCGATTTCTGAACATTAACATAAAAAAAAACATGATGAGGGCCGTTTTAAAGAGCAAGAGAACCCAAAACAATGTTTTTTCATTTTGTCTGTATGTTTGGGCCAAACCAATACGGATGCAGTTTTCAGGAATATATTGTAAGGAATATATTGAAACTTAACATTTAGTGTTTATTTTATTTAAATCGGTTAAGAAATAAAAAAGTTATGGCAATTTATATGAATCACGATTACGTGATTCATATTAAGGTACCAAACCGATCGTCTATACATGTAATAAAACTGTAGAGGAGTAGCCTCTATACATTGAAAATATTACAAAATAAATAGCCAGGATGTAAAGGTTCCGTATCCGTATTTGAAGTTAAAACAAGATGTCTAACCGTGGTCTGTAAAGAGGTCATATAGTTATTATAAATAAAGTAGGAGAGCCAGCCTAAAAAGTGTCCATCGAAAAAAAGAGAAAGCAGATGAGGATACCTATCGTCTCTTTTTAACATGTGACTAGACAAAGATAAGTATGGGACTTTCTTCTTCCCTCTTTTATTATTTGTTAGACACTAGTACTCACAGACTTGTCTATGGTTCCCTTCTCTATGTATAAATGTACAATAAGTCTACGAACGATACAACCGCAAAACAGTTTAAGCAACCTATTATTGACATTAACGTTAGAATCATATAAAAATATTTTTGTATAATTTACGACCTACTTTTCAAATATATTTTTTATTGTAGCTTCAACGAGCATAATGTCTTAGATCTAAGGAACTATCTATATATATATATATATACATATATGAATTAAATGAACATTCATCCGAGCGTTATTTACCATTTGTAGGTATTATTAGAAGTATTCTATAACAACTTCCTCACGCGCCGGACGTGCGGTAACTTAGAACATAATCACATTTCAAACAGTTTTAAGTCTTCACGACAGAATGCTCAGGTATCGGGTGTCGAAGCGTATACCAGTTCCAATGTTTAATATAATAACTCATTTAATTATTATTTACCTACGTTTTAGAGGTATCGAGTTTAATATGATATTGCAATTTTGTTCCATTAAATTACTACAAAAACTTAACATTTATTCATTATTATAGTCCGACAAATAGGCAAAAAATCCGACAACATTATCATTATCTTGTGTTAAAAGTTTAAACTTATTCTTCCATGCTGTCCCAGTTGGTCCGGTTTCCCACACAATGTTCTTCAGAGAAAATAAATGTTTTTAACCGAGCATACAGATATTATTATAGTTGAGACCTCTATCAACATTGCAATCATTAGTAGATAGGTAATATTAGGCAAATTTGATGGTTAAATAAAATATTAATATATTGAAAATTTCGTTTAATTTTAGTACAATTCAGGATAAAAGTACCAAATACAATTGGATGCCAATTGACATGACAATGGTATGGTTGACAGCTTTGACATTAACACAATAGCAATCTGTCAATAATTTTATTTTAAGTAGTAGGTACTACGTAAATCTTAAAATTACTAATTAATTATACTTATATATCATGTATGTTGTTCAAAAATAACAAATTGAACATAATAAGCAATGTTAAAATGTTAACCAAAGTACAATGGCCCTAGTAATCAGAGCATAGCAGTCTTATACAATTGCGATGTCTGTAGTCCGAACAATACAGATTAGATTACCTGGATATAATAGTTTTAAATGTCCATACAAGAAAATAGAAATAAAATATTACTAAAATTAAATTAATGTTCTTACATATATGAAAAAAACATATTTTATCTTTAATTTACTGTATATGTTCAAGTTCATAGTAAGACATTCTCTCTCACCATCATCATCTTTATCATATGGTGTGGAAGTGTATTTAACCTATTTCCCTAGATCTGTAATGACATTAAGTCAATGATCCCAATGACACGTGTAAGATTAAATTAAATAAAACAGTTTGAACGTTAGCTTTTTTACAAACATAATTATTACTTTTCTAGCGTATTCATCCAATAAGAATTAAATTACTTTATTTGATGTAAACATTAGCAAAAAGCCAAGAATTATTTCGAGGTAAAAAGCCTTTTAATCCAAAAACAGTAACAAAAAGTATAAACGAGTTTTCAACATTCAGTTCAACATTCTATCACAAACAGGTTATAGGTATAGCCAAGGATGTAGCCTTGGACAAGGTCGAGACGAATATTCGAAGCACTTCCGTCCTACACCATACTTAATTGCTTCTTAGAATTTCTAAGATACCGTAGAGACAGAATATTTAGTTTACACTTGAGATATCTCCTGTTCATTCAAAATATTAATAGTGCGTTTTTGTTATTTCTTTAATTTAATGTACAAAAGATTTATTTATTTGTTATCAGTTTTTGATTAATAAACAGTATTATAATCTTTTCATGTCAAAATAAAACAATCGTAATGCAAATAGATACTCCTTAAACTTTGAAAACTGCCTCAGTGACAAAGACATATTCGTCGTTGGGTAACAACAGAAGAAAAAAAGAAATAAAAAGAAACAACGCACATAAAGGAAAAGGACCATTGGTTTTTATAAAATTATTTAATAATAATAATAAATATGTACCTATATTTTTAAGCTATCAAATATTTATACTAAGATCTTATCTGTGGACTGCAGGTATTACACGGAGAAAAGTAGTATAAATGTAACAATTCAAAAAATTGAAAAGATATTTTGGTAGTACAAGTCGTTTCCTTGTGTTTACAACCCAATAAATATGTTCATTCCATTTCCTTCAATCGTAAATGTAATTTAAATTTAGAATCGACTGTTCAATAACTGTATATTAACTTGAGGATTTATGATTAGCATATATTTATTAATTTCATACTATTATTTAACAAATTTAAATATTTGTACTATTTTAAGTTTACTATTTTAAAACCACTTATGTTAATTAGTGTTTCATAAGGCGTAATATTATATATTAATATTTCGATCGTATTTATTTTAGTCTTTAATTTATAAATCCTACATATTTAAGTCTTTTTATATTTTTATTTGACACAACATAGTAATAGTTTTCAGACAACTTCAAAATCTAGATTGAAGTTGATCCTCAAATTAGATTGTACCCCATTATTATACATAATAGGGAGGGAAAACTGAACAAGCAGAGGAAGAGATGTATTTGCATTATCTCTAAATAACTCTTATCAATCGTTCTGTATGAAGTAAGCCAATTAGTTGTGAATCCTACAGGATACAGATTGGAGGTCTGCTCGTGTTACTTTTCATTCTGTATTTTTTTTTATATTCCAAACAGAATCAACTATGTTATAGCCTGTCATAACAATTGGTCTCAATATAAAGCTATTGTATTCGTTTTCTTACCAATAGTTAAATGTATTCCATATTTAAATTTATGTTAAATAAACCAACTGCAATTAACCCAAAATAAAGTTGGTACCATTGTGTCATGTTGGCATAATTATAAATCAGCTTACGCGATAATTTGTCTTATTTAGATTTCGATAAGGTTTCTTATTTAATTTCAATCCTTGCCCTAGTGATAAATCGTACGTGAACTATTTTTCACGCTTTGATTTTTATGAGCTAAGGCGTAATAAAAACCTCCCATAACTAGTATTATTATATACAGGGTTATTTGTAATTAGTTGAGCACCTTTTGCAGGCAGCCCCTCTACACCAATCCTAACAACATTTGTTCTACGACTTTTTAAAATGAATAGTTTTAAAAATTTAGTTTTTCCCATACAAAATTTAATTATTGCCTCTGAACGTGCATTAAACTTGAGCAAAGAGAAGCCACGCAACTTGTCAAAATATGTGCCAAGGCCACGCGCATCGGGGCGCGGGGTGGCGGGGTGACGCAGCGGCGGCTATGCACGTTAGAACTTGATCATTTTCTAAGGTGTAATAAAAAATAGCATCGTTTTCCACTTTTATTTATTAAAATATTTTCTACAATAGTCGAAACACATATTTTTGTATAATATCATTTTTACAAAATAAGCATTTATTATCTAATTACAATATTTACACCTATTAAAATGGAATAAATTAATTGAAATATTGTCTAACTGTTTAAGAATCTCATGAAAAAACAAAATCTCCAATAGACGTTGTCCACAAGTTGAATGTCTCAATATTTTTATTTGGTTTATGAAATAAGGGCACTGTAACTTTTTCTGATCCTGCAAATATTTACGTTATTATTAAAAAGTTTCCCACCTAGTAATAAGAATTACTTTTCTATGTTTAGAAAATTTGTAATACTTGATTACATTTATATTATTTATATTCACTAAAAACATAACTATACTATCACTTTAAAATGTATGCAACTAGTTTGATCCCAAAATTATTTTGAATAGTAATTAATTCTTTGAGAATTCGATAAATATTATTTTTACAAAACAATAACAATAACTTCTCTTTAACTTACTTTATACATATCATTTTATATCGTTTGTTAATATTTATATCATGACAATAAAACAATAAGTTACTTACGAATTTCTTTACGAAGTTCCTAGAAATTGCAGTCAGTCACAAATAGAAGCGTCGGTATACAAAAACAATCCAGGTAGTTAATATAAAATATCAGTAATACTACACACTTTCGTCACCATAAATCTCACGAGACAAATGAAATATCAATTATTAAATAACAAAGATAATAATATCAAATTACAAATTACAATAACTTTGGAGTTTGGACACTTGGTACTGACACCAACTGTTGGTGTTACCATTAATTAAAAACATCACCGTAAAATAGTAACATTATTTAAAATAGCTCCATCTTGTGATCCCAAGCATAAACTTCATTCAGATATCCGACAAAATAAAATATTAAGAAACACCAGGAGGAATAATAGGAAGTTTATTTAAATTATAAGTTTAATATTTGAGCTTATTTTTTCTAAGTTATAACACTATGCTCAGTCCATGGTGTTAAACATTGAATGAAGTTTTTTTTGAGATCAAAGATGGAGCTATTTTAAATATTGTTATTTAATATTTTACAGTGGTGTTTTTTAATTAATGGTAACACTAATTCTCCAAAATTATTGTAATTTGACATTATTATTTTTGTTATTTGATAATTACGATTAATGTGCACCTACGGATAACAGTATTGCAATGCCGTATACTTATACAAGTATCGAGTACACCGAGATGGTGCGAGTGTTAGCTAGGTGTGGTGACAATGTGCGCAAAGCCTGCCGCGAGTATGCACGGCTATTCCCTAACATACCTACACCCGCGCGTCTTTGTGTTGAATGCCAAGGGGACTACTTTGAAAGGTATGTGCGTGATGTCCACCGGCATCCGCGAGATTTTAATTTAAGAGGTAATTTGTAATTATTTTTTTCATATTACCTAAGTAACTGTAAATGAGACTTTGAATTATTGTAAACGATTAGATTATTAGCTGATTTATTATTATTGATTGTAAATTATTAGCTGATTCCACTTTTTAAATACGCCTGCATTAAACAATAAGTTTGGTTTAGTAACTTTTTAAAAGAATAATGTAGCCAGTCCTAAGCCTGATTAAGTATGAAGGGAAAGTGGATTCAGAGTGCGATCGAGTGCTTAGTAGGTAGGTATCGCGACGTTCTTTGGTCTTAGCAAACTTACTTCTTTAAATTCACAAATTGAGGTGAAATGTATTAATCTGAATAAATTGTAAGATGTTATTAATTTCCTAGTAAATTTAATTTCAATTTGACCGGCTTTGAAAAAACGCGGGGAAGTTGTAGTAGTTATTGTACATTCGGGTATAAAATTGTTTAATTGAAAATAATAAAACTATCTTAGACACAATATTATTACAATATTATTCGAAATAAAACAAAAAAAACGTTATTAGTAAGAAACACATAAGTACCATAAAAACAAACAAATGTACACAATCCACTTTAAAAATAATAACTTTAGGCTTCTTAACATGTTGGATCGTCACAAATAAAATTATTCTTCATAATTTCTTATTCATGTTATAATCTTGAATTTATTTATTAGTTTTAATAGCAAGTCCATAAAATCGTATTGTCCAGTATGTAATTACAATTCATTATTTAATAATAAAACTCTAATCCGATAATTTTATTTTTTGGTTAATGTAAATTGTGTTTTGTAATCCACATACTTGTCATTTTGATTATTTAGTATTTCCATAGCAACATGGTGTAAAAGAGATGAAGCTATACGAAAAAAGCTGGCGCGCGCATTTAACAGTTTCTGACTTTCGCTAGACTGCCGCGACCTATACTTTAGATTGCTTACAAAATACAGAGTAATAAATAATCGAGGGAGCAAAAATTTTTTTGTTTCGTTTATTCTGAGTTATTTATCAAGATTTTTTGAAAGTCGTAGAACAAATGTTGTTGGGATTGATGTAGAGAGGCTGCCTGCAAAAGGTGCTCAACTAATTAAAAATAACCCTGTATACTCAGATAAAAGACCTCGTTACAAATTATTATTGTGGGAATGTATCTAATATAATAAAATTTGTTTTTATATTATAAGACTATTACTGACAGCAATTGATTAATATTGAAAGTTTGTATAGAATTCCATTCTTTTCAAAATGTCTCAATCATTATACGCATTATTATAATTCCTTCCACGTTTTTATATCATTCATAACAGTGAAGACATGATTATTTGTCATTCATTCATTCTTCATTCATCATTCACGCCCCTCACCCATGTCTTTTTCGCCATTTTCTCTTATACGTACTTCAAACTCTTATTTAAACGCTTTGATTAAACTAAAATTAAAATATAAAAATCATAATACACATTGCAAGGAATTGAATTCATTGGGTTTACTATACTATAACTTATCACAACTCAAAAATAAAATGATATATTACCAGTTTCACAATAACTGCAATTATCTTGACATTTACATAAAAGTTACATCCGGTCAACCCAGATTATAAAATTTACGTAATGTATTGAGGATTTTTTAAGATATAAAAACCACGGGCCTTAAAAAAAAACTTAATTTGACATTTGAGGTCAAAGGCTATTAAAACTCTACTTTCTTGACATTACTTAATTGGAATAGTTTTATCTGTCTTAATTAATTTCAGTACATTGATTTTATTTTGAGTCATTGCTTAAAATGATATAAATGTATAAAGATATACATATGTATTTGTAAATTAAAAATCAAAGCATTATCTGCCTTCCAAGCACCAAATTAATCGCTATTATATGATACATAAGGAAATCACAGTTGGAAATCGGATCTTTTTAAAAAAATATAAATTATTTAAATTATATTAGCGAATATTACTATATTAATAAAACATTATTGTTGACCTCGATAATGATTTATTTTATTTTAAAATGACTAATAGAACATAAAAAAACACA
The DNA here is from genome assembly GCA_959347355.1 of Napeogenes inachia. Classification (NCBI taxonomy): domain Eukaryota; kingdom Metazoa; phylum Arthropoda; class Insecta; order Lepidoptera; family Nymphalidae; genus Napeogenes; species Napeogenes inachia. The sequence continues at coordinate 4,918,981 of OY365792.1, forward strand.
TAACGATAACTATATACGATAGATATTAAACTATTTAAAAACAAATTGAATATGAATTGATCAATCTATAATAATAACGAAAAAGATTAACACGTACTTTCATATATAAACTTCTTGACGTATTTAAATATAAAGTTATTTTTATCATAATATAACAATCAGTGCCACTGCAGCAGGAGGGTTGATGGCCTCGTAGCGGGAATGAAAAACTCTTCTCATTATTACAAGTCTATTAACCTGAGACTATTTCTATGTTCTTCTACACATGTAGGTACTGATAAAAACGTATTACGAAATGTTGGTAAGAAATAATATATAATTAAAATTACCATTGAATAGTTCTGAGGATACTCCCCCTATCCGGACTTTATATAAGTAGCAGTGTATAACGCCATGGTTTTTATCGCATATTTTGAACCTTACCATAAACACCTTCTTGTTAAACAAGTTTGTATACTTGTTTTAATTTACCAATTAAAAACAAGTTGATAGTGCTATCTTGGCTTTGATTTCCCACGCAATTAAAATAATAATGTGGTCAAAAAAGAAATTTCTTACATTAGGTCGCAGTAAACAGTTTTGTTTCGAAAAATCGCGGTAAACTGAAATTTTAGAACCAACTAAACTAAAACTAGCCGTAAATTACGGCTTTGACCGCGGGAACAAGGATCTTCACTTCTCAGACGTACATTACAGTACCTATATAAAATGTTTCCCTAAAACATTTAATACAAATGAAAGAAAATAAAATTACAATGAGCAATAAATAAATGTATCAAGTTATTACGATGTAAGCTATTTATTAAAACATTATTATATAATTGCATTACGTAAACAAGATCGTAATCCGTAACCAATATAATAAAATTTATAGAGATAATGTTTCTTTGTATTGTACTTTGTGATTTGTGCGTCTAGAATCTTTTCATCTTACCTCCATTTGAACCTAAAAAAAGATGTCTAAATTCCGTTGCCATGAAAATGAATTCGTAAAGATTGAATTTAGAAGGTTTGGAATCCACGTAATAAAGTTTCGATTTTAAATAAATTTGTTTTTTTGTGATAAATACTTAATGTGTTTGTTAATATAATTACTAACAACAGGTTTATTTCTTCAAATTGTTAACAGAGACAAAAAACTGACATTACGATGACAACCTATTTCGAGCTTATTCCTTAACAGATAACATATATAAAAACATCTTAAGGCTTATTAAAATAATAATAATACTTATAATATAGCTATAATACATACCCAAAACTTAATTTACTAAGATTTACCTCACCAGCCTACGTAATTGTTTGGTTGTTTGTCCATTGCTTAAGATATGGTATTACATAATGGATTGCCGAAATAGGTTATCTGTTGAGTACCGGCTGAGCTTAAATCAACAATTATTAAAAAGGAATTCTTTTGACTATAAAGCGTTGTTTGGTATTGCTTCCGGTTTGTGTTAGCTTTTATGTAGATAATAATTGTTTTGTATTTGTAAATATCTATAAACATATTATTTTTTTATTATTATTATTCAGTTTATTTGTTTATTGGGTTTATTATTCATTCTATATTTATTTAAAACTAATTTGTGCCCTTTAGGTAAATTTTATATCTTATAGTAGTACCTACAGTAAATGCCTCATATTTTCATATTATATTATATATAATATAATATGATATATAATATAATATGAAATATTATATATATTATATTCAAAGTAGGTATTTGAGTCTTCGAAATGTAAAATATACCTGCTCGTTTTAAAAAGGCCCGAAGGAACACCGGCAAGATCTATTAATACACTTCTAAATACCTAGGTATTATTAAAAATTTTACATTTACAACTAAGTTTACTTGAAATATTTGAATTCTAACTAGATGTAGTAGTTAGGTATACACCAAGGAAATGTTCTACAAAAATATATTAATTATTTGCTACAAATACTTTTTGGAATATAGAGGTTATATTTAGGATAGGTTTACCTATTGGTTAGAATACATCGAATGAAACTCGAAGTCATTTAAGCCTTTATGTCAAACCTCGCCTCGCGGAAGAGAAGACCGGTTCGAATAGTACCTGTCATTGCAAACTGGATTCCAAATCAACGAATATGACAATATCTTTTATTGTCCAAGGTACAAAAGTACAGAATTATGTCCAAAAGTACAAAATTATATCATAAAGAACAAAATTATGTATCATTTTATAAAAAAAAAATAGTTTTACTATTAAAATAGTACATAATTTTGTTCTATTATTCGATACATAGATAGAAATATGTATTTATTACGTGAACGAGATTACAGCACAGTGCTTCAAGAATTTAAATATTTGTTTAAATAACTATATTAGTATGAAGTCATCATTTACACGCTCTATGAATGTTTTGTAATAGAATTGCCAGCGTATTAAGAGTTAAACAATAACAAAGGCAAGACGTTACCCACGGTCGAATGATTAAAGACGTATGTGCTTAATGACATGTAACATTTGTGTATTTTAACATGTAACATTTCCCATTTTCACGAAAACAACTTCATAAATTAAAATAAAAATGTACTTGTTTGTAAAAATTAACTTTTAAATGAATATAGAATAACAAAATGTTAATTTAAAATTTAATTCAATATACGCGAGTTAAATCCGTAAAAATAGTTTTTTATTTCAAAATAACAAAATCTGATACGAGCAGGAATTCGAACCAATGATCTTTGACAATTTACTCAGTTTGAATTATTGTAAATTCAGATATTGATGAAAACATTTAGTAAAGAAATTACAAGACTCTACTCACTTTGGACAATTTTTATTTCGGACTTAATCTATTTCAGAATGAAATAAAATAATTAGGTACTTAACAATATCTCAATAACAACTTATTTACATATATAGATATTTGTTACTATTATATTTTAAGTGACAACCCTACTCTGAACTATTCTAGCTGCCTTCGCTATGCGGTCACAACACAGCTAAAGCCAAGTACCGGTATTCAATCTATATTCGTATGTATCTAACTAGATTCTAGCAATATCTGTTCGCCAGTAATCTAGTTATAATGTACAGTAAAGATTCTAAGCTAAAATGTATTTTATTATTAAAACCGACATTGTAAAGTATTTCAATTATTATTATTAATAAGTAGATACTTCTTGTCTCTACAATATATAATATAAGTTTCACTCAAATCCTAAGAGCTTGGAACCTTGAAAATAATCTATGTCTTTAGGTAAATAAGATAAAGTTAAACTAAATTATCCTACGATTATTATCAACGGTTAAACGCGGAACTTTTTTTATCAAGCCATCAACAAATAACCGCCACTAAAGACCGTTAGCACCTGCTTACCAACAAACATATAGACATTCAATCATTGACACAAAAAAACATGCCGGATTATGAGAAAACCGGTAATTTAAAATTCATACACATCGTTCTTGGACAACAAATACTGTTATTAAAGGAAAGATCCCATAATGGTACATGCCCAAAAGTTACAGTTACCTTGTATAATCAATAACCTGGTTAAATCGTAAAACTTGCACCAGATTATAATAAATACCAAAAGTTATTCAATGCATATCCTAACATTAAAAGATATGAAACCGGTTATGAGGCATTTTAACGGATATTGGAGGGATCAGATTGATTGATGTGCCGACTCACCTGCCGTTAGGCGCTGATGGAGAGTGTACTAACTTCACCGCGAACAGGAACTGGATAGCACAGACTAGAAGACAGCAGAGATTTAGTGATAATGTCAACGCACACAATGCTAACGTCACTTCATACACCACTGCGAATTCCTCGGGGGCACTTGTCGCTGGTGAAGATATTTTCAATAGAAACAGAAGTGCCAAAAGTGCCAACAGCAAACTGACCAGGCATAGCAGTGCTAAAGAAGTCAACGCTTCCTCTGTAGCAGCTCGCGTGCTTCTCGATCTGCTAGAAATAGGTCTACTAGCTGGAATGCCTGTAGCATTTCCATTGGCAAGTTTGGGAGGCGACACTACCGGTATCGGTGTCACCACTGGCACTGGGACAGAGGGTGGCGGCTGGGCTCCCGGGCTGACACTTGCGGACGTTCCTCCTACGGAATGTTTGGAAGAGTCTAGAGTGGATACGTTGAGCGGGAGGTGGTGGTGCGGCCGCCGCGGCATGTTTTGGTATCGGTGGTCAGCATCGTTCGCCGCCGGCGGCCGCTGAGCATGCTTCAACATATCGCAGCTCTCACACTAAGGACCGCCATCGCGCGTTCTGGTTTCCCGGCATTCGGGCCGGCTCGGATTTCACTTAACACGACCACTGCGTACGGCGGACGCGACTCGACTGATCCCCCCACGACTCTACCTACAATTATGTCAATGAAACCGGTGCAGGGTGCATGCCGCCGTCTAGGCTTACCAAACCTCCCCAAACAATGAATTATCAAAACACTATTGTCTTAACATAAATCAAACATTAAATACAGACAATTAGATCCATTTGTATGGACGCGACTCTATGAATAACGTTTGTAAACAAAATAAAGCTAATAACAATATATTGAAAACATAAGCATTGATTTTAAAATGTATCGGTTACAATAACAATTATTAAATGATACAAATCTATAAGTCTTTTACGGCTTAAGTAAATAGGATTAAAACAATTACCTTCCAAGGCAATAAGAACTAACTAAAATTGAAGTAACAAAAAACTAAGTTCCATTGGCCCAAACCTGTTTACTGCAAACAGGGTCAAGGTATTTAATGTGAGAATTCCAAAATATTACAAAACTGCTTTTGTAATGAAGAAAAAGAACTTATGAGGTCTTTATATAATGGCCATCATTATAAATAGTTGATATTCTTGGACCGACCTTCCTGATTGTCTAATCTTATTTGGTCTTCCAGGGTTAGATAATCCGGTAAATTGCGTTTTATTGTTATTATTTTTATTGTGTTTCTATATGTTTTTATATTTTATTAGGTAAGTAATGTTATTTAACTTCTGACTAGAAATAAAAGGTTTATTTTTATTTATGTATATTGAAATAAAACTATTTTTATGTATTTTAGACTCGCGTAGAATCACATTTTAAATTTAACCCGACGTTTGCAGCTATCATGTTCACGGGAAGACGAGATATTGGTGTCCGTCAGTAAGTCAGTTAATTAGTCTATACCTCCAAAGATTTCTAATTATTAAATTTAATTAATTATACGCGATTTTGACCATAAAAAATCGTTTTATTTCCATTCATGAAGATTTAAACTATATTTATTTATACTTTGTTCTAAATTTGGTTCTGAAAAATGATCTAGGTTTTTATATAATCACCATATGGGCTACAGAAACTTTATAGTGTTAAATGTTGTGTGTTGGCACGTGGTTGGTACGAATGACACCTGCCCAGCAGATGTTTTGATATAATATATCTGACCAAAAAAATAATTCAACAACTTCATAGCTACATAATTCCTCAGAAGTTAACTCAGTAAGAAGTAATCCAATTTTGTTCTTCAGTTCATTACTTCCAATTAGCATGCTTTTAATTGATTTCTTTTAAATTTAATTATAAATTTATACACAAAAAAGATAACATATTTTACGAGAAACATTCTTTATATCTTAATAAATAAATAATAAGTTAAGTTACCTTCGACTTATCTTTTGAACTAAGTAATTTTAAAGATAAGTGTTAATGTAAATTCAATATATTTTTAATAACTTACCTCACAGTAACCTCATAATTTTAAATGTTAGGATAATAAAAAAAATATTAAAAGATTTGTTATTTTTACCTAATTGCTGATTAATTTATAATGAAGTATATTTTTTTAATAATAATATCACTTAACAAATTACATAAATTGATCTAACCCCTTAGTAGGCGAATTTTTTGCTTGTGTTAAGGATTAAATACACATTATAAATACTTCCAATATATTTAATAAACGGCCGAGCCGAAGAATACAGACATCTATTCTCATCACATACATGCCTGTCCTTGTCGGAAATCGAACACCAGCCCCTCTGCGCCGTGATACGTTAGACGGCTGCACCAACCACTCGACCAACAGCGCTATATTGAAATAACTTAAGCTGGTATTATTAGTATTAAACAAGAAAATAAATCCTGTCTCCTGGAAGTTGCAATGTCGCTGGGTCGAGGTAGGGATACATCATAGCGGCCATTTTTTTTTTTTTTTTTTAATTTTTAAAACATGCCTGGATACCGAACCCAAAAGGTAAAAATTGAATGTACTACTAAGACTTCGCTATCCGTCTGTCTGTCTTCAGGCTGTATCTCGTGAGTCGTGATAGCTATATAGTTGAAATTTTCACAGATCATGTGCTTTTGTCGCTATAATAGCAAATACAAAACAGAACAAAATAAATATTTAATGGGGGCTCCTATACAACTACTAATTAACAACGGCGCTTGAAATATTCTAAAAATATTTAGTTGTGTTTACTTAAAAAAAAAAAAAATTTAAAGGGTGGCTCCTATACAATCTGTTTTCCTTTTGCCGTTGTTTATATAAAATCGGACGGAACTCTCCGTACGCGAGTCCGACTCGCACTTAGCCAATTTTTGTTATGTTTATACTGTTGTCAAAATAAAAGTATAAGATTTGTGTTACTTTAAACAAATTGTTATTTGATTAAAAGTATCACAAATCTTATACTTATACTCTTACTGGTTGTTTTAATATGTAATAAATATTATTATATATTTATCCTACAATATCCCATCGTGTGGTGTTGCTAGTATTGATGCCGTTGCAAGTCAGATACGCCGTTGCAAGCTTGTCAAAGAATGCAGCTTTTCTAGTTAAGAACGCCATGTTAGTTTAGTACATCTAAACGTACGGATGAATCAATTTTATTGCTATATTAATGTGGTAAATCGTAAATGGGTTCAATTTGATAAAGTTTAATAAATAAAATAACGGTTGCTACCAAATTAACCATTTTAAGTAGTTTATATTCCTACTTTCAGAATTACTCCAATTATGTAATTAATATATTTTAATTTAGGAGTTAGTCGTTTTGTACTTATTGTTTTACAAACTTACCTAAGTCTTTTTTTAAACTGTTGATGTTCTGTTGAACTTAATGTTTAAAAATATCTATAAATATGTACAGTTAAAAATGTATATAAATATAGAATGAAAAATAAACCGATACGGGCAGGAATTCAAACCCGCGACGGTTTCCCAGTGAAACCGTCCCATCGCTCTACCAACTAAGCTACCGTATTGCTGTCCACCTTGGTGAATTAAGCATTATATACTCCTTTATAGGGACGGTGGTGACTGACTGGTGAATTTAAGTAAGCTTAACATGGCTATACATGTTTATAGACATTTTCAGTAGTTCAATTTCGGTAGTGGCATCTCTACAATGTTTATCTATACTGCAAAGTTAGAAACATTGTTTAGGATTTTCGAAAGAAACCTAATAGATGTCACCACCGTCCCGATAAAGACGATCACATGTATAAATTTAAATAAACTTAACATGGCATACATGTTTATAGATATTTCCAAACCTCTATAGTTATGTTAGCTTATTAAAATATTGAATAAATATAGAATTAATCTAATCATATAATAAAATTATCACTGATCTATTTCTGTACATGGAAAATTAAAAAAAAAACATCATCATTTTTATAAGCTTTTATATAAGCAAGAGAACCCAAAACAATGTTTTTTTCGTTTTGTCTGTATGTCTGTACGTTTGGGCACGCTAATCACAAAAACGGATTAATCGATATGGATGCAGTTTTCGGGAAAATAGTGTCATGGGATTCTCTTTATATTTAGGTTTTTTATAACAATCGGTTAATAAATAAAGAATTTAATAGTCTCTTTTTGTCGTACCATTGCTACTTACCAGTTTGAAGGTTTATAGTTTTTACATACATTGGTAAGTAAAAAGGGTACGTTTTATCAAAATCGAAATCTACGCGTACGAAGTCGCAGGCACAGCTAGTTAGATAATATATTGAAATGCTATAAATCTATACATATAATAAAATAATCACTGATCGATTTCTGTACCTTTATAAGAGCAAGAGAACCCAAAATAATGGTTTTTAATTTTGTTTGTTTGTCTGTATGTCTGTATGTTTGTGCACGCTAATTGGAAACGGCTTAACCAATTTGAATGCGGTTTTCAAGAATATATTGTAATTATATTCACTTAACATTAAGTGTTTGTTTTATTTAAATCGGTTAAGAAATAAAAAAAGTTATGTAAATTTATGTCAATCACGTAATGGGTAGAATACAAATCTTCTTCTATCTATATCTATCTTCTTCTATACATATAATAAAATCGTCACTGAGCCATTCCTGCACATGGAATCAAAAAAAAAATAAACATCATAGGGGGGCTTTATAAGAGCAAGAGAACCCAAAACAATGGTTTTTCAGTTTGTCTGTATGTCTGTATGTTTGTGCACGCTATCTCAAAAACGGCTTAACCAATTTGAATGCGGTTTTCAGGAATATATTATCACATCTTTCACTTAACATTTAATAAATAATAAATCAGTTAAAAAATTAAAAAGTTATGACAATTTATGTAATTGACGTAATAGGTACCATGAAAATCTTATTCTATACATGTAATAAATCCGTAGAGAAGTCTTTGTACATTGAAAATATTTAAAAAAAAATAGCAGGATGTGAAGTAATAACTAATATAATCCAATTTCAGCATTTTTAAAATCTTTGTTTGTTTATCTGTTTGTCTTTTAGTTGTACACACAACACGAAAAAAACATATTTTCCATTATATACGCCTTTAACATTAACCTTTATATAAGCAAGAGAACCCAAAACAGTCTTATTTTCAATTTGTCTGTTCGTCTGAATGTTTGTATTTTTGTGCACGCTAATCTCAAAAACGGATTAATCGATTTGGATGCAGTTTTCGGGAATATATAGTCATGGGATTCACTTTATATTGTGTTTTTTTTACATTAATCGGTTAACAAATAAAGAAGTTAATAATTTCTTATATTCGTACCATTGCGGAAAGACATTTTTCCAAACTTCAAATAGGGATCACTTCAGGGAATAATAATACCCTTTACAATAAAAAAAATATCTGTGATTAAAAATTATAAAAAGATATTAGAAATACTCCAACACGCAAAAAATACTTGACGGTGTTTGATGAAACTTTGAAGTGTTATAGTTTATACATTGGTATGTACAAAGGGTAGGTACGTTTTATCGAATCGCAATCTACGCTTACGAAGTCGCAGGCACAGCTACTATATAATAAAAATCACACTTTACAAATCACAAAAGAGCAATCAGTCAATTCATAATGAAACAAGAAATAAATCATTTATTTTCTTACAAATAAAAACATGTAACCGAACTCGATACTAATAATATTAAATAAATACATAAATAAATTTGCTATCAATTGCGTAATTATTGGCACAAGGTCAGTGGCAACTTGTTATTTGCTAAGGATGGCAGAGGTCACTACAGATAATATAATATAAATCTTGACATCAGTTCGCGCCTTTGCTCTAAGAAAAATGGGAGCGTGAGTACAACACTACAATATTTTAAAATATAACTATGCATATAGCATTTCTATCAACAACTCTCAATACCTACATAATATGTGAAAAGTTAACTTACTGTGTATATTTCTAACAATGAGGTTATTAGTTAACCAAGTGTTAACTTGCAGTGACATAAAAATTTAATTATATTGTTTAGTCATTAAAGTAATTTTATAACACAGTTTAAGCGTTTCAAGTGTTTATTAGGTTATATAAGAAATTCAAAGTCATTGTCAAATAACTTGCTAACCTTGAAGTACTTTGGCGTCTGTGTTACCTTGTTATTATATTGTAACGTATTTATTATATAAATATAATTAGTTAGTAAGCAAGTAACATACCTTATGAAGATATTAGTTTATAGTAAGTTAGCTTAGAATATTATGAACTGGGTGTAAACTGACATAATATAATACATTTTTATAAGGTATAACCATGTGCTCGTTTTTAATCGTTATTTGAACAGAGTTGCCATTCGAAGGTATTAACTAGTGATTAAAAATAATAGAAATTTATTCTTGTTATATTGGTACCGTAGAATCATAATAAATGGTATTTAATTAGTAACAATTAATACTATAGTACATACTTACATGATTTGTTACAATTACTTCGATAATTTGTTAAGGAAACTTAGAAATCAAGAAACAATATCAAGGACTGGTTAATCTATTCTATTCTATAAACCGGTCTCAGACATTTCTACACATTAATTACAAATAATTTGAAAGACTTAGCAGTAAATCATGGAATTTCAAAGAACTTATTCTATTTTTAGGCCAGTTATGGATGTCATAGTGGTTGGTTGTGGAGCGTCTGGTATTGCAGCTTTGAGACGACTCCACGATAACGGTGTCAGAGCCATAGGTTTGGAAGCTGCTGATAGAATCGGAGGTAGAATTAGATCTGTTCGATTTGCAAATAAGTATCTTGATTTGGGTGCTGCTTGGTAAGTATTTTATTTACTACATGTTATAAATATGATTTAGGCCTAGCTGGAGAAGAGGCTAGCTTGTATTTGTTTGTTTTTGCTGTAAACAAAAAAAAAATCCTAATCGTAAAAAAGGTTTTATATATTCACATATTTTTAATCGAAAAAACTGCTTTTCAGGTGCCATGGCGAAAAAGATAACATAGTTTTCGACCTAGCCAATCCATTAGGACTTCTAGGAAAACCAAAACCAGACAACAAATGGTTTATATCTTCAAACGGTGATCTGATATCGAATGAAATCGGTGAAGATATACTCCAAGCAGTTAATGATGAAGTTGCCAAAGCTGACAAAAACACTAAGGGGTCTATATCTGAATGTTTACGAAATGCGTAAGTCGTAAAAAATCTTTTACCTAAACTTTAATAACAATATTGCGGATAAAACCATAAGAGTATTATTCTTTATTACCGAATTAAATGAAACTTGCGTTCCCAGGAAATTAGGTTTTGGAATATATTTTATTACATACTTTCTATTGGTTTTAAATAATAGTTATTACCACATTCCAGATCCAAAACAAATGTTACTCTCCTAAAAAACGCAAAATTGACACAATCATTCATAGAATGGTTTGAAAGAAACAACCATGTTGGAGGTCAAGATGACCCAAAGAAAGGAAAGTCGTTGAAGGGTTTAGAAGAATTTTGGGCTAAAGGAGAATTCATGATTAATTGGAAAGGAAATGGATACAAAAGTATTCTGGATATTTTGCTGGTAAATTAATAATATCACAGGACAAATTACACACATTGATCTCTCCCCTAAGTAAGCAAATTATTTGCTTGTGTTAAGGATGTGAGACAAAAATACACATACATAGAAATAGACATTATAAATAATGAGAATATACTTAATAAACTACCAAACCCAGAAATACAGACATATATGCCTGTCCCTGTCTGGAAACGAACCCGAGCTCCATTGAGCCGCTATATGTTAGGCATCTATGCCGACCACTCGATCAACGGGGCGGTTATTTGATTTTGATATTAAAGGAAAAAAGTTGGTATATTAGATGTTTAATTGCAGAATAAATACCCTGATAGCCGCAAAGAACTGCCAATACAAATTCACTTAAATAAAGAAGTAGAGACTATAAAATGGCGAACGAGCAAACCGGAACTAGACTCTGGCAACCCACTCGTTCAAATTAGATGTAAAGATGGCAGCTTGTATGCCGCGAAAAGTGTTATCATAACGGTTTCTATTGGAGTTTTGAAAGAAAGGTTGGTGGCTATAAATTAAAACTAAATCAGTGGTATACGTTTGAACATTACGAAAACTTTAGTTTACCAAATTTCAAATCAAAACTATTATACTCTATGAATCGAAATCTATTTAAATATTCCAAAAATATATATTTACTTGTTGTTGTTGTTGTACGATTTAATAAATTGTGATATTTTTCGTAATATCAAAACTCGCAATAGATATACAGTGCCCGCTTCCTTCTATAACGAATCTTGATTATAAAATGTAAAATTTTCAAATTTTTAGTAAGTTTAACTGGTGTACGATATTCAAAACTACAATCTTTTATTTTATAAACAATTTTTTTTTTATACAATCTAGGGCAATGCTCGACTACAAATAAGATTATTATATTAGTACATAGGTATATACTATTTATAGATATTACAATATTATTGTATACATTCCTCAGACACAGCGTTCTATTTAACCCACCATTGCCAGTAGAAAAAATCAACACAATAAATAATCTCCAATTCTGCGTTTTGGATAAAATATATATTGAATTCGAAGATACCTGGTGGCCGAAGTCCCCAGCGAATATTAGTATTCTCTGGACTGAAGAAGATAAATCCAAATTCTCCACCAATGAAAGATGGATAACCGAAATATTTGGCTTTATATCTATTGATTCTCAACCAAATGTTTTATTAGCTTGGATTTATGGTAAAGGTGCGGAAGAAATGGAAAAAAATAGCGAAGAAGATGTTAAAAAGGGTGTTCAAAAGTTGTTGCAATTTTTGTTCAGTAAACAATTCAAAGTTAGTCCCATAAAATCAATTATAAGGTAAAATTTTATATACTTTTATATAAATTCATTTATCTTTATTAACTAATTATTACAAGCCGATATTTAGTTAAAGTATCAAATTAAAAATTCTATTTGAGTTTCATCATAATAAAATATTTTCGAATTTTACTGTAAACCAAATACAATAAAAATCTAATTCATGTAAACCTTACTTTAAAAACCTATTTTAACGAATTTTAGAACACAATGGGCATTAAATCCTTTAGCACGTGGTGCTTACGCGTACAGAAGTGTTGCTACTGAGGAAAATGGCGGCAGCGCTGTAATTATGAGCGAGCCATTGTATCATGGAAATAACTTTCCCGTGGTATGTTTTGGGGGAGAAGCGACATCCCACCACCACCACTCCGCTGTACATGGGGCTGTGGAAGCTGGGTTCAGAGAGGCCGATAGATTGATTGCTAGTATAAAAAAATAAATATTTTTGGTAGCTTGGTAGCTATTAATATATTTTTTTACAAATGTTATGTTTAATTAATATAATAAAAATATTTTTTCAAATTCATTATTTTATTATAATTATAATTAAAACCATAATTGTAATTGTCACTGAAATAAAATTCAACTTATAAACATAATTGGTAAGCAAATATCAAATAAAATACTTATATCACTGATATGAATTAAAAATTAATATTCCATCGTAATCAACTAAAAATCATAAAAATGTATCAAATTCAATCCATTCATAAAATGTATAACTAAAATTTTAGCTTCAATCCCTGATTGGAGATTGATTAATAATTTTCATCTCACTATGCATACACAACATCAGACTTAATAGTTTCAGTGCTAATAATATTTCCATCTTCATCAACATCACACATCATTATTTCTACAGCATTATTTTCTTTTTTTGGAACAATTTCCATATCATTATCGGCAGTATTTTTTAAAGTTATTTCAAATCTTTTGGGTGTGGTTTCAGTGGCCTCTGCTGTTTGTTTGAGATCGAATTCAAATGTGTTATTCAGTGATTCCTTTGGTCCGCTGTAACCATCTACTATTTTCTTGGAAACTTCTAGAACTTCGAACCGTGTTGTCGTAAGTCTGTACATCCCATCTTCACTTATTTGATACCTAAAATTAATATAATAATATAAGATAAAAGCCGATTTTACAAATGTCGATTTAGTAACTTTATACTTGACGACTTATCAACACTCAAATAAATCTCGATATAATTTATATTCGAAATAATTTTTATACTTTGACAGTTTTTTGAAGTAAAGCTGTCAAAATCTAAAATGTATTATTTCACTAAATCTGGACATCTGGATTTAGTGAAATAATACATTTTAGATTATAGAGGGATTATAGGCATTCCATTAGGCAATTTTTATAAATTTAAGTAAGTCCATTAAAATAGCATAGAAAAAATCTTATAAAAAACCTTCTTGACTTAAAATTTTTTAAGATCTCAAGAACTTTAAAAATATATAATTTTGATTTTGAAAATATCTTTAAACATGTATAGCCATGTTAAGCTTATTTAAATTTATATAAATATAGAATGTAAAAAACCGATACGGGCAGGGATTCGAACCCGCGACTACTGGGAAACCGTCCCGTCGCTCTACCAACTGAGCTACCGTATCGCTGTCCGTCTCGGTGAATTAAGCATTCTATATGTGATCGTCTTTATCGGGACGGTGGTGACATCTATTAGGTTTCTTTCGAAAATCCTAACCAATGTTTCTAACTTTGCAGTATAGATAAACATTGAAAAGATGCCACTACCGAAATCAATTTTGAAAATATCTTTAAACATGTATAGCCATGTTAAGCTTATTTAAATTTATATAAATATAGAATGTAAAAAACCGATACGGGCAGGGATTCGAACCCGCGACTACTGGGAAACCGTCCCGTCGCTCTACCAACTGAGCTACCGTATCGCTGTCCGTCTCGGTGAATTAAGCATTCTATATGTGATCGTCTTTATCGGGACGGTGGTGACATCTATTAGGTTTATTTATCTTTTCAAAGTTTATCTATACTGCAAAGTTAGAAACATTGGTTAGGATTTTCGAAAGAAACCTAATAGATGTCACCACCGTCCCGATAAAGACGATCACATATAGAATGCTTAATTCACCGAGACGGACAGCGATACGGTAGCTCAGTTGGTAGAGCGACGGGACGGTTTCCCAGTAGTCGCGGGTTCGAATCCCTGCCCGTATCGGTTTTTTACATTCTATATTTATATAAATTTATATAATTTTGGTTCAAAAACTACACGTGTTTCATTTCAAAAATCATGTAACTAAAGGAATAAGTACATATAAATGGTAGACAGGGTTATTTGTAATTAGTTGACCACCTCTTGCAGGCAGCCTCTTTACATCAATCCGAACAACATTTGTTCTACGACTTTTAAAAATTAATAGTTTTTAAAACTTTAATTTTCTCATACAAAAATAATTTGCTGTGTCTGAACTGGCCACTGGAACTCTGAGTGTCGCCATACCGACAATCAGAGTCAGCCCGAGCGTCAGTACAAAAGAGAAAGCATTTTTTTGTTTCGTTTCGTTTGATGTTGAGAGGCTGCCTGCAAGAGATGGTCAACTATTCAAAATAACCCTGTATTCTTTACAATAGTATAAAAAAAAATACCTAAACCGGCTGTGTCCAAACGGCCATTGTACTCCATGAATTTTAACCAAATGCGTGGTCAATCTAGTTCCTCTTGAGAATATCTTCACATTCTTCTGACAGAGATGACACGCGTACTTCTTTACATCTTTCTTCTTCTTTTTTTCATTATCTGAACTGTCTGAATCGTCGGTGCATTCATTCGTCTTCTTTTTCTTTACTTTACGAGTGTGTGTTAGTATGTGCTTGCGAAGATCGCATTTTGTCACCGCTCTGTAAAATAATATTAGTTTTTTAATAACTATTCATAAACATATATATATATACATACACTATATGTATTTAATTGCAAATAACATTTATTACTTTTACAGTGTATTAGTTTAATACACAAATATAAAACAATTAAAATATAAAAATTTATTCGAAGTGGTATCCATTGGCCGCAATACAGTCCTTAAAACGTTGAGGCCAGTTATCAATAGAAGCACGCGCTCTTTCCATGAGGAAATTCTTCACTGCCAATCGTATGGATTGTTTTAGAAACTTCAAATTATCATAGCGTTTAGAGCAAAAACTGACTCTCTCTAAAACTGACCATAAATCATAATCCAGCGGATTAGGATCGATACTAGACGACGGTCAGTCTTCAGCTCTGATGAAATCCGAGACGTTCGCTTCCAACCAAGACTGAGTGGACCGAGCTTTATGACCCGGCGCCGAGTCTTGCTGGAAGGACCATACTTAGTTATTGAACTTGGTGTTATTAAGAGATTTAACTACCTTCCCAAGAATGGTATGTTGATACACTTGTGCCGATGTTTTAATGCCTTTTTCACAAAAATATGGCTCAGTCACTCCTTCATAGCTAACACCCCACCAAACCATCACTGGAGTCGGATAGTGGCCACGTTGCACTCTGTCGAGTAATTGGGAAGCTTCCTTAGAGCTTTGAGCATAAATAATATTTTGTTTGTTAAAATGTTGTTCAATTGTGGATAATTCTCATCCGTTAACAACATTTCTCTATGAGCTCCCTTTGCGTACCGCTTCAGTAGTTGTTTCGATTTTACCACCCTATTCATCTTTAATTTACCAGTTAAGAAATGACCAGTGCGTCTCTTATAGGCTGCAAGGTCTCGGTTCTAGGTGCTATCTTCATTACCCGAGATAAAATCTTTTGCTTTCAGACAGGATTTCTTCGAATTCTTCCCCTTACTGTTTTGACCACCTTTTTGGTACAAACACTACATGGACGGCTAGGTCTTTCTCTGTCACAAACAGAGGAAGTCTCATTGTACCTATTCATAGCCCGGTGCACAAACATATGACTAATACCAAGTGTATCAAGAGTTTTAAAAATTGTATGTGGCTCCACACCTACTTTATGTAATGCAATCACAGCGATTCTGTTCTCTTCATCACCCCACTACATTTTTAAATTGTAACAGTATTTATGGCCAGACTAAGTATATATACAGGGTTTGTAGTTAATTGACTAACTCTTGCAGGCAGCCTCTCTACATCAATACCAACAACATT
Source organism: Napeogenes inachia (assembly GCA_959347355.1). Lineage (NCBI taxonomy): Eukaryota > Metazoa > Arthropoda > Insecta > Lepidoptera > Nymphalidae > Napeogenes > Napeogenes inachia. The sequence continues at coordinate 4,935,759 of OY365792.1, forward strand.
CGTTCTACGACTTTTTGCAAATTTTGATAAACAACACAAAAAAAACGGAAAAAATGTTTACTGCCTCTTTTACTTATTACTCTGTATTTTGTAAGAAGTACTTAAAAGGTCAATGTCCGGGCGTCATCCCCACGCTCAGTGTTAATACCAGTTCAGAGCCTCTGAACTGGTATTAACACTGATACATTTTGTATGGAAAAACTAAAATTTTAAAAACTGTTAATTTTAAGATTGGTAATTTGCAATCTGGGATATACATTTTGTATGGAAAAACTAAAATTTTAAAAACTGTTAATTTTAAGATTGGTAATTTGCAATCTGGGATATACATTTTGTATGGAAAAACTAAAATTTTAAAAACTGTTAATTTTAAGATTGGTAATTTGCAATCTGGGATATACATTTTGTATGGAAAAACTAAAATTTTAAAAACTGTTAATTTTAAGATTGGTAATTTTCAATCTGTAAGTATGTATTATAGTAAGTATTCAAGTCTGTTGGTGGAGTTGCGACACCATATTAGTTAATTGTACTATATATTATTGAAAAACAATATGGTATGTGATAAACTATATGTTTTACGACTAATTCAATATCCTATTTTTTGTACTTTTAATTGTGACTGTGCGCATGGAACGAAGCATTCACTAATTTGACAAAAAATATGTGTTTAATATATTTTAAATTTAAATATTGAGATTAATTGTTCAGATTCCTAGATTATTGAGAATAATTTAATAAAACTAAAAATAATAATAATAGTAAACTAATGTAACAAAAAAATACTGTACTTCTAAAAAATACTTTAAAATAGTACATGTTCACTGGTGTTTGTAAAACAATATATACTTTAAAAAAATGTGTCAACTTGTCCTTTAGGACTTATCACACACACGCGCACATACACCTACACAACACAAAACAATTTTACACATACACTTTCACACATACACAATATACTTTTACACATACAAAATCCACGCACATACACATAAAACCTCGTACCTATACACACAGTGGGGGCACGCGAAGGAGCGCGCGTGATCGTCAAGATGTCTGTACCGCACGTGGTGTGCGAGCGCAGCGGGCGTGGTGGCGGACATGTCGCACAGTGTGCACGCGTACGCGGACACGTGCTGACGTGCGTGCTCCCGCTGCAGGTACGCGGTGGCGAGCACGGTGCCACACATGTTGCATGGGTAGCCGGTTGATGGATCCACGTTCTGGAATTAATAAATACTACACTTCGTCATACGTTTCAGTTACAAAAATGGTTATGTCAGACAGACGTCTAAAAGTTAAAAAACTCGATCAAATCCGAATACAAGTAATTTAATTGACCATTTAAAAAAGTTATCATTACTGAGTACATAAAAAGTATCATTTAATATTTTGTGTCCACCGATGGTTCAATGCGCAATTTTTTAAGGTAAGGAAGCGCATTGTAAGGAAACAATTTTCTCTAATTCGAAACCAATTTGAACATTTATTGGAATAAATGGAATGCACAAAGATTATCGGGATAATCTGGGCTATAAACTATTCGTAAACTAAATTTCATCCAAATCCATTCATTACTTTTTAAGGAACCAACATACAAATTTTCACATTTATAAATATTATATTAGCTAGATTTATTAGGTATATAATATTGGACATTGGAATATTAAAACCATATATACCTGTCTTGCTAGATGATCAGTCAATTTCCTGTTACAAGTGAAGTGTCGGCCGCAGTGGAAGCATGCAATCGTCTTCTCTTGGGTGTGGGAACGTAAGTGCAAAGCTAGGGTATACCCTTTATTAAATTTTGCTCCACACCCAGCCCAGGAACAGAGATGGTCTTCCGAGTAGAATATGTGTTCCTTTATATGGTCTAAGAATGCCTGGAAATGTATTTGCTGATAAAGTATACAAATTTATAGTTTTTTTTATACATATCTTAAAATAAAATGCCGCCTAGTTGGTCGAGTGGTTAGTGCAGATACATAACATATAGCGGCTCAATGGGACCGGGCTCGATTTCCGACGGGGACAGGCATGTATGTCTGTATTTCTGGGTTTGGTCGTTTATTAAATATATAATCAGTATTTATAATGTGTATTTCTATGTATTTGTATCGTTGTCGGATACCATTAACACAAGCACAAGACAATAATATGCTTACTTAGGGGTTTTATCAGTGTGTGTAATTTGTCCAGTGATATTATTATTTTTATAAATACCTGTATAGAAAAGAAAGTCTCTGTACATCCCACCCACATACAACAATGATCGTTCTTTAGTACGGGTAATTTGTTACGATTACTGGAATCCTTCTTGCATTGATCGAGTTTTAAAGTGGCCCTGGCGTTAAAACCTATAGCCAATAGTCTTGCATGATACGCGTGGTAGTTAATATGGCGTACCATTTCCACATAATCTTTGGTTTTATGTCCACAAACATCCCATAAACATACCAAGTCCACTAAAATAAAAGTTAATCATATTATTAACTATATATTTACCCTGCTATGCTCACATGAAGTTCATGACAAATCTGACAAAATTTCGATTAATTTACGTGAATATATTCGGGCAAATGGCTTCCGAAAGTTTAAATAAATATATATTTTTTAAAAGTTAGTTACATTTTGAGATGCAACTGGTTTCATAGAATAACCGAATACTATTCGGTTTAATCTTTACCGAACCGAATAATCGGGAGATTTATTCGATTTACCATTTCATTGTTTCTTTTTCATAAACAGGTTCTATGTACGTTTTGTGTGGCTGCTGTTTAGATGAATAAAAATGTTGATTTGCGGTTAAAATATATATTTTTTGAGGCTTAAATATAAATTCTGATTTAAGTATCAAAATAAATGTTGACTATACTAAATACTAATTATAGGTTAGAAATAATAAAATAAATATATTTACTTGATATGTTTCGAAATAAATGTTGATTTGAAGCTCAATTGCTTCATATTATTAAGCTTTATTCAGCACGTTATTTATAAGATTTCTTCTATGACATAAATCTTAGTTTTGTTTTTTAGTTCTTTACCGTGTCGTTTAGCCAAAGAAATAGAAATACTCCAACAGAATATATTCGGCACCAAAACCTAATAATTCGACCGAATACAGTCTACAGATAGCGAAAAAAATACCGAATATTTGGCGCATCTCTAGTCATATTGTTCCAATAGTATACCACCATATTATAGTATGTACTATAGTACATGTACATGTATATCATACCACTACCACATAAGTCTAGCTATAACACAACAACAATGATAAGTACCCATGGTGAAGCACTACCATGTGTACATGAGTTGTATGAGTTTTTTGTATACTGGATAACAGTCATAATTTGTTTAGAATTTATTGTGTAAGACTTTCTTACAATAATAAAGATGTTTAATATTTTATGTGAATTGAATAAATATATGCTCTACTAGGATTGTTGTCATATTTCTTTATTTATTATTAATTAGAACAGGCAAACAATTTCAACAGTTTGTATTTATGCAAAAAATAAATTATGTTAATTCTTCTAAGATGCAGGTAAAATATATATGGAAGTAAATATCATATTTCTAATGCTAATGGTAAAGTAACTTTATATTTGGATCACTTCAACTACTAGTGGGGCTGAATGTACATAATACTGATACTAGTACAAGTTAGTAGACTAGGTACAGGTACAGGTACTAGGTATAGCTACTGTAGTTTTAGTACTGGTGTGATAATTATGTTATACATTAATAGTGAATTATAATTACCTTCCGCTTCCATTTTAATAACATGAAGATCTGAGGCATGACTGGTGACATGCTTTTGAAAAGCTTTGTAATCTTGGAACCAGCACCTGCAGGATTGCCATTCACACTCTAAACGCAGGTTGTCTTTACGAAGACGAGGCAATGGCTGAGTAAATAAGATTATTTAAGTAAATTCCTATTTTCAAATGAGACTAATTATAATAACTTATAGATATTTGAGTAGCAAGACAATAATTAAATATGATAATTTTAATATAATTCTCAATGTTTATTTACCACGGACTGCGGTTCAACCACCGGTTCGTCGACTCCTGCTGGCACCGTAGCCTCGTCTTCCGCAGCAGATAACAAAAATTTCTTTCGATGTGCATTTGTTTCTATTATAAACTGAATATCATTTTGATTTTGAAGGTTGAGTTTGCCCGGATTGTTTTGTTGTTGCAGCCAGTCGGTACACCGTTTTAGTTTAAAGTTCGTTACGTCGGAATTATTAAGGGCAGGTTTCTCCATAGCGCTCTTATTTCGAAAGATAACAAAGTTATAATATGTGTCTTACATTTATCATTGAGATTCTCATATTTAATGTTATTTTTTTAAATGAATTTAATTGACAACATAACACACTAAATACTACTATAAAATATACTATTTACTAAATACTAGACATCTGACAAGTGACAAGGGACAATTGACAATTATAGTGAATGTAAATTGCCAGATTCTAAATTGATCGTCACGGTGAGTGCGAAAGCGATCTTGTGGTATCCCACTAAGGAAACGAAAATAACGATTTACAGTATTTAACATTATTATTTTTTACATTTATAATTGCCAAATCCAGATGTCGAAAATCTAAGAGTTGTCCAAGAGCTTATTTAAAATTTTAATGATTAAAATCCTACAATTATCGTCGAAGATAAAGATAAGGAAATGTGTGGTCATAGTTACTTTAGTTTTAAAACCCGAAGGATTGGACTTGCACCCTTATTTCATCATTGTTTAACATATTCTGAATAATTAATAATAATAGTATCATAATATTTGAAAATATCTATAAACATGTATAGCCATATTAAGCTTATATAAATATAGAATCAAAAATAAAATTTTCTCAGTAGTCGCGGGTTCGAATCCCTGCCCGATTCGGTTTATTTTTCATTCTTTATTTATATAAATTTAAGTATCATAATAATTAATAGTAGAATAGTTTCCATTTTCAGATTGTAGATTTGTTGGTAGATAAACTAATAAACAAATCTCTTTCCCACATTGAACCGCAGATTACTTTTAAAACGCAATCTGTTACTAGCACTTATTTAAAAAAAATAAACTTGATTAAATTTTGGCCGTAGAAATGACCTATAGAATAACATATTACAAATTTAAGTTTTTTTTATTTTACATTTTGCACAAAAACTTTTCAATGGGATCGGAAAGAGGAGTGTGCCTTGAGCCTTCCTTCAATTCAGTAGTAGAATACATTTTGGAAACATATTTTATTCTTGTTACCGATTATGTGTTTCAATAAAACTATTATGTAAGAAAAATATAAAAAATATATCTAATTATCTTATTTACAGAATACTTATCCGCTTAATTAATAATTAGATTTTTTGATTTACATTAATGATCATTAATTATTTGACTGGTATTGCCATTTGCTTTTGCTTGACAGTTCTTTTAAGTTTCATTAAAGTATAAAAACGTGCGTGCCAGGGAGCTAGCGCGTAAAGTGCGGCGTATTGAGACTGGGAAAGAGTCCCCACGTTGCATATTTATAATATTATTAATCAATTATCGTAAGTAGTTCGTTTTATTAACCGTGTAATAAAAGCGGTCTGACGATTGGTGAGCACTTTATTCCGGTGCTGATGAAATCAACTATAACTCTAGAAGAAGTAGTGAATAAATTAGATCATCTCCCTTCACCGTTAGCTACCAGAATGCCAAACATCAAGGTTTTCAGCGGGAGCTCGCACCCTGACTTAGCTCAGAAGATCGTAGATCGCCTGGGTATAGATCTTGGTAAAGTGGTAACCAAGAAATTTAGTAACATGGAAACATGTGTTGAGATCGGAGAATCTGTACGTGGTGAAGATGTTTACATCGTTCAAAGTGGCAGTGGTGAAATCAATGATAATCTGATGGAATTACTGATTATGATAAATGCTTGTAAAATTGCATCCGCATCTCGAGTAACCGCCGTAATTCCGTGCTTTCCATACGCTAGACAGGACAAAAAAGACAAAAGTAGAGCTCCAATTACGGCTAAACTCGTCGCAAACATCTTATCAGTATCTGGAGCGGATCACATAATAACAATGGACCTTCACGCGTCACAAATTCAAGGTTTTTTTGATATCCCCGTTGATAACCTCTTCGCGGAGCCGGCGGTGTTAAAATGGATCAAGGAGAACATACCGGATTGGAAAACTAGCATTGTAGTCTCGCCCGATGCTGGAGGAGCTAAAAGAGTAACTTCAATTGCTGATCGCCTGAATGTGGAGTTTGCTCTTATTCATAAAGAACGAAAAAAGGCCAATGAAGTTGCATCAATGGTGTTAGTTGGTGATGTAAAAGACCGTATTGCTATTCTGGTTGACGACATGGCTGATACATGTGGAACTATTTGCCATGCTGCTGAAAAATTAATTGAGGCCGGTGCTATAAAAGTTTATGCTATATTAACTCACGGAATATTCTCTGGCCCCGCTATTTCACGAATTAACAATGCTTGTCTAGAGGCTGTAGTCGTTACAAACACTATTCCTCAGGAAAGGCACATGCAGGATTGCCCTAAAATCCAATGTATTGATGTTTCAATGATGCTGGCGGAGGCTGTGAGACGTACACACAATGGCGAGTCCGTTTCATATCTGTTTTCAAATGTTCCATATTAGTTTTAAACTTCTTTTTATACTTACTATTAGGGTATGGTCTCCAACATATTCATAGTGGCTTAAATTTGATAACAGACATGCTTTTTATTGGTTGAAATAGTAAGCATAGTGAATTTAATGAATGTAACATCAATGGAATGTTGGAAACTAATTTAGTGTTAGATTTAATCTCATTAAGTTAATATAAGTCTAGTGTTGTCATAACTTAAATCAACTTATGTTGATTCATAAATCTATGAACTTTTATAATTGTATTTTGATAGAAATTTCACATAAAGTTTTCATATTGTTTTGTGTTACAGGCCATATCATTCACATGATATACATTTTAGTTAAGTTTTATTGGCTATAAAAATACCTATAACAAATTATAAAATTCACGAGTTTTCTTTTTAGTTCAAGATATAGCTGTGAGATTTATTTGTTTTTATTTCAGAGATCTAAAAACTTTACTTTTAAGAAAAACTTTGTGTAATGAATATTGAAAAGACAGTTTTGTTTCTTTTACCTAAATATAATTTTTAATTCATTTATAGAAACAGGATGCAACAATACAATACTTTTTATAGTACAATATTTCATGTTTAAAATATAAATATTTGATACATTTTGTGGCCTTCATTTGTATTAAAAAGTAGGTAAAATAAGTAGCATTAAAATAATGCGTATTTTTTTAGTTAAATATAATTGGTTAAATAAAAAGTGAAATGAAGTCTTTGGCTCCTAAATAAATTGGCAAGGTTTATGCTGCTAAATATGTACATTTTGAGAAAAAAATATATAATAAAAATTAACATTAACTTGGCTCTTTATTGTGACAACAAAACAAGTTTTATTCAATCATCTAACCTATCATTTCTTATTTTTCAGATGCTAAGAAACCTGTGGTCTTATATTCCTTACTTCCATATCAACTTGCTATCAAGTTTGTTAAATTAAACTATCAAGTCCACTTTATTTGCGTTATGAGTTACATCAGATCTTCAATAATATGATTTGACCCGAGGTCAGGAGGCAGTGATGTAAATGGTTGGTACGAGCGCGTCGCGACCGATATCAACCTAAAGAAATAACATTGACAGGTCAAACATATTGTTAAATGACAAATATAAATTAGATAAAACGTCTAAAGACTGAAAAATATAAATTAGATAAAACGTCTAAAGACTGAAAAATATATTGAAAACAATTTATAACTAATTTAAGAACGAAATCCAATCTAGAACAGCAGTTGTCTAGTATTTTATTCAAATCTGTTTATTTATAGTAGAATATTATTGATTTACATACGATTTGATGAGTACGAAATAAGATTTGATAGAGGAGAAGAAACGAAAGAGTAAATGTCGATTCGGGTTATTTGATTATTCGCAATCATGAGCGATGAACCAAATATAGGTATGAGCTTAAAATCGTTACATAATTTGAATCTTCCATTGTTGTCATTTGAGATGTTTATTTTGTAAACTAAAAATAGATGTGCGAAAATAACGTATTATGATTACAGTATCAAACTGTTTGTAATACATGTACGTATAATCTACGTATTAGAGAAATGTCATTTTAGAGTTCAAAGAGTATGATGAAATTACATAACATAACTATTTTTGATAGTGTGGTGATTTCCGAGACGAAAATAAACTAAAATCCTTTATCATTCGCCGGCTAATCTTTTTTGTACAAAAATCTAAATAAAATATGTCAATTGACTGAACCATTACGTGAAAAAAATTATGTACCTAATAATAAAAATAACTTAGATTATTTTATTTAATGCATTCAAGGTATTTGACATAGGTGTTGTAAAGTATTTATGTTCACGACAAGACGAAATCGCTTCAGCGGATGTATAATAACAATCTCGAGAGAGTACATTAGCACTCCAAGAAGTTAGAAATTATATTTTCTATTTTATATAAATATTATATTTTTTTAAATCTACAGCTGACCTAAAATAAATACAAGCAAGTTCTGTAACTGTGCTTTATTAGAAATCTCGATAGGAACGGATGTTTTTATAAAAAGCAACGGTAAATAAAGAAAGAAAGATAAAAGTCAACTTTCAAATGGGTCCAACCTAACCCTGTGTAATAATTTGTTTTGTTTTGAATAATGTACTTATATTTGGTGTTTACTTTAAATATTTCGTCTAATATTTTCTGAAAAGCTTTATCCCTTGAGCTTAAAAATATATTTTGCATAATTAAAAATTAAGTTAAAGTAAATGCCTGTCTTAAAAGAAATATATACCTATCGATGTTAAACTTCTTTGTGTCTTTGAACGTTCAATAACATAATATTATAACTTAGAAATATAGCTAAGTAAGTACATACAACCTTTGAAACAAGTAAAAAAATGTCCTTCAAATACGTTTCCGCCTTAAGAACGCAAGCTTATAATCATTCATACACAAATTAAGGCCTCATTGGCTGCCTTTTAATAAACAGTATAGGTATACGATTAATTTTGTTAATAAATATAATAAAATTGTCACAGATCTATTTTGTGTACATGGAAAATATAAAAAAAAAACCATGAGGGGCCTTTATAAGAGTAAGAGAACCCAAAACAATGGTTTTTCATTTTGCCTGTACGTTTGTGCACGCTAATCTCAGAAATGGCTGAACCAATTTGGATGCAGTTTTCATAAGTATATTGTACCAGTCTTCACTTAACATTTAGTTAAGTGAAGATTATTTTGTTTAAATTGGATAAGAAATAAAAAAGATATGTAAATTTATATGAATCACGTAATGGGTACCAAGCAGATCTTCTATACATGTAATAAATCTGTAGATGAGTAGCTTCTATACTATTCTATAGGATGTAAAGAGATAACTTACAGAATCCACTCAAAATCCACTCTGTTCATCTGTTTGTCTTTTAGTTGTGCACGCAACACGTAAAAAAATATATAGCCAATTTAAATAACTTTTATACATAAAAATTGAGCGTCACTCTGAATAACATTTAGTATTTCACTTTCATGGCACACTTTTCACTCTATCCAAAGACATATATATAAAGTGATTAATAAATTTATCTTAATAAGAAAAATCTAATCTTAACAAACAAGTTACTAAAAATGTGTCTTATGCTCAATTAACGAAGGCAGACCAGCCACAGTTGCAAGCCACAAAAGGTAAGCTCTACCAATGATGACAAAATAAATAAAATACTTAGTCTTTTAACTTCCTTTGACGAAAGACTGGAGAAATTAGAACATAGCACCCATAAACAAAAATAATGACTAATAAAATTAAAATAATGACTTGGAATGCTAAAGGACAGCTAAAGCGTCAAGAAGAGTTGCAAGCTATCCTAATCACAGAAAACCATTGATGTGTGTCTAATATCCTAATCACACTTCACTAGGGAATCACACATCAAATTCAAAGGATACAGAGCTTATCATGCTTTACATCCGGATAACACAACTAGAGGTAGTAGTGCTGTCATCATTAAAGATAGCATTAATCATTATATAAAAAAGAAACATGAAGAACAACACATACCTACAAGCTGTGTCTGTCTGTGTTGACACCAAATGTTGTCCAATTACAATATCGGCCATATATTGTTATATCGGAAACAACTGTTCTCCTACACATATTAAAAAATTTATTGTATTAAAAAGAGCTCAAAGAAGAAAATGAAAATTTTCACAATAAAAAGACTACCAGGTATCTAAGTCAACTAACAGGTGACCACTCAACAGTATTCCCTATGGAAGACCACGAAACATTTGAAAAACCCAATTACTCCTATACCTTGTATACAGTTAAGTGACCGAAGTTTAGTCATAAGCAATTGAAGATAGTTTTAGAGACTCAGAGGATAAATGAAAAATCCAGTGACTATTAGACTTACTAGTTACTACATCTAAAGAAGTGTACACTGAAATCAAGCATCTAATCCTAAATGACTTAATAACTGCGGAAATTCTCCAAATTCTTCCGCATAAAGCCATAATTAAACTTACTACATTGATAAATGCATCATTCAACTCAAATATGTGCCTGATACATAAACCTGGTAAACCACCGCATGCATTGACATCATATAGACCTATTTCCTTATTACCAATGATATCAAATTATTTGAAAAAATATTTCTTAAACGCTTGAAGCCTATCATAGAAGAGCGAAGCCTAATTCCAAATCATCAGTTTGGTTTTCGAGAAAAACACTTTACTATCGATCAAGTACATGAAATCACAAATATCATAGAAAAAGCATAAGAAAAAGAGAAAGTCTGATCTACGATTTTCTAGACGTGGCACAGGCTTTCGATAAAGTCTGGCATCCAGGTTTAATTTACAAAGTTAGTAAAACACTTCAAAAACAATTCCAGGTTTTATGACGCAAACAAAAATAATTATCAGTGATAGCAGTGACCTTTCTTAGACCCCCTATACAACTAATCTAGATTCTACACAATAATAATAAGTAACAACCTTATCGGGTACAAAATTGTTGTCTATGAACTGTCCATATAAATATATAGATGATAAAATACGGAATACCTTCGCTTATTATATAGGCTTATATAGGACGTAATAATTATATAGGCTGGTTTGTAATATACATATTATCTAATAATTCCTACGATATTATAATAATATATGCATAAAAGTATTTGTTATGTGTATAACTTAAAATATACTTCATATGTTAATATTATCTTTCCAGCTGATAATAATGTCATTGAAGTTTGTAAGAATAATAAGATAAAGGAATGGTTCTTAATTTTTAATTTAGTGAAATAAATGTTTAGATGAATTATTTTAAAACTGTTTCAACTCAATACAAATTACAAATTCTTGAGATTTATAAGTGTAGCAAGCCACCTATGTTGTTAAAAGGGTTTTATTAAGTAAATTTGTTTATTTACTCTGATTGAAATTAACACTGGATTTTATGAATTCTTGACATAGAGCAATATAAATTACTGACGCCAATCGCGGACATAGATAAATGGACTTTGGAGTAAAGCGAAGGTTGAAAACTTAAATGAGAACGCTCTGATGAGTCAGGAAGTAGCGCCACGGGATTTAAGTTGTAGAATGCAGGTAGTCCTAAATAATGTTTATGTGGGACTACCTACCATATCTATATACATATTTCGTGTCTTTAAACTGACGTAATATTTTAGGCAGGGATTCAACCCCGCGATCTTTGGGACACCGTCCCGTCGCTTTACCCATTGAGCTACCGTATCGCTGTCCGTCTCGGTGAAAAATCTTTTTGATACAGCACGTGTCTAGGACGTCTGTTTAACTGCAGGGCTGACTCATCCGATTGTGTTAAATATGCGATTCTTGCGAAAAGTACTTCTTTATTATCTGACCTAAGAACATTGTGAAAAAAAATGTACTAGGTAAAACTAAGAAATGTACAACGAGACGCCTTCTGATTTTCTTAGAGTCATATATCTGTATTTCTATATATCTGCTAAAGAACATTTGTAATCAGTCATGTCCTGCTTTCTGAATTTCTTTGTTGTATCCAGTAGCGGATTTAGGCCTAAGCCTAATATATAGACCTAGGCCCGGGCCTCACGAGCCTAGGGCGGCAAATTTTGAGGGGCGCCAAAATTTGAAAGATGACTAAAATTTAAAATCGATTTGGTTTTCTGTAAACTGCAAGACCAAATTTTAAAGTTTATTTTATTGCGCTCTTACTATCGAAACATAGTACCATTTTGAGGGTAGAATTTCTTTGTTAAAATAATTAATCAGGCAAGTCCTAAAATTTGAAATATCTAACAAAAAGATTAAAATTTTTTTTTTTTTTAATGCTAGCATATTATTTATTTACGAATTTAGATTTTTTCATATTTTTCATTCAAAATTTAGTTATAACATTTGTTTGCGCTTTGTTATAAAACGAAACATTATTTCACCATGATAAATTATGCAAGTGTCAGTTGTCTCATGCAATAAATTTTATATTTTTCAATTTTTCGTAAAAATTTTATAGTTTTACGTAATGTGAGGCCCCTAACGATAAGTTGTTAATAAATGTTTAATTTATACCTGTAAATTTATACCTTACACACATATATGTACATATATGTTTGTATATATATATATATATATATATATATATATATATAAATATATACACTGTTACAAAAGATAAAGGGCGCCATATCGTCTCGGGCCTAGGGCGTCCTCAAACCTAAATCCATTACTGGTTGTATCGATTTAATTTGAACTGTTTCATAAGATCATAGGCTGTTGTCGTTAATATTCCTTGGAAGATTTTTTTCTTAGAATAGACGATGCACCCACGAATAATTAATATTTTTTTTTATAATATATCTAAGGAGGCCAAAACGAGCCTGCGGGTCACTGATGTTAAGTGACCACTGCGCCCACAATCTCTTGCAGTATTCAAGGAATTACAAGAACGTTAGGGAGGGAGTAGGCGCTCTTTTTGAAGGTAGGTACAATTGGCCTATCCTTCGATCTGAAAACACCGCCAAAGGGAGTTCATTCCACATCTTGGTGGTTCGTGCTACAATGCACATTAAAAACCGCACTGTTGAGGAACGTCATGCATTCAGGTGGTAAGGATGGAATTTTAGGTGGTGGCGTGCAGTGCGATAGGGCAAATCATAGGCAGGAATCAGACTGAATAACTTTACGGAACACTCTCTGTATTAAATGCGGTAGAATACGCATTGGTAGAAGCTGATACTGGAGAGTTCCTGACTCCAGATGAGAACAGTACTCCATGTGTCGCCTAACCTGCACTTTATAAATCATGAGCTTTTTTTTCGGCGATAAGTACTGCCTCGCTCTGTTGATCACTCCCAGTTTCTTCGAGGTCAACTTAGCCTTGTAGATAAAAAAGTGACGGCGAAATTGACAATCGCTCGATATCTCTGTGCCCAGTACTCCAATAATAAACCACTAATGGCTGCTTTTAGAGATTCTTCTACCCAATTCCTTCTCACACTCCTACTACTTTTATCTTATCCTTTTACAAGCAGGTATACCGTATAATAAAAATAAATAAATAATAATTTCTCTAAAATAGTCCTCGCACCGTCACGATGCGAAACGAACTGTATAATAACTAGCAACATCTAGCATACATTCAACTTTACTATAAATTATTTCAACAGGCTATCTCTGCCTTATTCCCTAGTATCTCGACATTAGCCTATCCATCCATAAATTATTGTTGCCATGTTGGTGTTTCAAGATTTCCTTTTCGGTTCCCGTTCTTCACCTGTTTGAGGGTTAATGGGTATGCCAGTAGTGCTATCTGTGTCCGACGCTCTATATCGTTCTATTAACTCACCCTCCTGTGTCTCTAAACTCTCATACTTATGCTATAAAAGCGACATTGCTATGAATCTTTAATATCTTCTCTATTAACTCAATCATGTCAGAAAGGTTTTAGAAATCAACGGATACAATTGGCGTCAAAGCCTACTCATAAATGAAAGAACTTTCAATTCTGCAGTAGATGCAGCACGCTCACCCATTTACTTACCATATGTCGAAGGAGTCACTGATAGGATACGGTACGCCGTATAGTATTACGCCGTATAGTATTACGCCGTAAATATAATATTAAAACGATCTTTCGTGCACATTGTAAGTTACGCTCAATGTTACGGTCGCCTAAAGGTAAATACAAATTAGACGTCCCGGGAATATATAAGATTCCTTGTGATTGCGGTAAGTGAAACTCGTTGAAACGTCAATATAAGAATCACTGAAAATATACGAAGTGTTAATAATCTGGACTACAATGGCTCAGCGATAACGGATCAAGTCTTAGATTCGGGAACGGGTCATTACACACGTTTCGAGTAGGTAAGCGTCAGTTTTAGCTAGGGAAAAGCTTTTAGTACCGCGTAAAGTACGTGATGCTATCGTATCAGCCGTCTACCGATATTCAAAAGGGTTAGTGGTTTGATGCTACCTACAGCCTGGGTACCGGTTATTAACACTACGGTTATTAAGGACACTAACAATAAGTTACATACATTTAATAGTGATACAGTGAGTTCAGTGTGTTTACAACGGAATATAACGACGAGTAACAAAGACCTGCACGAAACCTCTGAGGACGAGACCACGTCTTCTCCCCCACCCTCACGACGAAGTTAATGAGCTGATGCACGCAGTTCACGCAGTGAGTCCGCCATGCTTCTAGCTCATGAATAGAAATCCCGAATGGGTTCGAAATTAGTCGGGCAAATTACGATTAAAAATTACATGATTATAGTCGGGTAAATATATATGTTATAATTATCATAGTCCACGAAGTTTAAATACTAAAATCTTTTCTATTCTTTCCATTTGTATCCCCTACCCCATTCATTCTATAAAACAGTAGGTATATCCGTAATTCTATCCACATTTTTCTATATCTTTCTAATTTTGGATTGATCATGGGAGATTTTAATGCTCATCATACTATATAGTTCGGCTATTAGTGAGTTTTGCTCCAAAATTGGTTGACTTTATTAATGATGTTAATCAATGCATTCTCAACTAGGGCATGCTGACGTAGAGTAGTAGTAGTTACAGTAGCGGATTTAGGTTTGTGGACGCCCTAGGCCCGAGACGATATGGCGCCCTTTATCTTTTGTAACTGTATATATATATACAATATATATAAGCATATATGTACATATATGTGTGTGTGAATAAAATAATTAAAATAATAACATAAAATTATAAGAATTCTAATTCAGGTATAAATTAAACATTTATTAACAACTTATCGTTAGGGGCTTCACATTACGTAAAACTATAAAATTTTTACGAAAAATTGAAAAATAAAAAAATTATTGCATGAATCAACTGACACTTGTATAATTTATCATGGTGAAATAATGTTTCGTTTTATAATAAAGCGCAAACAAAAGTTATAACTAAATTTTGAATGAAAAATATGAAAAAATCTAAATTCGTATACCTATAAATAATATGCATTAAAAAAAAATTAAAATCTTTTTGTTAGATATTTTAAATTTTAGGACTTGCCTGATTAATTATTTGAACAAAGAAATTCTACCCTTAAAATGGTACTATGTTTCGATAGTAAGAGCGCAATAAAATGAACTTTAAAATTTGGTAGAAAACCCAATCGATTTTAAATTTTAGTAATCTTAAAAATTTTGGCGCCCCTCAAAATTTTCCGCCCTCGGCCCGGGCCTCACGGGCCTAAGCCTAAATCCGCTACTGAGTAGTTAGTATGTATATACTTACTTACTTTTAATAAGAAGTCCTCACCACACCCACAAATTGGTGGTTGTCCTACCCATTCTTTATCGCCATCTCTTGCTTCTCTACTGATCTGGAAAACCACTTTAACACACATGGTAGTGATAATTTTCCTATTCTTATGAGTATTCTCAACATCTTCACCAACCACGACAAAATCTTAATTCAAAGTAGCTTACTAGTATTCATAAGCTGAATCTGTCAACTTGACACTCTTTCGTATTTTCTACATGGAATTTTAATGACTTTAATTCTTGTATACTGACCCCAGCATCCTTTCATATTCAAAAACGAGAACAATAAATTTTTCCTGTTTCCATCTCGTGGAATAATGATTAAAAAATCTATAAACCCAGGTTACGCTTATTTAAACTTTAAATAAATATGAAATGAAACGCTGATTACGAAAACAGAAAAAAATATTGTTTGCATCATTAGTAAATGATTTTTTTAAATTCATACGGACATTAAAAACTATCGGCAGTCTCAATGATGGTCCAAAAAGTTATATTCATGATTTGATTTAAAAATTTCAAACCCTTTACTAATTAAAATTACACACATTTAATTTTTAATGTTTCAATTTTCAAACAATATACAACTATACGCAAATGAAATTTCTAAAATAGTTATAATTTCTTAGAAAACTAAATAAAACAACCCAATAACATATAATGTTTATTATTAATGCGCGTGGGTGGCGTGATGAGCCTGGGCCGCTGCCTTTCTCATCTGTACCAGTACATTGCTCATCTCTTCACGCTTCCTCTTGGCACGGATGTGTGTGCCGAGACGACGTTTCAGGAATTTTAGGGCTCGCTTGTCTTTTGATACCTGGAATAGTATAAGGGTTTAGTTATTTATTGGGTCTTTATTATTCATCTCAGTAAGGTTTTATTAAATGTAACTATTTGTTGGACATCATTATATGTGTATTTAAAATTATATTCAAACTAGCGGACCCGACAGCCGTTGTCTTGTACACGCGTTTTTAAGTTAAAAAATCAAATTAAAAAAAAAAAATATATTAAAAAGTTATCAGAATAAGTCAGTACATGTACATTTATCATAATTCGACCAATCGATACCGTATGAATAAGTAAATAAAGATTTTTTGTTTGAATAAATGAATTTGATGTTCCAATATATTTTTTTTAAATTTCACTTTTTATATGCCACATATCGGTCACGTAAGCACGTATCTGGCCGCTAGTACTAAAATATTTTTCTCATTTCTATGACAAAGCCAACTGTCAGGGCAGACTATAATTAAAATATAATATTATTTATTATTTGACATTGCCATGGTAACGCAGTCCGTCGGAACCAATGTGAAACATTCCAAAATCACCACCTACTTACACATTAAAGATTAATCAAAAAACCGTTTTCCAGTGGACCAAATTGTGAATCTAAACAAATCTCAAGTCCCCTTGAACACACACACAGAATTTCTTAAAAATCGGTCCAGTTGTTTGGGAGGTGTTCAGTGACAAACACACGCACACAAGAAATATATATATAAAGATATTTACAATATTATTATACAACAAGGATTCATATTTATTTTATATAGATAACAAACATCAGAATGTAAACAGCTAATTATTTGAAATGAGAAAATGCACATTTCTAAAAAAAGAAAATTTTCTTTGTTGTATACAAGAGTGTAGACTACTTTATATACCTCACATGACATATCACAAATATTAATAAGGTTAAATTTTCAGTTGTCTAACTGGTTAAATGCCTATTGGTGATATAATGCTTATGACATATGTATTGTATACATACAATTTAAAATTTAATAATACACAAAACAGTAAGTACTGCTAACTATAAAATTAAAGTACAGAAGGTAAGATACAGGGCTGCATAAGCAATATTACTTGATATTTAAGTATGTAATTTGTAATGATACATTGATGTTATAAATGTTTTTGAACTCTATTACATTGATTTCTTTTTAACTGTACAGAGGTCTAGGTAATAATTTATTTGTATAACATCACATGTAAGCAGACAAACAAAATATAGCTTTGACACATAAAATCACAGATCTGCATCAGATATTGACAAATTTAAACTTAGTATATAACTTACTTACTATAAGTTATATTTAGGAAAAAGTACTTGCATTTATTTAGTTGTAGAACTAATAAAAAAATATTTTTAACCCACAACCCAAAAACAGGAGGTAGGTTTATAAGTTTAATGTGTGTATCTGTAGCATTGTAGCAGCTAAACAAATGGACAAATTTAATTGAGTTTTTATCCTTTTTAGAGGTCCTTTCCATGGATGGGTATGTTATTTTTTTTTATTACAATACAAACAAAAAACTAATATTCATTAAAAAAAAATACTACTATTAACTAATATTCATTAAAATACATTTTGATTAATTATTTTATATATCTGAAAAGATATTTTATTTACCAAAGCAATTAATTGCCATTTGACAAAAATATCTTAAATACTTCAGAATTAATATGAAACTAGATTTTAAACAATATAGTATTTAAGGGCTTCTACACAAAATATTTCAAATGAAGATAAAACTGTTTCTTAACTTTGATCAGCCTTTCAGTATTCCTACCAATGTGAAATGGTAGACAATAGCTAGTATTCTAAAATTTATCTTTATTACTCAACATTTTACAGTCAAAAGTGAAGGTACATCTTATTATT
This sequence comes from Napeogenes inachia, assembly GCA_959347355.1. Classification (NCBI taxonomy): domain Eukaryota; kingdom Metazoa; phylum Arthropoda; class Insecta; order Lepidoptera; family Nymphalidae; genus Napeogenes; species Napeogenes inachia. Next base: position 4,954,373 of record OY365792.1, read on the forward strand.
GTTGTTTAATTATAGTAATCAATCAATCAATCACAATCAATGGTGTAATATGTTCTATTAGGTAATATTTAAAGAAGTACAAACCTTAAGCAATTCCATGGCTCTCTTCTCATAAGGAGCATGACCAACTACTTCACGTACCAAGTCACGGACAAACTTTGAGTGCTTAGTTTGCAACTGTAATGAGAAATTAATTCGTAAGATGTTTTTATATATAAAAAATATATTTTGAATTCAATCTTTGTAATATCATGATTTAAAAAAAGGGACGGCTAGAATTTCCATTTGAGTTGTAAGAGTTTTGGTTTGAAAATGGTATCATTTGAAAGGGGTTGGTCTCCCCTTTCTTTTAATACTATTCCCAGGCTGCGAAAATGCGTAGTTTCTTTTTTATATGTTTTTTTGTGTGAAATAAACTTACCGTGTTTTCACCAATATTAGCACAAAAACACAATGTTTAACACAAGAACACTTCACATCTATGCAATATGTTTATCAATTATTTAGGTATATGATATTATCAATTTTTCATTTTAATTTAACAAGAAAAACACAATTCGTAACAACTTTGTTGTTTTAGATTCCCTAATGTTAAATGGCGGCAACTTGACATATGACGTTTGTGATTTAAAATGCTTTTTGAAATAATTAATATTTATATTACTTTTTTTGTCAAAACTGACTCTGTTAACCCCGACTCCACGTAGTCTTGTCTGCCCTACCCCTAGAGTGTTTTTGTAAATCCGGAGGCGCGGAAGGAGGGCAGCCCCCACCCGCCGTTACACTGAGTTGAAACCCAATCGAGCCGTAGCTGCTGAGGCTGGTCGCCGAAGGCGACCAACAAGCCGAAGTGGCGAAGGCGAGCTTGGGTTTCAGTTCAGTGTTACGCAAGGGTGAAGGGGCTGGCCATCCTGAAGCGCCGGAGACGTCACAGAAGTCTTAATTACTTACATTTTAGGTTAGTTTTTACGAAACTTCAAATCGAAATATCTCCAAAACTAAACATTTTCGCACAATAAAAATGGTGTCAGGGGATAGGGCTTCGACCCCTCTTTTCTCCCTATCCCCCTCTCCCTTCTATTCTTACAACTCAATTGGAAAGAGTTACCAAAGGGACAAATAAAACATGAATGTATTTTTGACGACATATGAGAAATAAATTTTAGTATGATATAGAAAAATATTTGTTTTCACCATATAAGATGCTAACAGTAGAAAAAATAATAACAATTTCTTATAAAGAGAGATGGAAAGCAAGCATTCGGTTTGTGTGGTTAGTACTAGTGTTTTTACCCTTGGAAGTTACATTATAAATATGAGACAAGAAATTGATATCAAAATAACAATACATTTAATAAAAAGTACTTACACCTTTTAGTCTGGCGGGTCTGATTCTGATGGCTTTGTCTGTAATGCCTTTTTTACCAGCGGATATTTTGGTAGTTTTATGGCCTTTACGCAGACCAACTGCAATCTCAAACCGGGGTGCCATGCTGAAATACACAAAATACGTTCAAGAAATAAAATAACTTCTCACAGTAGACACTCAACTAACATAAACTCTAAATAATACACAATACGAGATATATGTTATAGGATTAAATTGATAATTACTAGTATAAAATTGTTTTACGTACTTTCCGGATTGAATGTATTTCTAAAAGAAATGACAAGTTTATTGACAATTGACAGTTCGTAAATACTTAGACGATAGAAAAACTTTAAAAACACAGGTTAAAAAAGGACTTATTCATTCTAGTGATGTATTGAGAAAACGTTATGATAATATTTTAACTTTATTTAATGAGTAATAAACAAATAAATGTATTTTTTATATCTTTGCTAACAATTTGTCAAAATTTGATAAAAGATCAATGGTCATACAATCTTTAGCAAAATCTGAAAATGGTAATATTTATTAATTTTAATTCATTACTTCGGTCATCACTTATAGAACATCTCTTATAAAAAAAAAAAATGCTAAGTGTTAAACAAAAAGCATTTTAGAAAATGTAGCTCGTTTATTTGATTATAACTTTAAAAATACAGAATTTATATAAAATTTTGGTGTTAGTTTATTTTCTGAATCAACCATTAGTGGAAAATAAAAATAATTTAACATATGTTGATATATAACATTTATAATAACATTCTCTGTTTATTTTAAAAGTATAATAATAATACTACTCAAAGTTGGTATTGTGTCCTACTAAATAATAAATACTAAATGGTAATATTAGTTTAAATACGTCATTGTCAAAATTTTGTTTACCAGTGCACTGAAAATATAGGTTATTTTATTTTAAACCTAAACTCAAAAGTTACTAGATTGTGTTAAGTAAATCGATCAAGGTGATCGTAAATTATGTATGTAGTTATTTTATTTTATTGAATTCTATATGATACTGGTCTATTTTATGACAATACGTTTCATAACCTAAAATAATTAGCAAAATTGCAATTTATTGATAAAAATGGAGGTTGGGGCAGTTAAGCAAGCTTTTAATAATGAGGTAAGTTTAAAAAAGTTTTAAGCTGGGACGATGTTTTGAAATTGTTACTGGAAAAATATTATTTATAAGGCTTACTACGTACAAATACATATTTTTAATGTTTACAGATAATACAGCTGAAAAAGAATTTAAACCAAGCCAAAACACAAACGATACACAAATTGACGAGGAAAGCCAAAACTTTAACAGAGAAAAAGGCCCCAGAAGTTATACAAGAAAAGTTTAACAAAAAAGCTGAATCTGCAGTCAAAGAAGTTCTAATTATAAAAGTAAGTAATACATTTATATATACATTTTTTAACTGTTGCTTTTAATATTTTTTATTAAAGGATCAAAAGTCTAATTTTGCAAATATTATATAAATTAAAAACTATGTATATAAATATCAGACAAATTCCCATTTATTAATCAGTTAAAACTAAATCAAATTCTTAAATGATTTTTGTTAGATACTTATACTATATTCACACAAAAGTCATATGATCTATGTGTAAGGGATATTTCTATTTAAGTATTATGCTAATTAACTTCTCCATATAACAGTAAATTTCAAAAGTATTGTAGACGTCTATAATATGCAGTATGGCAGCATTGATCATCAGAAATAATTTAGGAAATGAATATTTAGAGCAAAAAAATAGTCTTGTAAAAAACATACATACTCTGGTCACATATATTTTTCAGAACAATTGAATAATTGATAATGGGTGCCTTTAGTTTGTCTTTCAAACCACCCTTAACTCTGAATGAACCTACTGCTAAATAAATTTATATAAATAGTTTATATATATTTCCAAACATTATTGCTAAATAATCATGAAACAGGTTTTATTCGAGAGCAGGTCTGTAAAATAGTTCGGCTGATCGGCATTCTCATCATTGTAACTGTACTGTATATCTTATTATTGTGTATGAAGGTATACTCAATTTACTTGTTTATTCTTGTTGCCAGAATAAGATTAGCTAAGTGAAGTTATTTTGCACCAAACCTAACATTAAGCTTAACATGTATATATGTTTTCCTAAAAACCATATTTTATTTAGACATAACACTTATCAAGTTTGATAATCATATAATATAATGCTTTCAGAAAATCAAACCAAAAGATATAGCACAGTTCATTGTCACTCACAAAGGACAGCTCAATGAATTTATGAACAAACCATTAAATAATGACAAGGCTTGTGCAAGACTACTGCTTCATAAAGCATTGCAACCAAAATATAAACAGATAAGAGAAAAGTTTTCAAATATATCAATAAAAGATCTATTTATGTCAAGACAAGAAAGACTAAAGCTAAAGAAAGAAGCAAGAGATAAGCAAAAGAATAAAAAGAAAGGAAAAGATAAAACTGTGAATGTTGAAGGTGAATGGGATGTTGAAATGACTGAAGCTAATAAGCCCAATGATTCAATGAAGTCTAATGATTTATCTGTGGACGAAAATGCATTGAATGATAAAAGTGATTCAGATGTTCCTTCAGGAACTGATTTAGATAATGAAAGTGATAAATCTGATGAAGAAATTGATAGTGATATAGAGATTGAACAAAATAATGATTCTGAGGAAAATGTAGTTTTAAGTGAAGAAGAAACCGCATCTAAAGTTGTAAGCTCCAATGCAATCATCCTTAGCAATAAAGTGAATAAAGAACAAAATAATATAAAAATATTGCCAAAAGTCAAAAAAGATAAGAAACCTAAAGAAAATAAAAACAAGAACTTAAATGAGAAGCTACAAAGGCGTAATTTTAACAAAGACTCAGATGATACTCCGTTGAAAGCATCAAAGATAGCAGATCCATTTTTTATTACATCTTCAGGACAAAACTACATGTCCCTTGTAGAACCCAGACAACCAGATGAGGTCAAAGAGGTTCATAAACAAGGAAATAGACAACAAAGAAGAGCTGTCATGTTTGGACATGTCCCCAAATACAGACCTAGGAAAAATAATGATCGTCAAACAAATTATATTAAAGAAAATCAATGGAGTGCTAGTAAATTTGAAGAAAAACGTAATAAATATCATAGAAACAAGGAAGTTGCTAAAGATGAGGTTCCAGAAAAATTACATCCATCTTGGGAAGCTAAGAAGAAACAGTCGTCTATTTTACCTTTTCAGGGTAAAAAAATTGTATTTAATTAAAGATTTGTACTAAATAAAGTTTTATTAATATTCATTAGATTTTGAATTAGGAACCTTAATATACATTTTTAAATATGATTTATTGCAACAATAAAGATATTAAACGAAAAAGATAAATATTCATGGTCTATTGTTAGTAAATAGTTCAACGCCTCCTCTAGATTCATGTATGTCCAAGTGAAGACTTATCAGTGACCTATGTGGTTACAATCTTACAAGCTATTATTGCCAGAATGTGTTGCTGTTTTCCCGAACTCTTTCTATCAAACATGTCCTGCCTATTTCCGAGGTAACTACAACAATTTTTTGGCTGCAATGTTATATTGAGGAGGCAGATTATGCTTTAAAATTATAGCTTAGCTGTGGCTAAGTATATAAGAAAGTAAATAATGAAATTTGACTTCTCTAGAACTGCTTGAAAACCTATGAGCGATCATGTTTGATTTTACACTCAATGCCCTGGGTTCACTAACATATCATAAACTAAAGCCTAAACAAATCTGTTGGTATTGTATAATAAACCCAAGAAACCATATCTTCGGCCTACTAAGGATTCGGATTCTTAAGGCTGCTATCATCTATTTGACAGTCGGCATATTGGTTGCTGAATGCGATAAGATCATTAATAGTATAAATATTATATAGGTTAAACAGTCTGGGAGAAATAAGCCCGCCCTGTCACACACCGCTCTAACATATAGATAAGTGGACTCAGATAAGATGCCGAACCATCTTACATTTTCTACATGAGGAATATATATACATATTAAAATTGTTGAATATTTTCTAAGTGTTCCCCTTTATTGCACTGTCGTGTCAATATACATGAATATAGTTACACGTAATGCATAATCATAATACACACATAACTATATAAAATAAATATACAAATTTAAATAAAGTTAGGTTGGTCCTCAGTTAAATTAAGATAACTTGCAACGATATATTCGAGAATAGAATGCAGAAAAGAGTGTGCTAACATATTTTTGATAAAAATTGGATTAAAATATTGCAGCATAGAGAACTTAATGCTACGAAGATTTTTATGCTGAATTCCTTAATGTGTATGTCAAATTAGTTCAAGGCAATTTCTGATCTAGATGTATTGATCTAGAATCTAGATGGACTATTCACGGTAGAACCGAGTGTAGGTATTGGATCATTATACAATTGGAGGGATGTTTCTATAGGAACCAGAATTAATATTAATACCTATATATCAATAGCAAATAACAAAGTACAACAACCTATACCTAAGTTGTAGATAAAATTGTTCATAACAATCAGAATTGAATAGGTAGATACTTAATAAATTAATAAATAGGTAGCTAATTACTTAGTAGATATATCTTCAAATTATTTTTCTTTAATCTTTAATATATTCTATTTTATCACAAAAATTATCTTAAACGGCAAATTTATACAGGTTTTAAAACTATCCAGAATTTCATATCTATTAAAGATGTGAATTAAAAAAATCTAGAATTGAAGTCGTCTAATTATATTGTAAAATTATTTTTCTATACACTTTAAGGAAACATTTAATCAGAAGTCAAAATAAATTTTGACGGTAGATATATTTAAACCTATCTTACATATAAGGTCTGAGTGGACGCAATCCAGACATTCCTGGTACGAAATATTAATTTTAACTGGATCCTGACAGCAAGATAACTGAATCACAATTTAATTAGAATTACTACAATAGCACATATGATACACTGACCAAATCTAAACAATATACTATCGCTGGAAACATATATATTGTTCATATACCTATAACATTCCTCTGTGCGATTTATGATTCGAGCCAAATTGCAAATGCTTGTAGCGAAGGTGTGAATTTAGCAAATTCACCTCCTTTGTATCAAGATTTGGCCTCACATATTATGATTGTTGGAATATCTTGATTATTGCAGGTTATAAATCACATTGCTTGCCAAATATGTGTAACTACAGTTGTCATAGAATTTTAGATTATTTGTTTGCAGTCAAAAGACTAGAAAACACATCGTATTTGTTTTTAAGTTTTGTAAGAAATATCAATATGTATTTTTATATTCAATGTATTAATTCTATATAACTTATATACATCTTATATAGGTACCTACCTACATCGGCGAAGATGTGTTAAACATATGTAGGAGAAAAAGTGCAGGCAGTAAAGGATTTAGGTTTGAGGACGCCCCAGGCCGTCAGTATATATATATATATATATATATATATATACTGTTACAAAAGATAAAGGGCGCCATGTCGTCTCGGGCCTAGGGCGTCCTCAAACCTAAATCCTTTACTGCCTGCACTTTTTCTCCTACATATGTTTATATATATATATATATATATATATATATATATATATATATATATATATATATATATATATATATATATATATATATTCAAATTTTAGGACTTGCCTGAATAATTATTTTAACAAAGAAATTCCCTACCCTCAAAACGGTACTATGTTTCGATAGTAAGAGCGCAATAAAATAAACTTTAAAATTTGGTCTTGCAGTTTACAGAAAACCCAATCGATTTTAAATTTTAGTCATCTTAAAAATTTTGGCGCCCCTCAAAATTTGCCGCCCTAGGCCCGGGCCTCACGGGCCTAGGCCTAAATCCGCTACTGAGTGCAGGATGCTAATATTTTAATAGAGTATGTCTAATACATTACATTAATTGAAATAACATTAGTATCTACCTAATGTACTACAATGAGAAACAATACATACTCTATTCGCAAATGGTAGAGTTTATTGTAGTCAGATGTAACAGAACTAGGTATTATAAAGATAATAAAACCCACAAAGGTTCCTCACAAATTTTAAATTATGCCCCTGCAGCCACTATTATCAATAAATAGGTACTGTGATACCAGGTCCAAAAATATTAAAAGTCAATTTGCTAATTTTTAACAATTTGTGAATAAAAAAAAATTACAAACATAATAATAACAATCACCCACATTTTGTGAATGACGGAATATATTTCATAACAGAAAACCCAAAAAAGAATTTTGAATATCCCTTTTATTCGCGGATGAATATCATTCAACGGAAACGCATCAGTGTGGCATTCATTTGAGAGGAGGGTTGGTTATGCATAAATGAACTCTATTTACTCACTTTAAGGTTTATTTTTAGTTGATATATAACAATTCTGATATTCCCCAATGACGCACGGTCTCGTCGGCAGCCGTGCGTGTTCTTGGCGTATCGTTTCCGTAACTGCGGTTTGAATGGACCCTTATATGTTAAATCGATATAGGAATTTGGATCATGTGATACCGAAATGAAATCTGTGATTTTAATATTTCTCAATTGATAAACGATGTTTTCAAAGCATTAGTATTATAATATTACAATAGTAATATGTATCATACAAATCACACAAATTGATCTAAGCCTGAGTTAGTTATTTTTTATTAATTTTTTTTCTGTTAAGGGTGTTAGAAAACGATACAAATACATACACATAGATACACATTATATACACTGAGAATATATTTAATAAACGACGAAATAAAAATAATAATCTATTATAATGTATCCTATTATTAACCAGATACACTGTGAAAAAGAGGATAGCACTAGTAGTAAGCTACTATAAAGACTTTTTACACTACAGACAACAATTTAATTACACATTGTGATATATACGGGGTAGTTTAATAATAAATAATTATAATTAGTTGTAAGGTACTGCCCCTTTTGTTAATATCGTCTTGTCTGCGGTGAAAAGTCATGCGGGAACATATTATTTTTCCGATACTAAAATACATAGTGTGCTTATATGAAGTACTCATATATTGAACACATATAGGTAAAATTTGATTTTTCTCAACCTGTGAAAACCATATGACAATACACAACTATCACATTACATATACATTTTATTAGTAACGCAAACTGGTTAGATAAATTTGCTAAAAGATTCTTGAATATTTATCAAAAAGCCACAATAGGTCCATTTACTTTATATACACTAATATCATTCAGTAATCAACACTTAAGCAACCATTTTAATATTCAATTTACTAAGTGCTATTTCAACTAGTGTACTAATATCGTATTGTGAAAACGCTGTTAGTGAGCTACTTTGCTTACTACTAGCAGATACTTTTACTGGCTATTTTTGGGGTAAATTAGTGTGCTGTAAATTGGATATTGAAATTAGTGCATTAGTATTCGTTCAACTTTACCACTGTATTCTACGCAGTTAAGTTCATGTAAGGCTTTGCACCCACAGTGTTTTGTAATCTCGTATATGTGTAAAGTAATTATTTATTCAGTTAAAGTTGAAGTTTGAAGTGATATACGAAAATAGAGACCGACTGTAATAAATATATATTCAAACTTAAGAAATCCAATAGAATTATATTGTATATATATATAAGATTAAATTTAAGTCTAAACTTATTTTATCGAAGATAGGTACATATTAGTTTTCGTACTAAATATTCTAAGTAGGTATACAAGTTTTGAAACTTTAAACTAAAATTAGTTGGTGATAAAACTATTTTTTGTATATTTCTTTATACTCAAATAAAACTGAATCGGTAACGTCTATAAGAAATAATAAACATTAAAATGTTAATTATAATAATATAACAAATCATTATGTTATAACCTTATTACATTATTGGATAATATTCAGTCAAATTCATAATATTCAGTCAAATTCCTTATCATTATTGGATTATTGATTTACCCGTATCTAATTCTAAGCATATTGATAGACAAAAGCCTTTATTACGAGAACACAAAGCCTATAGATTACCTAATATGAACCTGAGATCGCTATATCTTAGGTTATTAAGTCAATTATTTCGTCTTTTAAGAAAAATAATAAAATTATGAATAGTATCCGATATATAGTATTAAAATCTTATTGGTTTGTTATAGATAATCGAAAAATATATAAAAAAATACATAATATAACATAAGTAACTTAATAAATAATAGCAATTAAATAAAGTTTAACTTTAGTATTTTCAAAATGTGCTTGAACTTAAGCGCTGAAGCGCTTTAGAAATTTGGGTTTGTTACCAATTATTTATTTTAATTAACGTCAAAATGAATAACAAGCCAAAAAAGATGAATAAAAAGTAAATAATATTTATCTATACGTAAAAAAGAAATCAATAATAAACAGACTATTTACCACTGAGAATAAATATAAAGTAGGTACCTACAAACAAAATCTTTGTTATAAAAAACCATGTTAGAAAAATCATAACAACTAACAATTAAAAGCAGATATAACAAAAAGAACAAGTATATTTGAAATTCGGAAATAAAACCGGAATACAAGAGGAATTATAGAAAGAAAATAGAAATACAACATAATTATTTTGTTTGCATTTTTTTATTCTAGTTTGATGTAGTATTTACTATTTTCTTACAATTACAATACTTTTGAGCAGTCTGTTTCAATATAATGTTCAGACTTGAATCATGGAAGCCATCTTTTGTGTATAATACTTAGAATAATAACTAAAGCATGTTGTCCTGAGGTACAATAAGCGTGTTGCATGCATGAGTTATTATTATTTTTATGGCTATTTAATTACGTTTTAATTCTACCAAGTACCTATAATATCAAAAGCCAGTTCAAGTTTTAGTAAAGATAAGATCTAGACAATATTTATGTACTAAAGTAGAACTATATTACTAGATCGTTATCATTTACATTATATCATGAACACCTATGAGGCTTATGTTATTTGCATAGCAATATTATCTCCTGCATATTTCGAACATTTTTATTATTAATTACTTAATTTTCAACTTTAAATAAATATGAAATAAAACATTTAATCGATACGGGCAGGATTTCATACTGTATCTTTGGGTTGTACTATACAAATTGAGCTACCATATAGAATAAAATTCTAGAAGTCGCGAGATCGACTCTTGGTTTTTTTTTCTTTGTACATATTAAAAATAATCTTAACATATCAAAACATGTTTATAGACATTAATATCAAAACAATATTAGATCAAAATGTATCCTAAATTATAATATTTAATTTTCAATCCTATTAATTACTTCTAATATACATCCCTAATATTGATTCAAATCAATCTGTCCCAAATATGAATCCCTCATGTAGTCAATTGTATATCAAGCACATCACTATTATATGTGTAAATTAACCATTCTATGTACTGAAGTGTTATTAATAGGGTCGCCGCATGCCGTGTGAGAAATTACGAATTCCACCTGCAATTAATTAGTACTAGTGGTAATGTCCCTGTAATATATGGAAATAAAATAAGGGACGACTTACACTAGACGATATTTCAATTAAATTGAGTTTGCTTCTCAATTCTTTTAATGTTTGATATTTTTATAAGACTCAGTAATAAAATTGGTAAAAAAAAATATAAAAATATAAAGTTTTTTTGTGAACTTTTACGATATTTAAATGGTATTCAGAACTAAATCATACAAATCATACAAATCGGTACAGACGTTCTTTAGTTATAAATGGTTATAACGAACACTATTTACGAAGTCGTTGTATATGTTTATATGACCATAATAACCAAGTCGTCAAATATAGTAGTTTTTAATAAATATCTGTGTCTCCAAGGGTTTGACAATCATATAACTGACACAAAGTATACACAAGCTTGGTATAATAATCTGTGGATCACACAAGTAGTTGTCCTTTGTGAGAATTGAACCTACAACCATTCAGCCGTGAGAGTCATTAACTACTAGTCGGTCTAGACTCTAGACCAACCGTCAATTTTCAGTTGTTCATTTGATATCGAATAGAATATTTATCAAACAGTATATTTTTATAATATGAATAAGGTAAATTTTGTTCGTCACCCATAACTTAAAAAGGTATATTCTGTTTCTTTGTGCTTAAGATCTTTTTGTCGTTATAAAAATATCTTACTAAATAATTCAAAGAACAAACTCTTCATAATCTCATCAGAGTAACAATTTGAAAGCACTTAAACCTACTAATAAAACATTTTATCTTTCTTTGAAAGAAACTTCATTTGAAACTTATAGGAAAATCTTTTTACATAACACGTTTGTGAAATAAATGTAAGTAACTGCGAGAATTCTCTCTGAATTTTGATCATTCTGAGATTCATACATATATATTTCATACAGTTTGAATAAAATAAATTTAATCGTGATTCTATCATGGATATTTCTATTATCTACAAATTTTATTTATTAATACAATAATTGTTAAGGAATTGACAAATGTTGTCATTGTTGCTTTAAAAATTTATTTTCAATAAATGAATATTTATGGTATATTGTCATTAAATAAATAATTATTATGGTAAGTTATTTTGTTGCCATGTTTTAATATAAGCATCGAATTTAAATAAAACCTTTCAAAGAAGTTTAGATATAAACGTCTCTTAATATTCATGTATTCTAAGGGACGGATACAAAAACTTGTAAATTGTTTTTGTCCTTCAGCGTTTACCCTTTGGCGATGTTGCCAGTTTTTGTGAAGTTTTTTACGTTTATGGTAAGGATCAAACCAAAATGTATATTAAATATATTGTCTTCAATTTAATCTAATATATATATATTTATTGAATTTTTAAGTATATTTATTTTACATCTTGTCGGTCTGTATTTTCGCGTTTCACTCGAAACAGCTTGATAAAAATCTCGTTTTTAGAGTATGTAAGCTTAAATTCCACTGCTACCTACGTTACATATAAATGTATTTAATATAAACTGAAAAAAAAATAATTTTAGTCATTTATATAAATACAAATTGTATATTAAAATGAAGTATCACTCAGCACTTATTAATCATGAAATCTTAGAAGCTTTTAAGAGCCTGATTTTAAGTAAATATAGATTGAAAAATTTATTGACACAGTAAGGACTTGAACCTACGGCCTCTGGGAAACCATTCTGTCGAGCTACCGGGTGGTCTCTCGATAAATTATTCTATATATAATCATCGTAAAGGTGGTCTTCAAGAGGTTGTAGGTTCGAATCCTGCCCGTGTCGATAAGTGTTTCAGTATATTTTTTCTGATTTATCTAACCACTTCTATTATATTATATATATTATATTTTGTTAGTTCTGATGAACTCCATCATAAAATATGTATTTTAGATATAAACAAAACTTTAAAAACAACCCAATATTGTTATTCATATGGTTTGATAACGCCAATTTTCGCGTAAAACTGATAAAAACGAACTATATTTTAATTTGCAATAAAAATGCACATTTTTATAATAAAAAGTTTCTATGAATAAATCTGGTTTATACAGTGTTACTAAAGTTTTCAATTCAGATTTCACTTCGTTATCGACAGGATTAGAACAGGCGCAGACTTTAGACAGTCGTCAGATATTATAGTATTTATTATATATACTTTATTTTGGTATAAAGTTCGTTTTTTTTATTACTACGTCTTTAATGTAATTATGAGACATCCCTTGTCAATAACTCTTTACTAAAATGTGGAATATTCTTTCATAATTATTGATTGAACGAGAGAAAAAATCAAGGCAATTGCTCGGAAAACAGGTGAAAAAGTTTCGTAACATAAATAATGTAATAAGATACACGCTATACATATATCCACGCTCACTCATACATTGCAGCCAGAATGGTCCAGTACAGTGTGGTTTCAGAGGACCTTCCTCCCACAGACCATCCGATTATGGAACGAACTCCCTGCCGTGGTTTGCCCAGTGGGTTACAATATGGGGTTCTTCAAGACAGGAGTAAATAGGTTTTTAAAAGGTCGGTGAGGCAGGCGTCCATAGGCCACGGTAACCACTTACCATCAGGTGGGCCGTGTGCTTTCTTGCCACCATTGTGGTATAAAAAAAAAGATAGTAAAGCTTTTGTAATAAGATGTTGATGAAACTTATGATTCGTGTTTTATAATTGTCTGCGACAGTGCGAAGAGTAATGAAGAACTAATGAAACAAGTAAAAAACTCAAGATAAGTTAAAAAAATAAAAACCGAGAACAATAAAACCTATTTCAAATATTTCGTATACATTTTTGTTGTACTTTATGTTAAGAATCTTTGTTATCTAATTAACATTTTTTATCTCTCTTTCTTGCAAGTATGATTAGACAAAGATAAGTATCGGTCTTTCATCTTGCATCTTTTATTATTGGTCAAACACTGACACTCATAGGCCTGTTTATAGCCGCCTGTTCTATGTATAATTATTATGATAATAATAATAATATCACAGGATCAATTACATACATTGATCTAACTCCTAAGTAAGCAAATTATTTGCTTAGGTTAAGGTTATTAAACAACGATACAAATATATAGAAAAACACATAATAAATACTCAGAATATATTTTTTCTTGGTGGTAGACCATAACATCCGGTCGCCGGCAAAGTTACCACCCATCGGGCAGAGTCGTGCCGCAAAGCGACCTAGTCGTGTTCCGGCACGTTGCTCGATGAAGCCGTTTATGGGAAATGGGTCTGAACAGTTGCGGTGCGTTGGCGAACCGGTTTGACGTCGGGTTGGTGTTTGTTTTGTCGGGTGTCTAGTCGAGGAGGGTAGCGGGATCCGAAGCGACGGCTTTCCGCTGGCCGCCCGCAGATAGTTGGGGGCCCAATTAGTGGGTTAGCCACCCACGAAAGGCTGCCCCGCCAGCTGCGAAAAATCCCAGGGTGGCTCCATCGTGCTGGTTGGCGACCAGTCGAGGAGGCCCGATGGCGATCCCTGGGGGGGTTCGGGCGTCCCCGCAGTCTCCAGACTAGTCTCCCAGTGGCAAGACATCACCAATTTCGACGTCGGGTTCGATATGCACCGCCTCGTTCAACTGCCATTTCCCATCCCTATTCACTTTTATATTTATTTTTTTATGAAAAAGATTAAAAAAGAGAATAAGTTAAAGCAGCGGTTGCACTCCTCCTCATATAAAGTGCACCTCACTAATATAAGGGGTTTGCACTCAAATCTTTTAGCTGTCCACCACCACCTGGAGACAGAGCAGCCGCACTTGCTCTTTTTGACGGAGACGCAGATACAATGTCCTTTGAGCGCTGCATACTTGGATTATCCCGGTTACTCGTTAGAGCACAACTTTCGCTCACGGGCCGGAGTCAGTGTGTACGCGCGGAACGACCTCTGTATTCAGAGTCTCCGTCACCTTGAAGACCCCACTTTTTCTTCCCTATGGGTTTTAGTGGACACAGGAAACGAAAAAATCCTGTATTCCTGTGTCTACCGTTCGCACAGCGGTGACCAGGAGACAACTCGTTTATTTGAGTATCTCAGTGAGGCTGCAGATATGGCTCTGCATCAGTACCCTTCGGCGCAGCTCGTCTTTCTGGGGGACTTTAACGCCTGTCATCAGGACTGGCTGTTCCCGTACCAGAAGACCGACCATGCTGGAAGAGAAGCGCGGAACTTTGCGTTGTCCTTAGACCTCTTTCAGCTGGTGAGGCAAGCGACAAGGGTACCAGATGTGGTAGGCCATACAGCCAATTGCCTGGACCTTCTGCTGACAACTGATCAGGACAGGTATCGTGTAGAGGTCTCGTCCCCCTTGGGAACCTCCGATCACTGTCTGGTGAAATCTGTATTTACATATTCCCCACCAGCTTTCGAACCACATGGTGTTAGGCGAGTATGGAAATACAAGTCAGCAGATTGGGATGAGATGCGGCACTTTTTTGCGTCTTATCCTTGGCGGCAGGTCTGCTTCTCTTCTTTGGATCCGTCGAGTTGCGCGGATGCTATAACTGATGTGGTGCATCAGGCAATGGAGTATTTTATTCCTTTTGCTGACGTACCCATCGGTGGCAAAGCTCGCCCATAGTTTAATGCCGAATGTCGTCATGCACATGACCGAAAACATTCGGCATACCTTATTTGGGCTGATGCTCGAAGCCGCAAAACTCCGGATGTAAGTATGAAGAAGAGAGCCTTTAACCAAGCTGCCAAGTCCTACAAAAAGGCATTGCGGAAGGCTCGTCTCGATCGAATCGCTAAGAATGGCGAAAAGCTCTCTGCCAGACCAACTGGCAGTCGAGCTTTCTGGTCTCTTGCCAAAGCGGTCGAGTCGAACTTCTGCCAACCCTCACTGCCTGCTCTGCTGAAGCCTGATGGATCCTTGGCCCACACTGCAACAGAGAAAGCGAATGTATTTGCTTCTCTGTTTGCTGAGAATTCGCATCTAGACACTGGCAATGCTTCTCCAGCACATCTTCCTCACTGCGGTATTTCGATGCCTGAAATCCGCATCACTAACAAAGAGGTATGGAGAACATTGTGTCGTTTAGATGTGAATAAAGCCAGTGGTCCTGATGGTATACCAGCCATTCTGCTCAAAACATGCGCAGCTGAGTTGTCACCTGTACTGACACGTTTGTATCGTCTCTCTTTCATGACTGGAATAGTGCCGAAATCCTGGAAGCTTGCTAATGTGCAACCCGTGCCCAAAAAAGGCAGCCGTGCCGACCCTGTCAATTACAGACCGATTTCAATCACCTCCATACTCTGCAAGATTATGGAGCGTGTATTGAACTCGCGCCTACTAGCATACCTAGAAGGTAACGATCTCCTCAGTGACCGACAATACGGGTTTCGCCGTAATAGGTCTACTGGGGACCTCCTAGTGTATGCTACACACATTTTAGGCGAGGCCATCGAGAAGAACGGAGAAGCGGTCGCCGTCTCTCTGGACGTCTCGAGGGCATTTGACAGGGTCTGGCATGCGAGCCTTATAAGCAAGCTTTCAGCGTTCGGTATATCTCCTGGTCTGATCGGCTGGGTAACGGACTTTTTGAGCCAGAGATCTCTCCGAGTAGTTGTTGACGGGTGTTCCTCGGAACCCTTGAAAATAAATGCCGGAGTGCCTCAGGGGTCCGTTCTTTCTGCAACTCTTTTTTTGCTGCACATTAATGATCTGTTGAAGCCCGGTATCTATGGGTATGCAGACGACAGCACAGTTGTAGAAAGATATCTGCCGAGTACTCGGGCTAGTCGAGATCAAGTACAGTCTGAAAGAGAAGCCATGGCGCAACGTTTGAATGACAAACTTCAGGCAGTCTCCGCATGGAGCAATGTCAATCTTGTCAAGTTCAACGCCACCAAAACGCAGACGTGTCTGTTCACCGCCAAAAAGAGCCCTTTCACCTTGGCTCCTACTTTCCAGAATGTATCCTCGGAATACAGTGACCGGCTTCAGTTGTTAGGCTTAGAGATTTCCTCGAACCTCAACTTTGGTCGGTTCATTGAGTCCAGAGCAAGAGCAGCAGCAGCAAAGCTTGCCGTTCTTGCGAAGGTTCGGCAGTACTTTACACCGGGACAGCTTCTTGTTCTATACAAAGCACAGATCCGGTCGTGTGTAGAGTACTGTGGTCACATATTTGCTGGTGCCGCAAAGTCTCATCTTGCGGTTCTGGACTCAATTGAGAGGCGAGCAAAGAGGCTTATCGGCGATCCCGAATTGGTCGAAGCCGACCTCCAAAGCCTTGAACACAGGCGTAAAATTGCTAGCCTCTCAGTATTCTATAGGATACATTTTGGTGAGTGTGCGCAGGAACTACACGACTTAGTTCCCCCGTCCCCCTTCCATCACCGGACGTCCCGACGCACGGCAGGTATCCATCCTTTTGTTGTGGACATTCCACCTGTCCGAACGAAGCGCTTTGCTTCCTCATTTTTAGTGCGTACAGCGAAGGACTGGAACAATTTGCCTGCGTCGGTATTTCCGGCCAAATATAATGTGGGTGTCTTCAAGAGAAGAGTGAATAGGTTGCTAGGGCAATGCGCCTTACCATCTAAGACTACATTCCACTTACCATCAGGTGGAATGTAGTCAAGCATTGCCCTAGATCGTATAAAAAAAAAAAAAAAAAAAAATAATAATAATCGACCAAACTCAGAAATAAAGACATCTATGTCCATTTCATACATGTCTCTGTCGGGAGCCCCATTGTTTCGTTAGGCCCTACCACTCAACCAACGGCGCAATTCTATGAGTATAATATGTCTCACAATTGAAGTAGAGT
This sequence comes from Napeogenes inachia, assembly GCA_959347355.1. NCBI lineage: Eukaryota > Metazoa > Arthropoda > Insecta > Lepidoptera > Nymphalidae > Napeogenes > Napeogenes inachia. Next base: position 4,972,052 of record OY365792.1, read on the forward strand.
CTGCGGTGCACTTTCATAGAACTCATTGTTTTTATTCAGTTCGGTCACGTAGGTCAAAATGGGATCACGTATAAACGAATAATTATGACAGCGACCGTAACACGCTGCGGAAAATATTTTTAAATTTTTAATATTTTCCATTCTCATCTCTGATATCGTTCTAAACCAATTTCAAAATTAAAAAACCTACGTGACTTTATCCATATTTAGTTATCTATAGGTTAATGAAATTATTACGTAAGGATATTTCAAGATAATTTTACCCAACTATTTTCGTAATATCGTGGTTATTGTTTTTGGCGTAATTATTGAGCAAATAACAGACATGCCATTTTATTATATATTTTTGTCATATAATTTTATTATGTATTTTTTGCTTACATTGGTAATTACAAAATATTTGTTTTGATAGCTTTATAAAAATAAATTAAAAATGTTATATATTTTATAAACCTTAATTACTAAATATAACAAAACAATCTTGAAATATTTTATCGGCAGTACTAATTATACTATACCTAATTCATCACATCTTAGTAGTGTCCAAAATGAATCCAATTTCCAGATCTTATTTTTTACGGATACTATAATTTATCACCAATTCCAAACTACATTATTTCAGTCTTATTTCCCCTATTTCTATTTCATAGCCTAGTTTTTGTTTCCACTACATCTTTCTCGACCACATTTGTTTCTTGCGGTTTTTTATCTTGATCCTGTGCTTCTTTTAGAGAGTCTGGTAATTTTTGTTTGTTAGTCTCCGGTAAGGTTAGAACTAAAAGCCCAGATATTGCTGACATAACTCCAAAAACTAGCGTTGGTAGGAACTGGTAGACACGTGACTGAAAATAAAACATTAAGCAAAATAAAATAATGCATTATTTGGTTTAGATGCAAATTATAAAAGATATTCCTTGAAATCAATGCAATAATAACAAGACTCCAAGCCAGATTCAAATATAACTATTACCCAAAGGTGTATATATATATATATATATATATACATACACATATACACACTTATATACATACATACGTTCACACATCCACATACATACCTCCATCCATGCACAATAAACCCTACAAAATGAACTTGATCAGCATGATAAATGTAATTCGATACAAAATCAATGAATAATGTCATTAAACTTACCAATAAAGGAGTTTGTGGAGCCACCGCAGATCCAATTCTACCGAGAGTGGAACAAATCGCCAACAATGTGGTTCGGTAATTGGTCGGGAAAATCTCAGCCGCAAAAATGTATAGTGAATTGTAAGCAAGCGTGATGAAGAATTTACCTCCTAAGTAAAAAGCGGTCGCCCAGCTACCACCTGAAAAAAAATATGTTTAACTGATTTTTTTGTTACAAGAATGCAAATACACGATTTCTATTTAAACGAAATAAATATAATATTTGAGTAAATTTGTTTTATAAAAAATATTTGTAATTTGAATAAATATAGAATTTAAAATAGAATGAAAAACAAATCGATACGGGATTTAGGCCCTCGACTTTTGGGAAACCATCCCGTCACTCTAGTAATTGAGCACACGTATCTAGTAATATGGTAACGGGGTAAAGATATTATCTAATTATATATACCTGGTATAAATCCACAGGAAATCAGAATAATGCCAGCCATCATATATGCTATTGCTATAACTCGCTTCCTTCCGAAACGATCAAGGCAAATTAGCTTGCAAATGTTAGCTGGTGCCTCTATCGCAATAACTACAATATAATTTAAATAGCTATTCCCTGATAATTCTATCGCGTTTATCGAAAGACCATAGTAGACCAAGGTAGAGGATGACCAAAGAAAAGAACAAGTGAAAAGTCTCTTCCAAATCATGGGTGACATGAGGAGCTGCTTAAAAGTGGATTGATTTGTCGCTTGGGCTTCTAATTTTCTTTGATCTCTTTGCTTCATTGCTGCTTTTTCTACTTGATCGTAATGGTCTTTGGGTACAGTGACGTTGTTGACCTTCTCAAATTTAGCGAGGACGTTCAGACCTTCTTCATAGCGACCTTTGCTGAATAACCAGCGGAAACTCTCCGACAGTGACCATAAGTAGAAAAAGACTAGGATGGAAGGGATGTAGATAACCAAGAGAAGATATCGCCAGCTTTGTAGCCACCAGGACAGTATCGTCACCGTCACCCCTCCAAGGATAAACATCATGTTGAACAGCAAGCTGACCAGTACTCTGCCTCTAGGACCCACTAGTTCCAATGCTGCAAAAACATAAACACTATATTATAGAACAATCCAAAAAAAAAACTAATGAAATTCATCAAGATGTGATGTTTTTTATTTAATCATAAAAACTTATAATAATATGTAAATAAATGACGAGTTCATTTAGCGTTATCGTTGCAACTACTATTTATTTTATGACTATTTATTAGAATGGGTTGAAAATTAATCAGTCAAATTCCAGTTTAATGTCCGTGAATACAGTCGGGTAAACATATAATAAACAAACCGCTTTTTGCTTCGCAAAAACTTTTAATATTTTTTTTATTTCCTTTCACCAAAACCGAATAATTTAAGAAGTTTCTTCTCTTTATAGTTAATATTATATCAATCTTTTAGCTTATAATTAGCTACATAGTAATAAAACTTGTTCAGTTTTTTGTTTCAGATAAATTTATGAATGTAACTTTTTAAAGAGAAAATAACAGGAAAATTGTCTGAATCTAAAATAACTTATCCGATAGTGAATGTTCTTTAAAGTTTTTTCTTATTACTTGGTCGAGCGTAAATCTTTAAGATAGTATAGATTACTTTTGTTACAGTTGGTCTTAAAAATAGAATGCCATTGAATATCTATTTCCTATAAAAAACTTTGTTTTTTAACAACTTTGTGTAAGGGGTGAATCGATCTCCTCTTCTATATATTCTACCCAACCTTTAATAATCAATATAAATGAAGGAGAGGACAGTCAAGTAATTAAAAAGATCTCAAAAATGCGAATTTGCATTGCATTGCATTGATTTGCATAAAGTGTGCGAAAGGGATGGATAGATGATTGAGAAGAGAAAATACACAGAGATGACGGCTATTAGAGTAACAAAAGAAGAACGTGTCCTAGCACGTTCTTCTTCCAGATCTTGCAAATCCTAATCTGCAGACATTAAAGGCATTAAAGATTAAAGATAGACAGCAAAAACAGAGAAAGAAAAAGTTAGTTTAGGCAAAGATATGTTATAAGAAAAACAGAAACAGGTATTTTCTATTACATCTAAAGTGATTGTTTGACCTTTCACAATGATCATCCACCACATCACCTCAGTCATTTCTTCATATAGTTATGTCCCGTTCACATCCAATGTATAGTATATAATGATACCCGTGGCTCGTGACGGTTTTATAGAGTTCGCGGGTTCGAATCCCTGTCCGTATCGGTTTATTTTTCATTCTATATTTATTGAAATGAATAAAACTGAATGTTTCTGTTCTTGACTGTTTAATCTCATATTATGTTACATTATGTCAAGATATGGCATTAAACAAATTATAGCATTATATTTGAAAAAGTGGCGAATAGTTTCCACATGCTTATAAATCACGTAAAGTTATTTAAGGTAAAAGGCAAGAATTATTTATACGAATAATGTACGGAATGTTGAGATAACGACTCTTCCGTAGTTTATAGAAAGATAATTAAATCGAGTATTTTAAAGGGAGTGATTCCTCATTCCTTGTTCTATAAAGATACGTTTCTTTGTCATCGAAACCTAAGCTTTAATTTAGCTCTTAAGTCTTATTGATTGAAGTTCATGTAGTTGGCTTCAAAGCGATCTCCTCGATGCTTCTTTTCCTGAACTGCTGAACCGATTATCATCGATGGTTTAGCAACTAAAAAAATGTGGTAGGTGATGTACTTGAGGAACAATCACCGAAAAACAATATTTCGCAAATTGTACGAAGAAAATCATTGAATCTGCGCTCATCTAACATTAATTTCATCATTCATTCGATCTCGATCTCGATTATTATACACATAAGCAAGCGAGCAGCCGATCTACTTGATGATAGTGTTTCTAGTGTATGGAGCCATCGCGAATTGTCAAATAAACCGCAAATACTTGGCCACCCTTGAATAATAGAGAGGTGCGAAAGGCAGCTAGGAACGGAAAAAAAAGGGTGTTCGGACTTCATGTTCGAACATAATTATAATAAACCTTTATCAAGTTATTAGAGCCATGGAAGCTATAATCAAATGTCTGAAGCTGGGCTCTATCACAGTTACAAACAATTTAATTTAAATGTTATTAATATACAAGTAAGACAGTGTAACCACTCACCTAAAACAAAACACGCTGTATAAACTCCTCCACCCAGCGCTGGCTCCAGAAATTCCAGAACGATGAACATTTCATAATTTACAGAAAACGCACGAATCATTCCAAACACACCATTCGCTACACTCGCGAACACAAGAGCCATTCTTCTCCCGAATCTATCTGAGAGGAGTCCAGTTAGAGGAATGGAGATGAAGAAACCTGCGTTGTGGACTGTACCCACGAGGGATCGCTTCCAGAGTTGGCATCCTAGATTAAACTGGAAAGATGAAATATCTTAATTATTTTTTACTTTAACAAGAACAAGAGGATGGCCGATTAAATCCTTATAAATATGGTCTACAGAGTAGATGTATGTTGACAAATAATTAAAAAGTAAAACATATCAAAACATCAAATTTCTGTCTCTGTTAAATTTTATTCAAATATCTAGTTGAAGTTGAAATCTAGTTGAATCTTAATAATTCTAATCAATTTATAAACACCTGTAATGTACTAAAGTCGTTAACCATTTACGTATAGATGAAGTAGTGAAGGCAAGGGTTATTGGGAAAAGGGATAATATTCTATACTAGTTGTGCCTGCGACTTCGTACGCGTAGTTTAGGTTTCGATAAAACGTGTCTTTTATTTTAAGTTTTTACATACCAATGTATGTAAAAACTATAAGCCTTCAAAGTTTCATCCAAATCTATTAAGTAGTTTTTGCATACTTGTAGGAGTATTTCTAGTTTATTTATTTATATTTTTATGTTTTTTCGCTGGAAAGTAAGCAATGGTACGAAAAGAAAAGATTATTAACTTCTTTATTTGTTACTAACAAAATGTAAAGTGAAGCCCATTACAATTTATTCCCGAAAGAAATAAGTAGATATCTTTAAGAGATCTCTCCAAGTAATTCTAATACAGCTAGTTTGTTTGAGATGTTGTACTATGATATGTAAGTATATATTGCCTACTTAAAAGAAAATCAACAATACAATATAAAAAATAATCTTTATATTCAAAAACATATATAGATAGATATATGAAAAATACTTAGATTTTCTAACTATAGTGCAAAAATATATAAACTACAAAAGCGTGAGGATATTCGTAATTATAAATAAATCCCCACATTAATGTCGCACATTGTCTAACAAAGTAATGATCTTTGTTATTATTAAAGTCATTTAAAGTGTTATTATTATGACAAAAAGATTAATGAATTTTTCATATAAATTGCTTTAGAATTGTTCATTCAAAACACTATAATTATTCTGAAATGAAATGAATAAATATGGATAAAATAGTAATATTAAGGTACAAATTCAGTGAAAAAGTAATTGTTTGATACAAATAAAGTATTGTTTATTTAATATATGCAATTTATATTTTTATCACAAACCATTAAAACTACGTAGAACACATGTTCATAGATATGTTCATACACATGTATAACCATGTCAAGCTTATTCAAATTTTAAATATATATAGAATGAAAAATAAACCGATACCTCTACGAAACGGTCCTGTCGCTCTACAATTTGAGCTACCGTATCGCTACCTGTCTCAGTATACTGAGCATTAAGCATTATATATTTAATCGTTTTTAACAATGTAGTTTATTCAAAATTAGCAATAATCGGAGCTATTTAGTAACACGTGTAAACATAAAGTTAAATGTCATATTAAAAGCATAATTGTACCGGAACTGAGCAAGGTTCGTAATACCATAAATCATTGAAAATTCAGTTAATAACCACACATGCACGGATAATAACCTGCAATAACTGTAATTGAATTAAATTTGAATTAAATATATGGATTGTTTGTATAAAAAAATATATTTCTTTATCTTTTAATTGAATTTTATCTTTTATGATACAAAGTATCTTGCAAATATTGAAATTGAATTATTTGTTTTTAAATATAAAATGTAGTGGATAGAATATTAGTCAATAATATATTTCTATATCTGATACGTTTTGTTATGAAAGAAGTTTTCGAGATATTAACGTGAAGATATACATAATTAAATATAATGAACAAAGTCGCATCTAAAGCAGTGTATCTACTAGCTTTACGTAATCACGTACATAGTTCAATACATGCTCGAATAGTAATTGATGACACAGTATTCGATGTAATTGGTGGAAATCAAAGCTAACTCATAATAATATTTAAATTATTTTAATAAATATTACAGGAGCGACTTTGGTCTCTAGTCAGCTTTAATGTAGTTTTTTTAAACTGTTATAGGCCTCTAGTTAGGGTTAGTGTAGTTTTTTATAACAGATAATTTAGGCCTCTACGTTAGAGTGATTTTAAAATTAACGCCGAATTAAACACAATAACTACATGAAATGTAGTGATTTGATCTTAATTTACATTTTTATAATGACTCCACTTTGTATAGTTGTAAATTGTATAGGTGTGAACAAAACGTTTTGAAGAGTAATTTTGGTAATTACATATAAATGTAGGTTGTTTTTTTGCAACTCTAATACTAATAATTTATCCATATATATAATATAGTCAATATATTTAGTTATATATATTATAGTTACAGTTGTATTTATTAGAGAAACTAGAGGTATATGTGTACTCCTTTTTTCGGTAAGCTTTAGTTTTAAAGGCTATTATTTTCTCTCAATACTAAACTTTTTATTTATTGACGTTTTTTTTAATGTTCTTCGTGTTTTGGTTGGATTCTCTATCTAGTGTGTGTCCTAGTTGGGGTTGTCGATAAAAATAATTCTATTACGATAATTTTACTCTCAAAATTTCAAAATCTTGGTATGTCGTAGTATATTTTAAACTTTTCGAAATCAATTTACAATTAAATCGAAAAAAATAGCAAAATTGTAGAATTTCGTGCTTCTAAAGGTCGTTTCAGTTTTTTTGTGTATGAAAAACCAATGATACGTTCTTATAGAGTTACTAGTTTCCTGCATTTGAATGAATGAATGAATGCTTAAAAAAATGAGAAAAAAAGTGTACAAAATACATTTAAATTTTATAATCAAGAATATCTTTGACAATTATAATATAACAATATAAGATTATGGTTTTATTTTTAAATTAACATGACAAATAATTATGATTTTTGGTATAAAAAAAATAATGTGACGTAAAATGATGATTTTTTGCTAAAAAACGAGAGCAAAAATGTATGAAATATTTTTTGAGATTCTATAATGAAAATTATCATTAATAAGTTACATAACAAAAAAAAATATTAAAAATTCCATATCATGGATTTGTCAAGCTTGGTAACAGTCAATTAATACCGATCAATCTTCTCTGTCCCATATTAATATCTACATAACACCCGTACGAAGCCGAAGCGGGTTGCTAGTTTAACATAATATTTAACATGTCAATTGGGTTGCTCATTTAACATAAAATATCGACATGGGTTTAACAGAAAATATCGACAAGGGTTGCTCATTTAAAATAAAATATCGACATGGGTTGCTAGTTTAACATATAACTGTTTAAAATAAGACTGGAGCAAGTTTAAAATATGATTGGAGTATTCCAGTCAGACAGTTGTATAACTGTCTGGCTGGAGACTCTTCGTACGATCTTGTTGTCTGATATGAACCTTCAATCATATTGATACTATTTACTTTCAAAAGATACTAGGTCGACAGCCATTTTAGCTGTTAGTTTAGCGGAGATTCAATGGTTTTATTATGCATAATTTTATTTTCGATGATTATTCCGATCACTGATTTTTCTGTTGCGAAACCATCGAAGCTAATCCTGATATCGCAAACAGCAAAGAACAACATTGGTACTAATAACTGTCACTGTAATTATTATCAGAGGTCATAAGAGATCCTGATCTTCAATCTGTGAAGTCATTAATTTCTCGTTTAAAGGCTTATTCATATCTAGTTTCATTTAATTCATTATTATTTATATCTAGTTAGTTATAATTCATTATTATTTATATCTAGCTTATTCATATCTAGTTTAATATTTATTCATATCTAGTTTCTTCCCAATGACAATAGTTATAGCATCGTTTTCGTTATTAATAAAATAATTTATTTCTATCGGTTTATCTAAATAAAAGATTGAATTAGTATTTATTTACATTCAATAAAATAGTATACTAGAACAAGCCTCTATAGAATTTAAAAATAAAATTAAGAAGTTTTAAAACCGTTATTTTTCATGTGAAGTTTGACATTAACTATAGTATTATATTCTAATTCAATTATAATTGTTTAATGTTTGATGCATTATATCTTGGGTAATGTTAAAAGTCAAGAACACATGTGTTTAATTTTCCATAATAGTATAAATAACTAGGTTGACAGTCATTCTGACGGATTGTCAAGCAAGGTCAGAAATGAAATATCCTAATTTCAAACTTTTTAAATTAGATAAAAAATTGTAAATAGTGTCACTCCCGAATCGATCCTACTGCTCGATTTATTTTAGAGCGTCTTTCATTTTTGATTTGTTTATGTTGATGTCACTCTTTATAACTTTATGATGGTATATTTTTATGAGTGTTTGTATTTGTTAATAATGTTCACGGATTTCTCATTTATGTATGCATGTATTGATGAATGACCTTCATGTTGTGATATTTGTTATATTACCAAGCTTGACTAATCCATGATACGGCATTTTTAATTAGTTTTTGTTATGTAACTTATCAATGATAACTTATGTATTAATTGACTGTTGGAACATCACATTACAAATCTCTGAATTGTCCGGTTTTTCTGTATTGTACTGTATTGTTTTTCAAAATATATATGTATTATATAAAAAAAATAAACATATAAACCTTCCTCTTGAATCATTCCATCTATTAAAAATACCGCAACTAAATCCGTTGGGTAGTTTTAAAGATCTAAGCCTACATATATATAGACAGCGTTAAGCGACTTGGTTTTGTTAGTATAATACTATTTTCTCTATCTATAAGTTTTATCTTTACAACATTAAATTGGGAAAACAAGCGGATAATTTAATATAAATTTTGGTGTTAAGAGTAATAAATCGATATTAATGTTATCATCTGGTTTGCTTTATTCAAATAACTAACTAACTGTTTTGTATAACTAATTAATTAGATTTTTTACTAACACAATATGCATTATCATTTTGATTCGTCAATCAATATGTAACATATAACCCTTATAAATGAACTGTGTAATTGTTTATTGTATTGTATAAATAGGTTGCGTTTTTATTTTATAATAAATTTGTTATTAGTTTCAATACTCACTACCCATTAATAGTAATTTATGTTCAATTTATAATGTGTTAATAATAAATGAATAAACAAATAAATAAGTTATAAAGAAGATGATTACCACATTATCATATAGAGAAGTCTATTAATGTTGTATATTTAATAGATTATAATAACTTAAATTATTTTATTCAATGCTTATCTCTAGTAAGTTATAATTTATAATTTAAACAATGATACCTAAATGTTACCTATATGAAAACAAGGTAAGGAAACTTCTGCGACTTTTTAATATTTGTAGAGTTCAAAAGCTGTTTTATGTCAAATGACACGTCTTGAATTTGTGAAATATGAACTTTTTTAAAATGTGTTTAAATCTTACATTTTTATATTTTACGAAGCTTTCAGTTTTCAATAAGACTTTGATTTTACCAATTAATAAACAAATTTTAAATGCACATGAATGTTGAAAGATATTTATAAACATGTACAGCCACGATAAGCTTATTTAAATTTCCATTAAATATAGAATGAAAAATAAACTGATACAGGTAGAGATTCGAACCCGCCACCTCTGGGAAACCGTCCTGTCGCTTTACCAATTAAGCTACAGTATTGCTACCCGTGTCGATGAATTAAGTATTTTATACATATATGATCGACATAATCGGTGACCACCAGTCTTGGGTTTGATTCCGTACCCGTATCGGTTTATTTTTCATTCTTTATTTATTTAAAAATAAATGAAGAATGTTTTTTTGGATTTGGTTTTAACCGTTTGGAAAGAAGTTTGACTTCACATTATGTATTGATTATTTTTTACTACTATACCTACTTGTTACTACTTACTGGTGATAGTATTGTTAATATAATAATCATTAATACTTCAAATTTAACGGAGAGCAAAACTTATCTCATGGCAGGACTCTCTTTTATTTTGCTTAGAATTTCAAAGAGGACTGTGATGATACTTTATATCTACCGTTTTTTATATGTTTGTGTATTAAATATGATAACTTTATAACATTGTTAGGAAAAATGTTTATTAAAAATATCAGTATATATAGAATAATGTTTTATTCTATATATGTAATCGGTAAGCTGATCCAGAACAAAGAAATAACTGCTTCTAGAGCCAGCAGTTAAAGTCACAGCGTAAGAAAATAATGTTAACTAACCTCTTTGACAATGGAGTGTTCTTCGAAGTACATAAATGTATCACACTCCACTTCAGATGAAGTATCAAAGTAGTGAGGAGAACAGGTATCATTGGAGTCACTTAAATTGGCAAAGGTAGCATATTTAAGACACTTGTTTGGACTTCCATCTTCTAGATGTGGCACAGTGAAGTTGACGTTTGGATCTTCACACTCTGGGGTTGAACATCTGTAAAAAAAGTTTTTTTAAAAAAAGATTTGTGGGAACACTGACAAAAAAAGGTTTTTGGACGCCAAAAAAAAGCTATGGTCTAATGTCTATGGCCGTACAAGTTTCTTCAAGTTTTACGAGACTAAAAGTTTATGAATGCTCATATAATTATTAATAGTTAATTGCTTAATTTCTGTAATAACTGTGCAAACTGTATGTATATGTACGCAAATTCAAGAACAATATATTAAAGTTATCAAGATCCAAACGGAGTTGTATTATTGGCCCATCGAGCCAAATTGGTGACCCCGACGTGATTGTATTGCTTCTATGACGGTGTCCAACCTGCAACCTGGGATTGCCGCAGATGCTTCATCAACAACCGGCTGCGCCAATTTCGCGTATCTAATCAGCGTTTTTCATAGCATCATTTTATAGTACTTCAAAGCGTCGTGTCAGAGACCTCGTGGCGTGACATAGTTACTTCATATAAAAGTACAAAGTGCACTATACAAATTATTACAGAACTTGCCATTTTCCATTTATTACTATAGAATAGAATAGAGTTTACTTTTTCAGTCTCATATTGAGAGTTAGTGACATCTTGTGACTTGTGTTAATAGTGCTGCTGACCCTGTGTAAACTGTGACACCATAATGTTGGGACATTTATACTAAAGATAAACATTTATTTCAAACCAATTTGTTGTTTATCGGAATCAATTTTAGGACTCCATTTGCAACAAACTTTTTAAAAGTATGATTTTTAGTTTTGTATAGTAGTAAGTATTTTAACTGAACCTGCACACTTGCTGTAACCTTGGAAAATTTTGAACATAGGTATATTTTATACACCAAAAAAAAAATCATAACATTTTGATTATTTGTGTATTTCTTGTGTAAATAGTTTTTCTTTTTTGTTGTGTGTGTATGAAAATTAACCTTTTCAACAGCATCTTGTTTTGAAATACTGTGTTTTACCTATTTTCTTTATAATAAGTTACCTAAAATTCAGCATCTAATATTTTTTGTATTATAAAACTTATTTTTTATTTCTGTGTCTCGGTGGTTGTTTCCGAATTACTTTTGTTTGTTTACTTGGCTAGCCTTTACACTAATCTTATAATTATTAATTATTGTTATTGTGTGTACATGCTGTCAGTGGAGCCATAACACCTTTACCCCATTTTGCCTGCAGAATTTAATTTTCTTTCTTTTATTTTAATTTTTGTGTATATTTATACTTGCACCATGGCTGAAGCAGATCTACAAAGTCAAATTGCTCGCCTGCTACAAGATAATGCTGCACTCCAGCAACAGCTTTTGGCTAGGACTGCACCCAATGCTGAAGTTTGCAAAGTGGCTGTAAAATTACCACCCTTTTGGCCAGATAGGCCATCGCTTTGGTTTGCACAGGTGGAGGCTCAATTTCAGATAGCTAACATTACAGTGGACCACACAATGTTTAATTATGTTATTGCACAGTTGGATCAGAGATTGGCTGGTGAAGTCGAAGACATAATAACCCGACCTCCCATCAAAGGACAACAATATGTTAAATTAAAGGAAGAGTTGATTAGGAGACTTTCTATGTCTGAGGAGCAACGCGTACGTCAGCTGATCAGTGAAGAGGAGTTAGGAGATCGTAGGCCATCCCAATTCCTCCGCCACCTTCGATCACTTGCTGGCACCGCTCTCACAGACCAGAACATCTTGCGCCAACTATGGACCCGCCGTCTCCCTCAGCAAGTTCAGGCCATTTTAGCTTCTCAGCCTGATTTGGACCTTGATAAATTATCAGAACTTGCTGACAAAGTAATTGAGATTGCGGGCCCTAAACAAATTTACTCTTGTGCTAGCCCATCCAACTCACCTTCAGTTTTAGATACCTTAGTCCAACGTGTTGAAGAACTAAGTAAAGAAGTTGCTTCTATTAAATTAGTGAACCGAGCAGGCCGTTCTCATAACCGTTCTCAATCTTCTCGTCATTCACGTAGTTCCACACCTGCAAATGCTACCAAATTGTGTTGGTATCATAAAAAGTTTAATACCAAAGCATCTAAATGTATTGCACCCTGCAGCTGGATACCACCATCGGGAAATGCGGACAGCAATCAGTAGAGGCGGCGACTGATTGTAACCCTTCTGGCCGCCGACTTTTTGTTACTGATCAGAAATCTAAGTACCAGTATTTGATAGATACAGGCTCAGATCTCTGCTGCTTTCCTAGACGTCTCTTGAGTGGCCGATATACATCCAGTGACTACAACCTTAGCGCTGCAAATGGGTCTTCCATTAAAACTTATGGTACCATATCATTACATCTTAACTTAGGTTTGCGTCGTGATTTTTTATGGAATTTTGTTATTGCTGATGTCAGCACCGCAATTATTGGTTCAGATTTTCTTGCTTTTTATAATTTATTACCTGATTGTCGACACAAACGACTTGTTGACGGTAACACAAATTTGTCTACTCCAGTTTCTATAGCACAGACATCTCAGGATAGTGTGAAAGCTGTTGGTATTGGTAGCTCATCTTTTGCACAGGTGCTTGCTGAGTTTCCAGAAGTCACGCGCCCTCCTGGTCTGCCTAGACAGGTCAAGCATACTACTGTGCATTATATTAAGACCACTGAAGGACCTCCTGTATCATGTCGACCTCGACGTTTAGCGCCGCATAAACTTACAGCGGCGAAGCAGGAATTCGAAGATATGATCCAATTCGGTATCGTCAGGCCTTCTAAGAGCCCCTGGGCGTCGCCCTTACATATGGTCCCTAAAAAGGACAACAAGTGGCGTCCAACAGGCGATTACCGTGGTTTGAACTCCAGAACAGTACCAGATCGCTACCCAGTGCGCCACATTAATGATTTTTCCCATGGTCTTGCTGGAGCCAAAGTATTTAGTACACTTGATTTGGTGAAAGCCTATCATCAGATTCCCGTGTTTGAAAGTGACATACCGAAGACAGCCATCGTTACTCCGTTCGGCCTGTTCGAGTTCCCTTTTATGCCTTTTGGTTTGCGCAATGCAGGGCAAACCTTTCAACGTTTTATTGACGAGGTCACACGGGGTCTCGATTTCTGCTTTCCATACATCGATGACGTACTCGTTTTTTCTCCAGACGAAGAAACTCATCGCGAACACCTTCGCATCCTTTTTCGTCGTTTTCGGGATTATGGAGTTGTAGTGAATCCATCTAAAGGCGTATTTGGCTCAAGCGAGGTCGTTTTCCTTGCTCATCTCATTAATGAAAAAGGCATTCGTCCTCCTGAGGATAGAGTACAAGCTCTCCTCGATTTTACACCTCCTGAAACAGTGCAAGGTATGAGACGATTTCTCGGGATTTTAAACTATTACCGTCGTTTTATCCCTCACGCTGCAAAGTTTCAAGCCCCATTAATTGATGCCGTTGTGTCCACTAACAGTAAAGGTGCGAAACCATTCCCATGGACGCCTGAGCTGCATCAAATGTTTGACGTTTGTAAGCGCAGTCTTTCCGATGCAACGCTTCTACATCATCCTGTGCCTGATGCACGTTTAGGTCTTTTCACAGACGCATCAAGCATCCACATTGGATCCTGCTTGCAACAGGAAATTGAGGGTCAATGGTACCCATTAGCATTTTTCAGTAAAAAATTGACTGATCGTCAGTCACAGTGGCCAGCATATTATCGCGAACTCTTAGCGGTGTACGAAAGTGTACAGCATTTTCGGTACATCCTGGAAGTACAACATGCCACTATTTTTACTGACCATAAGCCATTGCTTTACGCCTTCGTACAGCGCAGAGAGAAACTTCCACCCTCTCAGCTTAATCAGCTTTCCTTTATTAGTCAATTCTCTACTGATATAAGGTATATTAAGGGGGAAGACAATATTGTGGCAGACGCTATGTCGCGAATCGAAGCCATTTCGCTAGATCACGAGATTGAATTACTTGCACGTGCTCAAGAAGCTGATAACGAGCTAGCTCACTTGCTGTCGGAAGGTTCTAGCTTACAACTTAATAAAGTACCCATACCTGGAACGGACATAACTCTTATTTGCGACACTTCGACGGGTAAACCTCGCCCATTCGTTACGAAAGAGTTGCGTCGCAATATATTCAAAAAATTACACAACCTTAGCCATCCTGGCATCCGAGCAACTGCTCGCATTGTGTCTGACAGGTACGTGTGGCCTTCCATTAAGAAGGATTGTAAGGAGTGGTCTCTTACTTGTGAAGCGTGTCAACGCTGCAAAGTAACGAGACATGTTTCCGCCCCTTTAGGCACCTTTGATTTGCCGTCTGGTCGTTTCAGCCACGTCCATATGGACATAGTGGGTCCGTTACCTATTTGCGGTGATTATCGTTACTGTTTGACTGCAATTGATAGATCGACCAGATGGCCCGAAGTGTGGCCCATGCGAAACGTTTCCGCAGAAGAAGTCGCTGACACTTTCACAAGAGAGTGGATTCCACGATTTGGAACGCCTTCCATTATTACTACAGACAGAGGCACTCAATTCGAGTCGGATTTGTTTTGCAGGCTCTTGCAAAGTTTTGCCTCAAAACGCATTCGCACTACTGCATACCATCCTAGTGCAAATGGGATGATAGAACGTGTCCATCGCCAATTAAAAGCGTCACTAATGTGCCATAACGATCAGTGGATCAAGGCTCTCCCTTTCGTTTTATTGGGCATGCGTTCTTCTTTTAAAGACGATTTAAACGCGACTGTGGCAGAACTTGTTTATGGTGAGACCTTACGTCTCCCCGGAGAATTACTGGTTCCTGCTAAGGGCATGAATAATTTCCCTGACCCAGCAGATTTTGTGGTTAATCTCCGGCGTCGGATGTCCCTTATTCGTCCCGTCCCTGCTTCACGGCATACGGAACCAAATGTATTCGTATTTAAAGATTTAGCTTCTTCTTCCCACGTTTTCCTTCGCGAAGATGCAGTTCGACGTGCATTGCAACCACCTTATACTGGTCCACATACTGTATTGGATAGAGCGCCCGATGGTAAAACTCTTACCATAAATGTCAAGGGTAGGACTGTTGTCGTGAGTGTAGATAGAGTAAAACCTGCGTATATTGATAATGATGTTACTCCACCTTTTTCTACACCCGTTGCGTCACCTACTACTGCTGTAGCTCCTTTACCTGTCCCCAATACTTTCGTTCCTCCGCCTCCTTCCTTAATAGATACCACTAAATCGAGTAATCTGCCTTACACCACTAGATCTGGCAGACAAGTAAAATTTAAAAAAAAATGCTGATTTTAATTAAAAAACCTATCTTTCTCCGTGGGGGGGTGGTGTGGGAACACTGACAAAAAAAGGTTTTTGGACGCCAAAAAAAAGCTATGGTCTAATGTCTATGGCCGTACAAGTTTCTTCAAGTTTTACGAGACTAAAAGTTTATGAATGCTCATATAATTATTAATAGTTAATTGCTTAATTTCTGTAATAACTGTGCAAACTGTATGTATATGTACGCAAATTCAAGAACAATATATTAAAGTTATCAAGATCCAAACGGTATGATATGATATTTTTATTTCATTTATTTTTAAGAGATTTTTATCGTAACTTTTAAAAATACTTTGATTTTTTGAGGTAATTATATTTAGACTGAATTTATGAATAGATTTGCTGTTAATATCATGTATTCAAAAGCAGGTTGAGTATGAAAGTTCATGATCTATGAATTTGTGTACTGAGGCAACTATAGAATCGTATTCGTAGAAACGTAGACAAAATCGTATTAGCACTCGTAAATGTATGAAAACGTAGGTAACATTCATGAATTTCGATATGATTGAACAAAATATTTGGGTATGACCTACTCTACCTACAATCTATTTACCAGGTATTTTTTTTTCTTTTGGAAGTCTTAATGCACAATTTGTGCAATATGTGTAAAAAGAAACAGTGTATTTTAATTATAGACTTATTATACATAGAGCAGTCAGCCAAAAATGTGCCCATTTAAAAAAGGAGAAAGCGCATGGATACCTATCTGTCTCTCTTTTTTGCATGTGTGATTAGAAAAAGATAAGTATAGGTTTGTCATCTTGTCTCTTATTATTTGTCAGACCCTGATACACATAGGTCTGTCTATGGCTCCCCTATTAAATGTTTAATAATTCTATAATTTCATATTAATTGTACTTAGAAAAGGATAATATAGATGGATAATAAATATTTATTTATTATATTAACTAATCTCAATAACATTTACTTCTGTACGTTCACATAAATATAGAAATCGGGTTAATATTGAGTACCTTAGAGCTCATAGACTTTTTAAATGTTCACACAAGTTCAACAAAGTTGAATAAAGTTCGTATATGTACTTGTAAAATGGTGTTACAATGAAATTTATTCAAGCTATTTTAATGTTCCACTAAAAGATATGGGTTTTTTATCCAACGCATTCATACTAGCCCAAGTCAGTTTATGAACCTTACTAAAGTTTTTTGTCCTTTTTTTTTACAAATAAAGAAAACTCGAAAAAGTATATTTTAATGCATAAATATATAAATAACCTAGTTTATGTTTATAATAGAAAGTTTAAGTATTAAAATAACCGTTTTTACTTCAAATACTATTTATATTAACGTTACATTTTACTATAACAAAACAAAAACAAACAATATCAATTGAAAGCCATTTTGCCTTTGTTTGGTTAGCGCTCTACATTCTCCGAACTCTAGTTGTTTAGCTCCAAAAGTTTTCAATAGATGACGCTGTTTGTGAGACCGACTTTTCTGAATCACGCTAGTAAGATTTTAGTTTGTTTAATGACCCTCCTTAGAGTGGTCATTATATTCATACTTACCTGGCGTAGGGGATACCGTGATCAAATAGGCGGTTCCCCCAGAGCGAGGCCCTGCCATTGCACTGCGGTAGAGTTGACCTCTGTGATTATTCCTAATGTGAATAACTCGGACGCGTAATTTTTGGTAGTGGGGACTGCGTACGCGCCGTCCCCTCAGAAAAGTTTGAAGTCTAATTTCTAGATAACACTCCTACAACACCTAAGATATAGAGCATGGATATTTTTTGAAATATAGTGTTTTCAAAATAATATCGATATATATAAATATGTCAATGTCGGGGTTTGATATTAAAAAAAAAATGTATCGATGTATGGTTTTATTTAAAATAATTATTGTAAGTCAGCAAGAAAATTATCATTATTTATCTATACAATTTATAGTCCTGTATTTTTATTAAAAAAAATGAGCATATACATGATGGTGGTTAATTTTTAAGTGTAATATGTCGTTCAAAAAAGTTTTTAGTAATAAATATCGATATTTCCAAGTAATAATATCGATATTTAGATACAACGATATTTTATCAATAGTCCTACTAAGAATATCTTCACAATCCCCTTTGCTGTTAGCGTATCTTTATTATATGGAATATATAAGAGATTTAAAAAGAACCGGCCAAGTTCGAGTCTAGACATGTTCATGTGAAAATACGGCATAAAATTACGTTTCTTGTATGGGAACCTTCGCTTAAATATTTATTTTATTATTAGTATTACAAAAATACATCGTCTGTGAAAAATTCAACTGTCCTGTGACGGTTCATGTGATATAAGTCCGGAGACCGACAGACAGCGAGGTCGTAGTAATAAGGTTTCGTTTTATTCTTTTTGTTCGGATTTATTAAAACGTCTTCAAAACAATTTAATAATAATTAATTTCCTATAAGATTTGTATTTTCTATTACCGTGCTGTTGCTCTGCCAATTGAGCTACCATGTCCTACCTAAAATATATATTAGACTGCTCTCTAAAATAATGATTTCAAACTTAATAATTATATATATATAAACTGCTTTCTTTTCTTAAAACGTAATCCTAATCGTCTTTCAAAATTTAATTTCTTAAACACAATGAATTATCAACAAACTTTGTCTTAGGGTAAGAAAAACAAAGTTAAAAAATTATAACAAATTTGTTGGAGCGAATAAAGTCAACTTTGAGAAGAATAACTGAGCGTGAAATAGAAGAAAGTTACAAATAAATTAAAACGTTCATTTTTATTTAAAACGATCTAATTATTAAGATAATATCTTTATTTTTTATTAGAATCTATTTATTTCCATTATTATTCATAAGAATATCATTTACTTACAATAATATAAAATATTATGAAATATTTAATAACTTTATTACATACACGTGCTATCTAAGATTATTTAATTCTATACATTTCTCCACCTTTCAATATTTCCAATATTATAAAAGTTACATAATTATGACATAATATTTATCTACAAGAACATGACAAT
The DNA here is from genome assembly GCA_959347355.1 of Napeogenes inachia. Taxonomy (NCBI): domain Eukaryota; kingdom Metazoa; phylum Arthropoda; class Insecta; order Lepidoptera; family Nymphalidae; genus Napeogenes; species Napeogenes inachia. The sequence goes on from OY365792.1 coordinate 4,991,232, forward strand.
GGACTGTAATTTATTAAAAAAATAAGAAAATACACGATTATTGTATATATTATAATAATATACATATAATATAATTCCTTCACAGAACATCATAAATTGTGGAATAGCCTTCCTGATATACTTCGAGTTGCAAAAGTGCAAATTTAGGGTGTATTATTAATTTACGTACTTAGTTTATTTTATTGTTATATATGTATATATTTATTATATATCTATAGTTTAGTTTATTCGTTGTATTCTTAGTTTTGATTGTTTTCTATTATGTTTATTATATTAATTAGTAACCTCATTGTTTTATTTTCTATTAGCCGTTGTGGTTGACTCTTAGAAGATGCTTTAGCTTAAGGTCCGCTTATTTTATTTTATCTTGTACAACAAAGTATTAATAAATATATACTTAACTGTTTATTTTTAATTAAGTGTATAATATCTCAGTGTGTTTAAAATTTATCATAAATAAAGTTTCGTTAATGATATATTTGTTTTGTGGTGTTTGATTAAATTTTAATGTAAGTCAAGTCAACTGGACTTAGTTCTTGTTTTTGGTAAACATTTAAATTTTTAACAAAAATGTATAAATAAACAAAGGAAATATATTTAGATTGAATCAATAGAAATTCCGTTAAACGGGTAAAGTTGTTACTTTAAAAGTAACATAAAATACGTATATTTTATTATTTATTCTATACCTTTTCACCTATTTATAGACAAAATAACTTTAATTTTTCTAAGAATATTGATATATTGTATCCAATGTTAGTTATCCGATTCTATATTTTATTTATATATATAACATTTTAATTATTATTTTGTTATTGTTATAATTAACTTAAAGCTATGTGTGTAGTATCAAAAATAATAAAATACCTGTACTTAACGTCCATAGCCTCAAAATTGTAAACAGAAGAATACATCCCAGCGAGTAATACAGGAAACAGAATCAAAATATAATTGTAAATATTAAACTTTCCAAAAGGTCCCAATATTTCCAAAATATCATCTACAGTAACTTCATTTTTACTTTTTTCGGGATCCATATTTTGTTTTTTATTTAACACATCACTTGAATTTGAATTTGGAACGCGACGCGATTGGTTCGTCGTCAGAGTTTAAATGCGCGCAAGTCGATTGATTAAACACTTTTATTGTCGTTGGATTTTTTTCACAGTAACGGCTTATCAGTAAAACTATTTCTTTGCTATACGTTATCGGGTTCTAGGTCAAAGGAACGGTGAAGGCAATATTTTAGGAGTTTTAAGAAAAAAAAAATATAAAGAAATCTACAAAAAAAATTTGACTCCATTAATTTTTCCTGATGCCGTAAAATGTATACTTAAATAAAAATATTGAAAGCAAAATATGTGTAGAATTTCCTGAAAAAATAATACTGAATAGAAAGTATTTGATTTTTAATTTAATCTCTTGCATTCCAATATTATAACTCAAACTTACCTAAAATCGAAAGTGAATGATATCTATTGAAGAGTATTTCAGCATTGCTTTTTAGGGTGTATCTGTACTGTGTATATGAAATCGATTTGATACATCATACATTAGTGTGTTTCCGCCTTTACTGGCATGTATAGTGTGTTTCCGCCTTTACTGACATGTATAGTGTGCTTCTACCTTTACTGGCATTTATAGTGTGTTTCTACCCTTACTGCTATGTGTAGTGGGTTTAGGTCTTTACTGGCATTTACAGTATGTTTCTATACTTACTGGTGAGTGTCGAGTGTTTCCACTTTAATGGCACTTACAGTATGTTCCTGCGGTTACTGGCATGCATTAGCATATGTCTGATGTGTTTCTACCTTTACTGGTATGTGTAGTGTGTTTCCGTTATTTCTGGTATATATAGTATGTTTCCTTTGCTGGTTTTTACAGGAGGATTATATAGGTTTACAAGTAACATATCGTTTTTACTTTTATACTTTTTTTAGCTTGACTGAAAATAGTATGTAATTTTAAGTCCGCATATTGTATTATTTTCGAATTCAATACTAAATTCTTAAATGTTTTTTTCCATATTATAAATTGTCAGAGTATCGAAGATGATTTTTGTATGACCAGTATTAATCGTTTCTAATAGTAACTAACATAGTAATTGCTCTTCGGTAAATTTGATTCTGCTAGTTACTGAAGCGTTTCAGTATTTGTCACCTTGTTTTTTATTCTATAGTAGAGGTTGCCTAAAATTCCATTGTTAAACTTTTGATATGCTTCTCTAATACCTTTGTTTCCGTTCCAAAATAGGATTTTTTAAATCGGTGTTATAATATTTATTTGTATTTATATTTTCAACGGAACTGTGAAATACGCGTTCAGGACTGCTTCAGGGTTCAAGTTCAAAGACTGCTTGTGTTGAATTGTATACATATATCTAAACTAATAAAGATATACGTCTTACTTATTATTGTACTTATTTTATTTTAAATATATTTAAAGTCAATTTATATTAACGAAGACTAATGATAGTTTATTTATTTTATGCATATTAAATAATACCATATGTACATAAGCATAAAATATTAATGAATATAGAAAATTAACTACTCAAATACTGCTGTTTTAATAACAATTCTTCTCAAATAATATAAAACAAAGTTTCCCATATATTTGATTGATTATTTGAATTAAACTTGACAGGTTTTATGAATACCAAGTATTGTTACTGAGCGACTTATTTTGCTTTTAATACATACATCACTTCTTGGAACAACAAATTAGGCTGTGGACACATTCATACAGCGATAATAAAATCAACAAAAGTTATCTTACCTGATAATTGTTGCTTTATACATTTCTTTCTGTACTGTATGGTACTCCTATTACTAAATACTAATACTCTTATACTAATAATTACTAAATATTTGAGTTTTCTATGGTACTTTTATTTAGTAAAAAGAGTACCATAGAATATCTAAATAAATTTATATTTGTCTGTTTGTAATATGATTTAAAATTATTATTTTATAAGGTCTTAACCTCAACATCATCTTCGACTTTTGAAACAATACAAAATATAAAAAAAAACATTTTATAAATTCAGTCATTAAATAATAATATAAATTTATTTGTGTGGTTATTACTATGTTTGTAAAGAGTTATTTATATGTATTTACAAAATTGGTAATTAATTTTCGTGTACACTGGGTCCTAATTGAATCAGAAATATTTAGATGGTTTTAATGTTATACCCTTAATGAATGTTTCTCAGAATATAAGTTATTTAAATACCTGTCAATTGTAACTGAATTGAAATTGAATTTCGTCTTTTAATAATACAATAATGTTTTATAAAGATTTAATCAATTTGTTTTATAACTTGAGCGTAAAGATAAAACGCCAAGTATTTTTAAAATTATATTTTATGTATAAAAGTAAAATCATTCTTTTTATGACTTTTACTTATGAATAAAAAAATAAACTTAAATAAATAATTTTTATTAATGAAGTAATTTTTAACTTTTATGCCTTAAAATGATTGAAACTTTCTCAACTCTAAAAATATTTATAATACGATACTGAAGTTTAAACTCGGTATCCAAGATCGTTAAAAAAAATATTTACTATTATGAAAAATGTAATGAAGTTGAAGTTTATTATTTTTTTTTAAATAATTAAAATATGTGATAATCATTGTATTCAAGTATTGAAACCTATTTATTAATTCTTATTATTTAAAGTATCTGATCTTATTCACAGTTCCTGTCCTTTCTTTATTTCCTTATTTCTTTTCTTTTGAAGATTTGTCAGTGATTGTTTATAAGAAATAAGTCCGTTTTCCTCATTATTTGTTTTTGAATTTAATACTTTGTTTGAATTAAAAAAGTTGTATTTAAATGTTCTATATTATTTAAGTTTATGCTTTGACTATAATATAATGTATAAAAATATCTATACGTGTATATATGTATGTTAAGCTTATTTAAATTAGAAATAAATATAGAATAAAAAATAAACTGATAAGGGCAGGGTTTCGAATCCGAACCTCTGGGAAACTGTCCGTTTATTTGGATTTGTTCTACATTTATTTAAAATGTTAATATAATGTCATTAAAGTTTCGTTTTGAAAACCCCTATGGTGTTAAAATAAGGGATGAAAATTTGTTTGTAAATTGGATATGTTTAAGCAACTATCAAAATTAGTATTTAGTTATAGATGAGATAAGTGACTAAATTGGTATTTATTTATAGATAACTCTATTAAGAACGTGGTGAAATGTTATAACTTTTTTATCACCGCAAATATTAAGTCAAACTATTAGATTTAAACCACAGGAACTTGTTTACAATCGTGCCACAATAAAATTATTTCTTTTATGTAAAACAGTTTCAAATACTATCAATAATTTAACAGAATATTCATACAACAATAATTATTATGAACATACAAAATTCAAAATATTATTTCACAGAACCCATGTTCAACTGAATAATTTAGTAAACTCAACAACCCTACAGTTGTAGGTTACAGGCGGACAATCTGTCTCAGGGGAGATTTTAACGTACTTGGAAATGTTAGCACATTAGTTACTAAGTTTAGATTCCTTCTGTACATCTCTAAGGAGAACATAAAATATTTAGTTTATTATTTATATTTAATAACACATATCAAAACGTGTAAGGACACGACAGCTCAGTTTGCAATCCATTTTCGTTTGACTCCCATAGGTCGCCGGATCGATTTATAATATTTTAATTATATATTGATTTAAAAAATACATTTGTACAACATGGGCAATATGTTTATAGATTGAAAGATTTATCTTATTGTATTTTTTTACACTTGAATTTAAAAAAAATATGTTTTGAAATTAATCAGTTCTAGAAATAAGTATTAATTTTTTTTATAGGATACATTCTTAACTGTTCTAATCTATCTATAATATTAAAAATAGTAAGTAATTAAGAGCAAATTTTCTTCTTTATTACATTCATAAACAATTATCATATAACATAAAATTTGTTTCAGTAAGCAGAATTCTAATAATATAATGATAATACATATTATTGGGAATGGAAAATGACGTAAGTTAAATGTTACATTTTATTCAAACATTGTTACTTACATTTTGTTATTTACTTTATTGTCGTGAACCGTATATCAGATATATTGCATTTCGTACTAACATTGTAGTGATGGGAACCATATTCTATCAATATAATGTACAAAACTATTTTATTATTATATTTATTGGTAAGAAAATATGTACCAGATTTATTAGGTTAGTTATTTAATTTAAAAACATGATGACTATATTTAGTTATGTTACTTAGCTCATATAAAATATAGTTAGATTTTGTTGGTTTCTAATTTTTAGCCAGTAAAGCGAAAACCAATTAAAACTTACTTTTCTACTTTTTCATTTTCTAAAACTTTTCGTTTGAAACTGAATTTTAGTAAGTAACTAAAACTAATTAACACTCATAAACTAACTCAATTAGTTCATTAGTTTTAATCAGTTTTAGTCAGTAAGTTAGTAGTTTTAAGTTAGTTAGTCAGTTTTTAGTAATAAGTGAGTTTTAGTTAGCTAGGTTTAAAAGTAGGTTTAAAAGTCGTAATAATTTTATAATATTTTATATATACATGTCATGTCAGTTTTAAGTAAAAGAGAGTTTTAGTTAGTTGGTTTCAAAGTGAGTTTAAAGATCACATGTATTATATATCTTTAATATTATATGCATAATAATCATAATTATTTCATATTTATTTTAAAAAATAAATTAATAAATACTATCGATACAGACCATCACTAGTGGCTGCAAGGAAAGCTCTTTGTGGGATTGAAACTTTTGACTGAGGGTCTGTTATCTTCAAAGCTCTAACGTATGCGTCTTACTAAAATAGGTGAAGCGGTGGCCGGAGATAAATCTCTTTCTAATACCTCACTCGTTGTTTGAATAGGTTTGTGTATTTGCTTATTCTATTTGTTTTTATAATAGTATTATAATAAATATACATTAATATTATAATATTGTTACAATGGTCAAAGTATTTTTTTTACCACTTATTATTATTTTGTTACTTATGAAACGTCAGACTCTGTTTGCACGGTTCCAAAGGGTACGGCTTGCCGGTTTGGTGAAAAACCGGCAAGAAACTCTATAATACTACATAAGTAATCATATAATATGAGACAATATGATATCTGTACATATAATAAAATTTTAAAATAATATTTTAATAATAATGTCCATAAATATCTGAAATATATACTGTAATCTACTTAATTTACACTTGGAACAAAATATGATAGGTACTATGTACTATGTACCGTTGTGGCCGAGGGAACCACGGTTACTAAGATCCTTTGGGTTCTCGCGTTCGCTAATACCCGGCGCGGTGGGGGTCGGTCATGGGGGTTTGTGCCCGGTCCATGGCTGATCAGAGCAGGCAGACTGCCTTTCGGGGTGTTCTGCCTGCGGGGTGGGCTTGGGCCTTTTGGTCTGCACATTGAGGGTGGGACGGCGCAGGTCCTCTTTATCTGGGTCTTTTCTGTTTGCAAAGTGTACTGTGGAGTGGTCCCGTGGTTGTATGGGGATACGCGACGGGCTCGTCCTTGTTGAGGGTGAGGCCGTTTGCGCTGATAGGGACGTGGGCCCGGAGTAGTCATCGTCAGGTACAATAGCGCTTGACGATGATTAGTCTGGGCGAGGCTGCTGCGGAGCTCTTCCTAGGGAGGTCACATCTCCTGTGTCGTCTCCAGGTGGGAGTTTAAAGGCGTCGCAGATTTGCGTACCTCTTCCGGCCCCGTCGTCGGGGTGTTCTTGCATGGAAGACCACCTGCGGGGTACACCAGCCGCTGGTGGCGACTTCGGGTTCGGACCAGGACCGTTTTCGGGCCAGGTCTTGCCTCGAGAGGGTGAGTTGGATCGGGACTCCCTCTTCGCTGAGATGCTTGCTGACAACTAGGTGGGAATTGGGTTTTGTTCTGGCTCGGTCGGCTTGGGTGGAGGGCTGGGGAGCCCTTTGCTATCTTTCAAGCCGTCTACCGGAAAGGAGGCGCGTCACTCCATGAGGGTCGGAGCAACGCGTATGTGTGCGCGAGGCGATGACGGCGAGGTGTTGACCGCTTAGCGAGGTTTAGTGAGTAAGAGTTTCACATAAGCGCTTCCATCCTCCCCTGGATGGAGGTGTGTATCCATAAGGATTGCAGCCTTAAAAAAAAGGGCACTATGTATATATATATATATATATATATATATATATATATATATATATATATATATATATATCATCGAAAATAAATATTAAAGTAATTTATGTGAACTTTCAAGTCGTAGTTTTAAAAGAAGGTGACAAAAAAAACTTTACTAGTTTACTATTATAAGAGTTAATTAAAATTGTAAAAGAAACAGATTTTTAAAAGTAAATTATATACTATACATGTATGGTTATAATGAACATAATATTCCCTAAGAATATTTTACTGAAATAAACTTAAACAAAGCCATTAAAAATTTACAGAATATTTATATTCTCTATCTAAATAAGAACATGTTTATTATTTCAGGAATTGTATATTTTGAATAATTATATAAATTGTTTAGTTGTATATTTATATAAATTGTTTGTTTAAATCTATTTGCTGTAATAATTTAGGTCCCCAACCTACCGTATGTTTATGGAATACTAAAATATTTGATAATCAGTACTTAATTAGCTACTTCTTATTTTAATATTATGTTTATTTATATTGGTATTAATTAATTAATATATTTTATTTAACAATTATTTTTTGGTAATCTATACTCTAATTTATACTTTTTTTTTATGTGGGATAACTTTCTTTTAAAGATATATTATTAACGAAATAATATACAAAATACATCTCAGATTGTTCCTTGTCAAAAGTTGATAATCTATATCTCCAAATTAGTTTTTATAGCACCGTTTGATTTGTAAACATGGAATAGGTAGAATCTTTTATTTTGTCGTAATTCCCACCACCACCTTCCCTTGGTTCGGGGCAAATATTGATAGAAAAAACAGACATTAAAAATAAAGGTTAGGTTTGATGATTGTTTATACCTTTTAAGGTAATCTAACCATGTGACTTTAGTGTGACGTCACTAGGTGGTTATTGCATTCTTTGTAATACAACATTTTTTTTTTCTGTTGTTAAAAATGTGTTACGCATTCCCGTCGGCCAGGGGAGTGATGGCCGAGGAGGTATGTGGGACTACCCGACAGCAAAGATGACGCTGCCATTCTTAAGGATACCCACTAAAACAATCAACGATTGACCTCATCGCCTGACCCCCTGGGGATCACTTTCGCACTTATGTTGACTTTTTAATACAACCTAAACCATTCCTTATAATAACAAAATATATCTCTATAATGAAATGTTTGTTTAACTGAAGTACATTTACAAACATCTAACTAATCGCACAAATTGCACATGATGTCTCAATCTGATATTTATTTGAGTTAGTCATCATTTGCAAATTGTTGTGGAAGGTTGAAATATTCAGTATATGAGCGAAATAAATTGTCACAAGGTTACTTTCTGCGCCTTTTTTGATTTTTAAATATTAGATAACAAGTAAATATAATCTCTAAAAATTCTTCATTGCATTAATTTTTTTTTAAATCATGTCAATTAAGAAGAAAATGTTATATATAACTTATAATGTAACTATTTTTTTTTCGCTTCATAAGTGCAATGTAAATTTTAAAATAGAAAACAATCATTGACTTTGGAATCTTGTATAAAGTTAATTTTTGTGTCTTTCTTACATTCTTTGATAATTTCTTTCAAAATCATTTTAAAAATTTGCACGAAAAATATATATTTTTATATTATTAAGGTATTATAACTTAGCTCTTCTACATTATTTGTGTTAATAAACATAATAACTTAAAGTGTAACAAGAAATGGTACGAGAAAATAAACTTATTTTACCTTTGTAACATTACTGGAATAAAGTACAGCTTAGTTTATTTTAGCGTAAAATATGTACATTAGGTTCCAGTCCGGTATTTAAGAGTATTTGTAACAAAAAACGTATTCGCTAAAGAACCCGCTGGAGGGTAGTTGGCGCGAGCTCACTGTGAAATTAGAAACGTGCTTGTTGCTTAACATCGCGACGCACTCTCGCTGTTTAGAACATTATGCACAGAGAACTATAAGATAGAGGCTACGATAATATAAGAAATTATTATATTAAATAGTGAATAATACTTATTTATGTAGTTTAGCTTTATGTTTGTCTGTTTTTGTTGTTTAAACTCGTAAATCCATGCCCTGATATTAGGATTAGAAAAATGTTTCTTGCTTTTTATAGTCCACGAACTGATACATGCATGATCGTTTCTTCCCTTTTAATATAAATAAAAAATTAAAGCATTAATATAGTTTTGAATCTATATTCCGTGTTTTGTAACTTTTTTCTGTAGATGATGTATTATGATTTTCAGGAATAATAAAATAAATATTAGTAACAACCTGCATTTGGAAAATAAAGGCTATGTACAAGTTAAAGTTAACAAACTCGAACTATGTTCAAAGTTAACAAACAGGAACTATAAGTTTTTCTATGAAATTGAGCTGGAAAGATGCTATTTTATGGAGAATCAAATACTTAATGATGTAGGTATTAAAACTAATGTTATTATTTGTTGAAATAATAATGATCAATATTTATTTGAAACAAACAAACTAAAAAGATTGATTATGATTTCGAAGAAGCTAATAGATGATATTTTGCTCCAATAAAGACTTTATTGTTAAAATCTAGTTTCATCCATCTCTGAATGAGGTCCCAGAGGTCGGTTCAAGTGTTGATTGTAATGATGATTATGAAATATTGTGACTATTTAAAATAAACTTAAATTATTATTATATTATTATTATTCTTATCGAAGTCGTTGTGTCAGTTCGGATCGTTGTACGTATGTTGACAATGGTGTCTATTTTACGAAGTTAATCATTGAGTACTTAGACTATACGATTCGATATCGTAATTTCTTTATTTGCCTTGTTAACCTACTTGAATTTTTCTTTCTTCCTTAACTAAACGGTCCCCGGAAGCAACAAATTCAACAAGTACATAATAATATAATTTTTTGGATTTTGATTTTTTTTTTATATTTTTATAGTTATGTTACTTATTTCTGAATTGTACTAAATGAACCTACAAGCACACAAAATTTTCAATTGTTTAAGTATTTCTATTAATCTATCGTAATATTATAAAGAGGAAAGATTTGTTTGTTTGTTTGAATTAAATAGACTTCGAAACTACTGGACCGATTAAAAAAATCTTTTAGCATAACAATCCTACATGATTCCTGATGAACATTGGCTATATTTTATCAACATCAACATCATCATCATCACTAATATTATAAAGAAGAAAGATTTTATTGTTTGTTTGTTTGAATTGAATGGGCTCCGAAACTGGTCAAATATTTTATTAAATCGGTCTTTACTATTTAATAAAATATTTTACGTTTAGAATCCTACATTATCCCTCTGTTGAACATATGTTATATTTAATACGAGAAAAAATCAGAAACCGTGTGAAAATTTTGATAGTGATAAGTGTAGTAGTGTGAGTGTAGATAGTGTAACAAAGTATAAATCTATTAACAAACATGATTCAAGACTTTTTCATATAGGTATATACGAGTATTAATAAAGATAACATTTAGAGTTAAAATGATTTACAATCACTTATAACACTATGATGAAGGGATTTATATTATCACTAGCTGTTGCCCGTGATTCTTTATGACTACGATCATAAATCATATAAATATATTTTTTACAGTCTACATGGATGCAGTCACAGGCAACAGCTATCACTGATAAAGTATTTTACATAAGGAAGTAAGTGTAAAACCCTGGCCTTTTACCCATAAAACGTCAAAATCTTGGAGACGACTGTTTCTATTTCGACCAACCATAGCTAAGAACCATCTTGAAGAACAAAGCTTTACATTTTAAAAAACCGCATTCAAATCTGTCCACACGTTTGGCCCGCTACATTGCAACAGACAGACACAAAGATCCACAGGTCAAACTTATAACACTCCTCTTTTTAGTCGGGGGTTAAAAATGTTTATAGACAATATCAAATATAAATATAAAGTGTCGTAAAAACAAAATAAATAATAAAAATCATATTTACAGTAGATTACAAAAACTAAGTTCATTAGAAATGTGTAATAAATAGACACACTGAACGCGTAACTGTAATATATCTAGTGTTATCATAATTAAGTTTTCTCTGGTGTGTAGTTAGTCTGTGAAACAGATTTATTCACCGCTCGGGAACAGGAATTATGCGAAATATTCTCTTTCTTATTAATGTATCAACTTCATTAATATTCCATTATCTGAAAGAAAAATAAAATGGAATTTGTGTGTAATTTTTTTAATTTCGGGGAATATACGACTTTATTTTATCTCATTCCTCAAATATAGTTCAAGCTTATATTGTTTTAAAAAAATAAATAAGTATAAAATATAATAAAAAAAACATTGGAAAGACTCGACCCTGCGACTACGAAAACGTTTTGTTTAATTTGTCTATATGTCTATAGAAATTTTGAAACATTAAGTACGTGTATTAACAAACATTAACTATTATATATCTAACGATAAAAGCATGTGGTTTTTCATATGAATAATTATTTTAAGATTACCATATTATGTTCTAACATATACAAAAAGTATTAATAATATTAAGCATCTATAAACAATATCAAATATAAATTCTAATTCTATACTAATTTAATTATAGATATTCTATTCTATTTCTATACTTAGCAAAGAAAAATCGTAACAACTTTTTAAAGAAACCTAATAAAAACCTTCTCTTCAAGTTAGTTGCTATATACAAAAAATATGGAATAGTAAATTCATCAAGTCTTCTACAGACTGTTCGGGAACATATGACTTAGTAACACAAGTTAAACCGATCTCTCTAGTTTGAATCAAAATATTGGTAAAATATTTGATGGTAATGTTCCTCAATTTATAAATAATAAGAGTCAGCGTCTATAATAATTTTATTTTAATTTAACTGTTAAAGATATGATCAATTCTTACGTATAATGATTTTAGTAACTTTTATCAATCTTGTAATATAGAGCAACGCTCCTGGATTCACAAAGCGGTATAAGATGCCATTAAAAAGAGATTTTCTTGATAGCGAATTTATAGCGATGGGGTATTGATACATATAAAACCTTGTCTACATGATTTGAATAAATAAGGCAGAAATATATTAAAATAATCATTTGTAATAAATGTTATAGGATATTTGAAAATGTCTATATATATGTATAATGTAGCCAATAGATGTGTAAACCATCATGATAAGAAAAGCTTAATTTATCGAAGTGGTTATCGACACGGTAGTTCATTTATCAGAGCGACGGAACTGTTTCCCAGAGATCACGGGTTCGTATTCTTGCCCGTATTTAATTTACTAACCTTTAAATGCTGGTATAAAAATATTCTATCTACAAAAGAAAAATAATTAAACGGATAGAAACAGCACTTAAGAAAACTCGAAAATACAAAAAAACCAGCTGAGGCAGACATTATAAATTCTTAAAAATAGAACATTTTGTTCCTTCTTCATGAAAAATAGTCTTCTTGACGTGAACCTGGCTTTATAACAAACGAGCGAACTTACGCTTAGCTCGAAATTGCAGTCCATTAAAGTCGTGTTTAGTTTTTTATAAAACTTTAACGGGAGTTTTAAATTCAGTTTTCGTTTCTTTCCATAAATATTCTAAAGGATTATTTCTTAATGAACATTCAAGTACGTTTTAATTACGAAATAAATTCGTGAATTTTAGAATACCTATTTAAATAAAAATATGGAACTGAAAACGTTTGGGATGACGTGGTCCAAGGTGAAGCGAATAGCTTAGAAGAGAAGGCGATTGCCCCATCTAGGAGTCAGAGGGCGTTAAATAGTATTTGAATATTTTTATTGAAATATTATCTTTAGTCCGTTTCGCTCATAAAGTTGGGATAGGCGTAATGAAAACTTAATGGGCAAAGTTAAAGACAGCACCCTCATTCCCTCTTGGCGTGAATTAGTAACTGCTCGTTTTTCTCGAGGGAATCTAATAGCCTTAAGGAATAATAAGTATCTTTGTTTCTCCAGGTCAAGGTAAAAAAATTCAAACAAATCTAGTGTGCGTGATTCACGACCCAAAATGAAAACATACCAACTATAATAATATTATAATGATAAATATAATCCTGAAGGGATTTCGTACTTTAAAACAAAAATGTATATGAAAATAAATAATAACGATTTTTTTGCTAAATATCAGACATGATCTTCAAGAAGATGCTATGAAGAAAAAAATCATTGTATTATAAATGATAATGGATTACACCTGACTGAACGTGAATGAAATGAATGAAAATTTCATTGAAATGTTCAGGACTCTAACCTGCATTAGAAGTCCATCTCCGTCGCTCTGCGCACTGAGCTACCGCTTTCTACATAAAAGAATTAACTATTTTATTTACAAAGTATGTTCTTTTTACAAAGTACGTTCTTAACTTAGATTTGTAATTCCAAAGTCCATTATAGTTAAAGAGATTAAGATAATCATGTTAATAAAGTTTCTGTATTAATCCTTGTTTCAAAGCAACAATACATTAATTATACTAACGGTGTAGTATCTTTGTGGCCGACCGCAATGGCTAATAAGGTTACCATGGAAAGGAAACCCTAAGAATATTTTATGGAGCACGTAATTACGAACTAAATAAACACAGGAGTGTGTTGTGGCTCAGACGCCATTAGAGATAATGTAAGAACATTAGATTTAATACAATTCATTTATTAAATGTGTAGTTTATTTTATATATTATTGTTTATGTTATTACCGCCCCGTTGGTAGAGTGGTTGGCGCAGACGCCTAACGTATAGCGACGCTTGGGTTCGATTCCCAACAGGGACAGGCATGTTTGTGATGAGCGTAGATGCCTGTATTCTTAGGTTTCTAGTGATATTATTATTTATTTATTTAATATTATGTCCAATAAAAAAAAATACCATCGGCGGATTTAGTGCCAAATAGGATTCTCTAAGCTAACCTTGGGAATGTGCAGAGACTTCAAAGACCGTAAAATAAAGCGAGAATTGCCAAAATGTAATACAAATTAGAAAAAATATTTATACATATATTATATACATTATATAACTAACTTGAAAGATAAGTAAAGATTTAATAATATACATATTACTATTAATATAAATAATTATTAGTGTTACATTCTAATATAAAAGTTTCTTTAAAAATGACTTTAAACTTCCAAAGTCGAATTTGTTCTTTTATATATAATGATATTACTTTAAGTGTAATACTAAAACATTGTACAATATTGTAAAATAGAGCTAATTTAAGTAAAGAATACAGTATTTTTGTTCACAAAATACAAAGAGCTTCGGACTATAATCATCCAAAAAGTCGCGATAGTGTTGAACATCTGCAAATTGCAGCTTTCAATCACACAAAGAGCCTCACTTGTATCTAAACTAGTGATGGGACGAGATGTATCGATAGATAGTATTATTATTTTAACATTATAATTTTGGAATAAAAATAAAAAGTAAGAAATATTCGATGCAAAACTAGGTTTTTTATTTATTTCAACACTTAGTTCCCATATTTTAATTTAAACTACATATCACGTTTTTAATTTCAACTATTATATTCAAGTAAATTAAACATGTTGGAATGAGAATCATGACAAGTCATGTTATAGATTTTTTGGCTCATAAGAGAGTTTCCACCACGAACCATCAAGATGTGGAATGTACTTCTTTGAGAGATTTTTCCAGATCGATACGATATGGGTGTCTTCAAAAGGAGCGTTGACTTTCCCCTCAAAGGCCGGGAACGCTCTTGTGCTTCCTCTGGTATTGCAAGAGACCGTGGTCGGGGGTGATCACTCCACAACAGGTGACCAGAATCCTTTGCCTCCTACTAATTTAAAAAAAAATATAGATTTATCGATATTCAAGTCAGTCCCAGCACTAGATGACGATTTAGAGAAGTGCAATATTTCTACCGCGACCCTAGACAAACAAAGATGACGGAGATGCATCCTATGATACTGACAACACCTTCAATTCTATTGTGCTACAATAGTGGCAATTTTAGCAGAGAATATTACTATTATTTTTGTTTTCTTTTCTTCTTTACAATTTTATTTAACAATAGTTAACTTATTTCATTGTTATATACCAGGTAATATCTTATTTGTACATTTAACATTGTCAAGTTAAATATTACTAAGATATTAAAAATATTTTAATTTATTTATTTACATCTTAGTGTTTTCTAAGGTTTTCACGAGTACTACACATTGAAATAAAACTATTTTTACGGATTTAACTCGCGTATACTGAATTAAATTTTAAATTTACATTTTAAATCTAACCCGACGTTTCGAATGCTTTGCAGCAATCGTGTTCACGGTAAGAAACCTCCATCTCGTCTTTCAAACTTAATTCAGTATACGCGAGTTAAATCCGTAAAAATAGTTTTATTTCAATATTAACATTTTTTTTTACTTTGAATCAATACCAGAGATCATGAAAGTACGTCAAATGGAAGTGTCAGGAAGACTTATTTTAATATCATACTTATCAAAATAAGCCCTTAATTAAAGACACTTAAACTTAAATTTAAATCTACGAAGGTTCCTAACGCGCCCTTATCTAAGAAGAACCATAAAATCAACTCAACCGTATATTTTTTTATGTGATCATTGTTTCACAAACATCAATATTTAGTGAGCGATTTATGAACAACATTTTACAAACATCGTCAAATGTGAACTCACCCGAATTTTACATGTTTACAAAAGTTTATAAAAAATCATACTCGTTCATAAAAATTCACACATGGTCCAATTTTAAAAGAGACTGCAATAATTTTAATGATTAAGCGCTGGTATTATTTTCCTGAGGTTTCATAAAAACGCCTTCCACATTGCAGAACTCGAATGCACCGGAATTTTCTGTAATTGCTATCTGCTATAGCAATAACGCGAAATTAAAATTTTAATATTTTTTTTATTTTTATTTCGTGAATGGGTTTGTTTTTTTTTATTTACGTAAATGCACTGAATTAATTATATATTTTTTTATAACCAACGTCTTATAAAATTATGCAATTACAAAAATTCTATGAATATAATACGAACTTAGATGAAGTTTCATTAATTTAATATCTTTTTGTTCCAAATAAGGAATTCAGTGTAGTAATCCTGAAAGTAATATAGTTAAGCATCTTTTTCGAATAATTTAGAAACTAATTTTATTGTGATTTTAATAAGATTTTCATATAAATATTATCCTGAATAATTAGTTAAAAGTATTTATATATTTTATAACTATCACTTAATAAATTAAAATATAGTTTAAAAACGCCAATATTTTATCGAAGTATTTACTTCAATTAATATTTTTATAATTAAAATTCAATTAATATTTTTAAAACTTTCACAAACCACAATAATTATTAATTATATTTTTACTCGGCTGCGTTCACGTAAATTAATCGTAAATTAATTTTTACCCGACTATTTTCGAAACCATTCTAGGATCCTATTCTTTATTTTAAAATTTACGTAAAAGTGTAGGTATATATTTAATAACATTATTACATTTAGGGAACAACATTTTTAAGTAAGGTAAGTTCAAGGAAAAGAGACGGCTTAGTGGATACCCTTTTGATTTATATATTGTTATAAATTATATATATTTATATATTTCAATTATATACTATTCAAGTTGTGATAACACCTTAATAGTATAGTAAAATAATATTAAGGAATAGTATCTTTAATATAATGTAAAGACAATAAACCCCAAGCAATTGTTTTTTTAAGCAGAGAGCAATTAGAATAATAATTATCTATAAAATTAAGAAGTCTATAATTTTCTCGCGGTTACAAAAAGTGAATGGCTTAAAATTATATGAGATTTACATATAATTTTCATTAGGTATTCATTGTGTTATTAAACATTACCTAGGGAATTTACAAATATACTTTTTAGTGTGTAGTTATTTATGTATGTTATTTTTGTACGCCACCTACCCATATTACTGTTTCTTAGATCTTACTCTAACCCTAAGGTTGCCTGGAAGATATTGCCGTCAGGCAATAAGACCGCCTGTTGTATTTCCTATTTGCTTCTTGTATGTGTTTTGTTTTCTTATATTTTGTACTGTACAATAAGGAGTATCTGAATGAATATTGCAGAAAAGTCATATATACAGGATTTAATTAATAATTAATTCGGACATGAAAGTTGAAACCATCCTTAAAAATGTTTAAAAGTGTATGTTTAAGACTGGGAAGTTAGTAGAACTACATTTTTTAGTTGGAAACTTAAAATTTAAAAGTTTAATTACAAGATAAAGTTAAAAGAATTCATTCATAGTTTTTACAGTTTTTCAAATTAAATTTCTTCTGTAGTTAGATTAGATAAATTTATTTTATGATTATAACAAAGTGTTTACATAAACATTTTCTTTATCTAGAGAATAACTGGTACATTAATATATATATGTTTTTTATATTTACTCTTTATATATTTATAGGAACTCTATTTTTATTTATCACTGAAAACAGTTTTCATGTAGCGCTTACAAATAGCAAGTTGAATCGAACACACTTTCAACAAACTTATTCCGCAGTTTTATTGGGAAATTGAGTTTTGGCCTTTTTCTGGTCGGAATGTTTCAGCACTTTATGGAGTTGTTAAGAGGTATGTTGGAACGTGGTTCGGTAAAAGGAAAAAGATTCTGAATTGGCACTTTTACTGCTAATGTTACTGCTAAATTATAGTACAGAATTACTTGAGCTCTATACGCTTTTAAGTACGCTATTTGGCTGTAACGCTGGTTTTTATTAAACTATTCGTAACATTTGTTCCATTTTTTTGGTTTATCTTTTATTAAATAAATATATCTTATCTTTTATTAAATAAATATAGTGTTTGTATTGAGGGATTCTCATTATAAGTTAAGTCTAAGATTTAATAATTGATTTAAAACCAATGTATATTTCTAGCATTTATCTTTTTTTGTTTAATAAGCTACAGAATTATGTTTTTCACTCGAATAGCTTGAAAGTTTACCATCTATTAGGATGTAATGTTACCATCTATTAGGATGTAATGCCAGTCGTTAATATAACGATAGTACATTAGAATAATGAAATAAATAAAAACGTACGTACTCTCCGTGTTTTATGTATGAGCTTTTTTATATGAGAGTTAATCTCAAGAGTTTTACAGGTATATTATCGTAAATATTGCAATCTTTTATATAGTGAGTATAAACTTTAATAACTGGAATGGATATACCAATCTTTTTAATTCAAGAATAGGCTTAAAAAATAAATAACTGCAAATAGATAAAAAAAACTCTGTTTTAAAGGGTTTTAAAAACAGAAATAGCCGGCATAAACTATACCCAGACTTAAAACGAAAATCAGTCTGTGTGTGTATATTTATTTTATGAAATATTCCTTAAGTTCAGTCTTCTCCATTATGCATGTCTAGCAATCTCCGTTTACACCCATGTATGAAATTTAAATAGTTTTGAATTATGCATTGCTTTGAAGATTACCTTTAAGGTATAGTTAACATAAAGCCACTTGTGCATACTTAAGCAATTACTTAAGCTCGCTTAAATATTTAGTAAGACGTGGAGTTGACTTGCATGTAACTATTTTTATCTCACGACTACCATCCGATACGACTGCATTATTTTTTCAGGAATTTATTTTATTTCCGATTTATTTTTAATTTTAAGACTATTGAAAAATTATATATGAAATAATATAGAATAAAATTATCGTTTCTTTGTAAATATGAAAATTTTATTTATTAAGTAAATATTAAAGTAATCGGAAAGTATAAATACTCTCATTCCACTCCATTTATGTAGCAACGATAATATGAATTTTAATATTTATCGCTACATATAACATACATATTCATATAATAGTATTAAAAATAGTATCTCTAAAATGCTTCTACTAAGATACTTTGCATTTTGTTTTAAAATACCGTTGTGTAAATCTATGAATAGAAACGTTTGTATCCCGTGCCGTATGGCCGCGCGGTCGGATAGGATTGCCCCATATTATCTTCCTTTGTTCGATCCCGTAACCTTATAATCAGATTTTAGGATAGGATAGCCTGTTATCGCCTAAACTTAGTTAGACAAGATTGAAGCTTATCTCATTCGAAGTCTATCTGTGTTATCGGCTTTTAGAATCAAAATACAGTAAGTTTTAAAAGGAAAAATAAATTACTTTATAGTAAATAAATATAATCTTTTAAGTATTTAAACATTATAAACCTGTATAATCTGATCATTTCTTATTATTAATGTATTAGTATAATGTCAAAGTCATATTTAGTAATATGTAAGTTAATTAATAGTTTTTAAAATTTAAGTTTTCCCATAGAAAATTTATTTGTTGCCTCTGAACTGGCATTAACTCTGAGCGTATATAGCGCCCGGGCGTTGTCATTTTAGGTACTTCTTACAAAATGCAGAGTAATAAATAACCGAAAGCAAAACTTTTTGTTTGCTTTTTTTGTATTGTTAATCCAAATTTATAAAAATCGTAGAAACAAATGTTGTCGGGATTGATGAAGAGAAGCCGTGCCTGGGCCTGCAAGAGCACCTCTTTATCAGAATTAGATTATTAATTAGAATTAATTGGAATCAACTCTGTATTGTAATATGAGTAAATAAAAATATTATTATAACATATTTATTTATTGTGAAAACATATTCATTGTACAGTGTTTGCTTATAAAATTCTTATTATTAAGACTTTTACATAGTAAAAAAGTTATTTTAAATTAATATTGCTATTACAAAATGCATTTAAATGTGTTCAAATTAATTATATTTGTAAAGAAATTAAACCTTATCTATTCGTATAAATTATTTTAATTTAGTATTAAAAATAAGATATTTTGGTCCCAATACACATGACAGTCTAAACTAAAATACTGCTTATAGATACATAAGTTATATAAGTACAAATTTTTTGGTTAATTATTTGGATCTTTATAATCTTTTGTAAAATTAAGTAAATAATAAGACTTTAATATTAAACAAGAAAATGTAAGTTGTATATTTGAATATCAATTAGTTAATGATTGATTTATAAGTTCTTTTTAAGTATATTTGTTCCGAAAAAATACTTAATTTTTGTGTATAAAATAAATAAATAATAAATAATTAACACGTAACATTATTGGTATTATTTACTCAAAGTATGTTTTTAACTGAAAAAATAATATTGTACAAGAAATGTATGTAGTTACAGAATATTAATTCTTAGCTTATACATATATTATATTAATCTGTATACAATTCTTATCTGAAGGATTACTTCTATTAAAACATCAAATATATTCTCCGTTTAAATCTTATCTAAGAATAGACAGTTAGTTTAAAATTATATAATAAAAAAGATAATAAACTATTATTTATTCAAATTATATTTTTTTAGTTATTTCGTTATTAATCTGGTTTTGAATATATATATAATGTATATCTAGGCAACTAGATTAGGTAATTCTGATATTTCTATTGTATAAACTGTTGACCACAGATATAGTTGACTATTGTTAGCACAAAATACAATGAAATTGAGATGCAGATACGTCCTCCATTGTAAGTTTTATGGAGGATCTAAAGAATAGATAAAAAGTTTTTTATTTATTAACTGTAAATAAAGTTCTTTTATTAATAAAACATTTGCAAATGTAATTTTCATTCAACATTTTAATTTATTGAAATTCTTCAACACTTCAGAAGTTTCAAAACAAATAAATTAAGTATCATAATTTTATTTCCAAACAGAATCCAAACTTTATAAATATCACAAAGGTTACCAGTCTTCTCAAAACACTCAATCACAAATCTTCACTCGTCTTCATTTTTGAGAGTTCTTCCGCTTCTTCTATAGTATCTGGTAATCTCATGTTTCGAGTCTCTGGTAACATGATTACCATGAGGCTGGAGAAGAAGCACATTGCTCCGAATAAAACTGTTGGCATTGACTTGTGGTACTCCGACTGGAATAAATGTATGGGATGAGTGATCAGATGTATGTGGTGGTAAAGTGTTATAGTGTTTTTAAGGATGGAAGCTTTTTACGAATTTGTAGTATGACATATATTTTTGTGTACAGTTATAATATGATTTTTAAGATGGAAACTATTTACAAATTGGAATTATTAAATAAAATGTTAGCTTTAAGTTTCATTTATATGTAGTTTATAGCTCGAAAAAATATGCTACACTCCGGAATCTGGCACTAGTGTTAGTGCAATACATTGGAATGAAGTGTTATGTTTGAAGTTAATAATCCAGAAGGAAATTAAAAGTTTTAGATAATTGGAAAAACCGTAAAGAAAATATAATATATAACTTTTAAAGCATGAAATATATATTTAAATTTGAGTATATCTAATTTAAATTTGTAAATTTAATTGTACTACGGTACTGTAGTTATAGATGTTTTGACAGAACTATTGTTTTATCATAGAAAAATTACAAATAAAATAATTAGGATTACAAATGTGATGTTATCTATTTCATAAACAATTTTATTTAACTTTAGTTTCTAACCCAAAAGTTGGTTGCTAACCAAATTAATTAAGATATTTTTTTAAATATGTATTTATTTGATTATAAAATATTTTTGTTTCCTTATCAGGTTTGTTATAATCACTTATAGTTTATAAATAGTGAGCTATCTTAAAAATAATATAAATATCACATATTTTTAATGAAATTATATACATTGTTTTCACTTTTAATATCGTTAACTTCAATCAGAATTTAAGATAAACAATAACCATTTCGACCGCCCCGTAGCATTGGTCGGGTCGTTAGATCAGACGCCTAACGTATCACGGCTCGGGTTTGATTCCCGACAGGGACATGCATGTATGTAAAAAAGAAGTATGTATGTATATAATAAGCATGTATGGAAAATAGAAGTCTGTATTTCTGGGTTTCGTCGTGTATTAAATATATTCGCAGTATTTATAATGTGTATTTTTATGTATTTGTATCGTTGTCTAACACCCTTCATAAAAGCAAATAATTTGCTTACTTAGTTGTTAGGTAAATTTATGAAATTTGTCCAGTGGTGTTATTATTATACATATATAAAATAAAATTCACTTACCAGAAGCGGTGTCAAGGGTGCCACCAAGGAACCAATCCTGCCAGCAGTAGAACACACGCTGATCAATGTTTGACGCATGTTTGTTGGGAACACCTCAGATACGTAGATATAGACTGAGCTGTACGTGAGAGTCACGCTCCATTTGCCGATCAGGTACAATGGGATGGACCACCAGTCCGCTGTGAGTAAGTTTGTTTAATGTAAGATTACCATTAGACCATAGTCATAGTTGTGTCAATGTCAGGCAAGCATTGTCTGAGGAGTGATACTAATGTCAGGTAAGCATTGTCTGAGGAGTGGTACCAATGTCGGGCAAGCATTGTCTGAGGTGTGGTACCAATGTCGGGCAAGCATTGTCTGAGGAGTGGTACCAATATGAGGCAAGAATTGGGTAGTGGCATCAAGGTAAAGCATTAAATGTTACGCCCTGGTTTCTATCCAGATATTTTTAAGATATATTGGAACTAAACATAGACAAAGCTAAATGATACAAGCTACCAATATGTAATAAATATTTTTAATGATGTCTCACAAAGTAAAGTCAATTTAAATTCTATTTATAGATTTATAAATAAACACGTTATGATGAAAAATTACAGCTTACTTATCGTTATACTGTACAAAATTATTGAAGACTTAGTTGTAACACGTGTTGATGTTTCACAATAGAAAAAACTGTGTCAACAAATATCATTTTTTAAAACGGTTTTTTAAGTATATGGTTTGTTATTATAAGTAACTTTTATAACAATTAGTGTTATTATCTAGATTACATAGGAGTTCATACTTTTTGATTACTGACTGACGTATAGATCAACATTATAACCCAGTTGCACATGATCTAGAAGTTTAAAAATTTAGCATGCATATAAGTATTTGGGTAAATACAAATGAATAAATCTTAAACTAGTAAAGTTTTAATTTTATTGTATGTATCTTTAATATAATGTAATGTTAGAATCAATAACAAATTGACGGCAACAGCTCTTTATCTAGATTTACAGGTATTCATTTGTAAATATGACGCGCGACATAGAAACCTTATTTTTTTTGTCAAAAATGTTAAAA
The DNA here is from genome assembly GCA_959347355.1 of Napeogenes inachia. NCBI lineage: Eukaryota > Metazoa > Arthropoda > Insecta > Lepidoptera > Nymphalidae > Napeogenes > Napeogenes inachia. The sequence continues at coordinate 5,014,535 of OY365792.1, forward strand.
TCTCTAAAATGAGCTAAATATTTCTATTACTCATAATAATAAAAATAAATAATAATTTTTATAATAAATTATTATAAGAATATTGACAATATTCTCAAGGTGAGATATTCGATACACGAGATCTGATCCCACTGATAATTGAATTAATGTAATCCGAGTAATTTCTGTTTATTAATTTATTTATATACTAGCTGCTTACCGCGACTCCGACCGCGAAGTACAAAAGGATAGTTTATAAAAAGTAATATCTAAATTATGTTTTATTATTGTTCAAGTAAGTATTACTATCATCATAATAGTAGTAAGTAATTGAGGTTAAATTGTCAATTGTTTTAAGTTGTGTTTAAGTTAATGAATTAGACCATAAAATATCAAGTGCATAAATATAAGAAGAGAATTGACTAAATAAAAAATACTTAAAATTAAATTTTATTATTATTGTATAATTTATATTGTCCTCTATTATCAATGAACAGGACTAATTCAATTCTGAAATATAACAAGATTGTTAAAAAATGTTTTGTTTATTTTATTTGATTTTAGAAAACTACCGATTTTACCGTCAGATCTATTTATATTTATTAAAAAATTACGTTATATCTTAAAATATGTATAAAATGTATAGCAATGTTAAGCTTATTTATTTTATATTTATATAAATATGGAATGGAAAAAAAAACCGATACGGGCCGGGATTCGAACCCGCGACCTCTGGGAAACCGTCTCGTCGCTGTACCAATTAAGCTACCGTATCGGTTTATTTTTAATTCCATATTTATATTTAAATTTAAATAAAATTAACGTCACTTAATATGTCCAAATAAAAATTCAAATAACTTAGCAAAAATAATTCTGAAAATAATTAACACCAAACCTAACACCAAAGTATAATGATATAACGAGACTTCGGGATAATGAGAATTTCAATAAGAAGTCAAAGTAGGCGAAGTAACGTTACATTCGTGAGTTATATAATATGTATTGAGCGTGATACTTGGTCTGTCATGATGTTTGATAAGTAAGTTCAACAAATATACTCCTTAGCACATACTTCTTGCGCAAGTTATTAAATGTAAATAAGTAATCCAAATATTACGTCTTATAAAATTTAATAATTACCGTTATTTTACCATTTACTGAAAGAACGGAGTAATAATTTATGAACTGTAGATTGAGGGACATTTTTTAAAGAAATTGGTCCAGTTTGGACAGGATCTTTCCCATGTTCTTAAATATTCTAAACTATAATAGATAAATTGAAAATATATACTTACATCTCGGTAGAAATGCGAATAGGAAACTAGTGACGGCACACGTCAAAAAATTCACCATCATAGTCTTTTTCCGTCCATATTTATCCAACACTATAACCACTACAATGTACGCGGGAATTTCCACTAAAACCACTAACATAAAACTCATGTACTTGTTCGAACTCAACGACACAGAATTTATCGATAGTCCGTAGTACACCAACGAACAAGTCATCCATAAAAACGAGCAAATCATCAATCTCTTCCAGATTATAGTAGACCGGATAGCTTTTGATAGTTGAGATTTCTTATCCATAGTTTGATTATCGGTTCTCAATAACGGATCGCCCAATGAATCTAAATCTAGTATTCGAGGATCAAGATTATTAATTTTAGCTGCCTTTTTCAATGTTTTTATTGCTTCCTCTTTTCTGCCCTTGCTAAGTAGCCATCTTGCACTTTCGTTCATGAACCAAATGTAAGCTGCAACTATAATGGCTGGGCTATATAGTATAAGGGTGTAGTGTCTCCAGTTGTTCACGAACCAGGCAAGGACGGCTATAAGAACAACTCCGACAACAAAAGTCATGTTGCACATCGCAGAGACGATAACTCTTTGTTTTAAACCAACTAGTTCAACCGCTGAAAAAGAATACATGTTTAAAAATATAAAGGTGACATTAAAAACTATTTCTATAAAAGTACAACATTTCTAAAAATAAAAAATGTTATTAGGCATAAACCAAAATATTAGTTGTTGAATTTATACCAACAATAAATATAGAACTGAAAATGATTAAGCAAAGTTAATTTTACCTAATAATAGCCTTAGAAACAAATAAAATGTAGATTTTTGATTATCACATACCGAAAACATAAGCTGATGGATATAAACCTCCTCCTATTCCAGCCTCCAAGAAATGCATGGTGAGGAAGGTGTAATAATCTGGTGCAAATGATCTCGCAATACCAAACACGCAGCTAGCTGTCGCTGCTAAACCAACTGCTACTCTTCGACCGAACCTATCTGATATCGCTCCAGTAACCAACATGGCTGCGAACATTCCCGAATTGTGGACGGTTCCCACAAGAGCTCGCTTCCATTCTTTACAACCTAAATTAAACTGAACGAAACAAATCAATGAAGAAAAGAAAAAAAAAAGAAAAAACAAAGTATAAAAAAGAAAAAAACACACACTGAAGGTGTAACTACGTAGTAAAAAACTTATCAGACGTTGTAAGTTATTTACCTCTTTAACGAAACTTGCACCTTCTTCATAAACAAAACTTTCACAGGGTAATGTTTTATTGGAGAACTCCTCAGGGATACATTGGTTTACTGACGCATTGTAAGGAGCATATCTTTGGCAGGATTCCGGTCTGTTCTTTTCAGAGTTTGTTGGTATTGCATATTTCAGCCACGATGTGTCATTGTATCTTTCTTCACAGCCATATATTTTACATCTAAAAATAAAAACGATTCAAGTATTCTAATAAAACCAAACTGACTCTCTATCGATGTTGTAACAGATTAGCAAGCTTAAACTATTATTGAGTATATAATTAAAATTATTTATTCTCATTAAGAAAATCAAATAAAACCCTTGACATAATTCCGGAATTTTGAATAAAAATAAAAATATAAAATGTACCAAAGCTATGATAAATTTGTACGGAGATTGTGTTGGTGCTTTGCAAGTCGAATTAGTTGCGTAAAAATCTATATATAGCTTTATGTCTTATCTCTAATCTATTGAATGCATTGACCCACACATAATATTGATTTATTGATTTTCTGAGCACATTTATCGCTTATTGTCCTCAAGCTGATATGCTTATCAGTGGACATACAAATTACATCTGTGATTAGTGAGCCATCTGTTGAGATAAACCTAGTGATTAGATTGTTGCGATCAGGATTTAGTAAGATTGTTGCGATTAAAGACAGATTTTTTTATCATATGTTTGTTAATTTATAACAAAAGTATTTTTTATTTTTTATGATTATAATTATGTACGGAAATTGTAACTCTAAAAAAAGGTAAAAAATATAAAATTTATTAACGACCAAAAGTGAAGTTTCATTGTGTCCCAACTTTATGCGGTAAAACCTATGTAATGTAATTCTAATTGGATACGAGGCCGTACACCGAGGCCAGTTTATTTTGTATATTAATAGCAAGTAACCAAATCCTAATCAATATACTAATGACAGACTGTACTTCTATTATCTTCTGGAACTGTGCAACTAATCTGACGTTTCATAAGTGCAATATATGAAATGAAAAGTAAAACATAATTTGACTTTTGACAGAGAATTTCTAAAAAGATTCTCTGTCGAACAGTCCTACATATAATAATAATGAAATTTGTGTGTGCGAGTACGTTTGTGTCTTTGTGTGTGTGTTAATGTATATTTATTAACTACAATATAAAAATTGAATCATATGACCTCTTTTCTTGAATTGTTTTTTTAATATATTAATTTCTATTTATAATCATAAAGTTATCGTAAAACCCAGTATGTATTTTATTACAAAGATAAACTAAGAGAATTATTCATCTGATACTATATTTTGTTTTGAAACTTTGTTGTTATTAAATTAATTTTGTTATTTATTAAGTAATATCAGCTCAACCTTATGTCAATGTCAATGTTAATACATACGTCCTTAGTACTACCAACATAACAAAAATAATACATATAATTGTAACAGATAATATTTTTGACATAAGCTTTTGAAAGAGCTTATTTTATTGCAGTATCAATAATAACACAAAATAAGGCATTTAAATGAATATAGAAATAATATCTATTATTTATTATTCTATGTTTATTTTATAAATGTATTACATTATTGTATTATTATTTTGTTAAAAGACAAGAAAGTAATACTGAAAAGGTTTTAATTTACAAAATGAAAGCCACAGAATATATTTTATCAGTGGTTTAAAACTATTTCTAGATTACCTGTACATCTGTTCCTGGGCTTCAAAGATATAACCACATTCGAAGAAACTACTCAAAAGCACTGGAAATAGAAGTAAGACGAAATTCAAAAGGTTGTAGCGTCCGTATGGTCCGAGGCTTTCGAGGACTGAGTCGAGATTGATTGCTTTCTTTTCCATTCTTGCTTTTACTTTGATAACGTCAGATTCTGAAAATAAATGACTTTTAGTTGCATTCTAAATGAATTCTGCTTGCGATCCCCGATAAGAGGGACTTTATTGATGTCGTATATGTCGATAATGATATTAATGACTTGGATCTGTTATCTTAATATGACAATGTTAAAATAATATTATACTTAAAAATATATTGTATGAGAGAAGCAAATGGTAATAATTATAATGTTATTGTCATGTATATAATTGGATTTTTTACAATTAGATGTAATTCGAAAAAGTTGTTATATAATTGGATTTTGTAATTTGAGGGTAGCTTTAAAATTTTAAAAGAAAATTTTATTACTTAAGTCTAATAACGTATTATAGATTATATTTAATATAAGTATTTGGGATTAGAAACCGATCATTATATACCTACTTTAATGCGCTAATTACGCTATATATTTCATGTAAAAACAAGATTTCAATTCTTTATGTGTTACGAGCTTAATAGTAACAAGCATTTTATTTATTATTTTCCATTTGTATTTTAAATTGAAATACAATTTATTTACGATGAAACCCAAGTAATACTATTTCATTTAATAAATACCTATATTGTGACGGATTAACCATCAGTTTATAAGATTACCAGGGGCTAATGAACTTTATATAGATATTACTACGATCAAATATTTATATTTGTACTTTGATAAAATGTGATTTAAATCTGTTGCAAAACTACAAACAAGAAAATAAAAATTACTTTGACCCAATAAGGTAATTTGCAGAATTTTAATTCAAATTGGGTAACGGTACGTTAGCTCAGTCGCCAGAGCGACGTGGTCGACTCCAGACGGTCTCAGATTCAAGTTAACGCTTTTATGACTCCAGAGTTTTTATTCTGTGTTTAAAAAAAGAGGATTTCATATGATCACTGTGTTATATGTGCTTTAATTTAATAAATCTGTTAAGATAAGTTCCCATGAAGTACTGAAGACGAGTAAGATTATAATTGTTATTAAGATTAGGAGTTAGAAGCAATTACTTATTAACTCCTCAATTGACCCTACTTGGGTGGGCACTGGACTTAATAAAGTATAGGAATTTACATTTCAGAAATTTAGAGTTGTGTTTTGATAAATTAATTAATATTGTGGTAACGAATAAAAGTTTAAAATGTCTTTGTGTTAGATAATTACTAGTAAATTTACATAAAATAATAATTTAAATATTCTGTTGTATTCTAAAAGATATAATAATCCATCCATCCAAAATCGTAATGTATGGAAGGTCCATTAATCCTACAACGATTTAAAAAACAAAGAGGTTCCACTCAGTTACTCGGCCACTGGAGTGTAATTCCTTTGATCAAGGTTTTAGATTAAATCGTGTCGCATGACAAATGTATTGTTAACATACAAACAGCCTTTGTTAACAAGTTTGTTAACCAAGTGTTTTTTGTTTAACGTATTTATCGATGCCATTTCGATTCACACTTCTAAATTTTATTGCACAATAAAATATAATTTATTATATTTTAGATATTTTTATTTTTAAAGTCGAAATTAGCTTAGTTTATCTTAATAATAAATTTCTTATTGTTTTTTATATGTCTTTTGGAGTAGTTATTGTTGATCTGATTGTTGAACATTGTTCGATTTCCACTCGGGATAGTGGCTTGAGTGATTCATAGATTGTTGTTTTAAATGTGGGTGTATGTTTGTTAATCATATGTTTATATAAACCCCCGGTACAGAGATAAATTATATGATGCGAGAGTTGTTTTTTTTAATAAAATTATAGTTAATAATAAATACTATATTTATGAATAAAAGCTCACAAAACAATCATGTGTATCCTATCTCTTCTTTTATCTTATAGATGTTATCTTTTAAAACACGAAATTATCTCGCCGATAATGATAATAGCAATAGCAATCATTATTGTTAGTTACATGTTAACCTGATTGTAAATTATTCTTCACGTGCTTTTGGATTGTGAGAAAATTAAGGTTAATTTAGTTTAATGTAGCATTAACTACCAATTGTGGTTGTTGCAATAATATGACAAACTATTTATAACAAAAAGTCATTTGACATAATTGGTTAATATTTTTTAAATAAAACTTTTTTAAATTCTATTTTAGATCCATATAAACATGAAAAAAATTTATTTGACTAGAAACCAAGTAAAGCTTTCTATAAAGAAATATTTTTTTTTTATTGTAAATTGCATTTTTTACTTTTCTGTTATTTTATACTTATTATTATTTACTTTGCTTTGTGGCATACAACAAAGAGTTTACCAACAACTTTATAATTAAGAACATCAAGAAAAATCAGGCAGACCTGTCATTACTTTTATGAGAGCCGTGAGAGAAATGTGTTGATTGAAATGTCATTTGTCGTTCAGTCATGAAGTTATCATGACTTGAAATAAATGACAAATTAATTAAATTAGATGTAATCACTAATGGATTCGAGATATTACACATAATATAAGTAATTATCTAATTAATTAGAATTTGGCAACAATATTGATTTTGCAAACGTGAATGCCGTCAAATGCCAACATAAGGTAATTGGTCAATTGTGTCCACGCTATTTGAAATGTGCTATTATTTTACCTAATTCTCGGAGTCGTGTGGCTTCAAATTGCTTTTAATATTCCATATTTTGATATATACATATATGTAAATACCAGTATCGTGGCAATAACAAAATAAGGAATATCAAAAGGGTAACTCTTTCCAATTGAGTTGTAAGAATAGAAGGGAGAGGGGGATAGGGAGAAAAGAGGGGTCGAAGTCCTATCCCCTGACACCATTTTTACTCTGAGAAAATGTTTAGTTTTGGAGATATTTCGATTTGAAGTTTCGTAAAAACTAACCTAAAATGTAAGTAATTAAGACTTCTGTGACGTCTCCGGCGCTTCAGGATGGCCAGCCCCTTCACCCTTGCGTAACACTGAACTGAAACCCAAGCTCGCCTTCGCCACTTCGGCTTGTTGGTCGCCTTCGGCGACCAGCCTCAGTAGCTACGGCTCGATTGGGTTTCAACTCAGTGTAACGGCGGGTGGGGGCTGCCCTCCTTCCGCGCCTCCGGATTTACAAAAACACTCTAGGGGTAGGGCAGAAAAGACTACGTGGAGTCGGGGTTAACAGAGTCAGTTTTGACAAAAAAAGTAATATAAATATTAATTATTTCAAAAAGCATTTTAAATCACAAACGTCATATGTCAAGTTGCCGCCATTTAACATTAGGGAATCTAAAACAACAAAGTTGTTACGAATTGTGTTTTTTTTGTTAAATTAAAATGAAAAATTGATAATATCATATAAATAATTGATATATATGATATTATCAATTTTTATATATTGCATAGATGTGAAGTGTTCTTGTGTTAAACATTGTGTTTTTGTGCTAATATTGGTGAAAACACGGTAAGTTTAATTCACACAAAAAAACATATAAAAAAGAAACTACGCATTTTCTCAGGCTGGGAATAATACTAAAAGAAAGGGGAGACCAACCCCTTTCAAATGATACCATTTTCAAACCAAAACTCTTACAACTCAAATGGAAATTCTAGCCATCAAAAGAATTTGAAGCCATATTGATAAAATAAAGAAATGTAGAGTATATAGAGTAATATATATATAAAACCAGTGAGCTACCAGCTCAAAGAATTGTATTTGCTAGCTCTGTATAATATATATCTAATAGTGTATTGCCCGGGGATACTCGTTGGCTAAAGCCAGTACTAGTTCGAAGCGAAAGTGAAATGTTTTTCATATTTGAAGTAAGCTAAATAAATCGAGTAAACATAAATGTAGCTTTGTCATTTGTAACAAAAGCTTTCCCACGATTTGTTCAAAAGGGTAATATGAATTTAAATAAATACATACAATAAGAAACTAATACGTACAGGGAGTCAACCCTGTGACCTCGATCAATTCAGCTACCGTATCGCTAACGGTTTAGTGAATTAAGGATTCTATATTTCCATATTTGTTCGTCTTTTATAGGGTGGCGACATCTTTTAGACTTCTTTCAAAAATTCAAATCAAAGTGCTTACACTTAGAAATAAAAGAATGAAAAATCTTCTACAAAGAACTGTAGAACTAAAATTTAAATAAATTTAAATTACCTTAAAATGACTTAACATACTTATAGAGGGTTATTTGCAATTAGTTGGCCACCTCTTGAGGGTTTTTTAAAAATCTTTATAAAAAATAAAAAAATACGAAATAAAAAATTATTGCTCCTTCTTTTACGTATTACTCTGTACATGCTTAGAAGAACCTAAAAGATCAACGCCCGGGCGCTACACCTACACTCAGTGTTAATAACAGTTCAGAGGCAACAATTAAATTTTGTATGGAAAAACTATTAATTTAAAAGGTCGTAGAACAAATATTGAAATTGATGTAGAGAGGCTGCCTGCAAGAGGTGGCTAATTAATTATAAATAACCCTATATATATGTACCTCGTATATATATTTTCAAAAAACGTAATATGAACTAAGATTTGAATAATATCTTAAATATATAAATAATAAAAAATTGCAGGGTGTTGTTTTTTTTAATAAAAGAAATACATTGTAGATATTTAGAAACTTCAATTTAAGTTTAATTTTGAAGCTCTCAGCAAAAATAGTTTTACGAAATAACATTAGAAGTTCTTTAGGAATTCCCAAAGCATTGAAACTAGAGTATAACACTTAGCTTGCAGACTTTTATAAAGTGGATTTAAGAACATTATTTAAGATAACTTAGATAAAGCATTTTAGACAAAATGTTTGTGACTTTTTAACAATCGAGAGACTTCTTTAAATTGTTATTTGTTAATCATCTGTTTTCATATATTGAATATATGTGTGATACCTTTACATATAGCGTTGACCACGATAATTTTATGATAATTAGTAACTCAATTGACTTTGTTGTAGCGGTGTGAACTCCTTGACGTCACGAGTCACGTAATCGGAATCGGAGAGCAACTGTTACATTTTATATATTGGAGAGCATCGAGTCGAAGGTGGAATTCATTAGAGAGAGCGATACAGTTCAGATCAAACGGGAACGATGGTTCACACAACCTTGTTAATCACACCTATTAAGTAATTTATGTTGGCTGATTACCCACATTTAATACAATAATTATCATACTATGTCTTTGTGGTTTAATTGCCTAAGCACGTCATGAACCCTGTACCAGAAGCTAATCTATCGCAGTCGCCTTATTCGTCTTTCTTTGGTTTTATCAGTTATTATGAATAAACCTTATTCTATAATTTCAATGCCACATGTTCTCATTCATCTATTGTGATCACATTAACATTGCACGTCTCAAGTATTTTCACACTATAGTTACAAATAGTGATGCGACTCTAGTAGCCATTGGTGACTCAAACCACACGAGTAGATTTACTATGTCACTCGAGTTGTAATTGTGGAGTCACTCGAATTAACTAATTACTATAATTACGTAGGAAAAATAAATGTATGTCACTTGAATAAAAAATAGGACCCGAGTTGCATCACTAGTTGCAAACTTATTTACTCTGTATCTACTAAATACAGAAACAAATCAATGACGTTCTATTTAAAAAGAATTTGTATTGAATCAAAAATATTGTCCTTTTATATATTTCCCGGCTCTAATTACGTCAATTATATCGGAATTTTGCACGACTATCTTAGAGCCTAATCGATCTGTCAATCCTTCTATGAGTCATGATGAAGGTTCGAAACTATTAGGGCAAATTCTGATATAATTGACGAGAATATGCGTATATATATGACTTATCATGAATCACGAAAGTGTATATACAAAATAATATTAAATAATACTTGAAGTGTCAAAATTTGGAAACGGTATGAATATACCGTTAAGGTATAAGTAGAATTACTAGGCTCTTAAAATCTACACATTAAAAGATCTTAAAAAAATATTTAGCTTAATAATTACAGCAAGTTTCAGTAACATATTAAAAATAATTGTTAAGTCAAACGTGTACGAGTTGTTTGAAACCCATAAAAACTATTTGTAGATTATAAATTTCGTAAAATATACATATTTAGAGTTCTTAAATTCAAACGTGATGTCACTATTGAAAATATTTGTCTTAGTAGAGCAAACTCTACCTTAGTAGAGCAAGCTCTACGTAACGTCACTGTGATCAATTCCATCACACCTGTGTCATACATACAGACCTGTGTCATACATATTCAAGAGATATTGATTTGGATGGATATGCAAATTGTTGACACATGTCTCACTATTGTATTTTAAAATCAATCAATCAATCAATGTAGGAACCTATGTAGGTTGTTTTTTTGTTGTTGTTTTTAATACGTTATATGGTTTGGTTTAATCGCATTCATATTTTACATTGTAAGTTAAATTCGACGCAATTTATGTATATTACTTATATTTTTTTACTATTACTTTACTTATATATATTACTATTACGATAAAATATATCCAGTTTTTTTGTTTAATTCAAATTTTTATATTGCAAAACTTATAGCAAAGTAATAACAGTAAGAATGTAAGTAATATCTATGTTGTTGTTAATTATTAAAAAATACCTAAATTTTATTTGAAGCTGCTTACATGTATTTGGACGATGTTTTGTTTTAAATGTATATTTATTGTATGTTGAATGTTGTTATTTAATTACGTGATTCTATGCAAATAACTCAAAATGCATGTAATTACCTAGTTTACGCAATGTTTCAAAAGATATACAAAAAAAAAACAAAAAATCATCAATTAATTAAATAAAATATGTGAAATGTAGATTTACGTAATTTTATGTAAATAAAAAAAAACAATAATAAATAATTAAATACCTTTAATATCAATACTGCACTTAGAAATAATTAACTGTATTTAAAAATAACTAAATAATTTTCAAATATATACTGTCAGTAAAATACTATACATACATACTACTTATATCTAAAGCAAATAAATGCATATAAAAATAAATAAATAACAGGTATTTGAATGTACGTAAAAATAATTAAATAACAGCCATTTAAATACTATATTTAAAAATTAAAAAAAAACTTTTAAATAATAACTGTATTTAAAAATAATTATTAAGTCATTTGAATACCGTATTTAAAAATAATTAATTAACTGTAATATAAATACTGTACATAAAAAAATAAATAACTGTTGTATAAATATCGTATGTAAAAAAAAACTATATATATAATAAATAATATATAAAAATAATTAAATAACTGTAATATAAATACTGTTTATGAAAATAATTGAATATGTAGGCTATAGAGAATTATAGAAATCATGAATCACTTTATATATTCAATGCTTTTGAACTCTTATCAGTGTCTAATCGTAATGAGTACTTCGTACAAAGCTCTTTTGTAGAATGAATTCTGTAAATAATTTATTAAAGCTCATTCCTCGGGGCTTTAATAAATTATTATTATTATATAGTATATAGTATTGATTTTTTAAATGACTCTTAAAAGTTTTATCTCTTAAGATAACAGGGCAATTAAAAGAGTGAAAATAAAAATTAATAAGACTGAATCGTTCTCTTTGAAAAAAAAAGGACTAAGAGTTTGATATATATATACTATAAGTCCTTCTCTTAAGATATATGTATATTTTAGTTGATAATATGTATTTCCTCTCAAATTCATTTTAAAAGAGTTTAGTACTTAGTTAATAATAATTATCTTATATATTTACATATTTCTTACTTTCTTAATAATAAACCATTTCTTAATATTTTAAACAAAAGCTTTTTTAATAATCGAAAGCACTGAAAATATTAATGATATAAAAGATCAGTGTTTCTCAAAAATGTAACTGAAATAAATTAGGAAGTTTTTTTTAAAGTTTAATAAAATCATCATCATCAATCAATCAATCAATCATCGAATAAAATCATCTTTTAGAAATATCATCCTTTACTTGAAGTATTCTATAGATTTGTAAAAATCTACGTTACAGAAGGACTGACATATCGAAGATAGAAATGGAGAGATAACAGAAATATATTTATATATATATCTCTTCTCTTTTTTTACATTAAACATGTATTATTCTTTTCTATATTTGCTTTTCTAATAATAACGCTATAAATGAAATGTCAATAATTAATGAGTGGAATATTATTAGTGTGTTCTTGTTTTTAAAATACTTGAGTAAAGATAAAAATGCACATTGGTTGCATTTTTTTCTTTTGATTTTTTATATATTTTTTTATAATAATATATAATATTGTTTTGTGCTGTTTTGTATGTGAAGTTCAAATAAAACTTTTTGATTTGGTTGGATTTGATAACATATGGGGTTATAATTTTGACGTATAATTCCATGAGACGAAGTTGTGACAAAGCAATTTAATATAATTATATATTACGTGGAACTAATAACATAACTACAATAAGAGATATTATTAATTCCGCGTTTGATTTATCAGGTACTCAAGATAGTTACATTTTAACAAAGTTATTAAATAAGTTATGAAGTGTTTGAGGATTAGTTAGGAATCAATTAAAAGTCTTAGTGAAAATACTTATAATATTGTTAATTAGTTATTTTTTATTAATTTCAACTTAATTTGACATGGTTTCATATTATTTTTAAATTTTGCTTTTCAAAATTATTTACAACTATAGGTACATTTTGTAAAAAAAATATATTTTTATAATATTGTATATTTTTTTACGTCTGACGACGATTGTCACGAAAATATAACTCCTACCTTTTTTCTAAAAATTATATAAATTATATATATTCTTCTACGTCTTGTATTAAAAAAATATTTATATATATGTAGATTGGTGAATTTGTTTTGTTATAAAAAATAAAAAAAACAACCGACAGTGATTAAAGACCTTTTGAAACTAAATAATATTAGGTATATTGATGTTCAATATAAAAATATTTAACTCTATTGTAGTTTGTCCAGCGTTTAAATGTATTGTCTAGCTTCAAAGCTATTTTTATGGGGTCGCGTCGTTGTGGAGAACGTTTATTTAAACTTTGAGTGATTTCTACTTTATTTCATTGTACCTATTTCTTGGATTAATTATTAATATATATTGAAACAAAACTTTTTTCAAAGAATTAACTCCCGTATAGTTTGAAGTTAAAAGCGAGTTAAATTTGTAAAAAATAGTTTCGTAAAATACTTTATACAAATATAATTTTATATTAGTTTTATTATATCAACATTTTTAAATGTTGCCATCACATGGATATATGACACGTGGTGATTTATTAGATAAATGTATAATATATAATACATATGAACTCTTTATTTTTTTAATATTTACAAATGACACATGACACTTTATGACTGACATATTTTTGTTCTTCATTCTAACCGTGGCTTACTTTTAGCGGAATTTCTAAATTGAAGTCCCCTCTATTTTAATGTTATTTCAAATATAATAAAATGGATCATATATCAGTTACTAAAATAATATTTTATTTTTATTTATATTTTTGAGCAAAAAAGTTATTTTTTAAGCAAATGACATGATTCTCAAATATCAGCGATATGGATGTGTGTGTAATCTAATTACCAGCATCGTATGTTTGGTTTCGCTCTCAACACACTTGGTATGTATGGAATACTAAATATGATATATCTTTGAAAGGAAGTATAAATAAAAAATGATATATAAAGTCGACTCGTACTTACAGGTACAGTTTGAATCACGTCCTAATTCACAATAACACCATGGTTTTAAGCCAAAGTAGTTTTCTAACCTCAATTGAACACGTGTTACAGTTATATAGAGAGTACAAACCTCTTTTGACTTTTGTCTCAAAATAAAAAAAAAAGACTGGCTGGATGTGAATTTTAAAAATCGAATTCTAGCCGGCCGGTAAGCGTTGTATCGCGTGTGACACCGACCGAGTATATCGCCTCACTCATTGCCCATTGGCTGTAAAGCGACGCTCAGTTGAATGTACCATGAAACGGCATCGCGCCACGCGCGTACGCCGTTCACGTTCCATTTTCAAACATACCCCTTACAACACGTCCATTTCCGTTTGATTATCTTCGATTTTCAAAATTACGATACACCATGCGTCCATGTACGTTAAAATTTCGTTATTTTGCTTCGGTTATTATTTTGAAATTATACTCAGTAAGTGATGCAACAGATGTTATTTTTTATTCTAAAAATCTAAATTAAGGGACTTTTCGTTATTTTTAAATATATTCCATGCATTGACTGATATGCATTTAGCAGTTTTTGTAATCAGTATAACTGTTGATAAGGTAGAGTCGATAGAGCACATGTTATTGAATAGTTATCTGTTTCTTATTACCATATCTTTTCGAATCTATTATCTTTTCGAATGTTATGAATGTTGATATGGTTATTTCTAATTAATCTTTATTTCTATTTTTTTAATATATTAAATAATAAGATATAGAATGAAGATGATTTTACTATTAACTTTTATTTTCTTCGAGTTAAAATAAAAGAAAGTTGTAAAAAATCCTAAACAAAAAGATAACACTGCTAATTTTGATAAACATATGTTTTTGTTTATAATTAAATATTTACTTGAGTGAAATAACAAAAAATAACATTTATTTATTATTTATGATATAAATATTTATTTTATAATAAAAAAAATATTAAATATAAATAAACATTGTTGTGATATTATTGTTGTCAGCAATTTATGGAATACATTTTATTTACTGACCTGTATTCTATATGTAGAATACAATAATTATTTATTATTGTATTTTAAGTGACATGACCATATGACATACTTTGAACAATGACCCACTAAGCGTACGTTGCTTAATACAAGTATGACCTGTTTAGATTAGTTTTTATCTTCTTTTTTACACGCGACAAATTAGTGATTTTACAAAGCATCGTTTATAAAAAGATTGATAAAATTATTAACTACTAATAAAGATGTTTAGTTATTTTATGTTATAAATAAATATAATTATATTAAATAAGAAAAAAAAATATTGATTATCAATGATAGTCGAATATTACTTCTAATAATATTTATCTTATTTATAAAATAAGTACATGTTAAAAATTATTTAAAAAATAAATATGTAGTATTATTTGGTTTCATACAAATAAATCTTTCAAATTCTACCAATTATTTTTAACTGAAAATATATATTCTATTACTTAAGTTCTACTTTTTGAAGTTTTTATCGACGCTATTTTTATTACCTTACTTTTAACCGGTTTTTATCTCATATTGAGTAGAACTATTTGTATTTTATTATGAAATAACTATTTGTTAAAAATGATAATACTGTAATTTTTATCATCATACACATGTCGTCGTATCTATTATATGTTTATTTTATTAATCTCATTCATTCTTTCATTCAAGTATTCATTCATTTTTAAATTATATTTTTCTATATGTGCCATTTAATTATGTGCCAACACACTTGTGTTTTCCGATTCAAGAACGTTAAACTCTTTTACGTATAACTTATTCGGTTTTTAACCCTTTGCCCTATATCATTAAAGACTAAATATTCGTACAATATTTTTTTATTTTATTCGTAATTCTAATAACTATACTTTTGGCTGTGAATTGATGTTAACGCTGTTTCTATTTATAAATATAATGATTAAATTTATAATAAAATCATTATTATCAATTTATTAAATATATATTTATGTACATATCGACGTAAATTAAACGGAATTTTGCCTGACTACTTTCGATCCCGTTTACGCAGTGAGTCCGCCATGCTTCGAACTCATGAATAGGAACCTCAAATGGGTTCTAAACTAGTCGGAAAAAATCCAAAAAAATTACGTGAACATAGCCGAGTAAAAATATATTTAATCATGGTTCACGACAGTTTAATGATATTTTTTTAAATTATTCTAGGGCTGGTACTGATGTTTTAGTGAGTTTACTATTTAATTAGTATAATCTAATTTAGAAGATAGGTATGGCCATGTTTGTGACAGCCTTGTGAAAAACGTGTCCAAATGTGTATTTATATTTTGTTATAACATTTGGTTCAACTTATTATTAAAAGGTTCCAAGTACCTACAATAAACCTATGGTTTTTATCCTTATGTATATTAAGTCCAAATCCAATCCAATATCGAAATTTCGAGAAGGTATCATTTCCTAATCCCGAAGTGTCTCTGGTACTGTCATGAATAAAGATGAATCCTAAACAAAGAAATACATAATACCTTATATGTTATTCTGCACATGTTTTTGAATTATTCATATACCTAATGAAAAATTTTTAATATGTAAGTTTTTATTGAAAGTCTACTAGTATTTGTCTTGATTTTTTTATATTCTCGGTTTGTTAAGGAACATGAAAATAAAATAACAAATTCAAAAAATAAGGATACATCACATACTGAAACCAAAAGAACTTTATAAAAGCAATTTACAACCTACGAGACTTAAATATATTGAATTTTTAATTTATTTATTAGGTTTACCAATAGCTTATAACATTTTCCTGAAACATTAAACATTATAATAATAAGTTTTCCGATAAAATGAGAAGCTAATTTTAGGTTAACTCCACATCCCCTTAAAAATTACAACCATCCTAAAAAAATATATATCTTATAAAGAAAATAAAATGTTTTCATGATATCCATGTAATTGTAAAATGTAAAAAATAATCAAGTGTATATAATAAAAAACTAATCTACTAATTTATTTTAAGGTATGTAGATTGATTTAGTAAAATATCTCAATTTATTAAGAAAATATTAAAATACCTGTTGATAGGATTTACTAACTAACGCCATCTAGATAAGAACAACAGAACTATATAGAATACGGGTTATGTTGGCAGCTGTTTTTGTTTGAATGTATTCGAGATTTGCAATTTGCAATTATGCAATGCAGTAAGTAGTGTAGTAATGTAGTAAAAATGTTTTTGGATTTTTCTCAACGTCTCTATGTATTATTATGATTTTCTTAATAAGAGAGTTCTCTTTATTAATTATCCTCGTCTCCTCGCGAGGGGCGACTTAACAAACATATATATGTATATCGGATACAAAGTACACCTAGACTTGGAACAGCAATCTGTGGATCATACAGAGATTGGTTCATGGGAAATGAACCTACAACCTCTGGTTCAGTAGTCAGTGTCACTAACCACAAGATTAGGATATCGAGGTTTTATATGAGAGATCACAATTGCCACTGAATATTTCTACTTATTTTTCTAAAGCCTTTTTTTTATTGTTGCAATAAGTTACTTTTAACAGTTACAACTTTGTTAATCATACTTCATTATTTTTCTAACCAAAAGTAATTAATTTGTGTTGATACTTAATTTACTTTATATATGAACTATCGGAGTATATAAACAAAATCTTAATTTCCCGTTGGACATCACCAATTTTCTAGTCAAATATACTGAAGCACTCCAATCACAACCGCTGCAATATTTTACGATCAAACAAACCAACTGAAACACTCGCTTTAATGTAATAAAACTACAAATATAACTGAAGGCGATGGTTTTCACAGAAATATTCCATATATTTCATATGGGAAAATACGCCTTGGAGTATTTACTGAGCAATAATACATAGTTGGGAAGTGGAGTGTTTTTGCAGGCGCATATGTATTTTGAAAACTGAAGTTATGTGTGGGTATTAAAAGGAAGTATTCATTTCATTAGACACTGATGGTAGGATATGATATGTATTGCACTTGTGGATTAGTTGTTTAAGACAACAAAGAAGTAAGTAAAAACACACACACACACAAACTCACATAGACATACATTAACAAATGCAAATTATTAAATTTTTAGGTAATTAAACTGTTATTTATTTTTATTTTCTTTGTTTTGGAAGATTGAAACCACCTGACAAGGGCATCTTATGCCTACTAAAAGACGAAGAGACGTCAACCTTAATATTATTAGATTTTTATTTTTTTTTTTAATTTATTAGGTTTACCAACAACTTACAACATTTTTCTTAAACAATAAACATTATAATAATAAGTATTAAGATAAAATGAGAAGCTAATTATAGGTAAACACCACTTGCCCATAAAAAATTACAACTATCCTAAAAAAGGATATTTACATCTAAAAAAGAAAGTTAGGTGTGTTCATACTCTCCCATAATTTGACTATAAAATAATAATGTATATGTAAAAAAAGGATCTAATCTCTTAAAAACTAATCTGTTAATTTATTTAAAGCCTAATCTGTTAATTTATTTAAAGCCATATGGACTGATCTCCTGAAAGTAGTTAGAGAGTCACCATGCACGTCCAAGGAGTTGAATTTATTGTAAAGTTTACTTATTCTAGGAATTGGCGAGTTACCACCCATAACGGTTGAACGACGAGGAACAGATAAAAGCGAATTTAAATGCTTTCTCGGATACCTGAACGGAACTCTCAACTCAAAGCTCTTTAGAAGAGAAGAACATTCAATTTTATAGTTGAAAATTTTAAATAAAAATATCAAATCCAGTTTCATTCTCCGCTTTTCTAAGGAATCCATACGAAAGAAATTTAGCTGGTCTTTATAACTAACAATACTTTTAGCCTTTCCTGCCGTGTAAGCCAAATGCCAAAGAAAGCGTTTTTGGATCCGTTCAACCCTCAACATATGTGTGGAATAGTGAGGTCGCCAAGCTACACTACAATACTCTAGAGCGCTAAGTACTAAAGCTTTATAGAGCAACAATTTGGTACTAATCTTAGTAAATTCCTTACCATTTTTTATAATAAACCCTAGCATTTTGGAAGCTCGTTTTTCAATATTTTCAATGTGGGGTACAAAAGTTAATTTACGATCAATAATGATTCCTAGATCTTTAATTAATTCAATTTCTTCAAGACAATGTAGGCCAATATAATATTTTGACGGTATGATATTGCATTTTCTTGTAAATTTGATACGTAGACACTTCTTTATATTTAATTGTAAGTTATTATTATCACACCACTGAAGTATCCCATTTACATCACTTTGCAAATAATTGATGTCCTCCATGCTATTAACTATTCTAATAATCTTTAAGTTATCAGCATACATAAACGGCAAAGAATATTCAAAGCAAACAGTTATATCATTAACAAAAATATTGAAAAGAATGGGACCTAGGTGTGAGCCCTGTGGAACTCCTGATTTAATCAATCTTTGGCTAGATTGATATCCACCTACAACGACAAAAAACGAACGATTTCTTAAATACGAATCAAACCATCTTAATAGTGATCCTGATACGCCATACATGGATAACTTATGCAACAAGATGCTGTGAGAAACCGAGTCGAATGCTTTACTAAAATCCATATATATGGAATCTACTTGCTTGTTTTGGTCTACAGCTTCTGATAGTGTTTCAATAAAGGAAACTAAATTAGTTGACGTCGATCTGGATTTTACAAAGCCGTGTTGACAGTCGCTTAGATATTTCTTAAAATAGCTATGTAAATATGGACACACCAGTGCCTCAAAAATTTTCGCGAAGGTTGAGAGCAGTGATATAGGCCTGTAGTTAGATATTAAGAAATTACTGTCTTTTTCCAGAATTGGAACAACTTTTGCAACTTTCCATAAAGTAGGAAAAACGCCAGTGGCAAGAGATCGATTATATATCATTGTAAGGGGTTTAACTAAATTATGTGCACACTTAGAAATAAACATCGGAGAAACAACATCTGGTCCAGAGCCTTTGGAGGGATTTATAGACTGTAATTTCTTAAATACATCCTTTTCATGAATTTTGAGAGATGGAAGAGAATCAGCACTTAAGTTAATAGACTTAAAATATGCTTCACTTAAGGCGTGTTGGTTTGAGAGTTCTAGTTTAACTTCATCTTTATATACAGATAAGAAATGAGAAGCAAACATACTACATATTTCTGTACCGTCCGATGTTGAAACTTGTCCGTCAGACATAACAGCCGGATAGGAACTATTTATACCCCTTTTACGCTTTATGTATGAAAAAAAGGATGATGAACTTTTTTTACTAAGTTCTTCAATATTATTAAGATATTTTTTGTAGCATTCATGAATCATGATTTCACTGCGTTCTTTTAATAAACGAAACTCTATATCATCTCTAGGGTTTTTAAATTTTTTAAATTTAATTCTTGACTTATTTTTTTCTTTTAGTAATTTAATGAGACTGCGGCTATACCAGAAGGGGTAGTCCTCGCACATTTTGATGATAAATATTTAATGAATGAAATGATATAATTAAAAGGACCAATACAAACAAAAAAAAATACATTAATAAACTCCAATAACTAAACAATACTTTTCAATGAATCAAAGTTACGTATAAGACGGTATTCCGAGGTGGCGTCCTTTCTGACGAAAATACGCCCGTTTCGTATCCACGTGAATGTGTATGTATACTAACTACTACGTGAATGTGTATGTATACTACTACTAACGTATAATACGAACTCTATATATAACTTTCCTTTCATATAATTATAAAAAATGTATAACCTTTAAAGGCTGTACACAAGAAAACGCTTAAAAATCACTAATCACATCCTTTACACACAAAATAGAGGAACAATATTTCCGTGACCATCTGTCGTAACGACGTTGTTAACAATGAATATCAAAGAAAAAAATATGTGACACCCAAAAAAATAAAATGTAAATAATAAATAAATGTATGTTATATATATATTTTCTTAATAATTATAAAATAGAGTTTATTATATATATTTTCTTAATTATTATAAAATATTCGATTGTTTTGTCAATTTATAATACATATGAAAATATAATGGACATAACTAAATGACTTCTATTATTGCGACACTAAATTTAAAGCTCAACAATAACTGTTTAAAAAATTGAATTAGGAATTGTTTCAATTTATTTTGGCTCAATTTTAACTAAAAATTTCTGTAATATGAAGAGACAGTAACTTTGAAAGTTTTTAAAAACTTAATTACTTATAAAAAATATAATTACAATACTTTCAGGAAACTAGTTTAAATAAAAATATATCGAGGCAGATATATTTATTTAAAAAATTGTAAGTTCACATTTTACAAAAATAATATCACAAATAACAAACATTACAAAATTTATATAAAATATTAATTATACAAATATCAATAAAGATATAAAAAGCAAATATTATGAAAACTACGAGTATGTAGGAAGCAAATATTGTGAAATGACATCAAAATACTCTGTACTTATTTTATTTACATATTCATTGAATTTAAATCAAACGGTAATTTAACTTTTGACAATAAATCATTTTATTATATGGAAGCAATTTCTGTTTAAACTTGAATGTATGCCTTCTTATGCCTATGTCATTCAATATATATGTCACAGCCAAGTAATGAATCCGGATATTATATACACACCAGTTATTATTTATTGTGTATACTCAATTAAGAAGATTTGATATTGGATACAAAATTAATAACATTAACTAGACATCTTATAGAACTTTAATTTTGATGAATTAATAATATTGTATTGTTTATTGAATATAATTAGGTGCTTTTGATACATGATAAATTTATAATCATCTAACTGCAGCATCAGCTTGGTAAGGTTCGATTTATTCTTCACATATCTAGGTAATAATGACCAGTCATTATGTATAATAGCTATTTAATTACTGTGACTGTAACATATACATTAAAAGTTATAATTATATTAAAAAGTGATAAATTTAAATTATTATTACGCAGATACTTAACTAACTTGAGCGCTTTAAAATAGCTAACATTATTTAAAAAGTTACATTAGGCATAAAAGATAACCTACTTCATAATACAGTTCATAATAAATTAAAAATATACCTTAATGATTTGTACATTATATGGCTTAAAATAGAATAAAAACATTAATATTTCTCACGGCATGAAATAAAATACTAGTTTTAAATGTAAAAGAATGGTTTTAAATGTACATTTAAATGAAGTATACCCTGTCATTTAGGAACATTAGACAACCATCAGTTAGCTAAAACAATACAATATTGCATGTAAGAGAAAACCGTGACAAAATAAATTCAACTTAAATAACATTTGTGCTATTAAGACTGTTATCTTCTTTATTTTTTCTTCTAGATATTCTCTCAGCCTCTTCAATAGTATCTGGTAGCGCGACGTTGATAGTCTCTGGTAGAGTTAATACCAGGAAACTGGCAATCAATGCCAGGGATCCGAAGAATATCGCTGGCAGATTATTGTAGTATGACGTCTGGTAATTGTAATAATATTTGTTATTTAATTATTTTTTGAGTTATTTTGTATTTGTTTACACGGATGTGTTCATGAATTATATAATTTTGACTGACTAGTTTCAAATCCATATGTGGTTCAAAGAATGGCAGACTGGCGTGAACTTAAACGGGTATGTTCTGCTATAATTGACGTGAGTATAGCCGGGTAAATGTAAAAAGTATATATTATATTTCAATTGAAATTAATTACAATCAGGACTTGAACCTGTGATCTTTAAGATTTCTTTTCATTAAGCGAAAACTACAATTTAAAATATTTAGTAGTATGAATTTAAATAAAACTATTTAAACTATTTTACTGACGCATATTTTATTTAAATTTAAACTTTAAGCTAAATGTTAACAGTCATTCGATGTAAAATTAATTGGCATGCGAATTAAATTAATTAAAAATAGATTTACTTATAAATTATTTAACTACAAAACTTACGAGTAAAGGTGTAAGGGGTGCCAAGGTAGAACCAACGCGCCCCAAAGACGAGCAAACGGCTAGTAGTGATTGTCTGACACTGGTTGGGAACACCTCCGATACGTAGATGTACACAGAGCTGTATGACACTGTGATCGAAAATTTACCCGACAGGTACAGGATCAAGGACAGCCATTTTAAATCTGTGGATAATATAGTGTTTTATACCTTTGTTTTAATAAAGAATGCATAATTTAATATGCTTTTATACCTTTGCTGTTAGCGTAAATCATAAATATAAAAACATTTCCCGAGTAAAAGCAAAAGTAATGGCGCGAATGTAAAATGAATTCCGTGTAAAACTTCATCCTTTAAAAACCTCATAAAGTAATAAAACTGGACGCAATCTTATATTTTATCACCATTTAAATTGCTACCGGACCCACATCAAATGTTTCCTTCATTCATTTATTCATGCAATGTTTGTTAAACAAGGTTTCAAGTTTTCCCAAAAGTCATTACATTATATCTATAACTGCTACCCAAAGCCACATCTCAACGAGGACGAATGGCGAAATCGGCTTAGCTTGAATATTCCATTAATTCAGTCTGTTGAGCAAACATCGATCACTAAATAAACAGAAATACCGCAAAATTTCGTCAACCATAACTTGAGATCTCGTGAATTTATCGTGAACTGTTTTGGAGATTATCAACTTCACTTTGTTCGCGTCAAATCACGCTGAGATGAGATTCGGAGAGATATTTATATCTTTGTCACTTGGAAATCCGATTGTATTATCTTTGAGTATATTGAGAGAAGATTTGGGATATGATATTTACAATCTAAAATGAAAATCTAATAAAATTGAACTGTGTGTTCTATAAATCGTCATACAATAACATTGATTTGAACGCTACATTATGTGGTAAGAAATACAGAAATGAAAACTTACCTTTAGGTAGAAAAGATAAACTTATACACAAACACGCACTTAGCACATACGTTATTATTAACACTCGTTTTCGTCCAAATCTGTCCAATACTAATAAACATACAATATTTGCTGGGATTTCCGCAAATGCCACTAACATAAAATTCACATACTTATTACCTCCCAAGGACACTGAATTAATAGACAGTCCGTAATACACAAACGTACATGTTATCCACAAAAACGAACAAACAGCAACTCTCTTCCTCATAACACTAGACCTCATTACTTTAATGAAGTTGGAAGTCTTTTCTTCTTCTTTCTCACTTATTGTATCTTCTTTCGGCTTCTCACTTTCGAGGTCTGGATTATTTAACTTTTCAAGTTCGTAAAGTGGAGTCAGTACTTCATCTGTTAATTCAACTTTATTAATTTTGGCCGCTTTCTTCA
Organism: Napeogenes inachia; assembly: GCA_959347355.1. NCBI lineage: Eukaryota > Metazoa > Arthropoda > Insecta > Lepidoptera > Nymphalidae > Napeogenes > Napeogenes inachia. The sequence continues at coordinate 5,038,963 of OY365792.1, forward strand.
AAATCTGAAGCGCCTCGTTGTTCCGTCCTTTACTGAGTAACCATCGTATGCTCTCATTAAGAATCCAAATGTATGAGATAACGAACATAGCGGGAATATAAATAATTCTTAATAAGTTTCTCCAGTCTTGAAGCCACCAAGACAGTCCTGCCAACGTCATTAGACCCATTACGTATACGGCATTTATGAGGGTATTTCCAAAAACTCTTCCTTTTGGTCCTACCAATTCCATAGCTGAAAGAAATTAGTTGTTTTAGTGACAGTTTAAATTATTTTATTTTGACTTATATCTTTAAAGCATAATTAATCCAAATTAAGTTACTATTCTCACCAAGAACAAAAGAAGTACTGTATGCGCCAGCTCCTAAGCCAGCCTCAAGAAATTCAAAGACCAGCATCATCGCATAGCTCGTTGAAAAAGATCTTAGGAAACCGAAGATTCCATTCATAAGAGATGCTACAGACAATGCTACTTTTCTTCCATATTTATCAGATAAAATTCCAGTTAGAGGCAGTGATATGAAAAGGCCTGCATTGTGAACTGTCCCTATGAGCGTTCTTTTCCAATTCTGACAGCCAAGATCGAACTGTAACCAATATTACAACGCTACAATTCGGCAAATAGAATATTTATCAGGATAAAATAACATAGGTTGAAGAATCACTGAGAAAGAACTTCATAAGACAGGTTAACCCAGCTATAAAGTACTTAACAACTTCTAAGTAAACTCTCTGGATAGTACCACCCTTTTACAGAATATTGGTGTAAAGTAATTATTATAGCTATCTTTTGTACAGTAAGTGAGAGAGTCCGAAGCCTACACTTCATGCTCTCTCACTCTCCACGTTCCCTAATCAATTGCTCCTCTATGTTTTGCTCATGAGGGGAAAAGTTCGTCTAAAAATAATGTGTTAAATATGTATCAATTATTATTTTCAGAACAAGCCATATGCCCTTATTAAACGATTCCGTTTAATTATTAAACGATTGCGTTTAATTACATTCCTATGATACATTTTATTACAGATCGAAATTTCTACTACTAGTATTACTATAAAAACTGTTATCATATCATCGTATGATTACTTACCTAATGGTAAATTCTATTCTGAATACGTATATTCAGAATAGAATTTACCATTAGGTAAGTTAAGTCTTAACAGTAACCCCTATCATATTTAAAGTTCACGTATAGACTTCTCATTTAAATGATATAAATATCTAGTTATATCATGACTTAGGTTATGTACGACCCTTAAGTTTGCCATTACTGCTGAATGTGTAAGTCGAAGGTTGTAATAAAGACATACAATCAAGGCCAGTAACCTACAAACACTGTGATTACTAAGAGATAAATAATAATAATAAATGTACCCATGTTTGAAATTGTCTATAAACAGGTTTAGTTATGTGTTATATATAAATTCTAATTAAGTACAGAATTTATAATGAATCGTTATGCACCTTATTGGGACCCGTGATATCTGGAAAACCTGATAGATTTCACTTTCATCTCGATAAAGACGATGATATATTGTATGATAATTTAGTCAAAGTGGGTAGCGTAGCGGTAACTCCATTGAGAGATCGTCTATCGTCCCGTTTTCCTAGAATTCACCGTTTCGAATACTGATCTTATCGAATAATTATTAATTCTAAATTCTTTTACCATTAAAATCGTTCATATTCAAAAGTATTTTATTTTAATTCTTACTCTACTTCTAGTAACAAAAAGTGCTTGTATTTCATAATTTATTATTCACAAATAAACAAACTCAAATAATGATAAGTCACACCGTCTCGCGGCTTATCTTAGTGAGACTTCCCAAAATAACTTTGTACTAGCTATTATCTAACGCATCCATGTATCACGTGCATCCAATTCAAAATCTGTTATCTTATTTTTGTTATCTGTCCATTTACTGCTTTTTTAAGAATATTTATATTTTATAATATACGAATATTCTTTTTATAATTGTATTTACATTTAAAAATTATTAAATCTGTTGACTCTTTATTGTTATTTGAACTAAACTTAGATTTAAATAAATCATTAAACTTAGTACGAGTTTTGACATTACGAAAACTATGACAGTTTAGCAAGTCGTAAAATAAAAACAGTATTATAATACTCTTTAAATTAAAATCTATTGAAATAAAAAAAAAAAAAAACTGTTAAAAATTATATTATTTAGTATGATTGATAGAATTATTTTTAATAAATAAAGATAAATATAATAGACTTTTTAAATGTCAATAGATTTTGATTCATAAACTGTAAAATAATTCTATGTTTTAATTTTACGATGTGGTAAACTGTCACAGTGTTCGTAACGTCAAAACTCCTGCTAACAGCACTTAAAGTTAAGCAAATATCAACCAGTGTTCTTACATCCTTAACCGCGGAATATTCTTCACTATACACGTATTGATCACACTCCTCTATTATGGATGAATTGAAACTATCGATGCTACAAGTGTTGTTATCGATATATTTGTATTTTTTGCACTTGGAAAGTACATCCTTATCCTTTGGTATAGCGTATGTGATCCAGGATGTAGTGTTCAGATCTTCACATTGTGTGATGTTGCATCTGGAAGATAATGCTCACTTTACTAGACATAAATACAATTATTATTTGGATATATTTTTTAATAGAGTTGTATGTTTTGCATTATGTACCAATATTTACGTATTTTGTAATTAAGATAAACGTGAACACGATTATTACTACAATTGTAAATATGGTTGTGGCACTTTAACACTTATATAGTATACACACATAGATATATTATGTTAAAACTTTATATGATTCTCCTTTTATCCAATAAAACTGTAGAGTAAATAAAAAATATAAATTAAATTAAATTAAACATAAATTCAAAATTAATAAATAAAACATAATAAACTCAAAATTATAAACTTACATACAGTACGAATATCAAATATAAAAATAAACGAGCCAAAACAACAAAAACAGAATAATTCTTAGCACAATATCATAAATACTAGGACATGTCGGACTCACAATTGGGAACGTAAATCAGTACGTTCATAAATCCGAAGCCGATTGCTGCGTATGCAAATCGGTGTCACCTATCGACGGACCGATCGTAATTCGATACAGGACAAGACCCGGATTATCAAGCCGGTTTTTTTGCCCGGTTTTATATCCGGAAATTCGTTTTCGGGTAACAGGAATTGCTAATGGGAATTCATGTCATACTTTTTATATTTAGCTGGTTTATGTGATTTTATTTATGTTTTGCATTTTGTATTAACTCATGAATAATATCAGATTTACCGCGTTATTTATTAACTTATTATTTATTCTTTGCTATTATTTGAGTTTTGTGTATACTATTATGTTATTATTCTTGTTGTTAATACCGTTTTAAATAAATCTACTTTGTTCTTTGTGCAACGTCTTTTAGCTTACATCTATACTTCTGTAGTTTTTGCTTTTAATTGCTGTATTTTTTTATTAGATGTATATGTTACGTTTCCTTCTGCTTTAAATATATAAATAAATGAACTGTTCTCATAACGGTAGTTATATTGTCTATTATAGGTCTCAGAGGAATATAAAATTCTGTCGTGAATAGCATTTTTACGTCCTGAGTTTAAAATTGTATTTCCATAATTTTGTGAGGATAACCTATTTTTTATATTAGCTATTAAAATACACACCAAAGTTTTCGGAGCTGCATTAGATAAACTTTATGTTTTTGATTGAAAAAGAGAACTTTAAAATACTTAAATATATTTTTATCTATTTTACTTTGATTCAATGACAGTTATAAGTTCTGTAAGTAAAATAAAACTGTCGGGATGGTCCACCTTAATACCATACTTATCGAAACACTTTCCATACTTTTCTGGGAACACCTTACAACTTAAATTAAAGTTACAAGGGTTCAAACCGGCCCCTAACCCAAGAAGAACCAGATGAACAGGGGGCTATTTCTTTATTATTATTACAATTTCACAGATGTGAATATTTAAATTATTTTTTATAAACCTAAAAGAATTGATAACATTAAAAGTTTTCTATTTATATATAATTTTAATATTTTAAAAATAAAATCAGGGAGAAAACTAATTTTATAACTAATATCTATTCGCCTGTCCTCTAACAACATTAATTCTCGTTTATGTGGTTCAAAGCCGACCCACAAAGATTTTAAAGTTTCCATCGGTTTATTCAGCTTGAAGTAGCAATTATTGTAGAACAAAGGATTCTCAGACCGGTCTAATTGGGTCTACGTACAGGGCAAGTGATTAAGAATGTTCCTTTTAAGCTTTAACGGAACGTAATAGAATACGTACCAATTAGATTCTAGAATCACCTTTTTATTCCGGGAATGGGAGGTAGTTTATACATTGGCACTAGTATTTGAGTTAGGTGTATATAGTTTATATAGTGCTAGAAATAAATAAAAAATATTTTTATAGCGCGACCTGTAATGTTTGAGCCGTTAAATTGCGTTGACTAAAGATGGTTATTAACAAAATCTATATATATAAAAATGAAACCCGTTTTCCTTGGTCACGGCATCACCCGTGAATGGCTGGACCGATTTCACTAATTCTTTTTTTGTTGTATTTGTTATTATTAGGAGAAGGTTCTTACGTAAAAAAATATTAAGAAAATCTCTCAGAAATATTGAAAAATGTACATTTAATTTTGCATATTTTAAAAAACGCGAGTAACAAATGTCAATGTCATTCACAGCCATAGAATATATTGATGAAAGAGCATCGTATTGAGCTTAGTGTTTAAATAATAATGCAAAGTTGTTCAATAGCGATTTGTAAAAATATTAGTGAAATAATTGAATCCTAAGAAATAAACACTATTATGAAAATATATATTTTGTTTTTTATTTAATTAAAAATTAGTAAAGTCATTTTCAGGAATAGCGAGACCAGGGAATTATGGATTCATTTTTATATGGAGGATTCAGTTCAAATGAATCGGTACTCATACCTAAGATAGGTCAGCTATACAAAATAAAGTAGTGCATCATTGCAACGCTAAGGCGGTACGAAGTTCGCCGGGGCAGCTAGTTTAATATAAATCTAGAAAAATATGTACTTAATTATATCTCTTCTTTGCATCCATGTCTATGATAATAAAAGTCCTTTTCTTAAACTTTATCTAATTTAGCTTTATTTAAACAATTTCTGTAAAGTTGCATATAGTAGATCATTTTTCGAAAAATAATATCATAAAGAAATTTCACTTCTTACGTGTGTGCACCAGTACACGCACACATATTTTTCCAGTCAAATTTCTTATAAATCTAGTTTAAATGAATTATTACTTATCGAAGATATAACTATTGATTTTACGTAAATCAATCTTGATATGTGTAGATACATGAGCAAATAAGACAAGTGGGTACAATTAATATCAGTCGTATCAATCCCTCAAGATTGATAGTTGACAGTGCAGCAGTTGTCAGTGATAGCATTCGTAATTAATTTACTGATTATCAAACGCATTATAGATGTATTGGAAATAATTTAAAGTTATGTAGATAAGACGATAATTAGCACACAGATATGAAAACTATTTCCGCAAATACATTTGCAACTTTTGTGATTTATATTCGAATTCTATTTCAATTTAAAATCTTTTCTTGCTAACTATTTATCAATTTGACAAACATGAATCTCTGATGGACATGTAATAAAATCCCGAAGTCTTCATTGGACTAGATTTAAGACTTAAAACAAACATATCGACATGTTATATTATTCATATATACTTTTATTTTAAGTAAAGAAATTAAAACTTTCGTAACACAGGTGTTTTTATAATGCTACAAGCTATCATGATTTGGAAATGTTCTATTTATAAATTTTTAAATAACTTCAACTCACTTTCAAAAGTAGTATAATTTTCAATATTATCAATATTTTTTGATATTATCTATAATGTTATAGATAATATCAAAAAACATTGAAATATGTAATACTAAGTTTGCTAATTATGTTTACGATAAACAGATGTTCAATAACGTGATTAGTAAACAAGTTTGCTAGTTGTGTTTAAGAGTTGGTAGATGTTTGAAGACGTCATTGCTGTCCCGGATATACCTCACTCATTACAGTACGTGTTCCGGAAGACCACTAAAGTCTAAATTATCATCAGACTATTTTGTTCACGAAACCAGAAGACATGACACGAATTGTTGTCTAGAGGGCTTAAATTTGGAAAGTTAGTTAAAGTTTTAGAACAAACAAACACATTCCTATCTCTTATATTACTAACTGAGGTATGTAGTTTGCAGTTAATATTATTTTTATTTAATATTAGCCTCAAAACTCAAACATTTGAGTCAAATAGATATCTTTAAAAATAGTTTCAATGTTTTTTTATGATTGATTCAACAAAGAGAAAAATAAATGTTATGTTAAGAATATTTGATCTTTATCCATCTCAAAGAGAGAAAATTATTCCTAAAAGTTATACAAGAATAGCACATTTAGTACAAACTTGCCGTCTTCAATTTAAATATTATTTAACAAAATTGCTCTCTACAAAGGATCTAAATTAATTAATATTTATCATTACATAACCATCATATAATATTAGTTACTGTAAATATTTTTCATTATTATATTAAATTTCATTAGATTTAATTAGATTTAAATTATATTAGATTATACTAAAATCTCTACATACAATACGTAATTATAAACATTTCTACCAATATATTATAGAGAATTTCACGAAATACCAATTAGCAAAAGAACATTCCAGAACATTCTAAAACATTCTCTAAAAAGAACAAAAGATCTTAATAGAAAATTCAAGCCCTTTAATCAGAAGTTCGTATTAAGTAAACAACAAGCAGACATATCAAACGTAGCATTGCTCATTGGGATGCAGATTTACATCTATTTGCATCCCGAGCTCTGTCACTGTGCACTGCCATATAATTGTGACTTCATGCATAATGGATGGAGATAGAGTCAATACTATATTTTGGCATTAGATAACCAATACTAATATTACAGAATTCTGTCGTGGATGGATGGATTATTTTAACTAGAGAAAGCTGTATAATTTTTATATAGCTTTCTCTTTCACACACTCCATTAAGGGTGTAGAAAAAATGAAATGTTCAAGGTGAATAGGTGAATCAAAATATGTAGTTTTCTTTTTCGCACTCGATTATTACTCCATTTAAAACTCATGATGCTTTTTTTTATATATTGTATTAAACGTGTGAAGTTAATTAAGTTAATAAAATATTATTGTATACATTATTTTACTAAATATTCATAAAAATTCTTTGCCTAAAACAGTTTTACAGGAGCACTTCTGTAACACTGTTTATATCTTATTTTTACAGAGTCTACAAATAAAGTATTGATTTACATAATTCATGCTTTATTCATATATATATATATATATATGTTTAACATATTATTTTAACTTTTTTGTACTAATAACATGATCTTTAAATATTTGTCAAATTTATTACACGGTAGAGTTAAGGAGAGCTTGCACATACAAAGAGTTAAATAAACCGTTTAAAGAAATCGATTTATATGTATTATGAATAAATTGATTATATAAATTAGATAGTAAGTTATGTAACATTTGATTTGACAGGTATTAAACACGTAATCACTGATAAGAGAACGTTCACACTCATTATAACTATCGACATAAATATCAAAGTTTACTACCATACCATACCTTATCATAGAGTCATGTACTTGTTTACACCGTGACAAATATGAAGAAAAATTTTGCTTTGTTTGATTATTCTATATTATGTCAATATTAACCTAGGTATTCTTACATCAATAATGTAATTAAAATGTTAAGATAAAAAAGATAAAGCATCATGTACTAATCAGTCATGTATATTGAGGATATCTTTTAAAAGTTTGACGGATCTAGATTTAGATGATGTTATGTGATTTTATGGTTTTTGAATCTTTTGTTTGTTTATGTATTTTTCTGAGAACGTATAAAAAATTCTTAACGAAATTAGTTGTAGCGCTAGTCCATATAAAGATACTGTTAACTTCGTAAAATCGTAAATGTTCCTGAGAAACAATAAGTACCTACCTACTAGTTTTACAATAAACATTGGCTTTGACTATAATAACAATAAAAATGTAAATATATAGATTTTATTTATTTTGTGTTGTATTTGACATTTTAAGTGATTATTTCTTATGTGTCGATTACGTTTAAATAAGCGATTTGCTCTAAAAAAATATACAATTTTAAAATAAAAAATAAAGCAGCAGCAGCAGCAGTGTTTTTTCATTAATATTTTTTATTAAAATTTCTTTATCACCCTATAATATAACAATAAAAACACTACTTTAAATAAAAAAGTAATAATTGCTCCGAACTGCAATTCGTGAAATTGCAATTTACTGCTAGATGGCTTTTATAGGATAAAGTAGTCCAAACGAAAACGAAGAAATATCACTGCACTGAACGTGAAATGTGTATAGAACCCTAAATTGGAACACACTTCGATTCCTAAATCTGTATACGGAATACGCAAATCTCACTCAAATACCAAGTTCCTTGTAACCTCATAACGCTAGAGTACATGTATTGTGTACTGACCGGTCTTGAATGCTATTTGTTGAATATGTCGTATTGAAACGTCACAATATTGACATAATTCATAAAATATATATGAATAATAATTGACTGTTTGTTTTTATTTTAATTTATTTAATATTTGCAGTGGTTGAAGATGAAATGTATTTGTATAAGTTGATATACAAAAGCTCTATGAACGTGCGAATAAAGTTGACGCATGCGTATAAGAGACAGAGCTTGAATAACCTAGAAACAAATAAAGTTTCCCTTACATATATAGACTATTATATAGACATATATACTATTGTAATTACTTAACCAACAGATAAGCATTATTGTATAATATATAATAATAGTTACATAACAAAGTATAATAATACAATGTATATGTTTTATGCAAATGTTGAAGTGAAGTATTTTTTATTGATAAATTTTAAATCCATTTACCTGTAGTCTATATCAGGGGCTTCAAAAATGTACACTGAACCATACATTCCTGCCAAAAAGACAGGAAACAGCAAGAATGCATAATTAATTATATTGTATTTCCCAAACGCTCCCAGTTCTTGTAAAATCGAGTCCAACCCTATATCCTTTGCCATTTTTTCACTTATTTTAACACTATTTGTACTATAACCACATTTGTAACAAAAATCACTACATGTGCCCGATGTGTCCCAAAGTTTGACGTTTCCGGCGCCTGCGCAGAACTGAGCGTCGTTTTGTTGTTCAGTTTTAGTTATTATTACACCCGATAGGCACACATTTTATTTAAAATTCATGGCGTGCGAGCGCAGCTGTGGTTAAAACTCGTGTGGTATATCTATTATAAAAATAATCGAAAAAGTCTCTACTGTATGAGTGAGATAAAACAGGTTTGTTTACGCTTTAAGTCTGTATGTGAGAGGGAGATAGGTTATATTAACTAGTTTCGCTTTTAATTTTTAATCATATGTGATTTAAAAGCTTCATGAATAATTCTCGTATTTTAGTTAACAATTATACTTGCTAATATTATGTATTAATTATTTATGTTACTGAAATATAATTTATATTAATATTTAATTTCTATGTTAATTATTTAGATACATTTATTACGTCATTATATACTGGAGATAATAATTATCGAATGACATGTATTAACATTAAATTATCCTTACATATTTATAGATAATTTTAACATAAAAAGATATGTCCAATGAACTTATTATTAACAAAAATAAGGAAGATATTTAATATTAACAATGTATAAGAATTTTATGTATCAATTATGTCAACAATGTACGGAACATCTAGTTAGTAGGTAATCTTCCAATTTACCGAGCGACATATTGCTACTTAGAGTTGAAATTAGATTCCCAACGATGTTTCTGTCTTACGCCATACTGTACGTAATCTATATATCTCAAATATATAAGACAGTAAAAAATCTAGTGTCTGTACGTAAAATATTTATCCCAAAAATTTATAAGGGCGATTAAAGACGAATAACAGAAACCAAAAAAAAAACGATTTTTGGATTTCTTTTTTGTCTGTCTGTCTGCTTGGTACGTTATAACTTTAAAACTTCTCAACGGTTTTGAACGCGGTTTTCACAAGTGGATTATATATAATTTGGAGCATTTGTTTCGACAAAATCGGTTAAGGGAAAAAGAAGTTATGGTCAATTGAAAATTTACTTCAAGTACTGTTTGAAAACTTTTAAACAGAATTGAATGCTGTATACATAAACGTATTTAATTTAGATAAAGCTAGTATTTCTACTTTGTTTTATCTGAATAAAAAAATAACCTATTGAATATGCCCATTTTTAATTTAGTTACATAAAATCTCAATAGATGGCGCTGATTTTTTTTAGTACTCGCTGTGATTATGTTTTAGCATCTCGTATAGCAATAAATGGTGAAATTCTACAAAGAAATTATTTAATTAAACATTAAATATTAATTCAACATTCAAAACACATAACATAATATTCAAAAATTATTTAGTATTCATATGCTTTATTATATATATCTGAATAATGTCCTGGCTGTGTGTGTGTGTGTATGTATGTTATTATTTTGAATTTCCATTTTTATATCGTAGCAATATAATGCCTATATGTAATTAACTATGGCGGTGGCAGTGGTAATGGTAGTAGTAGTAGATTTTAGTAACCAATATTTTTAGAAACAATATCATCCCGCAAACTATGCTGCAGACAAAAAAGGGTTTACTATATAACACAATAAACCAACTAAATTAAATCCAAGTAAACTAAATAAACATATGCAATTTATCTGATATTATACCCAGCGTAATCATAGGTGTAAGGGTATCTATTATCACTAGTTAAGTGACCGCCGTCTGATCCTAAAATCTCGTTACGAGCATAACCTTAGATAAGGTGACATTGGTTTTATTATAGAATACCTTAATTAAGCGATATATGGTGTCAGTAATTTGAGATATTTTACTTATCCAAAACATATATAACATAGATGATAAAAAATATCTGTCAATTAATAAATAATTATTAACATAAATACGAGAATTTTAGGAAATGAAATAAGATTTTCAAATTAAAAAACAATCTATTACGTATGTGTCAGAAATTCTAATTCATTCTGTCTATTAAAAACTAGCATATTTTGGTAATGCTCAGTAAAGGAAATAAAAGAAACTATCCCAGTACTTAAACATGTGATCTCTATTGTATAGTATAATAGTATATATTAGCACGTTTGTTTGAGAGCAGTTTCTGTTGGTGTTGGCGACGATGATGACAAACAGTCGTATGCGGGCTGAACTACCTAATATTTACTGACCTTTGGAATGAGTAAAATTCAATTGAAACGAGGCTTAATAGACATTACTTTAAATTTAATCGAGATACCCTAAAAATTACAAATATATTTTTTAAAATAGTGTTCCAGTTACTTCTTTATCAGAGAGTTGAGTGAGTCTTTATCACTTGCTTTGCTTCAGATTCGTATTACCATTACTACTATACAGTGTTAAGTGAACACAATAGATTCGTTTACTGATATTAATAGTGTAAGCCTTATCTACGAGTTAACACGTGTTACGAAATATGTTATACTATCTCGGACCCTGGTAGATAGTAATAATAGTTAGTTTGTTTTTCCATGTATCCATCCTTCACAATACTACTCAAATAAATTTGTGTATAGTTTAGTTTAATGGTCTTGTCTTTATTTCTAGTACTGTAAATATTTTCGTTTGTTTGTAGTGAATAGAGTGACTGTTCTTATTAGTAAGGGTGACAGACATGGGTTGGTTTTGGTTTAGAAAATTAAACATGTTTTCAGTCGCCTCTTAGTCTAGGATTATAGTTTTCCAATTTTAAGAAGTATCTATTACTGTTGCGATGGGCTGGTGTGTCTTCCAACTCGTTAGGGTATCTATTAATTAAACTATATCTACAGTATTAGACAGAGTATGTGTGTCTAGTGTATTGCTACCTTAGAAATAAAAAAATATTATATGTTATGTGAACAAAGTTATTGCTAATTCTCAAATACACATAAATATCAGGTTAATTAAAAAACTTTATAGAACATTAGAGGAAAAGTAACTATAATTTTCGTGCCTCAATAATTCTTGCAAAGTATTATGATGAGAGGTTATGAACATTTGTTTACATACAAATTTAACGGCTCTTTGTGCAAAGTGATATGTGTAGAATATAATCCAAAAGTTATATTGAAGGACTTATTAATTATTGTTTATTCAGGTGTATATTACCTACAGTAAGTAATGAAACTGGGATCTTTGAATATGATAACTGTTTATAAAACTTAAAAGATATTTGATAAACAAAGGTTCAATATATAATCACAAGACTTCTTCTTCAAGACTGTAACTTGCGATTTCTGGAAGTCCGTCAGTTTCTCTTTGAATCCCTGTCCGTATCGGTTTATTTTTCATTCTACATATTTTCGAATATTATTCAATTCGAAAATCCTAATCAATGTACCTAGTCTTGCCATAAATATTGTAACAAAGAAAAAAATTTTTTTTTAAATTGCAAATAATATTTATTACTTTTAAAGTATGTTAGTTTAATACACAAATATAAAACAATTAAAAATATAAAAGATTATTCGAAGTGGTGTCCATTGGCTGCAATGCAGTCCTTTAAACGTCGATGCCAGTTAACAATAGAAGCACGCTCTCTTTCCACGGGGAAAATTTTCACTGCCAATCGTATGGATTGTTTTAGGGACTCCAAATTATCATGGTGTTTAAAGCAGGCTTTACTCTCTAAAACTGACCATAAATCATAATTCAGCGGATTAAAATCGATACTAGACGACGGTCAGTCTTCAGCTCTGATGAAATCCGAGACGTTCGCTTCCAACCAAGACTGAGTGGACCGAGCTTTATGACCCGGCGCCGAGTCTTGCTGGAAGGACCATACTTAGTTATTGAACATGGTGTTATTAAGGGCCTTAACTAAAGGTAGTTAAGGTCCAAGAATGGTATCTTGATACACTTGTGCCGATGTTTTAATGCCTTTTTCACAAAAATATGGCTCAATCACTCCTTCATAGCTAACACCCCACCAAACCATCACTGGAGTCGGATAGTGAGCACGTTGCAGTTTGTCGACTAATTGGGAAGCTTCCTTAGAGCTTTGAGCATAAATACGGTCATTTTATGTGTTGAAATGTTGCTCAATTGTAAATAATTCTCATCCCTTAACAACATTTCTCTGTGACTTCCCTTTGCGTACCGCTTCAGTAGTTGTTTCAATTTTACCACCCTATTCATCTTTAATTTATCAGTTAAGAAATTACCAGTGCGTCTCTTACAAGCTGCAAGCCCTAAGTCATCTCTTAAAATACGAGACATGGTTCTAGGTGCTATCTTCATTTCCTGAGATAAAATCTTTTGCTTTCGGACAGGATTTCTTCGAATTTTTTCCCTTACTGTTTTGACCACCTTTTTCGTACGAACACTACACGGAAGGCTAGGTCTTTCTCTGTCACAAATGGAGGAAGTCTCATTGTACATATTAATAACCCGGTACACCAACATTTGTCCAATACCTAGTGTATGGAGATGTTTTAAAAACTGCATTTGGCTCTACACCTACTTTGTGTAATGTAATCACAGCGATTCGCAATATATCGCAAAATATTATAATATCGCAAAATATTGTACAATTTTTTGGCGCCAAAATGAGAAAACAACAATCGTATAAAAATGACATATTCCAAATTCAAAGATAGTATTTTTTATTTTTAATTGTAACACTATTTATGGCCAGACTTAGTATATAATCACACATTTGAATAACTACTTAAAAATAACCCAACTATCCATATTTTATTTCAAATAAGTGATGTAATTTTGTATATTTATTCTACACAAGTGTTACTATCGGTTTAAACAAATGTGTTTTGTTATAATAATATCAGATCATACCGACATATAACGAGCGTCCTAACAAGAACATGGTTCCCATTATTTGAAAACGTACTCTCTTTGAAAGCGATCACTTAAAAATAATGACTAGCGTCGATGTAGTGATGAAAAATAACAGAACATGTTGTAGAAGAATTTGTTCGCATCTCAGAACATTGATTCCATTTATACTTAATGTGTTTCAATGAAGTAAAATCATAGCTTATGTTTTTGATAAGAACCCTCTTTGCTGAACTACTTGGCTTGCACGAGATAAAGTAACTTAAGAGTATAGTTCACATATTGACGAACTTATATGATTTGCGAGAATGATTTTACTAATAGATAATAGTGTAAGTGTTAATAATGTTTTTACATACAATAGTCTCAAAGAGGCTGTATCTTTATATATTTAGTAATTATTTCACTATAAGATAATTTACGTTATACTTTACACCACTTATCAATATTAGGCACCTATTAGTTAGCCAACTTGATTTATTTTAGTAATGTAATCAATAATATAAAATGACGCGTTTAAATTCTGCAACAATGTTCTAAACTAGACAAAACCTAAATACAATCAGACTGTTAGAACTGTTGTCGTTTTACTAAACTTCCAAGATTATCGGAGACCATTGTCCTACTGATTTTAGTGGAGATTGCGATGTAACGCTTTGTTACATCCTTATTTTGTTATCCAAGTTCAATTACTTTTACAAATTCGGAATGTTGTAAGAACAGTTTGATTCGATTTGTAGAAATAATTCTTCTGTATCTTAAATGAGCTAGATTTACTTAATCTACAGATATAGTTAAAGGATGTCGAAGTTCTCTCTATATCTTTATTTTAAATAAATCTGGAATTATTAAAAAATATTAGCATTTTCAAACATCAATAAGAAAGTTCTACATTTTATAGTTATTGCATACTGAATTTTAGTAAATGAAATAAACAAAGTAATAAAATAATTCAAAGAAAACGTTAATTGCACCGTAAGTTAATTAAAAATCTTATTTCGCTGACAAAAAATACACAGGTTTCAACATATAATTTTTGAAACTTATGTAATATTATAATTAAATTTAATTCACTTTATTATTTGTGTTCTTTTGTGTGATCTGACTCAATGATAATCTTTGGTATGCCGTTGATATATAGCCATATGCGGGTTGATGAAAATAGTTCATATTGAGGGGTCTTTAAAGTGGTTGTAATTAGTTGGTCAACAACTAAATGATAATAGAATATAGTATCTTAACGTACTATTATCTATAATATTAGATTTTTCAAAAATAAAGAATAATATTACTTATTATTTGCGTATATTTTCATTTTAAATCCTTATAGTAGTGTAATTTTCAAATTTCTGTAATAATTAGTTGGCTTGTTGAATAGAGTTACACACTTAAATATTCATCACAAAATATAGAGCAAATAAACATAATTAATAAATCATTGTATCTGATTTATTGTTCGTGGTTCAGCAGCTTTATTGTCTAATACATATTTCACCCTTACGAGCTTATTAATATGGATGTAGGTATGTATTGATAAAAGATTAGTCTTAAAGACGCAACAGTGTATGGTCTAACGCCATTATCAGATTAGAACTCATTCAATGATTGGTCCGTACTTGATCGTTCGTGATACTAAGAGGTTTATTGTGAATCAAGAATAGTTTTATACAAGATTAAACTAGTCTCGTTCCAGATTGTCTTTTATTGTCACGTTTATTCATATTTTATCAATCTATATACTGTTTCAAGTATGTAGATATAAATATTTTGTACTTGGTAAATAAAAAAGTCCTAACATTATTATATTTGTGTTTCTAAACACTTATTACATATAAGATCCTTATTATAAATATACATAAACAAAAACTTTATAATCTCCATATCTGCAATTTAACTAAACTACGAAACATACAAAACGGGTTAAGAATTTCATTTAAATGTAAAGTAGTAATTTGCAGGTTTCATTTTCTTCTGAAAGTAAGTTTCATTTTTATTTCCCTACAGTTTTTGGTATGAAGCCAAATTCATATACATACTATAGTAACACTATTATGGTAACACTACTTAGATAAATTCACTTGTCTCATTAAATAGGTTTTAATTTATTCCATTTTGTTCTGAAGATAATTCCTTCTTAAGTTATTAGTAATTAAATTAATTAATAAAGAAAGAAGACGTGGAGAAAGAATACCATCTTGCGGGACACCAGCTTGCAAGTCACACCAGTCAGACAAAATATTGTCGATGCAAACGGCCTGCTGGTGATACCGAAGGTATGAAAAGAACCAATTTAGCTCCTTTGATGCGATGTTCAGGTGAATTAAGAGGGCCATGAGTATGTAATTTTCAAGTGTATTGAAGGCTTTAGAGAAATCAATTAATACCAATACAGTTAGTTGAGCATGTTCCATCGCATACCTCATATCCACTGTAACCTTGAGAAGAGCTGTGCAAGTGCTGTAACCAGGACGAAAGCCAGATTGAAAATCACAGAGGATATTGTTCTTTAAAACAAAATTAGAGAGCTGCATTTGGTCAATTTCTTCAAGAACTTTGGATAGGTATGGTAGTATGGAAATAGGAC
Source organism: Napeogenes inachia (assembly GCA_959347355.1). Classification (NCBI taxonomy): domain Eukaryota; kingdom Metazoa; phylum Arthropoda; class Insecta; order Lepidoptera; family Nymphalidae; genus Napeogenes; species Napeogenes inachia. Next base: position 5,055,575 of record OY365792.1, read on the forward strand.
GAAATTCATTACATATAGTGAGTAAAGGAAGGCTATGGACTTTTCGCCAGAATTTTGGAAATAAACCGGAATTTTGGAAATAAAAAGTTAATGATATATGATAAAGTAGGATGAATTACATCCAGAAATATCACAATCATAAATCGTCTAATATCGTTATTACCAACATCATTGGAAATATTGCAAGGAACGTTCGTTTAATTTCATCATCAGAGACTAAGACAAAAGTAAACGGCTCAGTATTAGAGGTTTGGAAGATATAAATGAAATAGTTTGAGATTTTACATTACTGTTAAAAATAGAAATGTTAGAAAAATGTGGATTTAGTTCATTAGAAGAAATAGAAGAGGGATTAGGGACTCTGGTTAAATGAATAACACCTACTCCTCCAAGAAACTTGCACGTAACTTCAATAGAAGAGTTTAATATTTTTTTATGCTGCCCTTTGGCAGCTCTTACCAACTGATTACAGCGACTTCTGACAACTTTGTACCAGGCACCAGTTGACTTCTTTACGATTGAGTTTAAATTTACGATAAGCATTGTTCACTCAATCCACGGCAATGGTATATGTTTTATTTTAACGGATTTTATAAAGAAAAACATTTAGAATGAAGAAAAATATTGCACTAACCAGGAACATATACGGCAGATATCAATAGCTTCTATTCCATTACGTATTTGTGTGACCTCTACTGTATACTGTAATAGTATATATTAGCACGTTTGTTTTAAAACAGTTTCTGTTGGTGTTGGTGACGACGATAACAAACAGTCTCATGTGGGCTGAACTAGCAAATATTGGCTGACCTTTCGAATGAGAGAAACTCTATTAAAACAAGACTGCAACTGTAACTTGTCAATATCCACACCAATTTCAGTATATCAACACACATCTAAGAAACTGTTTTTAGTATCGGTTAAAGTAAAAAAAATATATTAGAGGTTCAATTATCCCGGCAAATAATCAAATATATATAAATATATATTGTAAGCAAATTTAATAATGTTATAAAAGTCTATAATTTAATATATTAACTTATTGACATTAATAGCGTCAGGCGTAACACTATAAACAACACGCCTTATCTACGAGTTAGCACGCATTACGAATTAGATTATTCTATCTAGGAGCCTGGAGACTTAGAGAAAATTTTATGGTTGACAATGCCTATGTTTATTTCTTTATTAAAATAAACTAAATTATTATTATATAAAAAGTGAAAATTAGTAAGTAATAAAACTTAGCTATAAATATATTTCACCTTTACCTACTTATATTCCTACTCCCAATCCTCTTTGCATAGAATACAATAATAACTAATTTAAATTAAAAACTTTTTTCCATATCATTCCTGTTTGTACTGTAGGTTGGAATACAAACCCTCCATACGTACCGATATCACTTATAAAACACTAATTTGTTTGTATCAAGTTTAGGTTAATAATAAATTGCCTATACTTTAGTTATGCTGCTATATTGAATACAGTAGATAATAATTTTGTTTATTAGTTATTATAATCGTCATGTTAATTAAATTACTTATTTTTCAGTTACCTCCTTTTTATACATCACAGATGTTTAGGTTTTGGAAGTTTAGCGATATATTCCTTTTCTTATGTGGTGAATACATACCTTGTCATATTATTTGCATTAATGAGATAATATTTAATTCGTTTAGCCGCTGATACCTCTTTCATCCAATATCTCGTAGGGTCTTAACTAAATGGTAACGCCACCTTTTGGCTTTCCTTAATAAATAGAGAATGAGTAATTAGTATTGCCGAATAAGAACTCGAGTCTACGAAATCTACAAGTCCGTTCCGTCGCTGTGGCAACTGCGCTATCGTGCGCTCGTCTAAAAGAATTTAGTATTCAATGTTCAATGGTTTTTATCAGAACATCTTGTAAATTTTAATCAATGTATATTACAATTACAATTCTTTGTGTATACTACTAAATAATAATTCGGATATTAATATTTTATTAAAAGTAAAAAAAAATGTCATTTTTTCTTTATTCTACCCCACTGTTATGCTATAGGTGGTAACAAATGCGTTTTGTTATAACAAAATCAGATTATATCGAGAAGTAGCGAGCGTCCTAACAAGCACATGGCTTCAGTTATTTGTAAACGGTATTCTCTCTGAAAATAATCGTTTAAAAAATAATGACTAGCGTCGATGTGGCGATCAAAAAATAACAGAATACCTTGCAGAAGACTTTGTTCGTATCTAAGTCTTTTAGCTTATTCATCATACAAGTGCCGCTATGAGTAGTGGGAAGAACTCATTTATGAAATTTAGATATGGTGGCGAATTCATATATTTTTTCTTAAAAAACTACATAATAATGTTTTTATTTAAATCATTGAATGCCGGTGTCATAAAAACTAAACTGTTTTATTAACATTCTGTTTTTTATACAAATTTCCTGTTAAAAGTTTTATAAAGGTTGTATCTTACAGGGTATCGCATTGCGGCCTTTGATTTTAGCAATTTATTGTAAGTGGTTTTTTATTATTGTGGTTTATTATTTTTCTATTGAAATGCCAAACGAAAGAATATTATTATTATTATCATTTATTTCATATTAATCTTATTATTTACATTTATACATATAACATTAAAAAAAACAACATTATAAATATAAATATAAAACAGTATCCCGCCGACGTGGGCCTTACGACCAGTCCGTCGGTGGTTAGGGCGACAGCGAAAGAAACTTCCTCACAATGCGTGCGGTACTCAAAACTGCTGCTCTTTGCATCCGACCATTGATCCAGTTTTTTAGTGAGAGCCTCTTGAGATGATGATCGAGACTCTTCGCTATAAGACCATTGACGGAAATTACCATCGGGACAATTATTGTTGAGTCAACATCCCACATGTCGGTAATCTCGTGAGCTAAGTCCAAGTATTTTGACAGTTTGTCCTTCTCAGCTTTCACAAGATTAGCGTCACACGGGACACTGATATCAACAAGAAATGCCCGGAGCTCTAACCGATCTACCAGCATGATATCAGGCTTATTGGCTACAATAGTCCTGTCCGTTATGATAGATCGGTCCCAATAGAGCTTAGCATGACCATTTTCCAAAACTGGCTCCGGTGAGTACTTATAATACGGCACTTCAAAAGGTACAAGACCGAGAGTAGGTTCGGAAGTAAGAAGACTTCCTCCGCCCCCTGGAAGACAAAGGACCGTTGTCCATTGCCTCATACATGAATCAAGAAAAGCGCATAAATCTGTGTCAATCTTATACACTTCTAGTACTCGTCTTAACCATGTATGAGGCACCGAATCATAGGCCTTTTTATAATCAATCCAGGCGGCGGAGAGACTCTTCTTACCTCGGCGAACCTTTTCATTAATGGCCATGTCAATAAGGAGGAGCTCCTTAGTACCACGAGACCCAATCTTACATCCATTTTGAGCGGGATCTAAAATGCTATTTGCATACAAATGTGTGTTTAATTTTGAAGTCAAATGGATGTAAGACGCTTATAAATTGTTGGTAAGCACGTGATAGGTCGAAAATTCTTTGGATCCGTGATACTACCAGACTTGTGGAGCAGAAAGGTGATTCCTGTTGTCATAAAAGATGGTAGGGATCCGGACACGATGGCTTCCTGGAATTGCCCAGCCAAACGTTCGTGTGAAGACCGCAGCCATTTGAGCCAAAAGTTATGTAATCCGTCCGGCCCAGGACTTTTCCAGTTATGGGTCGAACGGATCGCATCTCTGACATTGTCTGGGCCTATAAATATAGTCCCCATTGGCTGCAGGTGTTCACAAGCGCGCTCAACAACACGCATCCAGCCACCATCGTTGTGGTTAATAGGCACCGACCAAATATTTTTCCAAAATGTGAACATTTCTTCCATATTTGGTAACTGCCCATCAATCACACTCGTAGCAGATTCCTCCCAGCTTCTATAAACCTTTCTTTGGTTACTTTGGAATATGCGATTCTGCTTATACCTATTTACACGTTGTTTATAACGACGGATACGATTTGCCCACGCACAAACTTTCTGCTTCAGGTAGTCTATACGTTCTGTTACATAGGCCATGTAATCCTGAGGTCTAATGCCAGTACCGGCAAAGCCTTTGTGTAACATAACGCATGACTCTCGGTCGGATGTTTCCCGATCTGAAGCAGATTAACTTGCCAATAATGACCCTAGCTGCGCTGATACGCCGTTCAATCCTCATCTGCCATGCGGGTGTGTCCTCAGTGGACCGCACCACCCTATCAGGCTCAGGAAATCTGACACGGGCGGAGCGGCACGCTGCAACAGCTGCACAATAAAGAATTGAATGGGTATCAGTGAGACTATTGCTAGAACGAAGATAAGAGTCTAGCATGCAGTCTAGAGCCATTACTAGCGACATATTACGTCTATGCGTGGGAAAACGGGGTAACCGTGGCCTGTCGCGGGCTGGTATGTCTTTAAATTCCAAAATCGCATCCTCCAAAGCCCTTCTTAATTGCTCATTATCTTGGGTACTTACGGTTGTAATCTCAACGCCCCCCACATCAGCATCTCCAACCACTAACCCTGCCACCGAAGGAGCGGACGATAACTGGGCTCGCGAATGGATGCTTTCGGTGGTGGATGCAGAGACTGTCACCTAGGAGCGAAGCCGGTCAAGTGCGGAGTCATCCAACGCACGATTACGTTGAATAAACCGCACCTGATCCGATAGAAGCTGTTTTAAAACTAAGCCGAGTTCTCTATGTTATGTTCTAAGTGAAATATTATCTACTAAATAAATATTATAATATCAACAATAGACGCCTATTGTTTAGATCCATTGGATTATTTATCCATTTTTTTTACCATTCGACGTATATTCTAAAATTACTTTTAATTTATTATATGAGAAAAAAAATTCAGGTAATGTTTTCGGTGAGTTGTCTTACAGTAAACAAAGAAGATAATTAAAGTATAAATTTTAATTAAAATATTCTTTTCCCTCAAAATCCTCCCTTCGAATTAGCGCTTGTCAGGATCGGCAAATTTACATGAAACCGAATATAATTTATTGCCTTACTTGTAATTGGTTCTTTTGGTGAAACCAAAATCAAAATCTTTATTGAAAGTCCTATTTATATATTATATTTCAATTGTCAAATCTATTATCTCAAAAAAGTATTTACTATTGTAGAGGAGTTAGCGACAAAAAGTTAGCTAAGTGGTCACTTTTTTTGAAGTGAAAGTTCTTTATCGACGGATGAGAGAAAATTTACAGAAAAGTAAAAAAAAAATAACGTTTCTTTATTACGCGCCATCTTTTCTTTGCTTAAACTTTGTCTAATTAAGCTTTATTTAACCAATTCCTGTAAAGTTGTAAATAGTGGATCATTTTTCCAAAAATTATATCATAAAGAAGTTTCACTTCTTACGTATGTACATTAATACACACTCACAATTTATCGTTTCCGATTTTTGAGGAGTGACTTTTCTAATAAATCAACCCGCTAACAGAGGGGTCCTACCCCATCGAAGAATTCATATTTTTAAAGTCATCATCCTGAGTTACATAAATATATGATAATATATTATTTAATTGTCTATTTGAAAATGGAAAACATTATAGTGATACTTTGTGTTTTATTGTGTATTGACAAAAATCATTAGTTATTCGTAAATTGCTCACTAAATATTGATGTATAGATATTTAGTGAGCCAATAAACCAATAAAAAACCAATACCTACCTAATGATTTTTGTCAACAGCGAGAAACTGTCCCTAGCAAAACAACCAGTCATGAAGAAGCAAAAAGCTCCCGTTCACGATCAGAAGGGTCAGCCATCATCTCCTTTGCCATACTTGAGGAAGGGGAGCTACCCGCGCTTCAAAGCTACTCCAAGTAATGCCTTCCAGGTGAAAGGGGTGATGTGCCTTTGAGGTGATAAGAAGAGACAGGATACATACTAGTGGAATAGTTTTGAATCATACGATAGCGGTTAATCTGATAATAGCGTTAGACCATACACTAGAGCGACTATAAAACTAATCTTCTTACATACTGAAATCCTTATTGCAAAGGTCATAAGGTTGATAACATATTGCATGTACATTGAATGTTTAGTGAACCAATTCTATTAAATGAGGTAACAATGTATTAAACTAAGAAATTACTCGGCCAAGATCAATAAATAACATACAATAGTTCAACAATCATGTTCACTGACCTTACATAATTCATTGGACTTATTTAGATAAATATATATAGAGTGAATAATAGTAGTGGAAAACATTTAACAAGCCTAATATTTATCACAGAAATACGACATTTATTATTTAGAAAAAACGATATGTATGCAAATTATATTAATGTTTAAAACAAACTTCCTACAACTTAGTAATAATTATATATAGCTTTGAAAACATCGAAATAATAGTTTGAAAAACGTTGAGGTACTGTCATATTGAATAGTTATTTAGTTCTGAACCAACTAAATACAACCACTTCAAAGACCTCTCAGTGTTTACTTCGTTCAGTAACCCGCATGAGACTATTTATCAACAACATAGCAAAGATTGATATTGAGTGTGCTCACACAAAAGAACACAAATAATAGAGTGAATTAAATTAAATTCCATTTAAATGTATAATGAAACATGTATCATTTGTTTCTTCACAATAGATTATAAAGAATTTTAATGTACTAATTTAACAGTTTCAGCGTTCCCTAAAATTATCTAGGGAGAATTTACATCTTAGATAACTTGTTAAAAGGTTACAATATTTTAAATGTTTATTTCCTTTTTTTGAACAGACGTATTAAATACTAGCTGCTGCCCGCGGCTCCGCCCGCGTGTAGGTCGCTTTTCGTGTAATCTGTGGAACTTTTAAAGAGGAACAATATCATAGAACATCATTTTTGGGTAACTTTCACCGTTTTCACAGCGCACGCAGTTTTTGTTTATTTTTTTACACCTTAGTTTCGGAGCCTATTCATTTCAAACAAACAAAAAAATAATCAAACCTTTCCTCTTTATAATATTAGTATAGAAGTATAGATCATGTAAATTTCTTATTATTTTAAAATAAATATGGTAATAATAAATATAGTAAATTACATGTGTTCCTTATTAGATTATCAAACAACACACACACACACTTACAAAAAACTTAAAAAAACATCCCAAAGTTGAAAAAGTTATTGATCTTGGAGAACAAAACGAGGATAGGTACATCCTCGTTTTGTTCATCACAATCTGAACTAAAATCAGTTGGACAATGGTCTCAGATAAACCACTTGGAAGTTTGGCAAAAAGACGACAATGTTCTAACTGTCTGATTGTATTTAAGTTTTGTATAGTTTAAAACAATCTTGTACTCGACAAGTTACTTCATTAAAATAATTTAAGTTGATTAAATGGTAAATGCCTAATGTGTTTGAGTGTTGTAAACTACAAAGTAAATTTTCTAATAACAAATGAAACTTTGTTACCCATATTATATCTCACATTTTCATTCAATCACTTATCATTACATCGACCGTACTCCGCTTATCTAATGAGAAGCCTCTAAATGATTATAATCTTGCCAAACACACAAATCATTTAAATTCATTGATATATATAAACTGTACTATATAGATACCTTATACAGAGAATCCAATATATGTGATACATATACATATATACATTCATACAAACTTGAAACTTCATCCGAATGTACAAGAAAATATGTCGTTGTGTTAATCTAAAAGAATAAAGGCACTTTTTTTATTTTTATTTCCAATGATCATCAGTTATGTACACAACAAGTGTGAACTTTAAATTATTCCTGAACAGACTAAGAAGTGCGAAGATTACTAAACAAAATAAGAACAGATGAGCTCTGTATAGACTAAATAAAGCACAAAAATTGGTTTTAACAATTAAGCTATATTACGCCACTTCAAGTATCTAGAATATACAGAATTAAAAAAAAATAAAAAATGTAAATCTAACATTATTTATTAAACATTACTTAAAATTTACTTAGGGTTGATATAATAGTTTGTGCTTGATTGTGATTTTGACTTATACATGTATAATAAAAAATATAAATGATCGAACACTTTCACAACGCATACATAAATATTATTTTCATCCTATATAACTTTTGTACATATTAAAAATATCCTAAAAATACTGAAGCTTTTAATACAAATATTTTCGTAGTATGAGGTTCGAACCCACACAAATTTAATAAATTCATTTTCAACCCGAAGAGGAAACAGAATAATCCGACATTTGCCATATTTTCGAAGATAACATTTCCAATAAATTGCTTAAATCGTAGGTCGCCATATGATATTATTAATAATACAGTAAACTTTCATCAGAAAATATACATTGTTGGAATAGTTACAATTTACTGGCCGAATAGAATTGCCGCGTGACAGTGTCTTAAAAAAAGGAAGTAAAATAAAGCGCGTCGGGTCACGTCCGCACGTTGGGTCCAACATTATAGGACGCTCTGTTATTTATTGTGTTTCAGTGTAAAACGGACGGCTATCTGTGTTATAGATTAATAATAAGTTTATTAAAATTGTGACAGTCGATTTCGAGGTTAGGTGTCAGTTTATTTATTATGATTTAGAATTAAGAAATAAATGTAGAGTTTTTAATAAATATATTTTTATTTTATAATAAATAAAATTACTTAAATTTACTTTCTGTGAAATTTACATAAGTTGCGATTTTACTTCATTGAACTACTTCAATTCAAAAGAAACCAACGTTCTAAAATACGAACAAAGTCTTTTACAATATATTTTGTTATTTTTCATCACCACATTGACGCTAGTCATTATTTTTTACGCGATCGTTTTCAAAGAGAGTACCGTTTACAAATAATAGGAGAGCTCCTAGCTCTATGTGCTTGTTAGGACGCTCGTTATATGTCGGTATGATCTGATATTATTATAACAAAACGCACTCGATAAATCCGAATCATATATTACTAAAGAATAAACAGAATTTCTTATTCTGAAATCTAAATAAATAAACTGAATTATTATATATAATTTAAAGATAAATAAATAGATTTATAGTGTCACTATATATTTGTTTAAGATTTTGAAAATATCTCGATAAAGACAATTATATATAAATATAAATTCATCTACTCGAGCGTCGCTGTAAATCAGTTGGTAAAATAACATCTTGGAAACTATAAAATAATAAAAGAATAGTGATTTGTATTTAAATAAGTACACGCTAAATAAAAATATTGCAAATAAAAATTATTTGGTATATTTTGATTTACCTAAAAAAATATATAGCCAATTTATTCTATAACTCTCCAGGGACCGAGATAGTATAATCTATTTCGTAACGCGTGTTAACTCGTAGATAAGCCGTATAATTTATAGTGTTACGCTTCACTATTAATATCAGTAAACGAATCTATTGTGTTCACTTAACACTGCATAGCAGTAATGGTAATATGAATCTGAAGCAAAGCAAGTGATTGATAAGACACTGATAAAGAACTAACTCGTACAGGATTTCAAAATATATTTGTCACTTTTTGTGTCTCTCGAATAAATGTTAAATTAACATTAAATTATGCTGCATTTATCACCATTTTTTTTTAATAATACGGGACAAATTACTCTCATTGATCTACCCCTAAGTAAGCATTATTTGATTGTGTTAAGCGTGTTAGACAACGATACAAATACATAGAAATAGATATTATAAAAAGAGAATATGTTTAATAAAAGACCAAATTCAGAAATACAGACATCTATAACCGGAGCCCAATTGCGTCTCTATACGTTCGGCGTTCGTTCTAACCACTTGACCAACGAGGCGGTTATCGTCGTCCCCAACACCAACAGAAATTGCCCTCAAACAAACGTGCTAATATATACTCTTATACTATACACTAGAGGTCACATATATACGTACTTGGAGTAATTTTCTTATCATCAAGTGCCAAATATTTCTTATATACACTTTAAATAATATAGAGATTGATGAAATATCAATAAATTAAAACAGACAACACTGTAAGCTCATTTAGAACTGGTCCGGTTTAATCTTATAGAAAACTATTCTTAATTCACAATAAACCTCTTAGTATCACGAACATCAGGTACGGACCAATCATTGAATGAGTTCTAATCTGATAATGGCGTTAGACCATAGACGGTTGCGTCTTTAAGACTAATCTCTTATCAATGCATGCAGACATCCATATTGATAAGCTCGTAAGGGCGAATTATAATGGCATGTACATTCAATGAGTTGTGAATTGATTCTATTAATCAAGGTAACAATGTATTAGACAATAAAATTGCTCGGCCACGAATAATTAATCAGAAGCAGTAGGTTGTCAGTTATGTTCACTTGTTCTCTATATATTGTGAATAATATATTTGTTGTAAAAATATGCTAATAATATAAATATTTAAGTACACTTTAAAAAAATATATATTTTATTACAACTTTAAATATATGCAAACTTATAAAACACATTAAGAAATTAGTGAGTATCTTAACAGTATCGTAATATAGTTCTCAATAAGTCTAATACAACCACTCTTAATAACTGTCAGTATTTACTACGTATCGTAGTCTGTGTGTATGTGACTATTTATTAATGACATAACAAATATGGACATGAAGTACGTTCATACAAAATGACACACATAATTCCGTGTGTCATTTTTTCAACGCAATGGTTTATTCAGCTTTTTAATGGACTTATTTTTCAAAAAGCGTATTAGAGATTTCTTTAAGGAAAATTCCTTAAAAACTTTCTAGAATATCTTTCTTTTTACCTACTTAAGCTTGAAAATCATCAATCATATCATAGGAAAACTAACGTCTTATAAAACATAACAGAAACTTTTTTGTTTTGTCATTAGTCAGTCCTGATAAGGTTAGTTATAACGTAACAATATTTTAAGTATTTACTTGCTCTGCCTTAGTGTTAATGTTTATAATTATTTCAATATCATTTAAAATAAAGACTTGTAGGTAACTAACCCAATCTACATATATATACTTGAATGTCGCATTCAAGTATATATATGTAGATTGGGTAAAAGGGTAAATTGGGTAAATTATTTAAGAAATAGAAGAATTAATTTTACAATCCGAATCACACTGTACTTACAGCATCCTGGTGTTGTAAAAGTTATTGAACTTCGCGGACAAAACGAGTATGTAACAAAGCGTTACACCGCAATCTCTCTAAAGTCAGTAAGACAATGGTCTCAGATAATCCACTCGGAAGTTTTGAAAACGACAACGATATTTTAACAGTCTGATTGTGTTTTTATCTTGTATAAAATAAATAATCTTGTACAGAATTTGAACGTGTTATATTATTGTAGTATTGCTACATATAAGATTGTTATTATATAGTAATTTGGTTTGTAGGTAATATAAATATGTAATTATTTATTTACCTACATAATAACATTAACAATAAATATTGTTGTTACAATTAGATTTACGAATTAAGATCTATATATCATTGTTATTACTGGTATGTTATAAAAGTAGTAAAAGATATTGATTTGACGAGCTATCGGAAGTAGCCTTAAGATATTAAATATATTGTATTTACATATCTTATTAGGTAAGCCATAAATGTGTGAAAGATATAAGATTGGTATAAATATGCTTAGGCATTTAAAATGGTTGTGTATTATTATATTGTTGTTATGATATGATATTTAATGATGTTTAAAGTTGTGAATATGACTTATCTCCAGAAGCTGCCGTTGGCGCTGCTGTCGATGTTATTATGTTATAAATAAGGCTGTAAGCCTCTATTAAAGACAATCTGTGTTGGAGAACTGGCAAGATAAGTGATTCTTATACTTTAATTGTTTATTATATGTGTAATAACTATGGTGGGTATTTCACCGTATTGAGTTATTGGTAAATGTGTCTAAATAATTAAACAGTAATAACTATATTGCTGTATTTATTATATTCATGTACCGGGAGTCATTTTGTTATATTAAATGATATATTTGTTTAGATCTTTCTTTTCTTTAAACTTATCCAAATAATGCATTGAAATATATTATCATATTAATAGTATGAAGTAGCTTGGTTAAAATACTTTATACTATATTAATTCAGTGGTTTTTAATTATAGAATCTTATAATATCTAACAAACGCATCATTTCATAAATTACATTACTATAATAATTCAAGTTGACTATTATTTATAACTGGTTTAAAGTACAGCGTCAAGTGTCTAACAGTGGAATGTGTAATTATGAAACGAGACAGACAGAAATTTAAATATATATTATTAACAGTAAGGCTTCACTGTGTATTAGTTAAAACATTCACACAAATATAAATTCATCAATATGTGAACTACCCTAAGAAGTTATTCTATCTCGTACAGACGATATACGAGGAGTTCCACAAAGACGTTTACACTTACTGAAATACTTACGAGATTATTGTACTTTGAAGTGATATGTAAATATAAACATACTAATATTTTGAAAATATCTATAAGCATGTATAGCCATGTTAAGCTTATATAAATTTATATAAATATGAAATGAAAAATATACCGTAAATGGAATAAAAAAAAAATAAAAACATCATAGGCTTTATAAGAGCAATAGAACCCAAAACAATGGTTTTTCAGTTTGTCTGTTTGTCTGTATGTCTGTATGTTTGTGCACGCTAATCTCAGAAACGGCGTAACCAATTTGAATGCGGTTTTCAAGAATATAATATAATAGTCTTCACTTAACATTTGGTGTTTATTTCATCTAAATCGGTTAAGAAATAAAAAAGTTATGACCATTTATGTCAACCATGTAACTGTAAGACTTGCTTAAGACGTAAGATTTGCTTGGTACCTCCAAGCAAATCTTATTCTATACATGTAAGAAATCTGTAAAGGAGTAGTCTTTGTACATTGAATATATAAAAAAAAAATAAACCAGGATGTGAAGTGATAACTAACAAAATCCATTTTCAGCATTTTTTAAATCTGTGTCTGTTTATCTGTTTGTCTTTTAGTTGTGCATAAAACACGAAAAAAAAATTTTTTCAGACCATTATATAAGCAAGAGAACCCATAACAATGTTTTTTTTTTTTTTTTTTTTCATTTTGTCCCTTCCTCTGTATGTCTGTATGTTTGTGCACGCTAATCTCAGAAACGGGTTAATTCATTTTGATGCAGTTTTCGGGAACATATTCTCATGGGATTCACTTTACATTCACATTCACCGTTGAGCAGTCGACCGGGACACATGTCCCTCTTACCTGCTCCGCCTATTCGCGCCACCTACCTGGGCGGTCACGCTGACCGCCCAGCCACCTCACCGACCATCTGCACCGACCGTTCGTACACCTGCGCCAGTCAAGATAACGACCTCCATTGTGTGCAAGCCAGCGATGTGATTGTGTTTGTGTGTGAGTCATCGCCGCAAGCACACCTGCGGGCCTGCGAGCCTGCATAGGGGTCCAACAAGTCCGACGTCGCCCTAGTTAGGGTACGAAACGGAATTCAAAGACTTCGTCGTAATAGCCTGCGTCGTGTAAGTACACAGTCGTTAGGGTATTAGGCACACCTCTGTCACCTACTGACAGAGATTCGATAGGGTTCACGTTAGGCACTCGCCTCCCTGCTCACGCAGGGAGGACGGCTCATATCTCCGGGCTCCACCATGGACCCCAAATCCGCGGCGGAACCCGAAGATCTGTCCAAGTCGCATTTTCATGGCTGGGTCCAAGAAATCGCGCCACATTTATGCCTGCGCTACTCTGTCTTGTTAGGCATCGAGTCTCCGCCCTCGACCTCGCGCGCCGCGATCGCGACCGAGAGCACCTCCGACATGGAGTTCGAGGCCGCCACTCCTACGGAGCAGACAGCCTCGGATTCCGAGTCGGGGAGTTCGTCCCCTTCCTCGGACGCTGACGAGGACGACGGTTTCACGACCGTGCAGACCAAATCGGCCAAGAGGAAGGCGACGAAAGCGCTCTCCTCGAACGTCCCGCGAAAACGGGCCTCAAAACCCGCTAGTAGCGAACCCGCGTCGCCCGACCGTTCTTCGGGCCCGGGCCCGACTCGCGAACGCTTGCCGACCGCGCCCGAAGCGCCCGCGTCCGCGTCGCCGTCGTCCGCGCCTTCAGCGCCCGCGGAGGCACCTTCAGCGCCTGCGTCTTCAGCGCCACGGAAGTCCCCCGCGCCGCCGCCGCTTTACATAAGGGACAAGTCTAAGTGGGACACTCTATCCGCACTTATGACGGAGCACAAGCTCCATTTCACGTCCGCCCGAAATACCGCCGACGGTATCCGCGTTCAAACCGCGTCTTCGTCGGACCACCGTGGTCTGACTCGTCTCCTCCGCGAACGTGGTTACGGATACCACACCTACGCGCTAGAGGATGAACGCCGCTTAACGGTGGTCATCCGAGGGCTCCCCGTGGAGCTCACTACTGAGCGGATTTTCGAGGACCTTAAGTCCCAATCGTTCCCCGTCATCTCGGTGCACCGCATGTACCGAGCGACCACTAGGGTCCCGTTCGATCTCGTTCTCGTCCATCTCGAGCTTTCCCCGGAAGGAAAGCAAATTTTTAACGTCAAGGCAGTCTGCCAACTCACCGGCCTTAGGGTCGAACCTCCACGCGGTCGCGGTTTTCCTGGTCAGTGTCATCGCTGTCAGCTCTATGGGCATTCCCAACGTTTTTGTCACGCGCGTCCAAGGTGCGTCAAGTGCCTGGACGACCACGCGACAGCCGACTGCTCGCGGAAGGGACCGGTCCCTGAGGATCCTCCCAGCTGCGTCCTGTGCGGACAGAAGGGCCATCCCGCGAATTATCGCGGGTGCCCCAAAGCGCCGCGCAGGACACAGCCGGCAAGGCATCCTCCTCGGTTCGCACAGCCTCCATGGGCTCCTCTAGCCCCTAGGAGGCCCGCGGCCCCTCAGGCATCCCAGGCCCCTCAGGCACCCGCGAACGCTTGGGTGAAGCCTCCGAGGATTATCCCACAGCCCGTCCCCCAGTCGATACCGTCGCCGCCGGTTCGTAACTCCACCGACGGAGTTGCGAGTTCGCTCGCGTGCGTCACGAGCCTCTTCGGTGTAATAGACATCGAAGAGCTCCTAGTCTTTTCAAATGAAATGAGGGATTCCGCGCGGAACCCTCCCGCGAGGATGGAAGTGCTCCTCAAGCACGCCGTCCTAATCAAATCGATATACGAACACACGATGTCAACATGATGACATCGCGTGGAAGGGTAAAACCTCGCTCTCTGACTGTCGCTACATTCAACGCGAACGGGCTACTTAAGCAGATAGATCTAGTACGCGATTTCGTGGTCACGTACCAGATAGACGTCCTGTTAGTACAAGAGACCTTTCTAAAGCCGTGTAATCGTGATCCGCGCATCGCGAATTACCGTCTCGTTAGGAACGATAGGGCAACCGCGAAGGGGGGAACCATCATCTACTACAAAAGGTCTCTTCATTGCACTCCGCTCGATCCGCCCCAACTAGTTAACGTAGAAGCGTCATTATGTCAGGTGGGTATGACCGGCCATCAGTCGATCGTACTAGCATCCGTCTATCTTTCTCCCAATAAAGCCTTAGTTGAGAGGGACCTTAAGTCCTTACTCCAATTAGGTAACGCAACCATTCTGGCCGGCGACCTAAATTGCAAACATCCCCGCTGGAACTCTACTGTCGCAAACAGTAGGGGAAATCTCCTTGATAGGCTAAGCTACAAGGCTGGTCTCGATTTCGAGATCACCGCGCCTTTGAGTCCCACGCGATACTGCGACACAGACTTCCGACATGACAGACCCGACGTGCTCGACATAGTACTCTTGAAGGGCGTGACACTCCAGTTACGTTCTATCGAGACGCTATCCGAGCTAGACTCTGACCATCGACCGGTCCTATTTCAGCTAGGACTTCCTCCCCTTAGGGAACCCGCGACAAAAACAATTATAAACTGGACGAAGCTTCGAGAGCAACTCCATTCCCCCGTATCAGCGCACCTCGACAAAATTCCTGACCAGCTTACATCGGTCGAGGACGCTGTCTCAGCCGCGACTAACTTCACAGAACATTTGGTAGATAGCATAGGAAAGTCCTCGAGGGAGGTCCGAGTGAACTTCGAGGGTTACCGAGCACTCACTCCGGACATTAGACTTCTAATCACCCGTAAAAACGCCGCGATTAGAGCCCATGACCGATACCCGACAGATGACAACCGACGGAGGCTGCGCCGTCTCCAGAGGGAGTCGAGACAAGCTCTCGACGACTTCAGAGATAGCGGCTGGGATAGGACGCTTGCGACGCTCTCTCCAACACACCAGGCATTCTGGCGGTTGCAGAGAGCGTTGAAGGCGGACACTGTCTCAGATATGCCTCCCTTGGTTGGACCTAACTCCGCCATCGCGTTTGACGACCCTGACAAAGCTGAGTGCTTAGCCGACAGTCTAGAGAGCCAGTGCCGTCTGTCTGCTCAATCGGTTGATCGCGATCATGTCGAAATAGTCGACAAATCGGTCAATATAATGTGTTCTCAGCCACCGGTCGGTCCGCCAATCAAGGAAACGAACCTAGACGAGGTGACGTCCATAGTTAGGGCGCTTCACGCCAAGAAATCGCCAGGTCCCGATAGGATCACTAACAATGTGATAAAGCTTCTTCCGCCTCCTTTAATTTACCTATTGGTTACCATTTTTAACGCTCTACTGGCCGGTTGCTCGTTTCCGGCCCAGTGGAAAGAGGCCATAGTGATAGGGTTCCATAAGCCGGGCAAACCCCGGCATCTGCCTAGTAGTTACCGTCCCATTAGTCTTCTTAGTTCCTTAGGGAAAGTATATGAGAGAATCATCCTCTGTAGACTTAGATCGGAAGTCGAGAGACTCAAAATCATCCCAAATGAGCAGTTCGGCTTTAGAGCCAACCATTCATGTTCCCATCAGGTGCAACGCCTCACGGAGCACATACTGATAGGGGCCACTGTGAGGGCCAAGAAGCATAGGACAGGAGCGCTCTTCCTCGATGTAGCTAAGGCGTTCGACAAGGTCTGGCACAATGGACTGGTGTACAAGCTATACCAGTTCAAGGTGTCGGACAGACTCGTACTCATCATACGGGACTACCTGTCGAATCGCTCCTTTCGCTACAGAGTGGAAGGCGTTCTGTCGACTCCCCGCCCCATCAGGGCGGGTGTTCCCCAGGGTTCATTTCTCTCGCCCATCCTCTACTCCATCTACGCTAGCGATATTCCTAGGCCGCGATCTAAAATGCACCTTGCCATGTACGCGGACGATACCGCGCTTTACACGTCCTCTAAGGATCACTGGGAGATATACCAACGTCTCCAATCCGCAGTCGACTCCCTTGAGAGTTGGCTGCGGAAATGGCGGATCGAGGTAAACCCTGAGAAGAGCGTTTCGGTGCTCTTCGAACGGGGCCCCCCAAGGATCCTCCCGCGAATCAAACTCTTTGATAAACCGATACCTTGGAAAGACGAGGCAAAATACCTAGGAGTAACGTTAGATAGAAAGTTAGTTTTCACTGCGCATATTAGGACCGTTCGTAGCAGAGCGGCCTACATATTAGGTCGTTTATATCCGCTGTTAGGCAAGCGGAGTAAAATGTCCCTTCGCAATAAGGTGACACTTTACAAAGCTTGCATACGTTCCGTCATGTCCTATGCAAGTCCCGCTTTTGCGCACGCGAATCTGAAACCCCTTCAGGTGATTCAGAACAGGTTTACACGGATTGCAACCGGGGCGCCGTGGTTCGTACGCAACATCGATCTCCATAGAGACTTGAACCTTCCGACCATCGCTCAGTACTTCAAGGGGCTTTCCCAAAAGTACTTTGAACGTGCTGAGCGACACCCGAACCCACTGGTGGCTGACGCCGCAGAGTATAGACCACGTAAGACTACTTTAGTCAGAAAAAGAAGACCCAAGTCGGTACTCGTTGACCCCGACGACGCGTTCACAGTAGGTAATAACGTGTACGCGTAGGCATAAGTGACACCTCACAACATACAGACACACACCGTCTATACCGGTATAGACGAGGTCCCAACTGAGTAAGTGCTCCGTTGCTCCGGCGTTCTGCCGTCGGAGGACGCTAGTGTCCAAATTTCCTTAGCTTCCCTCCTGACTAACGACGCCCCGAGCCGAGGTCCGTGTCTCAATCTGAGACGCCCTCGGGACGTCGTTCCCCGTGGGGGCCCATCTGGCCCCCCCTTTTCAAGGGTGGGTCTCCTGACCCACCCGCTCCCCCGGTGACGCTGTAATAGCCAACAGGGCTAACAGCATAGACAGACAAAAAAAAAAAAAAAAAAAAAAAAAAAAAAAAAAAAAAAAAAAAAAAAAAAATATCACTTTACATTTAGTTTTATTTATAACGAATGGTTAACAAATAAAAAAGTTAATAATTTGTTATTGTCTTATTTTGAAAGTTTAAAGTTTTTACAGACATTGGTAAATACAAAAGGTACTTTTTTCAAATACGAAATCTACGAGTACGAAGTCGCAGGCACAGCTAGTTTAAAATATAATAATCATATATTTTTCTTTGGAATTCGCAGAGAAAACAGAATATTCAGATATTTTTATGGCTAACATTTCCAATAAATTGTTTAAATCGAAAGTTGCTATCTGATGTATATTATACATACAGTATTTATAAAACTCTCATCAGCAAACGAGCTAACAATATATATTTCCTTTTACTTAGACCTGTTAATTGTACCTATTTTTTATAAAAAACAAGTTACTCTTATATTTTATTTAACTATTTCAAACACCAATGAAATCGTTCTAATACGAACAAACTCTTCTGCAATATATTCTGTTATTTTTCATCACCACATCGACGCTAGTCATTTTTTTTTACGCGATCGTTTTCAAAGAGAGTTTACTAATAAATGGAGCCATGTGCTTGTTAGGACGCTCGTTATGTGTCGGTATGATCTGATATTATTATAACGAAATGCGTTTGGTAAAATTTGTTGTTGTTTTGTTACAAAATAACAATACTTGTGTAGTATAAATAAAAAAGGATGACATATTTTCTTAATTTGATTAAAATATAATTGTTTAAATAAGTAATAAAAAAATTATTAATATACTTTGAGAATAATTTTAAAGAAGTTCCGATAAAAAATATTTTATATAAAATGACAATTTTTTATACAATTAATCTATACGAGTAACTCAGTAACTTCGTTAGCAGATCAACGGTTTTTCAGTAGTCGCAGGTTCCAGTCCTGCTCGTGCTGACTTTTTTGTTTTTCCATATTTAGACATTTAGATGTGCTAATATTGATGAAAATAAAAACCCTTCAAATTCATCTTAAGCAATCATATCAATATATACTTGGAAAATAAACATACATGACCAAAAGTTACCGAAATATTTTACAAATCGTATTTCAACATCCTGAAAATAGAACCTCAAAGCTTTGGGTGGGTAGTCGTTACTTTTCATCACCATCACTTCGTACAAAAATGTTCGCATTTAAATAGTCGATGTAGTTTATTTAATAGATAATTATTTAAGAAACAACTAAAAAGTTTTCCATAAAAAAACAGTTGTCATAATGTAGTCCTTCAATTCCTAACGAACAGACAAAAATATTAACAGTACGTTAAATAGATAAAAATATAATAGTATTAACAATTATTTTTATTAACTATAAAATTTTCTATTCTCCAGGGTCTTAGTTAGTATAATCTATTTCGTAACGCGTGCTAACTCGTAGATAAGGCGTGTTATTTATAGTGTTACGCCTCACTATTAATATCAGTAAACGGATCGATTATGTTCACTTAATACTGCATAGTAGTAGCGTCAGTTGGAATCTGAAGCAAAGCAAGCGATAGATAAAATACCCTGATATGATTTTAAAACATAATTGTAATAGTTTAAATCTCTTTAATAAATGTCAAATTGAAAATAATTTAAACCATTTTCTAAGTTTGAATTCTTTTATAATACATCTGTTTGTGTTAAAGATATTGATACTTATTACATGACTTCTATTTGCTTACTTATAATGACAGAGAAAAATTTTAATTATGTCAACCTCTTTTAAGTTTTTTTAGTAGTCTAACATAAATACCCGGTATTTATATTAATATTTAAAAAAATACTTACCATTTACAGATTTATGTCTAAATGCCCAAAAATATTTTTTTTAAGATTCATTTAAACTTATTACAAAAACAATTAGTATTAATTAAGCTACATTGAAAGTATTTTGCTTAATATTCACATGAGTGTATACTCATGAACTTACCGATGTAGTTTTGTTTCAAAAGAATTTCACTTCTTCGAAACGTTAGTCAATATTTGCTAGGTTCAGCCCGCATGCGACTGTTTGTCTGCGGGGTCGCCAAAACTAACTGAAACTGCACTCAAACAAACGTGCTAATATATACCCACTATAGTATAGAATAGTGATAAAATCTAGAAACGCAGTAGCTTGTCAAGCCAATTTCGAGTTAACAGAACTGGCGAGGAGAGTGCTGCTTGCCAGTTACACACAGTGTTGTGTATTAATAAACAAACTATTTAGAGCTATACAAGAATTTAAACTATCGCGTTGTGTAATATATCATTATTTAAAAACCGGGAATTAACGCATACCAAGTAGGTATCACATACCTTTTATTTCTCTGACGTTTTCAACTGGTTGTCCCGGCTGTGGTCACAGGCTAACTGTCTTAGTGGTGCAGACTATCCTTCGTTGAATCCGTGAGGACGAAATCTCTTCATCCAACCGCAGATCTTTGATATTAATAATTTTATTAAATTATATTGTCTTTCCGCTATATATTGTCACATGAAATACTCTCAGTATCCCCTTTTTGCAATAAAATCGACGCGTCCCTATTCAGGGGTTAACAGACTGCATAAAAAAGCGAGGTGTTATGCTGTTTATCACTGGATTCCACGATGTTGATAATTTAAACTCATCTTTCCTAATCAAAGTTTTGTTTTTTTTTTTATCTAAACTGCTTCACGTTCAAATCTAGAATTAAAATGTGTCGTTCTGTGTAAAGGTCCTGGGTGTGATAAAATTCTATCCAATGATTGGTACCAACTTCCAATGCATGTTCGGCTAATCCTGATTTGTTCGCCTGGTGGTTCTTTACAGCACCGATATGTTCTTTGACTCTTTCCGAAATGGAACACTTTATTTGGCCTGTGTAGGAAATACAGCAGCTGCAGTTTATTTTATAAACTTCTGGAGTTTGTACCAGGAATACATTTTTTGGTGTACGTACGCTGTTTTTAACCTGTATACCCTGTGTATAATTTGTTGGAAATAAATATACAATGCATTATTTAATTATTGCATTAACATTATTGTACCTGTTTTAAAATCCATGCATGTTCATAATTGCAATATTTAAGTAATGTAAGACGTTTTATAACTATTCAGGTAATATTTAATGGTTTTGATACCTGCTTTTAGGTTCGGAATAGAGTAAAATGGATTCAAATATTTATAAATACATAAGTCTCAAAATGTTCGTAGGTAATATTACCATCTTATAGAATGTTGAAAAATTCTAAAGAAATACTACAGAATCTTAAGAAGTTTTGAAAAGAATCTACCTGGAACATATACCAGTCCCATGATATTTTTAGCTATTTTGTTTTTAGCATCCTTTTGTTAGACATTGGAGAGAATGGGCCTATAAACTATAAGTTTAGGTATAATAATCAATTATTACAAATAAATTTAAACGTAAAAAGTATTTATATTTAATATATTTAATAAGTAATAGTAAATACAAATAAAAATAATAATATAATAATAATATTAGGACAAATTACACACATTGATCTAACGGCTAGTAGTAAGCTGTAAGTCCATTATTTTTACCTCTAGCTTATACTTAGTTCAAAATATTACTCGTAGTAAATCATTTTCATACAAGATAGAGGGATCTCTATATCCTTTGTGGGACAAATTGTCAAAATGCAAAAAAAAAATAATCGTGTTACGAGCATTAAGACTAAAATTAAAAAAAACTCAGATTGTTTGTAATATTATTATTTGTATTGTCAATAATATTTCACAATATCCTTAGAATAATACAAATTTAATAACCAATTACAATGATGACTCGTGTATTCGTGTACTCGTGGTTGTCGTGTGTCGTGTCGTGTCGTGTGTCGTGTCGTTATATATTTAATAAACGACCAAACCCAGAAATATAGTAAGCCTAAAACAAGTAAAAATCAACTAGGAAACAGTAAAGTTTAAATGGTTTAAATTACAGGTGGCTTAGTGATGAAATGGTGGCTATTATAATAAAATTGTAAACGAGGAGTCGTCACTTACTGTACAAGTAGACCATTATTCCTGCTGCGGGGTTACTCTTGGATATAACTGAAACAAAGATTTTTTTTTGTCTGTCTATGCTGTTAGCCCTGTTGGCTATTACAGCGTCACCGGGGGAGCGGGTGGGTCAGGAGACCCGTCCTTAAAAGGGGGGCCAGATGGGCCCCATGGGAAACGACGTCCCGAGGGCGTCTCAGATTGAGACACGGACCGTCGTTAAGAAACAAAGAAATGGTAGAAATATTACTTATAATTAAAGTAAACACATGTACCTAATACCAAAATGAAATATTAGTTATAAATACAAGATGTTGAAGGAACTTCAGCTAACTCAAGTTACATAATTTTTATACTTCATAGAATTAAACAGATGATAAAAGATGAAAGGAGAAATTGCATAAAATAAGTCTTAAACTCCACATGGCATAAAGTTCTACAACACATGCGATGTACTAGGATGTGATGGGGTCGTTCTTTATCGGTTCTCGTCCGTTAACCGCGCCTTTTAAAACAGACTATAGGGTCCGACGTTTCGAGTGAGATGTATACCTAATTGAAAAAAAACTTTAGGTGTGGTGTGTCGTGTCGTGTGGTGTGTCGTGTCGTGTGGTGTGTCGTGTCGGGTGTCGTGTGTCGTGTCATTTGTCGTGTGTCGTGTCGTGTGCCATGTGTCGTGTCGGGTGTCGTGTCGTGTGTCGTGTCGTGTGGTGTATCGTGTCGTGTGGTGTGTCGTGTCGGATGTCGTGTGTCGTGTCGTGTGGTGTGTCGTGTCGGATGTCGTGTGTCGTGTCGGATGTCGTGTGTCGTGTCGTGTGGTGTGTCGTGTCGGATGTCGTGTGTCGTGTCGTGTGCCGTGTCGTGTGGCATGTCGTGTCGTGTGTCGTGTCGGGTGTCGTGTGTCGTGTCGTGTGTCGTGTCATTTGTCGTGTCGTTCCTGGGCATGTATCCGTCGTCGTGTTAGTGGTCGCGGCACCACCACCACCACTCCCGCTCGTGGTCGTCTCCCTTCCTCAAAACCTGCAGACGCGCGCCGCTCTCGAACGACAGTTCGTCGGAGCGACACGCCGAGTATGAGATCTTTGTCTAATTCTAACCCCTAAGTTTGCAAATTATTTGTTTGTGTTAAGGGTGTCAGACAACGATACAAATTCGTAGAAATAAACATATTAATACTGAGAATATATTCAATAAACGATCAAACCCAGAAACACAGACATCTATGCTCATCACATAAATGCCTGTCTCTGCCCGGAATCGAACCCGAGCCCCATTGCGCCGTGATCGTTAGGCGTCTGTGCTAACCACTCGACCAAGGGGCGGTTATCACATACATACATATTATTACAAATATTGTAAGTATTGTAAGTTATACCATAAAAACTTTTTTAAGTATTCTTCAACTTTAATCCTTTCATACATATTCCAGAATAACACAAATCAAATAATAATAAATATTAAAAAAATATATTCAAAGGTCCACCTTACTTATAAACGATTTTCATGTAGTTTCCTTTGGATAATTATTCATTCATTCAATCATTTATGTTCAGATACATTTATCAATCAATAGAATAAATAAAATTATATACCGACCTTACTCAATGACATCGGCTTTCTTATGTATAAAATACAAAATAAATAATCAATCTACATTTATTAAGAAGTTTATATAAAATATCAATATAATTATACTCATGATGATAAAATGTTATTTTGAGATAGAAAACGATTTGTCTTTTCACAGTAAACCTCTTAATATTACGAATATCACGTACGGACGATCTGACATTGGCGTTTGAAGATAGACTGCAGCATCTCTAAGACTAATAT
The DNA here is from genome assembly GCA_959347355.1 of Napeogenes inachia. Lineage (NCBI taxonomy): Eukaryota > Metazoa > Arthropoda > Insecta > Lepidoptera > Nymphalidae > Napeogenes > Napeogenes inachia. The sequence continues at coordinate 5,079,754 of OY365792.1, forward strand.
CCTATCAATACAAACCAACGATCGTAAGGATGAAAACAAATTGCGTTTACGTTTAACGTATAGTGCACCGTTTCTATTAAACGAGGTAACAACTAATTAGGCACGGAAATTGTTCAGCTCAGAGCAGCAGGATTCTGTTCTCGGTTATAATTTAAACACGAGTTATATCAAAATATGCTTTTGATAATAGTAACATTTATTATTATGGTAATCAATGTTTTCCTCCCTAGAGAAAAAGTTTTAAAATTAGTATACTTGAAACTTGAATTGCTTATAAGCTTGTTCTCTAAATTGTTCTCTAAACTTGTTTAAATCTCGGAAAACATTTTTCGAAAATACCCACCAACTGGTGACGGTTGTAGATCAAAATATACTAGCTATTATTGTCTAGTCTAGACTCGGCAATTGTATCGTAATAGGATATTTATTATTTTAAGATCAAAGAAACAAAAATGAGAAATGAAATGTATCTTCTTTAATTACGTTATTATTTAAATCGTTAAAAAAACATGTATTTCTCAATCAACACTACGAATGATTTCCTGTTGTTGAAAGAAATTTCTAAATAAATAAATCATTTAGGAATAAATATGCATTCATAACATCTGTCTTCGTAACAATAACATGCTGATTGTATTTTCTTGAGTAGTACACATCAGAATTCAGAATTATTTCACAGATTAAACTTGCGTATAATTAAATTGAAATCTTAAATTTAACCCGGTGCTTCGCTTTGCGGTAATCGTGTTTACGGGGAGACGAGATGATAGTGTTAGCAAGTCAGTTAATAAGTCATCTCCTGTTTTACCTTCAACGGTTTCTATGATTTCGCGCATAGAATTTAGGATGCCCACATAACGCACTAATAATATCTTGAGGTCTCAAAGGCGGTCACAGACATAGAATTTTATATATTTCAAAAGTGGGGTCCAAGGTGTAAGATGGGCTCCAACCATATCTTCTTTTAAAATAAGGATGTTTTTTTTAAGAATTGTCTCGCGAACCATTCTAGGAATGTAACGTTGTTCCTTAACGAGTATTATCAAATCGTATTTAATGATTGAGTTTGCCTATGGTATGTGTACACACTGCTGATTTCAATGTAGGCCTATTATTGACTTCCGAGATATATTCCTTAATTGTTTTACTAATGCTCCTCTTTTTTTGACCTAAGTATGACAACACACACAGTCAAGCTCATAAAAGTGTAAGCTTGACTGTAATTTTAATTTCTGTTTTGCAACAATTAAAAGTAATTGTTCTCAAGGTTTGTAGTTGGATCTTATATATTTTTTTATCTATTTTGTTAGTAACACTTTTCACATATTGTAGTAGGGCCGGTTGATGCTCAACTGTGGATGTCTTGATGTGGCTTCTGTGATGCTGGCGAGGTACATGTTGTTGAACGCCCTGTAGGTATCACAAATGTTCTGTGTCCTCTGAAAAAAAAATTGACTACGGTGTCTTATTTATTAGCTAGAGTGGTTGTGTGATTTATCATTGAGGTCCTATCTGTATGTACAGATTTCCTAAAAAAGATCGTAGGCACTAAAGTATTGTTAGGATTCTTGATGATAAGAATATCAAACTTAAGTATTATTTAATTATAATCTAACCGTTAATTGTATTTTATTCATAATGAAATTAAGGTGATCTAATAAAGTAAGTGTTTTATTTTTAGGTAATATAGTGAAGGTGTGATCAACATACCATTTAGTAATCTTCCGGTGCAGATGAAAGGGCGTTTGGTTGGAAGTCTATATCGGCAATAAGAGAATGTGTGTGTAAGTTTGTACTTGTGAGCGTATGTGTAAGTTTTAAGAGTTTATCTGTTTTATCGTAATCTAATGTCAATAAACAGTTTATTATCTTTAATCTAAATATATTAATAGGATTCAAGTAGAAATTTAATTAAAAAAATAATAAGAATTCAAAGTAATTACATTTAAATATTTCATATAATTTATTACCACTAAATCCAGGTTACAACGTTAAAACTAGTCGAGTAATAAAACTATGACGTGAATAATATACATACAGGTATGAATCCAAAATGAAGAGAAGTCTCAAAGCAAAAATCTAAATCAGAATTATATTACTTGTAGATGCCAACCTAGAAATCGGAATATAGGCCATAGAAACAAGAAATAAATTTCAAATAATTTCTTTTAAATTAAAAAAATTGAAAGTTTTAAAAATACAAATATTTTTAACACAAAAGAAATCAAACCTTTTTTTCTATATTTTTTTCAATACTATCGATTATTATCTTTATGTAGAAAAACAATTAAAAATGTGTAATAATAAACGCTTTAAATATTGTAAAATATTACCAAAACTTATCAGAACTAATCGTTTTTGAAGACTCAAGTTTTTCTAATGATAGGGAGGGAAAAGGGGTTTTGAGGATTTTAATTAATAAGGTTAATAATTTATGGAACGTTTAAAAGGCGTTTCCCACGTTTAAGGCAACATGGTATTTTATTAAATAGTAACCATAAAGTAAAAAATATTTAAAAGAACACGTTAATTTCAGTATAAATCCATAAAAATCTGAGGTAACTATTGCGCTGACAAAAATGATACATGTTTCATTAGTTATTGAAATGGAATAAAGTAAATGTTTAATTGATTTTAATTCACTCTTTTATTTGTGTTATTTTATAAGAGCGCGTTCAATATCAATCTTTGTTATGCCTTTGATAGTCACATGCGGGCTACTGAACGTATTAAATAATATTGAGGGGTCTTTAAAGTGATTGTTAGTTGGTTAGTTTATTTTAAAACTTTATTTACTTGAAACCAATTACAATTATTTCATTAACAAGAAACTAACAACTGCAAAAGATATAAACTTCGGCGCAGCGCCAGCGCCTACTTCATTACTTGCAATATTGCTTCAGAATGTTATAAAACAAAGCAAAACATTAATATTAAGTACAATGAACATGTATTAAATAATGAATATGAAATATGTTAGTGTGTTTGTGTGTGTGTGAGTAGAGTTTATATTTTGTAAGAAGATAAATTTCTAATATTTCATTTATTTTATTATACAGTGAAGAACTTGGGTGAAAGAAATGTTGACTTACTAAACAGAATTTCGTTGCTCTCTAACTCATATTCTATTTGTTCGACGTTCCGATAGCTTAGGATCATAGTGAAGCTACGAGTGTTTTTGCATTATGGTCACCGAAATAAAAAGCTGCCGGACTGTTAGAACTTGGCACTGAATTTGAGCCAATTACATTGTGGGACACGAAAACAACACAATGTAACAGTATCTTCGCGTAAAGAGAATACGAAAAGATTCCATGTATTAGAACTCTCTTACCAAAAAGAATCGCCAACGACAGTCCTTCTATTCTTTAAAGCACTTTATGACACTGTTCACAAATACACTAAACTGTTTACCCATTTAAACTCTTAACTGTCACTGTTACACTAATTAGTCTCGATCACACTTTCAGCGGTTTATTATAACTGTTACACTTTTATCACAATAGCACCACCACACAACTTGTACTCGCAATTTCACAATGCCTTCTCTTAACCGAGCTGCGATTTATATACTTCTTATTCTTAGTCAAATCAGTATCCAATATTACATTTATTTTATCAATTAACCTTCTATACAGAGATTAGATTGCTTTAGTCAAATCAACAACTTATATCTTTATTTTAGTCAAAACCAAACTACTACATGTATAAAAGCTAACACATGGGTTGTTTTTAAAGTTATACGATAAATTATTGCTAAAAACAGATCAGTTTTTTTTAAACATCGATTTTGTTTACATACATTTTGTTAATATAAATATGAGAACGATTGTCGTTACAATTCTTGAATTTCTCTATTTGTCTTATTGAATAATGTCACCACACAATACTTTTCATGACATATAAGCCCACTGGCCAGTAAACATCTTATTGATTGATTGATTGACAAACAATTGATGAACTTATTTATTGATTTTGGTTGAGTAATTTCCTTGTTTCATACATTGTTACCTTGTTTAATAGAATTCATTCTTAAAACATTGAATGTATACGCAATTATGTTTTCAACCTTATGAGCTTAGCAATACGGATGTCGGTGTGTATTAATAGGAGATTAGTACTGTTGACGCACTAGTGTATGGTCTAAGGCTATTATCAGATTAACCGCTTTTAAACTATTCCACGGCATTTCAAATAGTATGTGTCCTGGCAGTTCATATAGTGTCTTCAAGTGGCTTTAAGGGTATATATTTTATAATATTATATTTTTATTTTATTTTTTATTTATTTTATTAATTATTAAATTATTTTTTTGTAAAATTTTATGTAAAATCTTTTACACTCCAAAAATACCTGAAACATAAAGTTTATGGACTCCTTTTCTGCAATATCTACAAAACTACGTAAAATGCAAAATAGCTTAAGGATTTCATTTAAATTTAAATATGTCTTATCTCTAAGTAGAATTTTGCAGGCTCCATTTTCCTTTGAAAACTTCATAAGTTTCAGTTGTATTACTGCACAATGTTGTGTTTCCTTCAACGTTGCAGCAAAATTGCGATGTATAAAAAATTACTATTATTTGTTGACTTATCTTGTTATAATTTAATTTTACTAGATTCGCTCATTACTTAATATAAAATCTTAGTATATATTATAATATAATGATTTATTTCACATTATCTTGTAGTGTTCTTTGTCATAAAACAAATATTTGTATTCGATTGAAAAAACGTAAGATAACAAAACTAATTTCTGAAATTGAATTTACAAAGAATTTTTAAGGGTATGGCTAGTGATCGTCTTTCCGAGATAAAATAGGGTTTTTTGAAAGGGATTCCTTTGACTTCGTTGTTGTGAAAGTTTTGCCAAGAAAATATAATAGAGGCACAAAATCAATATTGATTTGTATTTTTTGTAAAAAATGGTAATTGCATAGAGTTTTAATAGGAAATAAATCGTGCTCTGGCCCTTCTGTAATCAGCATGTAGGTTAAAATACCATGAATCCTTAGCATTTGAACCTGGACTTTTTCTTTCTTCAAAAGTTATAAAAAATATATAACATTTTTAACGGTTTTTTACTATATTAATATTAAATAAAAAATAATTAAATAAATACATTATGATTAAAAGTAACATAACGTTTTTAACAATATGACAGTTCAAAGTTATTAACACTATACAAAAATTAAAAAGGCAAGTTTTTGCAAAAATAATGTTTTACTTTACGCTTCTGATTTGTTTTATATTCATGTTTTATAATTGCACTAGTAGATAAAATAGGTTTTAAATTGAAATTAAACAAACTAGACCCATTATTATGTAAAATTATTGTGATTTATAAATAAAAGTAGCCACGTTAAACTTATGTTCTGTATATACGAAGTGTTATAGATATACAAGTTATATAAAGTTTTGTATGAAATCCTAACGACTTATTTTGTCTCGACATACAAAAATAAGTTCTATTGATTTAAACACAAGGTTGAGTTTATAATACCAGAAACATGTGACGTGTTGTAAGACCATTTAAATTAATCAAGATAACAAAGAATTACAATATTACTGGTACTAGCGTATTCGATATACTGCAATACGTTATTCCAGAGGTTTTCTAGCGATTTCCTGACTTTTCTTTTAACCAAATTTATTAATACACAAAAATACAAATTATAATAGCTGTTAAATATCAATAGTTAACAGCTATTATAATTTGTGTATTAGTTATAGAGTCAACTCTATAACTAGATTTGGTACATTCTAGCTCATTCATTTGGTACATTTTTGAAATAAAATTATTATTAAGTTTTATAGTCTATACGATACAAACGCCCAAAACTTCCTATTTTTAGGTAAAGATTAGAAGATATCAATTATAAGTTTTAAAAATAAAGTAAAAATAAGATATCAATGTCTTTTCAACTTAAATTATTGACATAAATCATTTTACTCTTTCTTAAATGTTTTTTTCTTAAATAATTATAATAAGAATATTTGAAATAAATAAGTAACAATTAAAAATAATTTTTATTCTAAAGATTGGACAACCTATGCAAATAAGTAATCTTAGATAGAGTATATTTAGGTATCTATAATAAGGATAGAAATAATTTAAGAAAGTTTGTATTCTAGCTAAATCTGTGGTGATTAGTGAAATAATAGATTTTTCAAGTACTTGATTAAAACCGTGCTTTAAAAAAAATAAACTTACGTAACTCGCGTACTTATTAAGTACATTTACATACGTAAGGTGGAGGTTGCCCAATAACCAATTTGTTGATAGTTCTGCACAAAATAACTTGTATTGTATGATTTTTTTCATTCGTAAACAAAAAATAAACACATCTATGTATACAGAAATTGTTTTTCGTTTATAAAGCTTAATCATTCCAGATATAGGAGCAAAAGTTTCAAGTTCGGTATTAACCACGCAATGCCCAAATTTAATTGTGCAAAATATTCCAGACAATGATTTGTACGGAAAACTATATTGACAGCAGTGTCAGGTGGTGACAGACACGGTTTACTACGTGTAAACAGTATAGTGGCAAATAAGATGACCTGTTCTTGCCCGCGACTCTGTCTGCATGAACTAGAAAAGACGTTGATATGAAATGTCACTCGACCCTTTTTTCTTTCTGATAGTTATTTTTCAATTCCCGGGAATACTTTCTTTAAACGTTATCGAAAAAAAATAAGGCTGATCGGTTCTTGCTTGAACCAAACAAACAAAATCACGATTATATTTAGAATATTAGTGGGCTAATATTAGGAAAATATAAAGCAACTATATGCTGAAAGCAATTTTTTTTGTTTTTTTCATATATTGTCAAAGAGGAAAATAGTAACTACAACATTTAACGCTTAGTACAAACACGACGAACGAACGTTTAACGAACTATTCAATTTAAGTATACAGTAATGTCCTTCGAGACTAATCAAATCTACTAAAATAATTAATATATTTGTATTCCCTTATTAAAAGTTCATTTATTAATCTTGCTTTTTGCATTTTTCCTGAAACGCTTTTGTAATTTGATTTTGTTTTCTTAATTAGTACTAAATCAGAAAGCTTAACATAAACCTCTTTAGAAAAAACAAGGAAGGAGCAAGGGATTAAATAAATAAAGTTAGAAAAAGCTACGCCGTACGCAAAGTGTATAATAATTATTATCATAACTTTAAACAAGTCTTCATTTTGACCTCATTTTCTTAGATAAAGGTAAGTAACTAATTTATCTTAAGTAAGTTCTGCAGGTTCTTGTAATAGATTATTATTTCTGTTGTTAATTCAACTAATATTTTAGTATTTTTAAGACAAATATATAGCTTCAGTATTTAAATAAAATCATTATATAAAACAACAATTACCTTAGTTAAATAATAAATAAATAAAAATCAATGAAAAATGAATAAAATCGTCAAAATTTATTATCGTATCAAAAATAAATAATTATAAAAATGTATTCAACCGAATTCTAATACTAAATGGCTTGGCACCGACTTAAAACCTCTTAGTAAATAGGACATGTAAATAATAGGTAGTATATAATAAATATTAAATCTTCATTATTTATTACTTTTTAGTTTTAAAGTCGGTTTTTTTAACGTAGTTATTTTTATTAATTGTCTCTTTGTTGTCTATATAAGTATGTTATTTTAAAGAATGTTTTAAATTAAGAGCCATGTACTGTGACACGTGTATCTTTATAATTTTTGTGTAAATATATATATTTTTTTATTGATTCGTTGTTCTCGCTTATTTTTACATTTCTTTTTACTTTTACGTTATTTGTTATCTGAGTAAAATTATTTAATAGAAATATTTAAGCTTCTTAAGATAATGAACAATCTTAAGTCAAATAAAATAAGTGGAGGTTAAATAAGATAAAAGCTCGTAAAAGTATTACGTAACTCTGTTTAAAAGATAATACCTTCTTGTCTTTCTTTTTGAACGGCTTTACAGCGTGCAAACAATCTATGTCGACCACTTCAGGAAAATTTAAAAATTCATCTCAAACTATAAATATTGTAATCTAAGACTTTAAAAACAATAATTAGACCAACTAATTTTTAATTTTTGGTATCAAGTTTATCAAGTTACTGGCAGAAGGTTCATATAAAATATATATTTAATTGCTATATGCTTGAAATAAATTATTTTATTATAGTTTTTAATTAATGTTTGATTGTTAGTCACAGTCTTACTTCATTAGTTTTAATTGTCATATACTCATCAAAGTAAATCATTAGTGTCTATACTCTCATAAATTAATTGTAACACTGGTTTTTATGTACTCGACCGTTTGATTTTAAGGCCCATTTATCGTTCTGATCTCTTTATAACTATACATTTATTTTATCGGTGTTTTTTATTTTATACTATGATATGGTATTATAGTTTTTCTACAAAATATCTGGAAAGTATGTAATAAATTCCATATATAAAATCTAAGGATTTTATATAATAACACTTCACCTTTGCCCAGAACTGTTAAACTATTTATATAACGGTAAATTAATTCATACTAGACGCTTCCACCAAGCGTTGCTGTAAAATCACTTTGAAGTATGGGGCGATAAAGTCTATTCATGAGAGTTGTTCGAGAATTTTCATGAAGTGAGTTTTTGAGAGTAAGCTAGTCAGTCAGAGCATTCCTTATCCAATATAAAAGCGTACTTACTTAAATTCTCCACCGCATCTCTATTACTCAAAGAGTATAAATTTTTATTAAATGTTTATCATTGATTAAATGGTATAGTAAAGCCTTAAGAAAAAAAAGGCGACAGTATCTTAAACTTATTTATTATTATATATTTAACTTATTAGCAGAAGCTTTCTTTCGACGGATCAAAATAATAACGGCCCTTGGAAGGTTTTACTTTTTACTCTTTACACAAATTAAATTTAATAAATCGTTATTCGTATTCACTTTACCTAAATTAAAAACTTAACAAAAATAAATTATGCACAATCTATTTACAGTTATATCGCAACGGGACGATTTCACAAAGGGTACGGGTTCAAATCCCTGTTCATATGGATTTATTTTTCATTCTATATTTATTTAATAAATAAATAGAACGGTCTGAAATGCAATTTAATTATTAAAATAATTAGACAAATTTACAAAAGTAAAAATACAACATCGAATGTAAATAATTCATATTTGTCAATAAGATTTATTACTTTATCTTTTTACAATTGAACAAACTTCAAAACTTGTTTCAAGCTAGTTGTCTCGAATAATTGTATGTGAAACCAGAAAAGTTTTTAATCGATATTTTTTCTTTCTAAGTTAAGTTTTGAAACTTTTCAGATGATCATCTTCTAACCCTAATCCCATTTTTTTCCAACATACTATCTAACTTATTGAGGTTTTTATTCATTTTAGTATATACATACATTCCTAATAATATTCTCACCTCCAATACAATTGTAATTGTATATTGTACTGATGTCTTATTGCCGCAAAACATATAATACAATATTGTAAAATCAGTCTTTCTGACTGTTTTTTCGAATATTTTAAAATTTATACCATGATAATATAAAACATTTTTTTAAATTGTAGAAGCGGTGTAGCGAGAATTCCAATTTACTGGCGTATTCGGTTAGAAGTTTTGTGATAAAAAATATTAATAAAATTCATCAGTCTAAAAATGCAATTAAATAGATTTTTATTAAAACAATAATATTTATCTTTTACGCTCTAAAAAATTAGAATGATATTGTATAAGTAATACCCCGCAATTATTCGTACTTTTAATATGAAGTGTGATTTTAAAAGTATTACCAACATTTTTATTTTTATTGCTCTATAAAATCTATTGAAAACGAAAACCAATAAACGTGTTTTTCCGGTTAGAATACTACAAATTTAAATAAATCTGTCTGTCAATACATAAATACAATATTTTTATTGTTTGGAATTCGAAAAGGTGAAAATGCAATGGCGTGTATCTAGGACGCATAGTGAGACCGTTCCAATTAATCGAGTTTACAATGTATTAAAGGAGGAAATTGCTTGGCCTGCAACATTAGATGTAAACCAAATGATAATGTCTATTTTTACCTAAGATATCGAGCTATTCGGTTTAAATTTAATTTACGGTTTAGTTTAAATATTGCATATAAATATATTGTTACATGAAATCAATAGAATCTGAAGTATAATATTAAATTTGCGATTTGAAAAACCTATCCGAACTAAACAGAGTTATGGGTTCGAGCTTTTGGATTATGTAGAGTAGATTTATTATTATTATCTGAATTAGGTTCTATTAAAAAAAATGTTTTTTTAACTAAATAAACAATATCATGGTAGGTAACTTTATGGAGGCGTATATTACTCTGTCTGGTGTCCTTCCTTAATTTACAGCGTTCTTTTGCGTTTTGTATATATGTTATTACACAGTTTACCTCAATCATTAAATGCATCTATTGATTCCAACAAAATTTATTAGAACTGACTTTAACTGAGGATGGCATATGGTAATATGGCATATTAACCTAGCAACCTATTTACTGTTCTCTTGAAGACACCCACATTGTATTCAGACGGAAATGCGAGTGCTTCGTTCGGACAGAATATCCACAACATAAAGATATCCATCTTTTGTGCGTTGTGCGTCGGAATGTCTGGTGATCGGGGGGGACGGGGGAATAAACTCGTGTTATTTCTGCGAACACTCACCAAAATGTATCTATAGAATACTGAGCGGCTGGCAAATTTACACCTGTGTTCAAGGCTGTGGAGGCAGGCTTCAGGGATGCTTATAAGACTTTTTTCTCGCCTCTCAATTGAGTCCGGAATTGGAAATAAGACTTTGCGGCACCAGCAAATAAGCGATCAGTGAGAAATATTTGAAATGTGCAGTCTCCAGTATGTCGCACATGTTTGTCAGCGGAATTATATGCACCTACAGCAAATGCAACGAAACAAATATGACAGATAGAAGTATAATAAATAGAGTAACAATCTTATTAACCAGAAATACGATAATGAAAATATTCTTACAAAGTAAACAATGTATAAAAATCATTCTTATAGATATAACCGATAATTCGGTCACAAAATAATATTGTTAATAATTAAAAATATACCCTTTTGTAGTGTATTCATAAAAACAAGAAGAAATACTTAATCCATACATAGTGAGTATTCCCAACAAAAAATGTTTCAGCAAGATCATCTCTTTTATAATAAAATTTGGAATATTTGACAAATTATAATCCCTTTTCCCGCTATTTTGAACGGTCGTAAACACCAAAGTTAACACAAATTGCAAAAAAAAATTAGAGAATACTATCGTTTTTTATGTAAGCATATGTAGCAGAGCTATGTAAGCTATATGAGATTTTTTATTTTGTTAGAAAAAAAAAATTAAATATTAATAAATAACATTTATTTGTCAAATAAATGTTATTTTGCTTGACTTTTAAACATGAAAGTAATATTAAAATCTTATAAAAAATTACAAATCGATGTTATTGTTGTATAAAGTTTTTATTACAGTTGTTTGACGAATTATTTCTAGAAACTGAGTCAAAAGAAGTCTATTTCATTTAAGTAAGTAAAATTAAAGGTTCGGTAATAGTAATTACCGAATCTTCTAAAAAACCCTATTCTATATCGGAAAAAGGCTTTTCGGCCCTTCCCAAAATTAATACTTAGAATATATACAAATTATAATATATAATGTAGAATAAATCATGAAATGAATTTAATTTATATAAATAATAACCGTATCGCTGTCCGTCTCGGTGAATTAAGCATTCTATATGTGATCGTCTTAATCGGGACGGTGGTGACATCTATTAGATTTCTTTTGAAAATCCTAACCAATGTTTCTAACTTTGCAGTACATTGAAAAGATGACACTACCGAAATTAATTATCTCGCAAATTTCCTAAGATACTAAATATATTTTTAATTCACAAAATGTTCACTTCATTAGTTACTTCCAGTTTATTAATTAATTTATCTTGCAGACGACTGCTTTATCTTGACCAAGCATACCTCAGAACCATCTTGACGGACTAGGGTTTCAATAAAAAAAACTTCAATCCAATCCACTACGATGCCACAGACAGCCACACAGATACACAAGCCAAACTTATAACACCTCTCTGTTTGGGTCTGTGGTTAAAAAAGTAATGAAATATAAAAATTGTAAGTAAAGAAAAACCTAAAGGTGCTTTATGATATTTAAATTCCTAATATGTGTACAGTGTATGTATATAAATACAGTGATGAAGCGGAATATTAAATAATAATGACGGTCATATATCCCAAGTAAACCCGTGTTTAATTTCATTAACAATTACGAGCGTTGGACAAACGCCAAGAAACAGTGTCCAATGCTCGAGACGAGTTAAGAACAATATACGTGACAGTTACGTGCTAGAGGGTTATACGTGTTTAGCATAAATTATGTTTATTAAATACTTTGTGAAAAGAATATTTGCTGTGAACAGATTTTTATTTCTGATTTTTCTGATTTGTTATTATATTAGTTATATTTTTTCTTTTAACTAATAACATACGTTATGTTATATTTTATAAACTTATAATATTTGTTATGCTGAATTATTTTTTATGTAGAAACGTTTACGACATTAATTGTATTTTTTTTAATTTATCTGTTCTATCTGACTCTGTTATTTTATCCTGGTATCGATCTTATATATTTAGGCCAACTTCACTTAAAAATACAACAAGCATTCTGTCAGACCTGCCACAGACCTGCTATGTAATCCCTTTAAGTATCTCTTAATGACATCGTAGTGCAGTAAACCTTTCTCATTTAGTGTTCTGTAATTAATTGGCGTAAGGAAAACTTTCAACAACACTGATTTTCTGATGTTATTTTACCTCTAAGTATCTTTAATTAATTTATACTCTCTTGTTTTAAAAACAATTAAGCACATTTTTGTTATAATTTGGAAAGTTATAAGAATTCTGAATACAAATTGGTCATTGTAAGATGTATAAAGTTATTTTATAAATATTTTTAAATTAACAGAATTATGTGAATATTATTGAAAAGTATTGAAAATTATTGAACTCAATTATACTGACCTTAATTTTGTGTCTTTGAAGTAAAGTATAAACAATTACATTTCCACATCAACGAGTTAGATGAAATATAAATAGGAATTTTTGGTCCAAGCTTTTACATTTTAGCGTACATCATTTTTACTGTAAGGACTTATGAAATATATATTTGCAAGTAAAATCAAACTGCTCCTGGTTTATATCAATACAAAGATGATTAAAAACTATAAATGACATGACGGAATTGTGTAATTCAGAATGTAACCATTTTTTTGTCAGCACAGATATGATTGAAACCGTTTTGTTTTAAAAGACGCAAATTAAATCTATCTATATAAAACACTAACAACTATCTAAAAGCTATTTAAATATTAACAGATTTAGCTGTAAATCATATATTTTTATATTTATATTGGTAATAAAATATTTTAAATTTTTAATATTTATTTAATATTTACTAGATAATGTAGAATTTCAGTGACTTGTGGTATGTTTAGAATTTAAAAGCAAGAACTTTCACAAAAAGTTACTTTTAGTTTGGTAACTAAAAGTAACTCTTTTTGAAAGTTACTTGTACCTTATCTTATAGGCTGGTGCCTACAATATTAATTCAATAGATGAGTGGTAACCGCTCATCATTTACGACTTGCACCACACCCCGCCAATACCCAGTCCTGATGAATATTGGGACTGAATCGGATTAAGTGGTGTTTAGTTATAACCGCTGAACGGCTCTGATTATAGCTCTTCTGTGAGTCTGGTTTAATTATTTGTTTGTTTAAAATACAACAAGTATAATAATTTACAATGAAAATTATATTTCGAGTAATGAGATTTCTTGTTATTAAGTTTTTGTTTGTTTAATCATTATAATATTATATAAGCCTTAGTTGATATTATAATTTCGTAATGTTATCTGAATAATAATTTTAATTTGAAAATCAAAACTAATTCGTTATTTATTTTTTAATAAAATTAAAAAATCATCTATACCACGCGCAAAGAGAACTTTATTCTATAATTTATTTAAAAAAGTATGTTGCTTTGGTGCTGAAGTGATAAGATATTTTGCGAAATAAAGATAAATTAAACTTAGTATGTACACAAGTATTCGAATTAGTCGAATAATAAATATTAGACATTTACAAATATTGTTAGTTTTAATTTGATAAGTATTCGGTGAACTATTAAAATATATAAAATGACGTAAAAATATTTTTCCTGAAAATATTTTATTGGTTAAAATAAATATCGAAGATGCCAACATAAATTCCATTTGAAACGATTTGAAAAGATGGAACGAACTTTAAAAAGGACATTTGGAATAACTACCTTCTACCTGTTTGTAAATTACATCATCATCAAGGGGGGGAGGACTTTATATAGGAAAGAGAGTCATGAGTCAAGAGAGTCAAGTCATGAGAATCATTTAAACTTTTCCTTAAAATTTACTTTTTAAACTTATAGTAAGTGTGTTTGTCGTCTGAGTTTTTATTTGTTTATGTCGATTATATATATATATATGTATGTTTATTTATAATCGTATGTATGTATTTATTTATTTGTTTGTATGTATGTAAGTATGTATGTTTGTATATATGTTTTGATATCTTTATGTCTCTTCTTTTGTATGTCTTTTCCTCGAACTAGTTGGTTGCCTGGAACAGATTGCTCTTTAGCGACAAGACCGCCAAATTTGTACCTTTTTTTTTGTTTTCTTTCTAGGTTTTTTGTAATTGCTGATCTGGGTGTATAACAAAGAATATTATTATTATCATCATTTCCTGCTACACTCATAGACTCTTTAAAAATCTTCTCGTGTATCTCGTGGTAATATGATTTATTTTTAAACATGATTTTTTAGTTGATATAAAACTTTTTTGCAGAACCTAGAAGAACGGTTTGGGTAAATAAGGATTTAATCGATCATCGGTTTTGTACATAAAACCTCTGATGTACAAATTTTGACAACTTTATTTCATACCATACTCCTTATTCTATACATTGCATAGAACGTGTCGGCAGAAGAAAACTTTCTTCAATTTATTACGATTTTCACATATAGAAAATATTTTTAGTATCCGTTTATTAGCTGTAAGTCTGAAATTCATAAGTAACAATAATTAAAAACACTTGTAACGAATGTAAATATTTTCTAAATGTTATCGTTTTCCGTAATATCGTAGATAAAATTTGTATAACTCACAGTTTTTAAAAAGTAACATACTGACTAAAAATATTTTTACCATAATTACAATTTTAAAGTTAAAACGATTTAATAAAAGACCAGAGTAGGAAAAAAAATTGGTAAAGAAAAATCCTCAAATCCTCACAAAATATAAATTAAAATTTGTATAAATATAGAATGAAAAATAAACCGAGCCGGGCCGGAATTCGAACCCGTGACCTCTGGGATAATCGTACCGTCACTCTACCAATTGAGCTACCGTATCGCTGTCGTATGTGATCCTCCTTATCGACACGAAGGTGACATTTATTAGGCTTCCTTCGAAAATCCTTCTAAAGAATGCTTCTAACTTTGTAGTATAGATAAACATTGTAAAGATGCCACTACCGCAATTAATGTTTTGAAAATGTTTATAAAAATGTACAATTGTAATTTATATAAATACAGAGGTCGCGGGTTCCAATTCCTGCCCGTATCGGTTTATTTTTCATTCTATATTTATATAAATTTAAATAAGCTATACATGTTTATAGATATTTTGAAAGCATATATAAATTAGTTTGATTGATATAATCTTGATGCTACTAATGCCTCCAAAGATTGATCCCTTCTTTAAACGAGACACGATACGACGCTGACAAATACGAATTTAAGTAGATTGTGATTAATATATGCTAAGTGATTCGCTTCTTCTAAGACTGTTTGTATAGCTTTCTTACTCTTATTTTCTTACCTTCCACAAACTCGTTATGTTAATAACCAGAAGCAAATAAAATATCAATTAGGGCAGGACTGGTGTTTATTCAACTTTAACATTTATTTTTAATATAATTTTTAAAAAAATAAAGAACAAATATTTGTTATCACTAAATTAACTGTTATAAACGTAAATAATAACGACTGTGTATGCCATACAATTTTCATCACTACTGCTCAATATTACTGTGTTAGTTGATATTATATTTGAATACATATTTCCTATAAGACAATCGTTTTCGTATTATTTATTAGTCTAGTATGTGAACTTAATTCATCTCCTTGGGTTAATTTTTGTATTGTATCTGTAACATGATTCCGTAATATAATATGTAATTCATTTGCTTTCAGATGCGGAGATCATGAAGCATAAAATTGACTTAGTCCGCTTAAAAACTTTGCTTTAAATATTAAGACCGTAACTTTAATCAATCAATATCGCTTTAGCTATTATGCAGCTAAAATACATAAAACAGCATAAGATATACATATATTGAGTAGAAAAACTATAATAAAGAAACTTATTTTAGATAAAAATTTGACTTAAAACGTTATCGTTTTATTCAAGAGTACTTTAATTTAAAATCAGGCTTTTTAAATACTTACCTGATATAATCAAAATAATAATAATAATAATATTCATATGTTTTATTTAGTATAAACAATTATCTACATTTGGAAAATAGTTAAATATTGATTAAATATTTTTTGACTTTCAGTATGATGTACAATTTTGTTCAGATTTTATACTATTTGTTTATAATTAACATGTATATATATATTTTCTGCCCGGCGGGCGGAAATTGACAACTTTCGTCCCGCTGTGCAAAACGAAGTTGCCGCCTTCGTCCGCCTTCGTCGGATGCTATTTTTCCCATACACACCTCGGGAAGTAAAATAAAAAAGCCTAGGATCAAATGTATACCTCGGTTCCACCTCGGTCGACAATTACATGTGATCTGAGGCATTTCTTATTTTTCCTCCCTAGATGTGTAATATACTATTTTCAATATACTTGTTATTTTTAATGCATTGGCTTAATTTCTTTGCTTCTAGTCACTAAGAGGAGGCAAAGTTTAAACACTAACGCAGGTGCTAATTTAAGTGAATAGAATGTGTTTAAAACTTGCGGGTAATCAGATTTTGCATATTTTGCAGAATTTGCATATTTTATTATATTTTTTTGCGTCATTTAAGCGAATATGTGTTTAAAACTTGCGGCTAATCAGAATTTGCATATTTACTCTAACTTAAGCTAATATACGATCTACGAAATTTTGATAATTCTAATTTGGTTAATTCTTGTATAAAAATATTTTTGACATACCTAGATGAAATAAGGCAATCCAAATCAGATACAGATTTAGAAAGTAGGTATACAGGGTTATTTGTAATTAGTTGAGCACCTTTTGCAGGCAACCCCTCTACATCAATCCTAACAACATTTGTTCTACGACTTTTTAAAATTAATAGTTTTAAAAATTTAGTTTTTCCCATACAAAATTTATTTATTGCCTCTAAACGTGCATTAAACTTGAGCAAAGAGAGGCCACGCAACTTGTCAAAATATGTGCCAAGGCCACGTGCATCGGGGCGCGGGGTGGCGGGGTGACGCAGCGGCGGCTATGCACGTTAGAACTTGATCATTTTCTAAGGTGTAATAAAAAATAGCATCGTTTTCCACTTTTATTTATTAAAATATTTTCTACAATAGTCGAAACACATATTGTCTAACTGTTTAAGAATCTAATGAAGAAACAAAATCTCCAATAGAAGTTGTCCACAAGTTGAATGTCTCAATATTTTTATTTGGTTTATGAAATAAGGGCACTGTAACGAAACCAAATAAATATTATTTTTACAAAACAAAAACTTCACTTTAACTTACTTTATACATATCATATTATCTCGTTTGTTAATATTTATATCATGACAATAAAACAATAAGTTACTTACGAATTTCTTGAAGATGGCGCGTAACAGAAAAACGTCATAATTTTCATTAATATTATTTAATTAAAACGTAAGAAGTGAATCGACTGTTTCTGACGTATAATATTCTCATAGAAGAAACACATAAGTACCATAAAAACAGACAAATGTACACAATCCACTTTAAAAATAATAACTAGGCTAGGCTTCTTAACATGTTGGATCGTCACTATAGGTATCACAAATAAAATTATTCTTCATCATGGTTTCTGCTGTTTCGAGTTGTTGTTCGTTCTAGGTATAGCAAAACAGACCTTGTAAAGATCAGGACCCCAATTCTCCATTTCTCAGCCAAAACTCGTATTTCTTTTCATTCTTACTTCTTCTATTTCAGACAATCAATGTATTTTAAAAATATTATAAATTACATTTCATAATTTCTTCTTCATGTTATAATCTTGAATTTATTTATTAGTTTTAATAGCAAGTCCATAAAATTGTATTGTCCAGTATGTAATTACAATTAATTATTTAATTATAAAACTCTAATCCCATAATTTTATTTTTGGTTAATGTAAATTGTGTTTTGTAATCCACATACTTGTCATTTTGATTATTTAGTATTTCCATAGCAACATGGTATAAAAGAGATGAAGCTATACGAAAAAAGCTGGCGCGCGCGTTTAACAGTTTCTGACTTTCGCGACCTATACTTTAGACTGCTTACAAAATACAGAGTAATAAATAATCGAGGGAGCAAAAATTTTTTTTGTTCGTTTATTCTGAGTTATTTATCAAGATTTTTTAAAAGTCGTAGAACAAATGTTGTTGGGATTGATGTAGAGAGGCTGTCTGCAAAAGGTGCTCAACTAATTAAAAATAACCCTGTATATATTTATTTTCATATCCAATTCAGAACTATTCATTAAAGTTATCACCGCTATTTTATATTGCTGTTGCAATTACTAATATTTATTTTTAAAATATGGAAACTAAAAGTAATTATTATACAAGTAATGATTTTAAAGGTTCACATTGTATTATTCCTCTCACCACTTTACTTATTATAATTTACATAAGAATTGTAAATAATTATCCCATGTTGTATCCATTTTGCTAATGGATTTTGTATAAGACAAGATAGAATAAATATAAAACTGGAAGAGACCTCTTTATAGAGATAAGCTAATCCTATATGTACATTTTGTCCATATTTTGTTGTTTGTAAAACTTTGATACATGAAATAAATAAATAAAAAATTAAATAAATAAACTAAAACACACATCTGTTATTAATACAACCTTATTATTCTGACTGATAATGTAATTCAATTGTTTATATTGTAATATTGAAACACCCTTTTGTTTTACATAATCATATTTCTTCAAGCCACGGTTTATTTAATTTAATAAAACATATCCATTCTAGTCACATTATGTATAATATAAAAAGTTGAACTAAACTACGAGTTTGTTTACTCTCAAATTATTCCAGTAATTATTACGAGGTTTCTTCCACTAATTACGTAACTTAAACATTAAAAGGACTACTAGTTTTTCTCTCTAATTCGATCAAATTGTACCAACTAATATTAGGGAAGGAATTTAAAAATCTACTACAAGCTAAGGATTCTTTTGATTTTAACGGTTACTCGAAATTAAAATTACATTAAGTTGATTTGCTATTGGGCAAAAATAATACTTTCTCAGTTGAGAGAGTTCCATCAACCCACCATAAAAGTTATGATAAGAGCTTACTCGTGAATTTTATACGGATGTACTAAAATAACGAACGATACTTAGAAGATACCCTAAATTATAACAAGTATTAAAATATTATTTTGTAATATTTATTAATACAGTGCTGATTACTTAATAATTATTGTTAGACACATTTTTTAATATTAAAATGATAATTTATATTTTTACAAGTACAGTTAAAATTGATACATCAAAACAACGGATACTTTTAATTTCAAACAAAATGATGTTTTATCCCGGGCATAAAACACACGATCAATATCTCAGTAGTTGGAATTACAATCAATATAAATATTTATCCTAAATATATTGATAAAAGAAAAGATGTTAAAACTCTCATTAGGTATTTGTTCTCAATTGTTTGCAGAATAATCTTAGAATTTTGTAGCTATCGGAATAATAATAAAGATATTTTGGATAAATAAACCCTAACTCACTGTATTATGAACAATTTATGACTGAAAGTATTATGAACAACTAACGCAGTTTCAAAGAATATTAATAAATAACAAAAAAAATCATACAAGAACTTCATAAGTAAAACTCCTTCAATAGCTCGGTACTTCAAAACATCACTTTAGCTTCATTCCGATGTTTATTGTTTAGGTCGCAGAATAAGCTTCATTCCGATGAAGTTTATTCTGCGACCTTTGATATACTGTCCCGTAGCCTCTACATTGAGTTTTCGTGTCGCTAACAGTTTTGCTTTTTCATGCCATATTTATTTAATATCATATTAATTATTTTCATTTATCTGTTAAATATAAAGAAGTGATAAGTATAATTTTCTCGATAAAAAAAATAATATCATGCAATTGCATCAATACAATACCATTGTATTGAGGAATATTTTAAATGCATGTAGTCTTTGTTATTGTAGCTTTATATACCAAAGAAGAGCTTTATGTTTCTTTTGTCCAAGTTGTAAAGAATCTTACAATGTTTTTATGATAGTATTCATGTAAATTTATTTCAGTTATAGTATTTTAATAAAAGCTATTAAACATTTATATATTCTTCTACTTATATCTAGATTAATAACGCACTTCTTAAATAAGCTTTTTATTATATCCTTGGTGAACTTATATTTGCAGATATTCATGGAGAACAACACCACATCCTGGACCGTCGCGTCGGCTCGTGTCCCACTTTCTAATTATTATTCAATATTATTTCAGTTTCATTTTCAGTTTCAGTTTCAGTTTCAGTTATATTTTGACAGCAGGTTCATTGGCGTATGATACGCACAGTCCCAAATGCTTTGGAGATATATTAGCATAGATACATTAGCAAGTGAGGAGAAAAGCGACGAGCGAAGCTTTATGTGGTTGGGCCAAATGCATTCTATGTCATCGAATCCTTCTGTAATTACTGAATCGATTTAATTCATTATTTTAGTCGATTGCCGTGATTCTGCTGACAGAATATAAGCGAGAAAATCGGTAATTTTTTTTATGAAAGTTTGAAATTATATTATTTCATTTCTGACCTTACTCGCTTAACAAACGGTCAACTTAGTTAAATAAATGTTTAAGTTTCATTTATGTAAGCATACTTTCTATTTTTTTGTTTTTTTTTTTTACGAGATAATTGTCCTCTTTGCATAGCCGAAGAAGATTCGCAGTTTAAATTATTAATGACAATTAATTGATGCATGCATTGCCCGCCAGTTATTGTTATAAAACAACTTTACACTATATAACGTTAAAGTCGATTCTATTAATGAGAGTTTTGATACAGCGAGTCCTTGAGAGTGGAGCTGGTTCGTCAGAGCACTCCTTAGCCAATAT
The DNA here is from genome assembly GCA_959347355.1 of Napeogenes inachia. Lineage (NCBI taxonomy): Eukaryota > Metazoa > Arthropoda > Insecta > Lepidoptera > Nymphalidae > Napeogenes > Napeogenes inachia. Next base: position 5,101,244 of record OY365792.1, read on the forward strand.
AGAATACATTTACTTAAATTCTCTACAGCTCTATCACCCAAAAAGTATTAAAACATGTTCCATTTGGTTAAAACTGTAATGATTGTTGTTTCAATAAAATTTTCATCATCGAAAAAGTATCACACTAAAACTATGTGCTATAACTATTTTTTAATTGAACCAAACAATAATGAATCTTAGAATATTAAATTTAACTTGATTAAGAAATTCATTCAATTTTAAAGTTAAAAAAAATCGATTATTGAGTTACCGTAACTTTTCAACGGTGAATGGTCAGCAAAGCCTAAAATACAAGGCGTGCAGACTTATTCAGCGTTAAAACAAAGGGATTCGTTAGTCGTAACTACCATGTAGCCGTATTGAATTCGATGTTTTGAATAAAAAAACGTCTTATATGGCTCTGCCTACATCCATTGTATTTTGTAGGTAAAAAATAAATATTCTAAAGAAAATAAATGATCACAAAATACCTCGAAACTACAAATACTACAAAAATAACGAACGACAAGTTCTAGAATTTGTTTTTCTTTTGGGGTGTAACAGTTTGTTCTTAAATAATTTCTGCTAAATTGCATTTCCAAAAAGGTTTAAATAAAATTGGCAGTATCTGTTTTTTTTATGTATAAAAATGAAAGTGAATACATACACATAAAAATGACAAGTCTAGAAAAACTTTAACAGCTAATAAATCAAAATACATCGGTAACATATAATTTATAATGTTAAAACACATTTTTAAATAACAGTAGAGTTGGAAATGCAATTGTAAATTTTAAAAATAAGTAGACCAAACTTTTTAATAGAGAAAAAAGCATGTGATATTTAATATACCAGAAAACACGAAACACACATAAAATACATAGCCTTATATTGGTGACCATAGATTTTTAGGACTAATCGTCTATCAATACACACATACAACAATCTTATTACTACCATTATAAGGGTGAAAGTGTGATGGCATGTTTCAAGGTAGTATAGTGAGACCGTTTCAATTAATCGAGGTAACAATGTATTAGAGAAGGAAATTGCTAAGCCTACAGCATTAGATGTATTGCGATGAATAATATGTCTGTGTCTGGAGCATTGCTGAGTTGATTTTTGTTTGTGTTTGGTTTTAGTATAATACCTAATATAAATATTAAGTACCTATAAATAGCAAGTACCTAAAAGTTATAAACAAAATCCAAAAACTATACTTTCTAAAAAGTGCATATTATATTGTTGATATAATATTAACTTAACTATTTAATAATTCTTTGTATGATTATATATACTTAGTTATAAATATATACTCATGTATACACTAGATTTATTATTAAATTTTGAATTAGGTAGTATTATTGAAAATAGTATTATAAAACTAAATAGTATTTACATTCGGGGTTTGGGCTGTTCATCTAATCTAGTTCATAAATCGTGATTACTCAAGGCAGTCAATTTAGTCACTTAAGTTAGTTAGTTAGAGAGTCTTATTTATTTATAAGACGTTTAATTTAATGCATTCTGCTGCACCTCGAGTATATATTACACAGTTTACCTTAACACTGATAAGCGTCTATTGATTCAAAGTTACTAATTAAATTAAAAATATTAACTTTTCTTCTTCTTTTGTACCTAAAACATAAAAAATGCGAGAAGCACTTGCTATTGCCCCGCAACAAAGTAAACATGCAAGGCTGTGCTCGAAACTCTTAGACTGAGTATAATAAAATAAGGTATTTATAAATTCATTATTATGAATTTAGGATTAGATAACAGTCTTTTTATAATCGCCTTTCAGTGTATTAATAAATAAAATATTGATTTTCTCGTTTATTGACCATCACGGATTTATTTACTGTTAGAGGATTTTTGAAAACTATTGCATTTCTAACAGTATATTGAATTTAGATATAACTTGAAACTAGAAATTTAATTCTTCGCTTGAGGTTATTAGAAAGTTCAGTTAAAAGTCTGCAACTTATGAACATTAACCAACACGAACATCTTGCATTAGCAAAACTTACAACTAAATAGATTAACTTCATTTATAGTCAAACATCAATAGATTAGTTTTGAACCTGTATTTAGTTAAACATATAGAAAATGTAACTTACAAGATTTTAAAAAAGGTAGAAAGAATTCCTTTTTTTCTTATATTTCATATTTCATATATTAAGATGAAACTATATTCGTGCATTCATAAGTTTAATAGAATCTTTTTTTAAAAAACAGACGCTCAATTACAGACCTCAACAATTTAATTAAGTTATTTGTAAAAAAATATCGGTCGACAAATTAGTACTGTAAAGATAAACAAAAAAAAATAAATAAACTAACTTTTTTTTTCCTTTCTTATATATATATATATATATATATATATATATATATATATATATATATATATAAATAATATAAGAAAGTATTTAGGTATAGTATTTAATTTAAAAGTGGTTTAGTAAACAACTAGAATCAATTGTTTCATAATAGGGTTTTAGGCGATGTTGGCGCTATAATGACAGGTCACTGAACCATTAATAATAACTTGCCTTAATGCTTTTTAATGTTTTCTCAATGTAAACATTTTAAATCTTTGTCTTTCTAAATCAATTTCTTGAATTATGGTAAAAATCGTTTTCAGTTCCTATACTCATACTATTTGAGGATTTTTTTTAAAGATTTGCACAAGTCAACAGCATATAGTAGGTAATATACAATAAACTAAAATGTAAATGACTAGTTTTTAAAATAATTATTTTTACAATACAACCATGCTACAAATCTTGCAGCTTAGTTTTGGAGAGGATTCAATAGAATTAATGTTTCATATTACTTCAATATCAAGTGGAGATGGGGAAATGATTGCTGCTATTTTTACTATATAAGAAGGCACCTTTATAAATTTCTTTACTCAATTATATAAATAATAATTCAATAACTCAGGGGTAAAATTATACTTTATTTTAGCAAAACGTTCACTAAATTTGTTGCTATATTGTTACTAAAGATAGAGAAAAAAAAGTAAATGAAGAAAAATAACTTTGTATGCTTAATAGTAGTCAAAAAATATGATATATGTCATAAGTACTATATATCATATGTATTACAATCGTATATATTATATATCCCATTATAGCTAGAAAAATTGTATCGTATTAATTATTCTTACGCATTAATATATTTATTTGTATCCGTATTTTTATAATAATTATATCTTTTATTATTAATACATATATATATATATATATATATATATATATATATGTATATTTTTTTTCTTCTTAAGAATTTTGTTGTGCTTTTCTGTTGTTTTTATTATTATTATTGTTTTTGGCACGTCTACCACAACCTCTCCTGTACTTCCTAAGGTTGGCTGGTAGAGAATGTCTAAGTGGCATAAAGCCCGCCTTTTGTACATTTTTTTTTATTTTGTACAATAAAGAATTAAATAAATAAATAAATAGTGCGGAATATTTAATAATAATGACGCTCGTATATCACAAGTAAGCCCGTGTTTTATTTCATTAACAATTAAGATCATTGGACAAACGAAAAGTAACTGTGTCCAATGCTCGAGAAGAGTTAAGAACAATATATGTGATAATGAATTATACGTGCTTAGTATAAAGACTAATGGATGTGGTAATAAAATTATTTGTAAAAAGTAACTGACGGTAGCTGTAACTAAAAGTAATTCAGTGTAAGTCCAAGTAGGTAGGTTAGGTACACATGTAACAAATACCGTGTATATGCCGTGTATACCGTGTAGCTAAATATAAAAGTTAATATTGAAATCTACATATAATAATAAGTACAATAAAAATATATATCTGTAGTAAGATGTATCCAATATTCATAAATGAATATTTAGAAGTGGTATCAAAGGGATATTATTTTCACTGCGATATCTATTTCTCAAATAAGCAAGCACCCATGTTAAGATACTATTTTGACAAATTGAAAAAATGAGAAAGTAAAGAAAGCCTAATTGTAGTATGTTAACGCCATTAAGTATCTCTTTATGACATGGAAATGCACAAAACCTTTCTCATTTAATGCTCTGTACTTTATTACGGTATGGAAAATATTTAGTAACACCTATTTTGTGATATTATTTTACCTTTTACAATTCTTTGTCCATTAATAGTCTTTTTCTTTTTTTTTCAGAATTACTGCACAATTAAAATAAAGTAAAAGAAATAATACCCGTGTTCAAAAATTAAAACGATAATAAAAAAATAAAAACTAAATTACACTAATAAAACTAATTAATTGTATCTAATCATTGTGTTCACTGTATGTAAAAATGTTTTTTTCTTAAACATGCGCGGAAATAATATCGTTACCTTTGGATAAAGAACATGTGAAGTATTATAATATTTACGTAGACTGAAATACCAAAATCACTTCCTGGCGCATTTTTGAATTCCGAACGAAGAGCGCGCTCCTTCACCACACACCACGCACACCGTTTCATACAAATGAAACGGTGTGCTGTTTGAATTTAAAATTCTTTCATCTAACCTTTCGGCAAAAACTAAAAAAAAATGTCGGTAAAGCGGAGTTAGTTGTTATTTTGTTAATAAATAATTAAAATGAGTCGCAATGATTCTGAAAGTGGAAATGAAATGAATATTGACTGCACTCCACCAGATTTATGATCGGAAATTTAAATTAAGCATGTAAAACCTGCTTCCAGCAAAACCAATAGAAAAATTTAGCAATATAATTTTTAATATTAATTTAATTTATTACGTAAAAGGCCTTTTTTATTTCCTTGCATTTTTTTAAAGAAAAAACAGATATATGCCTCGGCCGAAATGGCAATTGCCAGTCTCGTATCATTGAAGTCCTCGTCTGCGACTCGGACTTCAAGCTCATACTCGACTCATAAAACTTGTGGAGGTTGTGCTTAAATGACTTTAACGAGGGAATTTTTCAGATGTCAGTGGGCAGATCATTCCATAGTCTTACTGCAAAAGCGGTAAATGACTTGGCATAACAGTAGCAGTTGCAGGTATATATATATATATATATATATATATATATATATATATATATATATATATAAATATGAATCATTTATTTTAATTTATTTTCAAATAATTCTCGTAACTTACCTTTGCGTCAAATTATCTTGGATTATTTATATCTAAATTATTTTGTCGAATTAAATTCATTATGAATTAAATCATTGGAGTATTTTAGAACGTTTAAAAAATACAATAAATTGTATCATTATCTAATCCAGATGTCATTACTTTTTACGGTTTAATGGTATGAGGGAAACCCTCAAATCCTTACAGAAATACATTTGAGTGATTGATATCAGCTTGGTGTCAGTAATGCCTCGTAAGATTGATCTCTTCTTTAAACGAGACACGATACGACGTTGAAGAATACGACTTTAAGCAGTTTGTGATTAATACAGGCTAAGTGATTAGCTATTTGAACCAGTGTTTGCGTAGCCTTCGTTCTCGTATCTTTTTTACAACCCCTTCACAAATTGTTTCGATAAAAACCTGAAGTAAATGAGATAGTAAGTAGAACATGCCTGTTATTTATTAAACTTATTCAAATTATTTCTTAACTCCAGGGGTGTTATAAGTTTGACCTGTGTGTCTGTCTGTGGCACCGTAGCAGCCAGCGTCGATGGATTTGGATCCGTTTTTTTTTTTAATCGAAATCATGGTTCGTCGAGCTATGTTTGGTCGAAATAGAAGCAGTCGTCTCCAAGGTATGGAGCCTTTATTGGCGCTGGTGAAATTTATTATTATCTAACTAACAATTTATTACAAACCTTCTAACTTTCATTTATAACATTAGAATTGATAAGAAAATTATTTCGTTAAGTAGTTATTGTACCCTTTCCTTTAAGTAAGCTAACAGGCTGTTGGAATAAATTACTTGTTGCTAGATTATAATTTTAGCATAACGGTATTTCGACTACTTACTACTACTACATACTACTACTACATACTACTACTACATACTACTACTAAACAGTTCAAGAGGACATGGAAGGAGCTCCTCCTTAACAAAACAAAAACGACTAATGAAGTGTTTCGAGGATTGAAAGAAACGTTGGCACAAAGGTATAATATTTAAAAGAGATTATTTGGACAGGTACAAAATTGTGATTAATGAATAAATAAATAATTAAAAAAATAAAACAAAATTCAACATTTTTTTTTCAAAAAACCTTTTTTTTCTAGTAATGTATTATAACGATGCTTCACTTGTAAAATAGTGGGTAATTCATTAATTCCGACAAAGTTTAAATAAATCTATAGAAGCTGGCATTTCATATAAAACCTTTATAAATTATAATCGTGGGTTCTACAGCCCTCTATAGGTTTTATTTGAATACCCTCAAATATATATTTTTTCAGAATCACTTTATGTTCTTTGTTTTGAACAGAACCGAATACCGTTGCTGTAAAAGTAAATTTTGTTATAGTAAATATTTAATTTTATTACAATAACGGTATCTTAAAAGTTTCTGTTCGCTTTATAATACAATTTTTACACGAACATAATAAAATAATTATAACAAAACAAGATTAGGATAAGATGGTTTCTTTTTAAATTCAGCAAATAAAATTCCAGTGCAAGAGGAAATAACTTAAAAAATCTATTAAATAAATTACTTACAACGTCTTTAAAACGCTTTCTTTATATTTAGTAGGTATTCTGGAACAAAGTATGTCGGCGAGTCTTATTACCGTTCCTACCTCCTGCAAGGTTAACATTATAAAATATAAAACAATGTTATACAAGGAGTATTATTTAAAATGATTATTCTTAAACAATTCATCTAAATGTAAACATCTTAACAAATTTATGTTCTTGAATGGAAAAATGTATAATTTGATTTTTTTGAGTAACTTTTAAGGTACATCAGTGAATCAACGAATGTTTTGCAGTTTTCATAATATATTGCTTGATTTTTAAAAAAAAATATCCTTTAGTTCTGGCGGTGAATATTCGTAACGATTTATTTTTACAATTAAAATGGAAGCATTCTTTCCGTTATTAATGCGAAACCTTGAATCCTTTGGCCCTATATATATTGAGGATAAGGTTTTATGTACCGAAAGGGTTTTAGGTGATTTATATGTGAATTGTATTTGCAGGTAAAAAGTACTAATATTTTTTGGGATCGCACTTTTGATTGAAGAAAATTTACGCATTATCAAAAGTCTTTTCTTTTAATAATGTGTCTCTCTATGAAATTATTTCTATTTTTATTTCTATTTCTCCATAAATTATATATTTAACATACTATGGATATATTCACCTATTTTAATTAGTTACTTTGTCATATATTTTGGAAAGTAGTTGTTTTTCCTATTTTAAATAGTGTAAATTCAGAAGTTAGATTAAAATTATTGGAAACTAAACGGCCTATCAGAAATTGCCTTCAATGGTATCAAGAGATTCAGAGTTTGGCGACTTGATAGTGATCTGTCGTAAGTTTAACTAGTCCTTTAGGTAACTTTTGGGTTAAGGTAAATCGGGATCAGGGACTGAGATAGATCTGGATATCTATAAATACGATCACTTTTATTGTATTTCATACGAATGTTGAATTTATAATTTGCAAGGAAACCTTTTCACTTGAATAAAAGGAATCATTACATTTTGTTAGAAGGTAATTACGAAATCATTTATTATAAAGAAATAGTGATTTATTTATTTAAGTAAACCCAAACTGCATATGAATAAATTGTCCGACTAGAGTGTGTTCATATACAGAAAACTTTTTCATAAGATCCAGCAAATCATTATTATTATTATTATTCAAGTCACTAAATGTTTCTCATATTCTTATTTATGCATTTTTATTAGGAAGGATTAAAGTACAAAAAGTTTTCCTGCATTAATATCTGTTGAACTAAGGCATTAACAGGGGATTAAAAAGCTCTGGTTTAACTTTCTACTGCCACTGCTAAGCTCAACTTATAGTTATTCTGACTCCTTTGTTCAAATCGTTTATATAAATTTCGTTACTCTCACTCACTTTCCTAATCGAAACTTTTCTATGTTTTTATAAAAAATATTTATTTATACATTTTTAGAGTGGCAAGTGGCAACATGTTAATATCAATATGAATTTGAAGAAAAACCACATAAACTCTTGCTGTTAAATAATATCTTTAAAAAAATATGGCCATGCTAAGCTTTAAATTATAAATTAATATAGAATGAAAAATAAACTGATATGGGCAGAAATTCGAACCCGCGTATAGAAATGACAAATGGAAATTCACCGACGCTGATATTGATCCGGTGGTTCAAGGGACGCGTCGGTTTCCCAGAGATTTCGGCAAATTTCATATTTAATTACTATATATTATTATCATTATTATTCATTGTCTAATCTATTTATCATGTCCCCTTCCTTTAGTTATGTAAAGTTAGGAAGGTTTTAATAATTTACATCTGCGATTAACGCCGCTGAATATATTATGCAAGCTTGCGGATAATCAGAATTTGTATTTTTTCTGAAAGTTATTTTCATCTCTTAAGTATTTCCATGTTCAATGTTTTTTGTCTTAATTTTAATTTTATAAACTTTATTGCAGACCACAATGGTTCACCAGTCCAGTCCATTTCGAAAAAGAAAAACAATAAAACTACCAATGGGCTTACAATAAGGCGGCCTTTTCCAGACAACGAAGAATAAGTAAATAAGTACTTTTTTCCATATTCCTATTTCAGATAATTACGATACTTACTTACCGGTACTTCCATCTTATTTTCTTAAAAATACCGTTCAGCAAATACAAACCACTTCGCTACCTTTAATGGAACACTTAGTAGGGATCATTGCGTATTTCGGTTTAATATAATTCGTGCATAAACCTTTCATTTCAAAATATAATAACTTCCTTGTTATTATATTTTTAAAGGAAAACTATTGATTTTTTTTATAAGAATTAGATGAAAGGATTACATATAATAATATTAATAATAATATCACAGGACAAATTACACACATTGATTGATTAACCCCTGAGTAAGCAAATTATTTGCTTGTGTGTATGGGTGTTGGACAACGATACGAAGAGATAAAAAGACCACATTATAAATACTTGAAATACACAGTATAAATAATGTCCTTGTCGGGAATCGAACCCGAGATCTGTTGCGCCGCTATACATTAGGCGTCTGCGCTAACCACTCGACCAACGGGGCGGGTAATGCATGTTACATATATGTAAAACTTTTATCTAACGTAATTTTAATGAAAGAATTATAATAAATAGTCTTCCTAAATCTATATTTGATAAATAAATTTATATAGGTAAACAATAAAATAATGATATTCAACTTAATACACTATAAAGTAAATAATTTTAGAAATTTTAATATTGTAAAGATGTTGGTTAGTCCCTTATATCTTTTATATAATGCAGCTACACGTACGTAAGGTCGGTAATTTTAATACTACGCAAATATTAGTAGCATCCATAGGATTGGGAAAAAACTAAGTTTACATAAATAGGTAATGAGTATGTTATCATTAGATTTATTACTTATGTGTAAAATTAATTCTCTATTATGTATAAGCAATGTATCAATCTTAATTAGTATTGTTTAGTTTATTAATTAATATGTATTGTATATAATTATATGTGTATTACGTTTATGTATTAATGTGTATTTATTTTTATGTATGTTTACAATGTTATAAACTTTTAGCCACCTATCTATGTGCACTAAAATTAAATTCCTTTCAATATGGTTGTCTGGAAGAAATCGCCTTTAGGCGATAAGACCGCCTTTTGTTTTTTTTCCTGTTTTTATTTGTAATTGTTTAAATGTATTTTTTTATGTGGTATACAATAAAGAATATAAATAAATAATGAGTGGAAATCGCTTACCTTTTATAACTTATCCCACAGCCAGCCAATATACAGCCCTGATAACTGTTAGCGGTGAATCGGATTAAGTGGTGTTTAGTTAGAAACGATGAAAGGCTTAGATTATAACTCTAATGTTAGGTTGCTTTAATTTAGTGTGTTCTAAATACAATCAATTTGAATTTACAACTTAAATCACTTTTTAGGTTATTAGATAAGTTATCGTTCATTGTTTTTAACCCTAACTCAAAAAAGGGATGTTATAAGTTTGACCTGTCGATCTGTGTATCTGTGTGTCTGTGGCATTCTAGCAGCCAAAGGCATGAACGGATTTAATTGTTTTTAATATAACGCCTGATATCGTTAAGATGGTTCTCAGCTATGTTTGGTCGAAAGAGGAACAGTTGTCTCCAAGATATTGAGGTCTTATTGCTGCGGGTGAAAGGTTCTTATGCCATATTGATAGAAATACTTAAACAAGTTGAAATTAGTGTATCTGTAGGATCATCTAGTACAATAAAGAAACCAGTAACACAAATTTAAAAAGTAGAAAGAAAAAAAAAAAACTTCGATACAAAAAGACCTATAAAAAGAATAAAAATAATATTATTATTTATTTATTGAAGTCGTTCAGGGGACCGCTTAATAAAGGAGGAAATTAAAATGCAAATAAGTTATCAAGAGGAATAAAGAAATTACGATATTGCATCGTATAGTCTAAGTCCTCAATGATTAACTTCGTAAAATAGACACCATCATCAACGTACGTACAACGGTCCATCGACGCAACGATTTCAATAAGTACATAATATTATAATATGTATTCTTTTTAAAAATTTTAATTTAATTATTTTAGAAATTATGAAACTTCCACTCACAAATTATAATATTTATTAAAGATCGAGATATAGTATCATCATGGACTCATTAAAAATATTTTCGTATACTTTACTATTCTAGTTTACTCTCACGGATGTGAGATTTATTTTTATTTTTACCATTTTAAGTCAGTTTTAGCTGCAATACATATTGTCTGCAGGATCTAGGTTTGCACACATAAAAATATTATCAAACTTCGTTTTTGTGTATGATCATGACTACAGGTTTGTAGTTACTTCTCTTGTAGGCAAATAATTTACTTAAAAGTGTAATAACATAATCATTGATACCTAAATAATATATTAAGGTCTTCACAAGTAAAAGCAAATGTGTCTTCTGCAGTAATGACAGCATACTATTAAAAAAACATTATAGAGTAGATCAGACCAGAAAAAGAAAATTTGAATATGAACACTTCAAATCCTCTTAATATACATGTATATATTTGTTTGATTGATATCATCTTAGTACCAGTAATACCTCGTAAGATTGATCTCTCCTTTCAACGAGACACGATGCGACGATGACGAATACGAATTTAAGCAGATTATGATTAATATATGCTAAATGATTCGATCCGATTCGAACGACCGTTTGTATAGACCGCACTCGTATTTTTGACACTTTATCTCACAAATTATGTAAAGGAGAAGTAGATAGAAAATATTTTTAACCGACTGGTATTTATTAAGGTTAACGTTTTTTTTATACTACAGCAGGATAATGCTTGAAAATATTTGTTTACATAATTAGAACTGATATCTTTAAGTGATAATGAGAAATATATATTTTTTGAGAATTATAATTTCCTATGAAAGTAGCCTTTACTCGGTGCTCTTTCAGACGCCGTGGGATATGTCCAATTACATATAATCGTTAATAAAACAAATTCATATGCCAAACATTTTCCATATTCCATTATTATTTTTTTAATATTTTATTTATTTTATTATAAGAATACAGATTTTCTACAATAGAATATATTTCTATTTAATAGTTGAATTGTTTGACTTTCTGGGTCCCAGGAAATTTACAACAACAATACTATGAAATAAAATGTGTAGCTTATGTGCATTTAGACGCGGAAAGCATTTGTCAGAGTAGAAATATGTCCTACTTATTTAGGACTAAACAATAAATATAAAAATCTATCTATACTAATATTATAAAGAGGAAAGGTTTGATTATTTTTTTGTATGTTTGAAATGAATAGGCTCCGAAACTACTGGACCGATTTCAAAAATTCTTTCACCGTTGGCAAGCTACACTATTCCCGAGTGACATAGGCTATGATTCATCTTCAAAAAATTAGGGATGATTACTAAAACTTTAATATTCTAACGCAAGGTGTAAAAAATTAACAAAAAACTGCGTGCGCTGCGAAAACGGTGAAAGTTACGTAAAAATGATGTTCTATGAAATTGTTTCCATAGGTTACGCGAAAAGCGACCTACACGCGGGCGGAGCCGCGGGCAATAGCTAGTTATAAATAAAGCTACTTTGTGAGCTATAACGTAGGTATATATACCCTTAACACATCTTGCGACTTGTCAGTTCACTGCAGCGGGTTACTTGAGCCGTTTATGAGGTAATATGGTAGTTAATACGTCTTTGAGCACAAGAAGTTTTTACCCAATAGTTTCTCTACGTTACCAACCTCGTCTACTAAGAGGTTGCAAACTTTTCCCTACTACTAAAATTACTGCAGTCTTGGTAGTTTGGCGGTTATAATTAAAGTGTGTTTAGAAACATCTCCTTCCACTGGTATTGTTTCCGATGCAGACAATTAGAAAAGTTATGTATCATAAAGAAAATTCTCCGGAAATAAACTAACTTCTTGGTATAACTATGTTAGCCCTTACTTGACCTGATCGGTGTCGGGTTGCAAACCCTATTTCATCGTTAATCCTCTTACTGCCCTGACTCTTTCATTTAAAAATCAATTTCAAATTGTAATTTTTTTTATAGAACTCATACATTGGTTTTGCTATCTTCACTATTAAAGTTTAAAAATATCTATAAACATGTATAGCCATGTTAGGCTTATACTTAAATTTATTTATTTATTTATTTATGTATTTATTTATTTATTTATTTATGTACCAAGAAAAATATAAATGACAATATATTTATGAAATAATTAATACATAGGATAACTTATCTCTTAGCAGAGATTTCTTCCAGAAACCCTTAACAAAAGTAGACAATCTGTTATTGAGGGTATAGGTACGTAAAAGCTTAAAAATTGAAAATAATTTAAATTAACATAATCTAACACACTTAAATATAATAAATATATATTATATATCTATACATATATATACTAAGTTATAATAAATATATATAATTACACATATACATATATGTATATATACATACATACAGAAAAAGATATACCGATATATGATATATTTTTTATAGGATGAAAAATAAGCCGATACGAGGGATTCGAAAACGGGACCTCTTGATAACCGTTCTCTCGCTTTACCAATTGAGCTACCGTATCGTGGTCCGCCTGGGTTAATTATGCATTCAATATGTGAACGTCTTTATCGGGACGGTGGTGACATCTATGAGGCTATCGTTTATCCTTACCATTTTTATCTAAATAGACTTAAAACTACTATGATGTAAAATAGTTCATTTTCTATATAAAATGTAGTCAAATAAAATATATTTAATAAAATGCTCTGATAACAATCTTACAATATCATTTACTTATTAAGATTAGGTATTTATAATGGACTGCCTTAGGGAGTGAACGAATATTAAATAGAAAGATAGTTGTAAATTATACTTTAATACTGGTAGATAAATATTAAATTACAACGAAAATTACTGCCTTTTATAATTAAGAAAGTTTAGTAATTCGTTATCGTTATAACAAAATATTTTTAAAATATGTTTTGTAAACAAAATTGCGTTTAATGTAGGATTTTTTTATCCATTAGGTCGGAGATAGCTTTGGACGATGTATTGTAAAAACGAATTCTTGAGGAAAAATGATTTTGTTAATTTTTTAATCAACTATATCGAAATTTCATCCAAATACTTTAAAATTCATAAAAACGGTCTGTAGAAATTTTGATTAAAAGCGTCGGATCAAGAGACTTCTACAGGAAAGGAAAACACTCTTCTTTATCTTAATGGTAATTAACAAATCTTTTCTAAAACTCCTTATTTCTACCTGATGCCTTAATCTGTAGAGATTTAGATTTATTTTGGATGTTCCTTAATAAGAAAAAGGATAAGGTATTCTGTATCAAAAGAATAAATTAAACGAAGTCTACTAGACAAAATTAAGAAAAGGGTATTTGATTACTGGAAACGTTTTAGCCCTTAATACTTTCATTAAAATTATATTTTTAAATAAATGGATTTTACTCTTAACGTTTTTTATGTTATATAATTACATTATAAAAAATATATAATTAGTACACTTTTTACAATACACTTCTTTACTTGAAAATTTTTATTAACAATACTTATATTTAAAATTCTCCATATAATAAATGCATTGCTTACTTAATAAAACTATAATATATTTAAGTTTAAATACAATACAATTGTAATTAATTATTTTTATCCGGAAAATAACCTACAACAGTGTTGAATCTGAATTGACTTCTTATAAAAGTGCGCTTGTAAGATTTTAAATTTTTTAAGTAATTAGAGATTAAACATATATACGAAACTTTTAGAAATCAATCCACAACAAATTAACAAAAAAGGTTTATCGCAAAACAAAAGCGTATGACGCAAGCGGCAAACGCGAGATCCGACTTATAAATACAATTTATAAATATTTTATCCCAACAAAGGGCTCACTTATCTACGGCAGTCTATCATTACTTAGTTTTATCCAATATAAGGAGGATATTACCGTTCATTTTCATAGTTAAAACTTCTCATCTTGTTTTACAAATGTCGTCCTCCTGAAACCCTTTGATTCTAGTTTTGGACGTAAAATTTAAAAAAAGTTTTTTTTTTATTAAAAAATAATTTATTAGTAATTCAATTGTAAATTATTTTAATGCTTATTGGAATAGTTTTGTTAGGATCCTACATGGTGTCTTTATTTTAAAATGATAAGCGTCCAAATGAAATTTTATGCAAAAAGCTTGTCCAACTGGGTCAGTAAAGACTAATCCTCGGGGCTTGAAAATAGAGAGAATAAATCGCTTTTTATCTTCAAAAACCTCGAAAAAGATACGCTGCTCGAAATCCTGACCAAATGTACTTTTAGCCAGCGTGAATTAATATAACTCAGGGATATATTTTCATAATTTTACAACTTTAATTTAAATATGACATCCTTTATATTTCTTGATCTACAATAGTAAATATATTTATCACAAATAAGGAAAAAACCTAGCATACAGAGGAAGGATTGTTGATGATTTATTCTAAGACGATTTTGAATAAAAAATGTAATGAAAATGTTGTAAAAAAAATATTATTACACATTGGTGGGATAGGTAAAAATAACACTCATTTTGTTAGTAAGCTAATAATTTACCATGAGATTATTTCAGGAATTTTCTGGTCATGCGTTTATTACTGCAATTTGGTGTTTGGAGTATTTTGACCTCTGAACAACTTTTAATTAACTCTTGTGGACAGGTTATTAGCTTCCAAACAACTTTTTTTAAACAAAAGTGAAGTACAAAAATATATAGAAGTGAAATTTTTAGTTTCCTAGATGCGACATATAGTTAGACATAAGGTGAAACACATTGATGTATAAATCTTTTAACATTTACAGAAAATGTCAGTGTTACTGAATAAGTATTTTTTTATAATAATAATATATAAGATTAATGTAAGCTTGGCCCGACTTCATTACAAGCAATATATCTTCGAATTTTCAAGATTTTGATTCTTAAGTGAAACCCCCAATTTGAAATTAGTAGATTTTTGTTTTCAATGTACTACGCAGATAAATTAATCCCTTTTATTACCTTCGAAAGTATTTACTGAACTATATAAGAAAAACTAAATTTAACACATAGTCGAAATAATCTGAAGAACTTATCTCACTACTTTATTTTGGCAAATCATTAATAATAAAAATACAATAAAGCTGCGTATCTCGATCTTATATTTTTTTAATGCAAACTTAAAATTGTTCGTACAATTTTGTAATTTTAAAGTCATGTTATGATGAAATAAATCATTAATATTTTAAACTGGATACACTTTTGCGTAACTTGTGTAAATACGAAAGTAGATACACTTTTGCGTAACTTGTGTAAACACGAGAGATAATGTATAATACTTATAAAGAAAATCAGAAGTAGGTTTTGAAAAATAAATGAAAAAAATATAACATGAATACGATCATAAGAACATTATAAGAATCTTTATAACTTGGACAAAAGAAAAGTTCATAAGGCTCTTCTTTGGTGCATAAAGCTACAATAACAAAGACTACATGTATTGAAAATCTTCCTTAATACATATTTTCATCATATTTTTTTATCGGAAAAATTATACTTATCATTAAGTATAACAGAAAAATGTAAATAAATATTTTTTATTTCATTTTAAATAAATATGAAATAAAAAATGTAGCAAAGCAGTTAAAAACACGAAAATTCAATTTTAGACTACGGGAAAGTATACAAGGGGTCGCAGAACAAACATCATCGGAATTAAACAGTCCTTATACACGCCGTAAAAGCACTCTTAAAACCTACAGTTACACTTTACAGTACCAAGCTTTTGAAGGAGCTTTAGCTTTACTATTACATATTGATGTGATTTTTTTATTAATTAATAGTTATGTTGGAATTGCGGGAGCAATTTATCTTCTATACATTTCTCTAGTGTTCTTAATACAGTCAGTTAGGGTTGATTATTAAAAATATCAATGAGATATAGTAGGCATATTTTAAAGAATTAGTATTAATAATAATAATACCATGACTACAAAATTCTGAGATTATTCTATGAACAAAATTTCACTTAATGAGGTTTTGACATATTTTTCATGGATTATAAATATATTTGGGATAAATGTTATGAACAAAAATGTTATAGCTTTGCTTAAGTAATTAATTATTATATTCTTCTTAAGTAATTAATTATTGTAGGCTTCTTGTCCTAACTTGAGTAATCCTAACTACTGAGATATTGACCGTGTTTTAATCCCCAACATAAATAACTGGTTTGGTTTACTGTGAGCTCATTATTTTTATTAGTGAAATATATATAAAGTGCTGCTATTGTTAAATGTTTATTACACAATAAATATCGTTACATTTTAGTAGTACTATCAATGATTTTAAGAGTATCCGTTGTTTTAATAGGTTCATATAAAATGTTAACCGACAGGGGACGCTCGTAATAAATGTAACGTCATGATAAAACTCCAGGCCTCGAAGGAATCTCTTTTATCAAGCTTTACAATAAATTCTAAATCTTTGTCAAAAATATATTATATACCTGAAGACTAAACGGAAATTCGTTACTTTTTTTGAGATCTAAATTACCGGTTTGTTGAGAAAATATAATTTTCTTGTAAGAATGTAAACTTTCATTTCAATATTGAAAAATGTATCCAAAAATAGTTGTATTATAATTGGTACCATAGTAATAAATAGTAAAAAAAATCATATTTTAGTAGCTGTAATTTTGCATAATTACTCAAACTTAATTTAAATATTTTAAAAAGTTATTTTTAAAGAACGAAATTTCTTATCATACCAAATAAACGTATATAGAACAAAATTTACGTTCAAAATATTAGGGTCAGAGACCATATCATATTTTATTTATTCTACTTAATCCAGGCCAACCAACTTGGGAGCAAATAAATGTCGCATTATTTTAAATATGCCAATTTAGGAAAACAACTGTTTTTCATTGTTTCTATATTAATTATATTTTACTGTACAAAAATAGATATGAATTTAAATAATCTTAATTATGAAATTAAGTTAACAATGTTTTTTATGACTGTGGTATTTCCACGACTAGATCATGATCATTCTATTCATATTGCAATCGTTTATAGAAAATTTTACACCTAATGAAATCACATTTTATATTCCAATCTGTTCCATCCTAATGGAGAACAAAGTAACAAGATATCATAACGGTGAAAAGTTAACTTACTTATTTCAGAACGATAAGTACTTAATTACCTCATTTATATGTCTGAGCTTTCATGTTTAAGGGGTTTACTCCGTATACACCTATTAATAAATATGGGTACGTTTTATAGATGGCTACAATAAGGAAGAAACCTTAAGTTTCTATTTATATAGTTCACGGTATAATTACGGTTCTTATATAGGAATGAGTAATTGCTACTGCTATGAACAAAAGCTCTTTGATACAAGTTAAGATTCACAGTTTTATAATATATTATATATCTTCGTGATTTATCTCCAGTTTTTAATATAAAAAAAATAACAGTTACAAGTTATAACACATGTGCCATCTTAACTGTAGCCGTACAACTTCCTCACAGAAGATAGGCGTAAGCTTAGCAATAACAGCTATCTTTCTTAATGTTGGTGCCAAAACCAAAAGGTCAAGTTCCTAACCTCACATCTTCTACTCTTTTTCATCGCACTTATTTCTCGAGGATGGATGGATATTACGAAATTCGATTTTTATTTCCAAATGGCAATGGCATCACATACCATCATGAGCACCGTCCGCTCCTCTGAAATAGTGTCTCAGTGAAAAAGTTAGCCATAGTCAACATTTAAGTTTTGTCATCAAAATCATAAATAAATTAATTAAAATATTTACAAAATTCAATCATTTTAACTCACAATTTCAACTCATGTAGGAATTAATGATAAAGCAAGTGAAAATAAAGAAATATATAATAAAAAAAAACTTTGTTTCAAATTTCTGTGGGTCTCAATTTTATTGGAGTGTAATTGGAAGATACTTAAACATTTTATTTCAAATAATATTCATCTAATGATCTAATCGAGCTCCCAAGTCGGTACTCGTTGACCCCGACGACGCGTTCACAGTAGGTAATAACGTGTACGCGTAGGCATAAGCGACACCACACAACATACAGACACACACCGTCTATACCGGTATAGACGAGGTCCCAACTGAGTAAGTGCTCCGTTGCTCCGGCGTTCTGCCGTCGGAGGACGCTAGTGTCCAAATTTCCTTAGCTTCCCTCCTGACTAACGACGCCCCGAGCCGAGGTCCGTGTCTCAATCTAAGACGCCCTAGGGACGTCGTTCCCCATGGGGGCCCATCTGGCCCCCCCTTGTAAGGGCGGGTCTCCTGACCCACCCGCTCCCCCGGTGACGCTGTAATAGCCAACAGGGCTAACAGCATAGACAGACATAAAATAAAATAAAATAAAATAAAATAAAATAAAAAAAAAGATCTAATCTAAATTAGTGTAGAAAATACATTGTTTTTTTTTACCTCAAAAATAAAACGTAATACAAAATTATTATTTAATGGAATTAGTATATAATTAACTATTTGTAATTTTTATTTCAAGTAGAGTTTAAAACAAAGGAATAATAAAGGAAAGGAAAGGAAGGTTTAGCTTGTAGTAAACTTTTAAATTCCTTCCCAAATGTTAGCTAAAACAATTTGCTCGAAGTAGAGAGGAAAACTAGTGGCCCTTTTATTATTTAAGTTACGTAATTAGTTGACGGACCCTCGGAATAATAACTGGGATAGTTTAAGGGTAGTCAAACTCGTGGTTTGTAAAACTTTTTGAATTGTGAATAATATGACTAAAATTGAAATGTTTTTATTAAATTAAAAAACCCATGGTTTGAATAAATAATATTATTATACAAAACAAAAGGATATTTCAATATTACATTAAAACAATTGTATAGCAGTATCAGTGAGAATAATAATATCATATTAACAGATTTGTGTTTCAATTTTAATATAAAATGGATACATAGTTTTCCAAATTTTAGAACTATCTGGCGTAGCGATACAAATACTTGCCTTTGAGCTGAAATATTTTGGTTGGGATTCTCAGCAGTATAAAATACTTATTGGGTCTATAAATATTTATTGGGTCTAATCTTTGAAGGAAAATGGCTCGATGAATTAGTAATGAATACCTTTTTATATTATTTTTATTTTTGGCTGAACATCTCTTCTTTGGCTGAACATAATTATAATAAGGAAAGTGGTGATATAAGTAATAATAGGATAGACCTATAAACCCAAATTTATTGTACTATATCAAAACTATGCACCCTTTTGAAAGAATTGCTCGATTCTAAAAGTCATTGAAAAAATTTATGGTACTTCCAACATTTCTTATACAAATAATAATCACAAAAATCACTATCTATAATAGCAATATAAAATGTGTATGATAAAATTAATGAATAATTCTGAATTTTCAAACACATATATGTCATTTCTATTTTGAGTATTTGATTTGAATTGCACAATTTAATAAAGGTGTATGACGACACTAAAAGCATTAGCTACAAAAAAAAAACAACGTTTGACACATAAAAACATCTTAC
This sequence comes from Napeogenes inachia, assembly GCA_959347355.1. Classification (NCBI taxonomy): domain Eukaryota; kingdom Metazoa; phylum Arthropoda; class Insecta; order Lepidoptera; family Nymphalidae; genus Napeogenes; species Napeogenes inachia. Next base: position 5,121,468 of record OY365792.1, read on the forward strand.
AACAGCGAAACTTCTATATTAAATTAACTTAACTTAGAGTAAATATGCAAATTCTGATTACCCGCAAGCTTTAAACACATATTCGCTTAAATGACGCAAAGTTCTAAATTAGCACCTGCGTTATTGTTAAAACTTTACCTCCTCGTTGTAACTAGAAGCGAACAGATTAAGCAAATGCATTTGTAATAGCTATTATATCGAAAAAAATATGTATATAATTTTAAATTCATTCTCTACGCTATGTTAATAATAAGCGAATAGTATAAAATCTAAACAAAATTGCTTGTTTTTTATTTATTTAAGAATTTTTAACATCAGACAAATATATTGTACATTATATTGAAATTTAATTAGGATTAATGAATATTATTTATTTTCACTATGCAAATAATTGTTTATACATATTATTATTATTATTATATCGGGTGAGTATTATATAAAGCTATGATTTCATATGAAAGCATTCTCGTATAGAACATATCGTGCAGTGTTTTTGGGAAACTATATATATAAATCTTATGTAAATAATTTATGTTTTTTTGCTTTTTTTGTATTTTTACTGCAAAATGGCTGAATTGAATCTGATTTTTTTAATTTGTTTGTAATGAACGAAAAAAGTAATCGTTGTTTTGATTACTTTTTTCGTTACGTTTTTTTTTACAGCAAATACACAATGTATGTAAGTTGATCTCATTCATTATAAAGTTTTAAATAGTAATCTGTGGCTTAGATAGCAATGAAAATTATTATATCTAAAAATGTATTCTATTAAACTTTTAAGATGATTTTTACCAGGATTGCACCTGTCTATACTATATGAACTTCCCAAGATGAACTTGAGAAGTAAACAACTACAAATAGGCTTAATAATGCAATGTATTTAAATGAAAACAATATTATTAATGGCTAAAATTTCATCGGTTGAATTGTCGAAAATTAAATAGCTTAATAAATCTATAAGACTAATTATAGTTTCCCATAAGTTGCGGGTTCGAATCCCTGCCCGTATCGGTATATTTTTCAATCGATAATTATTAAAATTTATAATATTTTTACATTAAGCAATTTAAGAAAGTGAGATAGTCAATTTTAGCTTTCAGGGGCTATTATTTTCTTTTTCCTTTTCAATTTAATCTGTCAAATCATAATTTTCTGTCTCTACAAGATCAACCAGATTTTAAAATTCTTTCCGTTTTCTTCATTATTAAAATTTATAATCAATCGTCTGCTCGTTTGGGACATAAAGAAAAAAAGATATCCGATTTCAGTGTTAGATTCTTAATTTTTCAAGGATTACAATATACGAAATAGACGATTTTAAATTAAACTTGTTTGGTTATGAAAACTAATACCAATATAATATTTGATTAAAAGTAACTTTTTGTCAGAATTTAACACAACGTATTTTTTTGAAAAATGAATATGCGTCAGTATTTTTTTCTCTCGTTTCAAAATCCGAGGCTTATTTTCACTGACCTAGTTTAACAAGTTTTCGCATGCACCGGCATCTATATTCTGGTTTACCACGAATTCAAAATATAGATAACATCTGGCATCCAAAAAAAATTATTGCAAAAAATATTTCAACGAAACGTGAAATATTCAATCACATAGAATTTCTGTTTGTTCAAGTTCCACTTTCATTTTCCACTTTAGAAATTAGAATTAGAAATTATAAATTTTATCTTATATGACACTAGTTGCCCCAACAGAAGTTATCCTGTTCTAATTATGGGTATAGAATTCAAATTGGTATAATTAATAAAAAATGATACAAAAGATATCAAATGCTTTTGATATTTAACATTTTTTTTTAGCGCGTATGTAGATAGTTTGGTTGCTATTCCGACACGGGAATACATATATAAAGAAAGGGCAATTGTTTAAAAAAACAATTTGACTCCCATAATCATATTTAATTTAAGCGCTTTAATGTTTTTAAAACATGCTTTAAGTTCTAAGCTGGCGTTGTTCATAATATTACTGTTATTGTTTACAGTAAATCACCTGTCAATAAAATTATTGATTCGCTAAACCAGTTTTGTTTGAACTCATAATTCCTGGAGAAGTCATATTACTCATTGCCACTTTAGTAAATCAGTTTTAAGTTTTTTGATTCTAGTATTAGGTATTATTGACGTAACTAATTTGTGGAAGGTAAGAAAAATAAGAGTAAGAAAGCTATACAAACAGTGTTAGAAGAAGCGAATCACTTAGCATATATTAATCACAATCTACTTAAATTCGTATTTGTCAGCGTCGTATCGTGTCTCGTTTAAAGAAGAGATCAATCTTACGAGGCATTAGTACCATCAAGATGATATCAATCAAACTAATTTATATGTTGTGATGATTTGAGGGTTTTCCTTTTCTAAAATGTATTTTTCTAGGCTGGTCTATTTTTATGTCTTTTTAATTTTAAAATTGTAATTATGGTTAAAAATATACTTGCCTTTACTTTTAAAAGACTGTAATTTATTTATATAATAAAAAAATATTACGATATTACGGTTAAAGAAAACGAGAAAATTTTGAAAAAAATTACATTCCTTAAAAGTGATTGAAATTTTGTGAACCACAAATCACAATAATTAAAAAACAAATTTGCAGCAAATCAACGGAAACTATACAGTACTGTACAGTTGTTGTTGTGTAACTGTACAGTTTTTGTGAAAATCACAATAAATTAAAGATAACTTTCTTTTAATAGATATACCACGCTTTTAGGTACAATGTATACAATAAGGTAGAAAATAAAGTTGCCAAAAATTATCTTTCAGAGGTTTTATATGGTCATGGTCATGTTCAAAAACGATGATCGATCATATCTCAATGTACGCAAACTGTTCTTCTAGGTCCTGCAGATAAGTTTTATGTCCACTAAACATCATGTTTAAAAATAAATCTTATCACCAAGAAATAAGGTACACAAGAATATTTTTTAAGAGCCTATGAGTACATCAGGATCTGTGATAGATGATGTAATTTGTGAGCAGGCAGAAGGAAGTTATTACAAATGTCCTTTTACCGGACCTTTGATAAATATGTTCCATCGTTTCAAATCGTTTCGGATGGTATTTACGCGACATATCCAAATTTTTTTCCACTATAAAAATATTTTTCGAACAAGATATTTGACGTCATTTTAAATAGTTTAACCAATACTTGCAAAATTAAAACTGTCAATACTTGTAAAATGGTTAAAATGTATTATTCTAATAATTCGAATACTTGTGTATGTATTAAGTTTAATTTACATATTTTTTTTAAATAAAGCTTTCTCTGAGAACGGTAAAATTTATTTTAAAATTAGAAAAATTCGCCAATAACTTATGGCTTTCATTTTCATAATTATTTCAGTTACAGTACAAAACAATAAATTATACAAAAATAATTCGAGACCAATGGTAAAGTTAAATGATGATTGAAAATAGAAATAAAAATATAAGATAAACTGTTGTACCTATTTGGGTGTTTAAATTATAATATTTTAAAATGAAATACAAACAAAATTTTAATTTAATTACAGTTATGTATCATAATTTACATTGATGTAATAATTTTTATGTCATTATAAACTATGTACAGGTATCGGTAAGGTATCATTTGAGATTCACTTTTATATTTGTTTCTAGTCTGTAGCGTCCCACTGCTGGGCAAAGGTTTTCCCCAAACTTTTCCAGACGTCTCCGTCCGGAGACTAGATCGTCCCGCCAGCGATTCCGGGGCCTACCGAGATGACCGATCTTAGTGTCTTGCCTGTTTTCGAAATTCGCTAACTGGCATAAATAAATGTAACTGTCGACATATTGTATAAACTGCTCAGCTACCTCGATCTTAAGTTTTGTGCTTTTTGACATGACTTTGGTTTTAGATCTATTCATTTGAAGTGCGCGCTCAATTCCTTTATCTCCCGAACCTCTTCTACAGTGGGGGCGAAAAGGACAATATCATTCTAAAAACACAAATTGTTCAGATGTTTGCCAGCGATTTCGATACCATTTGTCACCCACGTAGCTGGAAGGTTGGACACCACTTTTATGGATTGGATGGGGATATGACAGTGGTGGCTCGAGGATCCGGAGTCGTGCACCTGTATGCCCAGACACAAACATTGTTAGGACACCGTCTGAATAATTTGAATTTGATTAGAAATTTAAAAAGATTTCATAGATCCTTACAATAAATATGATATACGCTAAAATGTTATAGTTTGGACCAAAAATTCCTATTTATATTTCATCTAACTGGTTGATGTGAAAATGTAATTATTTCTACTTTACTTTAAAGGTACAAAAATTAGGTCAGCATAATTAAGTTGAGCTCTAAATAATTATATTAAGCATTCTATAATTTTCAATCGTTTTCACAACATTTTATTAAAAATAATTACCAATATAAATTGATTACAATTCTGAATATAAAATGGTCTTACAATAACCAATTTATATTCAGAATTCTTATTACTTTCTGAGTTATAAATGCGGTGGTGATTTTTTTTAAAACAAAAACTGTATAAATAAATGAAGGATATTAAAAGGTTAAATAACATCAGAAAATCAGTGTTGCAAGTTTTCTTTTCGCCAATAAATTACAGAACACTAAATTGGAAAGGTTTTGGGCACTACGATGTCATTCCAATCATTATTCTTTCTTTATTTTCTCTGTTTTGCAAATTGTCAATATTTTATCATAACATGACTGCTTGTTTTGCCATTGAAACATAGATCTGCATTCAATTCAAAGATACCCTATTGATACCGATTCTAAATAAACTTTCATGAATATTGGATACATCTTACTACAAAAATAGAAATTATGATTATTATTGAACGTAAACTATTTTAAAAGTTTGTAATGCACCATATATTACAAGTACTTTTAACTTAAAGACACTATTTTTTTACTAGAGCTCTATATCTGAGTGCTAAACAAAATATCACCTAAGTTTTAAAACTGAAATATTAAGGAGTGTGATATCTATACTAATATTATAAAGAGGAAAGGTTTGATTATTTTTTTGTATGTTTGAAATGAATAGGCTCCGAAACTACTGGACCGATTTCAAAAAATCTTTCACCGTTGGCAAGCTACACTATTCCCGAGTGACATAGGTTATGTTTCATTTTCAAAAAAATAGGGATGATTACTAAAACTTGGATATTCTAACGAAAGGTGTAAAAAAATAAACAAAAAACTGCGTGCGCTGCGAAAACGGTGAAAGTTACACAAAAATGATGTTCTATGAAATTGTTTCCACAGATTACGCGAAAAGCGACCTACACGCGGGCGGAGCCGCGCGCAACAGCTAGTATGTCATATTTTAATTATTTTTTAAATAATTTCATTCTGATGAATGTTTGACAGAATGTATGTTTTACATTTTAGTGAAGTTTTACATTTAAGTAAAGTTGACCTAAATATATAAGGTCGACACCAAGAAAAGATTTCAGAGTCAGATAAAACAGATAAATAGAAGAAATATACAATTAATTTTGTAAACGTTTCTACATATAAAAAAAAATCGGAATAACTAATGTTATAAGTTAAAAGAACATTATTTATATTATTAGTTACAAGAAAAAATATAAATTATGTCATAACTAATCGGGAACACAATTCTGTTCACAAGCAAATATTTTTTTACAAAGTATTTAATCTACGTAATTGATGCTAAACACGTATAACCCTCTGGCACGTAACTGTCACGTATATTGTTCTTAACTCATCACGACGGAGTATTGGACCCTGTTCCATGGCATTTGTCCAACGTTCTTAATTGTTAATTATATTAAACACGGGTTTACTTGTAATATACCAGCGTCATTATTATTTTATATTTCGCTTCATCAATGTATAAAATTAATGATTTAATAATAAATAATATCCATTTATAATAAGTTTGAAATTCCAAGTAAAATAAAACTATGGAGTGAAATAAATAATATTTTTCATAAACGGATACAATAGACGGAACACGAGGGCTTGTCTTCCAATTAAAACCCATTATAGTCTTTTAATCTTCTGGTTTTTGTAACTACACTAATAATGAACTACTGTACACTGTTCGTTTTTACATGTTATATTTTCAAACACATAAGTTTACAGAGGTGGCATTTTGTATATAGATTCATGATTATACATTATTAATTATTTCTTGAATATACTTTAAGTATTAATTTTGGACCAATAATCCTTTTCCGGTATATAATAGGGTTTATCGAAAAGGTTCGGTAATTACTATTTAGTCAAAAGAAAGGGATTCCTTTGACTCAGTGTCTGAGAAGGATTTATCTATTGTAATAAAGCCTCTTCGATACAACAAAAACATCGATTTTTATTTTTATAAACTTTTTAAATAAACATTAAGTCAAATATAAGTTATTTTAATGGGAATAAAATAACATTTATTTGAAAAACAAATATAATTCAATATAAGTGGTAAAAAATAAAAAATACATTTTTTATTACACAATAAAAAACACAGGTCCAAAGAATGTTGGAATGGTTCTATAGTATATTTAAGTAGTAAACTTTTTGCTATAGATGCTTCTCCTAATTTACTTTTAGTATTAGTATTTACATACTTTACCTTTAGTATTTACATACATTCTTTACAATAATTCAAACTCTGCTACATATAATTCTTCTGATATATTGTAGAAAACAGAATACAATTAATCAGTCTTACCTAAGATTTTTTTCAAAAATAATTTTAAACGTATACCATGATGCCATAAAACATTTTTTTCAACTCGTAAAAGCTGTGTAGCGATGAATTACAAACAGTTAACATATTCGGTTAGAAGTTTTGGAACAAAAAAATAGGAAATAAAATTCACCAGTCAATGAAGCACTAAAATTTTTCTCAGATTTAAAAATCTGAGAATTAATTAAAATTAAATTTAAATTTAAGGTTTTATGGCATCATGGTATAGGTTTAAAAATATTTTTGGAAAAAACCTTAAGAAAAACTAATTTATTGTATTCTATGTTTTGCGGCAATAAAATATCAGTACAATATATCAGAAGAATTATATGTAGCGGAGTTTGAATTGTTACAAAGAATGTATACAAATACTAAAATGAAAAGAAATCTAAATAAGGTAGATAGTATGAGAGAAAAAAAACTGGGATAAGGGTTAAAGAATGATGATCTTCCTAGTTTCTAAACTGAACTTTGAAAGAATAATTTTCGATTAAAAACTTTTCTGGCTTTACATACAATTATTTGAGACAACTGGCTTGAAACAAGTTTTTAAGTTTGGGGATGCCAGAACGTTCAATTGTAAAAGATAGAGTATTAAATCTTATTTATAGCTATGAGTTACTTAATTTTGAAAATAATTCCATGTTTTTTCTACTTTAAATTTTTTAACTTTTTTCCCAAATATTTTAATTGCATTTTGAACCATATTTTTTTAAATAAATATAAAATGGAAAATAAAATGATACGGTAAAAGATTCGAACCCGCGATTTCTGGGAAATCGTCCCGATGCTCTAACAATTGAGCTACCATATAGCTAACCGCTGCATAATTTACCTTTATAGTCATCTTTTTCCGGAAGATTTTAACATCTAAGAGGCTTATTTCTAGGCTCCTAACTAACGTTCCAAATTAAAGATTTAAATACAGTATTTATTATATATTATATTTTTAAACATGTAAAACCATGTTGAGTTAATTAAATTTAAATAAATATAGAACGAAAAATAAAACAATATGGGCAGGGATTTGAACCCCCGATCTCAGGGAAGCTGTCCCGTCGGTCTACCAACCATACACTACCACATAAATTAAGCTCTCTGTGTTACCTCTTTAGAAGTTTAATTTAATAAAAACAGATACTTGAACATTCCAAAATAAAATTGTGAGTCAGATGTCAAAGTTACTTCTTAACTTGAAGTTTTAGATATTTTTTGATGAGTCATTTTCTCTTGAATGATTGATTCCTTATTAACATAAAAAAGGAAAAGATTTTTCCCATGGTAATACCGTTTTTTTATATTTTATCTTTTTTATTCAAAATATCGAATTCAATACGGCTATATGGTATTAGCGACTAACGAATCCCTTTGTTTTAACTCTGAATAAGTCGATACGCTATTATTTTAGGCTTTGCTGAATATTCACTGAAGTTTAAAAGAGTTACTGCTATTCTATAATCGATTATGGTTTTTTTTTGAGACAATCGTTGAAACTGAGTTTAGTTTCATTTCCTCAAAATATCTACTTTCTACAACTGACAAAACTATCCCAAGAAATATCACGAGTATTGTTTTTGAGTTCTAAATTATTGTTAATGTATTCCTTACAATAAAAAAAAAACAAGCTCACGATGTATTTGTTTGCTAAATATTATATCAAGTTATATTTAGAATAAAAATATACGTCATATATATTATACTAGCTGACCCGGCAAACTTTGTTCCGCCTTAATGGCAATAAATAAGCAGATTTATTTTTTAATTGGAAAAAATACAAAAAAATGAAATACCTACATTAATCATTCATAATTATTTCTTTATTTTAGTACATAGGTAGCTCTTCATTTAAGTACCTTGTGATACACGACATTTTTTGTTTTATTATCAGGCGCAAAAACAAACAACGCAGATGGTCTTCCGACCCGTGAACATGCCACGTATAATTGACCATGGGAAAAACATGAATGTTCTAGATTTAAACCACAAACTTTTAAGGATTGGCCTTGTGATTTGTTGATGGTCATGGCAAATGCAAGACGTATCGAAAATTGAAGTCTTTTAAATTCAAACGGCATATCTGTTGGGATCATCGGTATCCTCGGAATGAGAACTTCCTCACCTTTGAATTTTCCTATCATTATCGTAGCGTAAATTACATTGTTCAACAATTTTCTAACCACCAAACGCGTACCGTTGCACAGTTTTGGTTGGTTTATGTTTCGAAGCATGATTACTACGGAGCCAATCTTTAGGCGTAAATTGTGCGGTGGTAAGCCGCCTGGCTTACCACCGCACAATCGTTCGAACGTCCAAAGAGTTTAAAAATTCAATAGGATAGTTGGTGGCTTCATCTTCATTTGTGACGCAGTCAATAGATTTGAATGAATGCATTGTTCCAATGATCTTATTTTGAATTATGTAGTTTAGGTCATCTACATCTTTATTCTTAGCCGCTAAAATTGCTCGCTCACTCAACCATTCATTATTTTTGTAGTTAGAAATAATTTCTGGAAACACATTGTTGATAAGTTCGTCTTTTGATGAGACAAAAGTAAAGCACGATTATGTATCTCCCCATTCATCTCAATATCTTGATTTCTGGAACTGACACGAATTTGATGTAAAATATCTTCTGACATATTATCCTTGTATTTGTGCCACAGGTTATATGGGTTTGATGGAAAACATGTCGAAATTATGATAGCGAATAATGTGCGTATCTGACTTGGTGATGCAGAGATAATGGCTTCAGCGATTGTCGTATCCCAATGACTATCGTTTTCTAATAACTTCAATTCTTCACATGCAGCACGATATGTTGGGAATATTACACCATTAACAGTTCGTAGTGACTCAAATGACGTTGGTCCACGCACATTTACCAGCAACAACCGCAAATAGAAACATTCATTATTCTTTGGATGAACTGTATACATACGACCAAGAGCATCAGTAGAACGCACATCTGGATACCCAGGAACCGCATCGCCTTGCTTCCGTCTTTGAAAATTCTTCGATGAAGCATTCCAAGTATAATAACGTGGCATCTCCGAGTAAAGCAAAGTTCGTGCAAACTGATCGCTTTGGCAGATTGCAAAAAAACTGGTCAATGTAGTTGCTGGAGGTGTTTCAGCACGTTGCGTAGCATTCGAAGCCGTGAAATAGACTCGTTGACCAATCTCCAGGTGCACCGCCAAATGCATAACAGTAGGATGACGTTCGTGAATGGGAAATGCGAATATACGCCAAATCGCTTCATTACAGTTCACATAACGACCAACTTGATAGCGTGAAATTTCATCGTTTGTATTTGAGGATTGCAATCCAAAAACCGCCATATCACTGCCTTTCGTGACATATTTGCATATATATTTTATGGACTTAACTGAATTGCAGTATTCAACGTTGCAATGTGTCTTGAACGATTTAGAAATAAGTAGCGAATATGGAACAATCCAACTGTTGTCGACAACGAAATCCATTCTTTTCACTTTCGTTGTGACAGTTCGACCATTGTCATCTGGTGATCGACGCCGATACAGCGGATAACCATCATTGCCAGTGACAGTCTCCTCCGTTAATTTTCGTGGATATCGTTTAGAGCACTTTCCATCGACCATGCAAGGTGATTGGGGATTGATAGCACCACACGGTCCATGAATCATATTAGTAGTAACAACATCATGTAGGTCTGGATCGACTTCATAATCAGGAATCTCGGCACATATGATATTATCTATTTGGTCAGGCTGAATTCTTTCCACTAACCAAATAAGAATGTGTGCGTGCGGCAGGCCTCGCTTTTGCCATTCGATTGAATACATCCAGCATCGAGTATCTCCAAAGACGCGTTGTTTAAAAATAAAGTTCATCAGGGACCGAATTTTTTGCCTGAATATACGTGCTGTGATGTCGTGTCTATCACTTGATGTTTGTCCGGGAAGCAGCAATTGAGTAATTTCTATCCATTTTGGATTGCAGGTAAAAGTAATAAAGAGATCGGGCCGACCGTAATGACGAACATATGTCATTGCATCTTGTGCATATTCATGCATATGACGTGGACTACCAATGTATGTCGCCGGCAGAATAGTTAATCGACCAATATTAGCTGCATTTCCTTCAGTACTAACTGCATCACGTAAATGGATGTACTCCTCAGAACGCAGTTTGGCTTGGTTCAACCTAATGAATGTTAAACGTTCCGTTTCTATTTTTACATACATATCAACGCAATACTGTTGAAACAATCGACGAAACCGCAGCAAATAGTTGTCAGCATTTTGACGAATCATCAAGCGATATGCATAATAATTCATTGAGCTAACTTTCTTTGTAGTTTCTTCACCTGAAATGAAAAATTTGATAATTAACCATTTGAAAGGCAAATTTTAAAGGCAAACAATACCGACATTAACCATTTTTTTAATAAGCATTATTTTAAATCAGCGTCTTTCACAAATAAATGAAATAAATTATGATACTGATACTCACCATTCAATAGATTTTTCATTTTAATATTAAAATAATATCCATCTTCTCCTTGCCAAAACATCAGCGGGTATTGCAATGTATCATATGATCGATGAGTTTCAGATATTCGTTGCAGTTGCCCAGTATCGCGACGTGTAAGCACAATATCGCGTTTTTCAAATTGTTCATCAACAATCAGGATGGCAACTTCGTCTACTGTTGGAGCATTAAATGTCCTTTCGTGTGTTCCAGATGGTCGTTTATCTGCTTTGATGACAACTTTAAAGTCATCACTTGGCAGGCGCTCTAAAGCACTCTTAAACAACCTGACCAACGCATGATGTTCATGAAGCAGACACTGCAAGTCTTGAAGAATTGCTCGCTTCATTCCTGAATTGATCTCTAGGCGTCGATCAAGTTGTTCTTCCATGTTGCCCATGAAATATATTTGTAAAAATTTATTCTGTGTATCTTCGAAAGGTAGTAATGATCCAATTTTATGATGAATCTGTCCTTGTATCTACAAAATAAAAACCAGACAGTATTAACTGGGTTATAAACACTTTTTTCAGTGAGAGAGTAGAGTTCAGGATTAGCAATATACTACATAGGTACCAATAGATAAAGTAAGATATTCTTTAACTACATTGTATATAAGTACAAAAATAAATACCTTAAATGTCGGATTAAATCCTCGTTCTTCGATAATATGTGCCCCAAATGACGTCACTTGGAAACAACCATTGTATTTTTGAGTATTTGCAAGAAAGTGGCGTGATTCTTGTGTTTCGTCACAAAGCAATAAATACAATGGCTCAGGTGGCGGAGTCAACAATGGCAATTTCAATTTACCATTAAGGCAGCATAATCCAGGCGTTTCTCCGGAAAACTTTAATGCACCACAATATTCGCGAACTACGTCCATTTGCCCAATGCAAACGCTAGGATGCAAGCTGTAATCAATGCTGCAATCGTATTGAAACGCTGCTCGATTTAAATCAGCACTTGATAAATGTCTTGTTCTGCGTCGCAAATTATCTATTTGTTGACCTCTGTTGTTCGCTCGACGATTCTGCATTGCTAACCGAGCTGTTTCACGGGCTGCTTCACTTTGCTCTCGTGTTTGAGAAGCACGAAGTCGAGCCATACTATCGCGGCACTGTTCACGTGCAATTTCTTGTTCTTCTTCAGTCTTTTCATTTGCAGTATTTCGTATTCTTCTTGCATTACGGCTTTGTCGGGAAAGATTCGATCGTCTTGGTCGCGGCATTATTAATTAAACTTCACTTCACCTAAAAACTCAAATTTTCAACCATACAGAGTTTTATAGTTCACTTCACTTCACTTCACTGTTTATATACTATACTGGCACTCTCATTACATTATAATTGTTAATAATTCATTTAATAGAAATAGTTTTATTATTGATTTCTTACAAATATCTAATTGTCATCCATACTTCATTACATAGCTGTCATTATACGTCAATTACATAGCTGTGATTTGATTTTTGTTATTCCAAGTCTGATTCTTTTTTGTTTTTATACCACGTTTTATAGTAACTGACGTTTCATGTCAAGTCAGACGGGAATGCTGTGGAACGGGATAAAAAGTATCCTATGTCCTTCTCCTGGCTCTAAACTACCTCCCTGCCAATTTTCAGCTAAATCGGTTCAGCCGTTCTTGAGTTATAAGTGGTCTAACTAACACGACTTTCTTTTATATATATAGATGTCAATTGTCATTGATTATGCATGACTTTAATTAAAGTAAAATGAAGATTAAACTTAATTTGTATACGTAGAGAGAAATTAGAGTAAATGTACTTATATATCGGATAAATGCTCTCTAACCGACCAGCTTTACTCCTAAGGACGTTTCATGAAAATTGTCGAACAACTCTCATGAATAGAATCGAGCTTAACGTTCCATACTTCAAAGTGATTTTACAACAATGCATGGCGGTAGTCTTGTATTTTACCGTTAAATAAATACTTATTTTATTTATATTTAATTTAAACTCTCAGATATTTTTTAAGAAAAACTGTAAAATATTACTTTCATATTCAAATATTATCTGAGTTTGTATAAATGTAAGTTTCGTGAAACATTTATCAGCGTTATATTTTTAATGTATACAGAGAGAATGGTAATACCAGCAAAAAATTATGAGTCCTTTAAATTTTGTCAGATCCTTACAATTTTAGTTTATAAACAAATACCTTTGACAAGGATAACATTATCTTATCTCCACTAAACAAAAATAAAATCAATAAAATAAACTAAAAACATCAACAAAATAAGCTTATAGATATAAAGAAATAAGATAAGCAAATGGTGGAGTTAAGTGCATAAAAAACAATTTATATGACTCTTATTTAAAAGTATAGAAATATGATTGCTTTTTATAAAATTCGTATAGTAATAAAGTTAGACTAAAAAACATTACACATTATTTGAAAAGTATCATGAAAAAAAAAATAATTACGCTTATATTTTTTTTTATAATCTAATATTAAAATATTAAATGAAGAATGAACTGATTTTCTCAATTTTTCTGAAGTTGTCGGCTTTAAAAGATTGTTTGCACGCTCTAAAGCGGTCCAAAAAGAAAGATAAGAAGGTATTATCTTTTAAAGAGAGTTATATAATACTTTTACGAGCTCTTATCTTTACCTCCACTTATTTAATTTGACTTAGGATTGTTCATTATCTTAAGAAGGATAGCTTAAATAAAGTATGATATAATTTTATTTAGATAATAAACAACGTAGAAATAAAAAATATAAAAGAAAAAGAAAACATTTTAACACAAAATGTAATGTACAAATCTCACAATACTTGCCTCATAACTAAACACTCACTGTTTAATATAGCTTAAATAACATACTTCTTAAATATAAATATATAGGAAATAATAAATAAATAAATATATATACATTTTTAAATATCAGCTTTCAATAGTTTTCAATTCTACTAGAATTCTTTATGTGGCTAAGTATTATATCGCAAACGTATGGCCAAGTATTATATGTATTGGTATCTTTACAGTACGAACTTGCAAACTGATTATTTTTACAGATACTTAAATAAATTGTTGAGATTGTAAACATACGTCTGTAATTGTGCATTGGTAGTAGAGAGATAAAATTAGTTTTTATGAAATTTATGAATGCTCAGATATAGTTTCACATTTTAATATGAATTTTAAGAAAATGTGTGAGTATTATGCACTGAGCATAATTTTCTATAATTTAACTAAATATAAAAATTAAAAGTAAGGTTATTTAGTTGTTAGTTTCGCTAACGCAATAAGGTCGTGTTGGTTAATGCTATGTACATTTTTAAGTTTAAAAAAATGTTGTAGACTTTTGAATAAAGATACTAGTAAAATCAACCAGCGAATAATATTTATAGTTTCAAGTTACATTTAAGTTCAATTTAAAATTATAGAATTTTGCAATATATTTTAAAACATAAATATTAAATATGTCAGTATTTATAATGTGTATTTAAGAATATTTGTATCGTCGTCTAACACCCTTAACACAAGCAAATAATTTGCTTACTTAGATCAATTAATGTAATTTGTCCTGTCATATTATTATGATATTAATCAATTATCATTACCATTATAAAAAATGTGTTTAAAAATAAGTTACTTAATTATATATTAACGCACAATTGAGCAGAGCATTCACTGCACGTTTACTTTGTTTCATAGCAATGCAAAGTTTACTTATTGAAATAATAAATATTTAATTAGTAACTTTGAACCAACAGATGCGTAGTAGCGTTAAGGTAAACTGACTAATAACATATAACCGAGGCGCAGCAGAACGCAGTTAATTAAACGTCTTATCCTAGATAAGACTCTCACTCACTTAAGTGACTGAAGTGATTTAAGTAATCACGAGCTATGAACTAGATTATATCAACAACTCAGTTCCCATTATTCATACAGATGTATTTAATTTTATCCAAGCAATATGACTTGTACTATTTGGAATGTATTTTTGTTTTAATATTTTTAGTTATTTTGTTACGAAGCAATAGTAAATAATAAATACTCCAACATTTAATCATCAGATAATTTTTAAATATCGAATTTGTTTCATATTTTAAATAGATTCTGTAAAAAAAGGTTATGTAAAATTTTATTTTTATTTTAAATTGTTGTCTGAGTTTTGATTAATAGTTGTATTTTTAATTGCATGAGAATGTTGTTTTAATATGTAAGCTATTATAATTGTAATGTAATATTATTTTTATTTATATATTTCATTTAAAATTTGGTAAACTTCCATCTAATTTACAATATGTAGTGAGTAGAGGTATGTAGGGCACAAAAAAAACCATAATCCTAACCTTTCATTCTGAAAAAATATTGTACCGGAGATAGTTGCCGGATAGAAAAATGTATTTCAGATGGCCCTAAATTTTTTTATCAATATTTGGGACATTCAAGTTTGCATATTATGTTAAACAAAAAAACTTTTCTTTGACATCAATCTTATAAAAAAGTTAAATAAAAAACGGTCAAGCGACACCAATTCTTTGGATCGTTGTTTCTAGTTCACGTGGATATATTTTTTTCTCTAGAATGGATATACGTCATAATCCGTGTCTGTCACGAAATGCCACAGCTGTCAGTTTACTTTTCGCGGAAATTAATTTAATTAGAGGGAATATTTTGCACAATTAAATTTGGGCGTTCCATGCGTGTTTAATGTTTACTTTGAACCCTGTGGTTCTCTGAAAGGATTAGGCTTATAAACGTAAAAGGGCTTATGTGATAAATATTTGATATATGTCTTCAAGTAGGTAACCAGAAAACATTTTAGAATAAAAGTGTGTATCTAGTATTATGTTAAGCACTTGTACAGTGTATATTTTTTCAGAAAATTTGCTTTGAAGAAATACCTTTTATTTCCCTAAAAAATTAATTGGTGAACCTTTTCAAAGAAACAAAATAGAACATAAGGTCGAAATTATCTCAAGGAGTTATTTAAACCGCTTCTTTTAGTATTCCATTGTCAAATTAGCGAGAATGAAATAAGACTACGCATATTTTCATAGTATAATATAATACATTAACAAAAATAACAAAAATGACAATATTATTTAATTATTTCAAGAGCACGGTATAATGAAATAAGTCAAAAAAAATTCAAGCAGTACACTGCAGTGTGTTAATAAAAAAAAATTATAAGAATATAATATAAAAAAAATATTTTACAACTTATCTATAGTGCTTAAGGCTGTGCGTATGGTATCAATCCGCTCTAAATCGAAAGTTTTTGGAGTTTACTCCTTAAGAATCGATTTTTGTATATAAGGCGCCCGGTATGAGAAAAATATGAGGAGTAAAATCCACTGAACGATGACCTCGTTACGTTTTTGGTGCGCAACCTATCGTGCGCAACTAGTTTTGCCATCTATCGATGAATACCAGAACTTTTAATGATTTGAAATATCACGCTTGTCTCTTTAGTTCACCAACTCGCCTCTAGGGGGCATAGGTTGTATCAGCGTTACTGCGCATGCGTAATCCTGCATAATACTTG
Source organism: Napeogenes inachia (assembly GCA_959347355.1). Taxonomy (NCBI): domain Eukaryota; kingdom Metazoa; phylum Arthropoda; class Insecta; order Lepidoptera; family Nymphalidae; genus Napeogenes; species Napeogenes inachia. The sequence continues at coordinate 5,138,217 of OY365792.1, forward strand.
TACAAATATACTTTTTTCATCAAGGCCTTTAATTTTAATAACTTGCTGTTATTGTGTTACAAAAGACCCTAAGTACAAGTACTTAACAATCGTAATTGTTCTTTATTCACAGAAATAAGATTGAAAATAGTTTTAGCCGATATTATGAACCTTTTTATGATATTACAAAGCAGTTAAACTTCTCATTTTAAATAGGACTGTTGATAAAATATGTATGGAAATATCGATATTATTACTAAGAAATATCGATATTTATTACTAATACATTTTTGTACGATATATCGATACTTTGATATTGAAATTCAGGTATCGTGGTCGTTATTTATTTCAAATATTTTTAAGTTATTGCATAGCTTACCTATATCGTGGGATTGGAGTGCAGCGACCGAATCAAGAAATTTCGTAACAAAAAAAAATTAAAACCCCCACCCCGCCTACTATGTTGCTCGGCCGAGTATTGCGTACATATCATTTAAAAATAGCTTAAGCGCCTTGTTGATACTTGTATTGTATACTTTATTGCTTAATAGTTTAACAAACGTAATTAAACTTATTCGTGAGATTTAAGGTTGAAAATATTTTTAGCTAATGATAATCTTAACCTTTTTACATACATAGGAATGACAACTTCAAATAGTATTTTTTTTAATAACAGAAAAAATTGTTTACTTATCGGTCACAACATCCAACTTCAATTAATATAAACGCAAAAAAAATAAGTGTGGCACTCGGAGATTGCCGCAGTAAAGCTTGATATATCGACATTTTCAAATACATCAATAATTGGGGTTTGGAATTTCAAAATATTATCGTTATTTCGACATATTGGCTTTATTTAAAATAATTATTGCAAGTCATGTTAGACATGCAAGATGGTATTTATTTTTTAAGTGAGTTGCTAAATTAGTTGTATTACCGCTGCTTTTATATTTTTCCCGCATAAATTCGATGAAAGACTTCTTGTATCAACTTTTTTAAAATACATACCATAAAATGGTAAAAATGATTAAAGAATATATATTTTGGCAATGTACTATTTCTATAAAACTAGATATTGAATGATTTAGTGTGAATGAATTAGCTTTTACCGCTACGATAAGAGAAATGATGATGATAATGAATTTGTAATAAATATCGATATTTCTAAGTAATAATATTGATATATCGATACATAGATATTTTATAGACCTATTCCTATTATGACATGATTATATATTATGAAATTATTCTATTCCTATTTAAAATATAATCAGTTAAATAAGTTAAATAAAGTTCAATTACGATTGTTAAATTCTTGTACTCTGGACTTTTGTAAAACCATAACAGAAAGTCATTAAAATGAAAAGGCTTTTTGAAAGAAATTCATTTGTACCAGTAAAACATTTATTTTAAAATAAACATTAAATATTATTCAATAAAGATCATAATACATATTATCAACTTGGCGCTTATGCTATTTTTAAATTGTAAGTACACAATACTGGTGTGTTAGGTTATTTTCGTTATGGAATTTCTGGATTCGGTCTCCATACTCAAGGCCCGCGATAGAAGCTATGCAATAGCTTAAAAACTTGAATTAACATCAATAAAAAAAAAATACTACATAAATAATTATAATTGCAATAGTTGATAAAAATGCTATGCAATAGCTTTACCGCGGCAGACAACAAGTGTCGCACGTTTTTTTTTCATTTAAACTGTCTTATTTGTAAATTGATTCTAAGGGAACAAACTCCAATATGAAATAAATAATAAAGAACTACTAAGCAATTTAACATAATACAAAAAATAATAATGAAAATAATTAATTAAAACCTAAAATATTTATTATTTGTAATGTAAGTAAAGACTTATATTTCCATGTAAGGAACGATACATTTTTAATTTTTATGTTATTAAATTTTTAATATAAGCTAATATGCTAATGATTACTGATAAAAAAATATCAATATTAAAAGATGCCTTAACAACATAGTCAGAACCATACATATTCATCGTATTAATAAAAGCGAATATGCTCATGAATGTTGATAAAATCAATGAAAACATTAAATGTGTGTATAGAGTAATGTATATGCTGCAAAGCGACTATATATATGTTATTGAGCTTGTTTATTTCTATCAGTATCAATTTACTTATGTTGCTGTTTTTGTTATATTTATCAATAATTAACATTGTTATTGTGAAGTTATAATCTTTATCATTATATTTGGCTAAAATGTAATGCAAGTAGGTATTTCGAAATAAACTATGGCAGAAAGGGGTGTAGATAATATTTTATAAGGTATCAATCTTTTTTTATTTTTTTTTCCGTCTGTTTAGACAATTATACTTAAGGAGTAAACTCCAGTCGTGTGTCGGAGCTGACACACACAATTTTTTTTTTATTTTAGCAAGTATTAGAGTCACTATCAAAAACTTAACTTACTTAATTTTTCACGAGAGCAAGTATAATTTAAAAATTCTGTATCTCTATTGTTTCGTAGAGAGCTATTCTTTTGTTAATGTGTAATCAAGAAATTAATACATCGTTTTGGCCGTATTTGTTTTTAGGATAGAAAAAAAATATGATTTTCTATAAAATACCGTTGTTGTTGTTATGTTTCGTTTCTAGCAAAATACAAAAATGCAGGTAGCATATAACTGAAATATAAATATATTTTTTTATTTCTTTTTTAATAAACTTTACGTATAAGTTCAAAACTTTAGCCATATATGAATATTTCATGTTTTCCAAAGAAAAGTGCCGTCCCAAAAAATATTAACACTTTACCAAACACAATTAAGACATATATCATGTAAAAACTTTTTCGGTACATAAAACCTTATCCTCAATATATAGATGGCCAAAGGATTTATTTTTACAATAAAAAAGGAAAGAATGCTTCCATTTTAATTGTAAAAATAAATCGTTACGAAAATTCATCCACGGAATTAAAGGTTTTTCTTTTAAAAGAAAACAATCAATTTATTTTACCTTACATAATTAAAAGTTAAGCATAAAACAGGGATTTTATATATTTCCTAACAAGAAAATTAATTTGTTATGATGTTTTTTTACATTTTGAAGAATTGTTTAAGATCAATAATTATAAATAGTACAAGAGTTTTAGTATTTTATTATATTTTATAATACTGTCTTTTCAGGAACAGCAAACAGGTAAGGTTTTGAGACATACAATGTGCTGGAATAACCACTAAAGTCTACATACGGAATACCAATCCATCTTTACAGTGGGAAGTAATAAGACCGCTTTTTCAATAATCGATGGATCTCAAACATTTTTTTCGTAGTCGTTTGAATAAGGAAAAATCATTTAAAGTCGCAAAAAAAAAGTCGAAAAATCATTTAAATTTCTCTTGCACTAGCATTAATTTGCTGAATTTACAGTAACCATCTTATTACAATCTCTGTAGTATCTGCGATTTAAAGTTGTTAAATAAATATAGAAGTTAACTTAATCTTTTAAACGATGTCAAAAGATTGTTATGCAATCTTTATTTCTTACTGCTGTTATCTAACTGTGTAAAAATGTTTTGTTTATGTAGCGAACAGAAACTTTTAAGATACCGTTTTTGTAATAAATTGTAATATTAATATAACAAATTTTATTTTTATAGCATCGGAATTCTAGGACAAAGAACACAAAAAGATTCCTCAAAAAAAATATTGTAGTTTTGTAAAATTAATGAATAGTTTCATCTTTGAATATAAATTATATAAAAAAAAAACAGGAATCCTTTATTTTTTTTTTAAATAAGTAAGAAAGTTTTCTATAATTGAAAAAATATTTACCTATATGTATTCAAAGCTTGTTTGTTGATAGAATTAACATAATAACTAAACGTCAAGTTAATCTATTTAGTTGTTAGGTTTGCTAATACAATATGTTTGTGTTGGTTAATGTTCATAGTAATAAAAATGTTGCTGACTTTTATCTTAACCAACGAATTATATTTTTAGTTTCAAGTTCAAAAAACGGTAAAGTACCCCGTTAATAAATTTGTGAAACGGGAAAATAAACATTGAATTTAATAATTTACTGGAACATTTTTCTTAATTAAATATGCACGCTTAATCTAAAAACTTTGGCAACAGCATTGATTGCATGTCTACTTTGTTGCAGGGCAATAACAAATTTTTCTCAGCTTTCTTATTTGTTTTAGAAGAAAGTGTACCTGTCGAAAAATTGGTTATATATTTAGTAACTTCTAATGAATAGATGTCTATCAGTGGTAAGGGATAAGATGGGGGGTAAGATGCAGCAGAACGCAGTAAATTGAGCGTATTGTCCTTAGATAAGATTCTCACTAACCTAAGTGACTTAAGTAATTACGCTTCCACGAACAACTATATTCAAACAATAATAATAAATCTGATCTATACATGATCTATACAATCCATACATGTACCAACTGACTGTGAAGCATACGAAGAATTGATATTTTTGTTTTTGGAATTCGTTTATAATTTTTAAGCACTTCGTTGCTAGAATTATAAATAATAAATACTACAATCAAATACAAACAACAATCAACACAGCAATCCCCCAGGCACAGACATATTATTCATAGCAATACATCTAATGCTGTAGGCTTAGCAATTTCGTCCTCTAATACATTGTTACCTGGATTAATTGAAATGGTCTCACTATACTACCTTGAAACATGCCATCATACTTTCACCCTTCCGATGTTAAAATTAAGATTGTTGTATGTTTATATTGATAGACTATTAGCCTTAGAGATCTCCGGTCAATAAAATAAGACTATCTATTTTATTTGTGTTTCGTATTCTGTCCATACCAATATAATTATTTATTTATTTTTTGATTGCTAGTGATATATTTTGATTTATTTACTATTCAAGCTTTTATCGATTTTTCATTTTTAAAACTATGTATTCCCTTTCATTGTTGTATGTGAGAAAACAGGATACTCTCAGTTAAATTTAAACCCTCATGCATCCCCTTTAGAAGTGCAATTTGCCAGAAATTATATATGAGCGAATTGTTACACCACTAAAGAAAAACATGCGCAAGATCTAAAACTCTTCCTCTTTGGAGAATTTGTAGTTTAGAGATATTTAGTGATCATTAATTTTTAACCCCCGACTAAAAAAAGGGGTGTTATAAGTTTGACCTGTCGATCGGTGGATCTGTGTATCTGTATAGTGTGTCTGTTTGTGGCAATGTGGCGACCAAACACGTGGATGGATTTGAATGCGGTTTCTTTTAATCGAAAGCTATGTTCGTCTAAATGGTTGCTAGCTATGTTTAATTAAAAATAGTCGTCTCCAAGATATTGAAGTTTTATTGGTGGCGAAGAAAGGTTATGCAATATTGATAGAAATACTTAAAAAACTGAAAATTGTTGTGTCCGTAGGTTCATTTAGTATAATAAAGAAACCAGTAGCCTAATTTTAATATTTAAAAAACCCCCATACAAAGAGACCTCTTAAAAGAATATCATTATGTATTTATTGCAACGACTTCAATAAGTACATAATAATATTATTTTTATTCTTTTTAGCGGTCTTTTTGTATCAAGGATCTTTCAAATTTTTATTTATTTTTTTACTATTAAATATAAATTATTTTTCTACAAATGCACAATGGGTGTAGGCGCAGTCATATAAGATGTTTTTGCTCTTTCATTCAAAATATGGAATTCAATACGACTACATGTCAGTTACGGTTAACGAATCCCTTTGTTTTAACGCTGAATAAGTCTGCACGCTATTATTTTAGGCTTTGCTGACCATTCACTGACGTTGAAAAAAAATGACGGTTACTGAATAATCGATTTAATTTTTTTTATTTCTTTTAAGACCGGTATTAAAATTGGGTGTTCTTTATTTTCCTTGAAATGTTTGATTTATTTAATCTACAAACAATTTTAATAAGAATAAGGAACATTATTTTGGAATGATAAATTATAATTAATGATCGTTACATGTGTAACGATCCATGTAATGTTTAATGTTTAACTACACTCATGGACATATTTAGGGGAACGCAAAAAAAAGGTCAAATAACGGTAAATATTTTCATATTTTCGTACTGGCCACTATACCAATATTATGTTTTAAAAAAAAAAGATGATTTTAAAAATAATTTTATTTTAAATTTCATTTGTTTTTTTTTTGTTTATCTGCTAATTTCTGGGACACGTAGTGTATGGAATTTTCGTCGGCTTTTGTTGTTTTTAACAAAAACTTTATTTCTGTTGTTTTTTTGACGAAAAATTGTCATTATTGAGTGAAGTGAACTTAATTCGATAAATTTAGGCGATAATGCCGGATCTCAGCATTGCTCTGGTTTCTAAAGCTGTAACTTTAATTGAAAATGGTTACACTTACAATGAAGTGGCTCAAACATTACATGTTTCCAAGTCTGTGATTTTCCGCAATGTTAAACGATACCGGCAGACTGGAGAGTATACCAGGCGTAAAGGACAAGGTCGCAAAAGAGTAACAGGAGAGAGAGACGATAGATTTATTGTCAGCAGTGTTCTCAGAAACCGTACCTTGACTTCTTCTGAGGTACGAAACCAACTGCAGGAAGTTCGACAAGTGATAATTAGTATCAAAACCGTCAGAAGAAGACTGAAGGCAGCTGGTATAGGAGCGTACTTGCCTGCCAGAGGTCCACAGCTCACCGCAGGTCATCGAGAGGCTCGGGCCAGCTTTGCTCGTTTCCACCTAAATTGGAATAATGACGCTTGGGGAAAAGTTTTTTTTAGTGATGAGTCCAGATTTTGTCTCAAACCAGATGATGGAAGGACCAAAGTATGGCGACGACCCGGAGAAAGATACGCTCAGTGTAACATTATTGGGAGAGAGCCGTATGGTGGAGGGTCAGTAATGGTATGGGGCGGTATTTGCTTAGGAGCACGCACGGAGCTACACATCGTAGAAAACGGCTCCCTGACTGCAGCAAGATACGTAACCGACATTTTAGAGCAGATTGTGATGCCTTTTGTCCCTTTCATTGGAGACAATTTTCTTCTAATGCATGACAACGCTCGACCTCACATTGCGGCATTAGTTTCGGAATATCTTAATGAGGTCGGAATCCAGGTTTTGGGGTGGCCGGCACGCTCGCCAGACCTAAATCCAATAGAACACGTTTCGGACAAACTGGGAAGACAAATTAAACAAAGAAATCCATCACCTGTCAACGTAAGAGACCTCAAAACCGCATTGGTTGAAGAATGGAACTCAATGCCGCAAAGTTTTATTGACAATTTAATAGAGAGCATGCCCAGACGCATGCAGGCAGTTTTAACAGCAAGAGGTGGCAACACTAAATACTGATTGTATCACCCATCGCGAAAAAACCAGTCATTTGGACAATATTAACTTTTCTTTAGTTTTCATTGTGTTAGGTCAAAACTCTTCAGAATTAAGTCACTGACCTTATTGTCTTTAATTTCGTTTCTTTCGCATTAATTTTGTGATTTTTTATGTTCAAAAATGTTAATTTAATTAATTCAGAATAATAATCAAATGTATTGTACAACAAAAATGTGTTTTCATATGATCTTGCAGTCTGTTTTTTGCGTTCCGCTAAATATGTCCACAGGTTTATATCACACTGAAGAGGGAAAAGTTTAAATAAAATAAATATCACTTTTAACATAGACACAGAAGTATATCTACTATTTTAATAAATATCTATAAGATAACTTATGCAAAGACTACAAATTCCTATATGGTAAATAATTCTATTTACTACACGTTGAGAGAGGTACAGATAAGGTCATAAACTTCATCCCTATATTGTTTCCGAGGGATAGAAAAACCACTTTTTAGATGACCTTTTATCAATATTTAGGACTGTTGTTTATTATCCTGATATAAAGGGTTTTCGTGGAAATTAGTAATTACAAAATAAATTGACCAAAAAACGGTAGAGATACTTTATATAGATACTTTTGTGCGTCTTTTCTAGTTCACATGGATGTAGTCGCGGACTATAGCTAGCCAAATAAATATTTTGTCTTTACCGCCATATACGTGTTAATCCATGCCTGTCACCACATGTCACAGCTGTCAGTTTAGTTTTCGCAGTAAATAATTCTTGGGAATTTTTTGAACAATTAAATTTATGCGTGAGCGTTCCCTGCGTTTTGGATGATGATGTTGTTGGTGATATATGATCTGTCTTCAAGTAACGACGAAACATTTTTTAAAGTGTTCTATACGTAAATCATAGCTTACATATGTCTATAATATGTTTATTCTTTAAGTATAGTCTATATGTATTGATTATAAAAATAAATTACTAATCTAAGTAGCTTCAAAATTAACAGTTTCTTGTTTTTCTTTATTGGTTTAAACCTATAAAGCAGAATATGAACCTATCCTACCTCTCTAAACCCAAAAAGTTCGAAACTTCATTCTAACAAGATGGATACATTTTAACAACCGATAAAGAAAAACCATCATTTTTCTGAAAACTAATTCCCAAACCTTTTCTGGAACATAAATTTAAAGTTGCTAGAGCTATTAAAACACTCCCTTTCATTATTTTATTAACTAATCAGCGAGAATGAAATACAACCGCGAATGATATCATTTATTCAGATTGAATGATTTCATTAAAAATATAAGTACGATTGCAGGATGTTTGGATGAATATTGTAGCTTATGTACCAAAATAACACATTGGCTATAGAAATACTAACTTTTGCACATGGTTTTGTCCGTGATGTTTGTTACTCAATCACGCCAAAATTACTAAACGGATTTTAATGAGACTTAGCAATATTGTAGCTTAAATACTGAAATAACACATAGGCTATAGAAATACTAACTTCTGCACTTGGTTTTGTCTGTGAAAATACATAGATTATAGCGCCATAACTAATTGCCACGGGAGATCCTGTTTTTAATCGTTTGGTTCACTGAATTTTACATTAATAATTTGTGAAAATCCTTCTTATTACTCGATGACTTTAGGAGGAGTGTTATGTTATTCAAATATAGGTATGTTAATAGAAATATATCTAAATAAGCTATTTTTAAAAAATATAAACGGGGAAGGATTAATCCGACATTTTTATTACATTTTTAAAATTGGTCCTGCACCTTATAATTTCGATGAATTACAAAATTATTTCAATAAATTAAAGCATAAGAATTTTTTCCATGCATTTCATAATTGATTTGTTTGAATTAATTTAAATCTGAATGGCGGGAAGGCAAAATAGTTTTAGAAGTTACTTTAAAGGTTTCTAAAACGGGGTTATTTCAAAGACAAAAGACCATTGAAATCTTAAAATTGTTAAATTCATTCAATAAAAGGGTGTTCTCAAACAAGTTTTAATTTTTTTAGGAGCTGATACAAAATTGCAACTTCGATTTAACTTACTTCGTTTTAAAATTGAAAGTTTTATATTATTTCATATGAGAGAGATATTAAAATAAATTTTACAGCCATAAAATTTCTGATTTTGAAGAGAAATGTATTTATTAAATCATAATTTCATATATTTAAAATTGCTTCAGTCGAGTCACGTCTAACGAACCTTTGTTGTATCTGACGGAAAAATCTGTCCATTATTTTTTAGCTGACTGACAATTCACGTATAATTTGAAAAGAATCGATACGACTTTAAATATTTTTTTAAACAAAATAAACCTCCACGTCGAATTGATTGCAATGGATCTAGTTGTTAGTAATTTATTACACAGTGTTCACAAAAAATGAAGGAGTCGAATGAGCCTGTTGTTGTTCTTATCAGATCACAATGCGCTTGTCAAAGGCTTATTTAAAGTCTTAATGTATGGTGTCAGACAGGCCTCCTGATACTTTTATTCCATGTACACAATGTGATCTCTGGTTCCAAAGTGGAAAAGATTTAAAGAAAAAAAATCCTTCTGTTTTCATTATTTCTGTTTGTATTTTCTTTAGTTACATAACCCATATCACCACGAGAAGGCTTTTGTTTCTTATTGTAGTAAATCGATTAAGTTTATGACCTCGATGTAGCAGGCTTACAACGATAAAGGTTTATTCCACCTCAAACAACGATACATTTTAGTACTATCATTGAAAAAAGGAGTAACGGTTGTTTTTACTGGGTCCATGAAAAATATTTAGCGGCAAAGGAACATAAGAAATTTATAGTTCCTATTAATACTCGAGACGACAGACGAAAGGAATTCTTTTTATTTGGTTTTACAATATTTACAACTGTATCTTATGAAAAAAGGACATTTTATATTTGAGAAGTAACATGACTGAAGTTTTACTATTTACGGAACTTAAGTTACTATGTATGTTACTTTGATTTAAACGATCTTTTTACTCAGAAAATATAATTTTCTTTTAGTAATAAAAAGTAAAATATCAGTGAATTCTAAAAATATTTTTTTAATAATGTAATTATATTAAAGTAAAAAACGTAAAGGGTGAGTCAATTTAGGGCCAAAACATAACAGGTATCTAATATCCTTTTCTTAATTTGGTCTTGTAGAAGTTTCTTAATTTAAACCTTTGATGAAGAATATTTTATCCTTTTTCTTATTAAGGAACATTTAAAATAAATCAAAATCCTTACAGGTTCAGGGCATCGGGTAGAAATAAAGGCTTTTAGAAGAGATTTGTTAATTACCATTGAGTTAAAAAAAAGTATTTTCCTATCCTGCAGGAGTCTCATGATCCATCGTTTTTAATTAATATTTCTACAGACAGTTTTTATTATTTAACAAAACACAGTTAGAAAATAACTTGTTGTCATAAAAACGGAGTAAAACACTTGGAATAGTCGGGGCAGTAAGAGGATTAACACTGTAGTAACCTTCAAAAAATACGTTTCATACTTTCTAATCATCAGAATCAAATTAAAAAATAATGAACTTGAAATATGATTTACTTTGTATATTCAATTGTAGGTATTCTATTTCGAACACACACAAAAAAGCCAAATAACATTAGAGCACCGCTAACAGTTATCAGGGCTGGATATAGGTGAGCTGTGGGGAAAGCTATATATGGTAAGCGATTTCCAATCATTTACAGAACACAATAAATATTATTATTAAAGACAAAACACTATTGCATTATAAAGCTTCCAATAATAATACGTCTAATAAAAGTATTACATATATTGTTATCCTTTAAAAATATGAAAACTTCCTTGGCTATAAACGAATTGGTTAAATCACATTTATCCAAATACGCAATGATCCCTATTAAGTGTTCCATTAAAGGTAGTAAAGTGGATTGTATTTACTGAATGGGATTTTCAAGAAAATAAGATTGGAGTGCTCGATGGAATTATCTTAAATAGGAATAAGAAAATAAAACTTGTGTGGTTTTATGAAACCACCGTAAAAGTGAAACTTTTTTTCACATTATAGACATTTAACTAAAAATTTTCGGAATAATATTCCATTAAGGGTATAAAAATTGCTTCATCAATCTTAATTTTATACTTAGAAAATGGGAATGATAATGGGAAATGATAAAAGTAGACTAGGTCTCCAATTAATATTTTTATTGAACTCTGTGTCTTAGAGTACGACATACATAATACTTAACAGTTATTTAGATGATATACACATATTAAAACACTGAAAACAATATTTTATAATCGTTGAGTCATTTTGATCCGTTTTTCAATTATTTTCAATCATTCTATTATCAATTCCATCTTCATCATGAATTTCACAGTTTATAAATGTAACCAATATTTTATGGTAACTAAAATACGTGAACAGTGACTTACATTCGATTTTTTCAATGTATCTAGTAAAAACCGCATCGATACGAGCGCCTTTCACTTTATCCCTACTCTGCGGCCGACTGTCACGCGACATGCAACACACAGACGAAAAAGTTTGAGACGATGTAATAAAAGTTTAACTTTAAAAAGTATTTATCAAGTACTTATTTCCTTCTACGATTTGAATATTATAAAGACACAAGTACTTTGATGTAATTTTTTGTTTGAACAGAAAAAAAATCTTTTATTCGATAAGACTGAAGTAACGATTAATTAACCCTCGGCATGCCTGGTAGGGAAAAATTACATGGAATTCCTGGTTGTCCTGGTGGTTGTTGTGGTTTTGGAGCTGCAAAATTAGTAACAATTAGTGGAATATATGATTTAATAATAATATTGAAGATGTTTTTTTAGATTATAAATTAAATATATTTTCGAATCAACTGTTTTTTTTTTCAATTAAAATTAAACTCCTTATACGTTTTTTAAGGTATTAACTAAGATTGAGATCTACGAACATGCAAAATCAACTAGAAAAAAAGAGATCTAAATCAGACTTTGGGGTACATTATTATACACTTCCCTTTAATCCTGCTTCAGTTAATTTAGCATTTACCATTTTTTTACTCGGGTTCGAATCTCAGTTTATGTAAATTTATTTTTCATTCTATATTTATTTAAATTGAAATAAGCTTAACGTGACTACATTAAAAAAAATAACAGCAATAGTTTTATCTTGTTTTTCTGTGAATAGAAATTAATATTAAAACGTTGTCACTCTAAAAATGTATAAATAACTTTTTTTTTTATAAAAACATAGAAACATTTCGATTTGTAAAGAACTTAATGCAATTTATATAAACGACTGTGTCCAATTTATCGGATTGAAACAAAAACTCAGAATAACTATAATTTGAGCTCAGCAGTGACAGTAGAAAGTTAAGCCGGAGCTATTTAATCCCCTGTTAATTATTATTCCTTAGCGCAGCAGACATTAATGCAGGAAAACTTTCTATACCTCTATTCTTACTAGTAAATATACAAAAGTAAGTGAATGAGAAATATTTAGTAACTTCAATGAGCTACTGTATGCATACTTTTGTTAGTTTAGTAGTATTGATTTGTTGAACTTTATGAATAAAAAAGCAAGTCTGTTTATCAGCATGTTCAAATAAATGAATAAAATATGCATATAACTTTTCTTTTTATAACTGATTAAATATTATAAATGGTTTCGTATTTATTTTTTGACAAAAAATAATGATTCATTTTACTCAAGTGAAAAGTTTTGTAATTTTACTTGCAAAATTATAAATTCAACATTCGCATAAAAAAAAAAATAGTGATCATATTTATAGACGACCAGATCCATCTCAGTTGTCCTTGATCCCGATTTACCTTAACCCAAAACTTACCTAAAGGACTAGTAAAAGTTAGTAGATATCACTATCAAGTTGGCAAACCCTGATTCTTTCGGTACCAGTGATGGCAGTATCTGATAAATCGTTTAGTTTCTATTGCAATAAAATCTAGGTTTTTTTAAACTTTAATTTATACTATCTGAAATAGAAAATACAACTTCTTTCCAAAATATATGACAAAAGTAACAAAAAAAATATGTGAGTTTATCAAAAGTATTTTAAAAATCTACTTTATGGAGTGACAAATATTTAAGTTTTAAAATTTAAAACAAAAAAAATAATTGTCAAATAGTTTCTCGAAGCTTAAATTTTATTTAATAAATAAAAATATTAAATTGTTATTACATACGATCCGTTTATATTTGTTGAGGTGGCGCCGATAGAAAAACACATGTCTTAAGAGTGAGAAACGAAAGTTTAACACATGTAACATTAAATATTCTGTTCCAAAAAACACGCAGATATGTTTGCTTGAACGAAAATGGGTGTTTTCATAGCCCCAGTAATGTAGAGGTAAATATTTCAGAAATGTTTGTAGGAACAAAACCTTGTTATTATTTACATTCGATAGGGAATTATTGTAATATTAATATCTTTTTGAAGCAACAGGCGACATTCTGTTAGCGTTATTAATTTTATCAAGTTTTAGAGTCACGATCGAAGTCTTTATTTACTTAATTTAACACGAACTTAAATAATTTAAGAAATCTGTTTTTTTTTGCATATTTTTTTTAGGATACTAACAAATACCTGTAAGGTTTTTCTTTGAAGTAGTTTCATAGAAATCTATTCTTTTGATAATGTGTAATCTAGAAATTAATACATCCTTTTATCTTTATTTGCTCTTAGGTTCGAAATGAAATATTTTATCTAAATTAACGTAATATTTTGTTTCTATTAAAATACAAACTGCTTATCACCAAATATATATATGTATATTTTTATTTTTTTTTTATCAACTTAAAAATACGTAAAAGTTAAAAAAATATATAATATTGGAACAAATAATTTAAACATTTATAAATATTTTAATCTTTTACACACAAAGTTGCCGTCACCAAAATATTAGTACTTATTGTAATTCAGATATAAATCAGCTAAAATCCTTTCGGTACTTAAGCTTAATCCGTAAGTTATATAGGGCCAAAATATTCAAGGTTTTTAATTAATAACGGAAAGTATTCTCCCATTTTAATTTAATGACTCGTTACGAATATTCACTGACGGAACAAAAGGTTTTTTTTTTATAGAAAACAAGAAATATTTTTAAAATCATAAATCATTCGTTTATTTATTTATATTCCTTAAATAATTAAAAGTTAATCAAAAATCATATTTTATATATTTTTCCACTCAAGAAATTAATTTTGTTATAATGTTTGCATTTAGATGATTTGTTTATGATCAATAGTTTCAAATAATATTTGTTTTTTAACATTGTTTTATATTTTATAATACAGGAACACGTACGGTTATAAGATTCGGCGACATACATTGGGGAGTTATGAAAACGCTTTCTTAATCGATGTATCTCAGACTTTTTTTTATTGAGCTTAGGTGAGTTAGTTTATAAAGAATTATATGTACGTTTTAATAGAGAAAAAGCATTTAAAGTAATTTATTAAATATAGCTGTCAAGTCGCTTCCTCTTGCACTTATATTAATTTCGCTGAATTTAATCAGTAACCAAATTATCATAATCGCCGTAGTGTATATGATTTAACAACTTTATTAAATAAATTGAAAAGTTAACTTAATCTTTCAAATGATGTTCAAATCTGGTTATGTTTTAATTATATTTTGCTACTAAATTATGATGGAAACATTTTAACAACCGATGAAGAAATCCTTTTTATTGTCCTAAAAATAGTTGCAGATCATTTTCTAAGAAACTGAATTTAACATACGGTCAAAATAATCTGAAGGAGCTCTTTTAGTATTTTATTAACTAATTAGCAAATGATTGCATTCAATTATAATAATAAGTTAACGACAACAACAAAAATGTCCGTACCATTTAATTATTTTAAAATCATAGTATGATTAAATAAGTCGCTCATATTTGAAGTTCGTAATTTTCTCGGCTGCTAAATATTTATAAAATTAAAATACTGTGATATTACATATAACCACAATAATCCTTAAAAAAAGGTCGGACTTAACTCAAAATTTTACCGAAATTATCTGCACGATACAGAAATCCAAAAGCACTTAAACTTTTAACCTTCACCACTAGTAGTACCAAAAAATGATTAGGTACCTTTGTATTAATTTAATTTAAATTTGTTAAGACTTAGACTGTTTTATTAGTTAGATGTGTGACTATCTAAAGAAAAGTCAAATCAGTACCGGTGTCTCAATGATTACACCTATTCGATAGTTATGAATTATAAATTTTGATAAATATGATATTGAAAATATCTATAAACATGTATAGCCATGTTAAGCTTATTTAAATGTATATAACATAGAATGAAAAATAAACGAATACCGGCAGGGATTCGAATCCCCGACCTTTGAAAAACCGACGGTAGAGCGACGGGAGGGTTTCCCAGAGATCGTGGGTTCGAATCTCCGCCCGTATCGGTTTATTTTTCATTCTAAATTCATATAAATATTAAATTATTCATTTTTTTTTGGAAATAATAAGATTTCTTCAAGCAGATAAAGATAGAACATTAGATGTTTGGCACTATAGATATTTTGAATGCGTAGAAATAACATGAAACGGGGAAGGATTAAGGAGACATTTTTATGACATGTTTAAAAGGGTATCCTGTCTCAACAAATGTATTATAAAATCCTGCTATGCCAATAACACTGAAACTACTAATAAATATACGTACTATTGTTCTGACGCTCTAGAGTCTAGAGTCTATACCAAGCAATTATCCAGTCCAATACAATGTTACCTCGATTGATTGAAACGGTTTTACTTAACATATTTTACATTGTACTTAAACTCAAATTCTAATAAAAACATTGTCTATGTGTGAAATGTATTATAATTGGTCTTTAACCACAGAATGGTACGTAAAATTGTTTGATTAATATATAGTGTTCTTTTTTTTTTTTTTTTTTTTTTTTTTTTATATGATCTAAGGCAATGCTTGACTACATTCCACCTGATGGTAAGTGGAATGTAGTCTTAGATGGTAAGTCGCATTGCCCTAGCAACCTATTCACTCTTCTCTTGAAGACACCCACATTATATTTGGCCGGAAATACCGACGCAGGCAAATTGTTCCAGTCCTTTGCTGTACGCACTAAAAATGAGGAAGCAAAGCGCTTCGTTCGGACAGGTGGAATGTCCACAACAAAAGGATGGATACCTGCCGTGCGTCGGGACGTCCGGTGATGGAAGGGGGACGGGGGAATTAACTCGTGTAATTCCTGCGCACACTCACCAAAATGTATCCTATAGAATACTGAGAGGCTAGCAATTTTACGCCTGTGTTCAAGGCTTTGGAGGTCGGCTTCGACCAGTTCGGGATCGCCTATAAGCCTCTTTGCTCGCCTCTCAATTGAGTCCAGAACCGCAAGATGAGACTTTGCGGCACCAGCATATATGTGTCCACAGTACTCTACACACGACCGGATCTGTGCTTTGTATAAAACAAGAAGCTGTCCCGGTGTAAAGTACTGCCGAACCTTCGCAAGAACGGCAAGCTTTGCTGCTGCTGCTCTTGCTCTGGACTCAATGAACCGACCAAAGTTGAGGTTCGAGGAAATCTCTAAGCCTAACAACTGAAGCCGGTCACTGTATTCCAAGGATACATTCTGGAAAGTAGGAGCCAAGGTGAAAGGGCTCCTTTTGGCGGTGAATAGACACGTCTGCGTTTTGGTGGCGTTGAACTTGACAAGATTGGCATTGCTCCATGCGGAGACTGCCTGAAGTTTGTCATTCAAACGTTGCACCATGGCTTCTCTTTCAGACTGTACTTGATCTCGACTAGCCCGAGGACTCGGCAGATATCTTTCTACAACTGTGCTGTCGTCTGCATACCCATAGATACCGGGCTTCAACAGATCATTAATGTGCAGCAGAAACAGAGTTGCAGAAAGAACGGACCCCTGAGGCACTCCGGCATTTATTGTCAAGGGTTCCGAGGAACACCCGTCGATAACTACTCGGAGAGATCTGTGGCTCAGAAAGTCCGTTACCCAGCCGATCAGACCAGGAGATATACCGTACGCTGAAAGCTTGCATATAAGGCTCGCATGCCAGACCCTGTCAAATGCCCTCGAGACGTCCAGAGAGACGGCGACCGCTTCTCCGTTCTTCTCGATGGCCTCGCCTAAAATGTGAGTAGCATACACTAGGAGGTCCCCAGTAGACCTATTACGGCGAAACCCGTACTGTCGGTCACTGAGGAGATCGTTACCTTCTAGGTATGCTAGTAGGCGCGAGTTCAATACACGCTCCATAATCTTACAGAGTATGGAGGTGATTGAAATCGGTCTGTAATTGACAGGGTCGGCACGGCTGCCTTTTTTGGGCACGGGTTGCACATTAGCAAGCTTCCAGGATTTCGGCACTATTCCAGTCATGAAAGAGAGGCGATACAGACGTGTCAGTATAGGAGACAACTCAGCTGCGCATGTCTTGAGCAGAATGGCTGGTATACCATCAGGACCACTGGCTTTATTCACATCTAAACGACACAATGTTCTCCATACCTCTTTGTTAGTGATGCGGATTTCAGGCATCGAAATACCGCAGTGAGGAAGATGTGCTGGAGAAGCATTGCCAGTGTCTAGATGCGAATTCTCAGCAAACAGAGAAGCAAATACATTCGCTTTCTCTGTTGCAGTGTGGGCCAGGGATCCATCAGGCTTCAGCAGAGCAGGCAGTGAGGGTTGGCAGAAGTTCGACTCGATCGCTTTGGCAAGAGACCAGAAAGCTCGACTGCCAGTTGGTCTGACAGAGAGCTTTTCGCCATTCTTAACGATCCGATCAAGACGAGCCTTCCGCAATGCCTTCTTGTAGGACTTGGCAGCTTGGTTAAAGGCTCTCTTATTCAAACTTACATCCGGAGTTTTGCGGGTTCGAGCATCAGCCCAAATGAGATATGCCGAATGTTTTCGGTCTTGAGCATGACCACATTCGGCATTAAACCATGGGCGAGCTTTGCCACCGATGGGTACGTCAGCAAAAGGAATAAAATACTCCATTGCCTGATGCACCACATCGGTTATAGCATCCGCGCAACTCGACGGATCCAAAGAAGAGAAGCAGACCTGCCGCCAAGGATAAGATGCAAAAAAGTGTCGCATCTCATCCCAATCTGCTGACTTGTATTTCCATACTCGCCTAACACCATGAGGTTCGAAAGCTGGTGGGGAATATGTAAACACAGATTTCACCAGACAGTGATCGGAGGTTCCCAAGGGGGAGGTGACTTCTACACGATACCTGTCCGGATCAGTTGTCAGCAGAAGGTCCAGGCAATTGGCTGTATGGCCTACCACATCTGGTACCCTTGTCGCTTGCTTCACCAGCTGAAAGAGGTCCAAGGACAACGCAAATTTCCGCGCTTCTCTTCCAGCATGGTCGGTCTTCTGGTACGGGAACAGCCAGTCCTGATGACAGGCATTAAAGTCCCCCAGAAAGACCAGCTGCGCCGAAGGGTACTGATACAGAGCCATATCTGCAGCCTCACTGAGGTACTCAAATAAACGAGTTGTCTCCTGGTCACCGCTGTGCGAACGGTAGACACAGGAATACAGGATTTTTTCGTTTCCTGTGTCCACTAAAACCCATAGGGAAGAAAAAGTGGGGTCTTCAAGGTGACGGAGACGCTGAATACAGAGGTCGTTCCGCGCGTACATACTGACTCCGGCCCGTGAGCGAAAGTTGTGCTCCAACGAGTAACCGGGATAATCCAAGTATGTAGCGCTCAAAGGACATTGTATCTGCGTCTCCGTCAAAAAGAGCAAGTGCGGCTGCTCTGTCTCCAGGTGGTGGTGGACAGCTAAAAGATTTGAGTGCAGACCCCTTATATTAGTCAGGTGCACTTTGTATGAGGAGGAGTGCAACCGCTGTGTCAACTTGTTTCTTTTTTTTACCTTTTTCATAAAATAAAATAAATAAAAGTGAATAGGGATGGGAAATGGCAGTTGAACGAGGCGGTACGTATCAAACCCGACTTCGAAATTGGTGATGTCTTGTCGCTGGGAGGCTAGCCTGGAGACTGCGGGGACGCCCGAACCCCCCCAGGGATCGCCATCGGGCCTCCTCGCCTGGTCGCCAACCAGCACGATGGAGCCACCCTGGGATTTTTCGCAGCTGGCGGGGCAGCCTTTCGTGGGTGGCTAACCCACTAATTGGGCCCCCAACTATCTGCGGGCGGCCAGCGGAAAGCCGTCGCTTCGGATCCCGCTACCCTCCTCGACTAGACACCCGACAAAACAAACACCAACTCGACGTCAACCGGTTCGCCAACGTACCGCAGCTGTTCAAACCCATTTCCCATAAACGGCTTCATCGAGCAACGTGCCGGAACACGACTATGTCGCTTTGCGGCACGACTTTGCCCGATGGGTGGTAACTTTGCCGGCGACCCGATGTTATGGTCTACCACCAAGAAAGTTCTGTGATTGGTATGTAGATTTTTTTTTTGTGTTAAGCTAATAATTAATCATGGCTTGAAATGAGAACAATTAACAAAATTTATTATTAAATAAGATCAGAAGTGCAAAAAACAATAAAAGTATGATTATTTTATTAAAACTCGTTCCTATTTCTATCTGTGGTTAAGGTAGTAGGTTGTTTATGGATTTTGTGAGCTCTCAGAGACCCAATTGATTTGTCGTAAATTATAAATTTTAAGCCATGGTTTTTGATTGAGATACAGAACACAATCCTATTTACGCTCACAGACAATTTTAAAAACTATAAAATCTATGAATATTTATCTGCCAACGACTGTCATTCCCCAGATTTTATAAAAATATCTTATACAAGCTTTGATTATTTTTTTGTCGTCTATTTCAATGATAGAAATATTTAATTAAAATTTACCTTTTAAATTACTGACAAATTCACACAAAAAATATATATAAATCTGAACATCATAGTTACAAATTGCTTATAGAGCTAAATATGTTTATTAAATCATAGCTATAAAGTTATATTTAAAAATACTTCAGTCGAGTTATGACTAACGAGCCTTTGTTGTATCTGCTGGAAGAATGTAGCATTTTTTTTAGCTTACTATTGACAAAATTAATTAAACAATATTAACCCACCCATTGCGATGGTTTTTTTGTAAATTACTTATCAAATATTTACGCATATAAAACGTACATAAAACTATAATAAAAAATAGTTGGCCAAGTCTGTTGTGTCTGTGTTCTTCTTAGACCACAACGTGCTTAGAAAGGCTTATTTCAATAAGCATGGTATCTAAATAGTCTCTCCCGATAATTTTATTTAAAGTACACAAGTAATTTATGATATGGATCCGAAGTGGAAAAGATTTAATTAAATAAATTGTATATTTCTTTCTGGGCTTAGTTGCTAATACGCCTAACTGCTGAGGCAACGGTCGTATTTTTGAATACCGGAATGAAACTATTTATTTCTATGTTAATTATTTCTGTTTGTAAATACTTTGCTATATAATCCCAGGCAAAGACCTTCGTTTTTTATTTCAAATCGTTTTAGTTCATGACCCTGTTTTAGGCTTACAACGATAAACGTTTATTCCTCCTCAAACAAGTTTTTTAAAAGTTTTTTTTGAAGTTTTTATTTTTGTGACTATAAAATGACTCTGTTTATCAGTTTGATTTGATTTATTTTTATCTGTTAACTTTCTTTAACTTAAAAATGTTAATTTTTATTTAAATATTATTGTTATAACAAGTACTGTACAATTATCTAAATCGTATTAATACAAGAAATATGGTAATAAAAAGTGCAAAAATCTCAAAAACGCATTTTGGTAAATTTTGGTTATAAAAATATTTTTATGTTTAAATTTTAGTTTGATATTTTTTTAGTGAGTTTATTTTTCTGTTCCTGTGAAAATAAATATTTTCACAATAATTATTATAACTTTATGTTGACATTATTTATACCCTATCTGTTAGATAGAAACTTTTAAGTTCATATTTTCTCTATAAGTACAGAAGTAAAGTGTTGAATAATAAACCAAATAACGAGATATGTTCATCGTTGGACAGATCTAATTTACTTTTCAATTCATTTAGCAACTTTAAATCCCTCTATACACTAGAGAGATTATGACAAGATAGTTAGTGATGGTTAACGATGAAAATTACTCAGTGAAAGAGGATTAGAATCAAATGCTTTATTTAAAAAAGTTTTTTCTCTATAAAGGCGTAAACATAGTTATTTATAAAGTGAATTAATTAACTGAGTATCAATATCTTGAGAAGGGATGAAATTTGAATATAAAAGAAATAAAAAAATAACATACGTAGAGATTCTTTAAATATTATTTTAATATGTTTGGTTAGTCCTAGTGTACGAAGGATCATTGTTAGATGTAAAACATGGTTATATATATTTTTTGTAAGTATAGTCTAATATTAATGATTTTTAACATAAATATTCTTAATAATTATTTTTTCACAAGTAGAAATGAATTGTTAATAAAGAATTCGATATAATTTTTTACAATGTTATTATATTACAGTTAAGAATGTTAAAAGTGAAATCAATACCTTATACTTTTTCTTATTAAGAAACATCTAAAATAAATAAAAATCTGTCCAGGTTCAGGCATCAGATAGAAATAAGGGCTTTAAGAAAAAAATATTAATTACCGTTAAGATAAAGAAAATTGGTTTCTTTTCCTGTAGGAGTTTCTTGATCCGTCATTTTTAATTAAAATTTCTGCAGACAGTTTTTATTATTTCACAAATCACAGTTAGAAAATAACTTGTTGTCATAAAAACGGAGTAAAATACTTGGAAGTCAAGAAGTCAAGGCAGTAAGAGGATTAACGCTCTAATAAGATTTGCTAGTCTACACCGGCAAGTAAAGACGTATTTGTTCCAAGAAGGAGATTAGTTTTTTTATTGCATGAGATTTTTCTTTATAATATTTTTTATATATTTTTTATCGGAAACTGATCATAAAATAATAATATTATTTTGAGACAATAGAAATCATTGTGTTAAGTAACGTTAACATATAATTATAATAAAGATTTATAACTAAACATGGTTTGATAAAATAGAAATTTAACCAGATTGTCAAGTAATAACGATCTTATTATAAAATCCCACAATGAATACACTTTATTTATTCGCCATACCCAACTACTAAGAGTGCAGTAATTTTAGTAGTAGGGAAAAGTTTGCACCCTCTATGTACACGCGGTTGGTGACGTAGAGAAACCATTGGAGGAAAACTTCTTGTGCCCAAAGACTTATGCTATGGACTAAATATTTTTATATTGTAATTATTTAATATAGTTTTGTTATTGTATATATTATAGCCTAAAATGTACACTACATATTATAGATTGTTATTTTTATTGTGAGGGCACATTTAGACATAAGTAAGTAGGACATTTTTTACTCCTACAAATGCCCTCCGCGTCTGAAGTCAAATAAACTAAACATCTTTCTTATTTCAGAATATGTTGTGGTACCACAAACGTAAATTTATTAGGACCCAGACAATGTCAAATAATTCAATTAATAAATAAATAATACGAAAAATCTTTAGACAATTTTTATTAAAATATAATATTAAAAAAAATACACTGGAATGTGTAGTAAATAAATTTAGATATAAAAAAGTATATTGCAAAGGTGGTCTAGTTTCAGGTATTCGAGTGCAGTCTATACAAACGGTCGTTTGAATCGGATCGAATCATTTAGCATATATTAATCATAAGCTGCTTAAATTCGTATTCGTCATCGTCGTATCGTGTCTCGTTGAAAGGAGAGATCAATCTTACGAGGTATTACTGGTGCTAAGATGATATCAATCAAACAAATACATACATATATATATATAAAGAGGATTTGAAGTGTTCATATTCAAATTTTTCTTTTTCTGGTCTGATCTACTGTATAATGATTTTTTAATAGAACGCTGTCATTACTGCAGAAGACACACTTGCTGTTACTTGTGAAGACCGTGATTTATTATATATAACGAGAAAATGTATTTACCTACTTGAGAAGTGATTATAATTATTGTGATACGTGATAGATGATGTTATTTATGAGCAGACAGAAGAAAGTGGTTCCAATCGTCCTTTTTGCCGGACCTTCAAAAATACGTTTCATATTTTAGTAGCATCAGAATCAAATTAAAAAACAATCAACGATAGCTTATCTTATTACTTAAAATACTATTTACATACATTCAAATCGATATTATATTTTCAACACACAAACAAACATTAGAGCTATAATCTGAGGCTCTCATCGTTTCTAACTAAACACTACTCAATCCAATTCACCACTAACAGGTATCTGGGCTGGATATTGGTGAGCTGTGGGGAAAGCTATATATGGTAAGCGATTTCTAATTCCTGTTTATGAAAACTTGATATTCTACATTTCTATGCATGCTACTAGTCGTTAAAAATAAAAATAAAGACCCAGTGCGTCGAGTTTTATTATACAATAATTATAAGGCAATGAATAACTTTTTTAATAATAAAATAATTTACTTAGTAGTGTATTCAGGTGAATTCGTGATATATTTACATATAAAAAAACTATATATATATATACTTTTTTTTTTCTAGATAAAGGTCAATACTCGCGTCGCCACGACAAGGTATTAGAAATTATACGGGAAGCGGTTAGTCTTTCAGTAGCAAGAGCGCGGAAGGGTATAACAACTACCAAACGATCTAATAATAGAATTCGTAAAAGAAGGCTCCTCCAAAAAATCAAAAGCGAAGCCTTATTCAATATTAGGCGCGGCTCCTGATTGGATTCTCATGATGGACACGTATGAAAAGCATTACAAAATCCCTGGGGATGTTGGTGTTTCGTCATCCAAACCGGACTTATTCCTGTATTCGAAAGATCTGAGGCGCGTGATACTTGTGGAGCTTACTGTTCCTTGGGAAACAAACATCCCAAGGGATCACACATTCAAGCTCAATAAGTATTACGAACTAACCAACGAACCGATCAGGAGTAAATTTATAGTTAGTTTGTACGCGGTAGAAGTGGGAGCGAGAGGTATAACAGCAAAATCTCTCTATAGCCTACTTAAAGATCTTGGCCTTTCTAGAACAAGCATCGGTTCATTTCTAGAACGTACTTCAAAGGCGGCATTAGTAGGTTCTTTCCAAATTTGGTTAGGTAGGGAGAGGAGTGTGGAGGGTGAAGGTGAGCGTTTTTGCGCATAATAAAGGGGCCCCTTAAACCTACTCCTGGGTCGCAAGTCCCAGGCACTGCTTGCACTCCTCTCCTTGCAACGCGATGGGCCCGGCACCCGCACGGTGAATCCATGGATTGCTAAGAAGCTTCGTCTCTCTCTATATATATACATATATATATATATCTCTATATATATAGTTTTTTATATATAAATATGTATTTAGCAAATGCAGCAGAACACAACAAATAGTATTAGTAAAGATAAAACACTATTGTATTGTAAGAAATCCATTAAAAATACGTTAGATACAAGTATTACATAAATTGTTATCCTTTAAAAATATGAAAACCTCCTTGGCTATAAACGAATTGGTTAAACAACATTTATTCAAATACGCAATGATCCCTATTAAGTGTTCCATTAAAGGTAGTAAAGTGGATTGTATTTGCTGTATGAGATTTTGAAGAAATTCGATTACAGTACTCACTGTGTTTATCTGAGATGGGAAAAAGGAAAAGAGTACTTAATGAGTATTTATTTTCTTCTAAAGTTGAGTATTGTAAAGACACAACTACATTCATGTAATCTTTTGCTTGAAACAGAAATATATATACTTTTTTCTTTTAGTTGATCATTCTAAGTATTTATTTAAAATATTTAATAAAAGGCGTAACATATTTAAAATTCTAGATGTCAATTAGTAAATATTGTTTTGTGTTAAAATAGTTTGTCTAGATACGTACTAATTTTCTTTATTTGAATATGTAGCTTGAGAGATTATGTTGTATTTAAAAAAAATTGCCGTTATTTCCTTTCCAGATAGTTATTAGGAGGGGGTATTATAGAAAAAGAGCGGTTTCAAAACAACGCACTCTAAAAAGGATACAATGAAATATTTAAATGTACCAAAAGCTGTGGCATGTAACTCAGCGGTGTAAAAATGCTCGCGTGATTTTCAACGGATTTTATCTTAGCTCATTATCTCTCATTAAGTTCTCTTTGTGTAAGCAAATTTCTATTTTGGGTGAAATAGAGTCGAGTAAAATTACTATGTCACATCAGTTTTGATGTGAATTAATATTAAAAAAGATAATAAAATTTGACGTAGATAAAGTTTCTGGAAATAATAAAGCGACTTTATTAATAAAATAAATATTTCTATTTCGTATAAAATAAAGTTATTTTGCAGTTCTAAACAACTGAGTGAATATTGACTTTGCATGAATGTACATTTTAATAATTATTTTAATAACTTAGATGGAAGTTGTGTGTAAATGCAATTATATAAAAGGAAAGGTGCTTTCTTTTTTAATAAAAACTTCTGGGCTGTGCATTTCAATCGTTTAGAATAAAACAAATTTAACCACAATCGATTAAAACAATCGCATCATATTAGTATTCGCTACTCGAAACACATGCTGTGTAGCTGTGTTGACTTTTTTATTTTAATACATAATATATGTATTATAGCTGGTTTTTGTTCAGATACTTTAATTGTTAATAACCATATTGATCAGGTACTTCAAGAAACATCAAACATGCAAATTCTGATTATCTGAAAGTTTCCATTACATAATTAGTTGATTTAATAGCAAATGCTACATTGTTAAAACCTTACCAACTCTATATAACGAAAGGGGGCGGACTATACACAGATAAGGTAATTAATAATAATAATATAAATAATAATATTTAGTAATTAAATATACAGTTTGTCTGTGTGTGGAAAAACGTCACGTTACTATCTACTATCAATTAAGCCCCGTACCATTACCATCTTTTGGGAATTTTGTATTTTTATACGCGGGTTCAAATATCTTTCCAAATCAGTTTATTTTTCATTCTTAATTTATTAAAATTTTAAATAATTTAAATTTAAATAAAAATATGCCTATACATTTTTAAGATAATTTTAGACAGCAATAATTTTATCTTGTTTTTCTGTGAATTCATATCGATATTAACATTGCCATTTTAAAAATGTATAAGTGTATTTTTTTTTAATATAAAAAAAACGATTACTTAAGTAATTAATGCAATTTATAAAAACGACTTAGTCTAATTTATCCGATTTGACCAAAGAGGTCAGAATAACTATAAGTTGAGCTCAGCAGTGACAGTAGAAAGTTAAACCAGAGCTTTTTAATCCCCTGTTAATTATTATGCCTTAGCGCAGCAGACATTAATGCAGGAAAACTTTTTGTACATTAATCCTTCCTAGTAAATATGCATAAATATGTATATGAGAAACATTTAGTAACTTGAACGAGCTACTGAATTATGCATAATTTAGTTAGTTTATTAATAATGATTTGTTGAATTTTATAAATAAAAATCTTAGTCTTTATCAGCATGCAGTAATCAAACGTTTAATACATATACTGTTAGGGTTCACACAAATATACGGCTATTATTATTTCTTTGTTACAAATTAGATCTTATAAATCTTCTGTAATTTTAATTTTAAAAAAGGTACTTTGTTCCTTCTACTCAGTTAAATGGTTCAAAAAATAAATTTAAAATGTCTTATAAGGTATTTACGTGTAAGGTATCATATTTCTTATTAATTATATTTTTTTTATCTCGGGGGTTTTAATCCATAGAGAAGTAATATATTTTTTCTTTCAAAATTATAAATTCAACATTCGTATAAAAACAAAATAAAAAAGATCGTATCTATAAATATCCAGATCAATCTCAGTCCCTGATCCCGATTTACCTTAACCCAAAAGTTACCTAAAGGACTAGTAAAAGTTACGACAGATCACTATCAAATCGCCAAATTCCAAATCTCTCGGTACCTTGATGGCAATTCCTGATACGCCATTTAGTTTCTGACGCATAATAAGTAGGTTATATTTTAGTTTTATTTATACTGTCAAAGTTAAAGCAACACTTTATAATGTGTATTTATATTCTCAGTATTTATAATGTGTATTTCTACGTATTTTAAACTATACGCTTAAAAAAATTTGATGGTATTAATGAATTACCCGCCATTTGACTCTAACATCTAAGCTAAACATTAAAATTTTGGTATATTATTGTTAAAACTTATTTAAGTGCTCAAAAATAATTTTGTTGGTTTAGTGAAAGTCAATTCAAGGTTGTTTATAATAAAATAATACATTAAATAACTTTAAACAAGACTATTATATTATTTTAATAATTATTATTGTATCATTTCTACTAATATTGTACCTACATATACTTTGTAGAAATTTTAATCTCCAAAATTCTTAAGTTTTGATTTATTTTTTCATTTGGTTGATTTCAATTGTCGTCATTGTCGTTTACTTGTTTTCCGGAATGTGACATCTTTTTTTTTATTTGGTTCACTGTGGGTAGATTTTTGTTATATTGTATAACCGACATAATCACAAAGGAGAATGTTTTTCTTTACGTACATATTATTAAATGAAATCGATTAAGGTTATGACTCTGGGATACAACGATGAAATGTTTATTCCACCTCAAACAACAATATAATTTAATAGTACTATCGTTGAAAAAACGAGCATCGTTGTTTTTACTGGGACTATATAAAACGGTAAGTAGCAAGGGAACGCACGTAATAAATGTAACGTCATGATAAAAATTTCTGGTCTTGGACTCAAGGGAAATACCTTTCATCGGGCTTTACAATAATTACTGAAACTTATAAAAAAAAATCGTGAAGATTACATTTATTATACCAGTTCGAAAGTTTAAAGGATTAATTGCAGTACAAAAATATTTACGAACAGACAATGATTTCCCACTATGACCACCATATGGCTGGATCCATCTGGATCGGTATGATAATGATCCTAAACACACCACCAACAATGTTAAATGTTTTCTTAGGGAGCAGCATATTTCCGTCTTAGATAAGCCTGTGAGTAGTCCTGATTTAAACCATATATAAAATCTGTGGTTCAACGTAAAAAAGGAAAGTTTTAAACAAACGCAACCCCAGTCATTACGAACTCTACGAAGCTATTGTCAACGTATGGAATACAATCTCCTTAGAAAATTTTATTAAATTGTTGGAGTCAATGCTACGTCTAACGCAGCCGTAACATTTTTAGAGTATCGTGACTGTTAACCCAGAGGCCGTGAGTTTAAGAAAGTACTATGTAATAAAAAATTGCAATTTGAATGCAATGAACAAAACCAATTGTACACAACGATTTTAGATTTTGTGTCTAAAAATATATTGCAAATACGTGGAAACTTTATCCATATAAGCTAGTAGTTGGTTGGTGAACATATAAATGCGAGGAGTTATTAAATAGAATTTAATAACTCCATAGATAGCAGCTTTTCGTTTAAACCATTGAAATGTAAAATCGATTTTGAGAGTGTTTGTTACAAATACGGCACCATTTTTTGTTCTTCAATTGTTTTTTTTTAATTTGCATTGGTTCTAATTTTATTAAATGTATCGTGATATTGAAATCTGTATTTAATTGATTAAAAATAAACGATATTAAGTATATTGGATTTTGTGTAAACAATAAACGAATTAAAAATTATTAATTTATGAATCATGTTAAACATTAGTACTTATATTTGTACATGCCGAACAGTTTTAAAAAGAGTTTATAAAATAACTTAGGTAACTTTTAACCTAACAATGTATTTTAAAACTGAAAACTGCAGTTCTGTTCAGAAAACCGTTGAGAAATATTTTATAAGACTATACAAAGTCATATCGCTACTTTTAAATTGTCAGTGAATAGACAGCAAACTCTAAAATAATCATAGAATTTGTATAATATCTGTATAGAAATAGTAGGCAAATTTATCTGACAGATAGATACAACAAAGACTCGTTAGTCATGACTCGGTTATAGCATTTTAAATTCATAAAGTTATTATTTAATACATATATTTTGATAAGCAATGTTAAGAATTAATTTCAATTTTTTTAGCTATTTTTATTCATAATTGTTAGTAGTTTTCTAAAGGTCATTTATACATATGTCGCAGATTACGATAGTTTAACGATAATGAGTAACTCAATTGATATCATTGTAACAGTGGGGTGTGAACGCCGTGACGTAACGAGTCACGTGATCGGAATCGTTTGGAGGGCCATCTGAGACATTTTAAATATCTGAGAGCATCGAGACTAGATGATTTTGATTAGTGTGAGCCTTACAGTCCGGACCCCTAAACAGAACCGGTGGTTCACGAAACTCTGATAATTGTATACCTATATACCTGTGATAACCTACATTTAACACAAGTAATTGTCATAATATTGTGTCTGTGTGGTTTAATTGCCTGAAACCTACGTTTCGGATCCTGTACCAGAAGACGTCATCAATACCGAACAAGCCACGATTATGCCTCTATCTCCGACAAATATATACTTTTAATCAATAAAAAGAAAAATACGTATCTTAATTTGGAACAATCACACACAATACTATAATACACACATGCAGCAATCTTATTACTAACATCTTAAGGATGAAGGTGTGATCGCGTGTATCTAGGACGTGTAGTAAGACCGTTTCAATTAATCGAGGTTACAATGTATTAGAGAAGGAAATTGCTAGGCCTATAGCATTAAACTTAGTGCAATAGGTATACCTACGTTTGTTTTTAACTAGGTTATTTGCTTATTGAATTTTCTGATACTGTTAGATGTACGTGGTTGTAAGATTACAGTTATTGTTGTTAAATTTGGTTAATTTGATGATATCGTTATACCATAGAGTGGGGTTTTATGACTAATCTTCTGTCAATACATACCATCTTTATTAATAAGCTCGTTAGGGTAAAAACATAATTGCGTTAAGCATGTATTGATTTGTGATTGTGTATTCAATTAGCGAAATGAATTTATTAGTCAAGAATTTTAAAAATAATCTAAGTCGCAAACACGTTAACGACACAATATGCTTAATCTGTGTAATCATAACATTGGGTACCTTCTCGTAATATTATTCCTTAATAGATTTAAAACATGCAATAGTAAAAAGCGTTTTAAAAACATCTCATATCCGGTTTTCTTCTAATTTTCAATCAACCAAATACAATGACTTACAAATCTTAAAATTCAAACTTCAACATTTACAAATGCTGTCTCCAAGAGTAATAATTTAAAAAGTACATTATTTTTTTATATGTAACGAAACATGCCATTTTTAATCAGTATTTTCTGAATTATAATGAAATCAGTATTTTAATGTAATTATATTTAATAAAATGATATTATGTTCAGTAACTTCCTCATTGCTAAAAAATATTAAAACTTCGTAGCACATAATTTGAGAAGAAATATCGTCTTAAGAACTTGTTTTTCTTGTTTTATTATTGCGCTGTTTTATTTATTTTTAGGTGAAAATAATATAACAAGTGTTTACTGGATCTGATTCAACATATAGCGCTGTGTCATGAAATGTAATTAAAAATATATAATACAATGGAGTGGACTTATTTAGGAAAGAGAAGATAAAATTCTACAAAATGATCACAAATACACATTGTCTTAAAGGTATTAAAGTAAGTACTTACAGCATCCCAAAATTGTAAGAGTAATTGAACTTGGTGAACAAAATAATAACAATAATGTAACAAAGCGGTACATCGCAATCTCCACTAAAATCAGTAGAACAATGGCCTCAGATAATCCACTTGGCAGTTTGGCAAAACGACAACGATACCTACCTGTCTGAGTGTGTTGAAGTTTTTGTCTAGTTTAAAATAGTCTTGCTTGAAACATATATTATAATTTATATGTTTGATTTAATAAACTACATTACAAAAAATATTCTATATTTTAAAATAAAGGATACCTATTCTATATGAGTAATTTAAAGTTCAAAGAAAGCAAACAAATATTTGGAGGACGCAACTTTTTTATTTTGTAAGAAAAAAAATATTTTAAATTTCTTTACCAACAAATCTTATAAAAAATACCAATAAAATTTGGTATTTTGTGTCAAGGAACCTCTAGCATTATACTTGCTTGAAACCTTCTTAACAACGAAGTCAAAGGAATGCCTTTCTTTTGACTAAACAATAATTACCAAACCTTTTCTAAAGAACGTATTTTGTTCAAAAGGGTAAGGATGCCAAGGGATATCCCTAAATTAATACTTCGATCAGATTGTTACCTTTTCCTTTCAAATATTATTTCTTCTAAAATTTGTTTATGTTATAGGATACTATATTTTAGTATCCTTTTCATAATTAGTGCTAGTAGGCAAATTAAGTTACATATTATTTATTAGTTACCTTTGAAACATTATTTCAATAAAAATAAGTATTTAATTTGTATAAATATTTAACCAGATATTTAGAGATGGTGCTACAGACAGTATTCATATTATTTATTACTTCTAGTATATTTTGTTTTGTATTATTTAAATAGGTTTATAAAAATTGTTATGCTAAAATTATACTGTTATGTGTTGCAGACGATTAAAGTAATTGTTAACAATTAAGCAATTTACTTTTTATATAAAAGGTTTATCAAAAACTAAGGTATGCTTAAGCACATGTAAAGAGATAAATTCCTGAAAGTACTATATAGTTGAAGGTAGTATTGTTTATATTTATTTATTTTTTTCTGCAGACCAAAAACATTAAAAAACAATACAACTGAAACTTATAAAGCTTTAAAAGAGGTGATGCCTACAGAATCCTATTAAGAGATGTATTTCATTAAAAAATAATATTTGCTATATTGTATTTTTAGAGATTTAATAAAATTATGTTGAAGTGGAACATTAGACAATAATGTCGCTCGTATATCACAAGTAAACCCGTGTTTAATTTCATTAACAATTAAAAGAATTGGACCAACGCCAAGTAACAGTGTCCAATGCTCCGTTGTGACGTATACGTGATTTTGATACAGTGATTTATAAAATTTTAGCATAAGCTATATAATGTGCTAAATAAAATTGCTGCAACTTTTACTTTAAAAACACCTTTCTAGTAATAGTAATTCATAATTTTAAAGTATAACCAACCTAATTTTATCTATATAACTTAGATATAACTTAATTTTATTTATAAAATGATTTTTGAATGTTTTAAAGATGTATAGTTTTCACTGCAAGACCCATGTCTCAGTCAAGCATACATCTATGTTAACATATAATGTCAACGATTTGTAAAATAGAGGAAGTATAAAAATCCTCCTTGTGATTATAATATTAAACCCATTAAGCGATAACACATGGAAGTAATTCAAAATTTAAATAAAGTTCAACTAAGTTTTCTTAACACCACTTAGTTACGTGGCAAAAGCTTTTTGGTCCTCGCAAATAATTTCATGTTATCCTTTTGAGAGTGTGTTGTTATGAAAACAGGTCTTTACACAGAATTTCCGCATCCATTTACTGGGAAAAAAAACATATGAACATTTTATTAAAAGCAACACGATCCTTCAGCTACCTAAACCAAATGTTTAAAGTAGCGTAAGAAAAAAATTAGAAGAATTTTAAAGTACCTACTTACATTTTGATGTTCGTACTTAGACAATTTTATGAAAGTAAAGATAATATTGAAACTTAAAATAACTCTGAAACCGATTAAATCTCCTTTTCTCTATGCTCAAACTGAAAATTAATATTTTGATAAATATCAATAACGTCCATAAGGCATAAAAATAAGATTGAGATAAGAGCATACTAAGTATCATTATTCCGTATTTCGGTATCAGATGATTACAACGAGTACTTCTATCCTTTTTCTAGGATAATGTAGAATACAATTTAACAAATACAATCCTCTTCGCTACTTTAAATGGAACAATCGAAATTAATTTGAACATTGAATATATGAATGAAATGGAACTTGTAATATAAGTTATAAACTAATATATAATAATTGATTGTATATCTTTGGAGCAAACATTTTTATATTTTTTATAAAACATTTATGATAAAATAACTTTCCTGAGGATAATAAATCATATTTTCAATAGCCGTCGTTCTCGTTTAATAATAGTGAGCTGTTATTGCTGCAAAAACCCATTCTCGGTATGTAGTTAAACAACATCTGAATTTAAAATTCCATTTCCGAGTACGTGATCATGTAAGTAGCGATCCGGATTCCGGAGGAAGCCTCTTTGTTTTGCATTTCAGTTCCGGTAGCTTATTTTGCCTTCCCGTTTCCTTTGTTAATTAACAAACTTTTTCTTTACAAGTTAATCAGTACTTTTTGTTGTTGCATTTCTGTTATTTTATAAGGGACATTCTAATTCATTAAGCTCTTAATTCAATTGCTGATTGTTATGCATAGTGTTATCAAAAATAAAACAAACAGTCACATTAAAGCATTCATTCATTAGATGAATGGTAATCGCTTATCATTTACAACTTATACCATATCCCGCCTTGATGAATATTGGAGCTTTTTGTTTTTATTCATTAAATATAAAAGATGGTTTGTTCAATATTTAAAGATAACACCCTCATAAAAACATCTTAAAAACATTTTCGCTTGCATGCTAAATTATAAATATTACTAGCGGACCCGACAGACGTTGTCTTGTACATACGTCTTGAATTTAAAAAATTCGAACTATAAAAAAATATATATACTAAAAAGTTATCATAATATCTAACGTCATTACTTGTATATTTATCACAATTCGACCAATCGATACCGTATGAATGTGTAAATAAAGATTTTTTGTTTGAATAAACGAATTTGATGTCCTAATTTTTTTTTTAAGTTCACTTTTTACGCATCGAAGCACGTATCAGGCCGCTAGTCTAGCGACTAGTATATTAACAATTTGATTATTCTGTTATCTAAATATAACAACTTTCACAGACAACTTTATCTTTAACATTGTTAAATTGATTTATCACTGGAAAAAGTCTCTCAGTTTTTTTAGTTA
This sequence comes from Napeogenes inachia, assembly GCA_959347355.1. Lineage (NCBI taxonomy): Eukaryota > Metazoa > Arthropoda > Insecta > Lepidoptera > Nymphalidae > Napeogenes > Napeogenes inachia. The sequence continues at coordinate 5,172,554 of OY365792.1, forward strand.
TGAAATGTGCTGAAAATTATAATGTAATGTAGCGTGTTAGGGTTCAATTTTATTGTTTAATGCTTATTGAGTATTTGATTGAAGATAACCTGCTAGTTACATCCACTGCAGTATTCACTCAAGTATTTGAAGTAAATATGATGATAAATTTTACAAAACATTTAATGAAATTAATAACTATTAATTTATTATTTTAATTAGTAGTTATTGGAATAAAAAATATATTCAAAGTCAACAATCTTGTTCCTGATAACATTTTTATACCCGTAATAAATATTGAAGATGCCTACGTAAATTCCTCCGAAACGATTTGAAATGATAAAACGTATTTTTCAAAGGTCCAGGGAAAAGGACATTTGGAATAACCTCCTTCTGCCGCTCATAAATTACATCATCTATCACAGATCGCGATGTTCTCAAAGGCTCCGTAAAAATATTCTAGTGTACCTTATCTCTTGGTGATAAGATTATTTTTACGTGATTTTTTAGTTGTAATAAAACTTATCTGCAGGACTTACAAACTCTTCGTGCACAAAAGATATGATCGATCTTCGTTTTTGTAAGTGAGACCATAACCACATAAATTATCTGAACGACAGATTTTGTCCATATTTAATAGAATATACCTTACAAATTGTAATTTTAATTTTTACAAAAACTATTGATTGATTAATATTGGGTTTCGGGGCCTGTGGTGTAAGTTGCAAATGATAAGCAATTACCCTTGATCTAATAATTTAATGCTGTAATGTAACTATTTTTTTTAGCAATATTATGCATAACAAACAGTAATTGAATCAACATCTCAATGAGTTAGAATATAGATTACAAAACTCCTTTGAGAAAATATATCATTATTATCCCTAAATTAGAAAAATGCAATAAATAGATCCAACAATTCCTATTTATATCTCATCAAACTAGTTAAAACTAAAATGTAAGATTAATAAAATAAAATAACTTTTTTTCATATCATAATATTGCATACAATATTTAAAAGTAATGCACTATAGACATAAACAAAAATATAAAAAAGAGTAACAAATTGATTGTGTGTGTGTGTGTGTGTGTGTGTGTGTGTGTGTGTGTGTGTGTGTGTGCGTGCGTGCGTGCGTGTGTGCGTGCGTGCGTGCGTGCGTGCGTGCGTGGGTGTTTATTGTACCATTATACATTATCGAAACTAGTACAAACAGCATCAAATTACGATAAGCTTTGCAAAATTGATTCTGTTTCTTAATAATTTAATATTAGTAGCCATGACCTATTTTTTTAATCTCCTTATATTTTTTATCGTAAAAGTTAATTTTCTTATTTATTTTATTGTATAAATCTACTGGCCGTTATTTATATTATTTGTTAGCGAATCTTGTTATAGTTTTGGAGTGTAAAGGTTAAGACATTTTTTTTTCTTCTGTAAAATTACAGAGGAAAAACAAAATGGGATCGTATGGACTTTGAAAGTCTTATACTTCTGTTATACTTTAAAGAAACCTAAATGTTAGTTATTATCGTAAATGTATTTATTGTTTTAAATATTAATTCGATTATTCATTAGATAATTATTTTAGCTTAAGCTTACGCTACAAACTTATAAGTCACTGGCACGTAACTGTAACGAATATTGTTCTTAACTCGTCACGACGGAGCATTGGACACTGTTACTTGGCGTTTGTCCAATGTTCTTAATGGTTAATGAAAATAAACACGGGTTTACTTGTGATATACGACTTTCATTATTATGTAATATTCTATTTTAACATATTCAATATTATGATTTTTGATTAATGTAATTCAAAAAATAAAATTTAATATTTGTCTTACTGTAATTGACTGATTTTATTAAATCTCTATAAAAACAATTCAGTAAATATGCAATATTTTTAAACAAGATTCTGTAGGCCTTCTTCTTGTTCATTCTTTTAAGACATCATAAGTTTCAGTTGTATATTTTTTAATTTATTGTTTTGAAAAGAAAAAAATAAATATAAAAAGTACTGCTTTAAATTATAAGTAGATTTTAAGGTTAAGAATTTCCTTTGTAAATCTGTTAATTGTGTTTCTTTTTTAATTGCCAAGATGGCCGGCCGATCTGAGTCTGCCTGCGCGTTACAGTAGAGCTTTTTATCTTAAGTTATTCTTAAGACAATTGTTGAGCCAGTCAATTCTAACAGTTTATTGTTAAGCTACAATTTACGAGGAGAAATCTACAGTTACAATTTCTTATCTCCGTTTAATGCATATTCAATACTGCCAAATTTGCAAAGTTTAGGTGTTTCATATATTTGTCCGCGGGAGATGACTTGTCTATTTTTAAAGTATATATTTACTTTTAAATCCTTCTTACAATTATAGATATGTAACTGTTACTTTATAAACACTAAGTAACGTTTTCTAGCAATATGAAAATTTTGTTTGTATAGTAAAGATTTTAAATAGTAAACAGTTTAGTGTCTTTGTGAGCAGTTCCAGCAAAGTGTTTTAATGAATAGAACGTCTGTCATTATTGATTCCTTTGCAGTAAGAAAGTTTAATAAAACTTATTATTATTATTTATATCAGGAACAGGTTTCTAATAAGTCAAAAAAATAAATTATGAAGAAGCAAAACTCCTGAATTCAGTTTCCAGAATTCCAGTTTTATATATAACTGCATTACTTCTAAGTAAAAATATGTAACCCCTACTTGACCTGGCCGCTATCGGCTTGAAATCTCATTACTGCGTTAATCCTGTTATAGTCCCGACCCTTCCAAGAGTTTTACTCCATTTTTATGATAACAAGTTATCTTGTAGTTCTATATTGATTTCGATTTCATAATGATGATTTTTCGACACAAGTTATAGATTCGTTTTATTAAATCTAATATTTAAGAGCGCGGAAGGGTATAACAACCACCAAACGATCTATAGAATTCGTAAAAGAAGGCTCCTCCAAAAAATCAAAAGCGAAGCCTTATTCAATATTAGGCGCGGCTCCTGATTGGATTCTCATGATGGACACGTATGAAAAGCATTACAAAATCCCTGGGGATGTTGGTGTTTCGTCATCCAGACCGGACTTATTCCTGTATTCGAAACATCTGAGGCGCGTGATACTTGTGGAGCTTACTGTTCCTTGGGAAACAAACATCCCAAGGGATCACACATTCAAGCTCAATAAGTATTACGAACTAACCAACGAACTGATCAGGAATAAATTTATAGTTATTTTGTACGCGGTAGAAGTGGGAGCGAGAGGTATAACAGCAAAATCTCTCTATAGCCTACTTAAAGATCTTGGCCTTTCTAGAACAAGCATCGGTTCATTTCTAGAACGTACTTCAAAGGCGGCATTAGTAGGTTCTTTCCAAATTTGGTTTGGTAGGGAGAGGAGTGTGGAGGGTGAAGGTGAGCGTTTCTGCGCATAATAAAGGGGCCCCTTAAACCTACTCCTGGGTCGCAAGTCCCAGGCACTGCTTGCACTCCTCTCCTTGCAACGCGATGGGCCCGGCACCCGCACGGTGAATCCATGGATTGCTAAGAAGCTTCGTCTCTGGTCAATCAAATAAAGTTAAGCTTACAATGTTTGAAACAGTTCATTTTTTTTTGAGTAAAAAACATATATTACTAAAAATGCATTTAAATAAAAAGGTTTTAGTAATTATTGTACGAAATTATTTAATTAACATGAAAGATATGGTTCCCTGTCTTAGGCAGTGAATGAATACCTGTTAGTAAATTCAAACCTACTGGTTTCCAGTTCACCACTAGTTGGGGCCAAAGACTACCATTCCTACTTAGAAATGTCTTATTCTTTAGTTATTATCATGTAAATTAACTTAACGGTTATTATATATAATAAAACATGGACCGCATTTTAAAAATTTTGCAATTACATTAACAAAATATTATTAAATTAAATGACGAAATAAATTTGTCTTTACTGTAATTCAGCTAAAAAGTCATTCTACTTCTATATGCTTTGGCAATATTATTAGGCTTAAATTTGTGGGCTCTTCATAAAAAAATATTATGTTATATACCAAAACATGACAAAATAAGTCAGTTCGAACTAATTCTCGGAAGCTTGAAAACTTGTAGAAAATTATAAAAAAAATCCAAACACATAGCATTTATTCCCAAAATGCGTCGAAGAAAAGCTTTAAGAAATCTTTACAAAATTTACTTTTAACAAACGTCAAAAAATCCGAATGTTGTAATGAAGTTATTATAATACCGTTTTTTTTTTAAATTACAATCCTACCTAAGGATCGTTTTCATCCTAGAGCAGTACGAAGATATAGCCTTAAGTATTTTTTCTGGACATAGACTCAGATCTTATGTATTATGTTACAGTTATTAGCTTTACCCTATGTTTTTATTTAACTTACTAATCGCTTATTGCGTTACCAAAAAAATCTTTATTTGGTTTGCACCCTCAAAGTAAAGCTTATAATTACTAACTATAACTAACTCTAACTTATAATTTATAAGTTGAATGTCGGTCATTAGGCAATCATTAGTTTTATAATTCTATGATTATATTGTAGCATCTGAAGATTGATATTTATTTAAAAACGACATTTTAGAATCATTATTTTTTTTCTGATATACAATGAAATTTTCAAACTCATGAAGACATACATATAGCTTTTCATAAACACTTTACAAGTAACGTGTAACAATATTAATCCGTAACAACTTATAATTTACGATCGAAGTTTGAACATCAAATAGAGTCACGTAACATTAAAAGACGAGGGCATAGTTGTTATCGAGTTTTATCTTTAGAAGAGTATATGCCCTGCCCTTTATATAGATAATTATTATGAGATATATGTAATCCTTCCGTAATTAATAATACAAGAAAACACAAAATGAAATGATATATTGTTCATGACGTGTACATTTTAATTAAATTTCTAGAAAATCTAAAGCATGAGCCTTGAGTAAGTTTTGAACCGGACAAAACTGGTCTCTCAAATGCTCAGAGATGCTCAGAGAGTTGCAGATTCAAATTCATCGCAGATCAGATCAAATTTATTATATAATTATTTTATTATGAATATATTTATAATATTATGAATGAAGTTCCCAGTATTATTTCCCGAACGAATGATAATAAATTATTAGATTTTGAATAGCTTTAAAACACTGCTTCTGGATTTTAGCTTTTATGTTATACTAACCTATATAAATAAATGTCTTTAATATTATTTTATTTCTTTCTTCTTTATTGTTCTAACAAAATGTTACAATTGGCGGACTTAATGCTAGGTAGCATTCTCTAACAGTAAACCTTGGGGATGTACAGAGATTTAAAAAGACTTATTATTTGGGTTACACTTAATTATAATATTCTTAATCTTTTGTTTGGTAATAAACATTGAGTAAATATTAGTTACGACGAAAAGTCAAAGTTTTATCAATCACACAGGTGTCAAATTTAGTACAAATTTAGTACTTCGCGTCATTTAAATAAAAATGAGGTTTAACTTGGCGGTAGTCAGAGTTTACATAATTACTCTAAGTTAAGTCAAAAAGGTATTATACGTACTCAGGCTTGATGCCTGTCTTGATTAAATAATGCATTTCAAATTACCATAAATCAATCGTAGGTTTCACCATAACATTATATTGTTATTATTAAAATCTATTATTATTAGTGTATATAACGCTAAGCAAGCAAAAAAATAAACGGTTTTTGTAAACAAGTAATCCCTTAAATAAGTTTGTAATCAATATAAAGAAGTTGCATCAAAACTTCTGTATCAATTGTTATGATGAATTAGATTAGATGATTAGATTAGATTACTATCTAATTTAAAACAAAATTACTATCTAATTTAAAACAATACTTGGTAGAATGATGTATCCATTATTTCACTACAGTAATTGATTTTGTGAAAACATTTTGTTCTAAGTGTATTAGATTAATAGGTTGCACATAGCTACGGAACCAGCCTTCTTACAAATTATGGAATATTTGTCTGTCTAGGTGAAAATAGCACCCACAAAGTGTTCTTATCCCTACCCCAGACGGTTTCTATATATAGGTACTCGTATTATGTTATAAAAGAATCGTTGTAAACTATTTTTATTTCAAAATAAAATCCAAATCTAACAATAATTACTACATAATTATCTAACTCAATAATATTATTAATTTTAATGTTATACTTATACTCATAAAATTATTATAAAATAATATTCAGTCCAAAAGTAGTTTTATTTAATTAAAACATGACTTTTTTATTCATATAACAACGATGTAACTTAAAAGTTTTATGAAACTACGGGTTCGTATTCTCTCAAACTATTCCAGTTATTATTACGAGGGTCCATCAACTAATTATCCAACTTACACAATAAAAGGGCTATTAGTTCTCCTCTCTAATTCGGAGATTTTTTTTAATAGGAAAATTTATTAGTGCAAAAAGTTAATCAGAGATTAACAATAGTTACAAAGTGCAAACCTTAAAAATGAGGCACTTCCTTTCCAAGTTCCAAGACTAAAAATGTTTAGTCTTGTATTAGCTTTTATATTATTTTAGATAATATTACGTCTTAAGGATTAATTTGTCGTTGGTCAAATTTAATAATTAATACTTGATCAGCTTGAACGAAATTTTATCTTAAATAAATACATATAACAAATCAAGCGTTCTCCCTTTAAATCATTAGATGGATGAAAATCAACCGATTTAAGAAAGAGGAGTTACACAAAACAATTACAAATAAGGGGTATTAAAAGGTATTACTTCATCCCAAACTTGTAAGAGTAATTGAAGTTGGTGAACGAATTGATAATGTAACGAAACGGTACATCGCAATCCGCAATCTCCACTAAAGTCAGTAGAACAATGGGCTCATATAATCCACTTGGTGGTTTGGCAAAACGACAACGATAGTCTACCTGTCTGATTGTGTTGAGGTTTTGTCTAATTTAATCTTGCTTAAAATAAATTTATATATGTAATTTAATAAACTATAGTAAACATATAATTCTATATGATTAAATGAAGGATACCTACTATTTATGAATCATTTAAAGTGAAAAAAAGTCGTCAATTAAGTTTTTACATAACACATAATTAGTTTATTCAATAAAGGCAGCGTCTAACAGACTTTTAGATATATCTATATATACTAATATATATATACAATTTTCGGTTCCCAACAGGGATAGGAATGTGTGTGATGAGCATAGATGTATGTATGTCTGAGTTTGGTCGTTTATTACATATATTGATAATGCGTATTTCTATGTATGTGTATCGTTGTCTGAGACCCTAAATACAAGCAAATAATTTGCTTACTTAAAAGTTAGATCAATGTGTGTTATCTGTAGCACCGTCTTTAACATCTTGTTATATATTTGCAAAAAATAAATACTTATTTTCATTTATACAATATTTAAAACGTTTAAATTATAAATAATATATTTATTTTAATTTGTTTTTATAAAATTAATTATGAAAAGATGGTTTATTGCAGTATCTTTTGACAAATAAAATTTAGAATAATATTCTTAAGGAACATCTAACAATCTGATCGAAGTATAAATTAAAGATACCCCTTGACACTGAAGATCCTTTTTCGGGAACAAAATAGGGTCTTTAGAAAAGGCTTAGTAATTTCTGTTTAGTCAAAAGAAAGGCATTCCTTTGACTCCGTTGTTAAGAAGATTTTGTCATGCAAGTGTAATAAAGGATTCTTGGCATACAACAACTAATCTATTGATATTTTTATAAGATTTGTTATAGAAAATTTATAAAATATTTTTTTGTGTTTCGTAACAAAAAACAAGCATCCTCAAACTTGCGTCTCTATACTATCAAAATAGATAAGTGTTGTTCTTGCTGGAGATATGCTTTACTTTACGCCTTTGATTTTTTATATCATATTCCTGCATTTATATTTTATAAATATAACAACGATTGGTTTTCATTTTCTTTTTTGTTGACAAGATGCCCAAATTTGTTTTTGCATAATATACCAGAATTATTTGTTTTGCTTGCAGCTATCGCTACCACGTCATTTGATTTATTTTAGACACCACGTATATTATTTTCAGGTGAATCTAACACGAGGTAAAAGTTAATGAATGTGCTAATTATTGTATAAAGAAACTTATATATTTCGTAGCTTTGCTTTGGAGAGATATTTATTATAATATGTATTTATAATGACTTAACAAATTAGACACAACACACATAATCAATTCCTAATAATAACATTAATAACATTCGATTATTGACCTTTTACAAAAGATCTAATAGGTAATATCCTGATACAATACTATACGATACAATATGGATGTCGTTGTAAATCTACTAATAGTTATTGAGCCAGTTCTTAAAAAAAATATTTGAGACTGAATTATTGCTTACATTAAATAGACTATATTAGAATTTTGGACTAAATATGTCATATCAAATGTCGTTGTCTTTGTAATTGTCTGACCATTGTTTTTTTCAGTAAAATTCTAAAATATATTTTATGACGCCTGAGTTATACCTTAAATATAAGTTATGTGTAACGTATTTTAAAAAGATGTGATTTTTTCTAATTTATGAAATTGGGTTCGTAAATTTTTGTATAATTAAAACCTTATTTAACAAAATGTTAAGTTCTAGGTTAATCATTTAAGTAATTGACAATAATTTTGATCAATACCTCAGGGATAAATTAAATACTTATTTTAATAATTTACTAAATAGGAAGTAAGTTAGATCAATTTTTTTTTAAAAACAAAATTAATATATTTTGTCTTTTTTTTTCTAAATTATACATAAACGCACAGATTATTTATTTTCAGCAATTCCTTTTATAACATCGGAATGCAATGCCCTCATGTTTACTATTCCTTTTCAATATTTATAACAGATCGTTAAGGTATAGCCACCGACAAACCAACTTTTAAATTACTGTTGCTTAAAAATTATTTAAAAAAACTTGCTTAGAGATAAGCAATTCACAACAGTGAATAGCTTATCTCTAAGCAAGTTTTTGTTGTTACATTCACTACTTATACATCCGTTACTTATTTTACTGAGTTTTTACATATTATTACATAACATAGAAATATTTTGCCGAACATAAGTAATTGGCAGTTGGTTGATTTTTATTAATATTCATATGGTTCAATTGAAGACTTTGAAATAATTATTTCGTTCACGTACCATATATAAAATGTACAAGAACGTTTAAGACGACAATAAATAAGCTAGATTTTCTAAAAGATTACTGGACATTGCGATATTACGGTTCCTAGAAAAGAGAAAATATTTTTTATCAAATAGTTTTGCATTTAGACCACAAGCTTATAAAATTAAAATTACAAAATAAGTATAGAATTACTTACTTTTAAGCTCAGAATTATATCATAAAACAACAAATGTAACTAGAACTTATGAAGTTTTCAAACAAAATAAGGTCTAAAGAATCTTACTTAAAGATATGGCACATTTAAATAAAATTTTTAAGCTATACCGTATTTTACGTTGTTCCGGAAAATTGCAGATAATCGGTTAATTACATCACAATTTAGCACTACCGAAACTAAAGTTTTAAAATAATCATAAAAAGTAATTTTAAAGATGAACATTAAATAATAATTATGATAGTATATCACAAGTAAAGCAGGGTATAATTCCATTAACAATTCCACAGTTTGTTCAGATAATACCTCGCGTAAATTCAAGCGAGCATTTTATCACCGTTTACATGCCAAAGCCTTTTGCTGCACTGAAATATTTCATTTCATCCGTTTGAAGGTGCGTTTATTATGGAAACAGGTCTTTTCACAGAATTTCCGCTTTCATTTACTGGGAAGGAAAGCAAAGCTATATGTTTAAATTGTTAAAATACCGTATTAAGAAAATGAAGTAATAGAACTTGGACATACGTATTAATTAATTTTAGTACTTAGGTAATTGAAGTGAGACACAAATAATATTTATTAAATATACTGAAACATTTGAAAGATTATATAAAATAAAAAAAAACATAATAAAAACGAACGAAGGAGTATTTCTGGTTTATATATTTATATTTATAAACTAGAAATACTCCTACACGCAAAAACTACTTGCCGGAGTTTGATAAAACTTAGAACGGGTACGTTTTATTGAAATCGGAATATATGCCAGTCTATCATATATCTTCGGAAAAACCAAAATTATAATTTTAATTCAACTTTTTTGATGCAAAAACTTTTCTTCATTCTCATACATTACTTGTGTGCAGTCATCCCAAATATCCACATGGAATGTAGTGAAGTACGTCTGAATTTAATATTCCATTTCCGAGTACGTGATCATATAAGTAGCGATCCGAATTCTGGAGGAATCCCCTTTGTTTTGCATCTCATTTCGCGGAGGTAATTTTGCTTTCTTGTTTCCTTTGTTAATTAACGGTCTTTTTCTTCCGCAAACAAGGTTTACGGTACTTTTTGTGTTATTTCGGATAATGATAGCAATTCTGATTAATAATTAAAAACTGCAAACTTCTTTGTATAGTTTATAAATGATGAGTTTTAATTCTACATCTATGTAAAGTTTTAAATACATAAATAATTTTGAATAATCTTCACTGCAATTTTAGTTTGAAGTTTAGTTTGAAGTTTACCTTTTTGTAATTACTTATATGTGTTAACAATGAAAAAACATGAAACACATAACGCACAACGTAATTTCATCTAAAATGAGATAAAATCTAAAACATTCTAGGAAATTTTACATGATTTTAAATAACAACGATGTATGTCGCATAATCCGAATAATTTAAATTTACGTTAATTTCATTTGTTGTCACATATTATTAATTCGTATGTATGCTGGCTCGATAGGGATATACAACCCTCTCTCAGAATAAACGTAAAGTAGTTTAATCTACGACTCCCACGGGAATGGAGAGAGCCGGAGTCTTTTTCTTTTATTTCTTAACGTCACTAGGACGGATGAAGGATCCATCCTATTTATTCATAATTTTATAGAATAATGTTTGAAAATATTATAATTAGGAAAGTCTACCCTTAAAAATATTAACGACATTTATTTCAAATAAGTAACCTGTGAAATAAAAGCCTGCAGCATTTTTTTAAATACTTGCAAACTACTTCACTCATACCAAAAAAGAGTTTAAAATGAAAATCTCATCAACGCGAGCAGGATTTGAATTTACAACCTCTGACCATTCAAAAGGACAGTTGTGTCCGGTTAAAACATTGCTCAAGACTCATGTTTTAGATTGACTGGAAATTTTATTGAAATATAAGTAATCATAAGAAAGAAGTCATGCATAATGTATAATTTCATTTCATGTTTTCTTATACTATTAATTACGAAATGATTACATTAATCTCATAATAAATGTCTATATAAAAACAACAAGGGAATATATTCTTGTGAAGATAAGAATAAATAACAACTATGCCCTCGTCTTTTAATGTTACGTGACTCTATTTGATGTTCAAACTTCGATAGTAAACAATAAGTTGTTAAGGATTAATATTGTTACATTTTACTTGTAAAATGTTTTTGAAAAGCGATATTGATATTTTCATAAGTTTGATGATTTCATTGCATATCAGAAAAAAAATATGATTCTAAAATGTCGTTTTTAAATAAATATTATTCTTTACACGATGCATATTTTCAAGGAATTTTAAAACTAATGGTTGCTTAGTGAATAGTGCCTACGAATTTTAAAGCTAATGGTAACCTACATTCGACTTATAAGCTTTTAAATTTATGAGGGTTTATACCATCTGAACATTTTTTAATAACGCAATAAGTGAATGGTAAATTAAATCTAGGGTAAAGCTAAGTACTGTAACATAATACATATCTAAAGCACTGTGCAGAATAAATACTAGTCTTTGATGAACTGATTTGATGAAATAATAGTCTTTGATGAATTGATGAAGATGAATGAATGAGAAGTAATGGTTCTAAAAGATAATATTGGTTTGGTTTGACGGTTTGATCGCCATTTTCTTATTAAGCTATAAAGAAAATAAAAATATCTGATTAAAATTTTAGATTTTATGTTGCTCAAGAATTATAATATTTATTTATCAATAGTAGGATAAAAAGGATTTTTAAATAGGATGGTAAAATTATTTATTATAATACTTTATTATAATACTTTTTTTTGACACTCTCCTAAAGAAAATATTCTACTTCATACAATACTTATATATTTTATCGGAAACCTGTGAAGGATAGAAATATAATAAGTTTTATTGAAGTAATAATGAGCTCTACTCATCAAACGTGCTTATACGATACTCCCATTACAATTAATAAAAAAAAAATATAAGAATGTATATATTATAATATGTAATAATATGTTAGAAAACAGATCAAAAGGGACTTTAAAAAAAAAGAAGTAATAGTACACATCGTTCAACAATAAATTTAATTAATTTATAAGAATCTAACAATTTAGATAACTTAAATTCTACATAATCACGAATAACTATTACCGGTAAGATAAGACAAAGACAAATTTGTCGCGAAATATATTACGACCGCACAACGTATCAAAATCACTACTAAACGCCCTAAAAAGAGCTCTTGACTAGTGTTAACACTCGCCTAAATACCATTTCTCCCTCCACTACCCTCATGACTTCCAACAATATATTCATTTCATTATATTTAAATACATTGCATTCAAACAAATGAATTTGCATAATTATAATGCAGCAAGTTATATATGTCAATCCATATAATATACAAATGCAAGAAATCTTGACTTATCAACGCTCAGTCCACACCTTCCTAGAGTAAAAGTTTCTACAGTCAGGTCAATGTTTTTAGTACGTTAAGAAATACTTAGGTTAATAAATAACTGACGTTGTCATAAAGGGTAAGATATTGTTTCACGGAAGCTGGTTTTTAGAACGAAAAGGCCAAGTTTTAACAATCACAAAGATGTCCAATTAAGAACTTTGCGTCATTTAAGCGAATATGTGTTTAAAGCTCGCGGGTAATCAGAATTTGCATATTTACTCGAAGATAAGTTAATCTACGATGGAAGTTTCTCTGTTATAAGATTGTTTTTGCTATAACTAGGTACTTCTGCTTGATGCTTCTGTCTTCTTCTAGAATTTGATTTTATAATACATTTTAAATCAATATAAAACGAATTACGAAAAATCAATAGTATCACCATAATTTTATATAGTAATTATTATTATTCAACAATTTACTCTGTTTGAGTTTATGAAAATTTATTAATATATGATTTTCTAATATTATATATTAATTAATTTTCAATGAACTTAGAAATTTCTTTGGAAATAAATAATTCCTTTAAAAGTTTGGAATATGTACGATTAATGTTGGTCTGTTGGTGGATATTATTACTTATTTATTTGTATATTTCACCGCTTTACTTATTTCAATGTACATCAGAATTTTAAGCAATGGAAATAAGTTGCAGCAACGTTACTCACCACGTATGAAAAATTTGTTTATCTGGGTGAGTATTGTAATCGGGTTCTATCAGTACAAAGTAGGTATTCGTATGAATACGCCAGACGGTTTCCAAATAAATCATGTAAAACAGTCTCATTTAAAACTTGGTAACTATTTTAAGTTCAAAATAAAACAGAAGTCTAACAATATTTTAATCTGACACTGTAATATTATTAGTTTTAATGTAATACTTATACTTCTAAAAATAAAAAAAATAATATTCATTAGAATCATAAGTGGATTCATTTAATTAAAACATTTCAATTTTATTCATATTATAACAATGTAATTTAAAAGTTTCACGAAACTACGAATTTGTCTACTCTCAAACTATTCCAGTTATTATTCCGCGGGTCCGTCAACTAATTATCCAACTTAAACAATAAAAGGGCTACTAGTTTTCGTCTCTAATTCGGAGCAAATTGTTTCAACTAACATTTGGGAAGGAATTAAAATTTACTTACAAGCCTGGAGAAGGACTCCTTTGATTTTAATGAGTTTGAAATTAAAATATAATTAATAAGTTTATTTTATACTTATTTGTTTAAAAAATATTAATCAATCTCTTCTAATTGTAACATGTGATACAAAAGTTGAAACATGCTTGCCAAAATTTTCAAAGTAGTCACTTATTGCCGTTGTCTTAGTCACATATTATGGCCGTTATTTGATTTTTAAAATTACTTCTTATTACATCCAATTATCTAAATAAAAATAAAAAAATTGGTAAGTAAATTGTTTTATTCACTTTACTATCATCCTGGATTAGGATTAAGCTTTTTACACATTCTAAAGGTTCTTGTCAATGGTTTATAAAACAATTAATTGATTGATGAACAGAAAGAGAAAGGAGAATGTAACAATGCACTATCTGAATTGACACATAAACACTAAGTTATTCTTATTAAAAAAAAAACGATACATTGAAATGATCGCTGGAGTTATATAGGTATTCCAGCAACAGCTGAGTTGTCATCCGTTTTGGATGTCGCAGTAATTATTTTTTTTTTACTTCATTTCATTTTCTTTGTTTAAATTCTTTGTATTTTGTTTGGTTGTATAATAATGTATGTGATGTCCAATTATTATTTTTTTAATTTTAATTAAATTTTTTAAACAAATATAAGATTAAACATAAACCGACACGGGATTTAAAATCGTGACGTTTTTCTTGATTAAGTTTGTCCAGCAGTTTCTTTCGTGTTTCCATTGTTTCACGCGAAAAAAATCCGTAATATATGTTTCTTTTGACATATTTGTTTTCATTTTCAGTATCATTATTTTTTTATTAAATGACGTAAGATACTATTATTGTATTGGTCTTATTTTTCCCTTCTTGCTCCTTTCTTAGTCTATAGTAATTATTTATTTCAGAAATATTGATGTTAATATCTGGATTTTTCATTATCTCTTTTATTATATTAAATAGTTCTTGGTAATTCTTTTCGTTTTTTTTTATTCTATGTAATATCAAATTATTTCGTTTAATCGTTGGATCTAGATTTTTTGCTATTTATATCATCATAAATTGATTCTAAATTCTCGTCTTTGTTTCGCATAATACTTTCAGTTAAATTTTTTGTAATTGTTTTAGTTTGATGGTTGAGTTCAGAATTTATCATATAAAATAATTTTGCCATATCCTCTAACAATCCATTGTTATTTGTATTTATAATTTGATTGTGCCTTCGTGAGTACCAAGAAAGTTAAAGGCAAGTTATAGTAAGCGTATCACAGAGTAATGTATATGCAGCACTAACCAACGTGGACACGATGCGCGCTAGCGGATGAATCACAGGCCGCTTATAGTTGTACTGGTCTATTAGTTCATTTACTGGCTTTTTTACCTTTTCTAAATGTATTCACTTTATCTTCTTAATATGTGATATTGCCTTTCCTATAGAATGACTTTTTACGCAACCTATGTGCGCAAGTTCGACTCGCACTTGGCTGGTTTTTATTTTTTTTTATTTGTGGAGTGAATAAATACACACACACACACACGCACACTCATGTAAAAAGGTCTATAATACAATGTAAAATAATTATTAAAACACACAATTTAAGCTCTTAAGATATTATAATTTGCTCTAAACGAAAATGACCTTCCAATAAACCTTAGTAGTTTTTTTACTTTACTTACCTGCAAATTACAATCCAGATATAAATCACCTGAACCCTTTCGGAACATAAAATCTTATCCTCAAGATATATAGGGCCAAAGGATTCAAGGTTTTACATTAATCAAGGAAAGAAAGCTTTCATTTTAATTGTAAAACTGAATCGTTACAATAATATTCACCAAAATTTAAACTTCAAGTAATAACATATGTTTTAAGAAGATTTGCAATGCTTTTTTCAGTACAATTTATTAAACTTATATTATTTTACCACAAATTATTATTAATTTTATACTATTTTTTTTAACCAGAAAAGTTTATAAATATAATACTTTTATGAGGAGTTTCTTAAAATTCTGTCGATATATTCAGTATTAATAATTTAATATAATATTTGATTTAGTAAAGAGTAGGTTATTTAGTATATACCTTTGAACACGTACGAGCCAGGGAACAACAGGGATGGCTACGTGGGACTCAATCCTCTAGAGCCCAACGGTTAACCTCATCGTCAAAGTAGGAAGTTATGGGGTAGCTTCCGCACTCGTTCATGACCTGATACATACATAATGTTTAGTTTTTTACAATGTTTCTATGGTATTCCATATAATCATAAATTTCTTCGTAAAATGGTTCCTTTTATAATCCGTTTACTTTTTTACATTCTTGTAAATTATTTTAATTACTGTACATTTAAAAACACAATTTCAATTAATTCTTTATATGAGGTTTATTTTAAAATGCATATTATACTAACTGAATTAACAAATCAAAAAAAAAAAAAAAAAAAAAAGAATATATTTTATAATAATAAAAATATATTCTTTTTTTTAGATAAATGTTATAAATGTATAACATTTATCTTTAAACGTCGTCTACCTTAATAAGTAAACATTTTAGATTTGATATAATATTATGTACATAAAAAATACACAACCTTTCCTTAAGATTAATGCTTTATCGCGAAGGTTATGTAAACAGAAATAAAAGATATACATGGCACCAAACATATAATTGTTTCATTCCGGGAACAAACAAACGATAATTGGCTCACCAGTTAGAGTTACTAACAGTTCTGTAATCCAATATACAAGATTTAATTAATTAGGCATTCATTTCGAAGTCCGGTACTGTATAGAACCACTTTAGACTTTAGCAGTGTTTCTACCGCATGTATATGGTTTTTTTTAGGAATTCCAATAATATTTGAGTGTACCTACCATACTTGAAATGTTAATTTAATTTTATTCATGGCTCTCCAAAAGCTTTTAACATATTGTTAAATTTGAGAAATGTATAATAAACAAAAAAGAAACCGACGACTGACTTGTAAATTAAAAATTTCATGAATTTTAAATGGCTACAGTCGAGTCATGTTTAACGAGTATTTATTATAGCTGGCGGATGAATCTGCCTATTATTTTTATTAAAGACTTTGCTGACAATTCACTGACAATTTAAAAAGTGAAGCTACGACTTGGGACAATTTTATTATTTTAATTTCTCGGCTTGTTTTCTTTCCGTAAAGAATTTCCGGTCCTTCATTTCGCATGCAGTTTCTTTTTAGTTAATTAACAGATAATTCCATTTATAGCATATTAAATAATATGGATAAAAAAACTATTAAGTATATAATTTGATCGACAGCCGCTTGAAAAATAAAAACAAAGTCAACAAATTGCAATAGTTTCTCAAAACTTCAGAACTTCTTTGAAAGTTTTTAAAATAAATGAATCTGACATTTTTGAAAATTTCAACGGAAAGTTTGAAAAAGAACTCCGGCTTAGAAATCTTTAAAAGAACTTCTTATTATATTTTAAACTTCAAAATATTGAGACATGAGACAATATGAAATCGTTAAGTTTTCTTTTTTTATTTACAATAATGTTAAAGTGAAAAAAATTCTTAACAATATTCTTGGAAAAGTTAAATGTTCTAATTTATTTTCTCTGATAGATTACTTTTTTTACTGTATAATTTTAATATGTATCCTAGTCTTAGAATGGCCATGCTTGCAAAATATATATATTGACTAACATACAACATACAACATACTAAATATAATGCTAATTTTTTTTTTCATAACATTATCCTAATGTCGATAGTTAATAATATGAATTAAATCTTTCATAATACCATACTTATAACTTGTACTAACTAATTATTTTATTCATTTAAATCATTCATTTTTATTACATTTTCGCTCATTAGTTAATGAATTGTTTAAAGAAAGCAGTAAAAGGGTCCTACCAATTATTTCTATTTAAGGTTAGATTAGGGCTTTTTAGTTAAGATTCAGTAATTACTTATGACGGAAATAAAAGGGATTTCTTTATCTGTTGTTAAAATGATGTCATCATTTTGACGTAATTTTATGAAAAGGTGCCCTTTAGGTTTATACTCCGTATATAAAGAGAAAAAAAAATATTTTATGAGATGCTTATTGCATCTGAATCCACCTGGATTCAGATATAATAAGCATCTCATAGAATGGTATTTATAAATATAAAGCTTTAAAGATTCAACCTTTACACGAGAGTTGTATGGGAATTGCGAGGATACGTATCCTCACGAAAATCGCTTAATGGCCAGAGCATTCCAAACGCAATATAGCAGTAAAGAAGTAATGGGTAGAAAAATTCCGAAATGGTGTGCAAGCTTATTCAGCTTCACAACAAAGAGTCTTAAAGAGGGTTATGTTTAACTACCGCAACCAGTTTATATTCCAAAATAAATATTCTTTTTTTAAACAAGAGTATGCAGTAAAACAGTTTAATAGCAGTTTTAATTAACAAATTCTTTTATCAAATTAAACTTGTTACACTTTTGATCTGTCAATATTCCCTCGGTATATATCGACATATATAATTTATTGATTTATATAATATACACATTGATAGATAACTGTCAGAATAGTATTAAATCAAGATACTCGTAAATTTATAACGTATTCTACCATATAATTAAATTAAACCAAAAAATAAAACAAAGATGTTTAATAAATAAATAACATCTGTATATATTAACAGAGCTTGACTTGTTAGTATAATCCAGTTCACGGACGCGTTCTAACCCTATAAGACGTTTAATTTACTACGCCTTGCTGATATGTAATTAATCAGCTTACCTTAACTATTTACTGATATGCATCGATTGCTTCCAACAACATTATGTACTACTACGTTACTATGTAATATTTTCTTATCTATGCTTTAATAAAAGAGTAAATAGACTGATTTGTATTTAAATGACTGACCTCTTTTAAAACTCTACATCGTAAAGCTAAATCAACAATTAAGTCATATGACTAAATAATAAACTTTATATATAACTCTTTCTTATAAAAACCTTCAAATAAACCATTCATTCGAGACAATGAAAAGCACGTAACATTTAGCAATAAAATAAACGATCAAGAAAATTGTTTCAAACTTCGCTAACAGTATTCTAACATTGTAAAAGTTGTGAAAGTAATTTAACTTCAAAAACGAAATCTAATTCTTAAGAATGCTTTACATCGCATTATCCAAACAAATTACTTAAAAAAAATGGTTTAAAATACTCCACATTGAAATTTTGAATAGTTAATATATTATAGCGTTTTTTGTGTGCATGTTTATTCGTGAAAACCGATATTGTCCCCGATTTAAAAAGAACTTGCATTAACTAATTCAAATTTTCATTAAGAAATAGAGTGAGTGCGTAAAGTTTTAATATATACCAAATATTATCTACACTTCACATCGCAATTGCCTTTTCGAAACTCAGACCCAAAAAGAGGGGGGTTAAAAGTTTGACCTGTGTATCTGTGTATCTATGTGTGTGTCTCTATATGGCCTCGTAGTAACCAAACAAGATGAATTTGATTGTGATTTATTTAATCGAAAGCATAGTTTGTCGAAATGATTTTTAGCTATATCTGGTGAAAATAAAGGAAGTCGTTTTCAAGATATTCAGCTTATGGTGCTGGTAAAAGGTTGTTATGCAACATTAACAGTAAAAATCGATACAAGGGAAAATAATTGTCTTTGTGGATTCATTATGTACAGCATGGAAACCTAACATAACATTAAAAATCCGATAAAAAAATAAATGATGTGTTTGTGATGAATGAAATGACCGTAAATAATAGAAGAAATCAAAATACAAGTATCTACTTGCATTTTGTTTTCTTCATTTTCATTTGGTTATTTCATTATTTGCCCTGTAAATCTTTACAGGGCAAATAATGAAATAACAATAATAAGTCGTATAGTTTAAATCCTTTTTAATTAGTACTGAAAAATTTGTAAAAACGAGACCATCGTCAAAGAACGTGCAATAGTTTCCCGACGCTATGATATAATAAAAAAACATAAATATTATTGCCTTGATCACAAGGTTCATGTGACAGCATTTGACGTGTAGTAAGACTTTTGAAATCTATCAGATAGCAAGGAATTACATTACAAGATCTTTTTTTTTTTTTTTTTTTTTTATCGTTGGAAAAATGCGTTTCCGCATCGTCACCCAGGCCAGGAAGGCGATGGCCGGGCGGTATGTGCGGCACCCGGCGACTGCCATTTTTAAGGCACCCCACTAAAAAACCAACGGCTGCCCACGACGCTACAATGGGACGCCACGGGATCGCTTTCGCACTCACCGTGGCGCCCCGGCGGAACTCCTCCATATAGGGGTACCCCGGGCAACCAGTGTACCCCTACCTCATAGACCTAGTGCAATGGCGAGAGAGGTCGCCCCCCCCTCTCACCTAGGCCTACGGCTGGGAAGGAATGGGGGCTGAACCCTTCTCCTTCCCAACCTCCAGCGCTGTAAATACAGCAACGGAACCACTCCACAGTCAACTCTGCTATCAAAGAAGTACCAGGAGCGATCCCGCGACCCTACACCACACGCGCACCAGCGCACTCCTCCCACGACAGCCACGGAATTCCTCCCGGCGATGCTGGATACCTGAGGAGGAATCCATCACTGTTTCCGAATCACTGTTTCCGAACCCCCCGCAACCAAGTGCGCACCAGCGCCGCACCTGGAGCAAGAAGTTCGGCCCACTCTACCCCACACGCCTATCATCAGACAGCCACGGGATACCTCCCGGCGATGCTGGATACCTGAGGAGGCACCCGCGACTGCCCCCGAAACCTCCGCCACCGAATGCGCCCCAGCGCGGCAAACGGCAACGGAAATCCCAGGCACCGCAAAATGCCCAGACCATCTCCAGGTCCAAGCCTCCCTCTCGCAGACAGACCACCCCGAAAGGCAGCCTGCCCGCCGACCAGCCATGAACCAGGCACAAACCCCCATGGCCGACCCACCTCGCGCCGAGTATTAGCCAACGGCTAATGCAAACCCGAAGGATCACATTAACCGTTGTTGCCCAGGGAGCACCGGCCCGTACCGCTTCCGATGCCACCGAATGAATCCCACCAACAAGGGAAACAGACGGGCACACGAGGAGGTTCTCGGCGATGACGCCCCCCACATTACAAGATCTAGGGCATCTACTGCTTTACATTTTAAAGAGCTTATTTCTGATTTACTGCATTCAGTTTAGCGATTTCCGACCTTTCTTTTATTCATTTATTTATTTACATGTACATAACTATTGACTATTTACGTTTACAAACGTTATGTTAACATTTACAAAAGTTATTACATTTTATCATATTTATATTCATCAAAACCGATCATTTTGAGATTGGTTGATCTTTGATAATGTATTTGCCGAGCTAAAACAAGCATCGGTTCATTTCTAGAACGTATTTCAAAGGTGGCATTAGTAGGTTCTTTCCAAATTTGGTTAGGTAGGAAGAGTAGTATGGAGGGTGAAGGTGAGCGTTTTTGCGCATAATAAAGGGGCCCCTTAAACCTACTCCTGGGTCGCAAGTCCCAGGCACTGCTTGCACTAAATAAATATACTAAATATTTCATTGCTTTTTGGTTAAATCTTTTTATACATTATTATAAAAAAAATATGTAGAATTATTATTGCAACCTGAAACAAATTTTCATTTTAACCTCATATTCTTAAGAAAAAGTTAGTAACTAATTTGCGTTAATTAAGTTTTCAATGTCTTAATACCGATTATTATTTCGGTTCAAAACTCAATTTAAATTTTATTAAGCTAAATATGTACCTTTAGCAATTTGAATAGAAATCATTATAAATAACATATTAAGCTTTTTTTTAGAACATGAATAGCATAAAGACAATAAAAAAAGTGGAAGTAAAGATAAGAACACCTAAAAGTATTATATAAATCTCTTTTAAGACAATAACTTCTTATCTTTATTTCTGGTCCGCTTTATAACGTGCAAATAATTTATTTAAGCCGGTATTTTCTGAGAAATTACAGGAAGGAGTAAAATAATTCAATGTTAAATATTTCCTTTGAACTTAAGGAAAACAGCTCAATCTCCATATAATAATGTAATATTAGATTAATGTAACCAACCAACGCTTGAAAATATTTATAAACATAGCCATGTTAAGCTATCTGTTAAGTATTGGTTTATTTTTAGTTCATTTTATTTAATAAAAAATATAATTAACCTTAATATGTTTATGAATATTTTCAAACGTTACGACATTACTTAAATAATTCAAAATGACTTAATACTAGATACCTGTTTTTGATAATACACTCGGCGTCACAAAAATCGCACCTTTTAAAAAAGCAACTTCAAAATAATTTTACTCAAACTTTGTGAATTGTAAGGATATGATTGTGGGATATCATTGGAAAGGTAATTCAATTGCCTATTAGAAAATAAAAAACATGTGTATGCATTTTAATTCTTTAATAACAAAAAACTTAAAACATGACAAAGTGACAAAAAATAAAATTAATAACATCATAAAAAATTACAAATAAGGCCTTAAAATCTAGTGTTTCCACCCCTTGCTGTGATGGTAGCTTCCAGCCGATCCTTCATGGAGCTCACGAGGGTCACCATTCTTGCTTGGGGTATGTTGTCCCATTCGTCTTTCACGGCATCCTGGAGCTCTTGTAGAGTGGTGGGAGCAGGATCTCGTGCTCGTACGTGCCTCTTTACATCGTCCCAGATATGCTCGATCGGGTTCAGGTCTGGACTTCGTGCTGGCCACTGCATAACAGGGATCTCAACCTCTTCCAAATAGTCCCGCACAGCAAACGCAGTGTGGCAACGGGCGTTATCATGCATTAACATGAACCCATCGCCAACAAAACCAGCATACGGAACCACATGGTCTGGTAAGATCTCCGTTATGTACCGGCGAGCATTCAGCGACCCTTGCCCGCGACTACCACCAGTCCGAGAGACGCACACAAGCTCCGTTTTCCCTTCGACGGATATGCCACCCCAGAACATACAGGAACCACCTCGGTATTCGACGGATTCCTCTATGCAAGCCTGGGCAAATCGCTCTCCTCGTCTTCGGTATACTCTTCTGCGTCTGTCGTTGCAGAAAAGACATACTCGTGTCTCATCGGTGAAGAGAACGGCTTTCCACTGTTCACTCGTCCAGTTGTAATGCTCCTGGGCAAATCGTAACCGCTCTCTTCGATGCTGCACGGTCAATTTTGGGCCCCTAGCAGGTCTGTGAGCTCTTAATTCCTTTTCTTTCAGTCTTTTTCTAATCGTAGAAATACTCACAGACGTTCTGCAAGCTGATCGGAGCTCTTGTTGCAACTCAACAGCATTGCTGAAGCGGTGCCGCAAGGATGTGGAAACAACGAAGCGGTCGTCTCTTTCTGACGTGCAGCGTTTTCTTCCGGATCCACGTCTTCGAGTATAGCCACCAGTCTCAAGGAACCGTTGGTATATTCGTCGAACTGAGAATCGGCTAAGGTTCAACTGTCGAGCAACGTCAACCTGTCGCAGTCCTGATTGCAATAGCGCAATGATTTGAGCGGCTTTATCAGGGGTTGTATCCATCTTCAGGTACTGTTCTCTTGCGTATGTTGTTCCGGTGTGTTCACTCTGAAGTCTGAGTAGCGACTGACCCATTTTTTACCTTTACATGAGCTTTTATACCCTTATAAGGTAGCACAAGTAGTGCTCCTTAAGTGAGCATTTTTTTAAACATTTTTTTGATTGGTCCCTGGTTAGAAATGGTAATTGTTTTTTTAATGATACAGGTAATTAATATAAAGGTATTGAAGTGCACTTTAGAATGATATTTTTTTCATACGTAGTACTTATGTGCTAGATTCTAGGAGCGATTTACTGAAAAAACATAGAGGTGCGATTTTTGTGACGCCGAGTTTAGATGGAAATTACAAATTACATCGTCTAATAATGAAAAAGTTCGAATACGTGTTTACGAATTTTGTAAAATCAATACTTACCAGTGTAGTACTATACATAAGATAAACTCTATTTATTAAATAAGCAATTACTGAAGGCAACTTCTTACAAATTATAAACTCTCACTGCCGGTCAATAATTGACCTGTCAAACCCAGTAGTATATACATCGATATATATTTTTCTTACAAGTTAGATATTTAATACCAAATATTTGTTTCTGTTTGCGTGTGTAGTTGTAAGACCCGCAATAATTTGTAAAGCATTTATAAAACATTTGTCAGCAAATGAGAATTCACTACAATCATTATTTAAATTGGAATATTCATAATATATACTTTTTAATAAATATGTTTATCAGTCTAGGTCTCTAATCTAGGTCTTGTTATTATTTGGTAGGAGATATTGTTTTTAAGAATCTGAATAGTTTTATAGAAATTTGTAGATAATCTAAGGTTTGTATAGTGTTTATAATTAATGAGCTTAATAGCTTCTAGATAAGGAAGCGATACATCAAATGTTAAATAGAATAAAAACTAAAATATCTTAAAATAATTAACATTGAAGCTTAGTGACTATTACAGATATAGTAGTTGGTGCTGGTTTGCTTTCTAAATGTTTTTACGAGTATACCGATCCTCAAGATAAAGATAATTACGCTTTTTAAAGCTGCTACAAACTCCGTATCATTAGTATGATTAGGAAATAAAGTAGGTGCTATAACTTATGTCCTGGATATACGCAGTGTTGTACCATAATCTTGGAATTTATCACTTTTTACAAAAACTCTACCACTTATTTATCTGTCATTTCATACAAAAATAACTTCTTTATCCCTATGTACAAGGTTGATTATTTTAGAACCATGAAGAAGAAAATATCATTTTAATTAATCACGATAGCTAAGAATGAATTATTAAGATTTATTGGTCTCGGGCATACGATTTCATGTATAAAATACGCATTTCGAGAGGGTTTCTGTTTTTCAAGATAAGTATCTAATGGTAATTTGATTTATTTACTTTTATAAAAACTAGAAGACTAGAATATCGACGCAGTATTTTTATGTTAAAAAATATAAAATACTTAATACTTATATTTAAATTATTTTCAAAAAATAAAGATATTATTAACTTTTAAAAGGTCAAAGGTTTAACTTTTCAGTCACATTTCTATATTTAAAGTATAATCTGCTTTACGAAACTTCCAGATTAACAGCATTTACAAGATTTGATTATTAAATGACCTGACGTCACCAACCAACAGGTTAGTTAGTGGCCCTCCTTTAACGGTAAATGTCGATGGTTGCTCTCCCATAAGGAACTATTTATTGTGTGATTAACAATTTAATGTTTGGTCTCTGAAGTTATTTATGTTCGTTATATTGGATTATAAGACCCCCTTTTTCGCAGAGATAATTGCTTTAATATACGAAGGTTTTTTTAAAAGAAAACAAGAAATAGATTTATCCTAAGTACAAAATTGTGTTTAAAATTATTATAATATAGATTTAAAAGGTTCATGGCTCATATTAATCACGAAAGGCACGCCCACATTTAATTGTGCAAAATATTCCCAAAAATTATTAGCACGGAAAACTTTACCTACGGCATTAATACGGATTACTTCGTGTAATCTACAGATTACTGATTACACGATTGATCTGTATCTTTCAATGGATATTATTTATGGAGTACCATAGAAAATAATATATTGACTGTCCGTCCAACTTGACTATAATATTAATAATATAAATTTTGTAAAAAAAAGGAAAGGCCTTTTCATTTTAACAGGATAATATACAACATTGTAGGTGCCAAATATTTATAATAGAATTTACGGCCGTCGAAAAGTCGTTTTTCTTTTCCTAGAGGAATACCTTACTAGGGGGATACCTTACATCCTCTTCTGTACTTAAAAAATATCGATAATAAAAACAATATTTTTTTTAAAAACTTGTTTAAGAATATCATGATCCCAGTTACTAAAATAATAAATATACATTTTAAATGGCATTATTTCTCAAAAAGAAATCGTACTATATTATTATTATTCATAAAGATATTTTTAAAATTAAATTATTTCCATTTCATTTAAGTTAGTTTTAAAAAACTTTGATTATATTTTCTAAATTAGTAATCAATCTATTTCAATCAATCATTATCTAAGTTCTAGTAATAAAAACAATAGTTAGAGCGAAAGTTGGAAAACTTAACCGCACGAGCCAGGCTCTTAAATTTTTAAATAATTATTATTATAAACTTAAACAAGTCTTCATTTTGACCTCATTTTCTTAAGTAAAAGTAAAGTAATTAATTTTGCGTTAAGTAAGTTTTCATGTTCTTGATATAGATTATTAATTCGGTTGTAAACTTAATTATTATTTAATTTTACGTAAACCAAATGTATAGCTTTTATTGTTTGAATTAAAATCACTATTTATGCAATAATAGCAGTATTTAAGCTTTTTTATGCCAAATAAAAACACAAGCCAAAATAAAATAAACGAAGTAGAAGTAAATATATAAACACAAAATAATTATATTAGTCTCTCTAAGACTAAGATTTCTTATCTTTGTCTTAGCTCTATAACGTGCAAAACATTTTATTTCAACAATCAAATTCAGGAAATTATAGGAAGTTATTAAAGTAATGTATCCATCAGATTCATTTCCATATTTCCTTAGAACTCAACGGAAACAGCACAATTTTCATATAATAAAAATAACTATCTATACAATTAAAAATGTTTTAAAAGTTCTGTAACAAAGTTTATAAAATTATCGGCGAAAGTTTTGTTATAAATAAAATATAAAATAGTCGTATGATTAAAGTCATATAACAACGCTTATGAAATTGTTCTCCTATCCAATCTGAAAAAGAAAGTATATTCATGTGTCAAGCCACAACGATATACCATTGTGTTACAATATATTCTTGTGCATATTATTATAAGAAAGTATATTCTTGTGCATATTAGTGGCTTGCTTGTTCTTGGAGTTATCTAGTACGGGATCCGAGGCGTAGGTCTCAGGCATTTAAACCTCTTTATAAGAGCAAGAAAACCAAAAAAAAATGATTTTATTTTGTCTGTTCGTCTGTATGTTTGTATATCTAAAAAAAATAAAAATGCAAATAAAAAAAAGGACATGATAAATATTAAATATATACATCTATCTCTATACACTTACACAATGTTACATATATATACTGATACGTAAATTGAATAAACGTAAACTTATATCTAAATACATTCATATACATATTGCTATTATTATAACATCAAGTATGTTGAAGATTTATATTGTAAGATACATAATAAAGTGTTTTTTTCATTAAAATGGGTTAACAAATAAAGAAGTTTATAATTTCTTATTTTCGAACCCTTGCGGTAAAATATTTTTTCAAAATTGAAATAGTGTTTCTCATTTCGAGGAATAATAATACCCTTTGCAATGAAAAAAATATCTGTGATTAAAAATTTAAAAAAATATAAATAAAACTAGAAATACTTGACTACTCTGCACGCAAAAACTACTTGACGGAGTTTGATGAAACTTTGAAGGGCTATAGTTTATACATTGGTAGGTAAAAAAGGTACGTGTTTTCTAAAACAAACAATTTGATTAATAATTGGAGAATTATTAATTATGAAAGTTATATTTTTAGTCTTTAATCTCTATGGAAAGGTCATTGAAAATTAGATACAAAAATAAAATTTCCTCATCATCACATAGCATGGGTAATATTATATAAAGATTTTTTACTAAACGTTAAATCACTTTAAAGTAAGAGCGTTAAATTCTATTCGATCCATGAGTGCGTTTGTGTGTGGATTTTGATGATTCCAGTCCTTGAGAATACAGCTGCTCAGGATTCTCTATGTAAGCTATCTTCTAAATCGTTTAGTGAGGTTCTATACGCTTTTCTGTAAAACAAAGAATATTAACAATAATTTGTTTCATTTGGTTAATAATATATACACTTTATATAAAATGTTCGTCATTGAGTCAGTGACGCAGTAAATCTTTATAGACGAACAGTAACGTAAGCTTTGTTATAATTAAACCAAATTTATTTTTGAACATTTTATGACATTATCTTTTCACTTACCATAATTTTTACGCATAGAAATAAAATGTATTAAACCTGTAGTAGTTTATACTATTTGAAAAAAACGTCCTTTATAGAGATATATCTCTTATAATTTACCACATGAATAGTCCACAATGTGATTCTTTAGTGGGTTTTTTTTAATAAAAACAAATCAAGGAAAACCAATGCCGGCTTGATAAAAAGTAAACTCAAAATCGACTATGGAGTAGCTTTTTTCAACGGCAGTGAATGGTCAGCAAAGCCTAAAATAATGGCTTGCGATTTACTCAGCGTTAAAATAAAAGGATTCGTTAGTCGCAACTACCATGTAACAGTTTTGAATTCGATATTTTGAATGAAAAAGGAATAAAGGCAGCCTTCACGAGAAACAATTTATATATAACTCTGTCACTTACATTGAGCATCTGTTGAGTAATTTTAACTGCAAATAACAATACATTTAACATTTCGGAATGGATAAATAAATAACTTTTTTTAAAGATTTACATTACATTAGAGACAAACTGTCTTCATACCAACAGAAGTAAATTACACAAATATTAAAAAGTTGACTAAACCCTTCAACTAAGATAAAAATTCTAATCATAATATCAAAAAACAAACTACTGAAAATACTAAATGAAAGTTGGTACTCTTGTTAAAGACTTTTTAAAATATTGTGTGCGTCTTGGTAACACTGTTTACTGACAATGAATGTTGATAAAAGCATTACGTGTGATGTTAATGGTTGAGTTCATTTATAGAAAGTAAGTAGTACATTCCTGCTCTGGAAGACATTCACTATTTTGGTGTATATTAATATTATTGAATATCATTGGAAATCATCTTGAGAAATCATTCATCAAATCGTTGAAAGAAACGTTTTATTTTATTGAAATTTTCATAGAAAAACTGTCGTAATGGGATAAATTTTATTTTTTCAATCATCCAATTCGACCAGTTAGCCTCCATAAAAAGGCAGTCTTCAAAAGAGCGAGGCTTCACTTCACACCGGACCAAGATCTAGCTCTTTAAAACACTTTCTGTTTCTCTAAACGTCGGGTCTCATATGTAGTACTACTCTTATCTTTGGGCGGAATCAGACTAGTATCAGTTCCTATTTTTATTCTTCTAGCACCTTCTTCCTCTTTAATAGCCGGCAAAGTACTTGTGCGTCTCCCTCTGATATTGCATTAGACCGTGAATGGGGGTGCTTACTTACCATAAGTTGACTCGCAGAATCGTTTTAATGGTATATTATTTTCTACACTTTAAAAAATATTAAGTTTAATTTTATAAATATTAATATTATATGATGATATTAATCTCAATATGCAATACTTTCAAAATGTGACGTGATCTTTAAGGTTTTGTTTACATATTTACTTTTTTCAGTATCTATAAATAAATATTATAAATATACCTTAATTTATAATTATTTAAATAATATACATAATTCTTAAGTACATATATAATTAAAAAATATTTTTTATCGGTTTATAATTGTCTTGCTATTACCTATAAGAAAAAATATAACATAGGTATATATCAAATAATAAAGTGTTATGGACACTAATTACTAAATGTTAGATAACATGAAATGATTTTAATAATTTGAACGTCTGTTTTTCGAATAATTAACCTGGACCCTGAGGAACCTGAAGGAGGAGTAGTTTTCTGTGGTGGTTTCGCTTCTGTGTTTAATCTATGACTCTGGACTAAATACAGAATTAAAACCACTTATTTATTTAGTTCTCTATTGCACAATATACAATATAAAGCACAAAAATGGACTTAATCCCACGAAGACATTCTCTACCAGCCAACCCCACAATGTACAGGAGAGGATGTTGGTGGGCGTGCAAAACAAGAAGTAAAAAAAATAATTAATATTATAAGACTATCTATATATATAAAAATACATTAAAATGCATAGAAATTATAAGATATATAATATATTAGACATGTAATACGTACGATATATATGACATGTAATGTTTAATACGTATATACTTATCTAAACTTATGATGATTTTTTTTATAAAATAATATTTATATTTAAAAAAAAATCTTGTAATGGATCAATAAACAATTGAAGATATTTATATATTATTTGAATAATTTTCAAAAATATCATAAATCTGTATGTACAAGAGGAAGCTTGAATTGTTAATATAATCTAGTTCATGGACATGTGCTAGTCCTTAGATAAGACGTTCAATTTAATACGTTCTGCTGACCCTCGCTGATATGTGATTACACTGTTTACCTCAACACCGATATGCATCTATTGCTTCCATCAACACTATCTACAATTAACTTAACTGAGGTACATTCAAGTTTAGTAGTCAAATGTATATATTTAGTACACTCACCGCCGCACGTGGCTATAAATAGATAAAATGAAAAAAAAAAAACAAACGTTGGCCCTGTGTAATCGCTCACTTGTCGCTTAACATTTTAAACGTTGATATCAAATGCGAAGGAATAATATAGGAAACTGAGCACTAGTGAAAAGTTTATGTTATTCTTATTTTTAATAATATTAACGTTTTTCACGTGAATAAAAATTCAAACCACCTCGTCCAAACCTCGTCGAAGGTAAAAAATATTGTCGAAGGCACGGGTCGAAGGGTGATAACTGTGATTTTAGTAAGAGAAAGGTAACGCGTCATATAAAGTTATTAAGTATATTTCTTACTTTGTTTTCTTATAACGAAGTGGACTTTTTCATGGAAAGGTTCATACTGCACGGCTTTCATTTATTCTACCGATATTTTAAATTAAATTTAAAACATGAATTATTTTTAATATAATTTACGAAAATTTTACGCTACAATTTACTTTAAACGCTTAAATTCTTAAAATACACAATGATTATTTGCTTGGAGCCGCTTTTTTTAAAACGGTTTATAATACAGAATATGAACCAAATAAATCCTAAATTCTTTTCGATATTCAATTATACTCCAAAGTTACATTACTTGGGATTTTAGAAAGAAACCTAGGTAGTAAGTTCAATGTATAGAGCGATGGTATGGTTACCCGCAGGTCGCAGGTTCGAATCCCTGTATGTTAATATTTCATTCTATATATATTTAAAATTTAACAAACTTATTGATTTCAGCGTAAGAGTCATGATCAAAAACAGTTAATTGCAATCTAGTTATGAGAGTAATTGTTATAGGAAAAATAAAATGTTTAACATAAGTAAAACAGGCCAAAGATTGAAAATAAAAATACTCCCATAAAGTAAACATGTGATGAGTAAATGCTTAATTGAGTTATAAAAAACAAGGTTTATAAAAAAAATGTATAATAATTTAGAAAGGTTTTTTTTTTATATTTAGGATAAATATCAGACAGATTAAATAATACCTTAAATAAATTAAAAATACTTTATTGGAAATTCTAAAATTGATACATTATTAACCAATGACTAAGAATGACTGTCTAAATATATTTGCTTAGATATATGCAGCAAAGTTATTGTACAACTATGACCATTACCCAACAAATATCTTAACGAGCGAAACTATTAACTATATAGATTAACTTCGAGTTATTATGTAAATATAGTTGAAAACGCTAGCTTTCAATACATATTTAGTTAAATAAGGTTATTATTTATAAATTACAATTTAATCCATGGCTCCATTCCACTGAATGGTAAACTGTAAAGTAATTGTTTGTATGCAAACCTTTTGTCCCCTTTTAGGGAAGGAATATCTAAAAAAAATACTTTATTCTTGGTTTACAACAATCGAATCAATTATTTTGAATAGGTTTTTTCACTATCACATAGTCACTGATGAATTTCATGTTTTTAGTAATGTTTTAAATTTTTAACAACTCTTAGTGTAAAACCACTTACTCTCAATTAAATTTAAATTATTAAAAAATATATAAAATATGTACGTTTTTAATATGGTCTTAATTAAACAGGACGCACGAGTTGGATGGTCTCATAATATTATTTCAAACCTTGTGGTTTTAGGATGAAGACAAATAATCGAAAATTTGATTGACTAAAGAAAAATAGTAATCATGATGATTTTAAAAATAAATGACTATTTGTAGCATTTTTCTTTTATTTACTATGCGATGAACTTTAGGTATGACTTGTCCAGTCGTATATTTAAATTAAAAAAAAATACAGATAAAAGTGTATATTACATAGATAAAAATAAGAACTTACTAAATACATTTTCAGTGTAAATCGTACGTAATAAAATTATTAATTACAAACGTGACTTCTTAAGAGTAATCCCGATAACTAAAGATTAGTGCTACATGTTAAGCAAACATAAAAATATTCCTCGTTAATATTTAATTATTTTATTTTAATTGCTTGAAAATTTTAAAAAACAAAAGCTTTCTTTACCAACGCCAAACGAATAAGAATTTTAAATAAAGGCATTTTAATGCCTTTCAAACAAAAGTTAAACTTGAACCATTTTAATGTTATTATACAAATAGTAATTAATTAAATAACATTATTATCTTCTAGCGACCGCTAAAACAAATATTTAAATTAAATCTCAGTAGGTATAAAATATCAAATTTTCATTTTAATAATCGTTTCCCGTTTCAAAGACAAAAGGCATATGGAATTCCAATGGCTCAACTATTTTTAAAATTTCTATAGGTCATATTTTTTTAAGGGATATATTTTTATATTCGGAATTCTATTAATTTATTTCGGATATATATTTAAAAATAAACATTTTTTACAGAATAGTAACACAAGACATAGCTGTATAAAGAAAGACTTGATATGTCTCTTCTAATGTTACGTGACTCCAATTGATGTTGAAACTTTGAACGTGTAGGCTAAGTTGTTGAGGAGTTATATTATAGCCCTTAACTTGGGAAGTGTTGTGATAGAATAAATTGCTAAAAACTATGTGTTTACATTATAAATTGAATGATTTCATAGTATTTAAAAAATTAATAGTGATTTAAAATTATCATTGTGTTAAAACCAGTTGTAATCTCTAAATGAAACAAAGAATTAAAACGGCTTCATCCGTAGTATAAGACAGGAACAGAGGAAACAGTGCTACTGTAAGTTAAGCTCCACAGTGACTAGAAAGTAAGAACCGTGTGAGTTAATCACTTTTAATGATTACGCTCTAATGTAGATAGTGATGTATAGAGAGTTCCCTTATTTTAAACAATTATTATAAAATATTTAATATGTCTAGAATTATTTTTAAATTATATTGTAACTTATTAATAGGGTGTCAAACAAACAACTTCAAATAGTTTTAAGAGTGCAGTCACATGTATGAATTATATAAATAAACAATAAAATTATTATTGGCTAAATATACCTATATTGTTAAATTTCCAATCATAAAACACCCTATTCAAATAATTTTATTTATAAGTAAGTCTAATATTCTATGTAATCCTTTAAAGCATACTTACTTATTATGTTTCTTATTATGAAGCACGTAAAATGTATAAACTCTATATAGGTATCCAGAGCATCATATCAGGTAATTTCCGGTACCAATCTCATCATTATTAATTAGCTTAATAGCTGTATCAAAAATTCTTAAGGAAGTATCAAAGATTTAATATAATTATTATAAAAGAAATAAAAAGAGGTAGTTTAAATTTATGATATTTTATTACCAAATATTTAATTTTATAAGTCATATATATTTTTTTATTTTCACAATAGCTTTTCATTATTTTTTAAATGAATGGAAAATCTGGAAGTGTTTAATACAATTCGCAATAAATTGATTGAATGTTTTTCCCCATACA
The DNA here is from genome assembly GCA_959347355.1 of Napeogenes inachia. NCBI lineage: Eukaryota > Metazoa > Arthropoda > Insecta > Lepidoptera > Nymphalidae > Napeogenes > Napeogenes inachia. Next base: position 5,206,305 of record OY365792.1, read on the forward strand.
CGTATTATTAGCACCATGCAACTAAAATATAATGTTTTATAAGTGCATTGAAAGCCTGTTTGAAATAAATAACTCTGACTTTGATTTAACTACATATATATTTTATGTATTTATTTTAGCAATTTCATTATTTACTTAATAATTCCTAAATGTTTCCTGTTCTTCACTCTAAATTTTGTTACATAAGACTCTAAATTTTGTTTAAATTTTACAAATGTGTTTATAAAACATACTAGTAATATTTAAATCTTTTTTTTAATACACTAATTTTTTAAAAGAATATTCGTAAAATATACAAAGAAAGGTCGTTTTTGACTCTTTTTAGCTAAGCTACAACTAATAAAATTGTAAAAACTCATTTAATGTATCTCCTCTAACATTTTTTTGAGTAAGGTAAGGTAAGCTAATAAAATTAACTAACAAAAAGGTATCTTCAACATCTGGCATACTTTTACTTAAACTTATAATTATAAAATTTATTTTATAATTGGAAAGTGTTCATATTTTCCATAAGTATATAGATACTTAAATGATACTTGAATGATTCAAAACTATCTATTTTAAGGCAAATCATCTAACAAAATTATTAAGCCTATTTACAGTTCTCAAATCAGATCTATAGGGCAATTAGAATTTATTAAATACTAAATTGTTAATATAATATGTAACCGAACCTATCTAATACTTTACTCTTCTCAACAAGTAGAAGAGCTAATCTTTTTTAGGAAATTTATAGTAAAATTAATGATTCTAACAGGGCAAAATACGGGGTGATGAACTAAAAAAAAATATATTTAGCCATATGTATTTAAGTCTATTAGAATATTTATTGGCTAATCACATCTCTTCAATTGGACAAGTGACGTAATAATAAATCATTCATCAATCATTCATTTATACATTTTAACTATATTTAGCTTATGTTATAGGTACCAGGTTTATTGTTTTATACTGCAAATCTGCAAGAATCTGGAAATCAGCTTTAGCTTTCGAGACAAATTAAAATTTTGCCCACCAATTGTTCCTTTCAGATTAAAATATATTTTATTTCAAATTTAGCTTTTATTTTGCTGAATAATTATAGCATTTTTGATAATTTCCTCAAAAAAGAAAGATTTTTTGCTAATAAAATAGTAAAAATATGAAAATAATCCCAAAATTGTTATAATTATCTATGCTGGCTAAAAGTAAAATTTGTAGGGATTTCGTGCAACGTATCTCTGTCGAGAATAAAAGCGACGGTGATTTTTTATTCTTTCATTCTCTGTTTTCTAGCTTCGGGGCTTAGTTTAAACTGACCTAGTTTGACAAGTTTTCGCCATCTGGATACGTCATCTGGAATCTGGCTTACCACGAATTCGAAATAAAGATACTATGCCGCATTCAAATCAAATTATTCCAACAAAAGTTTAAATTATAAGCACTAAGATCAGTAAGAAAGTTATTTTTCAGTAGGATCGTATAAGAAACAAAAGCATTAAAATAAAATATAATAAAAAAGAGTGCGGCGCTTTGTGCCACATCTCTAGTTTCACTTTCAAACTCGATTTTGACTTTCTTTAAGTGGTCAATTCCTATTGGAATGTTAAAAATTGTAAAAGACCATTGGCAGTACAAAAACTAGGCAAGATTAATATATTATCGTTAAGTTCACCAGAATTAATATTTTTTAACAGTAATTATACCGTATCGGTTAATGAAGAAGTAATTCATGAAGAATACATATTCATTTTTTAAAATAGAGTTATGTTTACATAAATAATCATTTTGGAAAATATTCAATCACTACAAAAACTTTATAAATGTCACAAAAGTAATAGCACGAAGCGCCCCACGCTTTTTTCTACAATTATTTGATTATATTTCTCATTATTCATTTTCATATTACGAATATTTTTTTACTTTTTAGTTCGATTCATTTTTAGAGCGTGTTTTAATTTTTTTTTTAAACTATGTTAATTTTTCGTTTTTTATACTTCTGTATCAAATTCGACATTCGATTTCGACATTCGATTTCGACTCTTATATATTTTTTTGATATATAATAGAACGAAAAAAATGTTCATATGAAAAATATTATATTTATCTTTTTATTAAATAAATAAAAATACATATTATTATTTAACAATTAGTTGTCAGTAATAAATTTCTTTACTAAAATATATTTTATTATATTTATATATTTTATTGGAAAATATATTACATTATATTATATTCATATTTCATCTAAAAATTAAACATTTTTTTTGTTTTTTTTTACTTTTGTAACAAATTTCACATACTTCTATTATATTTTTCGATTCATTAGAACTAAATTCGAATAGAACTAAAAAATATATATCGATTTGTTTACTAATTAAATAAGCAAAATTTTTGATTTCTAATTGGGTTTCAGAAATATTTATTTCCGAAAAGTTATGGTTTACATATTTTTTTACAAACAAAAATATCTTTTTTTTTAAATTTCGTATCAAGTTCGATATATATCTCATATGTTGTTCAAATATATAAAAGGTCAAAAAAAATATTCTCGAAAATGGAATATATATCAATGTAATAGATGAATAAAAAAGCGTTTTTTTAAAATACAAATACTTTTTCAGCAATTATTTTTTTTTTCGGAAAGTTGTATTTTTTTATATTATTGTAATATAATCACAAAAGCAAGTAAATTAATATGTAAGTCAGTAAATGTTTATGTTTTTTTATTTTAAGTGACGTAATTCAATTAGTGTAATTTGATATGCTTCACAAAATAATTATAAATATAATAAGAAAAATTTAACAATTATTACTACCTTATCAGCTATAGATACAAAGTTATGCAGCATGGCAACCGCAAAAGGGGCGACTAGAGCGGAGAGATTTTTAATTGTCTATTATTATATCATGTGAGTGCTAAGAACTGGAGAGTTGGTTTCGAAACTTAACGGATGACGCTGACCGCGAACTTATTTTGTCTCTCTCAATCTAATGCAAAAAAGATCTGTAAGATAATTATTAAACCTGGAGATCCTGCGATCCAGGATAATGAGAAAAGATAATTAAATTATTAATTTTCTATCGGTCCTTGATATGTGTACAAAGTTTGAACAAAATCGGTCCGTGGGCAATGAGACAAAAGAAATTATTAATCCTGGAAATCCTAATCAGAATAATGGGATAAAATCATCGAATTATTATTTGACTATTGGTCCTGGATATGTGTACAAAGTTTAAACAAAATAGATCCGTGGACAAATGAGATAAAATCGCTTTTGAAAAGTCGGTTACAAGCAAACAAACAAGCAAACATACACGTGAAACTAATAAAAGCGTGTTAAAAAGTTGTTTATATTGTGTAAAAGAGGAACATTATGTAAATGAATACAATATCAGAGTAGCAAAATAACTTGTCATAAAAATTAAGTAGCATACTTTGTAGGATCGAGGCAGTAAGAGGATTAATGCTGTAATAAGGCTTACATGCCAACAACGGGCAGGTCAAGTAGGGCTTACATATTTACCTAGAAGGATGCACTTGTTATTTTTTTAAATTTTGTTTTATAATACCTATACTTTTACTTATATGTTATACTACAATTTTATCACGACTATAAATAATAATAATCTACTTCAGAAAACGAAAAATAATATTCTAATTATACTTTACTTAAAGTTAAAACAGTTTACATATATATAATTGTAACGAAGTTATAAAACCGAACATATGTTTTGGCAGCATGATTTATCGATCATCGCTCATGTTCGGTCGGTTCACAAAATATGCATTTCAACTAAATAATTATCTAATCACATATATTAATTTAACAGAGGTAGGTAATAACTGCGGTCCTGAGAACTATCTACCTAATAGTAAATCATGACAGTTTCATCATAACTACAACATTTATTATATCAATTTATTATATCAATTTATTATATCACCATAGTATATAAGTTTATTTAGAAACTATTAAGGGGTGATGTTTCTAAATATACTTATATGGTTATATCACAACCGCACACCGAGTCAAACTTTTAAGACTGCAGTAGTCTTAGTTGTTAGAAGAAGTGGTGAAACTCTTAGCACACGAGGTAAGTAACGTACAGTAGCTATTAAAGGAAAGCTTTGTTACCAGTGTCCACCATATTACGTAACAAATAACGCTGGTCCAACAAGGGTGATTGTACTTACAATTTTCTAGGTGGAATCAAAATAGTTTAGTATATAATGATTTTGTTTAAGCTTACTATCGGTTTACTTACACACTGAGTATGTGCTTAATCAAATTCTTATTTCTATTTAAAGTAAATCGGTCCATATAATGTGTAAGTAGTTGTAACTAACATTAATAATTAATTAATAATCAATTATTGTTTTATAACTTTGCATTACATTAAGAGTATTTTTTATATTTCTTTCGTACTATAACTACGGATAACTTACTTTTATACCCTTTAAATCCAGTTTTTACCAAATTACAAATGTTTTATATATTTTATTTCACAATCATATTATACTGGTATAGTTGAAATCGAGTCAAAACAATCAATACAAAAACAGTTTACTTATAGAAAATTAAATATCAAAAATTCCAGACAAATTTTTAAAGAATTCATATTACTTATTTACGTTTAAAAATATTAGTTTTTATTTTTATAAGATTTTTTTTTATACAAAACCATACCATTTTACCTATTTAGTGTATATATTATAGAAATTATACATGAGGCCGTAATGAAAGTAAGATCAAAAAGAATAAATAGTGGTTAAAATAATAAGTAATAATAATACACTATATGAATCATAAGATGCTAAAACTTTTTTTTCCAGCATCATATCGTATCTAGTGTTAGTCATATTTATTTATAATAATTTAAATGGTAAATACATTGGAATTTACATGTTTTAGTTCATAAGTTTCAACAGTAGCGCCACCTACATAATTAATTATGGAATATTATTTAATATTTACTGTTAAATGTTTTAAGAATTAGAAGCATAGAATATTTTAACATAATGTTTAATCTTTTATTAATTATTAGAACTTATTATAAGGTATAAATAATATCATCTGTAAGTTGGTAATGAAATTGTAAATTACCCTCGCCTAAATATTACAGTGTTAAAATATTATAAAACGAGTTGTAAGGGCTGCTCTCGCCCATTCTATTACAAATGGTTGGATATTAAACATTGAAGTGCAAGTACTGTGTATTACTGAAACAAGTCTTAACAAGTCAGAAGTGTTCGACCGCTGTAGTATTACGCGCCACGTGTCTATATACACCGTTCGCAAGATATCCTGTCCAAGAATGCTGATGAAGTGCTGCCACTGCCGCTGAAAAGCCACGAAAATAAGAGACGACGTTAAAATTACATCTAAGAATGCTGATGAAGATGGAGTGCTGCCACTGCCGTTGAAAAGCCACGAAAATAAGAGACGACGTTAAAGTTACTATTTGGGCCTTCTCCGAGTGCTGCTGTAGTATCTTCGAGCGATAAGGAGTTTTAGATTTAAAATAATATTGCAAGTGCGTAAATTTTTTATTATTTTTTTTCTTAATACCCACGTTTTGCCATCTGCTTAACAGACTGATTATCTAGCTGGTTATTCGGCAGCATGCTCAATATAGAATATTAATAACTTTGTAGCTTGAAGTTAATAGCACTACTATTAAATTCTATTTATCATATATATCATATCCACTATTAATCATATTCTGTTAAAGTTCAATCATAAGCGAAATACAATAGAAGCCTGAATATTTATGAATAATTTACAGTGTTACTAATACAATATCTCTCCATACATGTTTACATCGCTTGGAGCCTTTGGTGAAGACATACGTCGGAGATGGAAAACTCTAAACTACTACTTGACTGCTAATCTGGAAGGGAATTCGTTGCTGTATTATGAAAATCAACAACATATCAACATCACCTACAGCTACTGGAAGAAGAGGTCGACCAAGTACTTTCTTCCTGATCGTAAGTCCTGAGTGCAAGCAGCACTATACAACGATGGACTTGAATACAACGGCAAGGTGACAGACAAAATTTTATTATAAGAAACTAGCCCTAGAAAAGTTTTGCACAATTAAGTGACCATGTGATTTATAATATTATTGTTACTACGTATACCAACTTTCAAAGCTTTTAAGACCCAGTTGTAGGTTAGAGACGGGATTTATTATTTTTTTTTTTTTTCTTTGCTTTTATTAAGTTACTAGCTGTAGGCCGCGGCTCCGCCCGCGTGTAGGTCGCTTTTCGCGTAATCTGTGGAAACTACAATTATCCAGACCTATAATAGACTTATAGTTAATTCTATAGTATCCTATTCAAGTGGAAATTTTATAAATATAGGCATTACATTGCTACGATATAAACTGAAAATAATAACATACATCTACATCACACACACACGACCAGGACATTATTCAGATATACGTATTAAAGCATATGGATTCGAAATATTATGTTTTTGACAATATAAGTATAGATATAACTGACGCGGTAGTTGAGACTTTGAGACTTGCAATATAAAAGTAATGTTAGTATTTTAGATTACGATTTAGGCTTTAATGTCTTTATATATTACATAGAAGTGAACACTCTCAATGAAGGGGTAATATTCGGTTTACAAAATGTATGTAGGTTATTTAAAGAACGATTTCTTAAAAAAAAAAGAGTATATTCAGTTGTAAATGATTAAAATATAAAACCCAATATTAAACAAAAAGAAAAGGAATAACGTTAGATATTTATATATATATTTTTTTTTAAAGTAGCACTTAACATCATAAAACTATTTTCAAATCTTAATGATCCTTTTGTTTAAGATAGTAAATAGTAAGTAGTTCCTTATAGTATATGGATATATATTTACACAATATGAATAGATGAAGTATAATTTTAATTTATACAGATTAAAATGTAGACTTGTCTCCTTTCAGAGAAATTAAAATTCTAGAATATCTTATAGATAGACTTAAATAAATATGACTCGGTAAATATTACACTCCATAAATTTGGTAGGGTCAGATCTAAATGGCCTTGAGGACCGTATGGAAATAATAAGCCAATGCTTTGACGCTATAGGGGGTAGATTTAGATATGTTTACATTTATTAAATAGGTAAAGATTTGAATTCACGATATTATTTTATTACTTCTGCAACTATATTTTATTTTGTTTTGCTAAAACTACTCCATAGATCTTAAAATATTTATATTTAATTTTGAATTTGTAAGTTTAGCATCGGGTTTCGATAGACGTTCGTTTTTAAAACCAAGTTGGATACTTGGTTATCCACGAGGATAGGGTTATGCCATATCAAGTGGAGAAATTAAATTTTATGGAACCCAATAATATGTTTTGAGAAGTTTCATTGGTTACTTTCATAAATCAAATTTGCTTTAAAAAAACATTTTTTTAGGTGGGTAAAAATAAAGTTTAAAAACGTTTAAAATCTGAACCGGTACTGTCTAAATATAATCCCGAACTAAACAGACTAATTCAATAATAACGCGTAGCAATGATACTGGTATTTATTACTAAAACATATTTCTATTATCTTTTATTTGACCGTTCAAATTATTTACTGAGTGTTAAGTTCTCAGTAGTAGGTATCTGTACGAATTTATGATCTTAAATTTTGAATCGATTATTGAAAAGGTAAAACGCAATAGGTATTCCGAAATAAATTCGTTATAATCGATAAATTATTTCAGAATGATGATAATAAAGGTTTAACATTTAGATCGATTTTAAACTACACCAATAAACGCGTACATTTCGTATTAAATTGTAAAAAAAAATAAAGCAAGCAATTAGGTCTAAATCCCTATTAAAAAAAAAAACTTTAAACGATATGCGTGGCACTCGATTATTTAATTTCCGATAGTATGTTAAAGAAGAAAAGAAATAACTACGATGAATTATCTTACACGCGTTTTTGAACTGTCAAATCGAGGAATTATATAAATCCACAGTAAAAGTTTTACTAAACAAGAAATAATTGCATACCTAAACAATATACCATAATTGACAGTTCAGACAGTTCAAATTAGGTATTTCAAATTGATGAACTTTAAAAATATATATAATTTTCTAGGTTATGACTGTTTATTACTTAAAAATAGAATTATTATAAAACATGCCTCCTAAATATTCTTATTAGCAATATGAAACATAAACACGTTAGACTTAAAGACTCTGGTAACTTGAACTCTAGACAAGACAAACATAAGAAAATTAGCAAGGAATATATATTGTCGTATCTTAGGGTATAAGAAGTAATATTATATATGGCACGACCTCCTAAACCCCAAGCCCCAACCCCCTAAATTTCCAAGAATCGTATTATTTTCAGTATAACGTTTGTAAAATTTAATGCAGTTGAATTCTATTAAATAATTTATACTGTAGATAATAATAAAACAAAAAAATAAAATACGTTTTGAATAATTGTATCATTCATTGTTTCGATTATATATAAATATACACATACGCACATACATATACATACATATATCCGTATATATAAATAAATAGAATAAAATAGATAACCTATATAATATATGGTATACATACTTATGATAAAAATATATATTGCGTAGATAAATAATATTGCTTCAAACGATTTTTCAAAATTGACAGTGATTTAGAAGTTTGAATTTCTAACGGTAGGTCATTCCAGAGTAATATAGAGAAATATATATAAATATTGCAATTGTTGTGAATCTTGAATCGTGTTATGGTTAATAACTAAATGTAGCTTCCTTATTAACTACCTTTAAAGTATTTAAATTTTCTAAATTCGGGTGAATGAACATTTTCTTAAGATGTAAAATTTAAAACTGTTTTGATAAAATACGAAATCATTTAAAATTCATTTTTCTTTAAAAAAATATAAAGAAACTAATCAAAAATAACAATACAAATGTAATACAAAGTAAAAACAACCTGCTACTTCCAACAAAACCCATGCATAGTATGAATTTCAAAGTCATATATCTCTGTAGTCTGATCATTAATATAGCCTAACAAAATGAGCTTGGTTTGCTTTTATTAGTTAAAGATTTATTTGCTTAGAATGAGTTTTAAAAAGTTAAAATTAAATATATTATGTTCATAACAATGATATTAATAAGTAAATTATTGAATAACGTGTTGAGTACCAAGTTGGTGTGTTACGTGGTAAAAATAAATGTAAAGTACCATGTTGGTGTAAAAATGATAACGTAATAACATGTTTGTGTGTTCCGTTGGTAGTAGTAAAAGTATAAGAAATACCATCTGTGTGTGATCCGTTGGTATATAAAAAAAAAATAAGAATAAACTACCATCTGTGTGTGTTCCGTTGGTAGTAGTAAAAGTATAAGAAATACCATCTGTGTGTGTTCCGTTGGTATATATAAAAAAAAAATAATAATAAGAATAAACTACCATCTGTGTGTGTTCCGTTGGTAGTAGTAAAAGTATAAGAAATACCATCTGTGTGTGATCCGTTGGTATATAAAAAAAAAAATAAGAATAAACTACCATCTGTGTGTGTTCCGTTGGTAGTAGTAAAAGTATAAGAAATACCATCTGTGTGTGTTCCGTTGGTATATAAAAAAAAATAAGAATAAACTACCATCTGTGTGTGTTCCGTTGGTAGTAGTAAAAGTATAAGAAATACCATCTGTGTGTGTTCCGTTGGTATATAAAAAAAAAAAATAAGAATAAACTACCATCTGTGTGTGTTCCGTTGGTAATAGTAAAAGTATAAGAAATACCATCTGTGTGTGTTCCGGTGGTAGTAGTAAAATTGAGATATATCCCATGTTGATGATGTGTGTCCATGGGCACCAGATCATAACGGCATGTCCGTTGATCTGGCTTTTTGTAAGCAGCCTGGTTTGTCCGGTGCAAAGAGAACAAGTATTTATGATAAAAACGATTATTATTATATATTATTATTATATATTATTATTATATTAACGAGTATTTATGATAAAAAATATAATTATATTACGAGGACGTAATAAGATGTCAAAACGGCCGATAGTAAAGTTATATGTTGTATAAATGTTATGTAATTTCGCACATTAAAAGTATAATTGGATGTTTTTTTTTCTTGATGCATTGTATTTTTAATAATTTGTTTTTCTCTATAACATTGTAAGATCCTGAATTCAGATGACCATTTGGTCTACTGGTTTCCAGAATGTTTATTAAATTAGAAATTAGTCATTTAATATATGATGGTTGGTAATTAAAGAAATTAATGATACAATTACGAGGTCGTAAGATTACAAATCAGGAAAGGCCGAGTGTTAGTCATATTTATTTATAATAATTTAAATGGTAAATACATTGGAATTTACATGTTTTAGTTCATAAGTTTCAACAGTAGCGCCACCTACATAATTAATTATGGAATATTATTTAATATTTACTGTTAAATGTTTTAAGAATTAGAAGCATAGAATATTTTAACATAATGTTTAATCTTTTATTAATTATTAGAACTTATTATAAGGTATAAATAATATCATCTGTAAGTTGGTAATGAAATTGTAAATTACCCTCGCCTAAATATTATAGTGTTAAAATATTATAAAACGAGTTGTAAGGGCTGCTCTCGCCCATTCTATTACAAATGGTTGGATATTAAACATTGAAGTGCAAGTACTGTGTATTACTGAAACAAGTCTTAACACTAGTTTAAAGGAGAGATCAATCTTACGAGGCATTAGTGTCGTCAAGCTGATATCACTCACACGAATTTATCTATGTTTGTGAGGATTTAAGGGTTATCTTTCTTATTTTTTTCTTTTTCTGGTCTGTCAATTACAATAAGTTTTTTTTATTATTTGTTTAATTTTAATATTTGTTCAATGTATATTACAGTTTAAAAAAAAAACATTTTGAGAATATTTACATACGTTAAAACTAATTATATGTATGGTGTTTTGTGAACCACAGACCTGCAGCAGGTCAATTCATATACTTTCTAGAATCTCCATATTCTTTCTAGAGTTGTATAAATTATAATACTTGCAAAAACTTTTAATTGAAAACATTTTTATTGATTTACAATATATAAGGCTAAATGAAACTTTGTATGGTCATGATCATTTACAAAAACATAATTAATAATATCTTTATGTGTGCAAACAGTCTTTTTTTAAAAATCAGATAAGGTATATTGCAACTAAAAATATTTATAATAATAAATCTTATCACTACAAGATAAGGTACAATAAAATATTTTGAACAGTTTGTGAGAACATTAAGATCCGTTATAGATGATGTAATTTATGAGAAGGCAGAAGGAAGTTATTCCAAATGTCCTTTTTGCTAGACCTTTGAAAAATACGTTTCCATCGTTTCAAAGCAATTCGAATAGAATCTACGTAGGCATCTTTAATGTTTATTACGGCCATAAAAATATAATCTTGAAGAAATTTTTTGAGTTCTTTTATGCATTTTATTTAGTTCAATTATATGATGAATTGATGAATGTGAAATGCGTGTAAATTTTACTATTCCATAAACTTTCAATACTTGTGTTCTTGCTACGTGTACTTCACTACGTGTAGATTCTGTCAAGAGATAAATATATTAAAGAAAATTAATAAAACACTACTTAATCGGATTCAGTAGCAATATTCATTGGCGGTCTGTAGTGTTAGTTATAGATGATAAGCGGACACAATTCATCTGATGAAGCGTTGATTTAAATTATATAATAAATATAATAAGTTCTATAACTTTTTTATACCATTTTAAATTATTAAATTAATATTTAATTCATTGAATTAAAAAATTTGGATAGAAAAGAAATATTTTAGATTTTTTAATAACTAAAAATCTAATAAATATTGAGTTTATAAATGAAAATATTTAAATAACGCCTGTTAAAATTAAAACCGATTACACAGCTTCTAAATTGTGTATCAAGATGAATCATGCATTAGATTTGGAGTTAGATTTTCCAGTCACCCCCCTTCTTTCCCCTTAAAGGCCTGCAACGCAATTGTGCGCAATCCTCTGATATTGCAAGAGACCATGGTTAACGATTAGTTCAGGTAACCCACAGGTTCGTTTGCCCTCCTTTAATCAGCAGCAATAAAACTGTTCGTGGTGCAGATAAAAGTATACTGACAAACTCAAAATATAAATTTCATATATACCATTAATTAATTTCATCAAACTCGCAATTCATATATCTCATGGTCAAAATTTATCGAATTATTTTAAAAAATCATTGAAGAATACTACTTATCAGTGAATATTTAGTTGCTTTTTAAAATCAGCTTCAATATTTATTATACCATTTTGTAGTTATTTATATATATTTCTTTATGTATTGAATATAAGTGTATTATTTATATGTATCTAGCATTACCTCATTTTTCCTAACCATAAGGTTGTCTTATCTTGTTATACTTTTGAATATTATTGGATATCTTTTTTTAAATTAAAAACATTAACTTAGACCAAAGAACCCTTTTTATACCTTATCTAACAGGTTGATGTGAAAATGTAATGGTTTTTGCTTTACATAAAAAACACTAAATTTACAAAATTATAATTGAGTTAAGCTCTTTTTGTTATGTTGAGTTATGTATGTTTGTTTTCAGCTTTGAATCGTAAAAAAATACTATATTAAAAAATATAAAAATGTAAAAGATTTAATGCCAATATAAATAATATAAACAACTTTTAAGACCAATTATTATTAGTCAGTATTTCTATCAGCTTCTAAGATACAATAAAGAACATGTGTAGAATATATTTATAAAAGAAAAACATGTTAAATTAACGAAGATTGCAATAAAGCAAAAGAAGCTACCGGAACTGAAATGCAAACAGAGAGGCTTGCTCCGGAATCCGTAACGGAACTTACGCGATCACGTACTCGGAAATGGAATTTTAAATAAAGACGTAAGTACGTACATACCGCGGAAGGCATTTTTGTTTTGCAGAAGAGTATTATGGTAGTACAATTTGGCTTTGTTGAAATTATAATCATGCTTGTTATATTTGCCAAATATAATATGTACTTGGGAATACACATGAACATGTTATATTAATCTGTTATACGAATTTAAATAAAATTACGCAGAATACAAATATTACAAATATTTTTCCAAAAAATATACTACATTATCTGGCTAAATAAAAATTTTGTTACAAACCCATTTAGTCCAATACTCAATGATTCATTTTAAATGTTCTTTTAAAAATAGCGAAGTGGAGTATATTTTCTGAATGATATTTTCTAGAAAGTAAGATTCGAGTACTCATTAAGTTATTATCTAAAATAGGAATAAGGAATAAAAGAACTTAGATCTACTTACCTCCTTCTTTAGCTTGAATTGTATAACGATCCAAATAAGAAATAATTTTTAGATGATACACAGAAAATTATGATTTTTCCATTTAGTCCATAAAATTATAATAAAAGTCGTATGAAATAATATTTTATTCAGATTTTCACTTATAAATATTTAAATAAAACTATCTAGTTAACGTTTAAATTAAAAGTTTATACTGTGAAATATAAATACAATTATATGTATCCTGAAAAAAATAGTTTTGCAATTTTTTTTTCACCTTTGAAAGAAGTCTTATACATAGAAATTTATATATCAGTGCATCTAGAAAATATTATTTATTTATTTATTTATTTATTTATTTATTTATGTACCAAAAAAATACAATACAGAAATTTTACATAGAAAAAAAAAAGTGTACAAAGGCTTAACTTATCTCTTTAAGAGATCTCTCCCAGTTATCCTTAGGCGAAAAAGAGTTTTTATTAACATGCAAGCGGTCTGGTACGTTAATAACATAACAAAAAAAAAAAATAATAATAAACACAGTAAAAGAAAAAAAAAACAAATAATATCTGTTGTTTTTCAACTTTATAGTAGAATTAGAATAATAATATCTATATATATCTATATATACATACATACATATACATCCATACATATACCTACATACATATACCTACACATATACTGTCAAATATATATACATATTCAAACATAATTATACATGCATATACACACACAAATATACGCATAACATTATATATTATATAAAATCTCGATACATACATACATACATGTATATACAAACATAATACAATTTATGATGAAGAGGAGAGGTAGTGCTTTTTCAGTCTTAGCTTGAAAGAGCTAAGAGAATGAATTCCATGAAATACCTCCCTCGGAAGGGAATTCCAAAGTTGAGCAGCGACAACGGTAAAAGAATTGGAATAGAAGGTGGTATTAAAATGAGGTACTTCTAGAGTTTTTAGGGTGACACACGAACGATGTGGTCTTGTTCTAGGAACGGGCGTTTGAAAACGTTCACTTAAGTAAGAGGGAGAGGAATTATTTAATAAATTGTAAACGAGTGATAGTATATGCACATTCCGGCGAAGGCGTATAGGGAGCCACTTTAACTTTTTGCGAAATTCTGACACATGATCAAATTTGCGCAATCCGTAGATAAAGCGGATTGCCAAATTTTGGAGGCGTTCGAGTCTATTTAGCAGCTCCTCAGATGCATCCAAATAGCAGACATCAGCGTAATCCAGAAGCGGTAGAAGAAGAGTTTGAGCTAACATTATTTTAGTTTCCAGAGGAAGAAAATTCTGCAACCGTCTAAGAGAGTGTAGTGAGTAATGAAATTTTCTGCTAACTTCGTCAACTTGTGCTGTCCATGAAAGATCACAGTCCATAATGATACCGAGATTTTTGGTTTTGTCAGAGAATGGTATTAAAATGGAGTTATAAGTCAGAAAAGGTAGGTCAGCCTTAATTATTCTGTGTCGTAATTGCTTATTACCTACAATCAAGGCTTGTGACTTGAGTGGGTTAATCAGGAGGCCGTACTCCTCAGCCCACGTATTAATCATCCTGAGGTCATTGTTAAGAGCTTCAATAGTTGTAGCCAGATCGTTAATTGTGGTGTGTCGATATAGCTGCAAATCGTCTGCATAGAGATGGTAGTGACATGAAATGACTTTAGAGATTTCGTTAATAAACAGTGAGAAGAGAAGAGGAGATAATACACCGCCTTGTGGTACACCTGCAGAGATGTCTGTCCAGTCTGAGAAGTCCTCATCCACACAAACTCTCTGCCGGCGCCCACGTAGATAAGAAGAAAACCACTTGATTGCGGGAGATGAGATATTAAGAGAGTTTAATATACTTAGCAACACGTCAAAGTCAACTGAATTGAACGCGTTGCTGAAGTCTAACAATATAACAATGGTTAATTTTTTATTGTCCATGGCATGGCGAACATCTTCAGTTACTTTCAGTAACGCAGTGGTAGTACTGTGGAGAGAACGGAAACCGGATTGGAAAGGATTGAGTAGGTTATTGGCAGTTAGGAAAGAGGTAAGTTGTTTGTATACCCCTTCTTCCAAAAGTTTGGATAAAATTGGTAAAATGGAGATAGGGCGAAATTGTGAAAAAGAAGTAGGATTAGAAGTTTTAGGAAGTGGAATTATATGAGCCAATTTCCAGGCCTTAGGATAGCATGTGGTAATTAGAGAAAAGTTTAAAATATGGGTAATTAACGGGGTTATAATATCTAGGATAGGAAGAAGCATTTCCCGACCAATATTGTCATTACCGACTGCTTTTGTTGCAATGGCCATGATGCCCTTCCTAACATCACTCTCCGCAATTTCATGGAAACTAAGAATATCACAGATAGGTGGGGTGGCTGATGCCAGTTTTTGAAGAGTAAGAAGTTTTAAAGCGTTGTTAATTTTAAAAGGAGGAGAAGAAAAGTGAGAATTTAGTAAGTTTAAATCAGTTTGTTTATTTATATTAACAGCGGACTTACCCACACCCAGTGATTTAAAAAATCTCCACTTCTGAGAAGGAGAAAAGTGCTCGAGAGAAGAAAATATATGACGGCGCTTAGCGTCTCTACACATCCTATTACAGAGATTTCGCAGTTTCTTATAGGCAGCAATATTTAAATCGTTTGGATTCTTTTTGCATTTATTTTTGGCCCTATTGCGTCTTTGCATAGCTTGCTTAATCGACGAAGTAAGCCAGGGCGCAGGTAGGTGTTTGACCCTTACTGGTTTTAGTGGTGCATGGGAATCATATAAACTAGTAAGGGTAGCGTTAAAAGAATCCACCTTTTCGTCTACTGTGGATGCACTATAAACGGGTGACCAGTCTAAGTCAGAGGCATCACGATGCAAATTTTCCGAATTAATCATCTTAAGATTATGCCGCAGAATTATCTTCTTCTTAAACTTGGGAACTGATAGGTCGTAACGTAGATAGAGAAGATCATGGTAGGAAAAGGACGCAGTCAGTTGACCGTGTGCTAGCACTTTCCCTGGTCTTAAGACCATGATAACGTCAAGAAGAGAAGCCTTAAAAGCTGGACAGTAATGCGTTGCTGAAAGAGGGAGAATAGACATACTATATGAAGAGATAAGTGAATTTAATTTTTTTGATCTATGGTCATTTTTTAGGAGACAAGTGTTAAGGTCACCCATGATTACAATATCATCATAAACCGGTGAAAAATTATGGAGAAGGATATCTAAATCATTGAAATAACTTATATTGAGGGATGGACTATATACAACGCCAAGAAGAAGTTTAGAGTGTAGGGTGGAAATTTCAAGAAACATATACTCAAGATGTTCAGGAAAAGTGCTGCGGGACTGGCTGATGACGGTAAACGGTATGCTATCTCTGAGGTAAATACCTACGCCTCCACCCCTCTTAACTGTGCGATCATTTCGTATCAGTGTAAAACCAGGAAGACTATATAGTGTAGAAGACAAGGAGGATTTTAACCAGGTCTCTGACACCAATATGCCATCGACTTGGACGTCGTTAAAAGATGCGAGAAGGTCAGGAAAGTGTGCCGGAATGCTTTGTGCATTTATATGTATAAGGTTAAGAGATTGTTTGTTATTTGAAAATATAGATTGAAGTTTATAATCAAGGGGAGTCAAAGAATCGTCGTCTGGAGATAAGGTACCATCAGCGCTATGGAAATCATCAGAAGAGGAACAAGAGAAATAATCATCATTCAAGTTTAACATAGATTGATTTGACATATACAACTATAAATATATAAATAATATGAAATAAATAATATATAAAAGCTACACCAAAACTATTTAACTAAAACTATCACAATTTTTTTTTTTTTTTATAATAATACACTATAATTAACCTACATAACCGGGCGTAATTTTGTGAAGAATATCATCCAGTAGTTATTATTTAAAAAACATAAGTTAAGAACACAAAAAAAAAAAACAAAAGAAAGTAAAATAAACTTAATATAGTTACGAGAAACGATAAAATTAGCTTATTATTATAAAAAAACAAGATTCTCGAATAAAGTATTAAAAAAAAAAAAAATGTATACAGTAAGTCAGACAAGATTTTAAACGTCACTCTAGCATTTTTCAGTGACAATGTCAAAGATTGACAAGTGACAACTGTCAAATTAACATTGTCTCAGACCTAGACTTAACATAATTTTAAAATTTTGATTATTATTTTATTTTACTTGTCTATATTATATAACTTAAAATAAAGTAAAAACAAATAAAAACTATCTATATAATAATAAGAAAAGCAATACAGGGAGTAATAGTGGATTATCAATGTGAAGACTATAACATGATTGTGAAATAAAGAATTTGTAACTGGATATAACATTATTTACCAGAATTTTTAACACGACGAGATCTTGTTGATCTGAAGTCTTGAGAAGCCTGATCCAATTGGGGATAATTTCGAATAACAAGCTGCAGTTCCAGTGAAGTGATAACCTTCTTCCTTGTTTTATCCGGCAAAGCAATGATAATAGCACCATCTGAAGTCCAGCAGTTTTTCATGCCAAAGTGTTTTCTGGCTGTAATAAATACTTCCTGTCTAGGCTTTGTGAGAAACTCTGAGATTGTTACACCCGTACCCTTTAGAGTGGTTTTAGCGTTCCAGACAATATTCTTAAATTTCAAACTATTGAAACGCACCACAACAGGCCTGGGCTTTTGTCTCTTAACACCATTATTTTAAATTAGTTAATCTAAGCACGTACTAAAATAATACCTATTTTCCTGATACGGTATTTAGACAAGTCAAATATGTAGCTTGAGGGATTTTGTAGCATTTAATAAATCTTTCAGATCGTTCCTTCATAGTGAATGGGAGCGGAAATTCTGTGAAAAGACCTGTTTTCATAACAACGCACCCTCAAAAGGATAAAATGAAATATTTCCGTGCACCAAAAGGCTTTGGCGCGTAACTAAACGGTGTTAAAACGCGTGTATTTCCACGGAGTCTTATCTAAGCTGACTGTGGTATTTTACATTACGTTTTCTTTGTATTTGTTAATAACTTATTTTTGTTAAAAAAAGGAAGTCGCGTATCTATTATAGTTTGGACTAGCTGTGCCTGCGACTTCATACGTGTTGATTTCGATTTCGGTAAAATGTAAAAACAATAAAACTTCAAAGTTTCATCAAACTCAATCAAGTAGATTTGCGTACCTAACGGAGAATTTTTAGTTTATTTATGTATATTTTTTTAATGTTTCATCACTGTTAAGTGGAAATAGTACGAAAATAAGAGATTATTAACTTCTTTGTTTGTTAACCGATTGTTAAAAAAATCTAAATGTAGATAAAGCTTATGACAATATGTTCCCGAAAACTGCAACTAAATCGTTTAATCCGTTTCTGAGATTAGCGTGCTTAGACATACAGCCATACATACATACAGACAAACAGACAAAATAAAAAACTATTGTTTTGGGTTCTCTTGATTTCATAAAAGCCCCGTATTATGCTTTTTTAAAATAATTTCTTTGTACAGAAATCGCTGTGACAATTTTATTATAATATTATGTAAACAGAAGATATGTCACTATTGTGTCTGTATAATGTTGGTCGATGTAAAGCTCCTGTAGATCACAAGAAGACCTAATGGCATGTATAGTTTTATATAATTTCGGATAATATACAGTTGTATTGCAGTTCTGCAAAAGTAAAAATTTGTATTCATTTTTAAATGTTTACTTGTGTTGCCGCACTAGTGTATATAACCATTAATATCTTTTTCAGTTTGAAATGTCTTGATTGAAATGGTCTTTCATTAATTTATACACACATTTATTTCCTCTATTATGATTTTATAATTATTTAATCATTAACTGAACTAAAAACTGTTATATAATGCTAGTTATATAAGATTTTTATCTTATAAACCGAGTATGTCAGAAAATATCAGAAAATCTATGTTGTTGAAAGCTTTTGAAACGATAATGAACCACAAGATTCTTGAAGGAGAAAGGTTTTTGTTATAAAAATGATTACACCATTAACGCATACTTAATGGGATTAACATTCCAACCACAATTAAGCTTTTTATAAATTCTTTGTTTTAAAATTCGTCAACATTGTATCATAAAATGATTGATTGCTTGACGGAGAAATAAGCTTCGCTAGTACAAATATTAACTCTTAATACGCTTACTACTAAATAGGTAACCCTCCTACTATTTTAATTGGTATTTAAAATATTTATGGGTATTATAAATCGGATAAATCATTAGTTTATTTGAAAAAGTATACTATTTGAAATCGCAAACAATATTTATTAATTAAATATAAAAGTGCTTCTATGTGCCACCAAACCGCCCGCAATCTCCTTGCTGTTATCACTTGATCATTATCATCACTGTTTCATTTGCACAAATTTGAAACATTAATTTGTTAAAATTTCGAGAGGAGCTTAAAATGTAATATCAAATATCATTTTCATATTTTTATTCGTACATTATCAAAAAACTAAAAAACAACCTCAATTTTAGTTATTAATTAAATTATATTAAATGGATTCTACGTAACTTACGAGGAATTAGAGGAAGGGTATCCTTTTCCTGTTAATTATTTAAGCTCTCTTTGTTCACAATCTTCACCAACCGTATTTACGAATTAGAAAACGTTAAAACTATATAAACTAGGAACGTAATTTAATAGCATTATTGTCATGCATTTTGTCCTGCATTTGTACCATGTCATAAATACCAAGATACGGTATATATGACAAAAATAATAATAATAATACTTTTCTTGTACTCCACATTACAGTAAAAACATAATAATATAGTAATAAAATAATAATAATTACAAATGAAAAAAGTGGGGTTATCGGTTTAAGTTTAACAATAAGTTAACAAATACACAGAATGCGGTCATTGCGTTATAAGGGGGTCAATGCGTTACTACGGTTACGGAATCAACTCCGTTTAAATTTTTAGGTAAAAAAAAATATTACCAAGGTTGTACTCCATCATTGGATTCAATAGTCGATAGTTTTTTAAATGATCTTAAAAAGGTAGACCATCAACCAATAAGTAACTTCAAAAAAGCTTAGATACACAATATTTTTTTAACATCACGTCTAAATTGGTCTTTCCTCGATTTTGATTTTAATAAAACCCTTTTGTCAAAGTTACATGCAAGCGTTATAAAGACATTGAAGTTATGGCTCGGGTTAGCGTACTCAGTGGACTTTTCAATCTTATTTAGAGATCGAAACAATTTTGAGTTAAAATTAAAGAAACCATCGGAGCTCTACAAACATCTAAGAGTTACCAAAAGACATATCATCGAAAAATCTAAAGATGATACTGTAACTTCTCTCGCAAAAGACAAAGTTGCCTCAGAGCTCAAGTCACGACTTCAATTCCATAAAAAAAATTATGGTAGGTGCTCAAATAAATAAAGTAGGGCCAGGATCAAATAGGAAAGTTCAAGACATAGACATAACAAAATCTTTTATTCGACAAGACGAAAACGATAACTACCAACTCCAAATGATGAGACTAGAAATTCAAAACGAATGGGTGATCATAGGAGATTTTTGTATTACACTGGCTTTAAAGTGGCGCTGGCACTGGCTTTAAACCTTAATTTATGATTGGTCCCCGGCATAATTAAAATTCTATCTTAATGTATTCCAAATTACTCTCCCATATCAGATTAATTTAGTAAGATGGGGCAAAGCCACCGAAAAGTCTTGCAACATCTGTGGGTAGGCAGTAGGAACCGCGAAACACTTATAAGTAGGGTGTTGGGCATTTTTCGCCACGGTAAGTCGTTCAACAACAGGATAGCTCTAACGACATATGAATTATTGTAGAATTTGGAATAGTGACAAAGAATTTCTAGTGGAAGACTACGAGATAGCCTTAAATCTCTGATATTAGATTCCGTGAAAAGAAAAAGGTCTCTTAAATAGGAAGGGCTAGAAGGATTAAATAACAAATAGTACAAAAGTGAAAGAGTTTTTTTTTATTTTTTTTTTACACACCTAGGTTAATGCTTGACTACATTCCACCTGATGGAAAGTGAAATGTAGTCATAGGTGGTAAAGCGCATTAACCTAGCAGCCTATTCACTCTCCTCTTGAAGACACCCACATTATATTTTGCCGGAAATACCGACGCAGGCAGATTGTTCCAGTCCTTCGCCGTACGCACTAAAAAAGATGAAGCATAGCGCTTCGTTCGGACAGGTGGAGTGTCCACAACGTAGGGATGGATACCCGCCGTGCGTCGGGACGTCCGGCAAAGGAACGGGGATGGGGGAATTAGGTCGTGCAATTCCTGCGCACACTCACCAAAATGTATCCTATAGAATACTGAGAGGCTAGCAATTCTACGCCTGTGTTCAAGGCTGTGGAGTTTGGCGTCAACCAATTTAGGGTCACCAATAAGCCTCTTTGCTCGCCTCTCAATTGAGTCCAGAACCGCAAGATGAGTCTTTGCGGCACCAGCAAATATGTGGCCACAGTACTCTACACACGAACGGATCTGTGCTTTGTATAATACAAGAAGCTGTCCCGGTGTAAAGTACTGTCGCACCTTCGCAAGAACGGCAAGCTTTCCTGCAGCTGCTCTTGCTCTGGATTCAATGTACCGACCAAAGTTGAGGTTCGAGGAGATCTCTAAGCCTAACAACTGAAGCCAGTCACTGTATTCCAAGGATACATTCTGGAAAGTAGGAGCCAAGGTGAAGGGGCTCCTTTTGGCGGTGAACAAACACGTCTGCGTTTTGGTGGCGTTGAATTTGACAAGATTGGCACTGCCCCATGCGGAGACTGCCTAAAGTTTGTCATTCAAACGTTGCACCATGGCTTCTCTTTCAGATTGTACTTCATCTCTACTAGCCCGAGAACTTGGCAGATATCTTTCTACAACTGTGCTGTCGTCTGCATACCCATAGATACCGGGCTTCAGCAGATCGTTAATGTGCAGCAGAAAAAGAGTTGCAGAAAGAACGGACCCCTGAGGTACTCCGGCATTTATTGTCAAGGGTTCCGAAGAACACCCGTCGACAACAACACGGAGAGATCTCTGGCTCAAAAAGTCCGTTATCCAGCCAATCAGACCAGGAGATATACCGTACGCTGAAAGCTTGCTTAAAAGGCTCACATGCCAGACCCTGTCAAAAGCCTTCGAGACGTCCAGAGAGACGGCGACCGCTTCTCCGTTCCTCTCGATGGCTTCGCCTAAAATGTGTGTTGCGTACGCTAGAAGGTCCCCAGTGGACCTATTTCGGCGAAATCCGTACTATCGGTCACTGAGGAGATCGTTACCTTCTACGTACGCTAGAAGCCGCGAGTTCAATACACGCTCCATAATCTTGCAGAGTATGGAGGTGATTGAAATGGGCCTATAATTGGCAGGATCGGCACGGCTGCCTTTTTTGGGCACAGGTTGCAAGTTGGCAAGCTTCCAGGATTCCGGCACTTTTCCAGTCTTGAAAGAGAGGCGATACAGACGTGTCAATACAGGAGACAACTCAGCTGCGTATGTCTTGAGCAGAATGGCTGGTATACCATCAGGACCACTGGCTTTATTCACATCTAAACGACACAATGTTCTCCATACCTCTTTGTTTGTGATGCGAATTTCAGGCATCGAAATACCGCAGTGAGGAAGATGTTCTAGAGAAGCATTGCCAGTGTCTAGATGCGAATTCTCAGCAAACAGAGAAGCAAATACATTCGCTTTCTCTGTTGCTGTGTGGGCCAGGGATCCATCAGGCTTCAGCAGAGCAGAGCAGAGCTTGAGGATTGGCAGAAGTTCGACTCGATCGCTTTGGCAAGAGACCAGAAAGCTCGACTGCCAGTTGGTCTGACAGAGAGCTTTTCGCCATTCTTAACGATCCGATCAAGACGAGCCTTCCGCAATGCCTTTTTTATAGGACTTGGCAGCCTGGTTAAAGGCTCTCTTCTTTGTACTTACATCCGGAGTTTTGCGGCTTCGAGCATCAGCCCAAATGAGGTATGCCCAATGTTTTCGGTCATGTGCATGACGACATTCGGCATTAAACCATGGGCGAGCTTTGCCACCGATAGGTAAGTCAGCAAAAGGAATAAAATACTCCATTGCCTGATGCACCACATCGGTTATAGCATCCGCGCAACTCGACGGATCCAAAGAAGAGAAGCAGACCTGCCGCCAAGGATAAGACGCAAAAAAGTGCCGCATCTCATCCCAGTCTGCTGACTTGTATTTCCATACTCGCCTAACACCATGTGGTTCGAAAGCTGGTGGGGAGTATGTAAATACAGATTTCACCAGACAGTGATCGGAGGTTCCCAAGGGGGACGTGACCTCTACACGATACCTGTCCGGATCAGTTGTCAGCAGAAGGTCCAGGCAATTGGCTGTATGGCCTACCACATCTGGTACCCTTGTCGCTTGCCTCACCAGCTGAAAGAGGTCCAAGGACAACGCAAAGTTCCGCGCTTCTCTTCCAGCATGGTCGGTCTTCTGGTACGGGAACAGCCAGTCCTGATGACAGGCATTAAAGTCCCCCAGAAAGACGAGCTGCGCCGAAGGGTACTGATACAGAGCCATATCTGCAGCCTCACGGAGATACTCAAATAAACGAGTTGTCTCCTGGTCACCGCTGTGCGAACGGTAGACACAGGAATACAGGATTTTTTCGTTTCCTGTGTCCACTAAAACCCATAGGAAAGAAAAAGTGGGGTCTTCAAGGTGACGGAGACGCTGAATACAGAGGTCGTTCCGCGCGTACACACTGACTCCGGCCCGTGAGCGAAAGTTGTGCTCTAACGAGTAACCGGGATAATCCAAGTATGCAGCGCTCAAAGGACATTGTATCTGCGTCTCCGTCAAAAAGAGCAAGTGCGGCTGCTCTGTCTCCAGGTGGTGGTGGACAGCTAAAAGATTTGAGTGCAAACCCCTGATATTAGTGAGGTGCACTTTATATGAGGAGGAGTGCAACCGCTGTGTCAACTTGTTCCTTTTTTTTAACTTTTTCATAATAAAAAAAATAAAAGTGAATAGGGATGGGAAATGGCAGTTGAACGAGGCCGTACGTATCGAACCCGGCGTCGAAGTTGGTTAAGTTATGCCACTGGGAGGCTAGCCTGGAGACTGCGGGGACGCCCGAACCCCCCCAGGGATCGCCATCGGGCCTCTTCGTCTGGTCGCCAACCAGCACGATGGAGCCACCCTGGGATTTTTCACAGCTGGCGGGGCAGCCTTTCGTGGTTGGCTATCCCACTAATTGGGCACCCAACTATCTGCGGGCGGCCAGCGGAAAGCCGTCGCTTCGGATCCCGCTACCCTCCTCGACTAGACACCCGACAAAACAAACACCAACCCGACGTCAGACCGGTTCGCTAACGCACCGCAACTGTTCAGACCCATTTCCCATAAACAGCTTCATCGAGCAACGTGCCGGAACACGACTAGGTCGCTTTGCGGCACGACTCTGCCCGATGGGTGGTAACTTTGCCGGCGACCGGATTTTATGGTCTACCACCAAGAGATGTACATTCCAGCGAAGTCGGATAGATAACCACTTGAGTCGTTTGCGAAATTCTCTCAAGGATATTTAATAAGTCTTTCTATAGGTTAAGGTAAGGTAAGGTAGGTTATGTCAGTTACGGTGAGTGCGTAAGCGATCCCGTGGCGTCTCATTAAGGTGAGCAGAGGTCAACCGTTTGTTTTTTAGTGATTAACCTTAAAAATGGTAGCGTCATCTATGCTGCCGGGAGTCCCATACCCCCACGGCCATCACCTTCTTGACCGATGGGATGATGCTTAAAAAAATTTTTCCAACGCAAAAAAATATATAATAAATAATAATAAAAAAAACACTTAAGTCAGCGTTATCAAGTATAGGAAAAAGAAGAGTTTCCGCAAGCATACTCTTACTTAGTACTTTAACCTGGTGAGTCTAGAATAAAGTATTGTCCAAATAAGGACCAAGGTTTTTAACAGTCCTACTATATGCAATCATATGACTATTAAATATAGTACGCGGTAAGTTTGGCTAATCAGCTCTTTAAATAAAAGGATCCGACGACCGGCTCCGGTTCAAGCTATTTAGTTTTAACTCTTCAGTCTATGGTGTAAAAAAATAATAAGCTGAATGTGTGTAATGATAAAACTTTAATAGATCTTGGTCCAAACAAAAAATTGCCAGTTTGCAACCATTTAAATTGGGTGTAGAGGACCTTCGTAGAAGAGATTTTAATTACAATTTTTAAATAAATATATAATGACAAATCAACCGATACCGGCAGGGATTCGGATGTGCGATCTCGAAACATCTCGTTGCTCTACCAAGAGCAACAAGACGATTTCCCATCGCTACCCGCTCTCGAGATTCAAGCATTTTTCTCTTTTAAAAATCCTTACTTGCCTGGGTTATGTTTTGTATGGATATATGTTTTACATTCTAAACTACCTTTATTAACTGAAATGTTACTTCCGATGTGAATGTATTTTGAGAGTATGTACAGTCTTATTTTTGTAATTTATTTCAATTCTCTGTAGTGTTCTAAGCTTTGACTTATATTTAATATTTCCAATGCATCGTTTTCTGGATTACCACGATTTCGGAATCCTGATATTTTATTGCTCTATATGTGTTGGCTTAAAAATGATGGTGTATATGTTACATTATAATATGTTTATTCCAAAATATTATATTGTATATTTGTTATTGTTTAGTTGATAAACTTGAGACTGCAATCGCTCTTATTTTTCTTAAATATCTGCTATTTGTTTTGTACTGGCATAAGGCCTTATATCTTATCTTTCTTGGAAGTCACACATCAAATGTACGGTTTCCAGAGTTAGAAAACTGATTGTTGCTTTTAAGTCTCTAAGAAATTCTGCTGACTTTCAATGTCTCAAGTCTGTTTATTATGCACTCGCGTAGTCAGTTCTCTCATATTGCATCACATCATGGGGTGGTGCTGTTAAAACCCATATACTAAGTCTAGAAAGAGCTCAACGTGCCGTTTTGAAAGTTATGACACATAAAAGCATTCTTTTTTCAACGAAAACCCTTTTTTCACAGTGCCAAGTTTTGACAGTCAGGCAGCTTTTTATTTTGGCGACCATAATGCGGAAACACTCACAACTTCCCTATGATCCTGAGCTATCGGAACGTCGAACAAATAGAATATGTGACATAGAGCAACGACGTACTGTTTTAGCAAGTCGTCATTTCTTCCATCTGAGTTCTTCACTCTATAATAAAATAAATAAAACATTAGAAATTTATCCCCTAACCAAATATAATGTAAATCCAAGTGTACCTCATGGCTATTAAGTCTATCTTATGAAGAAACCGAGACTTTGATTTTGAATTTCTCTAAATAACCTGGACACACACACACACACACACACACGCACGCATACACGTACCCACGCGCACACACACACACACACACACACGTTGTTTTTGTGTTATATAATTTTGGAGCAATATTACACATCATGAAGTGGGCGTTGGCGCTGCGCCGCAGTTTTTAACTTTTGCAGTTGTCAACATGCATCTTGTTAATGTGATACTTGTATTTTGTTTCAAATTAAATAAATTAATAAATAAATAAATAAATAAATATAAAGGTATTAATAGTAAGGTAATATAAGTATACAAAGGTATTAATTTGTGTCAAAACAGGGAAGTTATTAAAGTAAATCCTTGTACGTTTTAAGTATCTTTGGAATAATAATAATAATAATAGGAGATGGTCCTCGTTTATTGCAAAAATATCTTGTTATTTACTACTTAAATGTACAGTAGTAGTGTTTTTGTGAATGTGAATCAATCCACAGCAGTGTCAACTGGTGGTTGATAGCAGTACGATACGAGTTTATTGATGTGATAAAATGTTGATGTTTTAGAAGGGAACTTATTTTTATTACATTTGTTTATATTTTTTTTTTTATTTCGTTTCATCAGCAATTAGTGATATTATATACTAAACAAAAGATTTACTTAAAAAAAAATGTCATAAAACCTAGATTAATAATGTAATTCGCAGTAATCAAGATCGATGGCCGTCATGCAGAAAAAAAGAAATTGTTTCAAATGAGTTCTTGAAGGTAAATAAACAATCAGAAAGTTCTTGCAACTTTTAATGAAAACTTAATTTCTTTACCTTGAAATGAAAATGTATTTCTATGATTGAATTTTGTGGAAAACTGTACACGATTTTATATTGATGATAAAGTAAAATTGTGTTTGTCTTTCTTTCTTGTCTTTTTCCCTTGAGAATATATACGACTCTAATAAAAAGGTTTGTATGTTGCCTATAATCGAAGTTTATATTTTATAAAAAGAATATATTTTTCTTCTTACTAGTATCAACTGCCAAGCATCATCAACTTTGGCCAAATTAAGGTTCTTTTATTGTACAATAAAAGATATAATTTCTGCGACAACGGCAAAGCAGTCACTAGAATCGAATAGTCAATAGAATCGTTGTAAAAGTTTATAGTCCGGGGTAGAATATGAATGCTTAATTGATTGGTCCACTTATCTGAGTATCCGTTACAATAAAATAAAACAGAAAGACTGGTTGCGGCGTGGCGAGATGATGATGATGCGAATTTTAGGCATCGAAATATTGCAGTGAGAAAAAGATGTGCTGGAAAAGCATTGTCAGTGTATAGATGCGAATTATCAGCAAACAGAGAAGCAAATACATTCGCTTTTTCTGTCGCTGTATAGGCCAGGGATCCATCCGGCTTCAAATCTGGATTCCGATCCAAATAAGAGAAGGCCGTCAAGGATAAGACGCAAAAAAGGGTCGCATTGCATCCAATTCTGCTGACTTGCATTTCCATAATCGTCTAACACCACGTGGTTCGAGAACTGGTAGAAATATGTAAAACTAGATTACACCAGACAGTGTTCGGAGGTTCCCAAGGGAGAAGTGACCTTTACATGATACCTGTCCGAATCAGTTGCCAGTAGAAGGTCCAGGAAATTGGCTGTATGGCCTACTGCATCTGGTACCCTCGTCGCTTGCCTTACCAGCTGAAAAAAGTCCAAGGAAAACGCAAAATTCTGCAATTCTCTTCCAACATGGTCGGTCTTCTTGTACGGGAACAGCCAGTCCTGGTGACAGGCATTAAAGTCCCAAAAAAAACGCGCTGCGCTGAAGCACCCAGCTACTCAAATAATCTGTTTGTCTCCTGGTCACCGCTGAGCAAACGGTAGACACAGGAATACAGGTTTTTTACGTTTCCTGTGTTGACTAAAATCTTCAAGGTGATGGAGACGCTGGATACAGAGGTCGTTCCACGCGTACACGAAAACTCCGGCACGTGAGCAAAAGTTGTGCTCCATAGTGTATCCGGGATAATCCAGGCGTGCAGTGCTCAGAGAAAATTGTATCTGCGTCACCGTCAAAAAAACAGGTGCGGCTGCTCTGTCTCAAGGCGATGATGGACAGGTAAAATATTAGAGTGCCCCTTGTATAACTGAGGTGCACTTTAAGTATGGTGATGTAGAGTGGCTGCCTGCAAAAGGTGCTCAACTAATTACAAATAACCCTGTATATATATATATATATATATATATATATATATATATATATATATATATATATATATATTTATTGAAAATGAATAGGGATGAGAAATGGCAGTTATGCCCAGGTAGGTGGGCCCATTAGTTTTTATTTTATGAGCATTTTTCTTCAAGTTTTGTACTAGCTCCTCCGAAAGGAAAACAAAACGTGCTGTGACTAAAGAGATCTGTTGTTTTGGATATAATAATTTCTTACAGACTGTATCTGGTACTTCATCATATTGATTTATAGTGGCATATTGATTTATAGTATAAGTCTTTGTGAAGTCTGACGCGGTGCTATTAGCCGGTTCTCACGTTGCTGGGCAGGCTCAGTTACTGTACGGTTTCGTTTCACTTCTAATATATGAGCCTCTGCTCAGTTGATTCCTCTGCTCAGTTGATTCGTTGGCCAGATGCTCATTAATGAGGCCAAGTCTATTAGCTCTCTACTCAAAATACTCATTCGCAAAACGCTCTTACCGAATCTAGAATCCTAATCAATGTTTCTAACTTCGCAGTATATATATAAAATAATTATATTTAAAAGATATCAATGAAAAATATATATTACCCCAGGTCCACTCAAATATATAATAAAAATATGTTCAAGTTTTATTAAATCGTAAAACATTTAGTTGCCTTAATTAAAATTTCGTAATTAAAGATCTTGACCGATTTTAGAAATTATTTTCTATACTAAGTTCTTAAGATTTCTAAATATAATTAAGTTTTAACGATATTATTGTAAATTTAATTTTTTACTAAGCTTGGGCTTGCTTTTTTGGTATGTTTGTATGTTCGTTTGTAGTTTATAGTTTTATATTCCCTCATGTGTAATTGGATTTATATTTTAATATTAATTTTGAACCCAACGATTCAATTGTTTTGTATTATTCGTGTTCAGGGGAATTCGAAATGTAGACTTCTATCATTAAGTCACCTGATTAGTTATCTAACTCCAACAGTTCTTAAGTATGTGAATATATATAAAACAAGGTAAATAAATAATTGTTTTTATTATAAAATTTCATAATAACATATTACATAGTTTTTATTTGATATAAGAGAAAACTAGCGTTATATTTATTTTTATATTAATAATATTTCTTCCAAACCGCCTCAGGAGATGAAACACGCGTATGTGATTACAGTTTCAAAGCTCTAATATCTCTTTATCTTTATATAACTTTCATTTTAATGAACTACGGTTATACTATAAATAACTTACTGAGGTGTTAATGTTTTAACCTATCTCAATATGTATGTATGTGTAGTAAATATATAGTCTTCTTTTGACTAATTTTAAAAATTATTTTATATTTTAAATAAATAAAATTCTTGTGAAGAGTATGTCCTTTGGAAAGTCCAAATGCTTCCTACATAATTTTTTTAATGTAATTCTGGGTTACTAAATTATGTAGTAAGTAGAATACGAAGTCTTGTTATAGTCATAATTTCCATAAGATTTTTAAAAAATCCATAATTAATTCGAGTTTTTAAAAACTATACCCTATATCTTATTGTAGAGTGATAAAGATAGA
This sequence comes from Napeogenes inachia, assembly GCA_959347355.1. NCBI lineage: Eukaryota > Metazoa > Arthropoda > Insecta > Lepidoptera > Nymphalidae > Napeogenes > Napeogenes inachia. The sequence continues at coordinate 5,236,762 of OY365792.1, forward strand.
TCAGATTGAGATGAACAAACTAAATATTATACTACATAAATATCAACTCTTTTCTACTGTTAGACAAATTATTTATGTTGCTAAGGCTTAGACCTACTTATATATTAGACCTAAATTAAAACTCAATACTTTTATTAGCGTCGCTTATTTTTGGTGCAACGGATTAAAATTTATAAATAAATTGATGTATTTACTTCTTATGATTTTGTTATATTTATCTTCTAAAGGGCTTTAAATAGATGGGAATAGTGTATAAGTTATTTCATTTACGGAATATGAATGGAATGGAATTATTTTGATAGTTACGAAGTTTCTATCATGCTGGGGTAAAAATATCTTCGTGGGTTCTTGATAGCGTAAGGGTTTTTTATGAATGTAATAAAAACAAATAAGGGTAGTTCTCCGTGAAAAATTATATAAGCATCAGAATTTTGGAGTTTAATAAACAATATGTATTATTATATCACATTTTTTTGGTGCATTACAATATATAAATAAATAAAGATCTCATTCTTAACTAACATTTTATAAATAGTAAAGTAAAATTAGGACTTATTATTTTAATAAATTGGCCACCTCAGTTCTGAGAAGGAAGTCATTTCACTTCTGCGTTATACGGGAAGAAACGTTTCATTTGACTTTGAAATTCACTGCAGTGAAGTTGGAGATAATCAAAAAGGCGGGAAAATAAAACCATCTTATTTATAGAGTATGTCTATATCTTTTTGCATAAGACCGTAATAAAATAATAATAATAATAACTGAACAGTGATCAGTGATCCACCTTGAGGAATTAAGGGGGATTGGAATATTTTTTTCCAATAAAAAAAGTGAGAGATCAAAGACTAATATCCATATAATGTTAAAAAAAAGTTTATTCGCTATAAAGTGAATAGACATAAGACATTTTTGTACATAAAATGTAAATAACATTATTTTGTAAATGGTATATCAATAAACAAAATAAACAAAGTTACATTAACAGCCATGAAATCACCACAATCATAAAAAATCATCAAATCCCAGGTACTAATCTGTTGTAAGCAAATCAGCACTTTAAGTAAATATTTCATATTAATTTACAACGATATAAACAAAATTTATTCAAAACTTAGCATGGAACATAAAAGTATAATAATCGTATTTAAAAATATCCAGTTCCATTTAAGTTTTCCCATATCCTGATTTACCTTAACCCAAAAGTTAACTAAAGGACAAGTAAAAGATATGACAGATAACTATCAACTCGCCAAATTCCCTATCTCTCGGTACCATTGATGGCAATAACTGATACCCCATAAAACTTAAGTTTTAGTTGTGAAAAAGGGACCGTTAAAGTTTTGTTTTACATAAAAAAAGTTTACATTCCGAGAGATATTTACTTAGTCTGGTCATAAATACTGTTACAATGAAAAAAAATATTACACTTGAATTTGGAATCTGTCTTTTTTATAGGATCATTAATTGTGTTTTCTCATTATGGCGCCAATACATTGTACAATATTTTGCTATATTAAAATGGAGTGGGGTGATAAAGAGTTTAGAATCGCTTACACTACTTTTTAAAACTTTCCATACACTCAAATGTTTGTATACTGGGCTTTTAATAGGTACAATGAGATTTCCTTTGTTTGTGACAGAGAAAGATCCCACCGTCAACTACGAACGATTTTCCGTTTTGTACGAACAGTAGTGTTCGAAAAAGGTAGTCAAAGCAGTAAGGGAAAGAATTCGAAGAAATTCTGTCCGAAAGGAAAAGATTTTATTTCTGGAAATAAAGATAGCACCATGTCACGTATTTTAAGAGATGACTTATGACTTGCAGCCTATAAGAAACGTACTGGTCATTTTTTAACTGATAAATTAAAGGTGAATAGGGTGGTCGAGAAAATCGAAACAACTACTAAAGCGGGAGGTCACAGAAAAATATGGTTTACAGATAAGAAATTTTTCACAGTTTTTGAAAGTAGAGCTTGCTCTAAACGCCATGATAATTTGGACTCCCCAAAACAATCCATACGATTGGCAGTGATGAATTTCTCCATGGAAAGACTATTCTATTCTATTCGCGTGCTTCTATTGATAAAGTTTTCAAAGTTTAAAGGACTATATTGCAGCCAATGGACACCAATTTGAATAAGCTTTTTATATTTTTAATTGTTTTATATTGGTGTATTAAACTAACACAAAGTAAAAGTGATAAATGTTATTTGCAATTAAAATTTTTTTTTTCTTTGTTACAATATTTATACTTTTATATGCTGATTATTAAAAAAATGATTAAGTTGTTTCGTTTTTTTGTTCAGCATTCAGATTAAGAAGTATTATGCTTTTTTATATATTTGAATAGATTATTTGAGAATCAAAATGCATTTTAAGAGCAATGATTTAGTACAAATAACCTTGATGTATTCATAAATGCATCTTTTAAAAATATGACGAATTAATTATTTAGTATATTTTTAAAACTTCCTCTCATACCAATCCAAGATAAGAAAAAAACCATGTTCAGTTATTGTACCAAAATTGTATTAATTACTTGAAATACAATTTACCGCAAATAATAAAGTTTATATAAATATGTTGTTTATAAAACTTACAATCTAATAAATAAATTGTTACCTAAATTATCTTCACTTCTGTGAAACCATTAAATTGTTTTAGTATTTTAGAACGAATTGTAAAATTCAAAACAAACTACCAGTTGATTTATTCACAAACTATTTTGCAAATATATCTAACGGAAATAGTCGGCGAAGTAATTACTCAATTTAAATTATAAAAGGTTAACTTGTCTGGTCAAAGTAAATTGTTTGAGGTTATATTATTCTAACAATTCCTAAATCTGGCTTCCAATAATTGGTTTTGATTAAATAATAGTATGTGAATCTAAGTAAATAAGTAAGTTATTGAATATTACTAAAAAAACCCTGAACAATAAATGTTTTTCGAACTTCAGTTTTTTAGTTTATTTATCTAAAATCGGGAATAAAAAGTAGCCATTGTTCTTTTTATAGGAACTAAATTGTATTCTAATGTATTCAGTACTTTTTGTATAATAGAAGAACAAATATTTATAATATTGCAGAAAATGCGTAAATTTTATTTTATCTGAGATTTTTAAATCCCGTATATGTAATGTCGGTTTTGATGAATACCATTATTTACTTTTATCATTTGATAATTTGATAAACTATTACGGAAAAAAATTCTTGCATAATAGCATTCAAAGAAAGACCACTACTCTCTTAATCCGTCAATTAAATCATCGCAATAAAATTCACACCGCCCGTGTCCGTAAAAGATTATTAAAATACATTAATTAGATTTCAAGTTAGACTTGAAGTCGTAAAAAATTTTGCCCTATGAAACTAATTCTCTAATCTACTTACTTAACTATAATATAAAAAGGCGGAAAGTCATTAAGACGAAGCTTCATAGCAATCCATGGATTGACCATGCGGGTGCCGGGCCCATCACGTTGCAAGGAGAGGAGTGCAAACAGTGCCTGGGACTTGCGACCCAGGAGTAGGTTTAAGGGGCCCCTTTATTATGCGCCAAAACGCTCACCTTCACCCTCCACTCTCCTCTCCCTATCTAACTAAATTTGTAAAGAACCTACTAATGCCGACTTTGAAATATGTTCTAGAAATGAACCGATGCTTGTTCTAGAAAGGCCAAGGTCTTTAAGTAGGCTATAGAGACATTTTGCTGTTATACCTCTCGCTCCCACTTCTACCGCGTACAAACTAACTATAAATTTATTCCTGATCAGTTCGTTGGTCAGTTCGTAATACTTATTGAGCTTGAATGTGTGATCCCTTGGGATGTTTGTTTCCCAAGGAACAGTAAGCTCCACAAGTATCACGCGCCTTTCGATGTTTCTTTTATAGGTATGTATTATCTTCAATTATTATTATAAGAAGAGCATTCGAAATCAGCATTCGAAAACTAGATACAAAATTTGAGAATGTCGCACGGAGCCGGCTGAGGCTATTGCAACATAGCCTCATCGAACTTCAGCGGGGGAGGTTGGGAAGGAAAAGGGTTCAGGCCGTTCCTTCCCAGCCGTAGGCTCAGGTGAGAGGGGGGGGGGGACCTCTCTCGCCATTGCACGGGTCTATGACGTAAGGGACACTGGTTGCTCGGGGTACCCTTAACGGGAGGGGGGTTTCGCCGTGGCGTCACGGTGAGTGCGAAAGCGATCCGTGAATTAAAAATGGCAGCGTTTTCTATGCGACGATGCGGAAACGCATTTTTCCAAAGACAAAAAAAAAATACTATTCTGAGAGTCGGAAAATTAATTATCTAACTTAAATAAGGTTAATTCTTCTCCTCAAATATTACCTCAAACTATGCTTCCAATAATTGGTTTGTATTCAATAGTCTTTGAATTACAATAATCAATTTATTTGTTTAATAATCATATTTTTTTCGGTGAATAATACTTTCTCGTTCTTAAGTAATGTAAATTATTTTCATATATACTCGACGATAAAAAAAAAAGTAGTTTGTCTTATTATTGGAATTCATTAAATTACTTTTGGTAGGATTGAAGAACAAATATACAAATATTTATAATAAAACATTAAATCCGGAGTTTTATTTTATTTAAATTTCTATTTTAGAGACCATAAACCAGTTGAATTTAAGAAGCGGGAAATATCTTTTTTTTTCTTCGTTTTTTGAACGTATATTAAAAACAAACATATTAAAATAATATTATATAGAAAAATATATTCCTGCATTTATAATAAGATTCAGAGAACCAAGGCAAAGCATTTTTAGAGTGAATGCACACTTGATTTTCTTTTTTATTCTCTCTACCATTTTCAAGTTGTGGAACTTGGGTTTAAAGTGACCTAGATTTGACAAATCGTATGCAGTGTCATCTGGATTCTAGATTACAACGATTTCGGAATACTGATATATGGTAATGGATGTGTTGATTCAAAGTGCACATAAACTTGTCTAAGAGTATTTATGATAGCCTAATTATTATTGTCGCTCTTAAAACTATATTTCACTAAAACGTTAATATTATTTGTTAGGGTTATTATCAAGTCTTCGTAACATACTTTATATTCATTAAACGCTGGTCGAAATTAGACTTAAGCAGACTAAACGATTTTTTTGCGTCTATATAATAATTCACTGAGAATTATTTTCAGTTTATAAAAACGTACCGTCCAAGACAGATTAGGTCACATAGGTAAAGATATGTTTAACACAAAGTGATTCCTATCGTTTTAATTCGTTTTTAATAGCTTTGGAAGTGTCCTTATTTCGGGAAATTTGATTGATTTTGACCAACTTTGAATTATCGGATTTATTTGTATTATTGCGTAGGTACCTATCCAGACCCGATGAAGAAGAAAAACAATATAAATATTAATTAAATAAAAAAACTAAAAAAAAACACGCCTTTATGAAAAAAAAAATAAAAAATAAATATTAGTTAAAAAAATCTAAAAGTGAAAAAACTATATGAAAAAATGTATTTAATTGTAAAAAGAGTGTGGAATGCTTTTTATTACATTATCAAAACAATAATATTTGTGCTTATTTATTGTAAAATTTATTATAATTTATTATAATCTATATATATAAAAGAAAGTCGTGTTAGTTACACCACTTATAACTCAAGAACGGCTGAACCGATTTAGCTGAAAATTGGCAGGGAGGTAGTTTAGAGCCAGGAGAAGGACATAGGATACTTTTTATCCCGTTCGACAGCATTCCCGTGTGACTTGACATGAAACGTCAGTCACTATAAAATTGGTATAAAAACAAAAAGAATCAGACTTGGAATAACAAAACGCAAATCACAGCTATGTAATTGACGTATAATGACAGCTATGTAATGAAGTATGGATGACAATTAGATATTTGTAAGAAATCAATAATAAAACTATTTCTATTAAATTAATAATTAACAATTATAATGTAATGATAGTGCCAGTATAGTATATGCGTTAAATCTTCAAACTATTGAAGAACCAACGTGTAATATTGCAAAACACTCAGCAATGGCCACCTCAGTTTTAGCGGTATCGAAAATCATCATCTGGGACGAATGCACAATCGCGCATAAACGTGCATTAGAAGCACTTAACCGAACAATAAAAGATTTACGCAATGACTCAAGATGTTTTGGAGGAGCAATGATTTTACTGTCTGGCGATTTCCGCCAAATACTTCCAGTAATTCCAAGATCTACGGCTGCCAACGAAATAAACGCTTGCCTCAAATCGTCAAATCTATGGCGCTATGTGAAGAAACTGCAACTGACAACAAACATGAGAGTTACATTGGTTAATGATACATCTGCAGAATATTTCTCGGAGCAATTGCTGACTATCGGTAATGGTCAAGTACCTGTCGATGAATCGAGCGGATTAATATCATTTCCAAATAATTTCCGTAATTTTGTCTCATCAAAAGACGAACTTATCAACAATGTATTCCCAGAAATTATTTCTAACTACAAAAATAATGAATGGTTGAGTGAGCGAGCAATTTTAGCGGCTAAGAATAAAGATGTAGATGACCTAAACTACATAATTTAAAATAAGATCATTGGAACAATGCATTTATTCAAATCTATTGACTGCGTCACAAATGAAGATGAAGCCACCAACTATCCAATTGAATTTTTAAACTCTTTGGACGTGTCTGGCTTACCACCGCACAATTTACGCCTAAAGGTTGGCTCCGTAGTAATCATGCTTCGAAACATAAACCAACCAAAACTGTGCAACGGTACGCCTTTGGTGGTTAGAAAATTGATGAACAATGTAATTTACGCTACGATAATGATAGGAGAATCCAAAGGTGAGGAAGTTCTCATTCCGAGGATACCGATGATCCTAACCGATATGCCGTTTGAATTTAAAAGACTTCAATTTCCGATACGTCCTGCATTTGCCATAACCATCAACAAATCACAAGGCCAATCCTTAAAAGTTTGTGGATTAAATCTAGAACATTCATGTTTTTCCCATGGTCAATTATACGTGGCATGTTCACGGGTCGGAAGACCATCTGCGTTGTTTGTTTTTGCGCCTGATAATAAAACAAAAAATGTCGTGTATCACAAGGTATTTAAATGAAGAGCAACCTATGTACTAAAATACAGAAATAATTATGGATAATTAATGTAGGTATTCAATTTTTTTTTTTTTTTTTTTTTGTATTTTTTCCAATTAGAAAATAAATCTGCTTATTTATTGCCATTAAGGCGGAACAAAGTTTGCCGGGTCAGCTAGTTTATTATAAAAGCTTATTTATTATAAAAATAATAATTTCGCTTCTTTTCATATTTGTCAATAGAAGTATTTATAATAACCGACACCTTGCACCCCATGCTATGCTATTATATTTTACTCGTTGCAGACTAAACAGAAATTGTTTTATGTGGGTTTTTGACGTTAAATCAATAAAAGGAGGGTTTTCGCAACTTCTAGTAGAAACTTTATTCTGTGATTAAATATCAAAGAACACTGGCAACTTACTTTTATTGGTGATAAGGAATAAATGTCATTGTAGTTCCTTTGAAAATATCTACTACTTAATAAAAAAAGTTTGTATGTGACATACATTTGAAGTAAAGATTTACGTATATATGAAGTAAATAGCATGTTTAAATAAAAAAATGCCTTCTTACCATTTTGTAGACCCAATATTTAACTTTTTATCATATATTTCATTAATTCATTTTCATTCATTTCTTTTAATAATTCAAAACGTAAAATTTTTTGACAAAATATCAAGATTTATTTTGCATATTTTTAAATTGAATCCCAAAACAAATACTAGAATTAACAAAATTTAGTTTTCACGATAAAATGCTCAATAAATACAGGAATAATTAGAGTATACGATGCATTTCTCTAAATTATCTTAGCATTTTCTCTGCAGCTAAGAAGTAATAAAATAGAGTGCCTCCTTCCAGTGATTACTTTATTTAATAAATTAAAGGTCTTTGTTGAAAAACACTTTTAAAATTCGGAAATAGTAACATTTAAAAATTATAAAAAAACTGTTATTGTGGTTACTTTATTTTTTTTTATTTGTATGGTTTACTATCACCAACTAACATTAAAATAATATCATCAACACAATAATTAATTTCGCTATGCGCATTTTAATAGACATTGTAAAAAATGCACTATTCGCATTTCAATTAAACAATAAATTAAATCAAACTCACAGTAGCTGGGAGTAATCAGAACCTTTCAGTGGTTCTAACTAAACATTGCTTAATCCGATTCAGCCCCAATATTCATCATGGCTACGTATTGGCGGGCTGTGGTACAAGTTGTGACGTAAGCCGATTTTAACGAGAATTAATATATCAGAAAGATTCAAATGTGGTAAAACAAGTCTTAGGAGATTAGATTAATCTCTAATGATTAATCACTAGTTAAATTCACTCAACGAATTAATCTATAAACATTATATACTTGGAATAGAGTCCTATTCTATAAATATTTTAAACAATATTTAGAAAATTCATTCAAAAATATCTCTTTAGCTCAACTACGACTGCACCATTTAACCGTTTTATTATCGTGTCTGTAGCGTCTGTAGTGGGTTTAAGTTAAGTTAGTAATAAAAAAGAAATAGATATTGAGTATTCTTTGTAGTATAGTATATATAGATGTATAAATAGATGACACAAATAATAAAATCCAACTCTAACATAACGTTAAATATTTATAGTAGGAATAATTTTAAATCAAACAATTAATTATGAACACTGATTTTTATATCCGCTAATTTGTAATAACTTGCAACCAAAAACATCATTTATATATTATTCATTTGTATGTTAAGAATATGAAATTGTTTCGACTTTACTGCTAACATGTTTAATTTTGGTCAAAATAATTGAAATCCGAGTCAAATTATATCAATTATTACCTTTTAATAATTTTCAGTATCATTTCTGCTGATAAGAAACTATAAAAATTAATTAAGAGCTAATTTTGAGGTCACAAAATATACAATATTCATTTCTCTTTTCAAAAAACTAAAAAGAAATAGACGAAGAACATCTTCATAAAACAAGCATAAATTAACAAAAAGAAAAAGAAAAATTACGAGGCAAAATAAACTTATAGAACCAAAATGCAAACAGAGGCTTGTTTCCAAATCCAAACTAAAACTTCCGGTAAGTTCAACATTACGTTCTTGAAAATGAATTATTAAATCTACATATCGTGCTAACTACGAGTAGGGATATATACATGATCAGAATTTTCAAATGGCAGCACGCTGTTACTATTTATTTAATTATGTTAGTATAAATAATCATCCAATCCAATTACATTAGATAATTTAATTGATTAATAATGTTATTTCTTTTTTATTATGTACGTTATAATATAATAAATTTATAATATTCATTTAAAATATTTGAAAATAGTAGGTTCGGAAGTAACTTTTCCATATCAGAAAAAAAAGAATCTTTGCTGTAATGTTTAATTAGCTGTAAAAATCAATATTCTGGGTCAGCTTAACCTAAATAATGCAACTATATTTATCGCTGCTTAATAATTTAAGTTTGATCATTTGGCAATTAAATGTAAAACCTTTTATTACGATTTAATTAAGAAATTTAAATATATCATCCTCATTTAAATATACGAAGTTTATTGTAAAATCGTGTCTAAAATATATTTTCTAAGAATATCAAATATTCAAAATAATATTCATTTTCTAAATCGAAATTTTAACCATTCGAATGGCGACAGCCTTAGGGATTTTTGTTGAATTTAATATATCTTTGAAATAGGATCGGCAAGTCTATGAAAAGACCTGTTTTCATAACAACGCAGACTCAAAAGAATAAAATGAAATATTTCTGGCCACCAGAAGGCTTTGACGTGTAACCAAATACTCCTACTGCGTGTTATCTGCACTGACTATATTTATTACGTTACGTTACGTTTTCTATTACGTACGTATTTTAATACGTAATATTATTATTCTTATTTGAGGATTTCATGTTTAATTGTACCAGCTTATGGGGATAGATGATGACCCAATGATTATAGTTTCATAAATATTTAAAAAATAAAGTAGAATAGAAAAGAATAGTGTTTTGATTTTCAAACATACATAAGTGATATACATAGACCGTAAAAAACAGAGCTTATGCGTACTCAGTATAAAGTAGGAAATTTAAATATAAAACAATGCTATGTACGTGTAAGTGTGAGGGACTGGTGTCTTAACCAGGTATGAAATACCTGTACCATAGGACCAGGCCAGGACCGGACAGGCACAAGGAGTCAGGATACCATAGTTTGATTTAATTATACACAAAAAATGAGGAAATAATTATGGAATAAAAGTAATAATAATAAAAATAATAATAAATAATAATAATAATAAATTTAAAATATAAATTATATCTTTTAAGAGTATATGCTATATATTATTTTTAAAATATTTATATATTTGCTAGAATTCTTATGTACAAATATATACCTTTACGTGGGTAGTTAGTAGATTTTCTGTTTCAGTATAAGTAAAAGATAAAAGATAATTCTATCGTTTGGTATTGACTATAATAGAGTTCTAATGTGTTGTTAGGATTAGGATTAGGACACACTGTTTATAGGAAACCCACACATATAACAAAGTTTAATTTATATATTGTGGTTTGTGGTTTAAAACATTCTCAAAAAAGACATACGTCGCTTACATGAGGAATGCACATAAATAATAATAAATATTATACATTCATATCGTCATTAACAATTATGTACCCATTTAATGCATTAGTTTATTTTTTATAGAAAATTTTCTGTTACATATTCAGCCAACTTAATGCATTAAAATACGTTAACACGTATCTACTCCTAAGATCACCCATTATAACTCGCAAATCTATGTTATTGAAAACTTTCCATTCCAGCGACAATAAACCGCACGAACATGGAATAAAAAACGTTTTGAGCATTAATATGTCATTAATGAACATTTAATAGGTTTAACGTTCCAGCTACAATTTAAGGCTTTCTGCACTTATATTTATATCTTTCTATAAATTTGACTCATAACTAATTTGCGGTGTGCCCGATAAAGTTTAAAACTTATAATGATAAGCAAAACCAATTAAAATTATAATAAAGGTTTTCTTTAAGCTGTTGAGTGAATTAAACCCTGGTCTACTGTAGTGTGTGTAGATGTACCGTATCAGGTTATGGTAACAATGAGTTGTAAATTTCGCAATCAGTTATCCCGTGTATGGAGTTGGATTTACTGAGCAATAGTCAGTAACATCAATAATTGCTTCGGAAAAACGCAAAATGTATAATTATTATATGTGTAGGGATCCTTATTCTCGAATTCTGCACTTTACTGCTAATCAAAATTCAAGTATGGTAATTTTGAAACTGAAATAATGTGGAGAGCGGTTTTCATGTCAGGAATATTTAATAACTTCCAAACTATGACAGATTTAACAGAACGCATGTTTTATTTAAATAATGCCTGTCTATGTGGTTGAAAGTTTTGTTTTATTTGATTAATAATAGAAATATTAAATCTGCTACTAATTGTTATTTGTTTATTTAATATATTATGAGCTTTTTATAGAGATTTTTGTTTTCATAACATCGATATTGTTAGAATTTACTATTGCAATTAATAAATCACTGAGTTATCTAAAGAACTCGAATAATTGACCGTTCCTAAAGCGTCCCGAATATATCCATTGCCGGCATCAGAATATTGTATCTAAGATCTACATCATTGTTCCCTCAGAGTATGAGATGACAAAATACTGAACAGACTTAGGAACAAGATAGTGGCATTGAGCCAAGGGTAAACCAGCTGTAATACTTATTTATTACTTAACCACTTCTAGTAAAACGATTAAGTGACATCAAAAAAACGTTAATCCGTGTTTGTAAACCTTACTTTAAATTATTTGACTTCCAGTAGAGTTTTGGAACTTAATTTTTGGAACGTAGTTCCTTATCGCGCGTTGTGAAAGGGATCTAGACGGTAAAAATTCTTACCAAAAGTTGGTACGACATGTTTTGCTATCTCTCTCTCTCTTATAAAAAGCGATCGAGATATTTTCATTTCTATCATTATTATTTTTTGTATTACATTAAATTGCTAAGTAGTTCTTTATTATTCATTTGATATTGGAGTTTGTTCACTTTTACACTTTTTAATTTAGTTATTCATTTTATTTACATTTATTATAAATTATCGGCGAAATATCATAGAAAAAAGTATACAAGTATTATTCATTAGCATATTAGCTTATATTAATAATTTAATATTTTTTTTATAACAATAGGTAATATTTATGTTTTTATTGACGTAAATTAATTATTTACCTCTCTATATCGTAGAAAAAAATATAAATATAAATAGGCCTTAAATGATTAGTAAATAAAAAAAATGTTTTTATTATAATAAGATGATAATAAGTATCCGAAAAAAAAGTATTTGAGACCATTTTAAATTTTATGCATTTTTTCTATTCCTTTAATAATTAATCGAAAGGAACTTCGTTTCATCTAGATGTACCTTGACACCTCTTAGTTTGTATGTCAGAATTAGAAAGTTATTCATCCTAATCTACTATATGAAAATGATAAGTTACAAATATTATTTATTTCATTTTCACCTGTTATTATTTATATTTAAGCGTTTGTGCGTTTGTTTATAATGTTTTTATATGATTTAAGACTGACAAAAATACTTATATACGTCTAAAATAATTTAATTTGAAATTTCTTTACTACAAATTGAATTCCACATCTGCTCACTTTAATAACTTTAAAGAAAACAAGCGAAATAGAAAAAAAAAGAGGATAATTCACGATAAAAACATCGATTTCTAGTGTTTGGCGTAGCAAATCGTAGAACCTAAAAGGAAACCAGTGTCTGACTCCTTATCGCTGGTAAGGTGGCGGATCGCCCATAATAAGATTCTCATTAACAGGAATCTATTCAGTAAAAAATGTTTATAAATTTAACTGTGTACTTGTAGTACTAGCAAAGTAGTTGAATAATAACTGTTTCGTCTTTTTCTATAAAATACTAGTGGTTGCCCCTCAATTTTAAGCTTTATTGCTTATAAGAGTTTGTTATTCTATGACGTCACATGACAATCAACTCTTTCCAACTATACCCGTGTTCCGAAATATATACCAGTATACTGGCCAGTGCTGATGACGTCCAAAATTTGACGCCATGCTGTTGAAACGTTTTAAAATGTGAAGGCCAGCATTGAGCGCTTTGACATGACTTTGACAGCATAGATTGACACTATTGACATAGTACTACTATTACAAATTACTTATTAGTCTGTGACATCATATTTATTTCTAACGTGTGTGTTTTAACAGTTCTAGTTTTTTTTAAGAAAATGGAGTTACAAATCAATTACAACAATAAGTGGTCTTGATCAGATATTTAATTCTATATTACTATACAGATGACTTGTGATTACCGCCCCCCATGAACTCTTGCAACTTCCGAGGATTTTCCGAGGAGGACAAGAGTGTTGCCGGCCATGTAGGTAGGAGTAGACGTCTTTTTTGAAGGTATCCATGTCGTACCGATCTGGAAATACCACCGAAGGGAGTTCGTTCCACAAGCGAGAGGAACGTGGAAAAAATGACCTTGAAAACCGCACAGTAGAGGATCGCCACGCATCCAGGTGGTAAGGATGAAATTTTAAGGATAAAATTATTTAAAAAGATTAATGATAATTTTTGAAACTTGTATATACTAATGTTAATTTAACTTTTTATTCCCGCCACATCAGCATTCACAAAGAATTTACTGTGTTGAATAGTCAAAAATGATATATAAGAAAAAGAAATATCTTTAAACCTAATAATAACCAAATAAAAAAAGCTATTTACTTTAAAATAAATTTACTGGAATTACTTGCTTAAACTGTGCAATTGTACTGTGATAATAATTTATAAAACTTACAAATGTAAGGTATATATATTTTTCAAATATAACTATTAAGAAAATTAAGTTGTCTTTTATTTACTTGAGCACTACAATATTTATTTTTGCTCTTACCTGTTATTTGACTAATAAAAAATTTTTATTTTTTATTTAACAAGATGCCAGGCTTTATAATCTTACGCCGGAGGGTTATTAGAAAGGATCTCTTAAAGAGATAAGATTATTCTTTGTATATTTTTATTTTTCATACATTTTGGTACATAAATAAGTATATAAAATATGGTTGCCTGTAAAGTCGGTTTTACGGGCGAAGATTTACGTGACCACGTCTTTTTCTCGGTAGAATATTTATTGATATGAATATTATTAAATTGCACAATATTTTAATAATTTGAGTGATTTTGTTGAGGATAGGACGATGAAGACGTTGTCACGTAAAATCATTTTATATATTATTTATTTTACATTATATTATTGATGTTATTATTTTTTACAAAATTTATTTACAGACTTTTTCGATACATCAATTAGTTGCGGAGATATCGATCATTGAAGTTATTGTTTGCTACCAGTATTTTATATATATATTTTTTTCAGTTATAAAGAAATACTATTTCCAATTGTGTCTACCAAGTATGGTCACATGTACTGGCCTACATATTAAATAATAATAAGTACAGATAATGTTATTTGACGTCATTTCTGATTTTATATATTTTAATATTTTTAATTTTAAAGAATTAATTTGAAAATCAAAACACTTATTCAGATCGAAGGTTAAAATTTTTTCTAAATAAATTTGAAATTAATTAAAATTTGTAATTGTAAATAATGAAGTTGAAAATTAAAACATTTACTTAAATTAGATGTTAAAATTCTTGCTCAACACATTTTAAATCAAGTTTTCTTATATCTGCCACTTTTTCTTAATATTTGTAATTTTAAAGAATCAATTTGAAAATCAAAACATTGCTCGGCGGACCGATCATGTTTGAGTGGGAGAGAGACGCAAGGCATTCTATGTGTGTGTGACTCATCGTTACGTTACCGGGCGTTACACTTTTTCATAAGTGACTCCCAGCTTAACCTAATTTAAGACGTTGTCACGTCAAAAAACCAACAATATATTCTTAGAACATGAAGTTCTGTTATTTGTTTAAATTATTCTAATGTAATTAATACTTTAAATAATAACATGTTATTTCAACTATTTGAATAATTTGGTTTTAACTAATTATAAATACACTGGATATACTCTCAAAATTGTTAACATGCTAATAAATATATTAAACTTCTAAATGAACTGACGCGTGGTCATTGGTATGGATATGTGAGTTCATTTTGCCGATAAAATAGGAAACAATTAAAAGAAAAGATTGAAAATTTCAAATATATTGTTTCGTATGAAGGTTAGTAATTTCATAACCTAAGTAGTATTTATATTCAACTTTAATCCCTCGAAGATAAGAGGAAACAATATTTCTATTAAGATATGACAGATATTGCTCTTCATTTTTCCTTTAGGTATTAGATAAGCCCTTCTTGACTCGCCATTGTCGGCGTACAAACTATATTACAACATTATACCTCCTACTTCCCCGGCCTTTTCAAGTGTTATTTTCTTTTAATTAATTTGAATAAAAAAATACTTGATAAATAATTGTACTGAAACTGGTTTTTGTTAATAAAAAAATTCATGAGTTTACTTCGATATGTAAAACTTTTAATTCACTTGATTGATATATCTTTATTATTTTCAGAACTAATATAATCGAGTATCTAACCATCAAGTATCGGGCCAAAAAAATGGTAAATAAAATTACCCGTTTTTTTTTTCAAATGGTAATAATTGTTGACTTTGTTTGAGTTACAAATATTTTTTAAGAAAATATAAGAAAATATATTATAATTAAAATGTTATCGATTCTACACATATTAATTTGAAGTGCTTAATTAAGATTTTATTGAGATCAGGGTTTAGTATTGAAAGTGAAGTACATCCATTCAATATTAGTTTTAACGAATCATTGTTTATAAAAAAAATTGAATTCAAAATATTATGGAATTTGTAATTTCGCTAAATCTATTTTATATCTCATAAAAGTGTAATACTTATTTGAATAAAATAGCAAATAACATTTGACTTTGTAGCATTTGCTAATCTTATATCAGATGGTAATCTCTATCTTTATAAGATAAACTAATACATGTAATACTAAAACTTTAAGATACCCTTTTCTCAACTAAAACTTAAGTTTTATTCCGAATCGGTTAAATCCATTCTTTGGTGCCATCAATGGTACCAAAGATTCGGAGTTTTGCCAAATTGAAAGTGATATGTAACTTTTATTTGTGTTTACGTTAACTTTTGGGGTAACGTAAATCGGAACTAAGAAAACGTGAGACAGAAATATATATTTTTTAAATATGATCACTAAAGTTTTTCGTGTTAGGTTAATTTTATGATTTTGTGATGTTAGCACGAAAACCTTTAGTGATCCAATTGCCGCACTGTTAATAGAGTTAAAAAGTTAACAGTGTCGCAATCGGAATTGTTTTTTGAACCTTTTTATTAGTGTTCATGTTCAAATTGGAGAACTGTTTAAGCTCATATCTTAATTTTAAGTTACTAAACGCATATAATGTACGTTTTTGATATAAGGTATATTCTTCGTTTTTGTTTTTATTCCACAAATAAACATTTCTAAAACTCTTCGAGGTAGCCTAATGACCAGTGTTTAGTTACAATGACTCTCACTTTATTTAATGCGACCTTTTTAGAACTAAGATGGCTAATTTATTAAACTAACTGGTTCTAATTTTACTTAACTACTCATGAGATGAGTTACAAGAACAGGATCTTCCTTTAAACGTATAAACACACAAAATACTGAATCCACTGAAATATTTCACCGAGAAACTACCATCCCTGTTTTTATTACATCCATATAGAACCCTAAAGCCGTTAGAAACCCTTGCAGGAACTCTTACATCGTGATGTATTTTTTTAATATAAGGTAAATATCATATAAGTAATTATAAAATAATACTATTAATCTTAGAAAAACACCTTAAGATTAATATGTAGTAGTATTCCATTGAAAAAAAAAACGAATTACATTAAAGAATTGAATTTGAATTATTGAATTAATGCTGCCTCCAAATAAATAACTTAAATGATAAAAGGTAAACATTTCTAGTCAGCAACCGAGAAGATGGTTTGAACTAATATCGCGGAAGATATTTCTAAACTTTTCTTTAGATAATAGGTTTGATTTTCATAATTACTCTGTAGTAAATCACTTAGTTAAATACTATTTCGAACATTAAACAATACTAATCGTATTTAAAAAGCAAAAAGCTCTTAGAATGTTATATCAAATCACAATTTTTAACTTTGCGTGAATAAAGTGTATTACTAGCTGTCCTGCAGACAACAAAGAAATTTTTTGTAATGAGTTCTAGACGTTAAAATAATAAATAATCAAAGAGTTCTTCACCTTCTTACACAAATTTGATCGCTTTACCAAAATAAAAAAAAAAATGAGATTGAATTTTATAGAAAACGTTAAACACTCACTTATTAATAATAAAACATAAAGATCCTTATTTTTTTAAAGGAATATCTATAGTTCAATTAAAATATGAATATTTTACATATTCGTAAAAAACATAATATATTAAAAAAAATGCAAATTGTTATTAATATTTAACTTTTTTTTTATCGGTTACAATTTTAGACAATTTATTGTATTATAATAGTCCGCAAAAACATAAAAGAAAATATTGACATCATTACAATTAATTCAATAATCAATATTATGAAGTTATTTTTTTTCTTATTATTAAGATTCCGTATATTTATCGGTTAAATTATTTTTTTTCAATTAAGTTGTAAAAATATAATTACTCTTGGAAGGGTCTATAAAAGTCAGGTCAAGTGGGTTTATACATATTGCCTATAGGAAGTGCTGAATTGATCATATTATGAACTGGCATATCTTATTAGAAAGACTGTTGTCACTTCTTCAGAAACTGAAAACTCTGTTGAAACTTACCAGTTTAAAAAAAATCAAAGTTTCTTAGCCGAAGACTAAATCGATTATTATAATTAACCTGTAAAAATAAGGTTATTCAATATATCTTCATGACTATACTACACCAATACAATACTCAAACCATAAGATTGCGACTACTTTAGTTCATCGTGTAGTTTGACTTAAATTACTTTAAATAAATTTATACTTTCATTAAATATTTAAACTCTCTGGTCATGTATATGTGCATAGTTGTAGGTATTTATATTTACATAGTAACTTAAGTATAAATCTTAATAACATATAATTTCATGTTATATAGGAATTTTCGATTTAGATCCCACTTTTTCACAAATAATCTTATTTGACTGTATAACTTTGTAATTATAAAATAAACATTATCGTAAAGCTTTTGAGCTAGCTTTTGAGCTAGTTAATAAGACTCATATATGCAGGCTATACAAGAAAATGACTATTGTCGTAGTTTAGAAATTCGTATCAATCATTTTTATTTCATGCAACAATAGCACTCCATCACAATTAAAATTGAAAGTAATACTTAAATTATCAATTGGGTAATAAAACATATAGGTCTAAGTTTAATAGGATTTTAAATCTTTTACAATGCACTCATCGACTGCAGTAATAAAAATAGATACCTACTACTTTCTTTTATCAACTTTAAACATAGCTAACTAATTATGAATTATGTTGTTACTATATAAAAAAAGATGAAGAGACAGTGACATAAATAAACAGTGGTTCAAATAATGGATAATTTAGCATATATTAATATTTTGCTGCTTTTAAATTCGTATTGATCAGCTTAGCATCATGACGTGCTTAATGTAGTGATCAATCTTGTGAGACATTAGTGGCATCAAGCTGATATCAATCACACGAGTTGTTCTATTTCTGTGAGGTGAGAGTTTGCGTAACTTATTCTAAGGTTTGTTTTCTTATTTAAATAATTGAATTATCTTTGAAATGGGAAATTATGGTGCAGTACATGTATATTGGTTCTAGCTGGCCTTTGTTTTGGATGATTCTTGCTTTCAGCTCTACTGCTAATAATATATATGATTGTTATAATAAATATTTAATATATAAATATTAGTATTCATTTGATCGATTTGTATATTATATTACAATAGTATATTAATTGTTGTAGGTGTACACTGTAACATTTGTTTGTACTGCACTATCATTAATTTATAGATTTTTTCCCGACTATTTGCTTAGTTTTGATTGATTATTCTTCAAGGACATGACTTATTACCATTTTTAACTCTCCCCCAACTGCAGCAATCAAATAAAAAAATACCAAATCGGTTCAGTAAATACAGATGAGCTCAATGACATAAAATGTGTATTGCCCAACAACACAAAGCTCGTGGCTTCACATTACAAATATAAATATATAAATATAATATAAATATTTTTAAACTATCTAGACTTGGATGATGAGAAATTGTTTCAACTTTTCCTTAAGCATGCTTGATTTAGGTTACTCAAATTACCAGTGTGCGGTCGCTAGTGCCGCCATCTGGCGCGTACCCCGGGTTGCGGATAGGGGAGGTCCCCCCAGATATTGGGGGGACCGGCTTCGGCCGGCGCGGACAGCTGCTAGCATGTGTGGCTGCTTGCTTTTCGAGGCAAGCATTGCACGGCCACAAGATTACGGAAGCCCGCACTGAGCGGGAACGAGGGCTGGACGGACGATCTTTGTTCGTCTGGCTGCGAGGAAGAAAACCTCTATAAATAATCACCCTATTTTTGTGTTGTGTCGTCGTTGTTTCGTATTTTCTTCTTCGTCGTGTTCTTTGTCTTTCTTTTCTTTGTTTCGTGTCGGTCCGGAGGTGCGGCGTCTGCCGAAGGACCGTGTAAGGACGAGGGCGCCCAAAACCCAATGGAATGAGCGATTTTAAAATCGTCGATCCTGCAGATACCGTCCTCCAAGGCCCACGGCACGACTGAGGCTTGGTCCACAGTTGTCCGTAGGGGTAGTAAAGGCAAGGGGAAAAAGAAGGGCCCTCCCCAAATGCCAGTAGTTCCCAGGGCCAGTTCGAAGGGGAAGTCTTCGTCAAAAGCGAAGGCGGACGGGACGAAATCGGGTCTTCCGAAACTGCCCAAAACTCGTTCTCCTGCGGTTTTACTTAAGCTGCAGAGCGGGGTGGCAGAGACGGGCGTGACCTTCGCCCATGTTCTGAGGCGTGCCGCCGAGATGGTTAATCTCGGCGACATCGGCCTCAGAGATGGGCTGAGGATTTGCCGCTCGGCGGCAGGAGCAAGGCTCTTGGAGATGCCTAAGGGCACTCCCGAGCAGGCGGAGGCACTGGCGGTGAAACTTCACCCAGTGTTGAGTGGGGTTGCAGACGTCGTCCGGCCTGTCCGGCGTGTGGCCGTAAGGCTAAAAGACCTGGACGACTCTGTAACGCGCGACGATGTGGTCGACGCGATTAGTCGCATGACTGACTGCCCTGGCGAGGCCCTCCACGTGGGGGAGATCCGTCGGGGTGGCTATGGGGACCAGGGCGTTACCTTTGCCCGTCTCCCCATCGATGCGGCTAGATCGTTGGTCGACGCAGAGAGAGTTTTGGTGGGCTAGAGCTCAGCCAGGGTGGAGCTGCTGGAGGCGCAGCCGCTGTGCTGCTTCAGGTGCCTGGCACCTGGACATGTGCGTGCGACTTGCCCGTCCACGGTCGACCGTAGCGCCGCCTGTTTCCGGTGCGGTGGTGAGGGGCATACCCGAGCCACTTGCACCGGAATGTTGCGGTGTGCGGTCTGTGCGGACCGAGTCCTTTCAGCGACCCACCTATTGGGGAGCCGAGTGTGCAAGGCACCGCGAGTTCGAGGATTAGCACCTGGTGCGAAACCCTTGAGCGCGGAGCCAAGCACGGAGCCGGCTGTGGCTATGGCAACATAGTCACATCGAGCTTCAGCGGGAGAGGCTGCGAAGAAGAAGGGTCCAGCCCGTTCCTTCCCAGCCGTAGGCCTAGGTGAGAGGGGGGAGCGATCTCTCTCGCCATTGCACTAGGTCTATGAGGTAGGGGTACACTGGTTGCCCGGGGTACCCCTATATGGAGGAGTTTCGCCGGGGCGCCACGGTGAGTGCGAAAGCGATCCCGTGGCGGTCCATTGTAGCGTTGTGGGCAGCCGTTGGTTTTTTAGTGGGGTGCCTTAAAAATGGCAGTTGCCGGGTGCCGCACAAACCGCCCGGCCATCGCCTTCCTGGCCTGGGTGAAGATGCGGAAACGCATTTTTCAAACGATAAAAAAAAAAAGGTTACTCAAATTAAAATTCATTCAAAATATTTGTAATTATAAGCTTTATTAACTTTTCATCCTATCCAAAACTTAAAAAAAAATATAAAATAACTCGTGAGATAACTTTTACAGTCACTTAATTTGCAATTCGTGTAAATGAAATAAAAACAAACAGGTACTTACACGTGTTGGAAAATATACTTTTAAATCCATATGTTATGCTTAAGTTGTATGACGACGATCAGTAGTTTTGTATGGCAATTTACTTTTATCGTTTGTAAATTAAGAAAATATCCTAACACCACGAATTCTATTTATTTATCTAAATGTTTATATCACGACTGGGGAAGTTGGGGAGAAATGTTGATAGATATAAAAAGTATTTAAGCTTTAATTTTGAAATAATATTTAAGTTAGACAAGTTTAAGTTAGGTTCGACGCTGGGCCCCCTACGTGAGCGGACTTATGTTCGACTCCAGTGTGTTGCAGTGAGAGTGTCTGCGCTTTACTGGGTCTTATGGGAGTGTGCTCTTCCAGGGGGTCTGACACGGTCAATGGTCGAGTCGGTCTGTCCAACCGGTTCGATTCTGAGACTGAGTCCAGCTAGAAGGCGGTCTCGGCCCCCTTCAGAGGCAGCAGGCTTGGGTGGGGGGAAGGGGATCCCTCCTCGATCTATCAAGCCGGCGAAAAAGGGATGGGTGATTCTCGTTGCGGGGTGCCCTCTCCGTGGATCAGGTCGGGGCATCGCGGTGAGTGGGAAAGCGATCCCGTGGTGTCCCATTATGACGGCGGCGGCAACCGTCAGGTTTAGTGGGTAGGAGTCTCATGTAACCACCTTCATCATCGCCTTGATGGAGGTGTGTATCCATGAGGATTACTGACGTTAAAAAAAAAAGGCATTTATTATTTTAGTTATGTTTGTTACGTATATTTGTAGTAGGTACATATATTAAGTGTTCCATTTTAAATTATAAATAATTATATGTAGTCGCCGACCGAAATTAAGTTATTTTTCAGTAGAAAAAATTACAAACCTTTTTTAAATAGCACGTACATTAAATGTTAAAGATAATACATATTCATTTTCTGGATATAATATTTAAATAATTCCAACAAGAAGCTTTTCGGTTGAATTTAATAAATCTTTCGGATATTTCCGGCACAATGAATATGAGCCGAAATTCTTTTTAAATCGTATTTTCATGACAACTAAAGGATAAAAAAAGATATTTTTGTACATAAAAAGGGCTTTGGCATATTACTAGACGGTGTTAAAATGCTCACGTGATATTCAAACGCCATCTCATTTGAGCTGACTATGGAATTTATGGTCTCTTTGTTGTTAAAAGTATATAAGGTTTGTGTTATGAAACCTGTTAAACCTTATATATATTTATATATGTGTGTGTGTATGTATATATATATAGGTTTGTGTTATGATATTAAAATATAGTATTTTCTATCATTTCTTATCATTTTATAACAGAGCTATTAAACTATGGTGTGGGTGTGTTTCTAAGATTACCCCTCAAAATGACTAATCTATGTTGTTGAAAACTTTCTGGCTAACGATAATAAACAACAAGAAGACCTAATGACAAAGGTTTTGTGCATTAATATGTCATTAGCCGATATTTCATAGGTATAATATCCCAACCACAATTTAAGGCTTGGTACACAATGTTATATTTCTCGTAATTTCTCGTTTATTGAAAAAAAATGGAGAATCATAATAACGCCTGCTTAATTTACCATTACAATTTTACGTTTGTTGTCAAAAATTTAATATGTAATAAATAAAAGAACAAGTTAAGATTTTTATGTGAGTAAGACTCATAAACACAAAAAGTATAATTATGAAAAGTACACCTAAACCTTATTCTAGAATTCTGAACGTTACAAATACTATCAATATTCAAGTATCTGGTAACTTGAAACTGAAATATTGTGGAGAGCGGTTTTCATATCAGAAATATTAACTACTTACAATCCATGATAAATTTAACAAAACGTATGTATTATTTAAATAATGCCTGCCTTAGCGGTTGATATTGTATCATAAATTATTTAACCCAAATTAAATATTTATAAGCATTGAATATATATCAACTTTTTATATATTTAATAATAAGCTTTTCAATCATATAGTCATCTTAATTCACCAAAATATTCTTTCCTAAAGCTCTCAATGGCCTTTGCCGCAGTAGGCACTAAATTTTCTAGTATGCCCGAATATATTCATTGCCAGCTATGAATCAAAGTAAATTGTACCGAATACCTACATTGTTGCTCCGTGCATTGCTTGAGATGACAAAACACTGAACAGTCTTAGGAACACGTTAGTGGCTGTGAGCCAAGGGGTCACAGACGTAACATATATTTATTACTTAACTACTAGACACATATTTTATGTAACATTATTTTTTGTAATTGTTTAAGTGTTGTAAATGTAAAAAAAATTTTATTTGAAGAGACTTCATTCAATTTTAGATTATTTATAGCTTTGATTACTACAAAAAATAATGAAACCATATTTTTTTGTAGTAAAGACCCCATAAACTTTCTGTTTATTAAATAAATTTAATGTAATATAATACTTATATAAAAGTGAAGAATATAATAAATTATGTAAAAATACTAAGTGTGATTATAAGGTAAAAATAGATTTATTCACATACTTTTAAAAGCTGTTTCATTGTGTTTGATATCATACCTTATCAATAAATTATATAAATTCAACTACTGCCACAGTGCACGGTTCGCGCGGTTAACCGCGTGCGTGTTTTCGGTTTCGAACCAGCTATAATCTTTTAATCCCATGGTATATGAAACTATTGCTATTAATTATTGCATAATGTGCTATCCTAGTCAGTACTTATATATGTTGCTATAGTTTTTTTTTTGTAACATTAAGGTAAGTTTATAATTTACATGAGATAGATGGATTAGTCTTAAAAATAATTATTTGTGATAAACGTTAAAATTTTTAAGTTCTCTGAATATTTAAGTGATTTTTTATTACCTCAAATAAAATAAAAAGTAGGTAATCATAATCTGACCTTTACAACGATATTGGTATGCCGGTTATAACAATGCCAGTTGTTGATCCATTAAGAAATTGCCGTAACACTGAATTCTAAGCCCATAATTTAAAGTAAAATAACCACTACTACTAAGAAAACCGTAATCGCGATATCAAGTTACACGCAAACCGTTAAACGAAAACGTACGTCGTAATGAAGGGAAATTAATATTATTCCCAATTTTAAAATGGTATTTGTCAGCTTGTGTGAAGTGTCGGTTTGTCAAAATATAATGGTTATTAACCTTAGAGTTTATAACTTTGATAATAATATACCGGACTAATTGTGTTGCCTTACTTTGGGTAAATACGATCTGTATTTATTTAGATATTTTTGAATAATTTTGTTTGATCCATTGTATAATATTTCTATGGTTTGATTCCTTAGCCATAGCTGATTTGTCAGATGTCATAGAAACGAAGACTTGTTTTTTTTTTTTTTTCAAAAATGAAAATCAGCCCAAGAATTACTTTTGATTAAAATATATAATTGTTAACAATATAAATAAAACATTTCTTGTGACCTAGGTGATACTTAGTCCAGTTCTGACTTTAACACCAATAACAGCATTTGTAGTTCTTACGAATGCAGTAGTTGTATATCCATTGATAGTACGATATACAAGCATATTTTATATCTAATAAGCTTTTAAAGAATATTTGTAATGAGCGATGTCTCCATACCACTTCTGTTCACGATTGTTACATAACGTCTATTAGGTAAATGTTGTAATTAAGTAATGACCGCGGAAACAATATGCGTCGTTGCGGTAATCTATTAAAGGTTTTAGGATCTGAACGCTATAACTTAGCTTATTTAATTACCAATAACAATAACGACTTTTATAATTCGAATTTTGAAATAATAATATATTTTTTTTATTTTTTATACATTTTAATAAAATATAAAATTTACCAGGCTAAACTACATTTTATTTATACTGTTTATAAAGACATTGAAGTTATGGCTCGGGTTAGCGCACTCAGCGGACTCTTCAACCTTATTTAGAGACCGAAACAACTTTGGATTAAAATTAAAGAAACCATCGGAGCTCTACAAACATCTAAGAGTTACCAAAAGACATATCATCGGAAAATCTAAAGATGATACTGTAACTTCTCTCCCAAAAGACAAAGTTGCCTCGGAGCTTGAGTCACGACTTCAATTCCATAAAAAATTTATGATAGGTGCTCAAACGAATAAAGTAGGGCTAGGATCAAGTAGGAAAGTTCAAGACATAGACATAACAAAATCTTTTTTTCGACAAGACGAAAACGATAATTACCGACTCCACGCGATGAGCCTAGAAATTCAAAACGAATGGGTGACCATAGGAGATTTTTGTATTCCACTAGCTTTGAAGTGGCGCACCTTAATTTATGATTGGTTCCCAGCATTATTAAAATTCTATCTTAATGCATTCCAAATGACTCTCCCAGATCAAAGTAATTTAGTAAGATGGGGCAAAGCCACCGAAAAGTCTTGCAACATCTGTGGGGAGGCAATTGGAACCGCGAAACACCTATTAGTAGGGTGTAGGGTACTTCTAGATAAAGGTCTATACTCGCGTCGCCACGACAAGGTATTAGAAATTATACGGGAAGCGGTTAGTCTTTCAGTAGCAAGAGCGCGGAAGGGTATAACAACCACCCAACGATCCGTAGAATTCGTAAAAGAAGGCTCCTCCAAAAAATCAAAAGCGAAGCCTTATTCAATATTAGGCGCGGCTCCTGATTGGATTCTCATGATGGACACGTATGAAAAGCATTACAAAATCCCTGGGGATGTTGGTGTTTCGTCATCCAGACCGGACTTATTCCTGTATTCGAAACATCTGAGGCGCGTGATACTTGTGGAGCTTACTGTTCCTTGGGAAACAAACATCCCAAGGGATCACACATTCAAGCTCAATAAGTATTTCGAACTGACCAACGAACTGATCGGGAATAAATTTATAGTTAGTTTGTACGCGGTAGAAGTGGGAGCGAGAGGTATAACAGCAAAATCTCTCTATAGCCTACTTAAAGACCTTGGCCTTTCTAGAACAAGCATCGGTTCATTTCTAGAACGTATTTCAAAGGCGGCATTGGTGGGTTCTTTCCAAATTTGGTTAGGTAGGGAGAGGAGTGTGGATGGTGAAGGTGAGCGTTTTTGCGCATAATAAAAGGGGCCCCTTAAACCTACTCCTGGGTCGCAAGTCCCAGGCACTGCTTGCACTCCTCCCCTTGCAACGCGATGGGCCCGGCACCCGCACGGTGAATCCATGGAATGCTAAGAAGCTTCGTCTCATATTTTAATGTTATTGGTAAAACCAGTAATAAAATGCCACTTTCGGAGATTCTTATTCTACCACTCCATGTTAAGTGGAAACGTAACGATGGAGAATATATGCGCATACATTTCATACGCTCGCGATATTGAACACAACTGTTCAGATTTGTACAAAATGTATCTTTTGGCATTTTTAACACTGTATGTATACAGTATTGTAAAGCAAAAATTCGATATTTTGAAGTATCATAACTTACGATTGGTTTTCGAATTACAATGTGTTTTTAGAGGAACATATTATTTGTATAAATAAACATCATATAGATTATTAAGAGATAGACATACTGTATCGCGGCGTGAATGTATTTTTGCACAAACAAATCTGTCTAGTGAATTACTTAACTTTTGTTTAGTTTAATTAGTTTAGTTACAACTATTTTTACGAACTTAACTCGCGTATATTGAATTAAATTTTAAATTTACATTTTAAATCTAACCCGAAGTTTCGAATGCTTTGCAAGAATAGTGTTCACGGTAAGACGACATGGAGGTATCTGTCAGTAAGTCAGTTAATTAGTCATCTACCTCCAACGGTTTTTATGCTTCCGGGCGTACAGTTCAGGATTCACACAAAACGCACTAACAGTATCTTTGGCTCTTACAATGCGGTCACAGACATGGGATTTTATATTTTTCAATTTGATGTAAAGAGGCTGCCTGCAAGAGGTGGTCAACTCATTACAAATAACCCTGTACTTACAGTAATGCATTCAAAATAATAACTAAATATGCCATATGTTTATTATTGCATAATTTTATCGATAGCTGTTAACTAATTATTTGAAAGGATATTCATTGAAGGAGTCATTATATATTTTTTAAAATTATAAAATATAACTTTATTCTTAACGTACATAAAAAAAGTATTCAGTATTTTATAAAACAAAAAAATATTGTCAACTCCATGATCATTACCTATAAAATTGAAAAAGTTGAGAATTTTCATTTCTAATATCCGGAATGATGTAAAAACATCAGCATTCATAAAGGTTAAGGCTAAGGCTTTCCTCTCATTAGAAAAAAAACCATTCCGTTGTTTTATATTTTTTGTGGCTCCAGAATTGTAGGTCTTAATTATGTGTCGACACAAAAATTCTGTAAAACAATATATTATTAATATAAAGATTTATTTTTTGTTCATTTCACCAAGACAAGATAAGTTAAGGCTAATGTAAGTAATGTAAGTTGTAATTTTTAAAAATATGTATGTATATCGTGGGTTAATAGTAACCGTTATTTTTTAAATTACTCTTCTTGAACCTGTTACGATATTAAATTTAAATATGAACTCCGTAATTTTTAATGATTGTTATTATTTAAAAAAAATATATTGTTTAGCTAAGAGTGACATTCTCTAGATTAAGAAAATTTTGTGAAATCGCCGGTAAGCATCTTTTTTCCATCTCTTATACGTGAAAAACCCCTTAAAAACTATTATAGATTAACAACATTAGCTGCGCATTCAAAAGAATAATCAAATTGTGTTAAAACTGTCTGCAAATAATTTTTAGAATTCCTTACAGATATAATTAATTCTTCGAGCGGAAAGGTCGTACCTTGATCCCAAAATAAATGGGACTTGATTGATTATGAAAATTCGTTCAATATTCTCGGCCTTGGAAATATTCCAACTTTAAATTCCTTGATCATCTCACAGGAAATGAATTCCACTTTGTCTAAATGAAAATTCTTTAATACTTATTCTCGAAATTTCTAACTTTAAGTTAGATAAGGATTAATGCTGTATTGCATTGCTTAAAATCCCTAGGTAAATAAGCCATTATTTCTCATTAAGAGTAAAGGATAAAAATTGGCTATTGTGGGTTATTCCTAAGATATAAACATATACCATCTCTCACTTACTTGTAGAACTTTTTAAGGTATACAAAACTCAGTGCATTATTTTGATCTATCTAAATTCTAAACAATATCTTTGTTTACGATTTCGCATTAGAAATCTTGAAATAATCAGTGATTGTCTAATATATTAAGCATGTTATTATACATGTAAGCCTTCCTCTTAAATCAATCTTTGGATAGTTTTGAAGATCTAAGCATACATACAGACATAGGGACAGACGCGGGAAGGGTCTTTACTTTAGACTATGTAATGATTATGCAGGTTTGAGTTCTGTTGTGTTTTAAAGTCTATGTTTATTTTCAAAGTGAAGTGCCTATGTCATAGCTCACAAAATGAATGTATATTTAAGTTTTAATGGTGTAATTAAATAACACATTGTTCACGTAGGTATTATACAATTTAGTGTTTCAAGTAAAATCAATTTGCAATTTAGTTAAAAATGTTCAATAAAATTAAATGAATTCTGCAAACCATTGGATAGGGACTGAGATGTTTCTTTTTGTATCTCATTTCACTCCATTTGATTTCCGTTATTTTATAAAAGGTCTTCAAAGGTCTCGGCTTTTGTTTGCGATTTGAGATCCTCATTTGAGGACACAAAACACGGTTCTAAAAACTTAATTGGATTTAGAGCATGGGATTAGGGATTGCAATCCGGAAAATGGATACGGTAATCCGGCGAATCCTGCATTTTTATGAGTTGACCGGATCCGGTATCAACATAACGGATACAGCGACCGAATCCGGTGCTAGCTTTTTGTGGAATATTGTTAACTCTTCTGTCTATTAGGAAAAGATTTCATGAGCTGAAAATGTGTATCAATAAAACTTTTATAGATCTGGGTTCAAATAAAACTTGATTGACAGTTATACTCATTTAAATTGGCTGTAAAGGCCCTACGCACAATAAATATATAATGAAAAATACCGATAGTGGCAGGGATTTGTACCCGTCACCACGAAACGTCGTGTCGTTCTACCAAAAGCGTCAAGACGGTATCCCAGATTTAAGTTGGTATTGAGCTACCTGACGTTACCCGCTAAGGTAAAATGTCTAATTCAATTTTATATATGGTCGTCTTCTATTAGGCTTCTGTTGAAAATTCTTACCTACGTAGGATATCTATTTTATGTGGATATATGTTATACTAGCTGTTGCCTGTTACTCCGTTAACGTAATAATATTTATATGGCTTATATTCCCAGCCATAAAAATATTATTTTTACAGTCTTCGTGGACGGAGTCACGGCCAACGTAGAGTCATAATTAAAATTTTATTTTATGAAATCGCTATCGAACGCACTTTTTTTCGACAGGCCCCAAGACACGATGGGTTTGCTAAAAACATAATTTTTAGACCTCACAATATTTAATTCAATATTCAGTAGTTTTGGCGTGATGGATCGACAAACATCTATCCAAACATTCGGACTTACATATTAGTACGATAAGATAAGAAGTAAGATATTCTAAAACACCTTTATTAAGTATAATCACTTGGTTTAATTACTAACAGTTCATTTTGAACCGAAAAGCGGAAATCAACCTGACTAGACCAATCGATGGGAGACCGGCCAGAATCGGCCGGATTGAAAATGACGTCGGATTGCAATCCCTACTTGGGATTATAAGGGCCAATAATTAATATCTCTAATTAAAAATGACAAGTGTTAGTTTTCAATAACGTTAACATAATCCTAAATTTTATAAATTATTTTGTATTTTTGGATTTTTATGATACATAAATATCAATCTGGTCTCAAAACTGCGAAGAACATGAAAATGCGTATAGTTTAATACAATCAATATTAAAAGGAAGTTTGACATCCATTACACGCTTAAACATCGCAAATAGTTCAACAAATATAAGCGCCTGAAATTGAATATTTATTCATTTCCAAGGACACTTTCAACTCATTCTCGCGACATATAATATTTACTATGGGAATTGCTTGACGAGACGTACATGCTGCTTAACGATCACAAAAGGCTGTATAAAATATTCATACGTTACATACGGTAAAGTTCAAGAATATTGTTAGCACGATTTTACTGTAACAAGATTTATTGTTATGATTGCCAAAAGTATATACCTACTAATATCTGTTCTAGAACCTTTTAAGCTCTTATTATTTTATTACTGAAAAGATATATAACTTTGGTTGAGTTAAATGAAATCTAAAGTTGAAAACTTCATTATATTGCTGTTATAAATAACTATTGTTATAAATAACTTTGACTTTTCTAACTATGGATCAAGATCCGAGGAGTACGGGGAACAAGCAATAGTGTGTCTTACTAACACCCCAGCCCGTAGCTAACTATTGGAGATGGATTCCGATAGATCCGCTACCACAATAGTCTTCTTCTGTTCACAATAGCCTTAGTCTGTTCTTCTTCTTCTGCAGGTCGAAATCTCCAGAACGAAAACGTTGGAACCTAAAACGAACTGTATTTTCTTTTGCAATACGACCGCCATACACATTATTAATCCTTCAAGTCACTTCCGCAGCACTGGTGCCACCTTGGAACTCGTAGTCGTAAATAATGCGATATTTTAAGTTTTCCATTTTGTAAACTGAATAACGCAAACAGAAAAAAAACAGAAGACAAACAACAAATAAACGATTGCTAACGAAACAAAAATACGTGTGTAAATAACTGTAAAAATTTGAATTTAGAATTCCTTACCAAAGAATCAAAATTTGTGATTGAAGTGGAAAGTACGAAAAACGCCAATTTCATATGTAAGGACCTAATATTAAAAGCATATACTTGACCATTTGAGTCACAAAGAACATTCCTATTCATTTAAGGTGCAGGACAGCCAACCTTATTAACCTATTTATTGTGATAAAAATAAATACGAATTGAAATTTTAACCATTAGAATAATAAAAAATAAAACATATTTTACTTCCACACCCAAAAGCAGATATTGATATCATAAAGATCGTTTCCTAATATACATAAGTAAATTATTTTATAAATGGAACAAATTAAGC
The DNA here is from genome assembly GCA_959347355.1 of Napeogenes inachia. Lineage (NCBI taxonomy): Eukaryota > Metazoa > Arthropoda > Insecta > Lepidoptera > Nymphalidae > Napeogenes > Napeogenes inachia. The sequence goes on from OY365792.1 coordinate 5,268,304, forward strand.
AATTCATCTAACTAACAATATAAATTGGCTTGCGTGCTACTTGATATCACGATTACGTTTTACTGAGTAGTAGTTGGTTGGTTGGTTATTCCCACTTAAATTATTTTGAATTCATTGTTAAGGTAATTTTATCCTGTGCCAACAACGGGCTTTGGAATTATCAGTATGCCAGTGCTGCTATCAACATGGCGATCACACAGCACAACGATTTTTCGACTTTTTAAAAATAATGTTTAAGAGTTTATGTAAATGAAATCACACATGAATAAGTTTATTCAGATAATGTAAAAATTCTAAGGTTTCTTACAAATAATTGTTTTAGGGACTAATCCATTTATAAATTTTAAACTCAACTTACACAATATAATAAAAGAAACATCTATAGTAACGAGTAATTTTATAATAATAATGACAGATTAAAGAATAATAATCTCAATAGTTACATAAACCGTGGGATTAAATGATTATATCTCGTTCAAAAATAAAAACACGCACGAGATAACTGCGCGATCCATGCATTGTGGCAGTTTGTGAAGAATATTACTTACATCATATGATTCCAGTTTTATATATTATATTGTATTCATACATACATACCACTGCAAAATTATTTTTTCCGAATACGTGTTTGAGGTAGTTCTTTACTTGTTTCTTTTTATTTTTTTCTATAAATTTCCAATAAATACTAAATTGTATTTGTAAAAATTAACTCAAAAGTTTCTCATATGTTTATGTCTTGCATATGATTTGTATCGGTTTTTTTACAGATGCATATAAAAATTGTTAATTACAGATATAAAATGGATTATATGGATGGAAATCTATTTAAAACTTCAAGTAAAAATAAAAAAAAGTAAACGTACAATAACTATTTAATATCGAAGTAATTATTAATAGCTTTTCATTTCTTTGTAAGTCAAGTCACATCGCAAACAGAAGTTGAGAGCGCGCGCGAATAATTGAAACGTCAGTTGCGGTATTATCTTATATCGACAATATTGTGGTACTGTCTTGAGTTCCCGCATAAAATGTGAATAGTTACAATAAACTGATAGTCTAAAACAACCAGTAAAGCTTTATCTGATTTAAAACGGTAATTTATGAAGCTTTTAACTACATATATATTTTTTATTTTACAAAAATACTATTACTTGCAATTATTACTACATATTATTATTACAAAACTATAATGGTGTGTAATGAATTCACGTACCTTTATCCTAATTGTTTAGGGTTGTCGAAATATGCGTAACGGATTGCTAGAGATTCAGGAAAAGTGATTAGGATCGGCAAACAGTCTGACGTCAGCCTTTCCTCTGAAGATGTGTTGATGGGATTTATCTGAAAGGTGGCGCCACCTTTCAGATAAATCCTGTTGAATAAAATCTACTTTTGATTTTCACTTTTAGCCGGCTTGTACGAGACACTCGCAAAAATATGGGTCCACCTACTCTTAGCCCAGTTTGTATCTCATTAGCTCAAAATACTCTTTACAATTTATTAAACAAAATTATAATGTAATCAGGAAATTACAACATTATGATGTAAGGGATGCCACGCTAAAGCTGATTGTTACGTACCTAGATAACAGGAAGCAGATAGTCGATGTAAATGGAAAACGAACTGTCGGTTCAAGCTTAAAAATCGGTGTCCCGCAGGGTTCCAATCTGAGGCCCATTTCTATTTTTAGTATACATAAATGATTTACCATACCAAATCAAAAACAATGGCGAAGTTGTCTTATTTACAGATGACACGTCACTATTATTTAACATAAAACGAGGCGAGGCTGCTCTAAGTGACGTAAACCATTCTCTCACCAAAATTACTCATTGGTTTAACGTAAATAATTTACATTTGAATAGTAATAAAACTAAACGTATTAAATTTTTAATACCAAATGTAAAGGGCCTCAAACCTAGTGCACTGTTAGATAGTAAAAATTTAGATATTGCAAACAGCACGGTATTCTTAGGCATTACTCTAGATGAAAAACTTCAATGGGGTTCACTTATTAGTACGTTTAGTGCGTTTTGTGTGAATCCTGAACTGTACGCCCAGAAGCTTAGAAACCATTGGATGTAGATTACTAATTAACTGACTTACTGACAGACACCTCCATCTCGTCTTACCGTGAACACGATTGCTGCAAAGCATTCGAAACGTCGGGTTAGATTTAAAATGTAAATTTAAAATTTAATTTAATATACGCGAGTTAAATCCGTAAAAATAGTTTTATTTTAACATTTGTAATAGTATATCTAAAAACAGACGTCTACATACCCAGTCTGTTTAAGGCTGTCACATAACGTTGTATTAGATACATGTTGTATTTAAATAATGACTACGGAAACAATATGCGACATTGCGGGTAATATATTGAACGTTTTCTTGATAGTAAACGCTATAACTAAAATAATATTAAATTATTTAAAGAAAATACAAAATTTACCAGGCCTAACTACATTTATTGTATACTCTATTTATATTTCATATTTGAATATTATTGGTAAATCTAGTATTAAAATGCCACATCTAATGAATCTTATTCTACCACTCCATGTTAAGTGGAAACCTAATGATGGAGAATATATGCGCATTCATTTCATATGCTCGCGCTATTGAACACGGCTGTTTAGATATTTTGATAAAAATTGTATCAGCTGTTTAAATAAAAATTGTATCGTTCAGCATTTTTAACACTTTGTGTACACAGAATTATTAAGCAGAAAATCGATATTTTGAAGATTCACAACATTCGATTGATTTTCGAAAAGGAACGTATTTTTACAGGTACATTTTTTTTTTACAATTAAACATCAAATAGATTACTTTATTGTAATTAAGTATGTAGAAAATTGTAAAGATGGAATTAAATAACGTTCAGTTGGACATTAAAATCTCAAAACAATAACAAGAATTTACAGCAAGTAGATACAACGGTGAAACACATCAACAATGCCAAGCACGCCCATTGTACAAAAAGTTTTCCAAAATCAGTAATTGTTGTTCAGACACAAAGATAAATTCAATAAATCTTCGTTAATAAATCGACTGTTTCACGTGGTGTCAATTTTACAAAATTTTCGAAACTAATGAATGAGGACTTTGACCATACGATTTGATATCGCGATTTCATTATTTTCTTAGGTAATTTTCTTGGATTATGTTTTGTTCCTTTATTTAGCGGTTCCTCATGCAACTACTTCAATTATTAAATAAAATAATTATATTTATTCTTTTTAGAGGTCTTTTTGTACCAGAGTTTTTTGTTGTGCTTTTTAAAGTATGGTTTCTATATAATCCTAAATGAGTTTACGAGCCAACTAATTTTCACTGGTTTAAATATTTAATATCAATATTGCATAAAAACCTTTCACCAGCACCAATAAAAGCTCAATATCTTGGAGACCACTTCTTTCACGTTTCTTTCGTTCACTTTAGGAACCAGCTCGACGGCCCAGACTTTCGATTAAAAAAGCAATCCGCAATCAAATCCATCCACTGGCTGCTGTGATGCCACGGGCATACAGGTCAATCTTATAACAATCCTCTTTTTGGGTCAGGGGTTAAAAAAGCTATCCTCAAATGGGGACCTTGGGCACAAAACAAAATAAAAAATTTTAAACATGACTTTTCGACGTATTATAAACATTTTTACACTGCCTGCGAATCTTTCTGTGGAAAACAATGTATCGTAAGTTTTTGAAAAATGCCCCAAGCCGCTTAATTGAAATCAGGGCAATACAGAAGCAACTGGACGTCTGCATCCCTCAAATTCTCTCTTTAAGTAGTGACGAGCGATGCTACATCGTACATTACATTATATGTATGCACCATGTATTAAATACTCTTAGATCAAGTATATTCAATAACAACACCTTCCACCATTTTTAGTATCGTAAAGAGGTGAAATAAAGTGAAATTGACTGTTTTGCTTGATCGACCACCATACCTATATTATATTTAACTTGAATGACTCTATCCGATTTCGTCTTCTCGACCGAGCTTCAGCGATATACTTTCCCTAATGAGAGAACACTAATAATAGATAGTTACAGCGATAGATATAGGAGTTATATCTATCGCTTTTTTATACTGAAAGTACACGTCATGATGTATAGATGACACTTCTTAACTATAATATGATGTTAGCACGACGCTTCCTTTTTTTCAACAGCATAAGACATCAACATATACAAAGCGAACGTAATCAAACATGCCACAGTCCAGATAAGACCTCGCGGAAATACACGCAAGAATTTCAACACCGTTTAGTTACACGTCAGTCTTTTGGTGCACGGAAATATTTCATTTTATCCTTTTGAGAGTGCGTTGTTGTTATTTCACAGAGTTTTCGTCAATATTCATTGAAGGAATGATCTGAAAAATTTATTAAATGGTACAGAATCCCTCAAGCTACATAATTGACTTGCTTAAGTACAGTATGAGGAAAATGAACACCAATTTAGTATGTGCTTAGACAAATTATTTAAAAATAAATATTAACTATATGCAATAACATATACATTTCAGTTTATAAGTTACTTTCAAAGGACAAAAAAAAAGTAGAACTTTTTTTAAGGATAGAAATCTAGTATAATTGGGTTTATGTGGTACAATATGACCTTAAAATTTTAACGTTAATTAAAATAGTTTTATTTAAATATATAATCGTGAAAAATTGAGAAAGTAATATTAAAAAAAAAATGATCCCAATATTATGGACTAAACGAAAATATCATTTTTTTTTCTATCACCTAAAAATTAACTCAGCGTATATATTGTATATCTTTAAATACAATTCAAACCTCAGAAGGACATGTATAAATACTAAGTACGATATTCCTTATTCCTATTACAGATAATCACACAGAGTAAACCAATTTTATTTTATACAAATTACCATTCAGAAAATACAATCCATTTCGCTACCTTTAAAAGAAGATTTAAATTAAATCATTGAGTATTTGATTAAATAGGTTTCTAATATAATTCGTAAGTATTGAATTAAACTAATATTTTTTTGGAAATAAATATTTTATACATGTTTTAAGCATAATTTTAATTAAATTGACATAACAGATTCATTTTCCTGAAAAAAATCACGTGTATTTCCAACTACATACTATATTAACATAACAAGAAATATAACAAGTTTTTTTTTTTTTTTTTAATTTTCAACAAAGCTGAATTATAGTACCATAATACTCTTCTGCAAAACAAAAATGCCTTCCGTATGGTAAGTGCGTACTTACGTGTTGATTTAAAATTCTATTTCCGAGTACGTGATCGTGTAAGTTCCGTTACGGATTCCGGAGCAAGCCTCTCTGTTTGCATTTCAGTTCCGGTAGCTTCTTTTACTTTATTGTAATCTTTGTTATTTTACTCTGTTTTTCTTTTATACATATGTTCTGTTCTACACATGTACTTTATTATTTTTCAAAAGGTGATTGAATACTGACTAATATTTTTTTGTTTTAAAATATCTATAGCCATGTATAAACATAAACCATATAAACATATAAATACAGAATGAAAAAAATAAACCGATACGGGCAGGAATTCGAATCCGCGACTACGACGACCCGTATCGGTTCATTTTTCATTATATATTTATATAAATTTTAATAAGCTTAACATGGCTATACATGTTTATAGATATTTTCAAACATTTAAACATGTATAGCCATGTTAAGCTTATTTAAATATATATATATATATATATATATACTATACTCTTATATATATATATATATATATATATATATATATATATATATATATATATATATATATATATATATATATATATATATATATATATATATATATATATATATATATATATATATACTATACTCTTATATATAATTCGATGGAGAAGTGGCAAAAAAACTGGGAATCCTCGCAAAACGGAAGATGGACATACCGCCTGATTCCATACATTGCGACATGGATCAACAGGAAGCACGGAGAATTAGACTTTTATGTCACGCAGTTGCTAACTGGCCATGGCAACTTCCGAGCATACCTCAACAGGTTTGGCTTGGACTTTGAACCACCATGCCCAAGTTGCCAAGATGAAGACGAAACAGCTGAGCACATCTTCTTCAAGTGCCCTCGTTTTATTGCAGAGAGAGCAGAAATGGATGAAATTCTCCAGTGCCATGGTACGCCAGAAAACCTCGTCGGCCTGATGGTCCGCAGTGAGGAAAATTGGAAGGCAGTGGCCGATGCAGCGGCCAAAATGATGAAAACTCTCCAGAGAGATCGACCAAGGAGACGACCATAGCGATTTTTATTGAAGTAGGCAGATGTTAGTCAGTCGTCCCCGGGCGAAGTAATGCCTGACGGCGGTTCCGCGCGGGGTATCTAAATATACATAATATATATATATATATATATATATATATATATATATATATACCATTATATGTATAAAGAATAAAAAATAAACTGCTTAAGAATTCTATATGTGATCGTCTTCATCGGGACGGTGGTGACATCGTCGGTGACTTCTTGTGGTGGCTGCAGACAGCGATACGGTAGCTCAATTGATAGAGCGACGGGACAGTTTTCCAGAGGTCGCGGGTTTGAATCCCTCCCCGTATCGGTTTATATTTCAATCTATATTTATATAAATTTAAAAAATTGTTTTTAAACTAGGTTTTATAATTATATTGCCGTAAAAATATAAATATGGATGAACTGTTGAAAGCTAAAAACAAACGAACATTACTCAACATAACAGAGATTAACTCAATTATAATGACTTAAATTTTATGTCTCTTATGTAAAGCAGAAACAATTACATTTTCACATCAACAAGTTAGATGAGATATAAATAGGATTTTTTGGTCTATGTTTATATTTTTTAGCGTTTAAGGTTTCAAATGTTTTTATAACTACATTAAAATTAAGCGGGTCGATGTCTCTACATCGCTGAAAATAAAAATTAAAATAATTAAAGCAGTCCTTAGTCGAACACCATGGCCTTTAGAATGTTTATTTATTTTTTTGTTTTACCTAATGCAAGTTACAATGTGAGCACATAAAAAATATTTAAAAGTAGCACATTTAGAAAATAAAGCTTTTTCTGGGAATTTTAGGATTAGGAAAATTGTACAGTTTGAGGTAATGGTTGATACATACAAGTAATACACAATAATATTTATATATAATACATATGCAAAATAACATAATAAATATTCAAAATTATTGTTAAAAGGAACTAATTATCTGTTGATAGGTAGCATAGTGTTCCTTAACGGATTTCGTAAGTAGTTCCAAAGGTTTAGACTCTTATAAATCTTTTTAATTAAAATTATATAAAGTCTTTTTTTTATATTTACATGTATACTAGTAGCTGCTCCTTAAAATTTTTATTACTGATAATTTTCAGTTCTGTTTTTGAAGGATAACTCTTTTCAACATTAAAAGGTGGGCAAACGAGCATGCGGATTACCTGATGTGATTACTTGCAGTATTAGACGATGCACCAGACCATTGCCACTTTTGAAAGGCATCCATATTGTATCGATCTGGAATCGTTACTCAAAAACTAATGCATGTTTCATCTTCTTAAATTATCTAAAAGCTGAGTAATTATCTGTTTAAATACCAACAAATGTTCATTAAATACTCTGATTTAAATACTCAACAATTATTAGATTTTAAGTAATTAAAAATATGGAAGATCTATTTTTTATGTTAAGTATTATTAATTAATGATTTAGTATTTTAATTAATACATTAAAGTTTTAAATCTTTTATTATATAATGTATATATATTATTTATTTCTTAAATACGAATATTATTTATTTCTTAAATACGAATCACTAGACATAATGAACAAAACTATTTGAAATTAATATAATATTAAAATTTACACGCATCTTAAAGTCGTCAACAGTTTGATTTGATAAGTTATAATTGAAGAACATAAATGCATATTTGTTATGCATATAACAAAGTCAAAAATCTTATTCTAGATAATATTTTTATGGTCGCAATAACGATCAAGATGCCTACGTTAATTCCACCCGAATCGAATTGAAACGATGAAAACGTATTTTTAAAGGTCCAGCAAAAACGACATTTCAAATAACCTTTCTGCCTGCTTACAAATTATATCATCTTTAACGGACCCTGATGTTCTCGCAGACACTTTAAAATATTTTATTGTACCTTATCTCGTGGTGACAAGATTTATTATTATAAATATGTTTTTAGTTGCGATATAACTTATCTGAAATTTAACAAACTCTTTGCACATAAAGATATGATCAATCGTCGTTTTGTTAATGACCATGATGATATAAAGTCTCTGAAAGATACATTAATTAACATTGTCTCATATATTGTAAATCCAGAAAAATGTCTTCAATTAAAAGTTTTTTTCAGTTATAACGGTTTATCAAACTCTAGAAAGGATATGGAAATTCTGTTGACCTGCTGCAGGTTTGTGGTTCACAAAACTATACTTAAAATTACTTATAAGGTATGTAGATATTCTTATTATATATATATATATATATATATATATATATATATATATATATATATATATATATATATATATATATTTACCTTAATATACATTATTAAACATAAAAAAATTATATAAAAATTACTGTCGCTCCAACTTCCTATTTTACTGACAGACCAGAAAAAAACTAATTAAGAAATCAACCCTAAATCAACCCCCAAATCCTCACAAACATAGATAAATTCGTGTGATTGATATCAGCTTGACGCCACAAATGCCTCTTAAGATTGATCCTCCTTTAAACGAGACATGGTACGAAGCTGACAAATACAAGTTTTAACAGGTTATGATTAATATATTCGTACTTTTATTACGACCTCACGAATTATTTTAATAATAATCTGAAGTAGATTGCAGCCAAAAAAACATGTCTGTCATTAATTAAACTTACTAAATTATTTAACCTATTGATTGCTTATTGTTTTTTCAACAAAAATAATATAATTTTATAACAAATCAACTATTATATAAATTGTATAAATTCATACGAAGTTACCCCACCCTTGCCGCTCCTTAAAATCCTGGGTAATGATATCAGAAATTCTAGTATGAACGTTAATAAAATCGATAAATTAATTTTTCCAAGGAATGTTTGCATTATTTAATGTTGACTTGATTTTAGGATTATAAGTTATTTTCTATTCTCTTTCGTGATATGATTGTGAAATAAAGTATGTAATACGTTAACATTTTACCAAGGAAAGGATTTAAAGGAATATGTTCCAAATAGAAATATAAAAGTATACTCTAAATGGGATGCAAAGTGATTAAAACATAAATAATTAATAATGTAAGTAACAAGAACATACACATTATACAGACAGGTTTACTTTTAATATAAGTAATTATTGAAGCAAGAACACAATAACTTTTTAAGTGATACGATAGTAAAATTAAACAAAAACATGTCTTAACGATTTTGATCCCCTCTAGCGAATTGTCAGTTTACTGAACTTTGATCAACCTGCGCTATTTGTTACGTAATATGGTGGACACTGTGTACACAATAAGTTTTCCTCTAATAGCTACTGTATATTACCTACCTCGTATGCAAAGAGGGTAACTTCTTACAACTAAGACTACTGCAGTCTTAGAAGTTTGACTTGGTGTGCGGTCATGAAGTAACTAAGTCTATTTAGAAATATCACCATTTATACTATTAATTGATTGTTTGTATTGTTGCCGTATAATAAATTCAATAATGTTGTAATTATAATGAAACTCTCATGATTAATTATTAAGGAGTTATCCTCTGGAATGTAGTTATTATCTTTGTTAAATCTATATATCATCTATAATTATTTAGTTAATAAATATGTTTTGCCAACCACTGAACATTTTGGATCGACTATCGATTGGCTATTTAATCAAAATATATAAGTTACAATTATGTTTTTTTACTGTCTACAGTTATTTAAGTACATTTCAAGATATTAGTAAAAATATTATATCACAAAAGAAAATTTCCCAAAACATAACAAGTGCATCCTGTTAGGTAAATATGATATATGTAGGCTCTACTTGATCTGGCCGATATCAGGTTGTAAGATTTATATTACAGTATTAAAAATATTGCTGCCTCAACCAAATGTTTTACTTAATTTTTATAACAAGTTATTTTGCTTGTTTTTTTTATCACTTACATTTTTATTACAATAATACCATTAAACCCTTATTGGGTTTGACTTGGCATATTTATATTTGAGGTTCATTCATAAACAAAAGTAAAAGACATAAAACGTAGTATTAGGTAAATACAGTAAAAAAATACAAACAAATAACAGCAAATGAAAAATATAAGATGGAACAAAATTTAAACGATGGAAGCGGAATGAGTGTGCTCACAATAAGGGTAGATTCATAATTCCTTGCGGTCATTAGAAGCACATAAACAAGTCTTTGACGTATACAGTATGGTTACTTTTTTTTTTAATAATTATTATTCACTTATTTATTATTATAAAAATTATATATATACTCACACACACACCCACACATATATATATTTACATATATTTGTTACACATTTTAAATTTAGCTTTTACAAAAGAATTTACAAAGGGACATTCTATTACTAACTGCTTCTCTGTTATGTTAGCTTTTAGATAATGTACCCTATATTTTGATAAAAAATAAGATATCAGTTGATGGTTTGACTAAAACATGTAATGTTTGTGTAGAAGTTTAATTGATTAAATAAATAATTTTCATATTGGATACTGATTTGATTATGAGTAGTGAATACACAAATATTCTCTCAGCTAAGAGAAGGCAGAGAGTGTTTTTGAGAGACTAAGTTGTGTAACAGAACTTATATAATAAAACTAGCGGCCCCGACAGACGTTGTCTTGTACACGCGTCTTTAATTTAAAAAATCAAACTTTAAAAAAAATATATTCAAAAGTTATCACAATGTCTAACGTCATTATACATGTACATTTATCATAATTCGACCAATCGATACCGTATGAATATAAAGATTTTTTGTTTGAATAAATGAATTGGTTCCAATATTTTTATAGTACTAAAATATTTTTCTTATTTCAATCTCAACCCCAACTGTCAGGGCAGGCTATAATTAAATTATAATATTATTTAATATTTGACATTGCCATGGTAACGCAGTCCGTCGGAACCAATGTGAAACATTCCAAAATCACCACCTACTTACAGATTAAAAATTAATCAAAAAACCATTTTCCAGTGGACCAAATTGTGAATCTAAACAATTCTCAAGTCCCCTTGAACACACACAAAGAATTTAATAAAAATCGGTCCAGTCGTTTAAGAGGAGTTCAGTGACATACACACGCACACAAGAAATATATATATAAAGATGTAACAGTGACAGCAAATAGTTTAAATAGTAAATAGTAAACAATTTATATGATATAATATTTTTTTTCCAGACTAACATAATAAAGTAGGTCAATAAAAACATCATTAACAAAGGTAATAATTATTGTTTGTCAAACTTGGTGAAGACACAAGTTTATTCTTTTTATGTACTTAGAATTTTAATTATATACAAATTATAAATTAGTAGTGTTAGTCATATTTATTTATAATGATTTAAATGGTAAATACATTGGAATTTACATGTTTTAGTTCATAAGTTTCAACAGTAGCGCCACCTACATAATTAATTATGGAATATTATTTAGTATTTACTGTTAAATGTTTTAAGAATTAGAAGCATAGAATATTTTAACATAATGTTTAATCTTTTATTAATTATTAGAACTTATTATAAGGTATAAATAATATCATCTGTAAGTTGGTTATGAAATTGTAAATTACCCTCGCCTAAATATTATAGTGTTAAAATATTATAAAACGAGTTGTAAGGGCTGCTCTCGCCCATTCTATTACAAATGGTTGGATATTAAACATTGAAGGGCAAGTACTGTGTATTACTAAAACAAGTCTTAACAAGTCAGAAGTGTTCGACCGCTGTAGTATTACGCGCCACGTGTCGATATACACCGTTCGCAAGATATCCTGTCCAAGAATGCTGATGAAGATGATGTGCTGCCACTGCCGTTGAAAAGCCACGAAAATAAGAGACGACGTTAAAGTTACGTCTAAGAATGCTGATGAAGATGGAGTGCTGCCACTGCCGTTGAAAAGCCACGAAAATAAGAGACGACGCTAAAGTTAGTATTTGGGCCTTCTCCGAGTGCTGCTGTAGTAACCTCAAGCGACAAGGAGTCGTAGATTTAAAATGATATTGCAAATACGTAAATTTTTTATTATTTTTTTTTCTTAATACCCACGTTTTGCCATCTGCTTAGCAGGCTAATTATCTAGCTGGTTATTTGGCAGCATGCTCAATATAGAATATTAATAACTTTGTAGCTTGAAGTTAATAGCACTAATATTAAATTCTATTCATCATATATATCATATTCACTATTAACCATATCCTGTTAAAGTTCAATCATATGCGAAATACAATAAGAGCCTGAATATTTACCAAAACTTTACAGTGTTACTAATACAATATCTCTCCACACATGTTTACATCGCTTGGAGTCTTTGGTGAAGACGTACGTCGGAGATGGAAAACTCTATACTACTACTTCACTGCTAATCGGGAAGGGAATTCGTTGCTATGTTATGAAAATCAACAACAATCTACTCAAAAACATCTACTGGAAGAAGCGGTCAACCAAGTACTTTCTTCCTGATCGCGGGATGGCAGTGCAAGCAAGCAGCACTATACAACGATGGACCTGAATACAACGACAAGGTGACAGACAAAACTTTATTATAAGAAACTAGCCCTAGAAAAGTTTTGCATAATTAAGTGACCATGTGATTTATAATATTATTGTTACTACGTATACCAACTTTCAAAGCTTTTAAGACCCAGTTGTAGGTTAGAGACGCGATTTTTTTTTTTCTTTGCTTTTATTAAGTTACTAGCCGTAGGCCGCGGCTCCGCCCGCGTGTAGGTCGCTTTTCGCGTAATCTGTGGAAACTACAATTATCCAGACCTATAATAGACTTATAGTTAATTCTATACTATCCTATTCAAGCGGAAATTTTATCTATATAGGCATTACATTGCTACGATATCAAACTGAAAATAATAACATACATCTACATCACACACACAGATCAGGAGATTATTCAGATATACGTATTAAAGCATATGGATTCGAAATATTATGTTTTTGACAATATAAGTATAGATATAACTGACGCGGTAGTTGAGACTTTGAGACTTGCAATATAAAAGTAATGTTAGTATTTTAGATTAAGATTTAGGCTTTAATGTCTTTATATATGACATAGAAGTAAACACTCTCAATGAAGGGGTAATATTCGGTTTACAAAATGTATGTAGGTTATTTAAAGAACGATTTCTTAAAAAAAAAAGAGTATATTCAGTTGTAAATTATTAAAATATAAAACCCAGTATTAAACAAAAAGAAAAGAAATAACGTTAGATATTTATATACATATATATATTTTTTTTAAAGTAGCACTTAACATCATAAAACTATTTTCAAATCGTAATGATCCTTTTGTTTTAGATAGTAAATAGTAAGTAGTTCCTTATAGTATATGGATATATATTTACACAATATGAATATATGAAGTATAATTTTAATTTATACAGATTAAAATGTAGACTTGTCTCCTTTCAGAGAAATTAAAATTCTAGAATATCTTATAGATAGACTTAAATAAATATGACTCGGTAAATATTAAACTGTATAAATTTGGTAGGATCTAAATGGCCTTGAGACCCGTATGGAAATAATAAGTCAATGCTTTTTGACGCTATAGGGGGTAGATTTAGATATGTTTACATTTATTAAATAGGTAAAGATTTGAATTCACGATATTATTTTATTACTTCTGCAACTATATTTTATTTTGTTTTGCTAAAACTACTCCATAGATCTTAAAATATTTATATTTAATTTTGAATTTGTAAGTTTAGCATCAGGTTTCGATAGACGTTCGTTTTTAAAACCAAGTTGGATACTTGGTTATCCACGAGGATAGGGTTATGCCATATCAAGTGGAGAAATTAAATTTTATGGAACCCAATAATATCTGTTTTGAGAAGTTTCATTGGTTACTTTCATAAATCAAATTTGCTTTAAAAAACCATTTTTTTTTTTAGGTGGGTAAAAATAAAGTTTAAAAACGTTTAAAATCTGAACCGGTACTGTCTAAATATAATCCCGAACTAAACAGACTAATTCAATAAAACAATATATCGCGGGTATGAATATGAAGCAATGATACTGGTATTTATTACTAAAACATATTTCTATTATCTTTTATTTGACCGTTCAAATTATTTACTGAGTGTTAAGTTCTCAGTAGTAGGTATCTGTACGAATTTATGATCTTAAATTTTGAATCGATTATTGAAAAGGTAAAACGCAATAGGTATTCCGAAATAAATTCGTTAGAATCGATAAATTATTTCAGAATGATGATAATATAGGTTTAACATTTAGATCGATTTTAAACTACACCAATAAACGCGTACATTTCGTATTAAATTGTAAAAAAAAAAATAGAGCAAGCAATTAGGTCTTCTAAATCCCTATTAAAAGAAACTTTAAACGATATGCGTGGCACTCGATTATTTAATTTTCGATAGTATGTTAAAGAAGAAAAGAAATAACTACGATGAATTATCGATCGAGTACGATGATAAATAACACGCGTTTTTGAACTGTCAAATCGAGGAATTATATAAATCCACAGTAAAAGTTATACTAAACAAGAAATAATTGCATGCCTAAACAATATACCATAATTGACAGTTCAGACAGTTCAAATTAGGTATTTCAAATTGATGAACTTTAAAAAAAATATATAATTTTCTAGATTATGACTGTTTATTACTTAAAAATAGAATTATTATAAAACATGCCTCCTAAATATTCTTATTAGCAATATGAAACATAAACACGTTAGACTTAAAGATTCTGGTAACTTGAACTCTAGACAAGAGAAATATAAGAAAATTAGCAACGAATATATATTGTCGTATCTTAGGGTATAAGAAGTAATATTATATATGGCACGGCCTTATAAAACCCCAAGCCCCAACCCTCTAAATTTCCAAGAATCGTATTATTTTCAGTATAACGTTTGTAAAATTTAATGCAGTTTAATTCTATTAAATAATTTATACTGTAGATAATAATAAAACAAAAATATAAAATACGTTTTGAATAATTGTGTCATTCATTGTTTCGATTATATAGTAAACTAGGTGTAGGTATACAATGTACAAAATTACGATTTCAAACTCGGAATAAAATTAATAACTTTTATAACATATGATTGAAAATTTAATTGATTTACGTTTTAATGCTTTATAAATAAATTAGTGAATCATTAGATTTAGTGCAAATTAGAACAATTGGAAATAATAATATAAATAGTAAACTTCTAAAGAAATATGCTTGGTTTTATAATGTTGTCCAATTGTATGAAAAGTATCGTTACATCTTCAAAATAAAAAAGAGGACTACAAAAATTTTCTATTCCCACTAATGATTATTTTTATTTTTTTTTTAGTTAAGAATATTTTCAATATTGATACGGACAGAGTCAATAAAGAATGTAAAAATATGAATTTTATTTATATTTATTTATAAAATCTTTATTATACAAAGAAATTTATACAATTGGCGGACTTAATGCTATATAGCACTTGATGCCTACTAATTATCTAGAAGTACCCTCGACCCCTAACAATATATTACAATTTCTTAAATAAAAAGAAATATCTATTTTATTTATTTTATTTTAAAAACTTATTGCACATACAATTATTACAAGAAATTACAGTAGTAGGATGTTGATACAGTAAGAAATTTTTGTGCAAAGGCGGTCTTATCGCTTAAAAGCGATCTCTTACAGACAACCCTTGATGAGTAATGAATATTTACAAGGTCATAGGACAGTGCAAGCATTCTACAACGAGAATAAGAATTTATACATAAGGACACAATAAAAATAAAAAGTATCGTTTTTAATTATATAAGTAATTAAATAATAACGATTATATATAAATATACACATACGCATATACATATACATACATATATCCGTATATATAAATAAATAAAATAAAATAGATAACCTATATAATATATGGTATATACATACTTATGATAAAAATATATATTGCGTAGATAAATAATATTGCTTCAAACGATTTTGGAAAATTGACAGTGATTTAGAAGTTTGAATTTCTAACGGTAGGTCATTCCAGAGTAATATAGAGAAATATATATATAAATATTACAATTGTCGTGAATTTTAAATCGTGTTATGGTTAATAACTAAATGTAGCTTCTTTATTAACTACCGTTAAAGTATTTACATTTTCTAAATTCGGGTGAATGAACATTTTCTTAAGATGTAAAATTTAAAACTGTTTCGATGAAATCCCACATCATTTAAAATTCATTCTTCTTTAAAAAAATATAAAGAAACTAAACAAACATAACAAAACAAACGTAATACAAAGTAAAAACAACCTGCTACTTCCAACAAAACCCATGCATAGTATGAATTTCAAAGTCGTATATCTCTGTAGTCTGATCATTAATATAGCCTAACAAAATGAGCTTGGTTTGCTTTTATTAGTTAAAGATTTATTTGCTTAGAATGAGTTTCAAAAAGTTAAAATTAAATATATGTTCATAACAATGATATTAATAAGTAAATTATTGAATAATGTGTTGTTTACCAAGTTGGTGTTACGTGGTAAAAATAAATGTAAGGTACCATGTTGGTGTAAAAATGATAACGTAATAACATGTTTGTGTGTCCCGTAGTAAAAATAAGAAATTGATGCCATGTTGGTGTGTCCAATAGTAAAGGTAAGTATGAAATACCATGTAGGTGTGTCCCGTGGTAAGTAAGTGGTAAGTAAAAGTATAAGAAATATCATCAATGGGCATGTCCCGTGGTATAAAAAATAAATAAATAAGAATAAACTACCACATGTGTATGTTCCGGTGGTAGTAGTGAAAGTATAAGAAATACCAACAATGGGCATGTCCCGTGGTATAAAAAAATAAATAAATAAGAATAAACTACCACATGTGTATGTTCCGGTGGTAGTAGTGAAAGTATAAGAAATATCATCAATGGGCATGTCCCGTGGTATAAAAAATAAATAAATAAGAATAAACTACCACATGTGTATGTTCCGGTGGTAGTAGTGAAAGTATAAGAAATACCATCAATGGGAATGTCCCGTGGTATAAAAAAAAAATAATAAATAAATAAAAATAAGAATAAGCTACCACATGTGTGTGTTCCAGTGGTAATAGTAAAATTGAGATATATCCCATGTTGATGATGTGTGTCCATGGGCACCAGATCATAACGGCATGTCCGTTAATCTGGCTTTTCGTAAGCAGCCTGGTTTGTCCGGTGCAAAGAGAACAAGTATTTATGATAAAAACGATTATTATTATATATTATTATTATATATTATTATTATGATCATAACGGCATGTCCGTTGATCTGGCTTTTCGTAAGCAGCCTGGTTTGTCCGGTGCAAAGAGAACAAGTATTTATGATAAAAACGATTATTATTATATATTATTATTATATTAACGAGTATTTATGATAAAAATTATAATTATATTACGAGGACGTAATAAGATGTCAAAACGGCCGATAGTAAAGTTATATGTTGTATAAATGTTATGTTATTTCGCACATTAAAAGTATAATTGGATGTTTTTTTTCTTGATGCATTGTATTTCTAATGATTTGTTTTTCTCTATAACATTGTAAGATCCTTAATTCAGATGACCATTTGGTCTACTGGTTTCCAGAATGTTTATTAAATTAGAAATTAGTCATTTAATATATGATGGTTGGTAATTAAAGAAATTAATGATACAATTACGAGGTCGTAAGATTACAAATCAGGAAAGGCCGAGTGTTAGTCATATTTATTTATAATGATTTAAATGGTAAATACATTGGAATTTACATGTTTTAGTTCATAAGTTTCAACAGTAGCGCCACCTACATAATTAATTATGGAATATTATTTAGTATTTACTGTTAAATGTTTTAAGAATTAGAAGCATAGAATATTTTAACATAATGTTTAATCTTTTATTAATTATTAGAACTTATTATAAGGTATAAATAATATCATCTGTAAGTTGGTTATGAAATTGTAAATTACCCTCGCCTAAATATTATAGTGTTAAAATATTATAAAACGAGTTGTAAGGGCTGCTCTCGCCCATTCTATTACAAATGGTTGGATATTAAACATTGAAGGGCAAGTACTGTGTATTACTAAAACAAGTCTTAACAGTAGATATCTTTAAAAAAGAAAATCAAGAGCATTTGTGTTCTATGATCAATTAACAAAAATACATAATACAATAAATTTTATCATGGAAACAAGATTTCATTTGAAAGTTGATTGTTGATTGAACGTAAAGAAAACATTTAATACATTTTTATAAATTTTCTACGTACACCTTGTCGACTTTCTTTTTTTTTAATATACATAGATCTAAATATAAAGAAATTTTAAGAACATAAATACTACTTTTTTTATAAATAACTAACCCTTTATATAATAAAATGTGTTTGGAATATTGAAGCTTTTGTTTAAATTAAATCCTATTTTATCCGAGCAATTAAATCACATATTTATATCAATTATCACCCCTCGCTACTGCAATTGCAACGCAATTATTTAGATGTATAATATACTTATTACGAAGATAATAATATTGAGAGTAACGGTTCCAGCATATTTATAATTTATTAAAACAAAATTATTCTAAGGGTTTTAGTTACATATTATTAACTTGTTATTTCTGTTTATATATATTTAATATATTTTTGTTTATATTATTTATTTATTTATGTACCATCAAAAATTGCAAAAGTAAAATAATAATAAATAAAGAATGAACTTATCTCGTAGAGATATCTCCCGGTTACCCTGCGGCGTAATATAATAAGATTTTAAATATACGGACTGGCATCTTGTTAAATAAAAAATAAAGATTATTTTATACGTTGGGATAGAAAAATTGGTGTGGGGGGCCGTCGCCGGGAACCTCCTCGTGTGCCCGTCTGTTTCCCTTGTTGCTCGGATTCGTCCGGTGGCATCGGAAGCGGTACGGGCCGGTGCTCCCTGGGCAACAACGGTTAATGTGATCCTTCGGGTTGCATTAGCCGTTGGCTAATACTCGGCGCGGTGGAGGTCGGCCATGGGGGTTTGTGCCCGGTTCATGGCTGGCTGGCGGGCAGGCTGCCTTTCGGGGTGGTCTGTCTGCGGGGGGGCTCGGGCCTCTTTCCATCGTTTGATCACGTTGGAAAGTTGGCCTGGGCGTTGAGGGTGGGAGGGCGCAGGCCCTCTTTGCCGGGGGCGGCTGCGGAATTACTACTGGTACTTCTCTGATAGCAGAGTGGACTGTGGAGTGGTTCCGCGGCTGTGTGGGCGGGTCCGCGATTAGGGTCTGGACCTCTTTCCACCAAGCACTTTAGAGAGGGTGCTTGGTGGGGAGACGGTCCGAGAAGTTGCCTGGATTAATCGTTGCCGAGCGCGACGCCACAGTTGCGCTTGGTGATGGTTGGTCTGGGCGTGGTGGGTTCCCGACTTATGCCTTTTTCTTGCTGGTCTCGGCTGATCACCGTGGCCGGCGGTAAAGGCCTGTCGGGTTCGACGTTGGGCCCCCTACGTGAGCGGACTCATGTTCGACTCCAGTGTGTTGCAGTGAGGCTGTCTGCGCATCACTGGGTCTTATGGGAGTGTGCTCTTCCAGGGGGTCTGACCGGTGGTCTCCTCTCGGGGAGATAACCGGCGGCGGAGCTGGACACGGTCAATGGTCGAGTCGGTCTGTCCAACTGGCTCGATTCTGAGACTGAGTCCAGCTAGAAGGGGTTCTCGGCCCCCTTCAGAGGCAGCAGGCTTGGGTGGGGGGAAGGGGATCCCTCCACGATCTATCAAGCCTGCGAAAAAGGGATGGGTGCTCCTCGTTGCGGGGTGCCCTCTCCGTGGATCACGTCGGGGCATCGCGGTGAGTGCGAAAGCGATCCCGTGGTGTCCCATTATGACGGCGGCGGCAACCATCAGGTTTAGTGAGTAGGAGTCTCACATAACCACCTCCATCATCCTCTTGATGGAGGTGTGTATCCATGAGGATTCCTGACGTTAAAAAAAAAAAAAAAAAAAAAAAAGAAAAATTGGTGTGACAAATTGCAAATGTTTCTCAATATACAGATAATTATATATTTTGTTACTTAAATGCACTCTGGGAAGCTATTATTTTTACTTAAAACAGTTAACTATTCTACCAAAAGTTGTTGAATCAAACTCATCAGTAGAACCAACCTAGATTCAAAGTTACTAAACGCAAGACAGGCAATGATCACAAATTCTAACGTTGGAAACGTCTAACGGAAATAGCTCGCTTATTTACATGGCATTATGCATTCTCTGCTTTAAACTTGACCAGTCAAAATAACATTTGATATACGAAAATAGACTATAATTTCTAAAGAATAAGGGCAAGATATGTGTGACCGCTGTCTTACAAGAACTTCAGACCATTTTAAGTGCAGGATAGTCAATTTCATCTACTACCATAATAAATATGTTAGTAACGTTTATTTACGGATTTTGGGCATTTTTTAAAGTTGTGAGGCATTTAAAATCATTGAATATAAGATATTTAATATGTTAATATATGAATGAAAAGGATTTGTATTTTTCGAAAAAAAATTAGACGATAGCATAATTATTGCGGTATCAATTACCCTCGTCAATTCATGTTGAACTACTAATTTAATTTTATCATTGTTTCTTATCTCCTATCTTTTTCATTTTAGATACGTCTAAAATGAAAATGAGTAGGTAGGAGGGAGAAGATAGAACTTTGTTACATTTTTGGAACAGTCTGCATTAGAGATGCATATCATTGACTATTTCTAGAAAAGTAGATTTCAATTGCTTATGTGGTTAAGATAAGTATATATATATATATATGTATATATATATATATATATAAATGTTCATAACAGTTATTATACTTTCATTGATAAAAAAAAAATATATATATATATATATATATTTTTTTTTTTTATCAATGAAAAATTATTATACTTTCATTGATAAAAAAAAATTATATATATATATATAAAATTTTTTTTATCAATGAAAGTATAATAACTGTTATGAACATTTTTATGCACAATATATTAATATTTCAATATTATAAAATACTTAATATACCAAAGTAAACGGTGGAATAAATGGATGGAATAAAGAGATTCAGCTCTCATAATACCACTTTGCTAGGGTGCAATTTATTATTGCTAAATTACCATTTAGTGAGTAGTAGCGGTTATTCGCCTTAAATTTCAAAAGCACTAAGCTTAGGCAAGTTTAAGCACTTGGCAACAACACTGGTTGTGACGCCCGCACAGCACTTTTGTGCCGGCTTTGGTTTAGACAAAACTAAAAATACCAATCTATTTAATTTGAATATTTTACATTCAACATACAAAAATACAGATGATTCCTATAGTTGTTACAATAACACATTATACAATATTGAATATCAATTGTTACATTACACAAAGATTATATCGGTTTTATTGTAGTTTGGAATTAAAAACACGCACGCGGCTAACCGCGGTCCATGCGTTCTGGCGGTTTGTGAAAAATATTAATGAAATCTGACGATTTCTGATTTAAATAATTTATTGATAAGGAATAATATCCATAATAATTAAGAAATTTGAAAATTTTTAATTGATCCTTTACTTTTCATAACTTGAAGTTATCACAGAACAAACATTGATGTTACATTATATTAATACGAGAAGCACAAACTTTGTAACCCTTTTTACGAAATGTTCTCGAACGTAAGGGAATATTCCGCTCAGTTAACATTTACTCGGAGAAGAAGTACAAATAGTTAGTATTTGTAAATGATAACGCATTAAAATATTTTAAATTACTGAAAAAAAAAACGTCACAAATAGAATGGCTGGTATACCATCAAGACCACTAGCTTTATTCATAACTAAACGTCACAATGCTCTCCATACCTCTCTATTAGTGATGCGGAGTTCACGCATCAATAAAATGCAGTGGGAAAGTTTTGGTGGAGAAGCATTGCGAGTATCTAGATATGTATAATATACGGATGTATAATATGCATAGTCAAATTAGCCCAATAATATACACTGATCAACCAAGAGAGCAAGCAGGTTTCCGTTCCGGATTTTCGACTATCGAACACACCCATACGCTTAGATAAATCATAGGAAATAATCGGAATTCAATAAAAACTTGTCTATAAGGTTCATAAATTACACTAAAGCATTTGACAGTCTTTATCACAACTCTATCTGCCAAGCTCTGCAACATAGACCCAATAGTTATAAGAACTATAAAAAATATACATCAAAATAGATGAATAAATAGATAGAAAAGATCAAAATAGCCCGAGGTGTCAGACAGGGAGATCCATTATCTCCAAAGTTGTTTATAACTGTTTTACAAAGCATATTTTCCAAATTGAACTGGGTCTCTGAAAGCATCCAAATCAACAACGAACGTCTCACTCACTTTTGCGTAAGCCGTAAGTACTGACTTTTTGACTATACAAAAAGGCATTGATTTTATAATTATTAAAAAATAATTAAAGGAATGTCGGTAATTATTCAAGTACAATATTTTTTCTTATTTCCAAAATTTCTTGATATGTAGGTTTTGTTTGAACCATTCATAAATAAGCATAAGAAAGGAAAATTCTACCAAAAATAAAAAAAAATAACATAATAGCGTAAAATCATATTGTCACTCTATAATTTTTCTCAAAGCAAACATTTTAAGTCACTATGGTATCATGAGTGGATATAAAAGTAAAAGTACTCATACCTGACCGCCTGACTTTATAAGCTGCTTTCCAGAAGCAAACAGAAAAGTTCCTTTAAAGCCTTACTTATTTATATAAAAATAGGGTTTCTGCTTTTACCTACAATATAATTGAAAAAATATACACTTAATTAGCACAAACTATGATACAAAAATATAAATTACAATAGTCGTGATCTGTAATTTACAAAAGATTACATGGGGAAGGGGGATTATCGCTAGGTAACTTCTAGAACTGGCGTTTTACGTGGCAGCTACTGAGTCACCGACAACCGTCAGTTTTATTGGCGGACAACATTAAATGATACTGCTAAATCCCATGTCATTAACCGATCTACTACTACGACATCAAAGTCCACCAGAACTTTTTACAGGATATATTGCCGGCAAACATCCTGATTGTCCGCTGTAGACAGCGAGTAAAATGGACGAATGAAGTTAATACTCAACTGCTTCGCTGCTACTATGAGTAAACAATTAAGGTAAGGAAAGATAATTATAATAATAATAACTAACCTATTTGATCTAACCCCTAAGTAAGAAAATTATTTGTGTGTGTTAAGGGGGGTTAGACAACGATACAAATACATAGAAATAAACATTATAAATACTAAGAATATATTTAATAAACGACCAAACCCAGAAATACAGACATCTATACTCATCACATACTAGTCTGTTCCTGTCAGGGATCGAACCCGAGCCCCATTGCGTCGCTGTACGTTGCCAATATACGGTTCGTTGTACCAATAAGGCGGTAAAGATGTTTCACTAGATAGATCCTTATGAATTTATATGGTGCAATCCTCAACCCTATGTCTGTAAAATGAACTCAATATTGAAATAAAAGGAGTGACACACTGGTTTCCTTTTAGGTTCTATAATTTGCAATGCCAAGCACTAGACATCGATGTTTTTATAGTGCATTATCCTTTAAATCTCTTGTCTATTTCGCTCGTTTTCTTCGACGTTAGTAAAGTGGAATTAAATGTGTAGTATAGCAATTTGAATTGGAAATACTTTAGATGTATATAAATATTTTTGTTAACTTAAATCATGGCGTAGATTCCAGAGATTGTTGGATTCCAGAGAGAGATGATCGTTTGAAAAACATAACCTAACTTAAAAAGTATAAAATTTGCAGGGAATTGATCTACGTTAAATATATTTATCTTCTAATTCTAATATACAAGTAATATTAAAGTTCTATAACTTATTTTGATTTAAGTCTTGTCTAACGGTTTTTCAATACCATCTTATCGTTTTACAAGAAGTGGTTAAGCAATAAATACATTTTACAGCTGGCTTACCTTTGGCTCAATGCCACTATCGTGTTCCTAAGACTGTTTAGTATTTTGTCATCTCATACTCAGAGGGAACAATGTTGTAGATCCTAGATACAATATTTTAATTCATATGCTGCCAATGCATATAATCTGGCCAAGTAAAAAGCTTTATGGATGATCGATTATAAGGGTTCTTTAGCTGATTCTGTGATTGACTAATTGTAACAGTAAACTCTATAAATTTGGATTTAACAATAAGAATAATCACCCACATACGTATGTATAATATGTTAACTTTTAGAGATAATAATTTCTAGCAAATTTAATATTTGTGTTATTAAGTAAATATTTAAAAAATTCAACCACATAGATAGGCATTGTTTAAATAAAACATGCGTTCTGTTAAATATGTCATAGTTCGGAAGTAATTAAATATTTCTGACATGAAAACCGCTCTCCACATTATTTCATTTTCAAAATTACCATATTTGAATTTTGATTAGCAATAAAGTACAAAATTCTAGTATAAGAATTCCTAAATATTTAATAATTATAATTTTTTGCTGAAGCAATTACTTATAACTAGACTGTTGGTGTAATGGTCAGTAAATCCGACTGCGGGACTGAAGTTTTGGTTTCAAATATTTCAAATAATAGGAATCAAAGATAAAATCTATAACTTATTGTTACCGTGTCAGGGTTTATGTCACTTCTTTTAAGCAGGTAAAAAAAAACTTATTGATTTCTGTGATTTATATTTGGTTCAAGTCTGTTTTGAACTTCATCGGGCACACATCAAATTAGTTCCGATTCAAATTTATAAGTATACGATGTCTCCACAGTGAATTTTAACATATTATATAGAAAGATAAAAATACAAGAGCAGCAAGCTTTAAATTAGGGCTGGAACGTTAAATCTATTAAGTAACCAGTAAGGACATATTAATGCACAAAACGCTTTTTTATTCCGTGTTCGTGTGGTTTATTGTCGCTGGAATGAAAAGTTTTCAACAACGTAGATTTGTGAGTTATAATGGATCTTAGGAGCAGATACATACTCTGTTATAGTCAATATCAAATGATTGAATAACTTTATTTGAGAATATTTATGAAACTATAATCATTGCGTCATTTGCGTCATCATCAATCATCATAAGCTGTTACAATAAAACATGACATCCTCAAATACCAAAAATATAATGTAAGATGCTATAGTCAGTACAGATAAGACGCCGTGGGAATATTTGGTTACAGGCTAAAGCCTTTTGGTGTCCAGAAATATTTCATCTTATCCTTTTGAGTTTGCGTTGTTATAAAACACCTCTTTTCAGAGAATTTCCTTTCCCATTTCAAAGATTAGGTATTTTTGTTGAATTTAATATATAAATTGAATAAAAATCCCTAAAACTGTTGCTATTCACATTGTTAAAATATCATATTCATAAAATGAGTATTATTTTGAATATTTGATATAGAAAAAATATGTGAGACAAGAATTTGCAATACACATCGTATATTTAACTGTGTATAAAGTACCCAAAGTGTTCTTACAGAACTTTTTAATAAAATAGTAAGAAATGGTTTGTATTTAATTGCAAAAATTAATAAACTTACATTTTTAAACAGAGACAAATAGAACTAGATTATTTAGGTTAAGCTAGCCCAGATTTTTTTATTTCCTACTGCCAATTAACAATGTAAGAAATCAAGCTTATGTTTCCTAAAAATAAAAAAGTTACGTTCGGTCTATTTTCAATTATTACAAATAAGTATTATAAGTAAATAAAATAATGAATCAATAAAATTACCTCATACACATATCCCATTAAGCATGGTAATGATGTAATTGGATTAAATGAATTTGAATACTGACGTAATTATACAAATAACAACATCCTGTTGCCATCTAAAAATTCACATCGCGGTATGTACGTGTAGTTAGCACGATATGTTGATTTAATATTCCATTTCCGAGTACGTGATCCCGTAAGTTTCGATTCGGATTAGGAAACAAGTCCCTGTTTGCATTTTGGTTCTATAAGTTTATTTTGCCTCCTGATTTTCTTTATTAATTTAAGCTACTTTTATAAAGATGTTCACTCTTCACCTGTTTCTTTTTTATTTTTGAGAAAGAGAAATTAATATTAAAATTTTGCTATGACAGAATTAGCTCTTAATTTATTTTTTATATGGTTTTCATTAGAAGAAATAGAATTTAATATTATGATAAAAAATAATTGGCCTGGAATTCAATTATTATGTCAGAAATTAAACAAGATTAAAGTAAATTCATAACATATACGTTTTCGCATCATTGAATCACATAATATATAAAAAGGTATTTTGGGTGTAAGTTATTACAAATGAGCGGATATAACAATAGCTGTACATTAGATTCTATTTTTGATTATTTAATTCAAAATAATATTATTTAATTCAATTTAAACATTTCATAATATTATGGAGTTAGATGTCGTCGTAGTTGAGTTAACACTGTTAGAAATATTTATACAATAGAACTAATTTCCAAATATATGAAGTTTAAGGATTAATTCTGCTAGTGGTAATTAAAGATTGATCCAATTCTTAAACATTTGTTTAATGTTTATCCTAAATTAATTATTTCACTGATATATTACTAATTCCAATTATAACCGACTTACGTCACAACTTGTACCACAGCCCGCTGATACGTAACCATGATGAATATTGGGGCTGAATCGGATTAAGCAATGTTTAGTTAGAACCAGTGAAAGGTTCTGATTATACCTAGCTATTTTGAATCTAGTTTAATTTGGTGTTTAATTCAAATGCGAATACTGCATTAACGTAATAATGAATATTATATTGTAAATAGAGAAATTAAATATATATATATATACGAAAATAGGTAATATAATAATTTGATTTGGTAATAGCATATTAGCTATTCATATTAAAAAAAATGGACTACAATAACAATTATATATGTTTATAACATATTAAACGTGACACCTATTTGCAAATTTTAGAAGTGATTATTCACACAGACCTTTATTTATTAAATAAAGTAATCACTGGAATGAGGCACTCTAGTTTATTACTTCTTAGGTGAAACTGTTAAGGTAATTCAGAGAAATGCATCGCTTAATCTAATTATGTTAGTATTTATTGAGCGTTATATCGTGAAAACTAGATTTGTGTTACGTCCATTGTTTGTTCTTGGATTCAATTTATCAATATGCAAAAGATCTTGACGTTCTGTCATAAAATTTAGGGTTCTGTATTTAAATATCTGTTTTAATTTCGGTACAATTCAATTTACTGCAAATTGTAATTTAATGGTCGCTTTCAAGATCAAAACCCATGACAATGGTTCCAATTGATAGTGAATGAAAAGTTCTCAAATTGTCTGCACAATCATTTATTATTATTAAATATAATAATTAAGAATAGATGTTATTTTAAAACCCTAAATTTTGATATTTAATATATCAAAATTATTCATACCCTAACGACAGTTATGATTAAAACTTTGAATACTAATCATTTTTGGAATTAAATTATTCCATATTATCTGTGTTAAAAATGTATCAAGCTATATTAATGTACCGTATAATATAGAATTCATTAGATTTTTTTTAGGTTTAGGTTTTGATTAATTAAGCTTTGCTTGCGGTGAAAGACAATTTTTATCGTACTTTCTATACCATGAAATATTATCAAACAGTATTTCAATTACAATATAATTTTTTTTCCAATAACCGCATTAGAGAAAATGTTATCAAAATCAAGCTTAGCATACGTCTACATTCCTATTATCTTCAAGGCATTAAAAAAACCTACGAAAAATAATATTTTCCTCTGCTTTAAATATTGCATCCGAGCTAGGAACTTACATATTTATCACTCACCAATAGTGACATTGTTTAAAAAAAAATTAACATTCTCTCTTTTTAGTAGTTAAAATGAAACTAAAGATTAACATGGTTTTTTAACTACATGACCTCATCTCTTTACTCGGACAGTTTTTATAGATATAAAATATTCTCATTGATTTATTACTATCATGTGGACGCCTATAATTGTTCGTTTATTCTGCTTGACCAGCGTTTTAATATTCCATAAGTACGTACAATGCCAGGTCAGATCAATGTTTTAGTAAAATACAGCTTATGCGTAGCAGGGGTGGCACACCGGTCGATCTTAAGTATAAATTTTACATGCCATACCTTACCCTTAAAATTTCAAAAAGTATGTAATTTTGAAAAATGAATAAGGTTGATCCCAAAGAAATTAGTTTAGTTCCGGTAAAGTTGGCCACCCCCGAAATGAAGAATATCAATGATTTAGTAATAAACAGTTTTAAAAGCTATGATAACATAGTTGGCAATTATCATAAATACTCTTAAACAAATTTATGTGCACTTTGAATCAACACATCCATTACCATATATCAGTATTCCGAAATCGTTGTAATCTAGAATCCAGATGACACTGCATACGATTTGTGAAATTTAGGTCACTTTAAACCCAAGTTCCACAACTTGAAAATTGTAGAGAGAATAAAAAAGAAAATCAAGTGTGCATTCACTCTAAAAATGCTTTGCTTTGGTACTCTAAATCGTATTATGAATGCAGGAATGTGTTTTTTTATAATATTATTTTTAATATAACTTGAAAACACGAAGCAAAATAAAGGTATTTTCCGCTTCTGAAGTAGGTACAACTGGTTATGATCTTAAAAAAAATATATAAATGAAGTAGAACTGCAGATTTCCTGTTTTATTAGAAATATTTACATGTTTGTTCGTCGATCCTACAAAAAGTTAGTTAACAGAAATAAGAAAAAATATATAAAAATAAGTTACAGTATTTAATAGCTTAAGAACGAGAAAGTATTACTTATATATCACTGAAGTATTTCTAAGTTCTAATTACACTAATATTATTAGATATCTGTCAAGAATAATATTATATGATACATTATGATTACAATTATTTTTCTACTTATTAACCATTTCTATTTTAGTTTTAATAAATTTACACTTATGTCACTATTATAATATATAACTGCGAAAAACTGTAAGATTTATGAAAAATTTAACACAATTTAGTTACATGGCATGTGCCAAAGCCATTATGATTTTTTATTTTGTTATTTTATTCCATTATTATGAAAACAAGTCCTTTTATACAGTCTCCCAGTCGTCGTGAAGGATAAATATATAAAATTAATTTTTTTTTTAAATCTTTTAAATACCGTTTGAAAAAATTGAGGATTTTTGATGCACGTACACGTATTTTCATGTATGTAAATACACAAACTATTTTAATACAATTATTGAGTAGGCACGCAGGTAAATTTCGTAGTATAAAACTACTTTCAACAAATTTTATTCCAATTTTGTCGACTAAATAAGAACATATATATTTTTATGAAACTAAAAAAAATATTAATTAATTTGCGTCTTTATTCAACAAAATTAATGAAGGAAATACGTAGTGAGTTCCTACTAATGCTTATTTTCTAAAAAATACCATTCAAGTAATTAAATCTACTTCGATGCCTTGAGTCTATTTCTTAAATAGATCATTAAGCATTTACATAAAATAAAATTGTAAATATTAATATATCTATACATATAAAAGATACAGCGTGTTTGATACTAATAGATTTACCTGGACCGTTTATAACAAAATTTTCAGAGAATCCTTTTATTGACCTAGCGCGTTATCCTGTAGGGTATCCTGCTATTCTTTTTACACAGTATTTAAGGTCAGATATAAAGCCATGGATCATATTTGTATTATTTAAAAAAAACAAGCTTTCCCAGAGGTCACGGGTTCGAATCCCTACCCGTATCGGTTTATTTTTCATTCCATATTTTTATAAATTTAAATAATCTTAACATGGCTATACATGTTTTTAGATATTTTCAAACATTAATTTCGGTAGTGGCATCTTTT
This sequence comes from Napeogenes inachia, assembly GCA_959347355.1. NCBI lineage: Eukaryota > Metazoa > Arthropoda > Insecta > Lepidoptera > Nymphalidae > Napeogenes > Napeogenes inachia. The sequence continues at coordinate 5,298,520 of OY365792.1, forward strand.
CAATCTTTATCTATACTGCAAAGTTAGAAACATTGGTTAGGATTTTCGAAAGAAACCTAATAGATGTCACCACCGTCCCGATAAAGACGAACACATATAGAATGCTTAATTCACCGAGGTGGACAGCGACAGGGTAGCTCAGTTGGTAGAGCGACGGGACGGTTTCCCAGTAGTCGCGAGTTCGAATCTCTGACCGTATTGGTTTATTTTTCATTCTATATTTATATAAATTTAAACAATGTGTTACTATATAAAAATGTAAATAAAAGCACAATATGTGGATTTAAAATTCCATTTCCGATTACGTGATCGCGTATGTTCCGATCCGGATGCCGGAGAAAGCCTCTCTGTTTGCATTTTAGTTCCGATAGCTTATTTTCCCTTTTTTCATCGTTTTACTACATACCTAAAAGGTAATGGAATAGTGACTGATCTATCATTTTAAGAAACACAAAGCTAAGGCAGTTTTTTAAGATTTTATTATCAACGCTTAATTCTACAATTTTTTTTATCATATATACGAAATTAGCTATCTATAATGACTCGTATCTAAAAAATATCTTGCAGATCATCATGATCTGCCACTATTTAAATAAAATATTAAAGCTAAGTTAATCAACTTAGTCCATAACATTAGGCTTAAGAAACAGAGGTACTCTTTTTATTACCAGTTATAGTCTTATAAAATAAGGCACTTAAGAAGTTAGACACCTTCAAAATTAATTATTGACATGATCTACACTAATCACAACCGTAATAAAGCATATAAACATGGTGTAAATAGTGTTCTTACAAAATTATTTTGATAAAACTCTTTACTTTTTTGCGTCAGGGACTGCAAGTTTTTCAGAGTAAAGTTGGTTTAGACTTTAGAGTCAAATTATTATCAGGCACTACCTTCGTCTTCGTGCGGCTTTTCTCAACGTATATACCGACCTGAATACTTTGTAAATTGTTGATTTTGTTGGATTGCCAGATCACCGCACTCCCAGAACCTATCAAAGATATGTTTTCGTTCTTCAAACATAAACTGTGCAGAATATTTTAATTTACATTTACCAAATTTTGGCATTATAATGTTTCTTAGACTTGGACATTGAAGTATAGAACATACCTTTATTTTTCAATAGCTTGTTCTAAATTCGTTTCCGCAAGAGTGGTTCTGATACGAGGAGACTGTTCGCCTACACTGGATAAATGCCCGTAGATGATAGGTGGCTGATCATCATTCCTCGATAATGATGAATTAATGTTAAATAACTCCTGGTTATCTACGACTGATTCTGGAAAGTCTTGAATGCCAGGTAACTGTGCCGGTGGATGTGGCTTTGCATCGGAATCTGACTGGGTTTTGCGGTTGTCAGAGAATGGATATCAAACGTAGGATCTTTGGCACTATCGTGAGGTTAGAAATCTTTTAGGTTATTAGAAGCGCTAGAAAATTTATCAGAGGAAGAGCTACTGTCTGAGTCTGTTTCTTGGGTGACTAAAGATGGTTTATTGAATATTCTAAGTTTTGGAGGCATTGCTTTAATAACTTAGCTATCGTCACTGGAGTTCAGAATATTTAAAGAAAAGTGACTGTCCGGTAGAGAGTTAACATCATCAGCATTACATTCATGATAAATAATATTGTCAGTTTGAATGACACTTGAATCTATTACACTAGGTCGTATTGTTGACAAAGATCGCTGTTTATCTCGACGTTCGTTTATAGTTGCTACCATGTTTTTTTTCATAAGTATCTACCCGTATTAACCAATTTACCTTCTCGTAAATAGGCGTTAAAATGTGCCTATGTGGGTAAGAAATTTTTTATTGGTTTTAATAACTCTTTTAAATAAATTTGTTTAACCCATAACATTAAAATAAAACCGATACGGGTAGGGATTCAAACCCGCGGGACAGGACGGTTTCCTAGTAGTCGCGGGTTCGAATCCTTGCCCGTATCGGTTTACTTTTCATTTAATATTTATGAAATGAAAATGTGAATTATATGAAATATTTACTCTGTGTTTATTTGAATTATTACGGACCTGTTCTTTAAAGCCTGGGATGTTTTATTAAGTTCACTTTTTCCAACTGTTAATGTAACTTCATTAATTCATATATACGCCCTGTTCAGAATTGAGATGGTTAAATTATTAAAATAACTAATCTCAATTTTGATTAACTTTTTATGAAATGTTAGTTAAGGATGATATCTTTTTTTATTTATATATTATAAGGGTCTAAAACCATGGGTTATAATAATATATAATGTTTATTAAACCCCAAAATTCTGATGCTAATAACATATTTCACCGAAAACTACCCATCATTGTTTTTATTACATTCATATAAAACCCTTACACAGTGAAGAATTATTTACCCTTTAAGAACCCTTGTAGAATTATTTACCCCAGCATGATAGAAATTTCTTAACAATCAAGGTTTAACATTCCATTAGTACTCGGAAAATTAAATAACTTGGAGGATAGAGTTTTCAAAAATTCGATTTAATTATGGAATTTTATACGAATCCAAGAAAATGTATGACCTTTACAGGACTTGGTTTTTTACTTACTATATAATATATAATAGTAACCTACAATTACATTCAAAAAGATCTTTTGAATTCCGTAACATTTGGAATATTAAAGAAAATATACACCACACAAGATTTATTTTATTTATTATTAAAAATACAGTTTTCGTTAGATATTTAAAATGTTAAATATCTGGTTTTAATATTCTCATAAATAACATAATTAATTTCATACTTCTCTGTATCTCTGTCTCATCTTTTTACTTGTGATAACTAAGATTAAAAAATTATAAAATAGATATAATTTCGATGTTAAACTGTATTATTTTTAAATCTCTAGATATATGAATGATTTTATACGTTTAATTAATGCAAGTGGGTTCATACTAAATTAAGACTGAGATAGGGAGGGATTTGATTATGTAACAAATCACTTTCATAATTAAATGCAAATTTAAAAATATGTAATTATTTATTATATCATAATATCTTTAGTTTATATAATTTATCTTATTAATAGTTGACTCCGACGGTTCCTGAGTTTTCAAGTCTAGTGTGTAAAAAACTTGATATTTTTCAACTATTAATAAGATAAAAAATATCAAGTTTTTTAGTTGAAAACTCAGGAACCGTCGGAGTTAGATAACAAATTAAGTGACTTAATGATAGACGTCTACATCCCAAATTCCTCTGAAGACGATTAATGCAAATCAATCGAATGGTTGAGTAAAAAAAAATGGATGAATGGATTTAAATTAAAATAATTACATTTAAGAAGACTAAAAATAATAATTATAAACAAACTTACAACGACAGCTAAGAAAAAGATTATTAAAAAAGATTGAAATTATCCAGAATATCGTTAAAACTAAATTTCCTTTAGAAATCTTAAGAACTTAGTTTAGAATATAAATTCTTAAAGCGGTCAAGATCTTCTTTAATTACGAAATTTTAATTAAGGCAGTTAAATGTTTTACGATTTAATAAAACTTGCACATATTTTTATTACATATTTGAGTGGAACTGGCGTAATATATGTTTTTCATTCATATCTTTTAAATATAATTATTTTATATACATACTTCGAAGTTAAAAACATTGATTAGGCTTCTCGGAAGAAGCCTAATAGACGTCAACACCTTCCCAATACTTTTAAATATAAAATGCTTAACTCACCGAGTCGGGTAGCGATACGGTAGCTCAATTGGTAAAGCAGACGGGACGATTTCCCAGCGTATATTGTTTTTGAATCAGAAATTATGTTGTCACAGTGCAAGGGTATATTTAAAAAAAAAACATAATTTTTGGAAAAGTTAATGATGATTGACAGTTGAAACTAGAAAGAAGACAAATGTATTCCATGTATATAATATAACCTTCGGTCCTATGTAACATCAAACCTTTCCTATATTCTCAAGGGAAAAAGACAAGGGACAAATACAATTGTACTTTATCATCAATGCAAAGGGGCAATTTACTACAAAATTCAATCACAGAAATACTTTTTCATGTTATGGTAGAGAAATTAAGTTTTTATTTAAAGTTGCAAGAACTTTCTGATTGTAAATTTGCCTTCAAGAACTCATTTGATATTATTTCTTTTTTTTCTTCATGACGGCCATCGATGTTAATCACGGCGAATTACGTTATTGATCTAGATTCTTTAAATTTAGTTCTTTTTTTAAATTTTATAAAGTATATGTATATTAACTAATTGCTTTTAAAATTAAATAAAAAATGTAATATATTATTTATATATAGAATAAATATAGGTTATTTTCTAAAATACCAATATTTTATCACAAAAAAGATTTCATATATCCGTATTAATCACCAGCATTTAAAAATACAATACTCTTGTACTTTTAAATATTTAAAATGGTTAGTTTTTTTTGCAATTTACGAGGACCTTGTCATTTCTTTTTTTACTACACTATGGACATATTTAGGGGAACGCAAAAAAAAGGTCGAATAACGGAAAATATTTTCATATTTTCGTACTGGCCACTATACCAATATTATGTATTAAAAAAAAGATGATTTTAAAAATAATTTTATTTTAAATTTCATTTGTTTTTTTTGTTTATCTGCTAATTTCTGAGACACGTAGTTTTCACAATTTTCGTCGGCTTTTGTTGTTTTTAACAAAAACTTTATTTCTGTTGTTTTTTTGACGAAAAATTGTCATTATTGAGTGAAGTGAACTTAATTCGATAAATTTAGGCGATAATGCCGGATCTCAGCATTGCTCTGGTTTCTAAAGCTGTAACTTTAATTGAAAATGGTTACACTTACAATGAAGTGGCTCAAACATTACATGTTTCCAAGTCTGTGATTTTCCGCAATGTTAAACGATACCGGCAGACTGGAGAGTATACCAGGCGTAAAGGACAAGGTCGCAAAAGAGTAACAGGAGAGAGAGACGATAGATTTATTGTCAGCAGTGTTCTCAGAAACCGTACCTTGACTTCTTCTGAGGTACGAAACCAACTGCAGGAAGTTCGACAAGTGATAATTAGTATCAAAACCGTCAGAAGAAGACTGAAGGCAGCTGGTATAGGAGCGTACTTGCCTGCCAGAGGTCCACAGCTCACCGCAGGTCATCGAGAGGCTCGGGCCAGCTTTGCTCGTTTCCACCTAAATTGGAATAATGACGCTTGGGGAAAAGTTTTTTTTAGTGATGAGTCCAGATTTTGTCTCAAACCAGATGATGGAAGGACCAAAGTATGGCGACGACCCGGAGAAAGATACGCTCAGTGTAACATTATTGGGAGAGAGCCGTATGGTGGAGGGTCAGTAATGGTATGGGGCGGTATTTGCTTAGGAGCACGCACGGAGCTACACATCGTAGAAAACGGCTCCCTGACTGCAGCAAGATACGTAACCGACATTTTAGAGCAGATTGTGATGCCTTTTGTCCCTTTCATTGGAGACAATTTTCTTCTAATGCATGACAACGCTCGACCTCACATTGCGGCATTAGTTTCGGAATATCTTAATGAGGTCGGAATCCAGGTTTTGGGGTGGCCGGCACGCTCGCCAGACCTAAATCCAATAGAACACGTTTGGGACAAACTGGGAAGATAAATTAAACAAAGAAATCCATCACCTGTCAACGTAAGAGACCTCAAAACCGCATTGGTTGAAGAATGGAACTCAGTGCCGCAAAGTTTTATTGACAATTTAATAGAGAGCATGCCCAGACGCATGCAGGCAGTTTTAACAGCAAGAGGTGGCAACACTAAATACTGATTGTATCACCCATCGCGAAAAAACCAGTCATTTGGACAATATTAACTTTTCTTTAGTTTTCATTGTGTTAGGTCAAAACTTTTCAGAATTAAGTCACTGACCTTATTGTCTTTAATTTCGTTTCTTTCGCTTTAATTTTGTGATTTTTTATGTTCAAAAATGTTAATTTAATTAATTCAGAATAATAATCAAATGTATTGTACAGCAAAAATGTGTTTTCATATGATCTTGCAGTCTGTTTTTTGCGTTCCGCTAAATATGTCCACCGGTTTATTTTATAAATACTTAAAAAGTACTTATTAGGATTATTTAAGTAAATTTTCTGTGTTGACACAAATTAATACCATTATATATTATATTTTAACAAATAATATCAATTCAAGCAAACATCAGAGAAATAAGGATAATTTTAATTAAAAAATTAAACAATTTAACATTAACCTATTCATATACACATAACGCAATTAGAAAAAAAAACAAATGATTGACGGTCAACACAACAAAATTATATGTGTAAATAGCTGTAAAATTTGAATTCTTTAATACCAAAGGATTTTTATAATTGTACGTCGTTTCGCTTCATTTGCTTTCCGTTATTTTATGAGAGATCTCTAGCAATCTCGGTTTTTATTTGCGATTAGAGATAGAGATAATAAATACGGCGTAATAAATTTAATTAAAATCAGTGCTTGGGATTATAAGAATCAATGATTAATGTATCAAATTAATTATAAGCATTTATTGTTTTCATTATTAAGCAATGGATTCTGCTTGTACGTAAATGTCATTCTATTAACAAAATTGCAAAATAACATGAAAGTTCACTTCACACAATAATCGTTTATTGAAATAAATATTAAAAAGTTGTTTGACATTCATTAGACGCTTAAACGTTAAAGACGTACCTCGTAACGAGTACTGCATATATAAGTGATTGAAAGTGAACATTTATTAATTTCCAAGGAAACTTTCAACTCATTCTCGGGAAATGTAATATTTACTATGGAATTTCCATGACTTGTTTGACGAGAAACACACGTTTCTATACACTCACAAAAGGGTGTATAAAATATTCATACATTTCACAACTCACATAATACAACAATTTTCAGGGATATTGTTTTTGAGATTTTACCGTGACAAAAGATATAAGTGTGGGATTTATATTCATTGGAATATATTGAAATTTAAGAGATGATTGCGAAAGGTATGGACTAAAATTTATTCCAGAGTCCTTTAACTTGGCATGACAATAAGACTTGACTTATTGTATTATATATTATATATAGGCTTATCGTCATGTATAATCTATTATATTATATTATATATCCGTAAAACAATTTTCCTCTTAGACTAGTAACAATACATAGCCGTGCTTTACATTTTGGATAAGTAAAATTTGTTTTGGTTTTTAACACAGTTTCTCCACCTGCTCTTTGTCGTAAAATTTAGAAGATGTCCCGTCAGATCGTAGGTACACCCTGCGTCATCAGGCCTCTGATCAACTAGTTTCTTACATATCTTACATAATTTATTTATATAAGTCATCAGATGGCGGATTAGAAGAACTCCTTTCAAATAAACGTATTTTAAATATATATACTAATACTAAAAATTAAGCATGTTTTTGTATGCTATAATATGAGACTGTGTGGAAGCTTACTTTTTACGTTGTCTTATAAATTGCGTATATATGGTGGATGCATGTAGAAATTAAGAAATTATATATATCGGCGCGAAGGCTTTATAAAACAAAATCATGATCGTCGAAAGAGGAACATTAGATTATAATTTATTAGATTAACTAGTTATTGCTTGTAACAAAATCAGTTTATAGTGAGAAGTAATCAAAATACATTGTTAAAACAACAATTATGATGTTACTAGACTTGTTTATGTTGTTAGTCGTCATTTTAGTATAAATACGGTCAGTCGACAGTCCGAGAGTTAGTCTTGCTCGAGTCGTCGGACTGTGCGGATCTCTATAAGGATACTGTTACGCTGTCCGTCGAATAAACCAATCTATAATTATTTGTGCAGTTTTATATTAAAAACGTCATTATGAAAAACCATCACGACGTCTACAATACAGTGACGGAAGCATTGCTGACGTCACACCTTTTAAAAACACTAACGGAATTCTTCCCTCCCATATATATTATGAAAAAGATTTTTTAAAGGGACTAAAACTTAAAACGGACTTATACATAGCTACATTTATAGCAAAAAACATATTCATATAACCATATTTTTGAAATTATCACATTATTGTGCTTTATACATATCTATGAATTTATCTTTATACATATGTATGAATTACCCTGAATTGTGCTTAAAAGGTAATATTTAAACATAAAAAAAAAATATGACTTATTTTGGATCAGAGTTTTTAATATCTAAAAGTACATATATTAAAATATATATGTAATTATTTTTTATAAAAATATCAAAAATATACACGGATATCGTATGACCCTTGGAGCTCCTTGAAAAAATTGGCACAGACGGTACCCTCTTCTTCAAAAATCATCTGAAAAAAATATATATAAATTTTATTAAATAACATACTATAATCTATTTAGTTCTTGTCATAGCCGATTTCAAAATTAATGCTTTTTAACAAAATGGAGGCCATTTAAATATAGGTAACGATTTTCGGATTTCGGGTGTAATTACTTTGGCTATAAAATAAAAAATACGTACCAAAAAAAAATTCTTCGACAAGTACTAGGTAATATTATATAGAATGACCACAAAAAAATTCAAAGCAATCGGTATATTGGTTTTTGAGAAATTTTGGGTACCGCTTTAAAAAACTTGGTTTTGAGAAAAACACGTTTGAAATTTTAGGAATTCAAAAATGAAATTTTGAACTCACATGGAATCATCAACACCAGGCCCATAGTGTAGGTCTTCTACAGTCGACGAAATACCCATTGCTTCTAAATTTTGTTGCCGACGCCGAATTCGACCTTTTTTTGTCTGTTGTGTGTTTGCAACTCAGATTTCGCTATGCGATTTTCGTCTTCTTGCGCAGCGTACAAGTGCGCTCCTGATCCAACAGGAATTCCCAATACGTTCATAATTTCCAATAATGAGGTGACACCATTGTTAAACGTACATGCGGCGATTAATACAGCAATATTAACAATTTTGGCCCCGCTGTTCATCGTTTTTGGAGCTATTTTCCAAATAATATGGTTGAAACTCTCATTGGAGTTTTTAGGTATAGCCGCCAACAGAGCGTGTTAACAATTTGTCAGTGCTACGATTATCGTATACTTTTTGCACTTTCCACATTCCGATATGGCAGAAAACACAGTCATAAAATTTAAAATTCAATATCCAATGTTTGGATCTTCTGGTGTGAAGGTCTCACGATTAGTTTTATTTTTTGTTGATGAAAATTCACTGGACAGCACAGTTGTACGAACGGCAAGCTACTGACGACACCTATTTATTTCTAGCAGAAGTAATATTCTTTCTATACCTGGAGCCATTAGCATGCCTAACAACACAGTACAATTCTATAACAAAAGAAATCTAAGCCCTTTATTCGAACGGTCGCTTGTGTATACCTGCCTACTTGGCTCGGCGCGGTAGAACTCGTTTCCAGTTCTCGGTTAAGACTGCCTTATTTTTAGAAGAATTAATTTGCCGTTTTCACCAGATATTCTAAGGACTTAACTTTCAAAAAATGAAAAAAAAAAATCGATTTTTTTTCAATTTTCTAAGTGTATATCTTACCTTAATAGATGGTGCTTTTAATTTAAATTTTGTGTTAGGCATTAAACAGTACTTATTTTGTTAGGAATTTAATTTAATCTACACTCAATTTCTTTTGAACATATTGTCGTCAAATCTTAAGGCAAAATAGGTTATTATTATTTATTCAAACAAAACACTCTCTAGCTATGATACATTCAGAACCAAATGTAAAGTAAAGTAAGTAGATCTCTTTTTACTAAATAAAATAATATATATATATATATATATATATATATATATATATATATATATATATATATATATATATATATATATATATATATATTAAAAGGAAAAGAAAAGTAGTTTTTTCTTTATAACATCATAAGCGTTCTTCTGACGATATTTCAGCTCATTTTCATCTGAGTGCAATTCTGTCTTATTTTTTTAAATCTTTTTATCTTAAGACTTTTATGAAATTTAAATACCTATAGGTCTTAATAATATATTATAGATCCTTATTTAGTTCCATATACTTTGAATGAGAGGTAAAAACTGTGTAAATCGTTGTTGTCTAGTTATACTCAAAGCTGAGAATAGGTTCAATCCATACGTGTTAAGGGAAAAGCCTACTAAAGGACCAAAATTTATCTGAAAGGTAGCGCAAAACCCGTCAACACGTTGAAGTCAGGCTAGTTGCCGGTCCTAGATACTTTTCCCAAAACTGGCAATATGTTACACATATTTTGCCGTCACCAAATAATTAGGAAAAGAATGTGTGAACAATGTAATAATAATAATACTAAGTAATAATATGTAAAATTATTATTTAACGTTATTGTTATTAATTTAATTTTACAACTGTTATAGGCTGTCGGTATATTATAACATGTTCTGTGGAAACTCAAAACAGTCCTACAATATTCCCGATGTAAGACAATACCGCAACTGACGTTTCAATTATTTAGCAACCTCAACTTCTGTTCGCGTTGTGACTTTATTTACAATGAAATGAGAAGCGGATAATTATTACTTAGATGCTGAACAGATCCTGTCAGCTCAGTTTTTGTTTTTTATTCGACGTTTTAATGATATGTCTGAAGTTTTTTGTGTTCATTTCTAAAACACTATACAATTGAAATCCACTCATCCTATCCATAGCACTTTCTGCTTAAAGAAAAATATAAAAATAACTTTGAGGTAACCCTCAAAAACACATAATTGAAAATTCATATAAAATATAAAAAGAAACAGGTAAAGAACTACTTGAGGTAGTATTAGTATTGGGAAACATAATTTTAAATTCACATATTGACAGGTAGCACACTGTTATTGATTGTTATATTAAGAAATATCCTAATTACAAAAATCTGATCAAATGTATCCCTATGTTTAAAGTATTGTATGTAGTGATCTTACCACGACCAGATAAATTAAAGCAAAATTATGTTAATTAAAAAGGTTAAATACCTCGCTTCAATATTAAATTTTTATTTAAGTTCTGTAAGTTTATGTTATATATTTATATATTTTTTTTAGTTATGCTTGTTTTCCTTAACTTAACTAGCTTATAACTATAATTACTTATATAGTTTATGTTAAACATATATTCAACCTGTTCCATATAGTCAACAACGTAGAGTGCATCAAAGATAACATGAGATATTTTGTCCATCAAAAAAATGTTCGGCGTATTGCTAGATGATATTGAAATGCTTACGTGATATTTGAAGGCGTCTTATTTGAGCATTTTACGTTACGTTCTATTAGTGTCAGTTGAAATATTATTCTTGTTTAAAAATATTTCATTTACCTATACATACAAGGTTTTTGTCTTACAGCTTATTCCTGACATGTTGGTGTAGTAGTTAGTGACAATGACTGCTGAATCAAAGTGCTTTCTATTTCGAGACGTGACAATTGTTTGGGCTATCCACAGATTTTCTTTTCCCGAATCGGAATCTGAGTGTACGAATCGTTGTATCAGTTATTTATATATTTGTGAAGCCCCTCACGACAGGGATAATATTATATATAATGCGGGAGTTATTTTTTAAAGAGAAACTATTATACACAAACCCATATATAGATTGAGGTTTTCAAATATATTAAAGTATAGTAAATAAATAAATAATACCGCTTATTTATAGATTTGATATCATTTAAAGCAAAACATCTAATATCTTGTGTGAGTAACTGTTCTTAAGAGTAAGAAATATAATGACTAATCTTTGTTGTTAAATACTTTCTGCCAAAGACAATAACCTACATGGACAAGAAATCACAAAGGTATTGTGCATTATTGAAACAGTAAAGTTTAAATTAAAATAAAATTACATGAAATGTTTTTTATTTCATTTTTAAACTACTAAAACCATTTTAAGCTATTGTAACTAGCATATTATTTTAGCTACTTATTAAATAGATTATAAACAATGTGTGGATCTTACATAATATACCGTGAAGGTTTCGAAATAAAGACCTCAATTCAGCAATCCGAGTCACTAAAAACTAGACCAACAATACAGTCTAATTGCCTTAATTTGTATAATTAAGTTAAACTAATACACACAAAAAGTATAATTGTTAAAGTTGTAAGAATACTTACACCAGAATTCTGTACTTTATTGCCAGTCAAAATTCAAGTACGATAATTTTGAAAGTGAAATATTATAAAGAGCGGTTTTTTTGTGAGAGATATTTAATTACTTCCAAATTATGACAGATAACAGAACGTATTTTTAATTAAACTATTTCTGCTTGGGTTGAAATTTTTGTTATAAATTAGTTTTCACAAATGTATTATTTATGAATATTGAATATATGTCTAGTCGTTATATGTTACAGTTACACATTTATAATATAACTAATTTTTTAACACAAAAATTGGTATTTTTTTGTTAAATGAAATAGAAATTTTTTTTTCTAGTATATACATATTGGGATTTTTCAAAGATAGTATTGAGATTTAGTTTCATCATTTTTCCACAAAAATATTAAAATATTTTTACAATAAACATTTACTATTTAATATATATATGCTTTCAAACCATTGAATAATAATCAGACGTCTACGAAAAAAAATATTCATTGCCAGAATACGAATCAAAGTATATTGTACCAAAGACATTGTTGTTCTATAGGAGCTTAAGATGACAAAACACTAAACACTCTTAGGAACACGTTAGTGGCATGGAGCCAAAGATTCACAGATGTAAAAAAAAATATTACTTAACCACTAGGCACATATTTTATCAAAAATTTCAAAAAAATAAAACAAAAGGGTATTTAAATTATCGTCAAAATCCTTATTTGTATGAATATTTAAATATTCCTAGAATCTGAAATAATATTTATAATATATTAGATATTAAATTTTATAAAATGTATGTATAAATTTAGAATTTAAAATATTTAATGCGTTTAAGGCATGGATTTAGGTATAATAATGGTAACAGACCTATATACATTTTTAGCTTTAAATTCGTTCAAGAATAAATTTTATTTAAGCGTCTGAAATGACAAATGAGATACTACCGCAAATTTAATTGGATTTTACTAGTACTAGATGCATATAGTAGTAGTACTGTACTGTAGTACTGCACCATAATGTTTTATTAATTTCGTAAAGAAGGGTTTTATTTATTCGAGTAAGAAGTTAGAACTTACGTTACTAAATGTGTGTTTAAACTCGTACTATGTCTAATAGTTTTACTTTACTTATATCTTGGTTATTCTATTTATAGAAAACTATATACTTTCAAATATCTATATTTTGAAATAATAATCTAAAAAGCCTTGCTTTAGAAAAAAAATAAGACCATCGTTATCTACTAAGGTTATAAAAAGTATTGATAATTAGTGACAACTCCATACGTCAGATCTAGGGCATCAAATAATCTTCTATAATATGTTGTAGTTAAATATAAACCAATCGATTGAATTAATCGATTAAGGTTTTGATAATAGTAAATGCTAATCGAACTGAAATTCCGAAAAAATAATAATTTATTGAAATAAAATACAATATTTACCAGGCCAAACTGCTTAGATTTCATATTTGAATTTTATTAGTAATACTGATAATAAAATACCACTTCCAATGAATCTTATTCTGCAACTCCATGTTAAGTGGAAGCCTAACGATGTTGAATATATGCGCATACATTTCATACCCTCGCGCTATTGAACACGACTGTTCAGATTTGTGCAAAATTGTATCGTTGGGCATTTTTAACACTTTACGCAGGCTTTAAAGGAAATTCGATACTTTGAAGTATCATAACATTCGATTGAATTCACAACGGAATGTGTTTTAAGCAACATAAAAAATGAAACATTAAAAAGATATTTTTATTGAAATTCAGTATATAGTATGTATTGAAAGAATAGAAATTCGGGTAGACATCAAAAGTCTCAAAATAATATGACGTAAAAATTTACAACAATGGATACAACTGTTACATACCTGAACAATGACAAGCGTTTCCATTATATCCAGAGTTTACCAACACAAATAGTTGTTGCTCAGACAGGATGACATATTGAATCAATTTGTTTACTCGATTCTATGTAATTTGGGAAAGTTGAGGAATAATCTTAAATCACTGGTGAAATATTATGTCAGACGGACCAGTGTCACCCTTATTTTTTGTATTATTTTTAGTATTAGAAGTGCAAAAATCCAGTTCATTCTAAAAATAAACATATAAATTAATGTACAAATGTATGGATATAATATACAAATCGCTAAACTATACTAATTAAAAATATAATAAATAATATATATCAAATATATTATAACAAAACCTGAAAAGTTTTTTTATTCGCAGACACTAAGCTCTACGACTACCTTCTAGCTGAGCTCTACTAGTTGAGTTTTTAAAAATACTTTTAAATGGTATTGTTTATTGTGAATATTGGGTATACCTTTAAAAAAATATTACTAAAAATGCCAAATGCTTATTGTTTCTCAAGTCTTTCATTACTTATTATCGAGTTATTCTAAACGTGTTTTACTCGGAAGGAGCCACTATGAATAGCTTTTAAATTATAAACAGGAAAAAAAATACAAGTATAATAAGTATTTTAAAGAACAAAAGATTATTGTGAACGCCATGATCATTACCTACAAAACTGAAAAATGCTTACTGTGGGCATTTTTATTTCTAATATCTGAAAAGAAATGAAAACATCAGCATTCATAAAGGCTAAGGCTTTCCTCTCATTAGAAAAAAAAACAATTCTATTGGGAAAATGAGATATATTTTCACACTAAAATTCTATGAAACAACAGATTATTTTCACATAGAGCTTTTTTAGTTTTCCTTTCACCAAGACAGGTTAAATCACTCTTGAGTGTTAATTAGCAGTTGTTTTTTTTTACATAAAATAATATACTTAACCACGATTTAATACCAAAAGTATTTTTTTTAAGAACGATACATGTACTTAAACCTTAATATAAAATCAATGAAAAAAAAAAACAAAAAAACATATTATTATTAAGCTATGCGTGCCTTCTAAGACAATAATTGTCTAGATTAAGAATATTTTGTGAGGTCCGACGTTGAAATCTTTTTAAAACATATGGAAGTTGCTTAAAAAACTATTATTTAGTATTACAATAACAACATTAGTTATATAACCAAAAGTATATAGGATTACCATAACAATAGGATTGTGTAAAAACTGTTCGCAAATATTTTTTTGAATACCTTAAAGATAAAATTAAATCTTGAAGCAGAAAGGTCGTACCTTGATGTCAAAGTAAATTGGACTTGATTGATTATGAAAATTTCTTCAATATTCTCAGCCTTGCAAATATTCCAACTTTAAATTCCTTGATCGACTCACAGGAAATGAATTCCACTTTGTCTAAATGAAAATTCTTTAATACTTAATCTCGAAATTTCTAACTTTGAGACGTTTTACTATTTCTATAAATCCAACAAAAGGAAGAAAAAAGTTTTACTTACCTACCTACATTATAATAATTAATTAAGCTTTTATATAATACAACATTAGATATTAATTAAAATTTATAAATATACTTAATTGTTACACCTTTGGAATAATCTTCTAATTTAGGTTTAAATTTCAATACTATATTTCATAGACAAAAATAGGTCACGTGTAAACATAACTGACAATATGAATATATATGTTAATTTAAAAACTTAACATAAATAATATCTTTAAAATTATTGTATTATTTTTTCATTCATATTCATTTTTGTATTTCAAATAAAATCAATTTGCAATTTAGTTTAACAAGTTTTAGAACATTGATATCGAAAAGTAAAATGTCTGAGAAAATTCAATAAATTCCGAAAGGCATTGAATGATAAGAATGAGATGTTTCTTTTTGTATCTCATTTCACTCCATTTGCTTTTCGTTATTTTATAAAGGTTCTTCAAAATTCTCGGCCTTTATTTGAGATCCTTATTTACGGACAATAAACACGGAGCTATATATCTAATTGGATTCAGTGCTTGGAATTATAAGGGTCGATAAATAATGCATCAAATTAATTATAATTAATTTTTGCTTTCATTTTCAAGTAAAGGATTCTGTTGTTACATAAATATAAATCTGCTCCATACATAATTATAAAACTGAAAAGACCATCAAAGATCATATAATTTAATAAAATAAATATCAAAAGGATGTTTAGACGTCCTTTAGACGCTTTAACGTCAAAGATGTACTTCGAAACTAGTTGTACATATAAAAGTGCCTGAAATTGAATATTTATTCATTTCCAAGAAAACTTTCAACTCATTCTCGCGACATATAATATTTACTATGGGAATTGCTTGTCGAGACATTTACACTCCTAAATGTTCACAAAAGGTTGTATAAAATATTTATGTTTCACAAGGCATATAATAAAAGAAATCAGGGATATTGTTTTCCAGATTTTATTGTGTAAGGAGTAAAATTTATTTTAATTGTATTTTATTGAAATTAAATAGATGGTTCCAAAAATTAACGACTAATACTTTAAGCTATTATTATTTTTTTATCTTAAGGAAATATAAATTTCGGTCCTTTACATTAAATTTCATGTTTGTTTCTTCTATAGATTACTAGCTATTTTTAATGTTTAGTATCAAGGATTTTAAATATGACTTGGGTACTTTGATTCATGTGCAATAATTTCTCACAATACCACACCGTGGCTAGCTTTAAAAGGTCAGCATTACATAAAACTCTACTTGTCTCTGTAATATATATCTTCTATAACATTATTGTTCTTGTGCTTTTACATATAGACACTATATGTAAAAGAACAAGTCTATATGTAAAAGAACAAGAACAATAAGTCATTTGTATATACATGACTTTGGGAGTTCAGCTTTACCGTCATCTTATAAACAGCGAACTATGGTAATATATTTGATGGGTGCATCAAAAGAATATAAAAATTTATGAATAATTAAATCGTGAACCCAAGGTACAAAGTAAAGATTTTTCTTGCTAAATTAAATTCATGAAAAAAATATCATTATATAAAATATTAAATAAATTAGATATTCAACTAACAGTTAATTTTTATTACATCAGCATGTTAGAGTTCTGCTGACGCTATTTCAACTCGTTTTGATCCGGGTGCAATTATGTTGAAATGTCGAGTAAGGTGTCATTATCCTTGTACTACCTTGAATGGATTGTGTTTATTTTATGATTTTTAAAAAAATTAAATGTCTGTTTATATCAAAAAGATAGGTTCTTATATACTATTTCTGGTATAATATTTTATTTATTGTACATGGAAATATTTGAAATGAGAGGAACAAACTGTGAAGATTTGTTGTTGTCCTGCAGTCGCGGCTTAGACTAGGTTCACCCATAGTTTTTGATAAAGATGCCGTAATAGCTGACTAGGGCACAAATGTAAAAGTAGATACCTACGATTTATCTGAAAGGTAACGGAAAACCTATCAACACGACTCTACAGGAAAGTTAACGTTAGGCTCGATGCCGGTCTAAAACACTTTTTCTGAAGATCTTGCAATATGTTACACAAATTTCGCTGACGTAAAATAATGAAGTAGAACACCATTGTAATTTTAACAGTTAAAAGCTTCTTAAACTACATTTTAAAAGCATATAAATCTTTACTGATTGTTTTAAACTGTCAGTTACATGGTTACATGTCCTGTGGCAACTTAAGAGTGCACCACAATAGTCCCGATACATTACCGCAACTAACGTTTCAATTATTCAGCGACTTCAAGTTCTGTTACCGATGTGACTTGATTTAAAAAGAATTGAGAAGGGATGCTATAATTGCTACGATGCTGAATATAGATACTGTCAGTTCAGTTTTTTATTATCATTCGACGTTTTATATAGATTTTGATTTAATATCTGCAATCGTAGCAATTTTATTTGCATCTGTCAAAGAACCGATACAATTGTAATCCACTTATTCTATACATAACATTATGTGCCTAAAGAAAAATATAAAAATAACTTTTGAGTTAACTCTTACAAATATAAAATTAGCAATTGATATAAAAATATATTAAAAAAAAACAAATAAAGAACTTACTCGAACACGTGAGAAATGTTGGTAACTTCAAAAGACATTTAGGCTTTAGAATTTAAATCTTATTTAAATTAGTAAATTTATGAAACATATTTATTACATTATATTTTTATTGTTATGTTTGCCTTTATCGATTGTTCAAAATATTGTGGTATAATCAGACCGAACTTTGTTAATTTCTTTTTAAAAAATAGTACAGAATAGTTTGTATCTTAAATTGTTTTAATTGGAAAAATAAGATGCCAAGGTGGGTTAATTAATTATATTTCTAAACGAATATCTTGTAATTCTTGCCAGGTATCGACTAAAAATAGTGGTAAAATGATATACCGAGGCGTCTTATTTAAGCCAACTAAAACTTGTAATGGCTAATTGCTGAGTTTTCTGTGTTGTGATGAAATCATATGCTTGAGTCATTTTCAGATTGACCGATAAAGCGCAGTAAAGGTTGAATTAAAAATAAAATGTTTTAATCAAATTTTATATAAAAAGCTTTAAGGAAAACACCGGTGTACGAGTAATTTTTTTACTTGTCCAATATTTTCAATTTAGTAAATTATGAGCTGACTCCATCAACACCATGTCAACTGATGGCAGTTGGAGAGTTAAGAAAGTTGATACGTATACTCAGATCCTTGTACTTAAGGCCGGTAAATGGTTGGCAGGTCTTGTGACAACAATAACTCTAAACAGGTAAACACTAGGCAGACGTAGCAAATTTGCTAACTGATGATTTGAAAGACGATGATGATATTAAGAGGGAACGTAGGGCATTGACGATAATAAGCAATATGCTCGTATGCAAGTTTGATACAGCGAACTATTCGTATAGTATAACAATGCCTTAAGAATGCTATTGCAGTTTTGCAGTACCTGAGGAATGTTAATAGATGCACTAAGGTTTTATAAGATAATATGTAAAGAAGAATCATCACTGCTGCGGCGCGCGAGGACCAGTAGCAACAGTATTCTGGAGACCAGAACTGCTGTGATTGTCCTAATTGGATAAAAACGGTGACGGGCCAAGTGAAATAAAATTATTTTTCTTTTTTTTTGTAATTCTATTAAAAATACCTAACATAATTTATAAGTAATTATTGTTACTGAAACACTAATTTAATTTCGAGGTTTTAATCTGAAATAAATTATTTATAATACTTAATAATTCAATGTCACTAATTTAAAATGCAAAAAAGTTTAAAATCTACAAAAACCACCATAAGTTATCATTATCAGTATGTTTTTTTAGCTACGTATTAAAAAGATTATCTACTATCTAGAGATCTTACACGAAATTGTACCGTGTAAGTATTTAATATGAAGACCACCATTCAGCAATTGGAGTCACTAGAAACTACACCAACACGCCAGCTACGATGATTTCTTAAATTTGTATAATTATGTTTAAACTAATAAAGACAAAAAGTATATTTGTAGAAAGTGAAGGAATCTTTAAATAAGAATTCTGTATTTTATTGCCAATCAAAATCTAAGTACAGTAAAGTTTATTACAAACAAAATTAATTACTTTCAAACTATGAGACATCTAACAAAATGTGTCTATGATGTAAGCTGCCTTTGTCTGGGTTATTTTTTTTTTTGATAATATGTCTCTTAACACATCTATGTATGCATGTATATAAAGGCTTTTTTTAGAATGCTTAATTCATAGAGTTGGGTAGCAATACGGTAACTAAAGTGGTGAAACGACTGGATAGATTTTAATTATGTAATATTCTTTTTTATGTATATATGGAAATTAGAAACCAAAAATATCAACTTATGTTGTTATTAATAAAAAAACCTGTTTGAATTTACACTATTTACTATAATTTCTTTAAATATGAATAATAATAAAGTCAAAGAGTCCTCAAACTTTCCACTTGCACTAATTTTAATGATTGATACTTGCGAATCGCAAAAGATTTTACAGATCACGATTTATAATTGTTTACATTTATTTAAAGGATGTTGTTTTATTTTATACCCTGATTATTAAATAAATATTATATAATATCTACATTATTTTGGCTAACTTTGGTTAAAAATTAAAAATAAATTCATTAATATAATTTAAGAACTCTTTTAATTTTATTTGATATTATTTAACGATTTTTGATTTAAATGGTATTAATATGTACTATATATAATATTATTATATAATAATATTAATCCAAAATCGTATGATGTAAATAATATTCTTCACAACATGCATGGTAATCTCGGTTAACCGCGTGTGTGTTTTCAGTTTCGAACTTGCTATAATCTTTTAATCCCATGGTTTATGTAACTATTGCTTTTACTTACTGTAGCAGATTGCTATCCTCATTTTCAAATTACCTGTTGTTGTAGATGTTTTTTTCGTTTAACTTAAGTTTCAAATTGACATTAGTTAAATGGATTAGTCGTAAAAATAATTATTTATAAGAAACGTTAAAATTTGTATATTCTCTGAATATATATATTTTTGAGATGATGTTTTTATATATAATACAGAATATATAAAAGATGGCAAATTATTTCCTAATAATTAATATGTTAATAATAAACGTCCAAAATTGTCCCCAAAATAACCGAAATTACAAAATCAATTAGGACACCTTTATTTCAGAGCTAAAAATAAAGTAATCATGGCTTGTTTAAAAAAAATTCACGCTTTCATTATATAGGTTTTCACTTAGAATAAGTAATAAAATAGGAAAATAAAAAAAAAATCTGTATGAAATCGAATGTTATCAAAATGGCGCAGGCACGTGCTGGATGGTCAGCACATTCATACCAGTATACGCCGACAATACTTATGCTAGACGCTAGCACAGCATAAAATTGCTTTAAAATTAAATTCTAAACCCCTTATTTAAGGTGCAATAACCACTACCATGCGGTATCAAGTTACACGCAGGGCAATTTGTATTATGAGAGTTGAATTGCTTAATTTATTTCATTTATTATAGACCATTCACTTATGTACATTGTGAAGTGGTCTTTATAGTAAAATTGCGTTATATTTTAATTAATAACGACAGTTGCATTAAAAGTATAAATAAGATTAAGTTAATAAGTCAAGCAGTAATATGAAGTGATATCATTTTGCTCCTAGGATCTTTTGAAAATAGTAGAGCATAATTAATGATAATTTACGAATTAGATACAGAGGGTTCACAATAATATGTTATTTAATTTATAAATGGGTTAACAACATAGAGATAATGTAATTACTTTGTTATCATTATCAAGATACGACAAGAAAAACAATATCCAAAACGAGAATGATAAATACAAACAAGCTTTAATTATTTTGAGTTTTAAAATGATGCAAAAATAAATGTTTATCGCTATAAATAGCTAAATGAAATTCGTTATCCTGCACTGAAAATCAATTGGAGATAATGATTAAACATTTATTATCGTTATTCTTTGAGTTTTAGAGACTATTATCTTGTAACAAATATGCTTTGAATGGTCAACTTCATGCCCAAATTATAGAATAGCATGTAAATATCTAGCAACTAGCTATTTCCGTAAGACTTGAAACGTTTGAATTGTGTTCATTGAATATTCTATTAGTAACTTTGAATCTAGGTTACTTGCGGTTATTGAATTTGATTTGAGACCTTTCTGTATTAAAGTTATTAGTTTAAAATACATAAAAACGTTAAACTGATTATTATGTACATAAAGATATTCAACTATCTAAGAAGATAATTTTATCCAAAATTGTAGATTGTCTATATAAACAGTTGCCATTATTTTTAACATCAATTACTCTATCGTAAAATATAATTAAGAAGAGACAATGAATTTATGTAAATATTTGTGTTATTGTAACATTGATATTGGAGGGATATACCTACATGTTATTCATTTATGGGCACTATAAATGTAAACAATATTTCGATGACCTAATTATGATAAGCCGTTTTTTTTAAATATAATATTCTTGAGCCCTGGGAAATATTTCATTCAAACAAAGTATAAATCTTCTGGATAAGTCAGAATTAGAATAGTTGATTTGCTTATGAGCTAATCTAACTACTTAATATAATCAAAAACTTACATCATAATGAAGTAGAACTAATATTATTCCCAATTTTAAAATGATATCTGTCTGTTTGTGTCGGTTGACAAAAATATTTCCTAAAAATTTTTTTTAATTTTTAATTATAGTATACCAGATGGATTGTGCTTTTTTACTTTAAGTACATATGCTCTATTTTTTTTTCTTCATTTATGTTTAATTTAAAATTTAGCAGGACTCGGTATATTAATTGAACTATAAGTTCTCGATTTGATGTCTGTAGCATTCCTTATGACATGATTTTTAAACATTTTAATGTATCAGTTATGATACAGTTGTGAAAACTGTGCAAAAACAAGTGCTGATTTGTAATAGTTTTAAGAGTAATTATTTTTTTTTTGCATTTAACTCGTGTATAATTAATACAATTTAAATTTACACTAAAAAGAAGGGAGTTATAAGTTTGACTTGTCGATCTGTGCATCTGTGTATCCATGTATCTGTGTGTCTGTCTGAGGCGATGTAGCGGCCAAACGCGTAAACGGATATGAATGCGGCTATTTTTAAACGAAAGCTATGTTTGTCGAAATGGTTCTTAGCTATGGTTGGTCGAAATAGAAACAGTCGTCACCAAGATATTGACGTTTTATTGGTGAAAAGTTCTTATGCAATAATTAGCTGTACCCAGCGGCTTCGCCCGCGCTATATAGGAATAAAAGCTTTGTTATGTAGGCCAAAAGGTTTTTATACTTATTAACTCCGGTATTAGGGATAGCTGTTGCTCGTGACTCCGTCCAGGTAGAATGTAAAAAATATATTTATATGGCTTATGATCGTAGTCATAAAGAATCACGAGCAACAGCTAGTGATAATATAAATCCCTTCATAATAGTATTATTAGTTATTTTAAATCATTTTAACTCTAAATGTTGTTATTTATTAATATTCGTATATACCTATATAAAAAGGTCTTAAATCATGTTACATAATACATTTATAATTTATTATATTGTCAAAATTTTCACGCGGACCCTTATTTTTTGTCGTATTAAATATAACCTATGTTCATCAGAGGGATAATGTAGGATTCTAAAAGTAAAATATTTTATTAAATCGGTTCAGCAGTTTCGGAGCCTATTGAATTCAAACAATCAACAATCAAATCTTTCCTCTTTATAAAATTAGTGATGATGATGATGGTGATGACTATAAAATATAGCCTATATTCATCCGGGATAATGTAGGATTCTAATGCTAAAAATTTTTTTAAATCGATTAAGTGGTTTCGGATCCTATTCAATTCAAACAAACAAAACAAGTAAAGAGGAAACTCTTTATAATGTTAGGATATATTAATAGAAATACTTAAAGGACTGGAAATTTGTGTGTCTGTAAGTTCATTTAATAAAATTAAGAAACCAGTAACATAACTTTAAAAAAGCAGAAAACAAATAAAACCCCCGATACAAAAGACTTCTAAAAATAATATAAAAAATATTATAATGTACTTATTGAAGTCATTGCGTCGGGGGATCGTTTTATAAAGGAAGAAATTAAAATGCCAGTAAAAACCAAGTAAGTAAATAAATAAAGAAATTACGACATGCAAGTAAGTAAAAAAATATATTACGATATCGAATCGTATAGTCTATGTCCTCAACGATTAACTTCGTAAAATAGACACCATCGTCAACGTACGTACAAAGGCGACGCAACGAATTAAATAAATACATAATAATATTATTTATTCTTTTTAGAACCCTTTTGAATCGGAGGTTCTTTAAATTTTTAATTTAATTTTTCTTCTCATCAGTTTAATCAATTACAGTTTTTTTACATTAAATACGTAAAAAAACTCTTTTTCAATGTGTGGTATTCGTTAAAGTCGTTTAAAATATACTTTAATTTTAAGTTATAATATTTTACATATTTCACATTATTATTATACATTTTACATCTGCTCATAATATTAACAAAAGCTTTTTAAATGACCGTCTAAGAGGAGCTGTCGTTTAACCTTTACTGATTGTAATAGACTGTGAGTATATTATAACTGTTCACATGTCCTGTGGAAACTCAAGACAGTACCACAATATTCTCGATAAAAGATAATACCGCAAGTGACGTTTCAATTATTCAGCGACCTCAACTTCTGTTTGCGATGTGACTTTATTTACGAAGAAATGACAAGCGAGTAATTATTGCGTCGATGCTGAATAAATACAGATAGCTTATTTATATTTTTATTTGACGTTTTAATAGATATATTTGTATCTGAAGTTTTGAACTGCAATTGAAGTAATTTTTATAAGGTTTATTGATATCAAAATTATGTAACTCAAATTGATTCATTAAAAAAACGTCTTTTGTTTTTAAGGAAATATATTTTATTACGTTAAAACTCAAGTACATCGGAATTTTATTAGGAAGTTCTAAAAGTCTTCTTGGGCGTGGCATTCCAATTTCAACTTAGGATCAGTCCAATCTTTTTCGCTTTTATCGAACCATATGTACTTTCCTTTAATGGATTCATCACAATCCAAAGCTAAATATACGGGTGCTTGACTTGCCTCTTCTATTGTCAAATTTCCATTCTGTTTTGTCATATCAGTTTTCACGAAACCGGGATGAAGAGAGTTAATACTTATATCGTTTCCCATTTCTCTTTGCTCTATTCTTGTTAATGTGCAAACAGCAATTTTAGAAATTCGGTAAGCAAGAAGAACTGTTGACGCAAAATCTTCTTCTTTAAGTGTTTTATTTTTTACAGAATCTAAGAACCAATCAATAAAATCATTGATGTCTTTTATTTGAACATCGTCTTTTGTAAGTGTTTTTATCCAATATGTATTTTTCAAATTGGAAATATGTCCACAATCACTCGAAATGTTGATTACTCTAGAATTTTTATTAAGTATTGGAAATAAATATTCTTTTATATGAAAGTGACTCATAAAATTTATACTAATAATATGTTTGGCTTCTTCGTATGTGGTTATATTAAAATCTACTGGAACAATTGCGGCGTTGTTGATTAAAATATCCAGACCATCATGTTTTAATTTTAAATGGTCAGCAAATTTTTTAACACTATTTCTGTCACTTACATCAAGTTGATGGAATTCCGGCATAAATCCTTCCCGTTTTAAAACTTCTATTGCTTGTAGTCCTCTCTTTGTATCCCTTGCGGTTAAATACACAATGTTTACTCCTCGTTTGCATAATTCACGTACGATTCCAAATCCAATGCCTTTGTTTGAGCCAGTAACAACTGCTATTTTATCCGTCATGATCGCTCAAATACTGCGATAAGACTGACAAATACGTCAGTCAGTAAAACTTATCGCTTACTTTACCTTGTTTGTTTATAAATTATATATTCATTACAAAAATATATTTTATTAAAGTGTATAAGATCTTGTTTTCTATTCTCTCTGGTCTTTACGCTAACTTTTATAATATTTCAAAGAATCACTGCACAACTGAAAATTCGGTAAAATACATTATTATAAAGTATCAAAAGAATATACTTATAAAATAAATATAATATATAAAAGATCCAAAGGAATATTATGTAAAAAGTAAATAATGTAAATTTCATATTAAGTCCATGTTAAGAAAATCTGGGCTATTTTCTCTTACATAAACTTGTAATCGAAACTCACTGGAGTCCACAAAGTTGTATCGAGTTTATTGCGTTTTAGGGTAGGAATTGGACTGAAAACATACAGGTATGTTATTGCAAAATATTTCTGATATTAAATAAATTCTAAAATATCGAGTAGTTGTGTATCCTAAACTATTATAAAAAGAAGGTAACTTCAAATTTAGAACAATTATATCGGGCACTTACAAAATTAAAAAGATCAATATAATTGTTATATTGTTTAATGTTTAATATTTTTAATGACAAAAAAAAACATGCGATTGTGTACTGATTTTGTCATTACATTTTATTACTAATATATATTTATAGAACCAACATAAGTGTATATTAACTTACATTAAGTGTTATGATAACTCTGTTGATAACATCTATCATTATTAGTGAGTGTAAATAAAAGTAGCAATGCCGTTGTTATTAAACTTATGTATGTTTTAGAACATACATTATTATAGAGCCGAAGATAGCCGAAAACTTCCGATGCCGTATGAAACCCATGAAAGTTTGATGAGATCGTGCGGTTACTGGATATCGGATGGATATATCGTATGGAACCGTATATTTTATTGACTTTTACTGAATTTATAAAACAAGTATATATCTCATTTTATCCTGCAAATACGAGACCACTGCGACAGATGTTATTTAAATTTTTTTTGTTTTACTTCTAATGTCGTTCATATTTTGTCACACAAATGACATTGAAAGACTGTGGCCTATATTCTTTTAAGTATATTTCAGTATATCTTTATCATCAAGAGTTCCATGATAATTTTCTTAGATACTAGAACTTATCAACCACATTTATCTACTCAATGCACTTATATGGTTATTATTATTATTTTTTTTTTAATATTTAGATTTTAATAAAAAAATGTTTGAAATATTCATTGAGAACATAGTATAAAGTGTATAGTATAAAACATAATATATGCGTTTTAATTTCATATTATTATTATATGAGATTTAGGAAAAATAATATTTTTAACCTCCGACTAAAAAGAGGGTGTTATAAGTTTGACCTGTCGATTTGTGTATCTATGTATCTGTGTGTGTCTGAGGCAATTTCGCTACATTGAACGGTTAACCAAACGCGTAAATGGATTTGAATGCGGTTTTTTTTTAATCGAAAGCTATGTTCGTCGAAATGGTTCTTAGCTATGATTGGTCGAAATAGAAACAGTCGTCTCCAAGATATTGACGTTTTAGTGGTGAAAGGCTCTCATGCAATAAATAGCTGTACCCAGCGGCTTCGCCCGCGCTATACATGAAAAAAAAGCCTTACTATGTAGGCCAAAAGGTTTTTTACACTTATTTACTCAGGTAAATTATTTTATTAGGGATAGCTGTTGCCCATGGGTGAGTCCACGTAGACTGTAAAAAAAATATTTATATGGCTTATGATCATAGTCATAAAGATTAACGGGCATCAGCTACTGATAACATAAATCCCTTCATCATAGTGTTATTAGTGATTGTAAATCATTTTAACTCTAAATGTTTATATTTATTTATATTTGTATATACCTGTATAAAGTCTTGAATCATGTTAATACATTCATAATTTATTAAATTGTCGAAATTTTCACGCGGCTTCGTATTTTCTTTATTTGAGATACGAGTCGGCAGCTATTTTTACAAGATGAAAGTGACGGCAAAAATTCATCAGGGAGTGAAAGAGACGTTGATTCAGCTTATAAAACGGTCGTTGATGTTTCTATTTTAACCCACCCGCCGCCGACTCCAGATCAAAATGACCAAGCAAGTAGTGCTATATTTCCCCCACCATTTAACAGGGTCCTTATTCCTACCTGCACTTCAATCCAACATAGCGATCAGCAACATCCCGAAATATTATTGGTGCCAAAGACAAGCACAAGTGGGCATCGCGGAAATCCAGATCACAAAGTCGAATATCTTTAAGGCTAAATAAAACCCTTATCTAGACGCGTAACTAAAAGTTTTGCATCAGGAGATGGTTAATCACACGTGCACAAAAGATTAGGAATAGCGACACTCCAAACTGCTCTGCTGGACTCGATTACACAAATGTTTACTACGGCAGGAAGTAGTAGTTCAAGTGAACATGAACCAAATAATGGAGTTGGTGTACTTGCGACACACAAAAATATATGACTTATGTCCTAAATATGCTATATCCTATGACTCCGAAGCGCAAGATGACCAAAAGCGTTTGCACCAAGTACAAAATATCCTTGTGCGGCGAACATAAATTTGACATCTGAGAAAATGCATTAGTTGCGAAATTTTTTCCATTTATTTTATTTTATAAGTTTGATTGAAGTATTTATTTCTGATATACAACTTATTTTTTTTTTAAATTTTGTTATAACTAGTCCAAATTCCGACTTTTAGAATGTTACTATTGTTGATTTTGCATGAAACCAATGATCTCAATACAAAGGCTGTTAAATAAGAAGTTTGACAAATTTATTTGTTTTAAGAGAAGAAATAATGAAATGAATACTTTAAAATAAATATTATACATATTATGTTTTAATAAACTCCTTAATCCCCCTTTAAAAAGTACCGTAGTCGAACTGACGAAGCTTCGTGATAACCGTTGAGAAATAAGCTTAGTGATTTAGGGTTAATTGATCTCTGGCAAAATTAAGACTGAAGGTGTCTTAAAATGTTTAATTGCTTAACTTAAGTAAATAAATAAGTATATTTTGAAAACAAAACACTAATATAACAAATACTTTGATAGCTATAGATAATAAAAAAACAAAAACACAAGAAGTATATAAGAATCTTGTAATAAAATCAAGCCTGAATTATAGCGGTCTTTGAGATCTCACGTCCATGGAAGTGTGAAAAAAAAGAACGTCCATAGTTAAAGTTTAAATATAACTTAGGTTTATCAGAGATAATTTAAAACGCTAAAGGTAAAATATTTTATTAAATCGGTCCAGTAGTTTTGCAGCCTATTCAATTCAAACATACAAACAATAAAATATTTCCTCTTTATGATATTAGTGATGCTGATAATAATGATGGTTATAAAATATATACGATGCTCATAAGGGATAATATAGGAACCTAATGCTAATAGATTTTCTTAAATCAGTCCAGTAGTTTCGAAGCATATTCAATTCAAACAAACAAATTTTTCCTCTTTATAATATTAGGATAGATTAATAAAAATACTTAAATAACTGAAAATTTGTGTGTCTTACGAAGTTAATCATTCGATATCGTAATTTCTTTATTTGCCATGGTTACTTACTTGCATTTTAATTTATTCCTTTATTAAACGGTCCCCCGACGCAACGACTTCAATAAATACATAATAATATTATTTTAATTCTTTTTAGAGATCTTTTAGTATCGGGGTTTTTTTTATTTTTTATTAAACTCTCTTTTATATATTGGGCAACTTTTACTCAAAATTTATAATATTTACTGCAGTGCATTGACAACAAGACAGCTTGTTTTGAGACTAAATTAGTAATACAAAAGAATTATATGAAGTATAAAGTTCGAACTGAACAAAACCAGGAGTATAAAGATAAATCGATAACAGATGTGGCATTTGTTCTCTTCGTAACTAAATGAGAATGGTTTTAAAAGTATTATTCTTGATGTACATCATTTGGGAGACATAACATGCCTGAATTATAAAGAAACATAATATAATACTTGAAAACAAAACAGGTATTATATTTATAACACAAGGGAAATATTCATAAATAAATATGTAAAATTGCATATCCATATTTATTGAATCCAGTCACAACTTTTCTAATTAAAGGGGCGCGTTAATCTCAATTGCGAAGATACTTCACGCTTGTTTTATAATTCGTGACGTCATTAACTATAAATCGGAGGCTGGAAGAGAATGAATTATTTATTTTCTTTTCAGTTTGGGGGATATCCCACTGTGATTTATGTGAGGATTCTGTGGAAATCTAATTTTGTTTTTGCAAATAAATCGGTAAAGTATTGTTTTTCTCTAAATTATATTTTATGTAGCATAACTTCAATTTATGTTACTTTTAGTAAACGGTACAAATTATATAATACTAGTAATGTTAAGAAATATACTTATTTTATTTAACATTACTATTATCATAGAATTCTTGTATTGAATTTGTTTAAAATATATGAAAACCTTGATATTATTATATTGGTATCAACCATATACTTGGTCAATTTAATTAATCCAGTATATTTTTTTGTCTAATAAATACAAAATTGGGATTTACGGACGATAGTTAAAGTTATTGAATCTTTGCATGAAATAATATGAAATGTTGTCTGAGTTATTGTTTGCAGACGGATAATTGAAACACGCCTTGCAATAAAAATGATTCGATTTATTTAAAAAAAAAGTGGATGAATATTAAATGGGTTCAAAAATGCTATAAAAATAAAATAAAGTGGAGTCAGTGTTCCCAAACGGGAATGTTTTCGAATTTTTAAAATTTTATTCTGAGCATCTTTTTTATTTTTATTAATCTTTAAAAAACCTAAATATTATTATAAATATGATTTATATGTAGTTAATCAATAATATGAATAGTCTAACTAAAACGATGTGAAGTGAAGTAACACTTTTATGGTACACAATAATTTTGATAGCTTAAGTTATTAGCTTTTATTAAGGTTTGTGTAAGGCTTTCAAATTTTAATTTACAAAGTTTTCTTCTGAAATTAAAAAGAAATATTAAATAATTTATATGAATGTTGTTTAATATTAACCATTAGTATTTACGTGTTAGTTTTTATTTTATTTATATCAAAAACAGAAAACAGTGAAATTCCTTTTATTTTCCATACTATTACTCTATTATATAATAATTTTCTGCACATTGATCACGTTATCACAACAATGGTAGTTCGCTATTTCACATTTCAAAATTTTGGTATCTAAACTATTTGGTAATAATAAAATTATATTATGATTACATAATTTTGATATACCCTTCAGTATAAAAATCAATATATAAAAAATTGCAGACGAAAAGCCAGAACACAATTTTTAAGAAAAAATAAATCTATGCTATTCCATACGTTCTGGTATGCTAAACGTTCTTATTCTTACATTATTCTGTTATATGATTTAAAAAATAACTCTTACGAACATCCATTTTAATAAATCTAAAAACATTATAAACTCAGTAAAAGTTTACAACTGACATTTGTGCGCTAGTGTTTAAAATTCCAAGCACATAGTTTGTATTTTTCAAAACCAACCCGAGCATGTGATTTTGAACTTTTATGGGTATAAGAAATAAATCTTAGAGCAAAATCACTTTTAAACCGTTTATAGAAATCAATTCGTTGCGTTTGTTACATTAAGGTAAAATTGCTACTTATAAGATTGTTATTGTATAGTAATTTGGCATGTAGGTAAAGTAAAGATATTATTATTTACGTTACATAAATTCGTTGTCAATAAGTATGCGAAATATTGTTTTTAAAATTAGATTTAAGAATTTAGAGTTATTTAAAATTATATAACATTGTCGTCACATTCCCAAACGACTTTTAAAAAATGTACTAGGTAGCAAAACGTTAAGCTGTTCTCGATCTAACATAACCCCAGAAGCTTACCGGAATAAAGTGAATTTCGTGGCTGATAACACATTGAATCCCGAATTCAGGGTATTAGGGATCAATTTCGACTTATCAGTAAACTGCGAACAGCTAAATCAGGAAAATCATGCGATTGTATTTTGTCTAAAGATTGAAAAATATTTTAGAATCGTTACGTAAAATTAATATTTTTAAGATCTATTTAATACTAGCTTTTGCCCGCGACTTCGTTCGCGTGGACTTCAGGTTCGTCCCGTCTAGTCTAGTAATAAGTAAGAAATACGGTAACTAAGCACTGCAGAGCCCTATACATAGGCCTATAGGTAGCTACTGCAGTATGCTCCTATAAACTACATTTAACGATCTTTTTCCTTCAGCATAAACATGCAGATTCTTCGCTTTGGAAACACGTGATCTTTATTAAATGCACAATGTATTTAAGATACTTAATTGGATAAGGATTAATACTGTATTGCTTAAAATCGCTTCGTAAATAAGCCATTATTTCTCGTACAAAGTAAAGGATAAAAAATGGTTATTGTGGGTTATTCCTAAGAGATAAACATATACCATCACAGACTTTTTTGTAGACCTTTTTAAGTTGTACAATACTGTAGTAAATTGTTTTGATCTATCTTGTAGGATTCAGTCAGTGTTTTTTTTACGACCTCACATTAAAAACCTCAAAAATTGTAGCCTATGTGTTATTCTGATGTATAAGCTATAGCCTATGTGTTATTCTGATGTATAAGCTATATTGTGGTAAAGTTTCATTCAAATCCATTCAGTAGTTTTTACGTGAAAGAGTAACAAACATCCATACATCCATACTTACAAACTTTCGCCTTTATAATAGTAGTAGGATTCTTATCGTAAAATAATTTTTAATTTAACAAACGTATTGAAAGCAAAATATTTAGAACTAATTTATTCCAGAGTAAGGGATTTTCAAGAACATCATCATTTTTATTTTTTTTGCAAACATAATCATGGGATTTAACAATTTCAAACCCTCGCCGATAAAATATAATATTTTATCTGTAAATAATATTATTATACATACTGTACGAGTAATATTGAATTGAAAAATTAACCAGATATAATCTAATTATAAAATAAATAAATTTAAGATTAATTTTATTTTCTTTTGCATCCTCTGTTGTGGCTACATATAAATCACGAGTATAATTAACCACAAAAATAATATTAAAAACATTACTTTTAAATACTTTTGTTTTGTTGCCATCATCTTATATGTTACACTTTTATAGTTGTCATATTTCTATTTTCCTTCTCGAAAATTCTGTTTACGTTACAAAGAAAATAACCCCTTTACATCACGCCAACTGCAGGCGAGATAAAATCACCGTAATTTCGTTGGATGAAACGGTTTTGTCTACATGATTCATTGATGTATTTTTTCTTGCATCCAATATGCTGAAAATATATTTATAAGCTTCCTTCAAGATAAATCTAGACATATGATTTTAAGTCATGATTTTTTAAAATATTTTATAAAAGCAAAAGAACCCAAAATAAGGGTTTTTCATTTTGTCTGTCTGTTTGTATTTCTATATGTTTGTGAAACGGCTTAACCGATTTGAATGTAGTTTTCGGGAATATAATGTAATATTCTTTACTGAACATTTAGTATTTATTTAATTAAGAAATACAAAAGTTATGTCAATATGTGTCAATCACGTAATAGGTACCATGTAAATTTTATTCTATACAAGTAATAAACCTGTAGAGGGGTAGTTTTTGTACCAGTGATTAACCAAAAAAAAAAAATGCCACAAATAAACTACAAATACCCCAGCGCGCAAAACTTTTGAATTTATGAGTCTCTTGTAATTCTTTTTATATGTTGAATACAGTTTCGAGTTACAAAATGAGTTCAGTTTTGTAAAGAAAGTTAGTTATTTTTTGGTTGCTTGAGCTGACAATACAATAATATAATAGGCCTATTATTATATTCAAATATGAATGGTAGAGAAACAAATATAATATGTAAACCTTTTACTAAAGATATCCTACATGTAGCTTGTTTTGTTTGTAACCCAGTAGAATATGGCTTGTAGGGCAATTAAATTAAAAAATATGAATAACTAGTCTGATGCTCTAACCAAAGGATCCATGAAAATGTATATGTTAATAGTTCGTTCGTTCATGTTCATGTTCATGTTCATTCTCTGTCAAAGACTTGGGAATGTTTAGCAACCTTAAATTTATTCTTCTGTCTACCCATTAATAACCTTTTAATGTTATATGGAAGTAGCTACAAGTTTTCTTTCAAAATAATTTATTTTAAACGGTTACATAATTGTATTACCATGGAGCCAGACTTCAAAATAAGGATTTTATAAGAATTACAAATGACTGATTTCTTTACTAAAATCCATTAATCCATCTCATAATAAGAAAAAATAACATTGAGTTTTTTTCCAGTAGTTCTCTGAGCACTCGCTACATTCTATATTTTCAAACTTTTTTGCAAACAACTTTATTATTGGATCCATATTTCAGAAGTAACAAAAATTCAAATAACTTGAACGCAAGCGATATTTTTTTTTCAGAATATATAGAGAGCGGAAATATTACTTTTCTGGGAAAACTTACTACTATTAAGATTTCGAAACAATAATTGCCACGTAAAAAAGGTGAAACCTTTATTCGAGGACTCATGACACTAGTACCTGATGCGCCTATAATACTTAGTACTCATATTTTATTTTATATAATAATAAAATTAAATATTTTTAAAAGACCGAGATGCCCTAAAATATATGTAAATGAAACTTTTATTTCTAAAAGCCTATATTGTAAACAGTTGTAAACTGTTGACAACTATTTATAAATAGATAAATATTCCAGACAAATTTATCAAGAAAGACAATCTCTTAAATTTATGAGTAAATCACGATAACTATGTTTTTTATTTTCAAATGATTTAAATCAAAAGTATATGTATTAAATATCACCTGCAACGAAAAAAAAACAATATATGTTTTGTGTTTGTTCATGTGATGAAGTCAATATGAAATACCAAATAATAAAAAAGCTACTATATAGCTCAATATTTGGTGGATATTCCAAGCATTTACCTATTTAAGTAATTAATATCGACCGAAAAAGATTACGTTTGTTGTAGGAGAGTCCCCCTACATATATTTATTTTATTTAGTTTTTATTATTTATTGTTATAGCGGCTACATAAATTTATTATTTGTGATAATATCAAATATCTAGCTACCATGGTTTGAGATACAGCCTAGGGACAGACAAAGGGCTAGCCGACAGATTGACCGACGTACAGTGAAGTCTTAGTAATAGTGTTTCATTTTACTTAAGATACCTGTAGAAATTTTAAAATAATAAAAAATATATTTGCTTTGTTTTTTATACGTGAAAAAATATTCAAAAGATCCCATTTGTGTAAATGATTCACCGCATCGGGAGGTAGGAATTGCATTACATCCCCAGTCACGTCCTGTTTTATTGTGGACCGAGAGTTACTAGGCAGCGAATAATAAACGAGGTTAAGAAAATGTTACGCGACTTTCAAAATGCGTGCTCAAATAATCTCATAATCTGGACTTCTTCGACAGTTCACTTCAAAAACTTAATGCAAGTTATGGTTTTAATTAAGTATTTCATACCCATATTTTATTATTTATACAAAAACATACATACATAGTAATAAAATATTTAATCATGAGGATGTATTATATAAAAAACTCTTGTAGTAGTACATTTAAATTAAATAAGGTGTTGTAAGATACAGATAATATTTAAAAGCATTTATAAGTAACGGGGGAAAACTAGCTGTGGTTTATTAAATTTTTAAGACTGAAGGCACGTAATAAAATATAAATATTGTCCAGTAAAATATCACTATTATAGCACATAATATTAATATTCTAGCGAAATGTGATTATCATTCACCAACATTTAACGCAGATCGTACTGGGTTAATTAGACTCGTTGCTAGACTTCGCTTTTAACAATGCGATAACAACATTAATTATTATTCGTTATATACATTTATTCTTTAAATGTTTTAAAATTCTTACATTATTTAATACAAAATATGTAGTTTAAAAATCGACTTTCAAGAGTTTGTAGTCTGATATACTGTACGTTACGATTATGTTCCAGCAGTGTTAGTGCCATAATCGTCAGTACTGAACTACTTAAACTAAATGATGATAAACTTCTATTTCTATTGAATGTAGTAATGTAGTGTATATAATATTCCATGTTATTATTTTTTCTTCTCTGGGGATCACATACAGAATAATTTTTATCTGAATTTGGATATGACAATATCCAAACTAAATAAAAATTCCTTTTGGTGTTGACAATTCTACATATACTGCTTTACTGTAATTACTTGAGGTATGGTTTATATTTTTAATATTGTTTTGTACATAAAGTTAAAGAGCTTATGGATTTTATTGTGGTTTTGAATTTATAGATTTTTTACTGGTTCATCGCCGTGGTGTTACCCTTTGGAACCGTGCTTAGCGTTTGACATTCCACAATTGCAATGTTTATAACAGAAAAACAGTATTTATAAAAGAGTAATTATTATGATCATTTTATTTTTATCAAAACCACAAATGGTTCTTCCAAAACTATTCGGCAAATTTGTCGTACCAAACTTGTAATATCTCTATTTTTCGTCTTATTATATGGTAACTCTGTTTACTGAAGCATAAATCATTACTCAACAGTCTAGTGACTAATGACGGCTATTATAATTCGACTTCTCGAGGAAAACTTGTACTAATTTTGACAACCATCATTAATTTCATTCGCTATAGAGCTAGATTAATTTCTCGGTTGAACAAAACTTAAATTTGGGACCATGTTGAAACAATCTTAATTACCATTTTCAATATCAGTCATGATAACAGGTTTTGTATCGGGTGACATTAGTTTTAAGCAATTTAAAAGAAGTACTTAAGTGCTCTTAAAGTATTGGTTTTATGGCAATGGTAATTCATTCTTATTGTTTGTTTCTCATTAATTTAAGAAGAGTAAGTAATTGTTTTTAAATAATACGCTTAGTTTCTTGTATAATTTTTTAGGGTTCTGTAACCAAAGGGGAATAATGGAACCATACTACTAAGGCTCCGCTGTTTGTCTAACCATTTGTCTGTCTCCAGGCAGGCCCAGTATCTCATGAACCGTGATAGTAAGACAGTTGAAATTTACAGAGATGATGAATTTCTGTTGTAGCTATAACAACAATTAAAAGCAACAAGCAGAAATAGTAAAAAAATAAGGGAGCTTTTTTTCGCTTGATTCGCTTTATTCATGACGACATCGGGTGGATATGTAAAATATTAACATTATATATTTATTTAAAAAATTAATATTAAAAATTAATTAATTCAAATAAAATAATTATTTAAGTGAGGCTCCGATACAACAAACATATTTTATTGCATTTTTTTGTTAATCTTTTAACTATCAAAAGGTAAATATGTATTTGAAATATGAAACAAAATTTTTATATTAATATTCATTTTAATGGGTGTTCGTGAGCGAGGCCGACTCGCACTTGGCTCTTTTTTAGTTATAAATGATATTTTTGTTAAAAATAACGGATTGCATACGAGAAATGGTTCATTCGTAGCATTTCCAAATGCGAGGAAACTGGAAGTATGCAGAAAGCCAGTTGAAGCCGATTTTCTGTGGATAAGTGATAATACATCCGTTGATCCAGTCCGTATACGAGGTACAGTAAATTTAGTTTTATTGCTAGTATTTAATCATATCGAAAACTATTAAAATTGGATTCTGAACTTAAAATATCTTGTCAAAAAACGAATTCTACATATAACGATTCTGTAATTACGATTATTATAGTAAGTCTCCTAGAAAGACAGTTTACTTTTTTTTAAGAATACTTTATTCTATGTAAGTGATAAAAACACATTAATACTAAAGTATTTGTATTTTGAATGACTTTTTAAATTTAGACCTTGGGAATGTTATTATGTAGGTTGAACGTATTTATACAATAGATATTCCCATTATTTAATTATTATATTAGATATTAGAGATGTTGTTAAGAATTATAATTAATCAGATGTTTTTAGCATAAATATAGCAATATTTTCTTCAAAAGGTAAAGTGATAAATCTTCCCCCAGAAGTTATTATTTCTGCGCCCCATAGATCGCGTTCAAAATGCTTAAATTTTTTGTAACTTCTGGGGTATGGATTCAATAAAAAAGTTTTACTGCATCAAAGTTTGTAAATATAGAATCTTGTAGGTACTAAAGCTATTAATTTACAGTTTAAACAAAGCTAAAACTTATTAAAGCTTTATATTTATTTTTCATACACATTCACAAACTGGCTTTAAAGATGCACTAAGGAGCAAGACATTAAGCTGTTCTCGATCTAACGTAACCCCAGAAACTTACCGGAATAAAGTGAATTTCTGCTGATAACACATTGAATCCCGAGTTCTGAGTATTAGGGATAAATTCCGTCTTATCAGTAAACTGCGAACAGCTAGATCAGGAAAATCATTTGATTTCGCTTTGTCTTCAGGACTGAAAAATATTTTAGAGACGCTATAAAAAATAAATAATTTCTAGGTTTATTTAAAATTAAACATGAAATAATTTTAAATTTAACCAACTTATTAAAAGCTGAATAATGTAGTACGTAGTAGATGTATATAGTACTGTATATTTTCCGTCTTATATAGCGTAATGATTTATTATTTATCAGATATTATGTTTAATATGTATTTATTATTATTATGTATTTATTATAGTTTAGATTATATTTAGTATGCTTATGTATTTATTATTGTTTAGATTTTTTTTTTTTTTTTTTTTTTTTTTTTATACAAAACTAGGTTAATGCTTGACTACATTCCACCTGATGGAAAGTGAAATGTAGTCTTAGGTGGTAAAGCGCATTAACCTAGAAGCCTATTCACTCTCCTCTTGAAGACACCCACATTATATTTTGCCGGAAATACCGACGCCGGCAGATTGTTCCAGTCCTTCGCTGTACGCACTAAAAAAGATGAAGCATAGCGCTTCGTTCGGACAGGTGGAATGTCCACAACAAAAGGATGAAAACCTGCCGTGCGTCGGGTCGTCCGGTGATGGAAGGGGGATGGGGGAATTAGGTCGTGCAATTCCTGCGCACACTCACCAAAATGTATCCTATAGAATACTGAGAGGCTGGCAATTCTACGCCTGTGTTCAAGGCTGTGGAGTTTGGCGTCAACCAATTTAGGGTCGCCAATAAGCCTCTTTGCTCGCCTCTCAATTGAGTCCAGAACCGCAAGATGAGTCTTTGCGGCACCAGCAAATATGTGGCCACAATACTCTACACACGATCGGATCTGTGCTTTGTATAATACAAGAAGCTGTCCCGGTGTAAATTACTGTCGCACCTTCGCAAGTACGGCAAGCTTTCCTGCAGCTGCTCTTGCTCTGGACTCAATGTACCGACCAAAGTTGAGGTTCGAGGAGATCTCTAAGCCTAACAACTGAAGCCAGTCACTGTATTCCAAGGATACATTCTGGAAAGTAGGAGCCAAGGTGAAGGGGCTCCTTTTGGCGGTGAACAAACACGTCTGCGTTTTGGTGGCGTTGAATTTGACAAGATTGGCATTGCCCCATGCGGAGACTGCCTGAAGTTTGTCATTCAAACGTTGCACCATGGCTTCTCTTTCAGACTGCACTTGATCTCGACTAGCCCGAGTACTCGGCAGATATCTTTCTACAACTGTGCTGTCGTCTGCATACCCATAGATACCGGGCTTCAGCAGATCGTTAATGTGCAGCAGAAAAAGAGTTGCAGAAAGAACGGACCCCTGAGGTACTCCGGCATTTATTGTCAAGGGTTCCGAAGAACACCCATCGACAACAACACGGAGAGATCTCTGGCTCAAAAAGTCCGTTATCCAGCCAATCAGACCAGGAGATATACCGTACGCTGAAAGCTTGCTTAAAAGGCTCACATGCCAGACCCTGTCAAAAGCCTTCGAGACGTCCAGAGAGACGGCGACCGCTTCTCCGTTCCTCTCGATGGCTTCGCCTAAAATGTGTGTTGCGTACGCTAGAAGGTCCCCAGTGGACCTATTTCGGCGAAATCCGTACTGTCGGTCACTGAGGAGATCGTTACGTTCTACGTACGCTAGAAGCCGCGAGTTCAATACACGCTCCATAGTCTTGCAGAGTATGGAGGTGATTGAAATGGGCCTATAATTGGCAGGATCGGCACGGCTGCCTTTTTTGGGCACGGGTTGCACGTTGGCAAGCTTCCAGGATTTCGGCACTTTTCCAGTCTTGAAAGAGAGGCGATACAGACGTGTCAATACAGGAGACAACTCAGCTGCACATGTCTTGAGCAGAATGGCTGGTATACCATCAGGACCACTGGCTTTATTCACATCTAAACGACACAATGTTCTCCATACCTCTTTGTTAGTGATGCGGATTTCAGGCATCGAAATACCGCAGTGAGGAAGATGTGCTGGAGAAGCATTGCCAGTGTCTAGATGCGAATTCTCAGCAAACAGAGAAGCAAATACATTCGCTTTCTCTGTTGCAGTGTGGGCCAGGGATCCATCAGGCTTCAGCAGAGCAGGCAGTGAGGGTTGGCAGAAGTTCGACTCGATCGCTTTGGCAAGAGACCAGAAAGCTCGACTGCCAGTTGGTCTGACAGAGAGCTTTTCGCCATTCTTAACGATCCGATCAAGACGAGCCTTCCGCAATGCCTTCTTGTAGGACTTGGCAGCTTGGTTAAAGGCTCTCTTATTCAAACTTACATCCGGAGTTTTGCGGGTTCGAGCATCAGCCCAAATGAGATATGCCGAATGTTTTCGGTCTTGAGCATGACCACATTCGGCATTAAACCATGGGCGAGCTTTGCCACCGATGGGTACGTCAGCAAAAGGAATAAAATACTCCATTGCCTGATGCACCACATCGGTTATAGCATCCGCGCAACTCGACGGATCCAAAGAAGAGAAGCAGACCTGTCGCCAAGGATAAGACGCAAAAAAGTGCCGCATCTCATCCCAATCTGCTGACTTGTATTTCCATACTCGCCTAACACCATGTGGTTCGAAAGCTGGTGGGGAATATGTAAATACAGATTTCACCAGACAGTGATCGGAGGTTCCCAAGGGGGACGTGACCTCTACACGATACCTGTCCGGATCAGTTGTCAGCAGAAGGTCCAGGCAATTTGCTGTATGGCCTACCACATCTGGTACCCTTGTCGCTTGCCTCACCAGCTGAAAGAGGTCCAAGGACAACGCAAAGTTCCGCGCTTCTCTTCCAGCATGGTCGGTCTTCTGGTACGGGAACAGCCAGTCCTGATGACAGGCATTAAAGTCCCCCAGAAAGACGAGCTGCGCCGAAGGGTACTGATACAGAGCCATATCTGCAGCCTCACTGAGATACTCAAATAAACGAGTTGTCTCCTGGTCACCGCTGTGCGAACGGTAGACACAGGTATACAGGATTTTTTCGTTTCCTGTGTCCACTAAAACCCATAGGGAAGAAAAAGTGGGGTCTTCAAGGTGACGGAGACGCTGAATACAGAGGTCGTTCCGCGCATACACACTGACTCCGGCCCGTGAGCGAAAGTTGTGCTCTAACGAGTAACCGGGATAATCCAAGTATGCAGCGCTCAAAGGACATTGTATCTGCGTCTCCGTCAAAAAGAGCAAGTGCGGCTGCTCTGTCTCCTGGTGGTGGTGGACAGCTAAAAGATTTGAGTGCAAACCCCTGATATTAGTGAGGTGCACTTTATATGAGGAGGAGTGCAACCGCTGTGTAACCTTGTTCCTTTTTCTTAACTTTTTCATAAAAAAAATATATATATAAAAGTGAATAGGGATGGGAAATGGCAGTTGAACGAGACGGCACGTATCGAACCCGACGTCGAAATTGTTGATGTCTTGCCACTGGGAGGCTAGTCTGGAGACTGCGGGGACGCCCGAACCCCCCCAGGGATCGCCATCGGGCCTCCTCGTCTGGTCGCCAACCAGCACGATGGAGCCACCCTGGGATTTTTCACAGCTGGCGGGGCAGCCTTTCGTGGTTGGCTATCCCACTAATTGGGCCCCCAACTATCTGCGGGCGGCCAGCGGAAAGCCGTCGCTT
Source organism: Napeogenes inachia (assembly GCA_959347355.1). Taxonomy (NCBI): domain Eukaryota; kingdom Metazoa; phylum Arthropoda; class Insecta; order Lepidoptera; family Nymphalidae; genus Napeogenes; species Napeogenes inachia. The sequence continues at coordinate 5,339,965 of OY365792.1, forward strand.
CGGATCCCGCTACCCTCCTCGACTAGACACCCGACAAAACAAACACCAACCCGACGTCAGACCGGTTCGCCAACGCACCGCAACTGTTCAGACCCATTTCCCATAAACGGCTTCATCGAGCAACGTGCCGGAACACGACTAGGTCGCTTTGCGGCACGATTCTGCCCGATGGGTGGTAACTTTGCCGGCGACCGGATGTTATGATCTACCACCAAGGAATTATATTTAGTATATTGTATGGATGGTATATGTTGAAGTTAGTTAATTTATGATATTTTGGTTTGAATATGTGTTATGTGTTTTAGATATTTAGTCATAGCTTTGAATTTATTTATTTTTTTCTGTATTGTACCCTAGTAGTTTTAATTTCTCTGTAATGGTTCCGTTGACTGGTAGATAATGCTTAAGCATTAAGTCCGCCAATGGTATAATTTTGTAGAATAAAGTTCAAATAAAAAAAAATAATAAATATTAATACAAGAATAAGTGATTTGTAACAACATCATAAATATATATTTTCTATTTCTAGCAGGCAGAGCCACAGGCTTTAACCATTTCAAACCCTAAAATATTAATATTATTCGACGTACTCTAAAAGGAGACTTGAATATTAGTATGACCTATATCAGTAAGGGCTCTGGGTGAAAACATATATTCTATTCTTTATTTTCTTTTTTTTAAAGCAACAATACGTAACGATAACTATTTTTAAATCTTACAAACTTATACAAAGAATGATCATTAAGTCTTACTATACATGACTGGGCTCTTGTAGATAGATCAAAATAATTATATCTGAGTGTTGAAAAAAGATGACAAATTTGTGGAAATAAACATGAAGAAGGAAAGAGATAACACAGAAGTTATCACAACCTTTTTGTTCCTTTTTTACCTGAGGATACGAGAAAAAAACCCACACTTAATTTCAGCGTTTCCTAAAACTTGGCCGCAATATAACAAAACTGCGGTGCAAATATAGGAAGATAAAGAAAGGGTTTCGGTGATACGTCCGCTTGTAAATGTACATGTAATAATTTCACATTGTCAACTTGAAGCTTGACAACTTTATTAACCCACAATAAAGTATCTGATAAGAATTTACAGCCTTACATGGTTTTGTACTATTGTTTGCAACTATACTTTATAAAAGATTAGGTTCGGTTTATACCTTTTATGTTTTGTGAATTTATGATGAATTTTCTGTTTCATGAGTACTCAATAAACCAAATCTTACTTTGCTATTTTTTGTCCGTTGTATGTTTTTCTTTAGTTTTATTCTAAAGAATAGCTTGACCGATCTACATTAAAACTAGTGTATGGTAAAATATCAAAATGCGCAGGTGTTAGGGTGTGAGTGATATGTGTAAACCATATAAGATAAAAAAAAAACTGTTTTAAAATTTTTATTTTCTTATTTATCATGCAACTATATTTTATTTGTTTTTTCCTATGTCTGTGTGCTAATGATACCATGGTTTATTATGTTTGATGAATAGGTTGTCGAAATAAAAAATAATAAAATCTGTAATTTTATTAGTAATCATTTGTTTTCAACAGCACTTTTATAAGTTTAAAAAAAAAATAGTTCTTAGGACAGTAGTCACTAAACAGATAAAACAGTAGGCAAAAGCTATTTTCGTTATATTCTTGCTAATAAAGTTTATAACTTTAACAAATTTACGCATAAATCTCAAGAAATTGAGTAAAGGTTTACTTAATGCTCCGTGTTCGCGAATATGTAACGAAATTAATGAGCCATGTCAAGCATTTCCTTGAGCCTTGTTTTATCTGTGTAAAAGCTGTCTTTTTTGTCAAAATTTATGTAATTTGTGTAATTAAAACAAGGGGTGTACTTTTAAGTACATTTTCTGTATAGATTTCAATATCAACAAAGAAATATTTATCGGTTTACATTTGGGTTTTTTGGAGTTCTGAACAATAAAAACAAGATAATAAATGTAGAGTATATTTAATATGAGTAACAAACAAATCTTAAAAACTAATTATATATTAAGTATTTTTTATGAGTAGATCAACCAGTATGTTTTTGTTTAACATGGACTATAAAAATGTTTTACCATGTAAAGTTTATTTTAGATAAAAATAAATATATGTCGGAGTTAGGAGGTGTATTAGATGGCTTGTTCGGTCTTGATGACATCTTCTGATACAGGATCCGAGACGTAGGGTCTCAGGCAATTAAACCACACAGACACAATATGACAATTACTTGTGTTAAATGTAGGTAATCACAAATTACTTAGTAGTAATACAATTATCAGAGTTTCGTGAACCACCGGTCCTGTTTTGGGGGGTCCGGACTGTAAGGCTCACACTAATGAATAATCCTCTCGTCTCGATGCTCTCGGATATTTAAAATGTCTCCGGTGCCCCTCCAAACGATTCCGATCACGTGACTCAATACGTCACGGCGTTCACACCCCACTATTACAATGATATCAATTGAGTTACTAATTATCGTTAAATTATCGTGATCTGCGACATATATAATTATAAATTTATTAACACGGGTACTACTAGAATCTGTAATTACATCAAAGCGTACTGTTGATCTGCCAATTGAGCTTAGTTGTAGCTATTCGCTTTGATTAATCTATAAATACATATTATAATCTTTTTTCTTGGAACGGCGATTTCTTCGAAAATCCTAACCTAACTTAATTTTATCGTCTTGCGATGATAAATTCTTAATAATACTTTTAGTACATACATATTATGTCTTTCACGATTTTTTATTCTTAGTTCATTTAAAAAAATCCAAATTTACATGTGACTTAACAGTTGAGTAAATATTTTAAAATAAATCTCAAATGTATCGCAAAACCATTTTCATGTGATTTATAAAAATAATTTGTTGAGTTCTCTTCGCTGAGCTAACATGTAAGTTTTAATTTTTGTAGTACATTTCCCGATATCTAAACTTTTTCTTAGTTTTAGAAATAGGTAACTATTATGTTCATTTTGATTTTTTTATTTAAAAAAAAATGGAAAATCATATTTTATCTCCTTTATATTTACAACCTCTTACTTGTTACTGACTATAAATAATGAGTACTGAATATATACACGCGAGCTTATATCGTGTTTTATATAATATGAAAAACAAAATCTACTTAGTTATTGAGATAACAAGATGAGATCTTGATATATTTATAGCGAAAGTTACGTTTATATTGGATAGAACGACAAAGATATTAACAGCGAAAATTTAATTAAGGAAGTTTAATCTTTAGATAAAAAGTATTCAAATAACATAAACGTTGTACATCAAATTTACGAAAAAATAATATTGGTCGGTTAGAATTTTTATATTTTTATAAAATTGATTTAGGGTTAAGTAACTTTTAACTACATTTTAAAATAAGGTAAAACAATTATATAAAATAAAAAATATAAAACGAGTATATTATTTACATAATACATTTATTTTAATCATTAACTTGTATAATTCATGCAAAGATAAAAGTCTTATTAAATTTTACTCGCAGTGTATAAATTATATAATGTGTACTCCTCCAATGTTACCATTAAGAGTCTATTTAAATATCACGCTTGATTTAACTTATAATATCGGTTGAATAATCCTGAAGACTGGCTTGTTGGAAAAACTCTCACAAATATTTAAAGATGCTCTACCTTAGCAAAATAATTTCAATTGATATATTGAAAGTAACAAAAATATATCTTCAACTTAATTATTTATATTTAATGCCAAATCCAATTGGAAACTGGACAGAATATTTTAAGGTCTAATTAATATCTAATTTCAATACAATCAAATTTATTTATGAAATATATTTCAGATAAATCTCGCGGTTATCGATTATTATAATTAAGATTAATAATTTTCTTTGTGAAGTTAGTATTAGTTAATAAGAAAAATACTTTCACTCTGAATGGAGAAAAAACTGAAAACTTGATCGAATGTATAACGTTTTAATCACGGACCAATCATTTAATCAAATTTTGAATTTACCTTCAGAAAAAAGAAAAGACTTAAATAGGAATATTTAAATAAGTTTTTTATTATTTTATACAATGCATAAAACAAAACATTAATGTATTTATTTTTACATTATCCTGTTATCTGCTTCTAACTTTTGTCCGTTTACATTTAACTAGTCAAGAATTATTAAAAGCACATTAACAACCTTATAACTAACTGTTTGTGTGCTAGTATTTAAAATTCTAAGCACATATTCTGTATTTTTCAAAACCAATCCCAGTACGTGACTTTTTAGTTTTGTGGGTATTAAGAAATAAAAGTCGGAACAAAGCCACTTTCATATCGTTTGCAGAATACAATTCGTTGCGTTCCTAACATGAAGTTAACATTTTAGTTTTAATAATAATCCACATAAAACAAAGAAAGATAAAATACAAAGTTTAACAAACAATGTAATAAATTTGTACAGTTAGTGTTGGTTACATAGTTATTATCCGAAAATATAAAGAATTTATTAAACTTCTGATAAGCTTGTCTCACTCTGTATTTAACCGGTTAGTATAAAATTGGTCCCAAATAAAAAAAATGCTAAATATTTTATAATCAAAAATGCTTATCAAAAATACTGTCAAAGTTTTACTGTAGGTGGTTTTAAATCATTATATTTCTGAGTTTAAAGTATGATACTACATATATTACGTTATAATTTTCTTGTTTTATATTTTCAAATCCAAATAAAGACATTTCGCAAGTATTTCTTTAAGTAAATATATTTTATATGTTTTGAGTGACATTATACGAGTATATATAAGGTAATCGACATACTGTCGCTTAATTGAGCAAGAGAGACTCAAATAAAAAAAAAAGTAGTTTCGACGAACCACATCTACCCGACTTACGTTAAACGCGTGCTAGCTGTTTCCGATTGACATCAATGGAATAAATTTTTCTTTATTATTCCTCAAGGACACAACTCATCACAAAATTTTAATAGCCTATAACGATCTACATGATAACAGTCATCGATTAAAATAAACCGATTTTCAATCGATTTAATACTTTCGGAGGAGAATCATTACAAAGAATTCATTGAGCCTGATAACAGAAAGCTTCACTCGTAACATAGCTCCACACTCGCTTATTTAAATAAATCAGCTATAATATTAGATAGTTAATATATTCTCCATTAACCCACACTTTTAAATGTAAATTTATAGGCTGTATAAACTTAATTATAATTTGTCTTTTAATTAGTATATCTAATGTTAATATACATCGAATAAAATAAATAACAATTTGTTTTCGTTTTAACTTTTTTTTTTAATTGGTTCATTATAGTTTTCTGCTGATTGCTGAACTTTCTATTCTTTTTGATATTTATATCTATGTGTATTAATTGCTTATTGTATAATATTTATGTTTATATCTGTCTATCTAAATATGTTTAACAATGTATCTGTTTTCGTAATTCAAGCAATTTTATAAGGATTGTTTATTTATTTATCTTAAAGGTGACTTTATAACTAGTTGCAGATTTATTGTTGCAGGTTATTGTTGTTATTATTATATTTTAGGAGTAAGTATACCGATTTAATTTTTACTCTGTAAATAGTTTATTTATTTATGTTTTATTTTAAATAGAAACAAAGATAAATTGTGTACCATGATTGACGATAATTTCAAATTATAGTATTTTAAACGATGCATTTAAGAACTCGTTACAATGACTGATATTGAAAATGACTATGGGGATCTTTCAACGTAGTCCTTGCTCTAAGTTTTGTTTAACCCAGAAATTAATCCAACTGTACACAAAACAAAATTAATGACGGTTCTCAGAATTAGTACGACCTCATCTCAAGAAAACCCGTTGAAAAGAGCCCCCATCAGTCACTAGTGCTACATAACAGAGCTATGAAATATGCTTGAGTAAATAGGGCAATTACAAGACGCGACATTAATAATATTACCTTTTGGAAGAACAGATTGTGCTTTTGGTTCTATACAAGCTTGAATAACAAAAAAAATGTTTATTATTTTTTTAATATTATGTAGTTATTCGGATCTTTAATAAAAGAGGTAGGTGACATTTTCAGAAATAAAAAACCTAAAAAAAAATATTTTTATAATTTAATGTTATTTTTACTTGATGTTTGTTAGAATTATAATATAATAAAATTATTTATGGACTTCCGGTCTGTTCCGAAAACCATATAGAACAGTTTCTAATCAATAATTAAAGTAAAATACGCTAGCCTGGCAGACGTCCTGCCTTGAAAATTTAACAAAGCCTGGAATGTGTTAGCATTGCTATTACATAATAATAATTTACTATGACTCGGTGCCCATAAAAAAGGTACACAAAAGAAATTGGTTTAAATTCATTAAAAAAAATTAGGAAACATTGTTTTTTTTTGTTACAAACAGATGTACAAAACTCACAATTGGTACTGTATAAGATGTGATTTTGTAATTATGCAAGCAAGTTTGAGAAAAGATAAAATATATAAAATTTGTCTAAAACCTCTACACCAATTAAAAAGAAGTAGCAAATTAAAACTATTTAATTTAATCTTTAGAATAATTAATACAATAAATAAGAATATTACATAACTTCAACCAAATTTTTGTTTCAAAGACAAATAACAAATAATAAACATAACTATGTCAATTAGATTTGCTAAACAAATTTAAGAAAAAGAAAAAAGAAAATTTAGCAAAATAACAACAAAAATATATAGAATTCTTACAATAACAAAAACATATAGAGTTCAGGTATCAGTCACTATAAGAATACAAAGACCACATCTCCATTGCTTCTATACTCTACTAATTTTAATCAAGATTAGTCAAGTGGTTTTATTAGTAGTAGTAGTCTTATACTAGTCTATTTATAGTTTTATTAGTAGGGCTAAAATTTGTTCCGAACTTAAAAAAAAAGATATGAAAATTTTCCTTGATGTTCTGTATCTTTTCACCTGGATATAGCTGATTTCAAAAGCCAAAACCATTCTGTAGTCTCAATATTTGTTTAATAGAAGACTTTTACTAAAATACACATTTTTATCTTGGCAATTAACTTATGTACCCGTAAAAAACAAGTACTTTATTGTTAAGTATACATTCGTTAGATTCGGGTAATAGTTTGTATTTCTGGATATGTACTACAAAGCTTAAGACTTATACTTAGCTCAGTGAAGAGAACTGAACAAATGATTTTTATAAACCACATAAGTTTCATGACAAATTTGAGATTTATTTTAAAATACTTGCACAATTGTGAAGTCACGTGCAAGCTTCGAGTTTTAAAAATGTGCTAAGAATATGAAATATCTAAAAACATACAGGGCCTTTAGTTAGAAATATTTGTAAAATGTATATTAAAAGCATTAACAAGAATAGCTATGATAATATGGTTGATAATTGGCTTAATTATTTTGTACTTACTTACATACTTACATATTAAGTTAGGTTGAGAATTTTGACTTGTTAAAGAACTTTTACAGACAGATAAAATAAGAATCAAGGATATGTTTGAAAAAGCTCATTTATTTCTAAACATATCCGCAAACACGGAGCATTAAGCAAACAATTACTCAATTTCCTGGGAAATATACTTAAACTTCATAGAACTATAAACCTTATTCCTTAAAAATATAATTAAAATAACTTTTGCCATCATCTTTACCCGTGCATTGCCCTAAAAACTGTTCTCTTGGGAAAATATGAAAATGCCCCCAAAAACAAATTATAACTAATAAAATTACATATTTTATTATTTCACACACTATAGATCTAAGATAACAAAAAAGATATTACTAGCACACAAACGTAGGAATAATATTAATAAAGTTATATAAAAAATAAGAAAATGATAATAAAAAAAAAAATAGGTTTTTTGATACTTATAAGTATCACTGAAAGTCTTACACAGTAAGATTTGGGTTAGTGAGTCATTAAACGCATACTCATCATAAAATTTAACAAAATATAAAACGTATATAGACCAAGGTATACATTACGTAGTAGTATACATTTACGTAGTATAGTTGCAAACCATCGTACAGACCCATGTAAGAGTAAAAATTCTTATTACTTTATTGTGGATAAATAAACAAAGTTCCAAGTTGTCAATGAGTAATTATTAAATGTACTGACGGATGTATTATCGAAACCCTTTCCTTATCTCCCTACATTCGCACCGTACTTTTGTTATATGGCCGCCCAGTTTTAATAAATGCTGTAATGTTGGTACTGTATTTTTTCGAAACCTGAGGAAAAAAAGAGAAGAAAACCTTTATGATAACTTATATTATATTACTTACTTATATTATAATTTTCGCTTTTCTTTGCTGTGTTTTTTCAAGAAATTCGTGGTATATCTTTATTACTCAGAATTAATAAGTTTTATCTATTTACGAGAGCACACTAGTGATCTGATCTAATTGATTTAAAGATCATTCAATGTATAAGCTTGTGAGAATCAAAAATAGTTGATTGATAATATGTTTTATACAAAATTATTCTTCAGGATTATTACAAAGTACTTAAAATTTATCTTGGTTTTCAGGTATTATATTATATTATAGGAGAGACGAAGCTTCTTAGCATTCCATGGATTCACCGTGCGGGTTGCAAGGAGAGGGGTGCAAGCAGTGCCTGGGACTTGCGACCCAGGAGTAGGTCTAAGGGGCCCCTTTATTATGCGCAAAAACGCTCACCTTCACCCTCCACACTCCTCTCCCTACCTAACCAAATTTGGAAAGAACCTACTAATGCCGCCTTTGAAATACGTTCTAGAAATGAACCGATGCTTGTTCTAGAAAGGCCAAGGTCTTTAAGTAGGCTATAGAGAGATTTTGCTGTTATACCTCTCGCTCCCAAATCTACCGCGTACAAACTAACTATAAATTTATTCCTGATCAGTTCGTTGGTTAGTTCGTAATACTTATGGAGCTTGAATGTGTGATCCCTTGGGATGTTTGTTTCCCAAGGAACAGTAAGCTCCACAAGTATCACGCGCCTCAGATGTTTCGAATATAGGAATAAGTCCGGTCTGGATGATGAAACACCAACATCCCCAGGGATTTTGTAATGCTTTTCATACGTGTCCATCATGAGAGTCCAATCAGGAGCCGCGCCTAATATTGAATAAGGCTTCGCTTTTGATTTTTTGGAGGAGCCTTCTTTTACGAATTCTATAGATCGTTTGGTGGTTGCTATACCCTTCCGCGCTCTTGCTACTGAAAGACTAACCGCTTCCCGTATAATTTCTAATACCTTGTCGTGGCGACGCGAGTATTGACCTTTATCTAGAAGTACCCCTATACCCTACTAATAGGTGTTTCGCGGTTCCTATTGCCTCCCCACAGATGTTGCAAGACTTTTCGGTGGCTTTGCCCCATCATACTAAATTACTTTGATCTGGGAGAGTCATTTGGAATGCATTAAGATAGAATTTTAATAATGCTGGGGACCAATCATAAATTAAGGTGCGCCACTTCAAAGCTAGTGGAATACAAAAATCTCCTATGGTCCCATTCGTTTTGAATCTCTAGGCTCATCGCGTGAAGTCGGTAATTATCGTTTTCGTCTTGTCGAATAAAAGATTAATGATTTTGTTATGTCTATGTCTTGAACTTTCCTATTTGATCCTAGCCCTACTTTATTTGTTTGAGCACCCATCATAAATTTTTTATGGAATTGAAGTCGGGACTCGAGCTCTGAGGCAACTTTGTCTTTTGGGAGAGAAGTTACAGTATCATCTTTAGATTTTCCGATGATATGTCTTTTGGTAACTCTTAGATGTTTGTAGAGCTCCGATGGTCTCTTAAATTTTAATCCAAAATTGTTTCTTTCTCTAAATAAGGTTGAAGAGTCCGCTGAGTGCGCTAACCCAAGCCATAACTTCAATGTCTTTATGACGCTTGCATCTAACTTTGACAAAAGGGTTTTATTAATATCATAAACGAGGAAAGACCAATTTAGACGTGAAGTTAAAAAATTATCACAGAATCACAATAGAATTTTGTCAGCACTTACGACAGAAAGTACAATCTACTAATTTTATTGGAAGAGATACAATAAAGTGGCCATAGATGCCTTTAGGCCTAAACATTCAATTTAGGGTTGAAAATTTTATAATATATATATAAATATGGCTTCAATAAATGCACATAAATATATGTGCATTAAGTAATAACTTAAGATAAATAACAACATTGTTACAAAGTGTTGCAAATTCTCAATTTACGCATTACTCTTGTTCGTGAGCATTTGCGCGACCGTAAAGACATCCTGCAGTTGCAAAGACTAATGTGCCAAATAATACGCGATTTTTTTAGGAAACCCTGTTAGGGACCCGTCTGCAAAGATACTGAAGGTTAGAAAAAGGTTGCAAGACTGTCCTGCCAAAAAAGACTGAAAAAGTAATTGAACTTGACGGAACTGAAACAAATGTCTGCACTGAGTTTGCAATATTGTACTGTAGAGACTGCGCATATGTAAACAATGATATGACTGATTCATAAAACTAAATTGTAATTTTATTTGTAGTCGTATTAAATGTGATTAACATGTAACCTAATTATTAATATTTTAGAAAAAAAGTTTATATTTGGTTCAAGTTTTGTGACTTTAAAACAAAGGTTGTTATTTTTGTTAATATTTTGCTCCACTATCATAAAAAAAATATTAAAAAGAAAGTTTTACTTCAAGTTCTTTTTACTCATACATGACCACTTAAACTATAGTCGTTTTATCCAATTATAGCCATATATTAGTAAATGTCTTGTAATTATTGAACTTATGACGATTTTCTTCACGGGTCTCCTGGACCCAACCCTACTATCGTTAAAAGTACCTGACATTGTTTCGGATTACGTGTCAGTATCGCGAGATCATCTGCAAAAGCTAGTATGGATTCTGTGTATTTGTTGTTGAACTTAAACCGATAACCCCATTTTTTGTTCATTTCTAATTAATTTATCTATTAAAATGTTAAAAACTATTTAAAATATAACAGGAGAAATACAACAACCCTGAAATAAACCAACGTTATAATTAAGTGGTTTTTAACGGTTTTCATTAAAAATTATAGAGAATTTTAATTTTGAATAATATGATGCAATAATGTCGCGAATAACCGTAGGAAAGTTATACCATTTAAGCGCGAACATCATCAGTTCATGTCGTACCGACCCAAAGGCGTTCTCTAAGTCTATCCAACAAACCGTAATTTGTCTCTCGCTAGTTCTAGCATCTTTAAGGCTTTCCGAAATTAACGTATTATGTTCCAGGCATCCAGAAATTCCGGGCAAAAACCCTTTCTGGTGATTAGGCCTGAAATATCTATTATTAATCATGCATTGCATTATATTAAATTATATGTAAAAACCAAATTCTTTTTTAAATATAGCATTCCTGGTTACAATTCTGAGTATTTTCTTATCTAATTGATTTCAAAACAGCTTAAAGTAACAAGAAACCTAGTATTTTACTACAAAACTATTAAATTTCAAGAAACTTCTTTGATATGTTTATGATTTGCTATGTTAAAATTACTATTTTTGATTTTCTGGCCGTCACTATCTAAGCGAATATCATTTTTTTCCTTACTTTAATATAGTATTTTCTATTACATATATAAACAATATTATATGTTTTTAATAAAAAAGTAAAAGACACGGAATATTGAATCTCTTCATTGTTAGAGTAAACCATATTAGTAAGATCTACGACGAAAGGAACCATTCAGTATTGTAATCGATTTCCACTTGAGGCTTTTGTTAGGGAATATAATTTATTACAAAAGAGAAATATCATTATGATGTAAGTATGATTTTTATTTTATTTGGAACTAAAAAACCTCAAGAAAAATGCATTTTAAACGAGTGAATTTATTAAAATAATAACTTTTAATTAGTTTATTTTTTTTGTAAAATTAATTTTCTCAAAGTGCCGTCTTGGTCATAAAAATGTCAGATATAGAATTAAAATCAACTAAGGTGTTCAAGATCTTAACATTTTAATGAGAAATTTATAATACAGATATTGCATTTATTTTAATCGTAAATTTTATGAGGTTTGATATTGTTATTCAAATGTATTTTGTCCTGTTTAATAGTGTATTTCTTTCAAGTTTAGAGAGTAATTATTATATGTCGATCTACCTATACATATATTTGATACTGCTATCAATTAATTTTATTTTTAATTAAAAAGTATAAATAGAAAATGTACAAACTATACTTAGAGATACTGTTGCAAAAAAGCAAAAACTTATAAATTATCGTATAAATTACTCCCTATACGCTAATCACAATATGTGTTCTAACGAATATATACTTAACAATAAAATACTTGCTCTTTATAAATAAGATTCATAAAATATAATAGTTCTTTTCTATCGAAAGCCTTCTATGACATTTAAATTGTGTTACGAATTTATATAAATATAGAATGTAAAAAACCGATACGGGCAGGGATTCGAACCCGCGACTACTGGGAAACCGTCCCGTCGCTCTACCAACTGAGCTACCGTATCGCTGTCCGTCTCGGTGAATTTAGCATTCTATATGTGATCGTCTTTATCGGGACGGTTTCCCAGTAGTCGCGGGTTCGAATCCCTGCCCGTATCGGTTTTTTACATTCTATATTTATATAAATTTAAATAAGCTTAACATGGCTATACATGTTTAAAGATATTTTCAAAAATTGTGTTACGAAGTATATAATAACACACCGCTTTTATATAAGCCACATCCAGGTAAAAATATATCGAATAATCGTCGTTAGAAAAGTCAAAGTTAGCGAATAGCCCTGCTGGACTTCATAAACGATATTTTATAATTTTAACAATTAATTGCCTATATAATATAATATGGCTCATCATATAAAGAAGGATTAGTAAACCAACAATTATTAAAAAATGGAAATTATACATTTAGAAAATAGGCACGGTTGAGACATTGTTAGTATATTACAAAATTTGATTGTTTGTTTGTTTGATTTGAAAAGGTTCTGAAACTACTGGACCGACTTAATAAAATATTTTACCTTAAAAATCCTACATTATCTGTCTGATGGAAATAGGTTATATTTAATACGAGAAAAAATAAGAATACGAGTGAAAATTTCGACAATGTAATAAATTATAAGTGTTTTAGGTAACATGATTGAAGACTTTTTTATATGGGTAGATAGTTAGGTAGGTTTCATATATACGAATATTAATAAATATAAACATATTTAAAATGATTTACAACCACTAATAACACTATGATGAAGGGATTTATATTATCACTAGCTGTTGCCCGTGATTCTTTATGACTACGATCATAAGCCATATAAATATATTTTTACAGTCTATGTGGACGCAGTCACGGGCAACAGCTATCCCTAATAAAGTACTTTACCTCAGCAAGTAAGTGTAAAAACCTTTTGGCCTTCATAACAAAGATTTTTCTCCTATATAGCCCGGGTGAAGCCGCTAGGAACAGCTAATTATTGCATAAGATCCTTTCAGCAATAAAACGTCAATATATCGAAGACGACTGTTTCTATTTCGACCAATCGTAGCTAAGAACTATCTCGACGAACATAATTTTCGATTAAAAAAAATCTAATTTAAATACGTCCATGCGTTTGGCCGCTAGATTGCCACAGACAGACACACAGCACACAGGTACACAGATACACAGATCGACAGGTCAAACTTATAACACCCCTCTTTTTAGTCGGGGTTTAAAAAGAAACGTTCGTGGTTTCACTTTGCAAACAAACAAACAAACTTGCCTGTTTAGTAAATAAAACTTACTTGCTTGACAAAATACATTTAATATGCTCCATTAACATACTAAGTGATTAAACATAATTTATATCTAATTGCAATTTTCAGATATTAATCAACGTATACGCCTGAGGCTCTTATAGGCTAATGGAAAATAGCCATTTTAATAAAAAATATTGATCATTTTATATTTAAAAATATATTAAAATTGACGGTTTTACAATTATAGTAATTATAATATTTAATTGGCATAAATGTAGTATCTATATTGAATTTTTTGTAAAAGTCCAGGGAAGGTTTACAAGGCAAATAATATATAAAGGAATAGCTGTTCGTTAGTTACGCTATAATTCGAGAACTGCTCGAAGACCGATTTGGCAATTTTATGTTTTGAATTATTTGTAGAAGTCCAGAAAAGGTTTAAAAGGTAAATATGATAAAACTGCTAGGTATCTAATAAAACTTTTTTTCTTTATCATGGTTTGATTGATTACAATCTAGAATTACGAGGAGGACCTAGGTCGTCGCAGTCAATCAAATGTGCAAAGAGCTACCTCACCTACTAACCACACTGATGAGCTAGCAGAGACAGATCAAGACGAAAGTCGTATTGCTATGTTAGAATTTTAGTGAGTGATAATGACGTAGCTAAGCTTTGAATGCAACGAGCACGATCTTAAATATAACAACAGCAAACACGATAAAATCAAATTGAGCGATCCCGCAGACGCAGCGCTCCTATGATCTTGGAACGAGCTGCATTTCACTACGATCTAGCAATTATTGTGCCGACAAAGCGGTAACAATTGGGGAAATGAAAATAATTTGTAAATATTGTAAGGTGTTCGAATATACCTACTGGTGAATCTACTGTATTATGTTGTGCAGCCAAAGTGAAATAGCCACAGTTGGTAGCCACCACATCCATTACGCTCATTAGTTTTTGAAGAATAAAAAGGTTCTTAACAATTCTAGACCAACATTCAAAAATATAACCGCTGTTTCCAGATGACATCGTTGGACGCAACACACATTGTAAAAGACAATTAAATGTCCACTTTCAACATAATATTATACCAAAATAGTTTTTTTTATAATATTGAGGTTTATATTCAAATATCTATAATTTTTTTAACAAACCTTTAAAAATTACAGTTTCAATATTGGTACAATTCAGAATTTCCTTATAGGACAGTTGGTTTCCTTCAAATCAGTTGACACCTTTATAACAAAGGATAACGTACTCCATTATCCCACGGAGTTTATAAATTTACTAAAATTGCCTGGACTACCACCCTACATTTATGGCAGTAAAAAATATCATTTGCAGTTAAAAAGACAAGTTGTCATCATACTGGGTAACATTAATCAACCTCGACTGTACAATGGAACAGAACTGGCTGTGAAAAAGTTAATAAATAACGTCATTGAGGTAACAATAATAAATGGAAAATACAAAGCAGAGTATGTCTTGATTCTACGTATACCGATGACTCCAACGGATTTAATATTCGATTTTGAACCTCACAATTTACCGTTGCGTCTGGCCTTTGCGTTGACCATGAATAAATCACAAGGCTGGCTTGCTTGCGGAATCAACTTGGATATTCCCTGTATCGCGCACGGACATTTACACGCCGCGTGTTCGGGGATCGGAAAACCGTCATCTTTGTTTATTTACGCACCACAAAACAAAAAGTATAGTTTATCAGAAAGCTTTACATTGATTAACAAACTGTATTGTAAATGTAAATAGCGAATTGAAACCTTTTAAATACCTAGTATCTAGGCACATTTTATACAAAAGTTTGGATTTATTTTTATTTATCGATTTAGGCAGTAAAAGTCTGCCGGGTCATCTAGTAGAACAATAAATATTGCCCAGTAGAATTTGAAATAACGTTTGTCAATAAGGTATTTTAAAGTTTTGTATTATTTATTCTGTGTTAAATACTATGTGAAATATTTTTAAGACGTAAAAGATATGTGTATGCTTTGGAATACGCAAAACTAAAGGAAAAAATATATAAATAAATAATAATAATAATCAAAACTGTGTGAGTTTTACAAAGCAAATATATGGCTATCGCTTGTATAATATATCATATTGTAAGCTTTTGATTTGAGAACATAAAAAAGACATAATAATATATATTAATAATTATAAATATCCATTATAGCTACATTATATATTGTAAGTCCCTACAAAATATATAATATTTTTGTTTTGAGGACATTTATTTTAATAGAGGGGTCCAGAAATAGTAACACCGTGGTTCGTTCAGGATATTACGCCATTTGCCAATGCTGGTTTATTTTTATAGTAACATACTGGATATGAATATAGACTGCCAAACAAACATGCACACTACGATGTTGAATAAATTAGTACCAAATTTTTGAAATTGGAATTTTGTAAACGCAAAATTATGGCTTTAGCTTTGTAGTAAGTAACTCAGGTATTTTATCCTGTTCACTTTTTTTATGCCTTAAAGTAAAGTCATAAATAAAATATGAAATATACGTAGTTGTAATATATAATAAAGATTTTCTTCAAAAATATGTACTTGATTTTATTATATATTTTTATATGGTATAGGATTTAAATATAATATAAAACTTTTACCTACAAAAGGCTACACTTTATTGGAGGAAACTGTATTTTATCAAATTAGACCCTCAGAGAATAAAATTCATGAATACATTTTTTCTTTGTAAACAAATCGAGCAGACCTTATTAAATTAAAGACAAAGGCAATTACTTTGAGAAGTTGATCTTTCTCCTATAGATTGTTTACAACATTCTAAACAGTAAATTACGAAATAAAATTAAGATTATTGTTTTTGTAATAAAAGCTATTTATAAATGCTAGTTAATAATAACATATATAAAAAGCAACATAATACTTTAACTATGAAAATAAAATAACTGTAGAATAATTTTGTTGCTTAACTTTTCAACGTACGCAAACTTTCTGACTGCTGCCAAGTGCATCTTCAATGAAAGTTTATCTTCAAGCTAAAAAGACTGGGAACATAACTGTATAGAACTATAAAGTAGATTCCCCCGGTGACGCTGTAATAGCCAACAGGGCTAACAGCATAGACAGACAAAAAAAAAAATAAATAAAAAAATAAAGTAAATACTGCAGTGTATCAGATACATGCCAAAATCTTATTGTAGTCGTCAGATATTTTGCACGAAGAATTTAAATTAGAGAAACAACTTTGTGCCAAAATTGTTAAAGATTAGTGATACCTTGTGATGCTTGAAATTCAAGAAATAAAGATGATTGAAGTGGTCATGTTTGGTCATTTAGAAATAACTTTTGAAAACGGAAAGTCAAACTTATCTCAAATATTTAATAAGACAGTAAAAATCGAGTGTCTGTACATTAAATATTTTTCCAAAAAACTGATTAAACACGAGTAACAGATATCAAAAAAACAATTTTTGGAATTTCTGTCTTTCTCTCTGTCTGTCTGGTACGTTACGAAGTCAAAATTACTGAACGGATTTGAACGTGGTTTTCACAGGTGGATTATATATATTCTGTAACGTTGTCAAAACGTTGTTTCGTCAAAATCGGTTAAGGGAAAAAGAAGTTAATATCAATTGAAAAATTTACTTCAAGTACTGTTTCAACACTTTTAAACAGAATTGAATGCTGTTTACATAAACGTATTTAATTTAGAAAAAGCTAGAATTTCTACTTTGTTTTATGAGCATATGCCCATTTTAAATTTATTTACATATAATCTCAATAGATTGCGCTGACTTTTTTAGAACTCTTTGAGTATGTTCTCGCATATGGTATAGCAGTTTGAAATTCTACAAAGAAATTCTTTAATTGATTATTGCTCAAAAACATAATATTTGGTTAAATGATTTCGTATTCATATGCTTTATTACGTATACCTGAATAATGTCCTGGCTGTGTGTGTGTTTGATGTATATGTATGTTATTATTTTCTGTTTAATATCATAGCAATGTAATACCTATATGTATAAAATTGCCCCGGGAATAGAATACTATAGAATTAACTATAAGCCCATTATAGGTCTGGATAATTGTAGTTTCCACAGATTACGCAAAAAGTGACCTGCACGAGGGCTGAGCCACGGGATATAGGTAGTTTAAAATAAATTTACAATTAGGTACATCATATACAAGTTTATATTATTAATTATGGTTTAAAAAAAATATTGAGTGAAGCCTCAAGATGGTGTCCCAAATGTCGAGGTTTTGAATTCCTCCGTCCATATCTATTGATTTTTTATTTAATTTTATTGTCTAAAAATAAATTAGGTACTATAGGCCAACTTAATACAACACGGATTTTTTTCTAGTTAACCCAGAAAAAAACTAAAATATCCCTTATATTATTGCATTATTCTATTCTCAGATGTTTTAGCTTAGTATTTCTTAAAAGTGAGTAAGATTTTTTCATTTATTCATTTATCAATTATATTTTACTTTATATATATATATATATATATATATATATATATATATATATGTATCATTATTGTTTCATTTCATTAAATATAGCAAAATATTGTGTTTATTTTGAAAACATTTTAATAAATTATGTCAACAAAGCCATACGCTAAAGTAAAGGAACGTATTCATTCCGCATCCTGATTTCTAACAACTGTTGACATGATAACGACCGAGGTCTGATCTCTGTTAATTATTTCCTAGGGTTTTGGTAAATATCACTGGATAAGTAAAGTTTGATTCCTATAAAATTATGAAAAGAATTATAATTATCAAACCTGTGAAACTATTAGAGTTCTCTTTTAATCTATCTCTTGCTTCATACGCATATTTAGAAATGAATTAATGATTAGAGTATTCTGAGCTCATCCAGATGTTTCTTGCACTGTGGTGAAGTTTTTTTACCCGATATTTAGATTTATTTTTCCAAGTACCACAATTAGTTACAAAAAATACAATTATAACAAAGACGTATGCATAGGATAAGCTTATCTTAGAAGAGATTCCTTAAAAATACGAATAATTCCAATGAAAACAAATACATACGAGTAAGTGCATAATAATAATAATACACATAACTTATGTTTGTGACAATAATAAGTCAGTCTTTGTTTAAATATCATGACAAAAGGACTAGATGTAACATGTCTAGGCAAGGGAATTTTATAACCTCGCTGCTTGTAAAAAAAAAGATTTTTAATAAAAGTAAAATTATTTAGAAGAAATGTCAAAAGTTTTCGCTAAGACGCAGGAATATTTGTGTATTTGTGTAAGTACTGTATAGTAAAATATTATAAAATATTATTTAAAACGATTTCAGATTAAAGATCCATATAAATCTTATATTATAGATCTAGTAAAATCTTCTTCAAAAAAGTATTATTGAGTGACGTTTGGTTATTGCATAACATCTATAAGAAAGAACCCCTAAATATATCTAGAAAAAAGAATGTTGTAATGAATCATGAAAATAATAAAAAACATAACATAATCATGAAAAATATCCATATGCTAATTAAGTGGTGGTAATGATAAAAAATTTCAATGAACAGTTATCTAACTTATAAGAGAACTTGGTATCAATAAAATTTTCTCAATAAATTTTGTTTCAAAGAATTTCCTTGGAAAAATATCACCTTTGAAAGTTGAAGTTATTCTCGCTGGAATAGAAGGCAAAAGCGAACTTTTGATCGTTGAACATTAAAATAACTTCTTTGCCTTAGAAAAATACTTACGCATATTTTTTATTGCTGTTGCTTTTTATTATAAAAAATAAATTAAACCTTAAGAAGGTCAATGCTTTATATAAAAAAATGTTTAAGTATATAAATACTTAAAATATTTTATACGGTATATCAAATCCTCAAAATAATCCATAGGGACTAATAGCAACACGAATAACTATTCACTGTTTTAATAAATATCTTTAAATTTATATACATTGACAAATTCTTATTAGAAAGTGTTCCATTTTAGGCAAAGATAATATTTATAAAATTTAAATATAAATAATACGAGAAACTAATTATTATACTCAGTAACGAACTCGCACTATTTTCCTATAACGCCGATCAAAAACTTCCAATTTTGTATACATATTTATTATTACATTACATTATTAATCTATTTACTTTTCAACAGTAGTATGTAGGTACTATAAATAATATCAATGAGATGAGAGATCAAAACATTAAAAGGTCTACTGTAACTAAAAATATATATTCTGAGTTTTTTTTTAGAATATGACAAAAATAAAGTTCCTAAATTAACCGTAAAGACTTTTTATACATAATATGTATATATACTTATTATTAAAATATTTATAAAAATAAAACGTCATGTATTCTTTTTTACATTTTAAACATCTAAGAAAAAAATACACACGATACTTCATACCTACTTCGTTCTCTAAAAAAATTTATATTTTCAGCGTTGACAAGATTTAGGTACCGCCAAATTTATTGATGTCGGTTTCTTTAAAAGAAGTTTTCTAAGTCAAAATGTGTTTATCGTTGTTCATATCACAATTATAACTTTTGATTTAAGAACATAAATAATACTTAATAAATTATGATAAATATTAATTCAAGTTACATTCAACTGTTAAATCTTATAATACATGAGATAATATGTGTTAGGAGCGTACACGTAGGTACTTTAGTAGAAGCATCCAAAATTCGTAGCCCCGAGGTTTGTACAGGATATTATGTCATTAGCCCCTGCTAATTTACTATGTTATAAATATAGTCTGCTAGTTAAACATGCATACTATGATGTAGAATAAATGTTTACCAAATATTGGAAATTGCTGTTTTGCTGACGTAAAGTTGTGACTAGTTACTATGTGGTAAATAGTTGAGGTTTAATACATTGTTATCTTCGTTTAAGTCAGTATTTGAATACTGTGACCTAAATAAAAATCTTATTATAATAGATTCGATTTCAGAGCCTTATGCACAAGAATTGATAAAGGAATAACTAGATACAAGGTAAAAGAAATATTTTTGAGTCAACGCTACATAAAAATGCGATATACTTACACGATATCGCAAATATATCTAAAACTGTTACATAATATTAACATTTTATTTGGTTTGAAGTAACGTAATATTTATTTGAATGACCTGAAGTAAGAACCAAGTAAGTCTGTATATTATGATTTAGAAAGAATAAATTTGTAGTACATATTGACTCATGATAATCAATTTTTATAAAAGGTAACCGAAATCTGGGCAGAACTCCCATCACATTAGGTTTTCAGACGTAAAACAGAAATAGTCCGTCCTTCTAAATGACGGGATTTTTACATAAAGACCGACGAAATAAAAACATTCAACAAATGAGTCAGCGCTTTAGCCAGCTAAACCCGGTTTCCAGAAACCGGGTCAAACCAAATGACTCTTTCGATCTTTCCCTTGCTTTCCTGTCGTCCTTTTATTAAGACCAGGATGTGATTTATAAAAAGTTTATTTTATATGCAAATTTTAAGGCATTTTTGACAAAATCTGTTGTATTTTGAAAGCGTGTATTATTTTAAAGTAATCATTTATCAATTTTAATAACTTATAATATAAACAGGCTAATAAATGTATATTCTTTTTGCCATTTTTACATCTTACTTCAAATATAAGTTTTAACTAGACTAATTCTAAGAAATTAATCGGGAAAATTTAATTATAAAGAAATATTGTTTTTTTGAAAAAAACCGTAAATGAAAATAAACAGCTACTTAAGGCGTGTTACTTTGAACAAACTTTACCATTTACAAAATGTATTATACAAACTTAAATGTGAAAATCGTAATTATCTTGTATAGTTTTGTAACCTACACAAACTCTCTTACAACACTGTCAAGTGCATTATCTTTTACAGACATTTTATCTTTAAACTAAATACTGGCCACGTAACCGTAGATAAGTCTACAAAGTAAAAACTGCGGTGTATCGCATACTCGCCAAATTCTCATTGTGGTTGTCAGGTATTCTGCACTCGAGTCTTTCATGACGCCTGGAGAATTTAAATCAGAGAAACAATTCCGTGCCACGATTGTATAATATTACTATATACCTGTTTGCCTTTTGTTGTGAAAAACTCTGGTTAAAGATAAAATAAATATTTCCTTGAAAAAAGAATAAGAAATAAAATACTTAAAAATAGTTTGAAATTATCTACAAAATAATAATTTATATATTTTTGTAAGTATATTTATAAAATTCTAACGAAAAATTCTTAAACATTGCAAAAAAAAAATAAAATCATCAAAGTCAAAGATATTTATTTTAAATATATACATTTTGAAACGGCAGAGTTTAGTCACAGGGTTCGACGTTTATTTTTCATAACGTAAAGAACACGAACCTGCAACCTTTTCAAATCTATGTTTTGTATTCCCAATGGAGGCTGTTTGTCGCTTGTGTTTTTGAGATATGTAGGATTGTATAAAATATTTTGCATAATACTAAAATATGTGTCTCATTTCAACAGTATATTTAAAGCGATACTTTCTTCGTGGGACTATTTTTCTTTATTTAAGAATTATTTGGAAATAATTTTTGCGTTTACTACTTTTTCATACGTGGCGATTGCAGCTCAATTTATGTACAAAATATACTTTTAGATATTAAATGTAGTCAATTTAATTATCTGTTTCTGAGTATTGATTATTTAACTGTAATTTCTGAAGAAGATAAAAGGACAATACTTTTTCTTTATTTATACCTTTTAATATATATGTGTCTCTGTTTCAGGAAGTAAACTCGTAGAGGATATTGCACCGGTATGAGACAGCTTGACGATTGTGCAAGCTTTGAGAATAAACCTACAAACGTTAAATACAAGCAATTTGAGGGATGATTAAAAAGCTAACTGAAAAGTTCGATTAGATAAGAGGACATTTTTATTAATAGGTTTATAATTAAACTGTTTTAACGTTTTTTGATCAATCCGTTTTTTTTTTCAAAATAAACCCACCCATAAAACCACCTAACCAACCTACAGTACTCTTTTAAAATAAGTTAATTTGATTATAGCGTTTTGAT
The DNA here is from genome assembly GCA_959347355.1 of Napeogenes inachia. Taxonomy (NCBI): domain Eukaryota; kingdom Metazoa; phylum Arthropoda; class Insecta; order Lepidoptera; family Nymphalidae; genus Napeogenes; species Napeogenes inachia. Next base: position 5,362,762 of record OY365792.1, read on the forward strand.
ATTCTAATCCAGGCTGAAGCTAGCGAAGTTATAAAACAAAGCACATTCTTTATCTAAATTCTACTTAAGGAAATGAAAAAGTACAAAGGATTCATAAATCCTCTTGACTGCTTTATATAAATGTTAAATAATTTAACGTTGTCTGGAATCTTTGTGTAATTTTAAAAGAACATATTTAGTTTTATGACATTGAATAAATTAAAAAAAAATAAGTTTATCCAAATTTTGTGTTTCTCTTTAAAGATAGTGTACATAACAAATATTATGATATTCTTTTAATTTTGTATTCTAATGTATTCGACGGACTGTATTTCCATATACAGACTCAGTAAGTAGTCGCTAGCCATGTACCTCGTGTCGGGTCAATTAGCCGTACCCATGTTAAATATTACATTTCGTCTGGCTTCATTAAAATTATAAAATTAAAAGAAAATTTACCTAATACCTATTCTGACTTTTCTTCTCGAACATTCGGTTATTAAGCTCAGACTATTCAGGATTAATTGCACTTGTGTGCTAACCGGCACTAAAAACGTGAGATAAAATATTTTTATGTATATTCTGTGTAGTGATGATGACCGTCTGGCAAAACCACTATCCTTATCACTACACAGAATATACATAACGGCGGTCCAACACTGTGCGTTTCCTAGAAGCTTCTCACCCGCACAGCCAATCTGAGCTGTGGAACAAATCGTCGCCTGAGGTATTTCCAGACCTATAAATAAAATAAAAAGAGAAAAAATGAAATAAAAAAAAACCGATATATCGTCCAGTAAAATGTTAATATTATATTACATAATGTTTTTACAACTCACGTAATCCTCAATATACTAGCAAAATGTAATTATCATCCACCAACACTGAGACATTAAACTCAGACCGTACTGGGTTAATTGGACTCGTTGCTAGCCCTCACTTCTAATATACCACTAATTATTATTTATTATATTAATATATTCTGTAAGTGTTTTCCACTAATCATTATTTATTATTTTAATATATTCTGTATGTGTTTTCGTATTTTTTTTTTTATTAATTTCTACTTTTATCCACGGACACGTCGCCTGTGCACTTTTCGCATTTGGTTTGTATTTGCATATTAGTTGTTGAAATTTTGAGATAACATACTCAAAAAGGAGTCTATTACTACAGGTACCTTAAAAACTATATTAGTAAGGTAAGTCCTTTGCACAGCAATTACACATACTTATATAAATATAAATATTAAAAAAAAACAAAAATTTAAAAAATATATGTATATATATATATATATATACATATTTTTTTTATTTTTTTTTATTATTTTTTTTTTTATTGTACAATGTTATAATGTGAAGTATAGTATAAGTATTTGATGTATAAAAAAAATATTATTAAAGTTAGTATGCATACATTTCTTTCATTATCTCATTAATGCCTTCCTACGAACCACTATTGTGGAGACCTACTGTTATTTTTATTTTTTTCACTCATCACGAGCAAGGTTTCCACGATAGCGAAGTTTCTGTCTTTTATAGCCATCTTGGTATTATAATCTATGATGTTATATTTTGTCGCCTTCATCGTTCTCCTGATGAATCTGCCCGTCGCGTCGTCCTCGCTGTCGGTAAAAAACACACAGCTCTCGGTATGACGCGACACTGCTACAACCGCGTGGGGAACGCTGTCGTGCAGTTGCATCTTACTCCTGGTGTTGATTATAAAAACGGAACCGAAAGTGAGTCCTTGTGCTTCGTGTATATATATATATATATATATATATATATATATATGTGTTTTCGTATTATTATATTTCTGAGTACATAAGATGATACAGTGTGATATAATAAAACTTACGAATTTATCCTTTAAAACTAAAAATAATAATTTTTCGAATTAATTGTTTTAGTTAAGTCTCTGAATAGCTTTCAAGTTCAAATAAAATATCATCTAATATTGGAAATATTTTCTTTTAATATACATATATTCTAAGGATTCATGTAGAAATTTAATTAAAAAAATAATAAGAATTCAAAGTATATGTCAAATTCACGTATTTCACGCTATTTAATACTACGAAAGCCAGATTACGATGTTATAACTAATTTAGTAATCTACCACAGTAATAATACGCAGGATAAGCTACTCAAAGATCAAATCGACAATCACTATTCACACCTGCAGAGCTTCCGCTCTCAAACGACTATGACACGATAATTAATAAACCTAACACTTGCTTACTAATTTATAGGAGTTGATGCCTACTAATTATTTAGAAATACCCTCGACTCTAACACGGCCTCTCCTGACAGGAGGTCGTCCTCGACCTCTATCTTTTAATCCTGAAGTTTTATTTTTAAAACTACCAATGAAGCCAAAAATGTTCCAAAAATGTTGTCTCCAAATGAGACCTAAGGCTACGTAGTAAATTCTTCTGGACTCCTGTGTACTGGGTGTGCTGGGTCGTAACCCATCACCGACACGAAGGATTACGAGACTCAGCAGCGCCAGCTCCGACCAGCAGCGCCAGCCCCGACCAGCAGCGCCAGCCCCGACCAGCAGCGCCAGCCCCGACCAGCAGCGCCAGCCCCGACCAGCAGCGCCAGCCCCGACCAGCAGCGCCAGCTCCGACCAGCAGCGCCAGCTCCGCGATCAGCAGCGCCAGCTCTGACCAGCAGCGCCAGCTCCGCGATCAGCAGCGCCAGCTCCGACCAGCAGCAACTTCAACAGCCAGCAGCAACCTCAACAGCAAGAAAAAGAACTTCTCAGTTTCCTTTTTTTTTTATAAATCTTCCAGTTGACCCAGACCCAGGTTGAGGAGAGGTGCTTGTAGGATGGTCATTACTGGTAAGGGATAGTCTTCAACTGCCCCGTTTATCATCATTATCGTCCGGTTCTACTCGCCCATCCTGATTATCACAAAAACAACTGACAACTCTCTAAACAATAGGCATAAAGTAAATTTGAGATATCAATTTAAGTTTTTAATAAAAATTTAAGAGTTATCGTTGCTCTCGGCGCAAGCGTGCACTCAAGCGTCCTCAAGCGACGATTTCAAAATTGTAACAAAGGGATAAGTCTTTAGTGTTTAAAGAGATGCAATGTAACCATTTGTACATGTTGTTCGATTGGTAAGATTCCGGACTCTTACCACTCGATAAGATTGTGATATTAAATAAAACTATATGTAGCATAGCACTCATTACCGTAGTGTACCCATAGTAGTACCCATTCCCACGATGCATTTAGCTAGCAGCTCCGTAAGCCAGCAGCACCGTCAGCCATCAGTCCCGTCAGCCAGTATCGTAGGGCGACGAACGCCATAGTATTGCGACGAACGCTAAGGTACGGCGACGAACGCCAAGCATATTTGCCTGAGTGTCAAAGCACACGATACCTCTCCAATTTAGGCGACACACGCCAAGGTACGGCGACGAACGCCAAGCACATTTGCCTGAGTGTCAAAGCACACGATACCTCTCCACTTTAGGCGACACACGCCAAGGTACGGCGACGAACGCCAAGCACATTTGCCTGAGTGTCTAAGCACACGATACCTTTCCACAACAGTCGATTATCGGTAGGGTACAGCGACGAACGCCAGGCTCTGAACCTGTGTGTGTGTGACACATATACCAAAAACAAGGATTAAGTATGTACACGATACCTTTCCACAACAGTCGATTATCAGTAGGGTACAGCGACGAACGCCAGGCTCTGAACCTGTGTGTGTGTGACACATATACCAAAAACAAGGATTAAGTTTGTGTGAGCATAACACACAAGCTTTTCTCATTCACATTTCACAACTTTTCCCTCTCTCGATTCATACACTAGTCATCCATTCTCATGAGACGTCTCAACACTCATCATCTCTGCAAAACACAAAATTATACTAACAGTAAGTAGTCAGTCAATTATACAGTCATTCAGTAAATACGTGCAGTGACCGCAATATGCACAATGGACAGTGACCGCAGTATGTCCCAAACGCAGTAACCAGCCAGTAGTGGTTGCGCTAGCAGCCGTCTCCAACAGCCGTCTCCAACAGCCGTCTCCAACAGCCGTCTCCAACAGCCGTCTCCAACAGCCGTCTCCAACAGCCGTCTCCAACAGCCGTTCTAGAATTTATTTTATTTTTAACAGTTAGAATATTAAAAGGAAAGTTGTTTTATCTGTTGTTGTGGTTGTAGTTGTTTACGCTTATCACGTTGTAAGTCAACTGCAATTTCATGAGCGACTCACTACTACTTCATTTAATACCAAAATGGTTTAAACAAATTAATAAATAAAAGGGTAGTTTGTTGTAACTACCAAAAGTTACACAAAATGTACGTGTAAATAAACATTCTATTCATTATCCAGCATAAAAAGTTTGGTATATACTCACCAAAACCGTTGTCTTACCACAAGATTTGAACACGTCTTACTTACGCGCAAACCAAGAAATTAATTTCAATGTGTACGACCAAGTTAATAGCAACGAGCCAACGACACTACCACGAGCGTACTGTGTATCATTACCACACAATTCTTTACTACTCATTACGTTTAATTAAAACCACAAGAAAAATAAGAAATAAAAAATAAAAAACAAAAGTAGGTCAAACAAGTAATCGTTACGAATAATTAGTAAAAATATCAAAAATAAACGAAATGAAGGTAGAAGCACATAAAAATCAACAAAAGAATAAGTAAATCATACGGAGAAATAAGTAATCATTAGAAATACTCAGTAACAAAATAAAATAATGAAATGACGGTAGGAGATAGAAACGTTTTTAAATTTCAGTCTATTTATGAGTTTATGACTCTTTGTATTAAGTAGGCCAACTAGTCCTTTATCCCACTTCTGATCTAAGGATTCATGTAGAAATTTAATTAAAAAAATAATAAGAATTCAAAGTATATGTCAAATTCACGTATTTCACGCTATTTAATACTACGAAAGCCAGATTACGATGTTATAACTAATTTAGTAATCTACCACAGTAATAATACGCAGGATAAGCTACTCAAAGATCAAATCGACAATCACTATTCACACCTGCAGAGCTTCCGCTCTCAAACGACTATGACACGATAATTAATAAACCTAACACTTGCTTACTAATTTATAGGAGTTGATGCCTACTAATTATTTAGAAATACCCTCGACTCTAACAATATATATATATATATATATATATATATATATATATATATATATATATATATATATATATATATATATATTATAAATATACGAAGTACTGACTAACATATATGAAGTACTATCAAATACAACTAATAAAGCTGTAATTTTAACTAATATATATGTCGTAGATTACGATAATTTAACGATAATTAGTAACTCAATTGATATCATTGTAACAGTGGGGTGTGAACATCGTGACGTAACGAGTCACGTGACCGGAATCGTTTGGAGGGGCACCGGAGACATTTTAAATATTGGGGAGCTTTGAGTCGAGGAGGAATTGATTAGTGAGAGCCTTATAGTTCGGACCCCAAACGGAATCGGTAGTTCACGCAACTCTGATAATTGTATACCTACTAAGTAATTTGTGAGAATTGATTACCTACATTTAATACAAGAATTGTCATATTGTGTGTGTGGTTTAATTGCCTGAGACCTACGCCTCGGATCCTGTACCAGAATATTCCATCAAGAACGAGCAAGTCAATAATATGCATCTATCTCCGACATATATTATTCATATATTTTCCCGTTACCCTAACTTTGAAACGCAAATGTATAGGCGGTAAAAACTTAATTCTACTTGTATATCTAATGTACATTAATTAAAATAAACAGTATTTTGTTTTCGTTATACTTTAAAGGTCTTTATATCGTTATAATATATATAGTTTATACTACTCGTTATTGCGCAAAAATAGTTAGTGTTGTAGTGCTTAAAACACGAAGTACATATTTAGTATTTATCAAAACTAATACCAGCACGTGACTGACTCAGCAGTTTTTTAATTAACAAATAAACATCTGAGTTAAACCACTTTTATATGGTTTATAGAATAACAATCAAAGAGCTCAAAAAAGGAGAATTCATCAAGGTCTCAACCTTTTAGTTATACGGTTTTTCTACATTGCAATAAATGCAAACTGCAAACACACGAGAACATAATATTAATATGAATCACAATAATACGTGATATGGCAATTTAATTTGCTGTTTTATTGTTTCTAATCATAGCATAAAGTTGGTCGCTAAATCACTCAAATAAAAAAACCCCGTTACAAACTGACTTCTAAAAAGGAAAAAAATAATAATATTATGTACTTATTGAGGACACTTATATGGGAGACTGTTGTATGTATAATGTCAATTTTGTCTATTTTAAGAAATTTTAAGAGTTAATGAACCTTAGAATTAGACTTAACGATTTGATGTTGTTGTTTTGTTATTTACGTTGGTAACTTACTTGCATTTTGATTTCTTCCTTTATAAAGCCTTCCTTTAAATATATTTTGGAGACGACTTTTTTTATTTCAGACTTCCGTTAAAAAACAATCGTAATAAAATCCGTCTTTTTGTTTGGCTGCTACGATGTCAGACAACGACACAAATACACACGTCAATCTGATAACAGCCCTCTTCTTGGGTTCCGGGGTTTAAAATACTTTGTTTTGTACATTTTATAAGATTCTAAAATATTCTTATAAAATATTGTTTCTGTGTTAAAATTTGATTACTTCTAATAAAAATATGAAAATCTATTAATACATAAAAGGCAAGCGGTTAATATTACACAGTTTTAATCTTTTATGTTTCGTATCTTCTGTTCTGTAGGTGAGATGAGACGGTAAAATATTTTTATACTAATAAAACTGTCTTTTTAAAAAAAATCATTTGTAACTTAATATAAACAATATTTAGTGTCAGTTAACAATTAATCTTCATTAGAACATATTGTCTATAAATAACAGGGTTATCTTTAAAAAATATTTTTAATTTACAATTGCTTAGGCACACAACCACAACCATTTGAGTTTATAGGGGCTGAATAAAAAAACTTTTCTTGAAATAAACCAGTAAATATTTTATATTTTAAATTTTTAGTTTTCTTACACATTCACAAACTGACTTAAAAAATGCACTAGGTAGCAAAACATTAAGCTGTTCCAGATCTAACATAACCCCTTAAGCTTACAGAAATAATGTGAATTTTTTGGCTCATAACACATTGAATCCCGAATTCAGGGTATTAGGGATCAATTCCACCTTATCAGTAAACTGCGAACAGCTAAATCAGGAAAATCATTCGATTTCATTTTGTCTTAAGGGTTGTAAGATATTAAAAAAACATTGTGTTAGCTTTTATACATGTAGTAGTTTGGTTTTGACTAAAAATAAAGATATAAATTGTTGATTTGACTAAAACAATTGAATCTCTGTATAGAAGTGTAATTGATAAAATAAATGTAATATTGAATACTGATTTGACTAAGATAAATACTGAATACTGATTTGAAGATATAAGAAGTATATAAATCGCAGCTCGGTTAAGAGAAGGCATTGTGAAATTGGGAGTACAAGTTGTGGGGTGGTACTATTGTGAAAAAAGTGTAACAATTATAATAAACCGCTGAGTGTGTGATCAAGAGACTAAGTTGTGTAACAGTGATAGTTGAGAGTTTAAATGGTAATCAGTTTAGTATATTTGTGAACAGTGTCATAAAGTGCTATAAAGAATAGAACGACCGTCGTTGGCGATTCTTTGCGGTAAGAGAGTTTTAATAATTGCCTTAAATAAATATTTTAAGATTTATTTAACGTAAAATAATTTTAAATCTATCTGATTCATCGCAAACTAAAAATTAAGTTCTTATCATACATATAGTAAAGAATTTCCAACAAGATGAATATTGTTTGAAAATATCTATAAACATGTATAGCCATGTTAAGCTTATTTAAATTTGTATAAATGTAGAATGAAAAATAAACCGATACGGGCAGAGATTCGAACCCGCAACTACTGGGAAACCGTCCCGTCGCTCTACCAACTGAGCAACTGTATCGCTTATATGCGATCGTCTTTATCGGGACGGTGGTGACATCTATAGGTTTCATTCGAAAAACCTAACCAATGTTTCTAACTTTGCAATATATATAAACATTGAAAAGATGCCACCACCGAAATTAATGTTTGAAAATATCTATAAACATGTATAGTCATGTTAAGCTTCTTTAAATTTATATAAATTATAATATATTATAATAATGTTTTTACTACTCTAATAGGAATCTTAAAAATCAAATTCTAAAGTTAACAATATTAGTAGGGCCCTTGACGAAAACAACCATTCAGTTTAGTAATTGATTTTCACATTTAAGGCTATTTGGCCAAAATTACGTTATTTTTGAAAGGATAATATTTATCCGTTTATAATAAAATACTACGATAAAATAAAAATATATTTTACTCTTGTTGGGTATGTCATAAGGCTGCCAATTTAACAATGATTTAATCAGATTGCGACCTAGCATTGGCTCAGTTTAGAATCAATTGGAATGTAATTTAATTATAAAATAAATTAGTTGCGACCTTATACATATAATTTTCGTAGACATTTAAACACAAGAATAATATCAAACAGTTTTTTTTTTATAATTTTGCTTTGTTTCCATCTATCTAGATATACATAATGTAACATTTTTATAGTTGTTATATTTCTATTTTCCCTCTTGAAAATTCTGTTTACGTTTGAAACAAAATAACCCTTTTACATCACGCCAACTGCAGGCGAGATAAAATCACCGTGATATTTCATGGCAAAGCGCCTTCGTTGGATGAAACGTATTTATCTACACGATTCATTGATATCTTTGTTGTATCAAATATAAATGTAAACTTAGTTGTAAATATATTTATAAGCTTCCTTCAACATAAATTATTTTAAAATATATATTGTGTCCAAGTTTAAAATTTATATTTTCGTTAAATTCTATTATATATTCTATTATATATTATTTTTAATGTAATAGTACTAAACGATAATACTAAATAAATCTGCGATATATTGTTACTTTTAAACAAAATATATTAAATTAAAATCTAGAATATAAATAATAGTAGATTAAATTGTTTTTATACTCGTATCTTTCTTTACATCCTGTCCAAATCCAAAATTCATTGGAGGCACCGTTAATTAGTTAAATAAATAACATTTGTTGAATATATAAGGTAATAATAGTATGGTGTATGAACAAAGAAACTTACTAATTGGAATTCTCTGAACGCGATATATAAGTCGTGCAAGAAATTTTTGGATACAAAGGAGTATTAGAGATATTAGAAAATAAAAATATTGTCAAAAATTATACAATAATTATAATTTTAATATTTTTATTATTATCTGGTTATTTACAAAATTTAATACTAAATTGCAGTATTGTAAATTGCAAATTGATAATATAAATAGATAATAAAAAAAAAACCAATTAACTTAAAGGCGCAAGATGTCAGAGTTTTGGAAGTTAAATTAAATATACTACTATTACAAAAACTAAATTATATAATATACGAAAACTATATTTATTTAAGTCGTCATTTGATTTACTAGTTTTGAACCGATTTAAAGTTTTTATTCTTGAGCTGAAATTAATAGCTCAGCAAATTCTCATTCAATTTTATTAGCATTGTCAAATATATTATACAAAAGTTAAAAAAAAAACGTATAAAAACAACTACTACGTTATTTATGTAAACGCATTAACAGTCTGAAATCTTGATGTAGGGTGAAGAAATATAAATCTTGTTACCAGGAAATTTATGAGCCTTTTGTATTTCTTTTTATTTCTTGAATATAATTTCGCGGTAGAAAATGAGCTCACTTTTGTGAATAACGTTCGTTTTGTTGACTTCGTGTGATTCGGTCTGACAATACAATAATATAATCAGCTTAACTTTATTTCGTGAAAATCTTTCATCCTCCAAGCTCAAGCTACATAATACATTAAAATTGTAAATAAATTATTTTTTTATTATATATTTTTTTATAATTTTGTTAAATTTTACATGTATTATGTAACTTTATATTTTTTATTATTTAAATATATTTTGTATTTTTATTATATATATTTAAAACTTGATAATATTGTTTCTGTATTAAAAATTTGATTACTTCGGAACCAAATTTTAAAATACATTACTATATAAAAGGCAAATGGTTAATATTACAAAAAGTTTTAATATTCATGTTTCGTACTTTGTCTTTTGGGGAAAATTGTGAATTTTAATGTTTTTAAAAATAATTAAACACAGCAAAAGGTAATTCATTTGTTTGAGGACTTAAAATACTAGTTTCTGATGAACTATAATACTTAGTACTAATTATTTTTGTATATAATAATAAAACAAAACATTTTAAGAAGGACGACATGTCATAAAATATATCTATTTAAAAACTCGTATTTTTAAAGCCAACCACATCCTGTTACTAATATATCTACATGTACTAATGTTAGATTCCAAAACAAACATACATTTAACACAGATAAATCAATTTGTGATAGATGCTGGCCGTACTCATTCGATTAGAATTCTTTTACTGGATGGCTAGCCAGTGTAATCCGCCGTGGAACATGTTTTCGTTGTCAACCCCATAAAATAAAAGAGTAAGCTAGAGATAAAATTACGGTTTTCTTGATTGCATCCACATTAAATTTAAAATGTATAAATGAAATATGGAAATTAGAAAGGCAATAAATAATCTAAAAAACTAAAGATAAATGTGTCACAATGAAACAAGTTTTAATGTAATTTCAAAACCTTGTCTCTCTTAATAAAACAAAACAAACGGAATATTGTGCATTTCACAAATTAACATTTAAAAAGCTCCAGCTTTTTAAATGTTATTTGGCATGAAAGTAAGTTTTATTCTCTAAACAGGCAAGGTCTTACAAACAATTTGTATTTTATATGTAAAACAATGTAGGTCTCTTATTTTGTGATGTACACATTTTTGGAATGTCTATTATCAATGTGCCACATTTCATACATTAAATAAATAAATGAATGTAACAACGTCCAAACAAAACTTACTCCTTGGTTTAATACGTATTCAAAGTCATTATTGAGTTATTTGCGACTTCCGGAAAGTAAACAGTACCTACTGATAGTTTGATCATGGATCAGTTATTAGTTGGAGCAAAACTCTCGTACGTTCTGTATTATGTTTCAACATTTGCTTAACTTTGTTGATAACTGTCTGAAACTTCTAAGCCAATTATGAGTTTTGCATTTCTTCAAGAGAAATGCTTGTTATAAGGTAATCTAATATATACACTTAATTATATACACTTAATTGGCCCTATTTTCTATATCTATTTTTTTTTTGAATTATGGTTTTTTTTATTCTTCCTTTTTTATATGATTAGTCATATTATATTAGGTAGATAAATAGAGGGTAAAACTAAAGTCCAGATTAGTTATTGAATTATTACAATCCAAATGAAACGTATTACTCTATCCATAATCCTGTAAATCATTTTTAATTTTCTCGTTCAGTTAAAAAGAATTTTGTTCCTCTTTTAGGTAAGATTAAGACTTTTAACTTTATCGAGTCTATTTTTTATTATTAACAACTACATTCATTTATTTTGCCACCCCGTGGCGTCGCACGGTTGAAAATAATAGAACAACGACATCATAATATCAATAATCGTTTTTACTAAAATCGTTACTGACCCACATTTTTTTTAGTAGGTTAGAAGATTTTTAGTGTAATGTATTATTTTTGCGTCAATTACATTTAGTATATATATTTTTTAATGTGAGAAATTGTAATATGTGTCAATGACTACTTAAGTTCTGTTCATAAACTTGTGCAATACTATACTGTACTGTACTGTACTGTACTATACTATAGAAACAATAATTTCTTTGTGTTTATATGTATGATGAGACATTTAAATAAAAAAAAACTAAATTTAATTTTTTTCCATACGAGAAAAAAATTTTCAAAAACTTTCCAGTTGTGTAATTGATTCACCGGATCGACTGGTAAAAATTGCATTACAAGCCCCCGTCACGTCCTGTTTTATTGTGGGCCGAGAGCTACTAGGGAGCGAATAATAAACGGGGTTGAAAAATGTTACGTGACTGCCAAAATGTAGATGTGTTTGAATAATTTCGGGAATTTACCGGTAATTCACCATTCCAAAATAAATTGCATTGTATCTTATTAGATTTCTAAGACACAACTGAGTCAGAAAAACTTAGTTGCAGTTATGGTTATACTTATGAAATGTAAACTCATACTTTTATCAAATTTCTTACAATTGCTTTCACATTTTTGAATTATTTAAAATAAGGTTTTATAAACTATAGATTTGACTTTAAAGCATTTACAAGTAACTAAAGAAAACTAACTGTTATTTATAATATTTTAAGCCTGAAGCCACGTAATGAAACATAAATATTGTCCAGGAAATTATCACTATTATAGCACATAATATTTTTACGACTCACGTAACCCTCAATATTCTAGCGAAATGTGATTATCATCCACCAACACTGAGACATTAAACGCAGACCCTTACTGGGTTAATTAGATTCGTTGCTAGACATTGCTTTTAACGGTGCGATAACATTAATTATTTTTAGTTATATACATTTAATCTGTAAGTGTATTCAAATTATTCTCTTGTGACCCTTAATTTGACACACAAATTTATAGACTGTATAAATTAATTATTTATTTAATTTGTATATCTAATGTTCATCTACATGATAATTGCGTAACTTTTATTCTCTGAATGTTGATGTAAAATGTATTCATTTTTTTCCTTTATCTTAAATGGACTTTACAACCAGTTACAGATTTATTGAATGTAAATATTAATATATCATTGTTTTTTTATATATCAATTTAAGTATCTTTTACAATATGTAGACGTATATATTATTCTTTTTGGCCTGTTTCGTCCCACAGCTGGACAAAGTTTACCCCCAATTTTTTCCAGACGTCCCTGTCCCTTGTGGCCTCCCACTATCCGCTGTCAAAGGAGGTTAGGTCGTTCAGCCAGCGTTTCTGTGGCCTGCTGAGACGTCGTACTCCTTCCACTGGGTGGTGATGTGGGCCCAGCGCTCGGGGTTTATCCGCGATAAGTATCCCACCCACTCCTAGGTGAGACGATTTTTTTTTTGAAAATGTGTTTTAGTATTAGTCTTTTTAAAAATGAAGCAAGAATAACATTTTTAGTATATTTAACGAAAATTTTTAATAGTAGTATTTTAACCCAGATAAGCCTACTGTCCTATATTTAGGACAGTAGAAATAAAAAAAAATATCAGAATACCCTCTTTATCTAAGATTATTTAGTCTTATGATTTGCAGTAAGAAACGTGTCAGCTTTATTAGAAAAAATAAAAAGACAGTTATTTTAACAGTTTTTACCTTATATTTTACCTTATAAGTGTGTAATAAAAGTGCGTTGCAGACATGGCAAATTACAGGTATGTATAAAAAGTTATATTTTACTCGTGAGTTGTTTTTTTCTGTGTTAATATCTAATTGATAACCTTAACTTTTGTACTAAATAAATATTTTAGCAAAATAATATAAATAAATTACGTATAACTAGTTACAAATACTAGCGTACTATATATAGGACAGTAGGATAATATACATGATTTTAGTACAATAATACAACTTTTTCTTTACAGACCGTTAGCTGCGCATGAAATTTTAGATGCTTTAGAAAATGTTTCTGATAATGAAGAAGATTATAGAGAACGACTGATATGTATTCTACCTCCTCCTGTTGATCCTGACTGTCTCACTGACGAAGATTCGGGTGAAGAAGATAATGTAACTTTGAATAATTTGCCACGAAACATTCTGCTTCAACCGGCTGAAGTAATGATTCAAGGGCAGATTATGGTGAGTGATACAGAAGAAGAACCTTCTGATTCTACAGGTCGAACTAAACGTAGGCGTACCTACGCATGGAGAAAACGGGACTTGGCAAAAAATCCCGTGAATTGGCCAGATGTTCAAGGCGCTTGCCAAGATAAGCGCCCAATTGAGTGGTTTGAAAACTTCTTAGATGAAGATGTTATTTCGTTGTTGGTGTCAGAGAGCAATAAATATGCTGTCAAAAAGAATTTGCCTGGAGACATAACCACTGAAGATATGAAATGTTTCATCGGCATATTGTTGGTTAGTGGTTATTTATGGCTCCCCCGTAGAAGAATGTATTGAGAAAACTCCCCTGATACAAAGAATGAATTGATCAGCTCGGCTATGACTAGGGATAGATTTGACTTTATTTTTCGTCACCTTCATGTCAATGATAATCTGGATTTGCAAGACAAATACACAAAAGTACGCCCCCTAGTTACACTTCTAAATAAAAAGTTCTTAGAGTTTTCTCCTCTTGAAGAGCATTACAGTGTAGATGAGGCCATGATCCCCTACTATGGTAGACATGGCTGTAAACAGCACATAAAAGGTAAACCTATTAGGTACGGGTTCAAAGCTTGAGTTGGTGCTACACGGTTAGGGTATGTTTTATGGATGGAACCATACCAAGGTGCTACAACTATGTGCAATCCAATATATAAAGAATTGGGGCTGGGTGCAAGCGTTGTTTTCACTTTTTGCGATGTGCTGATTTCACGTGGCTTCGACCTTCCTTACCACGTAGTTTTTGATAATTTTTTTACTGGGACGCCCTTGCTGGAAGAGATAACAAAGAAAGGCCTTCGTTGCACTGGGACAGTTCGAGAAAACAGGACATCTAGTTGTCCTCTGATTACATCGAAGTTACTGAAAAAAAAGGAACGTGGTGCTGTCGATTACAGAACGACACATGACAACACGTTCATTATTGCTAAATGGCATGACAATAATATATTCAGTATTGCTTCTAATGATGTAGGAATAAATCCTAAACAATCTGCCAAACGCTTCTCACAAAGTGAAAAGAGAAACATTGTCATTGAAGAACCACATATGGTGTCCATCTATAACAAATATATGGGAGGAGTGGATCGGTCTGATGAAAATATTTCACATTACCGAATTGGTATACGAGGTAAGAAATGGTACATGCCGTTGCTCACACACATGATTGATCTTGCCGAACATAATGCATGGCAGTTATATAAAATAAATCATGGAAAACTGGATCATCTTGGCTTTCGCAGAAGGGTAGCAATTGCTTTGATTGAATCAAACAGAAAAAATGCCAAAAGAGGGCCTAGCCGACCCTCCCATCATGAGCATGCTGATAGTCGTAAAGACCAAATCAATCATCTGGTTATTCCTCAATCGAAGCAAACACGCTGTCGTCAATGTCACAAAAAATGTTTGACACGTTGCAAGAAATGTGATGTTGGAGTGTGTGTCAAGTGTTTTGAAACATATCATTCATAAATAGTGTTAATCTAGTAAATTACATATAACAATGGGTAATATAATCAATAGTTATCTAATAAACTACACTTTTTGATTACATTCTGTTTTGTCATAAATGGTCCTTTATTTCCTCTTATTATCCTACTGTCCTACATATAGGACGGCTGTTTCCCTGAAAGCCTTACACTTAATTTTTTTTTCATAATTTTTTTTATGTTGCATAAGATCTAATAAACTAAATAATGTAACTTTTTTCAAAAATTTCAGAAAATTTTAGTTTCAGGCTTATCTGGGTTAAACAATATTCAAATGAATTCGTTATAATGACTGATATTAAATGTCTATTATGATTGACCCAACGCAGTCCTAACAGTAAGATTTGTTTAACCCAGATATTAATCCAGCTGTATAAAAAGAAAATTAATGACGGTCGTCCCATTAGTTACACCCCTTCTTGAGCAGACCCGTTGAGAAGAGCCACCATCAGTCACTAGTACTAGAGAACCGAAGCCATGAAATATAATTTAGTAAACAAGGACATGAGGGCAATAACAAGACGGTTGGAGATATTAAATAATATTACTTGTTGGAAGTGCAGATTGTGCTACAAAAGGTTGGAGAAGAACAAAGTTTATAATGCATGATAAATATTTTATAGTTACTGATATCTTTGAATTAAAAAAGAGGCAGTGGACTTTTTAAAATTTTAATTCCAAAAACAAAAATTTAAATAATTTAAATGAAAGTTATTTGTTACTTGATATTCGTAACTATTATACATAATATAATAAAATTATTTGTTGACTCTTTCTCTGTTTGGAAAACGAAATAACAGTATGTCGTTAGTAGTTACTACATAATTTGGTATTCATGCAATTTCATATCTATAATTAAACTACAATATGCGAGCCGGGAAATGTTGTCCTACCTTGAAAATTAAACCAAGTCTGAAATATTTTGGAATTGCCACTGCGCAATAGTCATCTGCTACACAAAACAATTGGTTTAATTCCAATGAAAAAAATTAAAGGATTTTTTAAGACAGATTTCGGAGTTTTTTTAAGTATGGGATAATGTAATATATAATTATTTAACTATGAAGCGTGTGTACTCCATAAACGCCACATTATTTTGATAAGATTGGTGTTTATGATTGTGGCATACTTTAAAGTTAGAATGTAATATAAAGAAATACATTAAAAAAATATATATTGTTATGTATTGTTAAGTATTCGTTAGATCACTTATTATGATAAGGGAGTTATTTACACCTTATTATATTAGTATTTACTTTTTTGCATCAATACACATCTCTAAGTATAGTTCTAATATACCTTTTTTAATAAAAAATATTTAATAAAATAAATTGTTAACAGTATCAAATATATATGTAGACTTAGATACCTATAATAGTGACTTCCTAAACTCGAAACAGATACACTGATAAACAGGAGAAAATACATTTGAAATGCAAAATCAAAAGGTACTAAAAAATTGATTTACATTTAGAATTATCGATTTAAATTATTGCAATATCTGCATAACGCAATACTCATTATAATGTTAAGATTTTATACATCGATTTTAAATCATATATTGTTATTTTTTTTTGACTCAGATGGCTCTCTGAGAAGAATAATTGTTGCCATTAATCGTTATTAAATAAATTATCGATATGTTTACAATGCAATATTATATAATATTTTTGTGGCCTTTTAGTTCCAAATAGATAAAAAAATCTTATTATAATTATAAAGATACCTACCTTTTGTAATAAATTATATTCCCTAACAAAAGCCTCAAGTGGAAATCGATTACAATACTGAATGGTTCCTTTCGTCGTAGATCTTACTAATATGGTCTACTCTAAGAATGAAGGGATTAAATGGAATATTTAATCCTACTGATTTTTCGTTAAATATAATATAAATAATATTATATATATTTCGTTATAAGCGACATTTTCTATTAAAGTATTATGAAATAGAAAACATGATATTAAAATACGGAAAATAATCTTTACTTGGCTAAACTAGCTAGTTGTAACTAGTACCGGCTATAAAAAGAAAGAAAGTAATTTTTGAGATATTAAATTATAGATCATTAAGAAGTAAGGTTTTTGAAAAATACACTTTTTGAAGCTGCGTTGTAAAATAGTATGACTACTAGTCCTACTTAAACTCTGATTGGATTTAAAAAAACGTCTATGAAACAAGACATTGTATCATCGACCTGTTTTAGATGTACTGTTTTTAAGAAACACGGGAAGGTAAGCAAAAACTATAGATGTATTTTTTTTTCCTTTTGTTTGTTTTTTCCTTAGGTGAAAAAAAAAAACAATACCAAATTTCACCATTTACAAAAACTTGACTGCTATATTCAATTTATCCATGTTATAATTAGACATTGACAGTTCCAATTTGGAACTGTCTTTCCACAATAAGGTATCGGATAAGCATTTACAGCCTTACATGGTTTGGTACTGTGGTTTTTTGACGTGACAACGTCTTAAATTAGGTTATACTGGGAGTCACTTATGAAAAAGTGTAACGCCCGGTAACGTAACGGTGAGTCACACACACATAGAATGCCTTGCGTCTCTCTCCCACTCAAACATGATCGGTCCGCCGAGCAATGTTTTGATTTTCAAATTGATTCTTTAAAATTACAAATATTAAGAAAAAGTGGCAGATATAAGAAAACTTGATTTAAAATGTGTTGAGCAAGAATTTTAACATCTAATTTAAGTAAATGTTTTAATTTTCAACTTCATTATTTACAATTACAAATTTTAATTAATTTCAAATTTATTTAGCAAAAATTTGAACCTTCGATCTGAATAAGTGTTTTGATTTTCAAATTAATTCTTTAAAATTAAAAATATTAAAATATATAAAATCAGAAGTGACGTCACATAACATTATCTGTACTTATTATTATTTAATATGTAGGCCAGTACATGTGAGCTCTCTTAAGTTAGCGAAGAGAAGTAAAATAAAAAAAGTAAGACAAATTTTATCTCGCATAAATACATCAGATAAATATATAATAAATAATAGAATTTATATACTTCAGAGTATCACGAAAACATTCAGTAAATAAGAACCTGAGTTTGTTTACGTAGTTGTGATAATATATCGAAATAGTCAATCAACAAAAATAAAAAATATTCATTTTAAGGATGTTAAAACAATTAGTTATTTATAAATAAATCCTAATCAATAGTTTTATAAGAATGATAAATAACAATAATAAATATATTTGCTTTTCAAATACCGTCCATGTACTGGAACTCCTTTAGCGTTTGAATAGCAAATATATTTTCTTGGCAAATATTTATTTGAATATGTGCAGGAGCGTGGGTGTAATGATATTAAAAAAATGATAATAAAAAAATACGATCGAACAAACGTTCTTTTTAATCGAACAAACAAAAACTCATCAAAATTGAATTAAAAAAATAAAAAAAAGTACAGACAATTAAATATAAAGAGCCAGGTTCAAATAAAATTTTGAATAATTATTTAAAAAAAAGTCCTTATCGAACAAACGCTAAATTTAATCGAACAATCAAGAACAAACGACGAACAATCGAATTAGCAAAAAAAAATTGAAAAAAAAATACTTCTCCCCGCTAACTTAAGAGAGCTGTACATGTGACCATACTTGGTAGACACAATTGGAAATAGTATTTTTTTATAACTGAAAAAAATAAATATATAAAATACTGGTAGCAAACAATAACTTCAATGATCGATATTTCCGCAACTAATTGATGTATCGAAAAAGTCTGTAAATAAATTTTGTAAAAAATAATAACATCAATAATATAATATAAAATAAATAATATATAAAATGATTTTACGTGACAACGTCTTTATCGTCCTATCCTCAACAAAATCACCCAAATTATTAAAATATTGTGCAATTTAATTATATTCATATCAATAAATATTCTACCGAGAAAAAGACGTGGTCACGTAAATCTTCGCCCGTAAAACCGACTTTACAGGCAACCATATTTTTTTTTTTAATTTTTATGATGAATATGCGTTTATAGACTTACTCATCAAAATCTTACTGTGTTAGCCTGTGATAAAAAAATGCGTAAACCTTATGAGTTTTTCTAAGATCTATTTTGAATCATTAATTTCTTATTTTTATTTGTTTCTTTCTATCTCTGTGTGCTAGTATTAGGTTTATTATCTTTGATGTATATAGGCTGTTAATATGAAATAATACAATCCGTTATTTTATTAATAATCGTTGGTTTTAGCGGAAGATTCTAATTTCGAAAAAAAAAAATTGAAACTTTTACAGACAGTAGGTAAAGCAGCACGCAATATTTATTTTAATTACTATATTCTGGAATGAAGCTGAACTCTAAGAAATTAAGGTATAATTCTCAAAAATTAAGTAAATGTTCACTTAATGTTCCGTGTTCGCGGATATGTAGAGAAATTAATGAGCTATGTCAATCATTTCCTTGAACCTTATCTAATCAGTCTGTGAGTGCTGTCTTATATGCCAAAATTCATGTAATTTGTGTGATTAAAAGGTGGAATATATCATCAAACAGGCGTGTACTTTTAAGTACACTTTACGGATAGATTTCGATAATAACCAATAAATATTTAATGATTAACATTTTGTTTTTTTTTTATATCTTAAAAACAGATAATAAATGTAAATTATATTTTTTATTTATAATAAACTGACTAACAAAGAAGTCTCAGAAACAAATCATAAATGTATTTTTATTTAGTAAATTAACCAATTATGTATTTTTGAATGGTTTGGGATGGGACGAAAATATATTTAACTACGTGAAGGTTATTTTAGATGTAAATAAATATAGAATCAATAAATTATCAACACGGACAGCACTACAATGTGTCTAGTCTGTCTGCTTTCTAATGAATCTATAATTGTATATAATCTCTTTTTACTATAATAATTTTGAGGTCACCTCCGTCCTGATTTTTTTATATAAAATAACTAAGAAAATCCTAACCTTACTTAGGATTATAAATTCTTACAAATACTTTTAGCACATACATAATATGTCTTGCACGATTTCATATTCTTAGCACATGTTTAAAACTCGAAGTTTGCACGTGACTTAGCAGTTGTACAAGTATGTTAAAATAAATCTCAAATTTATCGCGAAAAACAGTTTTATGTGGTTTATAAAACCAATTTGTTGAGTTCTCTTCACTAAGCGTACGCTTAAGCTTTGTAGTACCTACACTGCCAGAAAACTAAACTCTTGATGTGCTTTTACGTTAATTCCATTTTAGAAAAAGATAACTACTGTATTTTATGTTTTTTATTCTAGTTTTTTTTTCAGGTTTAGTATAAATCTATTATTAAGTTTAGAATAATGTTGTTAAAAATTTTAATATTATATTTCGTTTCCTTTTAAGTGCATTCATAAAAAAGTATCACAAGATCTAAGCCAAATGTCAGATAATAATTCTGACACGGTAAGTGCTACTTAAACTTACTCTTATAAAAAATCAGTGTTTTAAACAAATCTTATTGAATAAAAAGGCACAGTATGGGCTGTTTTTGAGTAACTTTTATTCCTCAAGGTATTACCGTAAGTGAAACTTTGTTCATGCGTGATGGTTACCACTTACCTCCAGGAGTAAAATTTCTCATTTGTTTAATTTTATACATAAGTAATGATAATTATAACACTTCACAAGTTTTTTTTTTTTAAATCCTCTCGAATTTGCTATAGACAGATTTGACAGACCATGCGTCACCTTAGTAATTCTGCAACAATGAAGTGAATTTCACAACTGACTACATATTGATTCCCGAATCAAGGTATTCCTGTATTGGATCAATTTCAAGTTGTCACAAATGCTTGCAGCTAGCAAGCCAAACTAGTGCATGGATTTATTTGCTGTTTTTTTAATCAAAAGACTGGTACGGCGAGATGGTTTTTAACTATGTTTAGTCGAAATAGACGCAGTGGTCTCCAAGATATTGAGCTTTTATTGATCCGGCTGCAAGGTTCTTATGCAATATGGATAAAAATACTTAACCAAGTGAAATTTAGCGTGTTGATAGGTTAATTTAGTACAATACAGAAACCGGTAACATAACTTAAAACAGCACAAAAAAAATTAACAGTTCCCCTATACAAAAAGGAATCTCTCCCTCTAAAAAGGATAAAAATAATATTATTATGTAAGTACTGAGTAAAACTTCATAAAGAAAGAAATCAAAATGCAAGTAGGTTACCAAGGCAAACAAAAAAATTACAATATCGAATCGTATAGTCTAAGTCCTCATTCATTTATGACAAATATTATTTTATCAATTTTTCAGTGATATAAGTAATAATATTACTTTTAAATAAGTAACATAAAAAAAATCTTGAATCCTTTGTAAATAATAAATAAGGCATCGGTAAGGACTGTGACAAACATCAATCAACAATTCATTGTTGTAATTGATTTTTAAACTTTTATTGGGTAAGATTTTAAAGAACATAAATTCTTTTATTAAATATATATATATATATATATATATATATATATATTTTTTTTTTATTTATTCATTTGTGTCTGGTTATTGATGATAATCCTATAAGATCGGCCCGTCCATCTAGTGGTTTTGAATAACACAATTGTTTGCATTTGTAATGCATGGTATATCGTAGTCCTATTGTGATGAAAGATATTTAAAGCTTTTTGTATTACGTTTAGTTAATTTAGTGTATTGTTATCTGAAATTTTAATATACAATTGGTTATCAGAGGATAATATGCCTTCAAAATTCAAATTCAAATTACTTAACGACATATTTAATATAACTCAATGATTCTTGTTTAAATCGATAAACTAGTAACTAAATGTGTTTTATTTATAACTGTAATATTGCCTTTATTTTGTAGCAGACATTATAAAAAATAATTACATTTTATTACATGTTGGTCATATATTTTTCTATAAAGTTTGAAATATATATTTATGTATCTACTAAATACAAATGTTAAGAAAGAGAATACGTTGGAGGTGATTATTTATAAAATGGTTTACCGTCCCGTTGGTCGAGTGGTTAGCGCAGACGCCTAACGTGTCACGGCGAAATGGGGCTCGGGTGCGATTCCCGGCAGAGACAGGCATTTATGTGATGAGCATAGATGTCTGTGTTTCTGGGTTTGGTCGTTTATTAAATATATTCTCAGTATTTATAACGTGTATTTCTATGTATTTGTATCGTTGTCCCTTAACACAAGCCGATAATTTGCTTACTTAGGGGTTGGCAAAGTGTGTTATTTGTCCTGATATTATGATATAGAAATGACTTTAGAAACATGAGGATACTAATTTTAGATGATCATACAATTTCATTTCACATGATTTAATTACCGACAGTTTAATCACAACTCTTTGCTAAATTATAACATTTACCAACTCAGATAAGATTTAGAAATAAATAATTAAATTTGAATAGACATCCGCGATAACAGTATTTATAAAAGAATTTATAATGAAATGTTCACATTATTTGAGTTTCAAATTTTTTTGTTTAGTATTGTATTTTTTCAAAACAATTTCTAAGAAAAATGTAAGTTAATATTTGTAAATAGTCTTTTATAAGATTCATAAACTTCTTTGTTCCGATTTTTAAGGGTGGCAATGGCATGACATTATTTTGTAATATTTTTGACGGTTCATCTTACTAGAGAATTTTGAAGTCCTTAACAATGTAATTAAGAAAACAATACATATATATTTATAAAATGTTTAGGTTATGATTCTTTTCGGTATGTTAAAAGTAGGTAGTAAGTATGTTTACATAATTTAGTTTTTATTCAGACACTAGTCTTAAAAAATAATATAATTTAAAATTTAAAAAGAAAAGAAAAAGATAACCAGATTTAAAAAACTTTGCAGCATCTAGTATTGCAATCACTGTTCTAGAGTTTGTTATTAATGATTGTCCAGTACCATTATCGCTATATTTTTATGTAATGAGCTACCTTAGTCCTGAACTTAATTGAACTAAATGCTGATAACTTTCTTTTTCTTTTGGTTATAGTATATATTATGTTCCTAGTGATTATTTTTATTATTCTTTTATAGTGTTATGTCTTACGGTATTAAAAATTTTGTTGATATAATCTATAAGCGTGTGGTGAAAAATAATATCAAACTACTGTCATACTATTTAACAAATATCATAAAGTACTATTTATCACATATAATGAAGGTTTAAAACTTACAATGTGACAATTTAATTCTGTATTAAAGTACGTACTTATAAAAAAAGAACTAATTTTATGCTCTTTATGAGAACGTAGATACTTATTAACACATCCGTGTACGTATTTTATAATCGTACTTGTATTGTTGTATAAAAACAACTAATACGTGTTAGATTTATTCTGAATGGTGTTTTCTTTTTTAAAGGAATGGCTCATATAGAGAAAATGGTCCATCCGATAAGTGGTGTCAGGGCGCATAACATCTCCAGTTGCGGAGAGTTGCTGACTCTTTGCTACCCTTAAGGAATGAAGAGGAAAGCACAAAAAAAATCAGGCCGATTTTCTGCGAGAAAATTACTATTTTGTAGTTTTTTACAGAATATATGACGTTCGATACAGAGGATATACCAAAATTGATATATATTCAAATAACTAATTTTATATATTGAATTTTTGCATTTATGAGACAAATCTTTGTAACAAATGTCAGGATCCTAAGAAAATGGCATAGTGATAAAAATATGTAATATAACAATACTTTCGTCAAGAGATTCAATGTAATAAATTTTTTCCGTAATTAAGTTTTTCTGGGTTAATGTTTACAAGTATATATTCTTGTAGTGTTTAAAAATATATGAGAAATCAATTTTAAATACTTTATATTGTTATATACTTTACCTTACGGAATTCTGAGGCATTCCCTATAAAGTCACGGCGATATGTATATATATCTAAGTCGGAGATAGTGACATATAAGTGGCTTGGTCCTTATTGATGGAGTATCTGGTACCAGATCTTTGGTCTCAGGCATATAAACCACAAAGACAAAGTACGATTCGTGTGGTCAATGTTTAATAAATAATAATAAATGTTTAATTCATTTGTTTAACAAATGTTTTATTAAATCTTGTTTATCACAAAATACTTGGTAGATATATAATTTCCAGAGTTGCATGAATAACCTGTCCCGTTTATGTGAGTTCGAACTGTACCACTCTCTGTAATGAACTTCACTCCAGAACCCAGACCTCCAGACTCACTGCAATTGCCCCTCCAAACGATTCCGATCATGTGATTCATTACGTCAAGGCGTTCAAATCCCACTGATAAAACAATTTCAATTCAGTTACTGATTATCGCTACATTATCGTAATCCACGACCTATTTCTATATATATAGAAATATGTCGCTATTCAAATAGGTATATTGAGTTTATAATAATTTTCAAAAAGTCGCCACTAACGTAATTTTGGTATGTATAATCATACCTTACCAAAAATAAAAAATGTACATTACTCATCGTTCTTTCTTAGAATATTGCGAAACTTTCACAATTTTTTCACCATATATTCTGAAATTCTCAGAATTAATTTTTTATACCTTTCATTGTTGGCAGACCACGCCCTGTCAGTCGAGTGGTTAGCTCAAGCGCCTAACGTATGCGACGCAATGGGACTAGGGTTCGATCCCCGACAGGGACAGGCACGTGATAAGAATAGATGTCTGTATTTCTGGGTTTGATCGTTTATTAAATATATTCTCAGTATTTATAATGAGTATTTCTATGTATTTGTACAATTGTTTAACCCTCTAACACAAGCAAATAATTTGCTAACTTAAGTCTTAGATCAATGTGTATACCTTGTGTATACCTTATCCTGTATTATTATTATTATTATTATTGTACGTTTGATCTTATGCGACTTAACTTGGTAGTATTACGTAAATGATTAAATATATATGTTTAAGAACATATAAGTAACGATATTTACGTAGATATTTTAATGTCAAAAAAAGATATTCATTCAACAAATTGTTAAATTACAATAAATCAAAGAAGAGACACCTAACAGTGGTGTTCATTTGTGGTCCGAAACTTTCATCCTGAACGAATTTTTTGACAATCCTAAAATTGTTGTGGCTTATAAATATTAATTTGATATTAATGCTTATAGATAAAATACTCTGATTATAAGCTGATTATTAAAATCATTAAACTAATTTCATGAATATAAAAAAACAGTCTAAACAGCTGACTGTAGAATACCATAATTTGAAGATAGGCTTAGGAAATGGAAAATTACATAATTAGAATTAAATTACAAAATTTATAGAATTGTAGTTCTAGTTGCTATAAAAATCTTTTATAACACTCTTCGTTAAAATAATAAGTCTCTATATCTATTTTGTCTTTTTTTTTATCTTTCTGAGTATTGTAAATACTATTTGAAATTTATGTACACTTAGAGGACGCAATGAATTTGGTTTCAAATATCTGGCAAAATATGTAGTATGTTGTATGTGTCTCCCTATCATTTTTTAAATAAAAAATATAGAACTGTTTGATTGACAAATAAAAAAACCAACACAATTAAATAAATAAAATGTAAATAATTAAATAAATAAATAAATCTGGTATATAACAGTAATTACAGTTAATATTCAATTTTATTTTATCTGTACTGTGAATACAGTATTGTAATTGATACAAACATTAAACTTTATGTGAACCAATGCCTTTTGTTCTCGATGTTGTTTTCAATAATTATACTGTATTCATTTTCGATATCAACTATCGAGGAAAGGAAAATAAATAAAGTGACATAAAATGCATTGTTGTTGTAAAATTTCCAAAGACAATTTGAAATTTTATTTAAATTCCTTATCAATGGTTTAGTATAAGTATTAAGTGCCTAGTAAGTAAATAACTTAGAATGTTTTTTATGGACAAGTAATTTCATATCAATTATTTGTTATAAGTATGAAGTTATTGGTTATAAGTATGAAGTGATCTTCATTATAATTTTGAGCTCTATCGCGGATCTGTTGAATTTAAATGAGTGAAAAAATTCGTGATATGGTTGGCACTTTTTTTTTAACAAAATAAATCCTTTTAGATGAATTGCTAACCTATTTACAAAATTTATTTAACTTGAAACTATGCCAAAGAGTAGGATTAAGTTTCATATTATGAAATGCTGAAACTTAACGTAATTTATAAAGAAATATTTGCAGTATTTTTTTGTATATTGTGGTACAGTGTACTTGATTATTATTATTTCATCATCGCTTGGCCCTTTTCCACTTTATGTGGGGTCGGCACAATATGTTCTTCTCTTCCATTCTTCTTTATCAACCGTCATCTCAAAAGTCACTACTCTTTTATTCAAGTCATCTTTATCGCAGTCCATTAATCTCTACTTAAATCTATCCTGACTCTCAAATCCTTGCACAGTTACATAGTATTCATCTTTATTCGTAATATACCTCGTAATGTACCTTATTAACTACGTTAACTTATTCCTCATAAATTTATCCGTCACTGAAGCCACTTTCAAAACATATAATTATTACGTATCATATCGTTCCTGTCCCTCCATACATCTATCTAAACATATATTATACATATATAGTATAGTCATTGATTCAAAGTTAAATGACAACGTTGATAATTGACTGGTTGATAATTTATTTCTGGCTGATTTTGGTGATAGACTCGCAGTAGTAGCTAAAGAGATTCGGCAACGTTCGTCTAGGTCTCCATAGTTGTCGAGGTCTTATCAGATCTCCCGAGCAACAAGAAATGGCATTGACCAGCCTAAGGCCAAGGGCAACCTTGAGCAGACATCCAAGCTCTCGAATCCGATCACCCGAATATATCGTAGGATATACTTGCGCCCTGACTTTATGTTAGGAGGAGTCTTATAGTGCCATTGTTGGATGACTTTGTCACATGTCAGACCTGCCATATATAAGGGTCCTTGTGGTTTGGGTAAACCTTGCTACAAGAATAGCGGCCTAACCTTTATAGCAAAAAGGGTTGGTTGGGTTAAGTTCCTGTAAACATAATGATCAAGACAGAGGAAGGCGAGGAAAGCAGGTACTGAGTACTTTTAGAGCTAACGAGATGTAAAAGGACTATTTTAGTTAAAGGTATTTTATTAATGTCGAAATAAAAAAAATGATGTGTGTTATCGTTGCAGACTAACTAATAAAATAAAATAATCTTAATAATAATAATAATAATAATAAGTCTTTATTTCGAGCAACACAGGCACATTATGTTTACAGTTTGTTTGTTTATTATTACAAATTAAAATTAAAATTAATCACAACAAAATAAAATTAATTATGTCATAAAATTAAATTAAAATAAAAAAAAAATAAAAAATAAATAAATAAATAAATAAATAAAAAATTATCCCAATATACAATTAATCCAATTATAATAATAATAAAATAAGTAATAAAAAATATTGTAAGCATTTCGAATGTCATTTACACTTAAACTAAGTTACTAATATACTAATAAAATGCTTTAACAAATGTGAATCGGTTTTAGATGCTAACATTCTCAGAACACTGTTAGAACTTAACCGCATTCCTTTCAGCAGTGAAAACGTTTTATTTCTTATTATGGCATAAAAGTCGTTTGTCCTTTCGGAGGCAAACATGCCTGAAGCTGAACAAAAACGTGGTAAGCCCAACAGCATTCTGAATCCATTATTATACTGGACCCTCAGTGTGTTCATCGCTCTTTGTGTATAGTTGACCCACAAAGCCCCCGTATAGAAGTTTTGACAGTAAGCTTTAAACAGCGTTATTTTAGTATCCTTACTACATCGGGCAAACCTTCGGGCCAACATATTACACTTTATAGCTAGTGCTCTACGTTCCCGCTCTATGTCCATCTGATCTTTAAGGTCCTCCGCTACATAGTGTCCTAGATATTTAAAATGTGTAACCCGTTTAAGCAATGTCCCATTAAGTTTTATAACGGGATCGTACCGCACTTGTTTACGAAGGGCCTTAAAGATCAGGTACTCACATTTAGATGTGTTATACAGGAGACCGTGTCTAGCAGCGTAATTCTCACATATTTTGAGCAAGTCTCTAATTGAACCCGCCGTGGGACCCAGCAACACCATATCGTCGGCATAACTCAAATTATTAATACACGTGCCGTCTATCCAGCACCCAACTGATGAGGCGCTGAGTTCCTCAATGAGGCCATTCACATACAGGTTGAAAAGTCTCGGTGAGGTCAATCCTCCCTGCCTCACTCCGAACTCCAGCCTGTACGAGTCAGAGAGCTCCTTGCCCCATTTGACATGGTTTAACTGATTCGCATACCAAAAGCGCATAAGACAAAGCAACCCCGGCTGCACTCCCGCCTCCTCCATCTTATTCCAAAGCATATCATATGAAACTAGATCAAAAGCTTTGGTAAGATCGAGGAAGCAAGCGTACACCGGAGTTTTTCTATTAGTGTAGTATTGGACAGTCTGTTTTAAAGTAAATATTGCGGTTTCTGTAGAGAGTCCAGATTGAAAACCAAACTGCAAGTCGTTTAATTTAATTACCTCGCTAAGATTTCTATCTAACAGACTGTCCAACACCTTTGCGATTATGGTAGCCAGCGATATAGGTCTATAATTAGCGCTGTCTGAAATGTTGCCAGTTCTATTTTTTGCAATAGGGATAACTATGGTCCTCATCATTTCCATGGGAAGATAAGAATGCCCGATACATAAATTATAGAATGATGATAAAATTCTGGGTAGATGAGTGCCAGCGTACCTTAGATGCTCGATGCTGAGGTTGTCATGTCCGGGTGACTTTCCTCGTGTCATTTTGTTTATAGCATCCAAAACCTGGTCAGTGGAAAATCTCAATGGCTCCTCAACACTACGAACCCCAGCATCGGCCACCCAAGTAGATGACCCCAGAGGTGAAGAGACCTTAAAATGTTCCCTAAACATGTTGGCTACTTCTTTATGAGTAGTACAGTTCGCGACACTCACTGGTAGTCCCGGTCGAGGATTTACTTGGTTTGTTGCCTTCCAAAATTTCGGAAAATTCTTATTTTTTCTATGGGAAGCAATAATATCCATTTTTATTTGTTCTTGGTGATTTTGACACCACTTTAAACGACTCTTAAAAATTTTCTTACTTTCACACATATCATTCCAAATTTTACCTGATTTAGGACTATTGTGGTGTAGCCATGCTAGATATTTCAACCTCGCCTCACAGTGAGCATCACGAATGTACTTATTCCAACCGACTACATGGTTTCTACTACGTTTGTAGTCTATATGTGTATCAGTCGCAGCTAAAAATAAAGTTGTAATTATATTATTATACATGCCATCTATTACCTGTATGTGAATGGGGTCATTGCACGATGTTCCGAAACATAACATTAAAGACTCAGGTACACAGAAATTACTAAATTTATTGTTACACAAGTCCCGATACCTACTAATCTGATCATCCGTTCTATTACCCCACATAATTTTATTGTTAAAATCTAAATTGTGACTAGTGTATGTTTTACCGACGACCAAATCTAGATTACATTCCACAATGAGCGGAAGATGATCAGACCAGTAAATATCACGACCTATGCTTACCTTAATAACAGTCTGTTGAGCATGTTGCGTTGTTAAGCAATGATCCAACCAGCGTAGACTGCCATTAATGTCGCTTATATAGGTAAACGAATTTGAATTTATGCCTAGGAATTCTGTATCTACACATACCCATGACTGATCCTTACAAAACTCACAGAGCTCTTGCCAAAAGGGTTGGTTCGGATGAGCGTTAAAATCTCCTAACATATACACAGACTCCGAGTCATTATTTTCAATTATGGCATTCAGTTCGCTTAAACAATTAATAAATTCAAATACATTTTGATATGTGTCTGTGGGCATATATACACTAAATATAACAATAGATTGCGCATTATTTAGGATGGCTTTTATAGCACATATTCTGTTTGAGTTGGAGTTTATGATTGATACAGATTTAAAAACTCCCTTACGCCACAATAAAGCTACTCCCCCGTACGGTCTCCCAGCCAAAATGCCTTCAGACAGATCTACTGCTGATTTACCCGTGTATTCAAAGTCATTACTAACGGTACCTAGGGCTGAAAGGTCATACGAAAGAAGCCATGTTTCCTGGAGAGCCACTACATCAGCACCCAAACAAATATTTCTTACATCTTCAATAGATCTCTTAAAAGATTTACAATTAAAACTTACCATTTTACAAATGCGATTATTCATTTTATAATTTACTTAACTTACTGATAAGAGGTTAGCTCTCGATTCACAATTGTGCCTATTACTATTATTGTTTTTAAACAACACAAATCGTCTAAAACAAATGCCTTCAGGCCATACTGCACTATTCATAAAAATTGATAATTTATGTCTAGACACATACAACTTAAACGAGTTATACTCTTTTTCTTTTTTACAAATATTTTTTTCTAAGGTTACCGATTCATTTGTCTTTCTATATATGTACTCCGCAATGTCACTTTCATTTGTAGATTTACACACATTCGAGATAAACAAAGGTACTTTATTCGGAGAAGCCGCCCTAAATTTTAGATCACAATTTGCTTGACCTGTCTCACTTATAAATCTATTCTTTATTATAGCCTTTTTTTTCTTTTGAACAATTGTCCACTCGTCCTTTTGTTTACACTCGGAACTAGTATTCTTATTTGTCGAACATAAAACATCCGCCATTGTTCGAACCCTTCCTGTGTCATTCGCCGGCGCTGCAATCGACGCTCGCGTATTACTATTCATTACGTTGCTTGTAGTAGTGTTTCTCGCTTCCCCTTGCGGTTGTATTAATGTTGTCTCATTACTTTTCTGTATGACGGAATTCTAAAAATTGTTTGGTATTCTAGATTAACATAATAAAGGACCTAATGCATGTCTGTTGTAATATTGCTTATATTAAATAAAGAAAAATAGTTAAAAGTAATTTCGATATAAGTACATGTGGAATACCTAAATAGTCTATACTTTTAAATTTAACTAAATAATATTAAACTAAATATAATACTAATTATATAGTCTTTTTAAAACCTACATAACTACTACATTATTTGTAAACCTGATAATTTTAGTAGCATTGGAATTGCTTAATTTCCCTATTTAGCTCTTCGCAGTGGAGTGTGATAACATCAGATTAATCCCTCATATAGCGGGATTTGGGATCCAATATGTAATCAACCGTAAAATTGAGGGTATATTTTATATATGTATTCGTAAATAAGATTGATATGAGGTAGGAAATGTACGGTTAGTTACATAGAAAATGTACGGAGAGAATAAATATTATTAATGGAGATAATATGGCTACTTGGAGATGATGGACTTTGTTCTTCAAAAGTTGGATACAAGAGAAGACTATTTTGCAGGAGTAATAAACTAGTACACTAGTATAAACCTATGATGTTTACCAATAATATGTATCAGGATACAAAATATTAAAGCAAGTCCTAGATTGTCGGGTGTAAACTGTACATAAATACATA
This sequence comes from Napeogenes inachia, assembly GCA_959347355.1. Taxonomy (NCBI): domain Eukaryota; kingdom Metazoa; phylum Arthropoda; class Insecta; order Lepidoptera; family Nymphalidae; genus Napeogenes; species Napeogenes inachia. Next base: position 5,394,703 of record OY365792.1, read on the forward strand.
AATAGTACATACACATAAAGTCTAAAGACAAATTCGTTGATATATTTATATGGTTTCCATCCAGGATATATGAGCACTAAGTATTATTACGGATGCTTTATTAGCTTAAGTGAAGTAAGTTACAAACCTACTAACCTGCGCTCTAAGTTTCAAATACTGTAGCTTAACTTTCTTGATAACACCCAAACTCCATAACTGAGTTATGCATTCACTGTGTGCAAAATATTTATGAATTGAAGGAAAATATGAATGAGCAATAAGGAGAAAATAGTAGAGTGAATTATTTACAGATTACAGTAATAAACATCAGCACCCAAACAAATATTTCTTACATCTTCAATAGATCTCTTAAAAGATTTACAATTAAAACTTACCATTTTACAAATGCGATTATTCATTTTATAATTTACTTAACTTACTGATAAGAGGTTAGCTCTCGATTCACAATTGTGCCTATTACTATTATTGTTTTTAAACAACACAAATCGTCTAAAACAAATGCCTTCAGGCCATACTGCACTATTCATAAAAATTGATAATTTATGTCTAGACACATACAACTTAAACGAGTTATACTCTTTTTCTTTTTTACAAATATTTTTTTCTAAGGTTACCGATTCATTTGTCTTTCTATATATGTACTCCGCAATGTCACTTTCATTTGTAGATTTACACACATTCGAGATAAACAAAGGTACTTTATTCGGAGAAGCCGCCCTAAATTTTAGATCACAATTTGCTTGACCTGTCTCACTTATAAATCTATTCTTTATTATAGCCTTTTTTTTCTTTTGATATGAGGTAGGAAATGTACGGTTAGTTACATAGAAAATGTACGGAGAGAATAAATATTATTAATGGAGATAATATGGCTACTTGGAGATGATGGACTTTGTTCTTCAAAAGTTGGATACAAGAGAAGACTATTTTGCAGGAGTAATAAACTAGTACACTAGTATAAACCTATGATGTTTACCAATAATATGTATCAGGATACAAAATATTAAAGCAAGTCCTAGATTGTCGGGTGTAAACTGTACATAAATACATAAATAGTACATACACATAAAGTCTAAAGACAAATTCGTTGATATATTTATATGGTTTCCATCCAGGATATATGAGCACTAAGTATTATTACGGATGCTTTATTAGCTTAAGTGAAGTAAGTTACAAACCTACTAACCTGCGCTCTAAGTTTCAAATACTGTAGCTTAACTTTCTTGATAACACCCAAACTCCATAACTGAGTTATGCATTCACTGTGTGCAAAATATTTATGAATTGGAGGAAAATATGAATGATCTGTAAGGAGAAAATAGTAGAGTGAATTATTTACAGATTACAGTAATAATATATTGACAATACGTCAGTCATTTAGGAATTAACCAAAATAAACATTTGTTATGGAAAATCAATAAATATGGTATTATTATTTTTTTTACGTTTTAGTTTTAGTTAACCTATTTAATAAACTTATAAATTAACGTAAGATATAACTTTCCTATAATCTTATTTGTTTCTGATTTGAATACTGACTGAATATTGTATAACTCACTTATTTTTTTTATATTTTTATAACAAATATTAATAAGAAATTCAAGGTAAAAAACTCTTAAAGAAAATATGGCCTGAACTTGAGTAGTATAAATTTTAAATGTGTCACGTTATAAGTAATTTTTGGTGTACCACTTATAATCTTACTTTATCAGTCATGTTCCTTTTATAATATTTTTGATGTACGGTTCGTTACCTCCATTAGCTTAGCTGGTGGTGACTTTATTATTTAGAAAGAAAAATAAAAACATTTATTAAGACCTTGTCTGTGAAAGTATTAGCATTTTTTTATTTTTAAAACTTTTATAAAATATTCCTATGTTAATGTAAATGTTTCTAACTTTGAAAATATCCTTAAATATGTAAAGCCACGTTAAGGTTATTTAAATTTAAATAATTGTAGAATGAAAAATAAATGGATACTCTGGGAAACTATCCTGTCGCTCTACCAATTGAGCTACCGTATCTATATTTGATTGACTTTGTCGGGACGATGGTGAAATCTATTAGGCTTCTTACGAAATTCCTAACCAATGTTTATAACTTTGAAGTAATAATATTTGAAAATTAATTATATTTGTTTATCGTCAAAAATCAACGGAAGTAAACCTTATAAAAAGCAGGAACAGACGTATTGATTATTGACAATAAAATGCATTTTACTCACTATAAAACAAAATCAAAAAAAAGATTTGGTGCAAAGTGCAATAGGTAATTTTGTCTAAAGACTAGAAATAATTTGGTTCCCTTTGAATATTACATTTTGGGTATAAGATAGCAGCCTAAGTTTTGCCTATTCACAAACAGTTAGATGCTTTATTGGTATCTCACATCAAACGTTAATTTAAAAAATTTAGAAATCGTATCATAAAAAATAAAATATAATTTAAAACTGTGATTTAAATAAACGTTTTATATCATTTTTTAAGTCATGGTTTAAAATCATGTGAATAGTTTGTTCATTATCCTGTAAATTGTAAGCAGTTTAGAATAATGTAAATAGTTATAGTGTTTTCAAAAAGTTAAAGATAATTGTTTGCATTTATTTTTAAACAAAATATAGATTTTATACTTGTTATTTACATTTTATCCGCCCCGTTGGTCGAATGGTTAGCGCAGACGCCTAACGTGTCACGGCGCAATGGTGCTCGGGTTCGATTCCCGGCGGAGACAGGCATTTTATGTGATGAGCATAAATGTCTGTTTCTGGGTTTGGTCGTTTATTAAATATATTTTCAGTATTTATATGTGTATTTCTATGTATTTGTATCGTTGTCTAACACCCTTAACACAAGCAAATAATTTGCTTACTTAGGGGTTAGATCAATGTGTGTAATTTGTCCTGATATTATTATTATTATTACTCATATATATATTATTAATACCTTTATTTAAATTAAATAGATACAATAAAATTTTTCACATTAATATGATCAAAACTATTACCTCGTCAAAGTTTCCAGTAAGTCATTTGCATCTTATTCCAACAAACTCTTTGTTTTAATCTACTTCATTTCAATTTAATTTTATTCTCTAGAAACCCACTGAAATATACTGCAATTAAAATACATGAAGAGAAAATACTTGAAGTTGCAAAATTAAATAATGAAGAAGTCTTTTTTGTTATGTTTTATATTCAATGAATGACGTTATTAATGAAATCGTGAATAATGTCACTTAGATACTGTAAAACTAAAACTTCTTTAATTTTACATTAGAATAGTACAACATTATGTTTGGTGTTTTTTATATTAGGTATATTTTTTTTGTGAACAAAACTATTATATGTGATACTATATAGCAATATTATAATTAATTGGTTAATCTTCAAGTAAACACCAAAGTTCTCAGTATTTGAATACTGAGAACTTTTAACGAAAATTGAAACAAAATAAGCGCAGCGCCATAGAATATTGGTAACATTAAACAAAATTTATAAAAATGACTACCATATTATTGTCATAAAAATATTTTATTACAACATCGTAACTTGAATTTAACATTAATATATTTTTTCTACTTTAAATTCATGTAGTCTCAAGATTTGTTAAAATTTCACCATAACTATGATTAAAAAAAAAATGATATCGACTTTAAATAAACCATTATTTTTTTAAAGGAATTTTAATAGAAACATGAACAAATATCAACGTTCAAGTGTTTGTGTCTTCCTTCAATTCCTCTGAGAAATAACTTCAACTTTTAAAAAGGTGATATTTATCTAGAGAATTTTCTTTGAAACAAAATTTACTTTGAACATTTTATGGATATGAAGTTTTCTTTTAAATCCTACGAAAGTCTTTTGAAATGTTTATTATTAGTTCAGTTTAGTTTTTATTTATTTTGTCGTTTTTATCTTTTGTAATCTGCATACACAGGACAAATTATACTCATTAATTTAACCCAATACGTTACGTTACGTTGTCTTAATACAAGCAAAGAATTTGCTTGTATTAAGACAACGATAGAAATGCATAGAAAAACACATTGTAAATACTAAGAATATATTTCTAAAATGACCAAACCTAGAAATACAGACATCTATACTCACCACATTGATGCCTGTCCCTGTCGGGAAATGAACCCAAGCCCTTACTACTCGACCGTGCGGTTAACAACAAATAAAACACTTTTGTGTTTTTTTTTTGTTCCTGTAAATTAGTCGGTGATGATAATTAATTACCATTAAGTAAGCAGTATACACACTTCAGTTCCCTTATAACAAAGAAATACAATAAAGAATTTAACTCATAGTTGTTGTTGATTTCTCTAATCGTTAGCTCATTGGGTTTATTATTATATTTTTTGGACTTATTCTTTGTAATAATAGTAGTAGTTATTAGGATTTAATTAAAGTTATAGATTAATCGTACTCTTTTATTTCATAACTGGAAGCAATTTGTGGCTATGTTGTCGGTAGCTCCATTCATTTGCGCACATTTCATTGCTTTATTGTTACAAAAGTGAGTGATGTCGACTCTCTACAACGCGTATTCTCGAAAGCCCTCCAACTAATTCTAAAAACCATCATTAATTTCGACTGAGCATATGTGAATTAATTATTAAGGAAGGGAATAAATTTTCAGATATCAAGATCTAAGAAATTATATAATATTTAAGTACAGCGTTTTTATCACACTACCATTTATTGTTAAGATAAAATAATTCTATTGAAATCTTAAAAGTTTCTTTTAATTATTTTTGTAAATTTTTTAAATGTTTGATTTAAAAAAAATTACAAAAAGTTTAAATAAACCAGCATTTTACAATAATTAATTAATAAAATAACCAACATTTATACATCTATTCTTATATTGCTGGATGGGCGGTACCCCGAATACGTTTTTATATAAACATTTTTTATGTGATGGCGCGGGGAAACCGTTTTATTGCTGAGATTACTTTACAGTAGGTGTATTTTTGTAATTTATATTATTTTTCTGTTATGACCTGAAAAATCATTTAAGTTATAATTTAAAATTTTAATTATAATTAAGTTATAATTTTTAGAGCATTAGAATTTGTTAGATTAAAATTTGTTAGAGCTCTTGAGAAACGGGAAGGGATGTAGGAGATAACTTGATGCTGCTCCTCTGTGGATAAGTAATACTATACCGGCTAGCCAGTTATTTCTACAAGTTTCAGTTAAATTAATAGTGATATAGTTCCAACACTATCATCAACATATACATCTATCTGTCAGTGCAGAAAAGGGTATAAATATAAAATATCTAGTTTGAGAAACGAATTAAAAACATTTAAATTATGTATAATATATTATAATTATTATTACATTTATTTGCATAAGATGTAGATCTACTCAAAATAAAAAAAATGTGAATCATGAAAACTTGAGTCTATTTCAGTGATCAAAACAGAAAATAACCTAATAATTATGGGTATCTTGTAGGGTACATGGAGTAATCAAGCAGAGCAGAAACAGCGAATACACTGTAATCGAAATTATTAGGTAATGTTAAAGGTAATTGTAAATTCTCCCGTATGATTCAAATGCAATGTGTGTGTGTGTGACATATGTGGGTAATCCAATGACAACATAAGAATATTGTTTGTAATTATGCGTAACCATATGCATTAATTGTTATGAAGAGCTTAGAATCATTATTTTTATGTATTTTTTTTTTGTTTTTGTTATTATTCTTGTTTTCTGGCACAAATGTTTTTCTCTTTTTAGCTATAAGTTCCAAGTTAATAAATTCATGCAACGTTTCCTGCAGCACAGGCCCTGCCTAGTGCGGGAAGCAAAGTTTTATTCACGCTATTTTATCTCGCTCATAAACATAGTAATGTTACTTTTTAATTTTTAATTTGTTCTTAAGATCCAAGTTTGTGTGTGGTATGTTTATGTAAATAAATAATATTTTCATTTTTTCATTTTCATTTTCAATGTCTTACAGCACAAAAGTGGCACTAAGTACACTACTGAACCTTATCCAAACGAATTACAGGTTCTAGTTGGAAGACCTCACTGTACAACTTTCATAAGAAAAGTGCCTGTCGTCTTTGCCCCGAACCATGATCGAAGCACGAATTTTTAATTGTAGAATTGACACCTTAACCAACTTAATTCGTACCGCGTATTTTCAAGCGTTCGTGTTAATCAGCTGTTACAGATATATATTTTAAAAGTCTATACATATTCCAGGAAGATACTGTAGTATATACAGAACGTAAACATCAACGTTCCATTTCAAGCGTCCATTGTAGTCAGATATACCCTCCGGTACCTTTCTATACCACGTTCAGAGAATTTAATACAAAAAACTAGTTCCATTTTACAATTAGGTTTTTAATAGTTCTTGTATTGTATTTAAAAACATTTTATCATATGTCACAGTTGTGTATATTAAAAACAATTCTATTTTTATAAGAAAATGACGACACTTAAATGCCGAATGTATAAAGTTATATAATATTTTATAAATAATTTATATATCTTATTATGTTTTTATGCAATTAAGCATCATATTTTTTTCAACAAAAAAAAGAACCTTACCAAATATGATATCACCTCATGATCAAGACATTAAAATATTATTTAGAGAAAATTTTAGGGAAGCTGTTCGAATTAAATAAAATGAATAAAATGTAGATGGATAATTTTTTATTGCACTCCACATAGTTATGTAAAAACTAAAAATAAAAACCAAATAATAAAGCATAAAAATAATCACCACAATGACTGTATGAAAATAACAGTAACTTAATAAAGAGAGAAGAATATTATAATTGAGGTAAGATTTCAACAGTAAATGAATGAAGAAAGAGGAACGTGTGAGGTAAAATTCCTTACTTTTAAAGTTTTTATCCGAAGAGGGCAGGGTCTTAAGATTAGAGTGCTCCAGAAATAGAAACCGCTCCATAACTTTATCAGAAAATTTAGATCAATAGAAAATAGAAAATTCATTTCAATAGAAAAGAATAGAATAAAGAAGGGAAAGTATGTGAGCATTCCTGTCTTCTTCCAGTTCAGAAGAGATTCTGATATCGCAATGCTGTTAGAATAAGTAAAAAAGTTGAAATAGGTCGGAACGACCCAATTTTATATCTTTCTACCAATTTCGTTAATATGCGTAATCTAGGATAATGTTTTATCACGTATCACTCCAAAGTTTTTACCTTTATCATGAAATGGAATAATAGCGCTACCAAACAGTGCAGGTGGAACATTTGAGTAATTGATATGCAGAGTTAATTTCTGAATCCCAATGACAATAGCTTGGGTTTTTAAAGGATTCACTTTTAAGCTAAAAGATTTAGACCAATTTTTGTACGCTACGTGTATATACATTCAAAATCAACATTTATGTATATTATTATTACACGAAGGAAAATCTATTCAATTAGTTTGTAAGTATAACTGGAGATCGCCATGCAAATGGTGGAGAGAAGAAAAATGGTTGGCTGTGGAGGTATTAAAAAAGGATTTCACATTTTAAATAAAGGATTCAGTTATTATTATAGCTAAGCTGCATTTATATTGGAAATAAAAATAAATATATCAAATTATTATTAAATTTCATGCAAAAGTCAAAGTGCAGGAAAAAGTGATAATTTCATTTATTTCTCTAGTCCTATTATTTAATTAACTCTTTTCCATAATATTTCCAACTGTAGGCGAGTTAAAATCGTCCTTATACTTCAAAGCTAAGGGTTTTTGTAACAATTATTAAGTGCCGCCTCTATATGTAAAATGTCAATTTTGACATATTACGATCACTTCGGCAAAAGTTTGCAGGACGTTAACCTTTATGCATGTTGGTGGAAATTAAATCTTTTGGATTCGTAATGTAAAATAGTATTCATTTTTCTTTTGGTCCCTCAGCTAGCTCTTAGGAGCCTCTAGGGATTAATTAGTGTGTTAATATTCTAAATAGTACGATATATGACTGAGACATTTATAAGTATATTTAGTAGGTATGTTAGTTCAATCTAACCACTTCATTACGATTGTTAAATTTAAATGTTTACAGTTGGAATCATTTAAGTCCTTGTCCTATGTGAAAGTAAAAAAAAATCTGTTTAACAAACAAAATAACATTTAAAAAAATAAAAAGAGTATTCATAGACTTCAATTATTCTCTAAGGACCGAAACTTAGGAATCATGCTAATAGAATTTGACGTTTAACAAGTGCAATGTATGTGTATTTGAGAAAACCAGCCGCATTTCTAACGAAGGGCTCTATACCATTATTTAAAAAATGGCAAAAATGTAACGATTATTGTATGAGAGCCAAAATAAGTATTTATTTTATTTTCATTTAATTATTTGGCTTTAAAGTGAATATATAACTTATTATTTTGTGAAAATTTTAAACCTCTCATCAACCATTTACCTGTTACTGTTATTAAAATTAAGCAAAAAATCTTGTTTGTTGTCTAAAAGCCTTTTAGTGGTTATTTTATTTTGTTTATAGATCTTGTTCTTATAGCGGCAACATCATCTATGAAAAATTCAACGGTGGAGCTATCACGGTTCATGAGATATAGTCTGGGGAAAGACAGACGGTTAGATATGGGCAGATGGACAAATGGACTGTAATATCTTAGTAATAGAGTTAATTTTTTTATTTTTGAGTATGAAACCTTAGAACAACTTGGAATTTGACTTTATAAAATAATTAATTAGTCAGTACACACCCAAATGTACAGTAGAGTAATCTAAAAAGCTTTTTTCAAGTCTAGAAAGCTGATATTTGGTAAAAATTTATGCTACAAGAGAGAAAGATACATAAATTCATTTTCAATTAATTCAAATCCTTGTTCTTTGATGTTTATATATCATATATGACAATTGTATAATAAAAGTTTTTAGTTGGAATTAAAATTAATCCAATTCAGCTACAGGTGCTGTAAAATAAATATTAAAATGAACGAGCGGTGTTGATGGCTCAGAACTAGTTTTAAAACAATATTACCAACAGCTATTATGAACGGATTAACCCAGAGGTTAACGGGTTTATAAAAGTAAATTAAAATAATATACATATTATACTGATAATTATCATATAAAACTACAGGAATTTACTATAATGCAATAAATGGCTATATTAATTTAATATCGCTAGTTCATACTATTCGTTTTTGTGTTTTTTAAGACTTTACTTACTTTTTTATGTGCATAAAACTTCTACTCAATAGTAGGCGAGTCACGTTATTTATTGAAAATACAATTTAATTTAAATGTTGCGTTTTATTTTCTTAAAATATTTTAGAGTCTTATAATATTACTTAATAATAGCTATCGAATTAGAATCATAAATGTGTTCAGTAAATTAAAAAAAAATGTATATCACTTTGAGTGAATAATAAATTTATAAAAACGATCTTATAACCGTTACTTAAGCAAAGATTAATGTTTGCGGAGTGAAGAATACGAAGTGTAAAATTATCAGAGAAGATTTTTTTTTATTAGTTCGATAAACACAATATTACTGTTAAGAATGCATCTAATATAAAACATGAGCAACACTTAAAGTTGCTTCTAGGGTCTACTAGAAGCAGCAGCGGGGCAAGATCGGAAACATTTTCAGAGATGTAATATATTTTGTTAATAATTATTGCCCATATGTATGTAGTAGTAAGATTCAAAAGTAACAATTACTATATTTGAATCTTAGCCTTACAAGTTGTATACAAATCACGCACGCTGTCTCTTATTTCGGGAAGCAGAAGTTGAAGAGAACTATTATTTTGAATAGTTAATAAGGTTTCGACATGTATTATGTTAGCGTACTCTGTATCTGTTATTACTTGTTATTACTTAACAAAGACAAAAACTTAATTGAAAATAATGAATAAAATAATGATGAATGATTAGTATATTTACCTTCCACATTCACATTTTAATTTCAATTACATATCGGATATGGGTTTTGGTTTTAGAATGTAAAAGTAACGGACATATTAAGTAACTTATAACATTGTCATAATTGTAATTAAAAAGCTTACTAGCTTTTTAGTGCTAAAACTGTAAAATGATATTGCATTTTACAGTTTTATGATATATTAATTTAACTCATAAAATATTTATTTTTATGCATTAATTCACATAGAAAGTTTTTGTAGCAACGTTCCTTTCAATAATTTGACTATATTAATTGTCTACATCAAGTAACAATGAGGAATTAGTCATAAATAAAATTACAATAAAGACATGACCTTCCTGAAGATAATAGTCAAACGTCTAGTTAGAATATTGTCAATAGTTACATAGAATGACAAGTAAGACTAATTTCGTGGATTCGCGTACATTGAATTCATTATTTCAACTTTGTGGAATTTAAATGAGGAGAAACTCCGTAATATAGATGGAAAAAGTTGATGGAATAACTAGGTTTTAATGCAGAAATTACTAATTTGCTAATTTCTTAAACTACCAAAGATTCACGCCCAGAATATAGGACTGAGTTAATGTTGCATTGTAATTCTTAAACTTGACGTACTTTGGAGATGGACAGTTATAGCTTTTTGTTTCTTGTGTGATATACAATAGTTTATTATTATTTTATAGAAAACCAAATAAAAAATCCCATTCTAAGTGAGTATATCGGTTGCTAAGTAAAGATATCGGTATATATGGTGGTTTATTTAGTTTATTTCGTTAATTTAATTATAGGACCTGATGCATAAAAAACGTTTGGGACAAAACAAACTTGAAAACGAATAAAAATTATTTTTAATTAAATAATATAATGTTTGTGTAATTTTGAGATTCTTTCAAAAAATAATTTAGGATGCATTTTTTGCATAACATGTTGTTTTTTTATATTAATTATCTTTTTGATTTTTCAACATTAAAAAATAATTACGTAATTTATAACCAGATTAATTCAGCCTTTCTGAAAAAAACAACTACTATTGTCGCTAAGAATTTGTGATTTGATCGATGTTATGCGTTTTCAAGTCACTTGAATTGAGATTAACTTAAGGTTAAAATTTACATTTTTTTTTCAATAAAATATATTAAAAATGCACTCCATCAGGTATGACCTAAGGTGACCCATTGTGGAACTTGGATCAAGTCTACAGGCGTGATAACTTTTTTTGAAAGAAGATAATTATAAACTATTATAATATTTTCTTATTAAGAAACTTACTCACACAAAATAAATCTAATATACTGCATGTAACGAGAACTTAAACTCCAAACTCTTTACTTTGAACTCGTACAAGGGCGTGGCAAGGGCAGGATATTGCAATTATTGTTACACAACTGCAAAGGTGGCTCGAGATAGCACGTTTGTTTCAAACAGATTTAATAAAAAAAAAAATTTCAAAGTGTGTGCGTAAAATTTCAAAAAATGATTCAAAAATGAGATCTGAGCTATAAGCAAAAGGTATCCCTTTTTGGTTTCAATATTCCATTGTAATTGCGATATTCTTAGTATTCACGTAGGAATTTAATTAAAAAAATAATAATAATAATTAAAAGTAATTCCAACATTTACATATTTCACATAATTTAATAACACAAAATCCAGATTACAACGTTAAATATAATTTAGTAATAAGACTATAAAACAAAACGACAAATCTATCACAGTAATTAAAAGCTAGATAACCTACTCACAGTAGGTACTTAAAGATCACATCACAAAGACAATCACTATTCACACCTACAGAGCTTTCGCTCTCAAACGAGTATGACACGATAATCCTTAAACCTAACACTTGTTTACTAATTTATAGGAGTTGATGCCTGCTAATTATTTAGATATACTTATGACTCCTCACACGGCCTCTCCTGACGGGAGGTCGACCTCGAGCTCGACATCATGATCATCTTTTAATTCTGAAGTTTTGTCTTTAAAACTACTAATGAAGCTTTCAAGACTTCAACTTTGAGACTCGGCAGCGCCAGCACCAACCAGCACCGCCAGGAGCGAATCCAGCAGCCAGGATTGAATCCAGCAGCCAGGATTGAATCCAGCAGCCAGGATTGAATCCAGCAGCTAGGAGCGAATCCAGCATCCAGGAGCGAATCCAGCGTCAAGTAAACTGAATTGTTATTTTCAATCAATGTTATATAGCATATAGAATTAAAAGTAACGCGTACTTGGAAACTCATCTGGTTTTTAAGATTCTCCGAGATGTAGTTGATATCAAAATTATTCGTAGAGTTTATTATGCTCTGGCTCAGTCTATTTTAAGTTATTGCGTGGTGATTTGGGAGTGTGCTTCTAAATCAATGATTACTTGAGAGACCTCAAAATTCCTTACTTTAAACCATGACATTCAGCCCCTATAGATTTCCAGATTTCCTACTTTGGAGATGTATAGAAAATGCTCAGTATTAATGGTTAGGCCATTGTTCATAATGGAGTCCATGGTTCGGCAACATGTTGATGTTATAAATAAATAATAACTAACAAAATAAGTTAGTTATTATTTATTTATAACATCCACATGTTGCCGTATGGAGTGTCAATACACTCCATACGACTCTAGTGTCATCATCATCAAACCAGGGAACTTATTTTGTTAGTTATTATTTATTTATTTTGCAATAAAGCATTTTTATTATTTATTTCTTTCTTGTTGTTCTCTTTGTCTAAATATTGTGTACATTAAAAAAAAATACTTTAATAAAACCATCTAGTGTTGAAACATAATTATTGAAAACGTAATTATTAAATACCTTCACGAAGACTACGGCAGCAATGCTGACGTTACGCTTTAGAAAAACACTAACGTAAGTTGGTGGGGCCAATGCCCTGTGCCTATGTGATAGAAAAAACTGACTACCCGGATGCTAGTTAAAATAAAAGAGTGGACTGTATATAAATGACTGTAATGAATACACATACACACACACACTCTACCGACAATAAATAATTGTAATAAGTAATACGAGGTTAAATAAAGAGAAAATTAAATTCTTTGTTAGTGCAAGAGTTGCGACAATTACATTATTTTAGTATTGCAATTGGTTTTTCCTTAAAAACTTAAATCAACTAAACTGTATAAAAATTATTTTTTTTTAAAAGGGAGGTAAGGAGTACTTTTTATTTGTGTCGAATAATTTTATTTTTAAAAATCAATACATTTTATAAACACTTACGAAGAAATTTATAATTTTAAGTATAAATTAAAATAGAATATTGTCGACCGCTATTATATTTCCTTATTACAATTTCGTAGTAGAATTTTGTATCCTACGAGTTGCAATAATTATATTATTTGAAAAATAATTCAAAGGTTTATCTTATTAAACTCAATTTATTCACCGTTACCGACTCCATCCGTCTTATTATTACGTTGGTAGCCCTGTTTACTGAGATATTTCATTTCTCTATTATATCAGTAGTGAGTAATTAAGGCTCTTTCTTCTAAACGCGTCCTCTTGAGAAGAGATTTTACAAATTTTGACAACCGTCATTAATTTCATTTTGTAAAGAGTTGGATTATTTTCTTTGTTTACCCTATCTTTCTGTTGGAGCTATGTCAAGACAAGATAAGTTTACGTTTTTGATATCAGTCATCGTAAGCATATCTGCATGAAGTGAAATTGTGTGAAAATTTTAACCGAATCTTTAATCTTTTTAAAAAATAATATTAACCCTTTTCCTAATTCAGTATATGATATTTTATGTTTATTATTTAAAAAAGAAAAGAAAGAGGGTTTCCGTCACGATCTGAAAAATATTTTTAAAATATTTAATGAGGGTTTAAGAGAAAATAAATATTGTTAATAATAATATTACGCAGTACTTGCACTTCAATGTTTAATATCCAACCATTTGTAACACAATGGGCGAGTGCAACATATTTAGGTGAGGGTGATTTACAATTTCATTACCAACTTATAGATGGTAACATTTATACCTTATAATAAGTTCTAATAATTAATACTAGATTAAACATTAAAATATCCTATGCTTCTAATTCTTAAAACATTTAACAGTAAATACTAAATAACATTCCATAATTAATTGCGTAGGTGGCGCTACTGTTGAAACTTATGAACTAAAACATGTAAATTCCAATGTATTTACCATTTAAATTATATAATTAAATTATAATTTACTGTTTACATAAAAACAAAAAAATATATATAACTTTAGGTTTAGAATTAAGCTCTGTGCTGTTATATATGATGACCTTCAATAAAACATTGAAGGTTAAGACATTTAAAAAAAAGTTATTTACTTTCCGTTTCGTGGTAACCAAAATAATTTTAATAAAACTGGCTTATTCTCATTACTTATATTTATTATTTAAATATTGTTAATATTACAAACAATCTAAAAGTAATTAAATTATTACGATTTTTATGATAAGTTAAATCTTTTATGACATAATTATGTTTCAGACAAAGGAACAGATATAAACAAGGGACAAGTCTGATTTATTACAAATAATAAGTATTACTTTTCATCAGCACGGAGGTTCATTTACATATTGCGCAATATTCTTTTATCATCATTTACCCTTTTCACTCTAGAAATTCTTGGACCACAATACAATAGGACGTGTTTTGACTTGTAATGCAATTCTTACTCCACGGAGCTGCGAGTCAATTGTATTACGAGACGTTGTGTATTTATTTTTTTTACTTTTTGTTTTACAGCAATACATTTAAATTGTGTCTTCTTTGAATATTTATTATTCTGTCCAACGACAAAAGCTGCACAAAAACATAAAATCATTTCTATTGTGTTGTCATCACATAAAATAAAAAAACAGGATCAATACGGACGTGACATACATTTTGACAAAATTGTTTTTATAAATACTGATCCCGATTAAAAAAATTATCACTATAAACTTAATAATATACATGAAATCAAAAGGTTCAAGTTGCAAAAAAGTCAAAGAGACGAATAAAAAACGACTTCATTAAAAACCCTAGTGTTGAGTTGGGTAATAAATTCTAGAATTCAATAACATTCTATAATGAATTGCGTAGGTGGCGCTACTGTTGAGACTTGTCAATATGTAACTTATATATTAAAAATAAATATTACTAACACTCGGCCTTTCCTGATTTGTAATCTTACGACCTCATAATTGTATCATTAATTTCTCTAATTAACAACCATCATATATTAAATGACTAATTTCTAATTTAATAAACAATCTGGAAACCAGTAGACTAAATGGTCGTTTGAATTCATGATCATACAATATTACAGAGATCAATATTTTCGTTTAAATGTGCAAATTAACATAACATTTATACAATAAATTAACTTTACCATGGGCCGTTTTGACAACTTATTACGTCCTCGTAATATAATTATAATTTTTATCATAAATACCCATTAATTCATCACAAACTTAAAAGTATAGTATTACATAATATGTTTATACAAGCTTGTTCTCTTTGCACCGAACAAATCAGGCTGCTTACAAAAAGCCAGAACAACGGACACCAATATAATCTGGTCATCCATGAACACACCAACATCAACATGGGATATAACTCACAATCTTACTACTGCCATCGGACACACCAATATAATCTGGTAATCCATGAACACACCAACATAAACACGGGATATAACTTACAATCTTACTTTTGCCATCGGACATACTAATATTGTAGTTTATTATTATTTTTTTTATACCAAGGACACACCCATGATGGTATTTCTTATAATTTAACTATTACCATCGGTCACACCAGTATGGCTGTTTAGTTTTAGATCTAGTTACAAATAGTTTTAGATAAAATTATCTTGTTTTTATTTGAGTCAGTAAGTATTATGTGTATATTATTTTATTACAATACAAAAAGCGAAAGAAATGGAAAAGAACAATGAAAAGCCAATTGTTTTAATCATGTTATACTCATGTTATTTCTATAAACTTAGTAAAGGGTTCTCTCGAAGTATTTGTTTTTCATATTTTTGTTGACTGTTTTATTTACATTTCATTAATATAAATAAAGTAAATATATATTCCTCATAATTTACTTTAAATTATTTGTTACTTTAGTTAACTTATGACGGATCTGAGCACAATTTGAGTTTTATGTATAAATAAGTATGTTTTCAGTATTCATTATAAATAATGAATGACTTAGAGTTAAAAATTATAAATAAATAAGTGTTTGTATATTTAATTAAATAGTAAACGATAAATTTCTACCTTTCAATATTATCTTCAAAAAGTTTAAAATATTAAATATTTCCCCAAAAGTGAATATTTCGCAATAACTTATTCGCTTGCGTTAAAATTACTAAAATTTTTTGTAACTTCTAAAGTATGGATTCAATAATAAAGTTTTTCCTGCGCCAAAGTTTGTAAATATAGAATCTAGCAGGTGTTAAAAGAAATATTGGAAATAAAGTTCAGAGATCGTATACTTTAATTTTAAAAATCACTCAGCCCAAAAAAATATATTTTTCGTAATAGTAAGTACACGTACTATCCATGGAGCGCTTCTTATGATGGAGCCATCTTCTTTCCTCGCTGCGTTTTGTTGCGTTGAGGAGTATAACCTCGATCTACGAGGTCTGCAAAAAGAGCGGTCACCTGAAGGGCACCATGGTGAAGGCTCTGAAGAAAGCGGCGAGGAGCTTCCTAGAGGTTGCGGACGTTTTGGCGTCTAGGGCAGAACCTAAGGACTCGCGGTGGATTCGGGTGGATAACGCCCGATTCTGTCGGGAGGTGTCCTTCCTCAAGGAAGAGATCGTTAAGGTCGCGGAGTTCAAAACCTCTGTGGGTTCGTCTCGGCTCTGTATTATCCTTGGTGGGAGTTTTAATCAACTCCCACTTTGAAGGGCACAGGTCAAACTTATAAAACCCCTATTTTTGGGTCGGGGGTTAAAAATAAAACTAATCCTCTAATTACATTACTTATTTAAAACTTACATACAGTCTTTAGAATATTTCTTTATTTGCATCCAGAAAGTATTTATTAGACGAACCTCAGGTTGATATTGTATTTTGTTTTGTGGTGTTAACTAACATTCAAGCCTTAAAACTAAGCGAAAATTATGCATAGTACGAGAAAGCAATACATAAGATTTGTAAGGACTGAGAACAAAATAATTATTATGTTGTTTATCTCTCTCCACCAGATTTAAATAAAAATTAACTTCTAACGGATATACTATAATTATTTTTATGATTATAATAATTTTATCATAAATCAATATTTCCAGTACAAATTTAGCCAAATTTTGTAAAAATAAACTTTAATTTTATTTGAATGCCTTTAGTTCGGTACGTTGTTTCCAATAATAGCACTGTATTCATTTTTCATATCAACTATCAAAGAGGATACATTCCTAAATAAAGTTACAAAAACTGCATTGTTGTGCGATATTTCCGAAGTCACAAATCGAACTTCAAATAAAAAAAACTTGTCAAAAGTCTATTATAAGAATAGAATAACTAATTAGTAAATACTTTGGTGAATGGACAAGTTTTCATTGTAATCACAAACTCCTAGCAGCTCTTTCAACGTGAATTGGTTATGAAAAGGTAACATTCCATTGAAATAATGAAGTTCCAATGCAGTTAATATTAATATTTCATTGCCTTTTGTTAACTACGATCCTAGTCCAGAATGAAAAATTCAAGCCATTGTTGCATATTGTTCGGAATCGGAATGCTTATACTTAATGTCATTTACAAAAGAAATATTTCAATTTTGTTGTTATTGTGGTTCGCTTGTTTGTTTAAGTAGTAATAGATCCAATATTATTTGCTCACATTTGAAAGTATTTTGCTTTATCTGAAAAAAATAAAACGAACAATTTAATGTTTTAAATATATTTTTTTAATAAACGAAGTATTTGTCAAGATTATTTTTGCCGTTTCGGAATTTCAAAGCTTTTATTGATTTCATTGCCAAAAAATATTGTAAGAGCGATATTCCTAACCTGTTGGAGTAGAGTGTAGAAAATATGTTAGGCATCAGAGCCATTCTAGTCTTAGATCCACAGATTTTTAGAATATCTTTCGAGGGTAGCGTTTTCCAGTAGTAGCAGTCGGCCAGAACCATTGAACACTCTCGATTATTTAACTTTAGTTTTGTAACGCGCAGTTACAATTCTCGTACAGGATCCATTTTATTTCCCATATATCGATATAATACAAAATCCGCTTATTATTTCGACAGTCAAATTGAACAATGCACGTCTAAATGCGGGATTTTTACAATGGATTTATTAAATTTAAGTGAATTCAAATTATTTTATTATTCATACGGAAACCTCGCAGCTCTGACGTGGTTTGGGATGGATTCGATTGTACAATCACATATAAATCTACGGTATTATTTCTGGTCATCCACGGGGTTTGTTCTATAGGTCAACATTTTTAGAATGGACAAGTTCGATTTAATAATAATTTATAATATATTTTATTGTATATTGTTGTTCTTTATTTTTTTAATGATACTTTTCGAAATTGGTAATAATTTACGGTACTTCGGAAACATAACTACATGTTTTTTTAAATATAATTTATTATCCTCTAACAAATTTTTATGGCTACGACTATTTAAAAAAAAACAATAATAAAATTGTAAGACGGCATAATTTCGTGTGTCTGAAGAATGCAATTACTTTTATCGGTAGGTATTAATTTTTTTCTTAACTACTAACCTATATAGTATGTACTCGTATATTTGAGATGAGTTAGATGATATGCCGTCTTATAAATATCACGAATAGACGATAAACGTATATACTTTTTTTCTCAATATATTTAAAGGGCTCTTTAAATATGTGTAGTAAAATCATAAGCAGTGCTTATTGTAAGACTAGCAAGCACCAAGTGTAGGACTTCCTAAGTCAAGGATTGGTCAATATTGAAGAGTTCTACGTATAGAAAAAAAAGAACCACATACATATAAAGAGAACTATATCTTCATAAACCCTTTAAAATGAACTGAACAAAGAAGAGTACAGCGCGGACAGGAAATTGCGCCAGTATAACACAGCTGCTAGCTATACACAAAATGAGTGCGAATCCTGCAAACAGAATTTCTTTTACACAGATAAATGTTGAAAGTTCTAATGAAATCTGAGCAATGATTGTTATTTTGATTAAGAAATATTCTTATTTCATTAAAGGGTTTAAAATAAATAAATATATAAGCCATAAATCGGCTACCAAACCCATTGACATATATAATTCTTGTTTGTGCAAAGAATTTGTGCTTAATTGTGCTTAATTGCATATAAATATATATATGGACTAGAAGCAGTCCAGATTTATAATAATTCGATACAAATTGTCAGCTCAAGTAATTAGTACGCCAAATACCTAAGCTGATATAACAATAAGCAAAAAATCCTTAACGAATTATATTATATAAATAAGAGTATAGTTATGGTATTAAGAAAAAGTTAAAAATTTTATGACACGGTAATATTTAATTAGTTCATAAATATATAATTTGACAATTTAAATAGCTTACGTTGTGGCCTTATTTATGTACTCTTTGAGTACTTAGTTTTGTATACGGAAAAAACCACCGAAAAATAATAAGAAACTCTTTAGGAAAATTTCTTTCTTGAGTAATTTCAATTTAAGATGTGTGCACGCGTCAAGTTGTAACTCATTATATGATGTATCCCTTATAAAAATAAAACATACACGAAACTGATTACGTCATCAGTCATGTTCCATCTGGAATATTTTTGATGTATGGTTGATTATAAGCTCGATTTGCTTAGGTTATTAAAAATATTATTATTTTATAAAAATAATACAACAGTAACTATAAAAATTCTAGGAATGAATACTTAAATAGTTCGTATAATAAAATCAAAATAAAATACAATTATTTTCTTTAGTAGTACTACGCCTATAATTTATTTATATTTAAGTCCTTATTTTTTATCATATTGGTTTTGTAAAAGTGCCAATATCTATCAATATATTTCTATTTTAAATAATGATAGTCGCCATAATTAGCATAACATTTTTAATTTGCTTTATTTATAAATCTATAGAAATAAAATCTTATACAATTTTGACAATTAACATTTTTTTTGTAGTAGTGGCTTAATAAATATATTAAAACAATGTTACCGTAAAATATTAAAAGGATGAAATGCTTTAGATTTTGTGATATATAGATTATAGAAGTAAATTGCTTATCTTTGAAAATAACCTTAAATTATATTAATTATATTAAATGTTTAGTTCATTTTAGTTTAGAAAACATTCTAAATATTTTCTAAACTAAACTGTTTATTTAACAAAATAAAACAGGAATAACCAACCAACATCATATTAAATAACCTTATCAATTTCATAATCTTAACAAGCATGAAATACACAATTAACAATCTGAGTTAAATTATAAGTGGTTACATTGTTTTTAAATCCTATTTCCGAAAAAGGCCTACATGATTTGGGGTACAAGAATTAACTTAGATACATTAATTACACTTAAAATTAGTTTAAACAAAAATTCAATGTATAATTTTCTTGTTTAAAAGAAGTCGTTTAATAAATTGTGTACTTTAACGTCATTCGTGACACTAACAAAAACACACATTTGATATATCTCGTTTCTAACCGACTTCTTCAAAAAGAAGGAGGTTCTAAACGAATTCTACTGGTATATATATTTTTTTTATGTATGTACACGGATTTCTCAGAGGTTTCTGAACCGATTTACGTTATTCTATTTTTGTTTGATGGGGAATAGTTTCGTATTGGTCCAATAAAAATTGATTTGGGTAGGCCCATTAGTTTTTATTTTATGAACATTTTTGTCCAAGTTTTGTACTAGCTCCTCCGGAAGGAAATCAAATCTTGCTGTGACTAATGACCAGAAGTCATGTCATGTAATGTCTGTTTTGGATATAATAATTTCTTATAGACTGTACATGGTACTTAAGCATATTGATTTATGATTGTTATAAAATTACGCTCATTCATTGAACGAAGTCTTTGTGAAGTCTAACGCGCTGCTGCTAGCCGGTACTCACGTTGCTGAGGAGACTCGGTTGCTGTACGGTTTCGTATCACTTCTTATCTTTGAGCCCTCTGCTCAGTCGACTCGTTGTCTAAACACTCATTAATGAGGACAAGTCTATTACCTCTTTGTAAAAAATACTCATTCGCAAGACGCTCTTGGAACTTACCGTGTCTTGGAACTGGTCTACGCTCTTGGAACTTGGAATCGTGATTTTCATATATGCCTTCATGGCCAACCAACATTTTTCACGATCTTTAATAGTCTCACAAGAAGGTGAAATTGGGTTTCAAAGGGGATTTTTACGGAGACGACTACTTTTATCCGTTCCGGTTTCTGGAGATCTGTATTTTTTAAGGCGTGCAGCACCATTTGTAGGTCTACCCATAGCTTATTGATGATGTAGAAATAAACTAAAAAGTATTAAATAAAAAAAAAACTACGTACGTAAGTATTAAATAAAGAAGTAAAGCAGACTTGTCGCCAAGAACAAGACGAAAAAGTGTCGCATCTTATCCCTCTCTGCTAATTTGTATTTCCATAATCGCCTAACATCATGTAGTTCGTAAGATGGTTGGTTAATATGTAAACACAGATTTCACCAGGCAATGACAGGAGGTTCTTAAGGGAGAGGTGACCTTCACACGATGTCTGTCCGGATCAGTTGTCACCAGAAGGTCCTTTCAAGTGGCTGCATAACCAACTATATCTGGTACCCTGGTCGCTTGCTTCACTAGCTGAAAGAGGCCAAAGGACAACGCAAAATTCCACGCTTCTCTTCCAGTAAGGTCGGTCGGTAAATTGTCCCCTGGTCACTGCTGTGCGAACAGTAAACACAGGATTACAGGATTTTTTCGTTTTTTATGTCTACTAAAATCCATAGGGAAAAAAAGTGGGGTCTTTAAGGAGGTAAAGGAGTAGGCGGTGTAATCCAGATGTGCAGAGCTCTAAGAACATTGTATTTGTGTTTTCATCAAAAAGAGCAAGTGCAGCTTAGCTTAGGCGAGTATGGAAATACAAGTCAGCAGATTGGGATGAGATGCGGCACTTTTTTGCGTCTTATCCTTGGCGGCAGGTCTGCTTCTCTTCTTTGGATCCGTCGAGTTGCGCGGATGCTATAACCGATGTGGTGCATCAGGCAATGGAGTATTTTATTCCTTTTGCTGACGTACCCATCGGTGGCAAAGCTCGCCCATGGTTTAATGCCGAATGTGGTCATGCTCAAGACCGAAAACATTCGGCATATCTCATTTGGGCTGATGCTCGAAGCCGCAAAACTCCGGATGTAAGTTCGAAGAAGAGAGCCTTTAACCAAGCTGCCAAGTCCTACAAAAAGGCATTGCGGAAGGCTCGTCTCGATCGAATCGCTAAGAATGGCGAAAAGCTCTCTGTCAGACCAACTGGCAGTCGAGCTTTCTGGTCTCTTGCGAAAGCGATCGAGTCGAATTTCTGCCAACCCTCACTGCCTGCTCTGCTGAAGCCGGATGGATCCCTGGCCCACACAGCAACAGAGAAAGCGAATGTACTTGCTTCTCTGTTTGCTGAAAATTCGCATCTAGACACTGGCAATGCTTCTCCAGCACATCTTCCTCACTGCGGTGTTTCGATGCCTGAAATCCGCATCACTAACAAAGAGGTATGGAGAACATTGTGTCGTTTAGATGTGAATAAAGCCAGTGGTCCTGATGGTATACCAGCCATTCTACTCAAGACATGCGCAGCTGAGTTGTCTCCTGTACTGACACGTCTGTATCGTCTCTCTTTCATGACTGGAATAGTGCCGAAATCCTGGAAGCTTGCTAATGTGCAACCCGTGCCCAAAAAAGGTAGCCGTGCCGACCCTGTCAATTACAGACCGATTTCAATCACCTCCATACTCTGCAAGATTATGGAGCGTGTATTGAACTCGCGCCTACTAGCATACCTAGAAGGTAACGATCTCCTCAGTGACCGACAGTACGGGTTTCGCCGTAATAGGTCTACTGGGGACCTCCTAGTGTATGCTACTCACATTTTAGGCGAGGCCATCGAGAAGAACGGAGAAGCGGTCGCCGTCTCTCTGGACGTCTCGAGGGCATTTGACAGGGTCTGGCATGCAAGCCTTATAAGCAAGCTTTCAGCGTACGGTATATCTCCTGGTCTGATCGGCTGGGTAACGGACTTTCTGAGCCACAGATCTCTCCGAGTAGTTGTCGACGGGTGTTCCTCGGAACCTTTGACAATAAATGCCGGAGTGCCTCAGGGGTCCGTTCTTTCTGCAACTCTGTTTCTGCTGCACATTAATGATCTGTTGAAGCCCGGTATCTATGGGTATGCAGACGACAGCACAGTTGTAGAAAGATATCTGCCGAGTACTCGGGCTAGTCGAGATCAAGTACAGTCTGAAAGAGAAGCCATGGTGCAACGTTTGAATGACAAACTTCAGGCAGTCTCCGCATGGAGCAATGCCAATCTTGTCAAGTTCAACGCCACCAAAACGCAGACGTGTCTATTCACCGCCAAAAGGAGCCCTTTCACCTTGGCTCCTACTTTCCAGAATGTATCCTTGCAATACAGTGACCGGCTTCAGTTGTTAGGCTTAGAGATTTCCTCGAACCTCAACTTTGGTCGGTTCATTGAGTCCAGAGCAAGAGCAGCAGCAGCGAAGCTTGCCGTTTTGGCGAAGGTTCGGCAGTACTTTACACCGGGACAGCTTCTTGTTTTATACAAAGCACAGATCCGGTCGTGTGTAGAGTACTGTGGTCACATATTTGCTGGTGCCGCAAAGTCTCATCTTGCGGTTCTGGACTCAATTGAGAGGCGAGCAAAGAGGCTTATAGGCGATCCCGAATTGGTCGGAGCCAACCTCCAAAGCCTTGAGCACAGGCGTAGAATTGCTAGCCTCTCAGTATTCTATAGGATACATTTTGGTGAGTGTGCGCAGGAATTACACAATTTAATTCCCCCGTCCCCCTTCCATCACCGGACGTCCCGACGCACGGCAGGTTTTCATCCTTTTGTTGTGGACATTCCACCTGTCCGAACGAAGCGCTTTGCTTCCTCATTTTTACTGCGTACAGCAAAGGATTGGAACAGCTTGCCTGCGTCGGTATTTCCGACCGAATACAATGTGGTCACATTCAAGAGAAGAGTGAATAGGTTGCTAGGGTAATGCGCCTTACCACCTAAGACTACATTCCACTTACCATCAGGTGGAATGTAGTCAAGCATTGCCCTAGATCATATAAAAAAAAAAAAAAAAAAAAAGCTGGTCTGTTTCAAGGTGATCGTGATGTTGTAGCCTCTCGTGGCTGACCCCCTAATTGGGCCCCAAACTATGTGCGAGCGGCCAAAGGAAATTCGTCGCTTCGAATCCCTTTACCCTCCTCGACTAGGCACCCGCCAGAATAAATACCAACTCGACGCCAAACCGGTTTGTGACGGAACATAGCTTTTCAGACCCATTCCACATACACGGCTTCATAGAGCACCGTGCCGGAACACGACTAAATTATGTATGGGTATCGTGCATATATACAAAAAATATTTATCTTAACTCAAGTTTGTATTAATTCATCATTCATCAAATTTATCAAATTTATAATAATAGCAAATAGAACTAAAGGGACGACTTGACGACTTCGAGCTGGCAGATCTATTGAGCCGTGTCGGATTGGCAGTGCTTTCTAAAGCCGTAAAGTAAACCTTTACGACCAAAATATGAATAGTATATGCAATAATTCTTGTGATCGGATGAGTTATTAATTTGACCGAATTTGACTTAATAATAATAATAATAATAATAATAATAATAATAATAATAATATCGGGACAAATTACACACATTGATCTAACCCCTAAGTAAGCAAATTATTTGCTTGTGTTAAGGGTGTTAGACAACGATACTAATACATAGAAATACGCATAAAAATACTGAGAATATATTTAATAAACGACCAAACCCAGAAACACAGACATCTATGCTCATCACATAAATGCCTGTGCTCCGCCGGGAATCGAACCCGAGACCCGTTGCGCCGTTACACGTTAGGCGTCTGCGCTAACCACTCGACCAACGGGGCGGTGCGGACAACTTAAACATATATATGAAAGTTGTTTTGACTACAAATGGCGAGTACAAAAGTGTGTTTAAAACTAAAATTTATAAATTTATAACATCCGTATGTATCATAACTCAACACATCTTGTTGCTATAATATACAGTGGTCGCTCGTTTGACTGCCCCGCATTACTCGTTTTATTGTAACAAAAGTGAGAGGCGGAAACGTTTACGACGCGTATCCTCGAGAGCTCATCAACTTATTTCAGACAACCATCATTAATTTCATCGTTTGTAGATGTGAACTCATTACATAGGAAGGGAATAAATGTTCAGATTTTAACGTATAGGAGATTATATTATATATTTTTAAGATAACCTTACGTTTTTCTATAAATTTTCATTAGAATAATTTAATCATTTTTATAACATAAAATAATTTTCTCAAAATATTTAGAGCTAAAATCTATTAAAACAATAGGTCAATATAAAAAACTACAAAATATTTATTTATGTATGCCTTTTAAATTTATAATCTAATAAACTCAATTTAAATTATAAGAAACATGAATAACCAACAGAAAATAAATAGGGAAATAAAAAAAAATAAAAATTTCTTAACAAAAAAAAAATAGTAAATATATTTTTTTCTTTTTTTTATAATAACTAAGAAATATAAAATAACAATTAACCGTATTTATATACTTTGTTTGGCCTGTTAACACTTTACCAACCTTTGCTTTAATATTATCAAGTAAGAAAATATTATAAATGGAACGTTGTAGCGCAAACAAAATCAAATAAGTTTGTATAAATCTAATACAGCGGTGACAGATTCTCAAAATATTTCAAAGAACAGACATTTAACTTATTAGAGATCTTGGTATCAAAAAAGCGTTCTAAATACATTTTGTTTCAAAGTAAATTCTTTGGAAAAATATCACCTTTGAAAGTTCAAGTTATTTCTCCCTGGAATTGGAGACATAAGCGAACTTTTGATCGTTGAACATTCAAATTACTTTTTTCTCTTAGAAAAATTCTAAGCAATATTTTTTATTGCTGTGAGCTTTTTTAATAAAAAAAAATTAAACTTTGAAAAAAAATACTGATTTAGTTTGCTTTCAGTGTTATATCACACCATCATGTCAACGATTCTGTAAAAAAAGTGTTTTGAAATCTTTTAAAATGAAAATTAAAAAAAAATATGTGTGTGTGTGTACACATGTAAGAAGTGAAACTTCTTTATGACAAAATTTTTTGAAAAATTATTCACTAATTACAACTTTACAGGAATGGCTAATTAAGCTAAATTAGATAAAGTTTAAGCAAAAATACAGATAAACGTTACAATTTTTTGACATTGCATAAAATTTCTCCCATCCGTCGATAAATAAGTTTCACTTCAAATATGGCGCGTAACGGAAAAATGTGACTTAGAAATAAAGATGGCGCGTAACAGAAAAACGTCATAATTTTCATTAATATTAATTAATTAAAACGTAAGAAGTGAATCGACTGTTTCTGACGTATAATATTCTCATAGAAGAAACACATAGGTAAGTACCATAAAAGCAGACAAATGTACACAATCCACTTTAAAAATAATAACTTTAGGCTTCTTAACATGTTGGATCGTCACTATATCACAAATAAAATTATTCTTCATCATGGTTTCTGCTGTTTCGAGTTGTAGTTCGTTCTAGGTATATAGCAAAACAGACCTTGTAAAAATCAGGACCCCAATGCTCCATTTCCACGGCTCGGAAAAACTCGTATTTCTTTTCATTCTTACTTCTTCTATTTTAGACAATCAATGTATTTTAAAAATATTATAAATTATATTTCATAATTTCTTCTTCGTGTTATAATCTTGAATTTATTTACTAGTTTCAATAGCAAGTCCATAAAATCGTATTGTCGAGTATGTAATTACAATTCATTATTTAATTATAAAATTCTAATCCGATAATTTTATTTTTGGTTAATGTAAATTGTGTTTTGTAATCCACATACTTGTCATTTTGATTGTTTAGTATTTCCATAGCAACATGGTGTAAAAGAGATGAAGCTATACGAAAAAAGCTGGCGCGTAACGAAAAAATGTGACGCGTAACGAAAAAATGTTACACAATTTTTTTTCCAACCCCGATAAAGAAGTTTCACTTCAAAAATATTTTACAATAATTTAAATAGTAGGTAAATAATTTTCTCGGGACAAGACGTTTTTTAATAAAATAATTTATTTATTTATAAAAACTAAACTGTAATTAAAGAAAATTAATAATAATGGTAGGACGGTTTCTCACAGGTCGTATGTTCGAATCCCTATCTGTATAGGTTTATTACGCATTCTATACCTAATATTGCAATAAATATTGTAACAAAGAAAAAAATATTTTTTTAATTGAAAACAACATTTATTAATTTAAGAGTTTGTTAGTTTATAACACAAATATAAAACAATTATAAATATAAAGAGCTTATTCGAAGTGGTGTCTATTGACTGCAATAGAGTCCTTAAAACGTTGAGACCAGTTATCAATAGAAGCACACGCTCATCCCATGGGGAAATTCTTCACTGCCAATCGTATGGATCGTTTTAGGGACTCCAAATTATCATGGCGTTTAGAGTAAACTGTACTCTCTAATACTGACCGTAAATCATAATCCAGCGAAATAAGATCGGGACTAGACGACGGCCAGTCGTCAGTTCTGATGAAGTCTAAGACGTTCGCTTACAACCAAGACTGCGAGGATCGAGCTTTATGACCCGGCGCTGAGTGTTGCTGGAAGGATCATACTTGGTTATTGAACATGGTATTATTAAAGGTCTTAATTACCTTTTCAAGAATGGTATCTTGATATACTTTCGCCGATGTATTGACACCTTTTTCATAAAAACATGGCTCAGTCACTTCTTCATAGCTAACACCAAATGATCACTGAAGTCTAATTATGTCCTTGTTGCAATCGACCAATCGGGAAGTTTTCTTAGAGCTTTGAGCATAAATACGGTTATCTTGTTTGTTAAAATGTTGCTCAATTGTAAAAAAAATGTCATTCGTAAACAACATTTTTCTGTGACCTCTCTTTGCGTACCGCTGCAGCATTCGTTTTGATTTTACCACCCTATTCATATTCAATTTATCAGTTAAGAAATGGCCAGTGCGTCTCTTGTAGGCTGCAAGACCTTTTTTTTTCCGTTGGAAAAAATGCGTTTCCGCATCGTCACACCAGCCAGAAAGGCGATGGCCGGGTGGTATGTGCGGCACCCGGCAACTGCCATTTTTAAGGCACCCCACTAAAAAAACCAACGGTTGCCCTCATCGCTATAATGAGACGCCACGGGATCGCGTAAGTATTCACCGCGACGCCTCAGCGGAACCCCCCTGATAAGGGTACCCCGGACAACCGGAGTTCCCCTACGTCATAGACCTGTGTAATGAAGAGAGAAGTCGCCCCCCCCCTCTCACCTAGGCCTACGGCTGGGAAGAAATGGGCTGAGCCCTTCTCCTTCCTAACCTCTCGCGCAGAATACGCACCCCCCATACAGCGACGGGACCACTCCATAGTCAACTCTGCTATCAGAGAAGTACCAAGAGCGATCCCGCGGCCGACCCCAGTAAAGAGGGCCTACGCCCTCCCACCCCCAAGGCCTAGGCCTACTTTCCAAGGTGATCACATGATGGAAAGAGGCCCGAACCCCCGAACACCACACGTGCTCCCACGCACTCCTCCCCTCCCGGCGATTCTGGATACCTGAGGAGGAATCCATCACTATTCCCGAACCCCCCGCAACCAAGTGCGCCCCAGCGCCGCACCTGGAGCAAGAAGTTCCGCCCACTCTATCCCACACGCCCCCAGTCGGACAGCCACGGGATACCTACCGACGATGCTGGATACCTGAGACGGCACCAGTGACTGCCCCCGAAACCCCCGCCACCGAATGCGCCCTAGCGCCGCACCCGGCAACCGAAATCCCAGGCACCGCAAGTTGCCCAGACCATCTCACCGTTGCGTCGAGCAGCGTGTAACTGCTCGGCGGAAAGAGGTCCAAGCCTCCCCTCCCGCAGGCAGGCACTCCGAAGGGTTTAACCGCCCCTGTCAGCCATGGACCGGGCACAAACCCCCATGGCCGACCTCCACTGATTAGCCAACGGGAGAACCCGAAGGTTCTCAGTAACCGTTGTTGCCCAGGGAGCACCACGAGGAGGTTCCCGGAGTTCGCCCCCCAGGCTGCAAGTCCTAAGTCATCTCTTATCATACGCCACATGGTTCTAGGTGCTATTTTTATTACCCAAGATAAAATCTTTTGCTTTCAAACAGGATTTCTTCGAATTCTTTCCCTTACTGCTTTGACTATCTTTTTCGTACGAACGTGGACGGTCAGATCTTTCTCTATTACAAATCGAGGAAGTCTTATTGTACTTATTAATAGCCCGGTACACTACACAAACATTTGACTAATACCAAGTGTATGGAGAGTTAAAAAAATTGGCTCTGAACTGAACTGGCATTAATTCTGAGCGGAGGCATGGCGCGTGGTTGACCTTTTATGTACTTCTTTATAAAATACAAAGTAATAAGTAACTGAGGGAGCAAGTTTTTTTGTTTCGTTTTTTGTGTTTTTCATCAAGATTTGTAAAAACTCGTAGAACAATTAAACAAACATAGTTATGTTGCGTAATTTTGGCTGTTATAAGATCAATTCCATATCATTCGAGGGCACATAGACGTCAGGTGTAGAAATTGCACCTTTGACTAAATGGTCCTCGTAAGACCAAGTTTAGTAGTTTTATCCAAAGTGAATGAACTATTTAAATTACAACTTACTAAAGTTTATATTGATGGCCATATCTATTAATTTACTGTAATATAAATTACAGATAAATTAAATTTTCTTGTAATTATATTAAGCTAACAAAAATATCATCCTAAAATTAATCTTTGACGACATTGTTGGTACAAATTTATTGTATCGCCGAAATATTGTTCATGGCCAGTCGAGATCCCCAATTAATAACAAATCTTATTAATTTTCCTTACAAAATAATAAATATTCTATTGCAATTTTGCTCATGATCAATTTTTATTACAGCCGGTATTAAATATATTTTCTTTTGTATTTAATATGTGTTTTGTATTTTATAAGAACGGTCTTATCTACTAAGCTGTAATATTTTTTTTCATAAAATGTTTTCAAAATCATTCTCTTCATTAAAACTTACAACAGTTCTTATGTTATTAAATAAAAATTTGAAAGTTTTGAAAATAATTTATTTAAAATTGTAATTGACTATCGAAATATATGTAATGTATATTTTTTATTTTAATATTTTGTTTATTATTGTTTTGTTTGTTATAATTATTGTTTTGTTTGATATAGTTAACCCAAAAGCTATTAGATTATTATATTACTTATAAGATAATAACAGTATCTAATGTGGTATACTCTTGTTCCATCCATTACAATTTGAGATAAAGCAAAATTGATCTTCATTTTCTGCGTAGTCTCTGAATATAATTGACTCTTCTTTATAACTTACTTCTGATCCAGACGAAAATCACCGAACTTTACATTTAATCTCAGTAATCTCGTAAAATAAATTTATTTAGTTTATTATTTAAGCATAGAAGTCAGTGTGTTTTATATATTTGTACATCAATTATTACAAATTGCACATCACAATACTTTAATTTACTTAATGTTTTATATTGAATTTTAATTCAATCAATAAAATATGTAGAGTGAAGTATAAAAATATCATGTTATATTGATAAAATCTTATGTATATATATCTTATATTTATATGTGCATATTACATACATAAAATATACCAAATATTAAGTTGCACTAGATGTATTACAATCCACGAAGCTAACGGTAATGAAGTGAATTTCACGGTTGATTAAACATTGGAACCTGAATCCCGATATATGTGGGACGATCCCATGTTATCAGCATACTGCAAAGAGCAAATTCAAAACTAGGAATTGAGCAAATCAAACACTTCTGAAATTATTCAATTGAAGAATGATTTTCAGCATTTTGAAAAGCAAAAAGAAATAGTTTCATATTTCTTTTTGAATAGTTTATGTTTATTACTTTTGAATTACTTTTGAATTAGTTTATGTTTATTACTTTTGAATTACTTTTGAAATGCGTAAATTTATTTTGTTTATTGTCAATGCATATTCATTGTTATTTTTTGTCCGTAAAATAGCAAAAAACAAAAAAACAACAGAATGTGACTTATTAAATCTGAATCATATGTTCTTAGAATCACTTATTATTATTAGAATATACCTTATATTAGTGAGAAAAAATGACAGAACAACCGTCCAGTATTGTGATTGAATTTCATATAACACTATTCATGTTTGTAATTGTCAAAGTTTGAAAGACACGTTATTATTTTTCTTTCATTTTCATAAATGAAAGTACATTTTAGTTCGAAAACCTTTTTATTTTGTTTTGGTATCGAGTGTCGGGTACGTTACTATTAAATAACTTTTTTAGTAAATGTAAAATAACAAAAATATTTCATGAGCGCTAATAAATTAGTTATTCGTTAAAAATAATTAGATATAGAAAATATATAATAGTAGTAGTAATACTATAAAACTTTTATTATAAAAAAATCTAACCGTATCATCTAGAATATCCAAGTATTTGACAACATCATGAGATGAAAACATATAAATCAAATCCTTGCATATTCATAACTATTCAAAAAGATTATATAAAATTCTTTAGTTTATACATGGTCTCTAATCTAGGTCATATCACCACTATTAATTTTAGAAAGTCGTACAAAAAAAAGTTGTTGTGGTTTTAAATTAATTACAAATAACTCTGTATACGTTATGGAAATATATTACTGCCTTTGTTATGTGTCGATTTTATTTTTATGACTTTTGATGTGTCATGAGAATTTGGTTGCCTTTTAATCATTCTACACTCGATACTCAATAATCTAACATTCACATTCTTTCTACGTTGTCTAAAAAAGAATGTAGCAGTAAAATACCGTTTGTACTACTCTACCACAGCAACGTACCTATTGTTGTTCATTATTGTATATGCTGTGTAATGTATTGATGTTGGTTTCTTTAAAAGAGTTCTGCTAAACAAAAATATTTTTGGTACATCGTTTGATATATCATATTGTAAGCTTATAATTTCAGGACATAAAAAGAATTAATAATATACAGGGTTATTTTTAATTAGTTGAGCACCTTTTGCAGGCAGCCTCTCTACATCAATCCCAACAACATTTGTTCTATGACTTTTAAAAAATCTTGATAAATAACTCAGAATAAACGACCAAAAAAAATTGCTCCCTCGATTATTTATTACTCTGTATTTTGTAAGCAGTCCAAAGTATAGGTCGCGGCAGGCTAGCGAAAGTCAGAAACTGTTAAACGCGCGCGCCAGCTTTTTTCGTATAGCTTCATCTCTTTTACACCATGTTGCTATGGAAATACTAAATAATCAAAATGACAAGTATGTGGATTACAAAACACAATTTACATTAACCAAAAATAAAATTATCGGATTAGAATTTGATAATTAAATAATGAATTGTAATTACATACTGGACAATACGATTTTATGGACTTGCTATTAAAACTAATAAATAAATTCAAGATTATAACATGAAGAAGAAATTATGAAATGTAATTTATAATATTTTTAAAATAGGTACATTGATTGTCTGAAATAGAAGAAGTAAGACTGAAAAGAAATACGAGTTTTGGCTGAGAAATGGAGCATTGGGGTCCTGATCTTTACAAGGTCTGTTTTGCTATACCTAGAACGAACAGCAACTCGAAACAGCAGAAACCATGATGAAGAATAATTTTATTTGTGATATAGTGACGATCCAACATGTTAAGAAGCCTAAAGTTATTATTTTTAAAGTGGATTGTGTACATTTGTCTGCTTTTATGGTACTTACCTATGTGTTTCTTCTATGAGAATATTATACGTCAGAAACAGTCGATTCACTTCTTACGTTTTAATTAATTAATATTAATGAAAATTATGACGTTTTTCTGTTACGCGCCATCTTAAAGAAATTCGTAAGTAACTTATTGTTTTATTGTCATGATATAAATATTAACAAACGAGATAATATGATATGTATAAAGTAAGTTAAAGTGAAGTTATTGTTTTGTAAAAATAATATTTATTTGGTTTCGTTACAGTGCCCTTATTTCATAAACCAAATAAAAATATTGAGACATTCAACTTGTGGACAACTTCCATTGGAGATTTTGTTTTTTTATTTGATTCTTAAACAGTTAGACAATATGTGTTTAGAATATTGTAGAAAATATTTTAATAAATAAAAGTGGAAAACGATGCTATTTTTTATTACACCTTAGAAAATGATCAAGTTCTAACGTGCATAGCCGCCGCTGCGTCACCCCGCCACCCCGCGCCCCGATGAACGTGACCTTGGCACATATTTTGACAAGTTGCGTGGCCTCTCTTTTCTCAAGTTTAATGCACGTTCAGAGGCAATAAATAAATTTTGTATGGAAAAAACTAAATTTTTAAAACTACTAATTTTAAAAAGTCGTAGAAAAAATGTTGTTAGGATTGATGTAGAGGGGCTGCCTGCAAAAGATGCTCAACTAATTACAAATAACCCTGTATATTGTTTATTACAAATTATTAATTATATATATTTTGTCGCTTCATTAAACTGTAAATCCTTTCAAAATATATAAGATATTATGTATTGGTGGAGGACATTTACTTTAATAAAGGAGTCCAGAAATAGTAGTCCCGTGGTTCGTACAGGATATTACGACATTTGCCCCTGCTGGTTTATTTTCTATATAAACATACTGGAAATGAAAATAGTATGTCAACCTAACTTGGGCACTACGATGATGAATAAAATATTTGTACCAAATATTCGAAATTGCCATTTTGTAGACTCAAAATTAAATTGAAAATGTAAAAATTAAAGATGTAAAAATTATTTTAATATATAAAAAATGTGATTCCTATAATCGGAAAAAAATATCGTAAACAAATCAAAACCACAATTGAAACATATTCGGTTGGAAATAACATGATATCTTGTCTAAAAACCTATTTAAAAATATATCTTACTTCTTTGAGCAACGAAAACATATAAATTTTATCTTCACTAAATTCAAAGTGTAAGTGCGACGAAATATACTTCAAATAATATTGACTAATATTATTTTGGAACGATATTTCGCTTATAAATGGTTACATAAGCGGCATACGAATTGCGTTAGGTTTTCAGATCTAATAATAGAAATACGCCTTACTTCTTAATATCGGGCTCTATATACAAAGTATGGTATTTCAAAACAAACGTTAATATTTACAAAAAGATTGGATAAACTTACTTGTTTTCTTAGCGATTTAGTAAAACCTAAACTAAGCTCTGCAAATTAGTCCAAATCATAAGTATATTTTAATTAAAATGATATGTAGTTCTGATGCATGATAAGGATTTTCTTGAAATGTGTACTTCTTATTATTATAAATTAGTATGAGAATTTCGATATTATATAAAACTTTTACCTTTTCTACGAAAAGTTTATTAAAGGGAAGTGTATTTTATCGAAGCCAGACCTTCAGAGAATAAAATTCATGAATAAATTTTTCCTTTGTAAACAAATCGAGTAGGCCTTATTGAATTAGAGACAAATGCAATTACTTTGAGTTGATCTTTTTCCTATAGATATTGTTTACAATTTTCTGAATAGTAAATTACGGAAAAACTTTAGATTATTGTTTTTGTATTAAAATTTATTCATACATTCTTATTAATAATAAGGTATTTTACAAGCAATATAACATACTTCAAATATAAAAAAATATATGACTGAAATAATTTTGTTGTATAATTTTTCAATAACGCATTTACTATTTGACTGCAACTATTTGACTGCTGCCAAGTGCATCTTCAATGAAAGTTTTATCTTCAAGATAAAGAAGACTGTCAACATAACCGTATAGAACTCTATAAAATAAACAGTGCGGGGTATCAGATAGATGCCAAAATCTTATTATAGTCGTCAGATATTTCGCACGCGGCTCTTTCAAGACACATGGAGAATATAAATCAGTAAAACAACTCTGTGCCAAAATCGTAAAAGTTTACTGAATCCTTGTGTTTCTATGAAATACAAAGGTTAAATATAATTGAAGGGTTAATGTTTGAATTTTGAGAAATATTTTTTTGAGAGATTTTAAACGTTTAAATCCAGTTTTTGCACGTTTACTAGAAAATAAAGTTATTTGATTAAAAAAGTTTTAATTCATGGCATATCAGAAATGGGGAACAGATATCATAAATAAGCAAAATGAAGGAGAGAGACTAATGATAGAGTTGGTAATTGTCAAATCAACATATTTTATACATGTTACCTCTGCTAGCTACCGCAATTGCGAATCTAGTCACAGAAACAATCAGGCGTTTCATCAAAATTACTTCCGGAAAACTAGCTTGTTAGTAAAAATAAATGGAAAAATGACCACATCTCGTTTTCATTTTTACCTGAACTATGGGTATAGACAATAATTATAATAAAAATAATTTATATCAATCACCAAGATAAGACGAAAAAGTAAGAAAGGAAATTAAAAGAGATTAAACTTAAATATTGTTTGAAGTTAAAAATAAGTTAGTACTTAGTCATAAATATTAATGTTATGATTTAGTTTATAATATGAATGAGTAATATAATTATAATAATAATTCTATAATGTTTGTGGAAACAAAAATAGGATAAATAAATAATAATCCAACTGTATATAATAATATTAATTTTAAATTGTGATTTTTCGTAATTGTTGTATTTTGTAGCAAAGAACTAGATTCGATGAATGGGCTGAATTGATTTATGGTCGAGTAATTATATAATTTTCAGATATTATCCAATGCCTGAGGCTCTTATAGATTTATAACAGTTTAAAATTAGTTTATTTGAACGTTTTATTATTGAAAAATACATTCCTGAAAATTTAACCTTTTAGCATTAAATAAAAACATAATTTGCACAAATTAATCTTATGGATTATTATGAGAAGTATAATAATAGCTGTTTTTTGTATTAAGTAGTATATTAACTGTTTGCATTTGAATTATCGAATTATCGATTTTATTTTAATTGATATTTTTGATAGTTTGGTTTTTATAAATATAGTTAATATTTGTGTTTATAATGAGTTTTTTTTTAAATAAATAGTGACAAAAAAATCAAATGAGAAAGTAAAGGACCGTATTCACTCCGCTGCCTGATTTTTTACAACAGTTGACATGATAAAGTGGTCTGACTTCTGTTAATCATCCCCTGGGGTTTTGGTAAATTACAATGGACGAGTAAACATTGATTCTCGTAAAATTATGGATGAAATAATTATTATTGAATTTCTGAAACTATTACAATACCCTAAATGTTCTTAAAAGTTCTCATTGTATAAATATCATAATTACACCCTCTTAATGTCGATTGAATGTAATTAGCCTTGAAGGTCATTGTAGTAATTTGTATATATATATATATATTAGTTTTCTGACCTTATTAGGAACGGCTAGTGAATGAGTACAATTAACTGTGAACAGTTCGAGCTTAATAGCCGAGTGTTGGAGGATAATGATCACATCTCCGATGGAATATTGAGAGTTATAAAGGTCGTAAAAAGTATAATAAAGTAGGAAAATTATATTTTCTCAGAAGTTACTTACGTTTCATTACACCTTTTTCTCTTCTCTTCATTACACAGGTTCTATTTTATTGGAACTTAAAATTAATTAATTATTATATGTTTATTCATTTATGACAATATTTCCAAAGAAAAAATAAATATTACACAAGATTTAAAAACATAATTTCAATCAATAAAATAATATTATTTTGTTAATTTTTATAATTGTACGGGGATTGTGAGTACAAATCAAAACCTATTATTGTGTACATGGGGTTAATATAAACAAATAAATTACCTGCAATACAGGTTTATTCTTAGTGCAGGTAATTTTATATTGCTTTTTGTTTTGTAATTATTTTTGTTCCCTATTGTTTTTAATATTTTAGTTGTACCTATTGAATCTTTTTGGAAATAAATTATTATTATTATTAATTTTGAATTTATTAATAACACTAGTGTTTTATTATAGAAATATTAAAGATGTCTATAACTTATTTACTTTATCGAATATTATAGAACTAAGTAGCTTTCCTCTAAATAACTATGTAGGGACCATAAATGTTCTTAAAAGTTCTCATTGTATAAATATCATAATTACACCCTCTTAATGTCGATTGAATGTAATTAGCCTTGAAGGTCATTGTAGTAATTTGTATATATATATATATATATATATTAGTTTTCTGACCTTATTAGGAACGGCTAGTGAATGAGTACAATTAACTGTGACCAGTTCGAGCTTAATAGCCGGGTGTTGGAGGATAATGATCACATCTCCGATGGAATATTGAGAGTTATAAAGGTCGTAAAAAGTATAATAAAGCAGGAAAATTATATTTTCTCAGAAGTTACTTACGTTTCATTACACCTTTTTCTCTTCTCTTCATTACACAGGTTCTATTTTATTGGAACTTAAAATTAATTAATTATTATATGTTTATTCATTTATGACAATATTTCCAAAGAAAAAATAAATATTACACAAGATTTAAAAGTATCTATTAACTATATTGCTATTGTAGCTATTAGTCCACAGTTAAAGAAAACGTGACTATGATTGGTAATGCAGTTCTTGATCAGCGTTATGGAAAATTAGTGGTCGGTACTGAATATAATAATAATTTCCTTTTATTCCTTGTTTTATTTTAACGTTAAAAATATTATATTTTCCTAAAGTGGTATATTTTCGAATAAGAATATTTCAATATATAAAATTTCAACGATATTTCTTAAAACGGTTATTCATGCGAGTTTTAGTTTCCATAGATTACCATGAGGAATTTTACTACCGTATAAAATATTTTAACTTACTTCAATAATTATTTATAATATCCATTTTGAAAGACTGTCATTATTTTTTTTTCCTTTCTATACTATTTTTTTACAGAATCTATTATGTTAAATAACATTGAATGTAGATTGAACCATTCAGTTTCTTCACGTTTAAATTATTGTTAATAAAAAAGGCAAAAGCAATAAAAAATATGCGTTGGTATTTTTCTAAGGCAAAGAAGTTATTTTAATGTTCAACGATCAAAAGTTCGCTTTTGCCTCCTATTTCAGCAAGAAGTAACTTCAACTTTCCAAGGTGATATTTTGCCGAGGGAATTCTTTGAAAGAAAATTGATTAAGAACGTTTTATTGATACAAAGTTTTGTTATAAGTTAGATAACTGTTCATTGAAATTTTCTATCATCACCATCACTTCATTGGCATAAGTTATTTTTAAATATTTATCATCTAATATTTTCTACACTATTAGGATTTTTTTATTTATATACATTTAATGCAATAATGGAATCTGACTTTAAATTAATGTTTGAATAATAATATTTCCAAGTAAGTGTATATATTAGATTTAATAGTTTCTTTATTAATATGTTGAATATTATAGAAATATCAAAGTACCTATCTCTGCCCTTTTTTTTTTTTTTTTTTTTTTTTTTTCGTTGGAAAAATGCGTTTCCGCATCGTCACCCAGACCAGGCAGGCGATGGTCGGGCGGTATGTGCGGCACCCGGCGACTGCCATTTTTAAGGCACCCCACTAAAAACCAACGGCTGCCCACGACGCTACAATGGGACGCCACGGGATCGCTTTCGCACTCACCGTGGCGCCCCAGCGGAAACCTATCTCTGCCCTGTACAACCTCGTCTCCAACACTAATGGGCACTTGGAAGAGATCTCTTTGAAAAGATAAATTCATCCTACGTATATGTCTTTGTTGTTATAATATTTTTATACCTAATTGCGGTA
Organism: Napeogenes inachia; assembly: GCA_959347355.1. Taxonomy (NCBI): domain Eukaryota; kingdom Metazoa; phylum Arthropoda; class Insecta; order Lepidoptera; family Nymphalidae; genus Napeogenes; species Napeogenes inachia. Next base: position 5,433,677 of record OY365792.1, read on the forward strand.
CATAAAATAAATTGACCTAAATATCGCCTAATAAAAGTTCATCACAATGCATGTCGATGTTTAGTGAGCTTGAAATACTTTTACCATTCAACAAGTCTTACCTATGGGTAGGAAACAAGAGATAGGTTAAAAGGGTATTGTAATAGTTTCAGAAATTCAATAATAATTATTTCATCCATAATTTTACGAGAATCAATGTTTACTCGTCCATTGTAATTTACCAAAACCCCAGGGGATGATTAACAGAAGTCAGACCACTTTATCATGTCAACTGTTGTAAAAAATCAGGCAGCGGAGTGAATACGGTCCTTTACTTTCTCATTTGATTTTTTTGTCACTATTTATTTAAAAAAAAACTCATTATAAACACAAATATTAACTATATTTATAAAAACCAAACTATCAAAAATATCAATTAAAATAAAATCGATAATTCGATAATTCAAATGCAAACAGTTAATATACTACTTAATACTAAAAACAGCTATTATTATACTTCTCATAATAATTCATAAGATTAATTTGTGCAAATTATGTTTTTATTTAATGCTAAAAGGTTAAATTTTCAGGAATGTATTTTTCAATAATAAAACGTTCAAATAAACTAATTTTAAACTGTTATAAATCTATAAGAGCCTCAGGCATTGGATAATATCTGAAAATTATATAATTACTCGACCATAAATCAATTCAGCCCATTCATCGAATCTAGTTCTTTGCTACAAAATACAACAATTACAAAAAATCACAATTTAAAATTAATATTATTATATACAGTTGAATTATTATTTATTTATCCTATTTTTGTTTCCACAAACATTATAGAATTATTATTATAATTATATTACTCATTCATATTATAAACTAAATCATAACATTAATATTTATGACTAAGTACTAACTTATTTTTAACTTCAAACAATATTTACGTTTAATTTAATTTAATTCAATTCAATTCAATTCAATTCAATTCAATCCAATCCAATCCAATCCAATCCAATCCAATCCAATCCAATCCAATCCAATCCAATCCAATCCAATCCAATCCAATCCAATCCAATCCAATCCAATCCAATCCAATCCAATCCAATCCAATCCAATCCAATCCAATCCAATCCAATCCAATCCAATCCAATCCAATCCAATCCAATCCAATCCAATCCAATCCAATCCAATCCAATCCAATCCAATCCAATCCAATCCAATCCAATCCAATCCAATCCAATCCAATCCAATCCAATCCAATCCAATCCAATCCAATCCAATCCAATCCAATCCAATCCAATCCAATCCAATCCAATCCAATCCAATCCAATTCAATTCAATTCAATTTAATTTAATTTAATTTAATTTAATTTTTTTAATTATTTTAATTTTCGAATCGAATCGAATCGATTGTGCTCTTAGACTTATATTTTCGACACGAATGTGCTCTTAGACTTATATTTTCAGGTATGCTGGAAAAAGAAAAAGGCAAGAAATAAGTTTTCCTTAAATTAAGTTTTAAATGATTATTGTTTAGCCATGTGCTAACTTTATGTACTCCAATTTCAGCGGATCTAATAACCTCTTCCCAAGTATCCCCAATGAAAATAAGAGCAGTGTCATCTGCATACGAAAAGATTTTCCTGTTATGCAATTCTTCGTTAAGAAAGTCGTTTACGTACAGTAAAAAAAGACTTGGCCCCAGGATACTGCCTTGAGGGATTCCAGTTGTGATAGAAGTCTGGGAACTGAGAAAATTGTCAATTTTAACTTGCTGAGTTCTTTCCAATAGAAAATCCTTATAGATTTTAAGTGCTTTTCCTCTTATGCCAATACGCTCCATCTTATGTCAAAGGATAGACAAGGATACCGTATCAAAGGCCTTGGCTAGGTCTAAAAAGATGCCTAAACACTTCTTGTTTTTGTCTAGATTAGTCACAATATATTCAGTTAACTGAGATACGGCATCTGTAGTACTTTTTTTTCTGATCGGAAACCAAATTGTAAACTAGACAATAATTTATTGCTTTCTAAGAAATTAGTCAGTCGTAGATTTAATATCTTTTCCATTACTTTATAAAAGCACGTAAGAACTGAGATAGGTCTATAGTTTGTAAAGGAATTTCTAGAGCCACTTTTGTATATCGGAGATATAATGAATTTTTTAAACACTTTTGGAAAAACGCCTTGTTCGAAACAAATTACAAGTAATTTAGTCAAAGGCGGTACAATAATATGTTTAGCATATTGTATAAATTTCGTTGGGATAGAGTCCCACCCCACAGAAGAAACATTTTTTAAGTTGCTGATGACACTTAATATCTCCAATTCATCAGGATCAAATAACACTATAGAATTAGATAGTCTAGAAATATTCATGTTTAGAGTATCGGTATTCTTATTAAAATTGCCAACACAATCCTTTCCTATCGATGAGAAATATTTGTTGATTTTATTAAGGGTAATAATTGGGTCGACATTCGATGTTAATAATTCGGATGCTGATGATTTTTGATTACTAATATCGGCTATACTTTTAATGGCGGTCCACTTTTCTTTATTATTTTGTGCCTTCTCTAAAAGTGATTACTCGTATGTTCTTTTCACTTTTTAAAAGATAGTTACAGAAATTTCGGTACCGTCTGTAGGTAATCGATAGAGTTTCATCACTGGGGTTCCTTTTATAATTTAAATGTAGTCTATTCCTGTGACGTATGCAGCGAAGCAATTCAGGAGTAATCCATGGTTTGAGGATACGATTTCTTTTCGAAATAGTTAGTCTTTTTGTGTTCGCCTGAATGATATTGCTTATTAGTTTAATAAAATGTTCAGCCAGCAAATTAGCGTCATTCTTTGGGTTTATAAAAGAAAAGTCAGTGTCTGCTAGTTGTTTAAGTGCGGCTTGGTTGTTTAGTTTTAAGGAGTTAGCAATATTCCTGGCTTTCTTTGGAACTGTAAGAAGGTTAAGAATTACAGTCTTATGGTCTGTGATCTCTGTGTTTAGAATATACACAGATGATCCACCCACTGACCTCAGCATTACGTGATCTAGACAACTACGCTCTCTTGTTGGGAATATATGGGCAGGAATAAATCCATGCTCAGCTAAGAAGTTAAGATAAGAAGAACCAATATTGGTGATATTTTCTGGCTTGATATCTATGTTTACATCACCAATTAACATAACCCTTTGAAAAGAACTTTGACTATTGATAATGTTTTCCAACGAGTTTAGAAAGCTATCGATATTATAGGTGGAAGGTGACCGATACACTGCTATCACTGCGATATCTGACTTTATCTTTAGCACGAGGAAATTGGCGTCACAAGGATCTGGTTCTTCAACCTTTACAGACAGATTACTATTTATTCTGAGAGGTAAATGGGATCGAGCGTTTCAGTTAAACCAATGTTTGAGGTATTCAGTTTATTTTTTTGAGTCTTATTAAACATTCGAAATCCACGCATAATAGCCTCCTTTCTATTCGTGCAATTGAATTCCACCACAATTGCTTTTGGACGAACTGTTGAAGAACCAAAACGATACACTTCTCTAATATCTTGGTTGCTGATATCAATATTTAAAGCCTGAGCTGTCTTGACAACAATAGCACGCAGAGTATCTCTATTTTCTTCTTGCAGCTTGGGCACATTTTTAATTTCTATTTTCGATAAGTTTAACGAACGTTCTAAAACTTCTACCTTTTCCTCTAAATGATCCATATAGGCACGATCAGATTTTCGCTCAGATTTCATGACTATAATTTTTTTATTAAGGTCATCATATTGGTTCGAGATGAATTCCAAAGAGCTTTTTATTTCCGTATTTTGTGTCACAATTTCTGCAATTAATGACTGTAAATTTGCTAATTTACTCTCATACTTAGCGTCAGAAGTTTCAAAAGGTCTCTAATTTCGTTCATAAATGATGACAGACTGTCGTCTCTCTTCCGCTTCATTCTAGTGCTACCCTGTTCTCTATCGCTCGTATTATGACTCGGAATTGATCCAGAGTGATGAATGTCCGCATTATCACTTTTTTCAGAGCATATTTGGATAGGTGCAGTTGGTAGGGTTCGTTTAAGTGGCATTGTAATACATAATTATAATATAACAACAAGAATACAAAATATTTCCTACTGTTTAATTTAGATGAAATTAATAACAATAATAAAAAATTGAAATAAATAATTTACAGTAATTAATTAAAAAATAATATAAAATTCAAAAATAACAATAATAAAATTAAATAATATCAAAAAAATTCAGACAACTCTAAAGATACAAACTCAGGTTTGTTATCCTACGGCAAGCCACAAGCGCCACAAACTATCCAATACACCAAATTGATTAGGTACTGTAGTAGCGAAATAGTTGTGTATTTTTAAACAGACACTGCAGTTTTTGCGTAAGTTGACCTTATTGGATCTCACTAACGTGCGGTCGTTGACCTGTACACTATTCACTGCACTTGAACACAATCGATTTGAATATTGAGTACAATATTGATTTGTAATACACTGACTTTTTTATTTAAAGTATCTCTAATTTCAAGTTATGTTTATCTTACTATCACGACTTCTACACATTCAATAACTTTAACAAATTTTTCACTTTTTGAGTATCTGCCCCTAGTTTCTACGTAGATTTTTGATTTAGTAACAGGAGCACTCACAAACACGTCTGCACGATTTGAATTCGGGGGAGGGGAGGGAATTATAAACATAAGATATAATAAATATTAATACTTTATGAAAACTCTAGGATAAACATATTTTTTTGAGATTGTGGTTATATATATTGTATAACCACATTGTGGTTGTTTGTGATTATAAGCGCTATGATTCGTTTCGTCCTAAAATTTATTGTTAGATTTATACAGGGTTATTTGTAATTAATTGGCTACCTCTTGCAGGCAGCCTGTTTACATCAATTCCAACAAGATTTGTTCTACGATATTTTACAAAAAATACGACACAAAAAATTGTTGCTCCCCTTTTTACTCATTACTCTGTATTTTTAAGAAGTACTTAAAAGGTCAACGCCCGGGAGCCATAAATACGCTCAGACTTAATGCCTGATGGAAACACTAGGCGGTATTAGGTAGAATGACAAAAAGCTCAATTTATTCGCACCCTCGAAACCACATATTTAAATTGTATATTGTATGTTTACAATCGTATGATAATTAGTATTATTAACTATTAGTAGTAATTTCCTATTTTCCTTTTTATAGTTCAAGATTTACTTTAAAAAATTATTTGGTCGCTTTCCTATTGCGTGTTTCGTGGAATGTTTACTAACTAATTTTATTCGATTAGAAATATATAAAGGCCACTTAAGTAAATTGCTGTGTTGTTTTCCTAGATTGAATTATTGTTACAAACTTTTTAGTTTGCTTTTGTTAGTTTAGGAAAATAAAGAAAATATTTCATAGAATATAAACATTATATTGCTAGGAGTCGTGGATATTTGTAAATAATCAGTAGGCATCAATTCCTATTAATTAATAAACAAGTGTTAGATTTAGGAATTATTGTGCCATATTTGTTTGAGAGCGGAAGTTCTGTAGGTGTGAATAGTCATTTTTAATTAACTTATTCATGATTTCTGAGAATATATATAATTTATAAAATTAATAATTTTAATCTGACTTTTGATTTTACTTTTTGTTTACTTCAACAAAAATATTGTGTTATGAGCTAAATCATTAGAATAAGACCATGCTAAATATTTGACCTGGCTCGCTTCTGGAACTGTTAAATAAAATTTACTTTAACAAATAATATCTTTGAACTCTTAGAACCTTAAAAAGATGAGAACAAATTACTTAAAACTAATCTCAGTGCGATGAAATTTCTTTTCTCATCATCGACTAAAAACTGCATTACTAGCCACAGTCACGTAAAACTGTTACAAGTATTTCGGGTAAAAGTGAAAATGGCACGAATAGCAAGTAAGTCCGGAAAATGTTTAAAATGTAAATATAGAATCTTGGACTTGTTTTTGCTTTAACGCATTAAGCAAACTATTTTGTTTTTTCTATATATCAGACCACTAAAAAACACTATAAGTAAGTGCAAAATATTAATTGATTTAATTGTATAATATTAATTTGTCGTAGTAGATTAACAAGAAAAATTTTATGTACACCTAAAAAAATGTATAAATCTAAATCTTAAATGGTAAAATTTTAAAGATTTTTTTTAAATTAATTTATCATGCATATGCACTTGCGTTAATAATCATAATATACAAAATTTCTTAAATTTTCATAACATTTCTTCTATTATAAAAACTGCAAAATTAATTCCATTTATAAATTTCTGTCCACATATGTACTGTGCTCTCGTATATATCGTTACGTAATAAGCCTTTCTGTAAAAGCACTTTGAATTTAGGTTCAGGGTGGTATGGAAGGATTCTTGTGTAACTAACCCTGAACTAGTAATTAGGCGAGTCCGCGCGGTTCACGCCACGTGTCCGCCATGATTTGAGCTCATGAAGGAACCCTGAAAAGGTTCGAAACCAGTCGGACAAAATTACAATTAAATAACGTAAATCTTAATTTAATTAATACAATGATCAATCATACGAAAATGTTATTATTGCAAAATGAAATTTTTGTTTTGAAACACATATTGAAAGAAAATTATAATCTGTAAGACTAAATTATTCGGCCAAGTAAGTTAAACAAAGAGAAGGTGCCTTGAAATAATAAGTTAAATTAACTTTACGCTCGTTTACTTTTTGAACTTCGTTTACTTATGTCATATTTTATTGTTAAATGTTTTTTTTTTACGCGACTTATTGGTTCATATGTTGATCAATATTTTTTGAATCAACATAATATTGTAACAACAAAATATAAGTAAATCGATCGAGATTTTACATTAAATACAAGTTATATATTTTCTTCACAATATACTAACATTCACTTGATATGATATATCCGCTAACCGAAAAAAATGTGTATTCATTATTAACAAAACAATAAAATAAAAGATGTTGCTGAATGTCAAGTGACACAATAATTAAAACAAAATTCATAAAGATGGCTTTGTAACTAATATGGTGTTATTCTAATGTAACAAAGAAACTTATAAAATTAAATTATTAAAGCGTAAAACGTGTAAAAGCAGTAAAAGGAAATAATTATTTTATAAATTAAAAATGATATTTTTAACAAATATAATTGTTAAATGTGAACTGTCTATTCTGTACCGTACAAATCCAATCAAAATTCAATGCACGGTCATATTAAAAATAGGTGCATCAGTTATTACCCTGGATTATTACATACTATAGCCTTTAACTCAAAGTGCATTAGAAAAACTTACTTACTTTTTTGACCATTTAAATTTATTGTCACAAATAATTAATTTCTATTAATGATTCCAAGTATATTCAACCACACTTTACAGATGTTATTCAATTCCTATGCCTCAGCTTCCAATAAACATTTTTAATAAAACATTTGATATTGAATAATTGAATTGGACTGTTTTGCATTATTAAATATGTATTTGGCACCAATTATTGTTATAGAATATTAAACATTTCCCAGTAGAATATGAAGTAGCATTGATCGGCATGATAGAATGTAAATGTTCCCGTTGTTTTTTTACTTATAAACTCGCTCTTAATAACGTTAGTTGATACAAACTAACTACATATTTAAATGGGATAAACGTTTGATTTTTACGAAACTTTTGAGATATGGCAGATTTAATTAACTTGACTGACATACACGAAACCACATGATGAAATATTAAATGAATATATATGAATATTTCATTAAGAAAAACAATATGAAAACGAATTAAATACAAATTATGTATTTACTTAAGTAAATTAAAGTACTCAAAGTACTTAGAATTATTTATTAATACATAATTTTTGTATTTATTTGTTCTGCTGCTAGTTTTTTTCACTTACAAACTTTCTAGTATTTTGTTCCATTTTATTAGTAAGACGTCATTTCAACGATTTTTATGATTTCTCTGTCTTGATATGACCATTAAATTTATTTTGTTTAATATGATACAATGACAATAAAAAAAAAATATTACTATTAATTTATATAATATAATATAATTATTATATGTTTAAGACACTCAAGATTATACTACAGCCTACTGCCTACTTCCTAGTAGTTAAAACAAAATTATTAACTTTTTGTTTTTACCTTAAAGTCTTAAATTGTTATTTTTTTCGGTGTAACAGATGATGATGTAAAAGAACTTGTTATAGTATTAAACATTAAAAGTGAGGCCTGATCCCGTTTCTTAACATAGGATGCCTCTAAAGTTAATGATTTTAATACACCTTTTGTTTTAAAATCTACGCCCAAAAGACTGTTGCCATTAAAAAAGGAAATACGGCCAAATTCCTTGCTTTTATTACAACTTAATAAATAATTTTGGCAAAAAAAAAAAGGACAATACAGATGTATTAAAAGCTATATTAATATTGTTAATAAAGCTTAACAACAAAAAGTTCCCTTTGTAAATAAGAAAAGAGTTTGTGTAAATTCTTTTTCCAGTACTTTTATACGAAACTTTACTGTTTTTAGTAAAGTCTGTAGTTTACAAAATTAACTCATGTTATTAGGCGAAAATAACCTGGCGTCACGTTACAGTACTCTGTTAAATTGCTAAAGTATAATTATTTGAAAAATATATTTATCTCAAAATACAAATTAAACATAGGATTTGAGAGATTAAGTTGAAAATTTAATACCAGAATATTTGCATTCTCAGCTAACTGGTGTCGAGGCCAGTCACGACCTATAGCTGATATTATTAGCACCTGCAGAAGCTTTCAGGAAATTAAATGACGGCAGCCGATAAATGCTTTTAGCGGCACGCAACTAAGTTATCGGTAATAGAACTTTGCTTTTCGGCTTGTATTTATATAAAAACTAATTAATAATCCACCCTATTTTTTTAAGAAAAGAAAAAGTGTTAAAAAATATATATTATATTTAAAAATGTATATGAATAACTTATACGTTTTTCATACATAATTTAGAAAAACTATTTTTAAATATATTTTATATATTCTAATAAGAATATATCTTTAAACAATAATTTTAAACTTAAGAAATAAAAGTATTTGTAAAAAGTTAAAAAATGCTTCCTCTGTTAGAATATTTAGTTTCAAAAGCTCAAAGGTTTTTACACAGTAAGAAATAAACGTTTGAAATCCCTTTTCCTTTTATTTTGACAAAAGTCGGGGTCGTTATCACAGAAATTCTTATTCTTCTTCAAATTGTTTTCAATTCGTATCCGTATTTTTCAATCCCTTTTTAGGGTCTTTGTTTGGATAAAAAATAGCAATATCATTACATTATGGCCCAGAGGTGTTAAATGTTATTGAATATACATTAGCTCTACATTATGGATGTTAGGGTGGAATATATTTCTGTTTCTTGTTCTTGATTGATTGAGGTTGGTTTTAATGCAGTAGAAATATAATTACAAATTGCAGATATTATTATTTTTTTAATAAGTATACTGATGAATTTGTTTATGTTTGCTTTAAGCATGGACAAAATTGTAGAGCTTTGAATAAAAATAATAAAAAAAGGGTTTATTATGTTATAATCATAAATTTATTTATGATATTTTTACAGTAGTTTGTAAACAGGTAATTAATTTCAAAGTTCTTTTGAATGTTAAATACGAATTAATATTTAAATTATTTGGATTGTATATTGTTTATATCCTTTATCATATTGATGTTTGTGTGTGTTATTACTTATTGTATTAAATCAGTTTTGATTTTTTTTTGTTCAAAAGATAAATGTTATAATTATAAGATCACTTCGTTGTCTAATTGCTTTTCAGAACCTTTTTAAAAGAATTTTATTCCTAAGAAATCCATATAATTTGATTATTTTTGTATTAAAACTTCCGTGAACCATGATGATTATTAAATATATATTTTCCCGGATATAATCATGTAGTATTAATCGTAATTTGCCCGACTAGTTTCGAACCCATTCGGGGTTCGTATTCATGAGCTAGAAGCATGGCGGACTCGCAGCGTGAACTGCGTGCAGCAGCTTGCTGAACCCGTCACGGCGGTGGTGGTTATGGGTATTAGATTAGTTGTATTTATTTTTATTGTTACTATTTTAATTTGGGATTTTCTGGAAGAGAATGCTTGTGGCATTATGCTTGCTTTTGCGGGATTTGTGATTTTTTTTTATAAATAAATAAATAAAATAAATAAATAAATAAAGGAATAATTTTAAAAAATTATAATAATAATTCGTGAGTCAACGCCATATAAAATATGCTACATACTCAAACCTCGCCAATCTATGTCACATAATAAAAACTTGTCACTGTAGAACAGTTTGGTATCTATTCAAATATAATTATCGGAGTATTATAATATTAGAAATGTAATTTGTTTGGGTAAAGTATGTATGAAAAATCCTCTTAACTTATATAATTGTATACATGTGTTATTATTTCATTTATTTCACAACAGTATTGTGTGCTGTAAATAATAACAATAAGATGCAAGATTTAAACAACAAAACAGTAACCTAAATATCTATTATGAGTTTTTTCAAGAAAAAAGTTACTTTAATAACCGTATAGACCTTTTATACATTATATTCCACTAAAAAACTGATATTTAAAATAAAGAACCACATATTATTTTTATATTTTAAACATATAACTAGAAAAAAATATCCTTCACGCGAAACTCAATATTCTAGCATTCATTTTTGTGCTTTGTTGTCTTAAGAAGTGTGTAATGTTTTGTGTGTTGTTGAGAAGATGTAGTTACCGCCAAATTTATTGATGTCGATTTCTTCAAAAGAGATTTGCTAAGCAAAAATATGTTTATCGTTGATCATATCATAATTTAAAAATTGATTATAAATAATACATAACACGTTATTATAAATAATAATTCAAGTGACATTTAACTGTTAAATCTTATAATACATGAGATATTATGTGTTAGGGGCGTACACGTAGGTACTTTAGTAGAAGCATCCAAAATTCGTAGCCCCGAGGTTTGTACAGGATATTACGTCATTAGCCCTTGCTAATACACTATGCTATAAATATAGTCTGCTAGTTAAACATGCATACTATGATGTAGAATAAATGTTTACCAAATATTGGAAATTGCTATTTTGTTGGCGTAAAGTTGTGGCTAGTTACTATGTGGTAAATAGCTGAGGTTTAACACATTGTTAACATCGTTTAAGTCAGTATTTGAATACTGTGACTTAAACAAAAATCTAATTATTATAAGATTTTATTTCAGAGCCTTAGTCACAAGTCAAAAAATTACTTAGGTACTTACTTGATACAAGGTAAAAAATATATATTTGAGTCAAAGCAACATAAAAATGCGATATACTTCCACGATGTCGCAAACATATCAAAAACTGTCACACAATATAAATATAAACAAATAACATGTTAATATTAACATGTTATTTGTTTTGAAGTAACGTAATATTTATCTAAATGACCTGAATTAAGGACCAAGTTAGTCTGATTATTATGGTTTAGAAAGAATAAATTTTGTAGTATATATTGACTCAGATTATTTTGAGAAGATAATTTAATTCTTAAAAATGGTAACCGCAATCTGAGCAGAATTCCCATTGCATTAGGTTTTCAGACGTAAAACAGAAATAGTCCGTCCTTCTAAATGACGGGATTTTTACATAAAGACCGACGAAATAAAAACATTCAACAAATGAGTCAGCGCTTTAGCTGGAAACCGGGTCAAACCAAATGACTCTTTCGATCTTTCCCTTGCTTTCCTGTCGTCCTTTTACCAGGATGTGATTTATAAACAGTTTATTTTATATGCAAATTTTCAAGGTATATTTGACAAAATCCATTGAAATTTGCCAGCTTGTATTATTTTTAAAGCAATCACTTATCAATTTTAATAACTTATAATATTAACAGGCTAGTAAATAATCTTTTTGCCATTTTTACATTTTACTAAATATAAGTTTTAACTAGACTAATTTTAAGAAATTAAACGGCAAAATTTTATTATAAGATAATATTGTTTCTTACTAAAACCGTAAATGTAAAATAAACAGCTGCTTAAGGCGTGTTGCTTTGAACAAACTTTACTATTTATAAAATGTATTATACAAACTGAAATGTGAAAATCTTAATTATCTTGTATAGTTTTGTAACATACACAAACTCTCTTACAACACCGTCAAGTGCATTATCTTTTACAGACATTTTATCTTTAAACTAAATACTGGCCACGTAACCGTAGATAAGTCTACAAAGTAAAAACTGCGGTGTATCGCTTACTCGCCAAATTCTCATTGTGGTTGTCAGGTATTCTGCACTCGACTCTTTCATGACGCCTGGAGAATTTAAATCAGAGAAACAATTCCGTGCCACCATAGTATAAAATTACTATATCCCTGTGTTGTCTTTTATTTTGAAAAACTCTGGATAAAGCAAATAGACATATTTCTTTGACAAAAAAATATAAAAAAAATACTTTTAAAAATCGTTAGAAAGGATGTAAAACATATTATTTTTGTCTGTGTTAAAATATTTACAAAATTCTATTGACTAAAATTTTATATCATTGCAAAATTTGAAAATCATCGAAAACAATTTTTTTAATAAAAATTTATACTTTATGAAACGTCAGAGTTTAGTCACACGTTTATTTTTCTTAACGTAAATAACTCAAACTTACATCCTTTTTGCAGCCATGCTTCGTATTTCCAATAGTTTTCTTAAGAAATGGGGGAAGCTATAAAATATTTGCATAAAGTACCCATAAGAACATTTTTTAATACATAATTTTTATAATTAAACATTATGTAACGGACAAAACAAATTTATAAATATCTCAGTCTTGGTACAAAACATAAATACAAATATATATTAATATTATCAATATCAGAGTAACAAATAATTATAACAATAAAACAAACCAAATAACATTCGCAAATCAGGGACATATTTCACTTTAACAACAACAATCATAAATAAACCACAGTTATGTACGCATAATAAATTTTATTATAATAATATTCTCTCAATGCGAGACAAAAGGCGCGCATCGCTCTTGCTGACTGAAAATTACCTACTAAAAAAACTGAAACAAGTCATAATTTCAGAATTGTGTTCGTGAGCTACCCGATTTTTGAAAATTAGTAACAATTTATCTCATTTCTGAATTTTGAGTAACAACTAAACACAAAATTTAAGGCAATCCTTTTTTTAATGATGCTCTAAGTTTTTCTTTAAAACTGTATTCAGAAAAAAAACTATACAAAAGAATTAAATATACATTTAGCTTTGCATTTGCTAATTTTACAAACGATTTGATAGCGTTATTATATACTATGCTGTTTCTTGGTTACTTAACTCTTAATCTAAGAAAGACAAGTGGACAACACTTTTTCTTTATTAACACCTTTATTTTAATGTGACTATAGGTTCACACGCTTACTCTGTTTTTCAGGAAGTATACTCGAACAGGATATTGCGCCAGTGTGAGAAAGCTGGACGATTGTACAAGCTTTGAGAAAAAACCTACAAACGTTAAACACAAACAATTTGAAAGCAGAATTAAAAAGCTTACAAAATAATTAATGAGAAGTTCAGTTTGATAAGAGATAATTTTTATTTATACACAAATTATTATATTATACAATAAACCTTTTTTGACGTTCTTTGATAGTTTTGTTTTTTTTCAAGAATAATATATAATCACCTTTCCGATCTAAATAAGTTTTTCAAAATAAGTTAAGTTGATTATAATGTATTAAAATTCTAATCCAGACGTTACCGAAACCAACCACAACAAAGGCGACTTATAAAACAAAGCACATTTTGTATCTAAAATTCTAGTTAAGGAAATGAAAGAAATACAAAGGATTCATAAATTCTCTTGACTGCTTCATATAAATATTAAATAATTTAACGTTGTCTGGAAACTTTAGTTAATTTTGAAATACGAATATTCATTTTTATAATATAATACTTTATACTGTTACATAGCCCCCTTCTGCAAATCAAATTATAAGCCATTTATTATTACATCTAACTTCGATATTTTAAAGTTAAATAAAAATCGTAGCATAGACCGGTTTTTATGTTTTTCTGTTTTCTGTGCTCTTTATTTTTGACAATAATTTATTACCATACGAAATAATATTAAAGCCTTTCCAGTTTTACATAGGAGTTTGTCCTGTTATATACAATAAACATCTATAGTTTTTTAATTACTTTTTTGATATTAAATAAATAAAGCACATCCAGATTATTATGTTTATCTTTAAATATAGCGTAAATAACAAAAATGATCTTTCAAAATATCTACTGATAAAGACAATTACATATAGAATGCTTAATTTACCGAGGCGGACAGCAATACGGTAGCTCAATTGGTAGAACGACAGGTCGGTTTCCTAGAGGTCGCGGGTTCGAATCCCTGCCCGTATTGGTTTATTTTTAATTCTATATTTACATAAATTTAAATATGCTTTACATTTCCTTACATGTTTATAGATATTTTCAAACATTAATTTCAGTAGAGGCAACTTTTCAATGTTTATTTATAGTGCCAAGTTAGAAACATTGGTTAGGATTTTCTAAAGAAGCCTATTAGATGTCACCGCCGTCCCGATAAAGGGAATCATATAGAATGCTTAATTCACGGAGATGGACAGCGATACGGTGGTTCAATTGGTAGAGCGAAGGGACGGTTTCCCAGAGGTCGCGGCTTCCAATTCCTGCCAATGTGGTTCCTGCCAAAGTGGTTTCAAAAGAAAACTGGTATAACTAACCAGACTGTTTAACGGTAAATTTGATTCCCACTAGTATGATTAACAAAATGTACAAATAATGGAAATAATAAAAACAAAAAGTTCCCTGTAGGAATCAAACCTACTACTTTTGGCTCAAAACTCTGGGCCATAAACGCCAAGTGACAATCAGCTCAGAGTCTTTTTTTTAAATCATAAAAACTAAATTTTGTTTTGTATTAACGTTTACGTGTATATAGAAATAAGAGCTAGACACCTATTTTCATTAATCTAAATAAGCTTAATACTGTGTAGTTAACACTATAATCTACATAAATTTAGCTTACGAATAATACATACATAAATAATACATTTTTTTAGTTAAATTGATAATTCTTTGTTTTGTCTGGACGTATAAAGCAGTCGTCGTCGTCGCAAAAAATATGCTATTTTTATTTATTTATTAACATGTTTTAAAACAATGTAATATAAAAAATGTATGTATTATTAGGTGAAATAATAACTACATAATTAAAACGCATAAAAGTATATTTATTATTAAAAATAAGTATATTCCAATGCGATATTTATTCCGATGAAATGATGTCAGAAGGTAAAAATGTATAACCGAAATCTCGATAAAAAGGTTTTTATATTTAGGTTCTGAATGTTTGCTTATACGATAGGTATGTTATGTCACTTCATCTATTTGAAATGTTTTCCCTCCAGTATGTCATAACTCCAGACGTCTTGCAATTTCAAACGTTTTGTGTAGAGAGCACTGTTTATTTGCTCACATTTCATTGCTCTATTGTAGCACCAGTGAGTGATGACGACTCTTTATCTCGACAACGTGTATCTTAGAGAGCGTTCAACTAATTCTGACAACCATCATTTATTTAATAATGTGTAAAACTGGATTTATTTCTTCGAAAGACAACAATTGTAAAGAATTTAAACATACTGAATATGTATTTTTCCGGCGTTTTTTGATACCTAATGAAACAGTGTAAACAAAACTCATGTTATCATTTACATAAATAAAATTTAGCCTATTTAAATCGTCTTATGTAAATATTGCACATTAGTTGTTATTGCTGCACAAGTTGGTAAAATTCACGCTTTCATAGTGATCTGTTCCTTGTTATTGCAGGATATCATAAAAAAATTAACATTTTGTTCCTGTAATATTTTGTACATATATTTTATCAATTTATGGTGAGAATAATTAATTTAATGCACTCGTAGTTAATACTTTTTCATTGAAACAATGTTCCTTTTTGTATGTTCCTCTCTTCAAAGGAGTAATATTCTTAATCAAATCTATTTTTGTTAAACATACAAAAATTTAAATGAAAAATTCTAAATACCAATAAACACGTTATTAAAATAATAAATGAAATAATTAGACTTATTCTATTAGACTGGTTCTTTTTATTTAAGTTAAATAAACAATTCATTAATTTACATTAATTAATATAATTACCATATAAAACTGAAATAATTAATAATGTATTGGAATCATTACAAACGAAGCTTAAAAATACTATAATTTAATAATAATGTTAACTTATATAATAAACCATTTAAAAAAATCTCAGCAAATTCATTCCACGTAACCGTTTCTGTTTTAATCTATCTATCTCCCTAAAACACAGCTATTACAGACGTATAACTCTATACAGAAAAGAAATAACATCACGTGGACTAACACCACTTTTATATTGTACTTAGTAGTATTAATCATTTTCTACGGTTATTAATAATTTTATATTCTTATTTGCAAATATTTTCAATTAAATTATTCTTCACAATCAAAATATCCAAATAGTTTAAATTTTAGCGGTTTTTGGCATATCACAGCCTCAGGCGTGTGCATTAAATTATAAATTTAATGCCTTGTGCACTGGAAAATTATAATTCGACAAAATTATAATATACATTATTTGAAACAGATTTTTTGGCTACATCATTAACTAAAATACGTCCGAAAGTTATCAGAAATCATAAAAGACATAAAAACAGAAAACATAAAAGAAGAAAATATGAAATTAAAATTGTCTTTTGCTAAAGTGTCGCTTAGATCAAATAGCCCTAGCTAGACCTATAGATATAGATCAGGCCTGTTACTGGGGCTCCTGGGCTTTGTTTTAGTTACACAAAAATGAAAATTAATATTGTACTTATAAAAAGATCTTAAATTCAATGTTCGTTACTGCGAATTCGTTCAAGGTAGTGGACAATATTGATAGAATGTTGACTACGGTAATACAAAATGAGTATGTTGTTTGGAAACAATTTTTTTTTACCAAAGTTTGATGTATATTTTACCCATATTTTAATGAAATTTTAACTATGGCAATATAAGTATTGCTTACGTATTGTAAAGGATTGATTTTTTTATTTTTTTTGGACTTATAATGATGGCATTAACTTAGATATTTAAGTAGGTTTCTAGTTTTTCTTCCTTTAATCATCTACAACCACAACTGATACACTGTGGAACTTGTTTTCACTTGATTAAAATATTAATAAAAAAAATTGTATATGATTTTAATTACAACTTATTATTTTGCAACAAATAATTTGGAAAATCAATTTTAAATTTATATAAATATAGCACGAAAAATAAACCTATACGGGCAGGGGTTCGACCAACTAAGTTAGTAGAACGACGGGACGATTTCTCAGTAGTCGCGAGTTCGAATCCCTGGCCGTAACGGTTTATATTTCATTCTACATTTATATAAATTTTAATAAGTTTAACATGGCTATACATGGTTATAGATATTTACAAACATAAATCAATTTTAGTAAATATCTTAAATTTTCCGACAGTTTTTTTGAATGCTTGGTTTACTAAGATATATAACTTTTAATATAATAACGTGTACATTTCGTTATCTTATATTTCATCCAACGTAACACCTCTGCATGTAATATCATTATTTAGGGATTTTTCCGCTTCTTGGAGGCGTAATGTAATAGAGTTATTTTATTCAACGGTTCTGTGATATAAAATATGAAGTATTTTATAGCTGAAACGAATTAAAGAAATTAAATGTCTGTCTGCCTGTCAATTTTTTTATGTAAGACATGATTATATATAGTATATTGTCCACTCAAACATAAGATTATCATAGAATTCTACAACAATAATCTCTTGTGAAAATCAAACTCAGTACTGAATGGATGTTAAAGCCTCTTACATTGGTAAAATACCTTATTCTAATAATAGTTGATCATTCTAAATCTTATATTGATTTACATAAGCTTTTATGCAATGACGTATTTTTTTTATATATACATTTATTATTTTTAAACAGACGACTAATTACAATGGGTATGTTTATTTATTTTACTATTAAATCTTTATTTCATAAAAAGGTACAAACGTGCACTTAATTAACGACTTAAAAAAACCTCTGTCAGTCAACATCATAAATCAAATCTTCAGAAAAATAGTAAGAGAAATAATTAATAAAACTTAATAATTAAAACAATTACAGCGTATATAATAAAAACATATTATTGTTGTTATATTCAACAGTATAAATTCGTAACCTAATATATATATTAGATTATGAATATATATAGGTATATATATACATAGTCAGGTCATAAGTTCTGTCACATGTGTAATATGAAATAATTTAGACATGTTTACATTATATATAATTTAGACATTGGGGCTCAAATCTGGAGTCTGGAGTCTGGAGGGCCAGTCTTCGTGTTAGGATGAAGTTGATTTTACGCGCCGCTAGCTGGTCTTGTGTGCTTTTCGCTTTTTGAGCTGGCGCAGAATCTTGCTGGAATACCCAGTGCCTGTTATTAAAAATAGTATGAGAAACAAGTTCCACAAGGTTCTCGAGGACTGTTTTTTGAAACACAACTGCATTCGTTTTTACGCCTTACTCACAAAAATGTACTTCAGTTAAGCCACAATAAGAGACTCCCAACCAAACCATGAGCGAGGATGGAAAATGACCTCGTTGGACACGCGGAATACGGTTGCTCGCTTCTTCAATGCTGTGTGCTTCATTTTGTTTATTGTAGCTCCCTTCCACGGTGAAAATTTTTTCATCCAAAAAAGAATTTCCCGATGTTTTTTTCCCGCGTACCGCCTTAACACGGCATCTCTTTAGTCTCAGGTTCATTAAACGAGCGTCCAAACGGTGTCCTGTTTTTATTCATTATACCCTAAGTCTTCAATTAACACACTTTTCACCGTGGTCCTGACTAACCCCATCTGAAGGGCCAACAGTTTCTGCTTACGTATGGGATTTCTTTGAATTCGCGCCTTCACAGCTTTTATCACAGCTGGAGTCCTAACAGAGCAAGGGCGACCACTTCTTGACCTGTCATCTACACTACAGTCTTCATTATATCGTTTTATGGTACGATAAACGAATCTTTTGGTTATATTCAAATTTTTCAGTAAGTCGAAAATCTGAACTGGTGCGTAACCGCAACGGTGCAACGCAATAACCGCGACACGGTCTTCTTTAAGTATCCACTCCATATTTAAAAATGATGAAAATTCTAAAAAGTACATATTTTTATTATCATGACTTTTTGAAATTCGAATTCAATAAAGTTTTTTGTGGTCAGCATTCTAATTAAAAAAATATAATATACATATTTATAATATATATTACATACGTATTAAATATAGCAAACATTTAAATATATAAACACATATATAATAAAGACAATGTACAAAACATACATACACAACTAAAAATAATTCGATTGCTTAAACCTATATTAAATTAAGATTACCTATTAAACTAGTAAAATTAATACTAAACTATTTTTAAATGAAATATAATAAATTCTTTATTGCTTTTCGAAAAATAAAATTGAATTCCCAAGCGGGAGTTGTTCAATTCATTTACTGACACATGGGATCGGTCCAGCATAAAATATGTCAAACATCTATTTCTATTTAAATGTTTCTAGAAACTAAGATTTTTTTTAGGTTAATAAAATGTTAATAACATACTCCAATTATTTTCTTTAGTATATTTGATCGCATAAAGAACGCATGTTTTGAAAAATATTTAGGTACATACAATATTACAAACATTTTATGACCTATATCATCTCTGATGAAAAACATCGTTTCATTGTGTAAGATTAGCAGTTTAAGAAAATCTTATAGTAGTATCTTATTATTATTAGGTATATTAATATTAATCTATTGCAAGGACTAAGTAATAAGACAAATTATAAATATTAATAATTATATATTGAAAATAATGTAAGTAAATAAATTATTTTTATTGTTGTGCTTCTAAATCTATTATTTAATTATGAAACCACAGCTTTCGAAAAGTAAAAAACTTAAATTTTTGTTATAAGTTGATTAAATAAAAAAATTGTTATTTATTTTCAATGCCATAATTTTCTTTGTTATAATTGTTAGACTATTTATCTGTCTATTTACTATAATATTAATATATTTCTTTTAATTTTATATTTACAAAAAATAGTACTTTAAATGGGAAGTCAAATAGCGAGACTTAAGTTTACATGTGAAAGGGAAGGTAAATGATAAATTAGTAAATACGTGGTAATAAAATAAGTTTTATATTATCAGTAGCAAACTTAGGTAATATGGTAGTCTGTTATTGAGTTTGTGTTGTTTCCAATCCGGAGGCATGTGTGATAATTATTGTTATGCATCATTTATTAGCTTAAGCGAAATACATACGTGAGGACTCTGTAACAAATATCTTAACCTAACTTTCTTGATAACTCTCAAACTTGAACCTAATGGAGAGTTCACTTCGTGTAAAATGAGAACCAATTCATAAAAAAAATATGAGTAAGTTGTAAGTAGATAAAGTTTGTTGGTTTTATTCATGTATATTTTGAATACTGACTTAAAAAAATAGAAATCCAAATATCCTGAAATAGAAGACGACAAAAATAAATCAATATATAAATGTGATACAAAAATATGTTTATTACATTGAGTAATAATATCAATTTAAAATGGAGATACAGGTTATAAGCATTTTTGAAATATTACTTAAAATAGAAAAAAAATGCGAACCCCATTACTTAATCAGTCAAGTTTTAGATCCGGATGTGTATAAAATAAATCAGTTTGAGTTACATATGAGTAGAATCGAAATCCTCAGATAATAAGAAGAAGAAAGAAAAGATCTCCGTAGAATTAAGACAATAGACAATTAATTAGACATTTCTAAAAGAATGCTTATTGGGTCTTTTAATTTTTATAGGCAGCCTGAGCCTTATACATTACAGTAGGATGCGTACGAAAGTTTCTTTCGAACAGTTTAAACTAACTAACTAGTATCATAAACTAAAGAAGCAAGTAAATCACAGTTAAGAAATTATTCTTTACCGACTTTTTTTTCTTTCTTGTGACACATGACTGTTTATTTCTTTTTTTAAAAGGTATATACGAGTTATATCATATAAAAAATAAATATAGATAAAATATTCTTTAATGTAAGAAACAAAACAAGTTCAGTCCAAACAAAATGTAAATAATAATCGTTTAGATGAAACCGTAAAATCAAATATATATTTTATCGTTGTTCATGACAGTAACATACAAATACAGCCACATTTTTTGTCTGTTTTTATCTCTTTGTCTTTTATAGTTTTTAAAATAGTATTTTCTAAGATTTTTTCTAAGAGTACTACATCTATACATGAAATAAAATTATTTCCGATTGATTTATGTACATGAAAAATATTGAAAAAAATAACTATTAATCGATTTGGAAGCATGTTTCGGGCAAATATTGTCATGGGATTCACTTTACATTTATTTTTTTTAACAAAATGGTAAAAAATAAAGAAGTTAATAATCCCTTATTTTCGTACCATTACTGCTTAACAGTGATTAAACATTAAAAACTATATACATAAATAAACTAGAAATACTCCTACACGCAAAAACTACTTGATTGAGTTTTATGAAACGTTGAAGATTTATAGTTTTTGCACACATTGGTATGTACAAAAAGTACATTTTATCAAAATCGAAATCTACGCGTACGAAGTCGCAGGCATAGCTAGTGTATAAATGTTAAGTGAAGACTGTGATAATATATTCCTGAAAACAGCATTTACATTAGTTAAGCCGTTTCTGAGAGTTGCGTGCACAAACATACAGACATACAGACAAACTGGAAAAACCATTGTTTTGGGTTCTCTTGATCTTATAAAGGCCCCCAATGATGTTTTTTTTTAAATTGTTTCCATGTAAAGAAATGGATCAGAGATCATTTTATTATATTATGTATAGATAAGTATTTTAATATCTTAGACGTCTGCTCTTTAAAATATTCTGAGACAGTCTTTTAATCATCATTACTAGCTCATATTTCTATGTGTTGCGAGCTTTGAGTGTTCTAAACTTTCAGGCCATTTTAGGTTTCATTTCCAAAATATCAAGGCAAACACATAATATACCTACAATATGTTAATTCGTATTTTCAAAATGTTTTCTCCAATTTTCAATATTATTAGTATATCCTTCAAATTTTTTTTTATATACGAAACCGATGTTCTTATTAGTTCTCATTATACAAATATCTAATAATGGTCACGGTTATCACATATATAATATAATTTAGAAAACTAACGTTATCGTTATTAGCACCGCCTGGAAAACGAGAAAAATTAACGATGTACAGTCTGAGCTTAATACCAGAACCATTTTGAAGGATAACACTCACATCTCCTCTAGAATATTGAGTCATGTGAGTCGTAAAAAATATAATCTGGCATGAAAGTGATATTTTATTAGACAATATTTACGTTTCATTACCCGGCTTTATTTTATTAGACATAATAAACCCTCGCCCGGTTTTTATATCCAATGATTGGACTTTTTATTTATGGCAATTTGCTCATTAAAAATAGTTTTAATTATTATAAATGAGAGAAATCTTTGAAAATGATCTCTGAAAGATAGCCTGGGATTAAGAATTAGCAAATTTTGCCAGTGCTGAATAAATAATGCAAATTTAGTTCCGGTTAGATAATAAGAACATCGCCATTTTAGCGTTATTCCACAATAAAAAACGTGACTGTGGCTCGTTATACAGTTCCTGATCAACATTACGAACTATCAGCGCTAGTTCGGAACTAAGTTTAATAATTCTTTCTTTGACTTAATCGTATATGCATAATACATTTGTGCATAATACATTTATACACTTTTTATGTTTGAAATATTAAAATTTAAAGAAATAATAACGAATATTCACATTTGGATTCACTTTTATATATTTATAATAGTCTATACATATAATAAAATTGTCACTGATCGATTTTTGTACATGCAAAATATTTAAAAAACATAATAGAGTTTCTCCTCTCAGGAATAATAATATCCTTTTCAATAAAAAAAAATAGGTAAAAGAAATGCTACTACTACTTCTCTGTAATAAAATATCAAAGATATGTGTTTGAAAAATTCACATATAAAATGTTTCGTAAGTAAACGATATTGTTTATAAAAAATCTGCAGAGGTGTCCGAAAGAGTTTAAAAGAGTTTAATTGTTGAATAATTTTATTTTGTCCCTTACATAAAAACCCATAATGTAGAAGGACGCAGTATTTTTGTAGTTACGTATGAAAATCTACAAAATATACATGTTAACATTTATTGTACATCATAATTAGCATGCACAATTGGCAGAATAAATTTAAAACATAGTGTATACTATATATTATGTATAAGCTATCAGAGGGTAATGACGTAATATCGTTCACGAACCTCGAATAAAGTACATGTTGTTATATAAACCGTTTCAGAACTTGTATAAATATTTATAATAACTCATTCACTTTTATTTCAATTTCAAAAATGATTTTACAAAAATAGTAAATACATTGTTGCTAATCGAAATTCTTTTAGAGAAGCCGACATCAATAACTCTGCAATAAATCTTCCCAACGGTGAAAATAGCACACTTGTTTAGACAACGAACTACGAAGGCGGACGGTATTGGGTATTGAGTATTGGGTATTGATTATCCTACACTCGAGATAATTTGAAGTCCTCCTCGTTTAGATATATAAAATATAAAATAAGAAAGTTTTCATTTTCAATCTATAAATATTATATATACATATATTTTTGTAAATTAAAGATAATTTTTCTTTTCAACAATATATATATATATATATATATATATATATATATATATATAATAGTTTTAAACATTTAAGTTTCCGTACCAAAGTTTTTTTGTTGTTTCTGAACTGACATTCTCTGAGCGTATGGTAACTTTGAACTGATGGTATGCATGGTATGTATGGTAGCTCTGATTACTCTGCATTTTGTAAGATATACCTATGATATATTTAATAAGTTTAATAAGTAAAAGAGGAAGCTAACTTTTTTTTGTTTAATTTTTTGTGTTGTTTATCAAGAAGTCGTATAACGAATCTTGTTGATATTGATGTAGAAAAGCTGCCTGCCAGAGGTGGCCAATTAATTACATATAACCCTGTATATATATAATAATATATATACAGGGTATATATATATATATATATAATAGTTTTAAACATTTAAGTTTCCGTACCAAAGTTTTTTTGTTGTTTCTGAACTGACATTCTCTGAGCGTATGGTAACTTTGAACTGATGGTATGCATGGTATGTATGGTAGCTCTGATTACTCTGCATTTTGTAAGATATACCTATGATATATTTAATAAGTTTAATAAGTAAAAGAGGAAGCTAACTTTTTTTTGTTTAATTTTTTGTGTTGTTTATCAAGAAGTCGTATAACGAATCTTGTTGATATTGATGTAGAAAGGCTGCCTGCCAGAGGTGGCCAATTAATTACATATAACCCTGTATATATATAATAATATATAATGTAACCAAATTTGATTATATATTTATAATATAACCGAATTATGTTAAAGAATAAAAAAAAAGATGCAGAGAAAAGAATAAAATGTGTTTTTCAATTCAATATGCAATAAACTAGTAAAACATCATTTTTTTACAGGAAAAATCTATAAAAATAATAGTTCTGTTTATAACTCTTTGTTTAGGAAGGACTATCCTTTTACGAAGGTAATTACTCATAATAATCCCTTTATCAAAATATTTTCTGCACGCCGTTCAAATTTCTTTAATATTTATAACCTAAAATATAAATCATACTTCTTAAAATATTTTCAATTATAATAAAATCAAATATTAAGAATTCAGAAACGTTATTTGTACTTGAATATTTGTGAGAAGTTCAAACAGTCTAAACTATATCGTAGATAAATTGAATATCTTTAAAGATCTTGTTATTGCGTCGGAAGCTCTGTTTGCGAAGGCATATTTCATTACTCTGTTGTATCACTAGTGACAGATGACTGCTCTTCTTACACATCTCCTCGAGTAGAGTTTCTACTTATTCTGACAACCGTCATTAATTTCATTTTGTATAGAGCTGGATTAATTTCTTGGTTAAATAAATCTTACAGTTGGAATCATGTTGACGCAACTTTAATTGCTGCTTTTAATATCAGTCATGGTAACAGATTTCTGTATAAATGGGGTGTAAGAAATTAAAGACTATTAAATAAATAGTTTGAGTCTATACTAAACTAATTATAGTAATGACATTTTTATAATAAGTTAGAGAAATCTTTAAGTTTATAAAATAAGTTTTAGGAACGACATCATCAAATATACATAAGCACATTCATAAGGTTATTTTAAAATATGGTTACTGACAAAATGTGGATTTATTTCACTGAAGATAATTTAATAGTAAAATTGAAATAAAAGTGTAGATATAAAGAAGATAACTAGTGATGTTGACCTGTGTTACTTTCTTTTTATGTGATATCATTTTATAATATCCGTAATTTCCTTCAACGTCCGTCGTCAACCTTCGTGAAAGCATCTAATGTGCATTGTTCTGTTTAATGTTGTTTGATTTGAATTGAACTCTTATTTACGAGTATTTGGTGTTAAAAAAACCGAATCAACTCTGTTTCACCTTTTTAAAGATTTACAATATTATTTAACTATCGAATTGCACAAATAAGTAGACAATTATTGTGTAGACTCGTGACTCCTGACTCCTTTATTGTGAGAAAACATTTTCTCAAACAGTTTAGATATTGTAATTTTAAGTTTAATCCAATTTATCTGAAATATTTATAAATTTTATTGTCAACTGGTTCCAATACTGTCAGTTTCAACTATACGGTAACGAACTTTAAATGTACAGAATAGTATCAAAACTGCATTAAAATGCTAATGTTTCTTTATAGCATACATGACAATATTTAAAAAAAAATTAACTAAATTGATGATCTGAGGATAATACAAGTTTAAATTTTGAGTTTTGTACCACAAAAAGAAAATATGATAAAAAACACTTAAGGTTTTAGGATTAATCATAAGAAATACAAAGGAATTTGAACAATCTACCAAATAAAACCAAATGAAACCGTCCCGTCGCTCTATCAATTGAGCTACCGTATCAATTGGTAGAGCGACGGAACATTGTCCTAGAGGTCGCGGGTTCGAATCCCCGTCCGTATCGGTTCATTTTCATTCTATATTTATAATAATTTTAATAAGCTTAACAGTGCTATACATATAGAATAAAAGAAAAAATCTAACTTATGTTAGCTTTTATACACGTAGTAGTTTGATTTTGACTAAAAATAAAGATATAATTTGTTGATTTGACTAAAACAATTGAATGTCTGTATAGAAGTTTAATTGATAAAATAAATGTAATATTGGATACTGATTTGACTAAGAATAAGAAGTATATAAATCGCAGCTCGGTTAAGAGAAGGCATTGTGTGAAATTGGGAGTACAAGTTGTGGGGTGGTATTATTGTGATAAAAGTGTAACAGTTATAATAAACCGCTGAGTGTGAGATCGAGAAACTAAGTTGTGTAACAGTGATAATCAAGTGTTTAAATGGTAAACAGTTTAGTGTATTTGTGAACAGTGTCATAAAGAACTTTAAAGAATAGAACGACTGTCGTTGGCGATTCTTTGCGGTAAGAGAGCTCTAATACTTATGTTGCAGAGATTAAATTTTAAAAAAAGATAAACTTGATATTGACTTCTTGCACAAGGCTAGAAAATATAAATTAAAAGCGGAAGATATAGGGTTTCATAAAATTACTAAGGACATATTTTTTAATGACCATCTAACTAGCATTAATAAGTCTCTTTTACATCAAGCTAAGGTCAGGGCAAAAGAATTTAATTATCAGTATACATGGGTTAAGAATTGTTCAATAATGGTACGTCGATCAGATACAAGTCCAGTTATTCATATTTGTAATATAAACGATTTAAACAGAATAAAGTAAGAAAGATGTTTTTATCCATTGTTAATTTTAAGTTATTGATTGATTTGTCATTTTTGCTATTTTTATTTTTAAGGCGTAGCCACAATTTTTTGTTAAAGTTTTGTAAGATTAGGTTGCTTTTTAAGGGAAATATCCTTTCAATATTTATTCATTATCTTTATTTAATAGTTAGACGCAATTATTTATTATTCTGCTATTGCTGTTGTAATCAGAGAACACACTCTTACATTATAGGGTTTATTAAAATATGTCACACTTTTTATATAATTATTAATGGCTTTAAAGAATTTTTCGATATATTATCAAAACGTTCGGGGTCTAAGAACGAAGACAAATGATTTTTTTAGAAATTTGAAGTCTGCTGATTATGACATTATATGTTTAAGCGAGACTTATCTTCTACCTGGTATAAATGACAATGAGTTATTTGACTACCGCTACAACGTATTTAGATGTGATCGCAATTATATTTTGAGAGGAGATGGTATGGGAGGTGGAGTGCTCATAGCTTTGCGCCGAAATATTATTATTAATTCTTCAAGAAAAATTGTATTTTCTAATGCTGTTGCAGATATTCTAGAGGTGGTTATTTGCGCTGGCTTACGGCCATGTTCAACAAACTTGCATTTGTTTTGTTGCTATTTTCCCCACTGTCAGCAACACTCTGACGCTCTGAATGAATTCTTTGAATCCGTTTCAGAAGTTTTTGTGCAGGAGCCTGATAACAACTTTTTGATTATTGGAGATTTCAATATCAGTAATGCGATATGGGATAATCCTAATAGTAGTGGTAGGGGTATAAAAAAACTTTAAGGAGAACAACATTTTATTGTAATCAGTATATTGTTTTTTAAATTTTACAAACTTCTCACAATTCAACTTAATACCAAATGTAAATAATAAACAGCTTGATTTAATAATTTGCGACATGAACTGTGTAGTTAGTCATTGCGATAATCCTTTTGTAAAAGAAGATCCACATCACCCAGCACTAAGTATAAACACATCCGTTGCCCATGTTGTTGCGCTTCGCATGCCACCTCGAGACATTCCTATTTTTCGTACTGCTGATTATGACGCTATTAATCGCGAAATTAACCTTTTTGACTGGGCGGATATTCTTGAAATTGATGAAATTGATGACGCGGTAAACAAATTTTACAATATTATTAAAAGCATAATATTAAAACTAGTGCCAACTAAGAAATTTTTTGGTACGCGTTATCCACCATGGTTTTCGAAAGCTTTGGTGAAGATTATTAATGAAAAACTGAAATTTCACAAAAAATGGAAAATTTATGAACGAGATAACGATTACGATCAATTTAGTTATTTACGCTGTCGACAAAGAAGAGTTGAACTAATATGTTATGATTCATATATAACAAAAGCAGAAAATCAGATGAAAAAAAAATACATGTGTATTAGTGTACACATGTAGGAAGTGAAACTTCTTTATGACATAATTTTTTGGAAAAATAATTCACTAATTACAACTTTACAGGAATGGCTAATTTAGTTAAATTAGATAAAGTTTAAGCAAAAATAAAGATGGCACGTAACAGAAAAACGTTACAATTTTTTGACATTGCTATAAAATTTCTTCCATCCGTCGATAAAAAAGTTTCACTTCAAATATGGCGCGTAACAGAAAAATGTGACTTAGAAATAAGGATGCCGCGTAACAGAAAAACGTCATAATTTTCATTAATATTAATTAGTTATAACGTAAGAAGTAAATCGACTGTTTCTGACGTATAATATTCTCATAAAAGAAACACATAAGTACCATAAAAAAACAGACAAATCTACACAATTCACTTTAAAAATAATAACTTTAGACTTCTTAACATGTTGGATCGTCACTATATCACAAATAAAATTATTCTTCTTAATTGTTTCTGTTGTTTCGAGGTTTTGTTTGTCCTAGGTATAGCAAAACAGACCTTGTAAAGATCAGGACCCAAATGCTCCATTTCTCAGCCAAAACTCGTATTTCTTTTCATTCTTACTTCTTCTATTTTAGACAATCAATGTATTTTAAAAACATTATAAATTATATTTCATAATTTCTTCTTCATTTTATAATCTTAATTTATTTATTAGTCTCAATAGCAAGTCCATAAAATCGTATTGTCCAGTATATAATCACAATTCATTATTTAACTATAAGACTCTAATCCGATAATTTTATTTTTGGTTTGTTTGTTTTGAAATCCACATTCCTGTCATTTTAATTATTTATTATTACCATAGCAACATAGTCTAAAAGAGATGAAGCTATACGAAATAAAAGTGA
Organism: Napeogenes inachia; assembly: GCA_959347355.1. Classification (NCBI taxonomy): domain Eukaryota; kingdom Metazoa; phylum Arthropoda; class Insecta; order Lepidoptera; family Nymphalidae; genus Napeogenes; species Napeogenes inachia. The sequence continues at coordinate 5,463,093 of OY365792.1, forward strand.
TGTCTCTTTTCCTCCTATTGCAGGAATAGAAAAGCATTCGTTCATTTACGTCACGTCTACGTCACTAAGCAGGAATAAAACAACATTGTTTTATAAGGTTCATGGTACGAATCAAAGTAATATTATTGTAATATTGCTACGAAACGTCTTAAAACTATGATAGTTTTTAAGAGTTCATGATAGGCCCCTATATCACAAATAAAATTATTCTTCATCATGGTTTCTGCTGTTTCGAGTTGTTGTTCATTCTAGGTATAGCAAAACAGACCTTGTAAAAGATCAGGACCCCAATGCTCCATTTCTCAGCCAAAACTCGTATTTCTTTTCATTCTTTCTTTTTCTATTTTATTTATTTATTTATTTATTTATTTATTTGGGAAACAAACAATATTTACACACTTAAAAATAAAATTAATAGTTAATACATAATATCAATAAAGTTTCCACTGTTACAATAATAAACTTAACATGAAATTAAAAAGTAAAAATAAAAAAAGTATTAACAAATTATCAATAAAAGCATAAGTTGCAAGAAAAAACAAAATAAAACTTATAACAAAATAATAATAAAAACCCAGAAATTAGAACACACTCACATCGCAAAAATAATAAATAAAAACGTTAAAATTAACGAAAATTTCTTTTAAAAATACTAATCTTGTCATTAAAGATGTCGATGTTATGACAAGTGTTATTAAAGTCACGACAAGCTCGAGATATAAACACATTATTTGTGGCTTTACATTTGTTAAAAGGTATAAAAAATAACTTATTGCTTCTGGAACTTAATCTAGGACAATTGAATTTTACTTCACCGAGAAGGTAATTGCAATCAATAATACTATTAATAATTTTATACAAAAATAAGAGGTCCCTCAGTTGCCTTCGAGAAAATAGTGTTTGAGTTTCAGGAATGATACTCTCTGAATTGTAACCAGAAAATTCACTCTTATAAGATAGAAATTTTTTAAATTTATTTTGTATTTTCTCTACTGTATCAATATGAACTTTATATAGTGGATTCCAAACCGTAGAGGCATATTCAAGTAGTGACCTCACGAAAGTATTAAATAAAAGTATAAAAGTCGAGGCTCTTTTAAAATCCTTACCCACCCTTAAAATAAAACCTAACATTCTATAAGCCTTCGACGATATGTAATTAATATGTGAAATAAAAGTTAGCTTACTGTCTAAAATTACACCTAAATCTTTAACCTCGTTAATCCTAGTCAAATTATCATTATTAATTTTGTAATAGTATAAAATGGATTTCGTTTTTCTAGTAAAAGTTATTATATTACATTTTTTAACATTTAAATACAGACGATTTTGGTGACAATAAATGGCCAGCTTATCTAAGTCTTCTTGTAGTAAATTACAATCCTGAATGGACTTTATCGACTTAAAAATTTTTATATCATCTGCATACAGCAGGATTTTACAGTTATCAATGACACTAATAACATCATTTACAAAAAGATTAAACAGCAAAGGTCCAAGATGAGAGCCTTGTGGAACTCCTGACTCAACCGGTACAAAAGTCGAACAAAAACCTCGAACTGTTACGGCCTGACTACGATCTCTCAAATATGAGATGAGCCATCTCAGAAGATCTCCATGTATACCACAAGATATAAGTTTTTGAATTAACAAAGTGTGATTAATTTTGTCAAATGCTTTTGAGAAGTCCGTATACACAACATCAACCTGTCCACCATTATCCATTTCTACAGCAACTCTTTGTGTAAATTCGCACAGATTAGACTCAGTTGACCGTCCAGTAGTAAAACCATGCTGCTGTTCTATTATCGTAGATCTTAAGGTAGGATATATGCTATCGTATATAATTTTTTCAAATATCTTAGCAATAATATTTAATTTTGAGATAGGTCTATAGTTTTGAATGTCGTGTTTATCTCCAGACTTATGAATGGGTACAATGAACGATTGCTTCCAGAGTTTTGGTAGTTTACCATTTCGAAGGGACAAATTAAATAAAATATATAATGGTCTTGAAAGAGACTTATGACAGGACTTTAAAAAAAAAGATGGAATTCCGTCAGGGCCACACCCTTTGTTAGGATCAAGGTTTTTGAGGTATCTTTCAATGGTTAAAATCGAAAGGTTAATGGAACTAATATTTACGCTGCTCGGAAATGATGAAGCATTTAGAGTACTTGTTAATGTTCCAATACAGGGGTTGGATTCATAAGCAGATTGAAAATAGTTGCTAAAAAAATTACAAATATCTAATCCGTCAGAAGATCGAGAATCTTTATAAAACATAACATCAGGTATAGACGTACCAGTGCTTTTTGATTTGACAAATTTCCAAAATAACTTACTATTCCTTTTCATGTGATTTTCTGCTTTTGTTATATATGAATCATAACATATTAGTTCAACTCTTCTTTGTCGACAGCGTAAATAACTAAATTGATCGTAATCGTTATCTCGTTCATATATTTTCCATTTTTTGTGAAATTTCAGTTTTTCATTAATTATCTTCACCAAAGCTTTGGAAAACCATGGTGGATAACGCGTACCAAAAGATTTCCTAGTTGGCACTAGTTTTAATATTATACTTTTAATAATATTGTAAAATTTGTTTACGGCGTCATCAATTTCATCAATTTCAAGAATATCCGCCCAGTCAAATAGGTCAATTTCGCGATTAATAGCGTCATAATCAGCAGTACGGAAAACAGGCATGTCCCGAGGTGGCATGCGAAGCGCAACAACATGGGCAACGGATGTGCTTATACTTAGTGCTGGGTGATGTGGATCTTCTTTTACAAAAGGATTAGCGCAATGACTAACTACACAATTCATGTCACAAATTACTAAATCAAGCTGTTTATTATTTACATTTGGTATTAAGTTGAATTGTGAAAAATTTGTAAAATTTAAAAAACAATATACTGATTGCAATAATATGTTGTTCTCCTTAAAGTTTTTTATACCCCTACCACTACTATTAGGATTATCCCAAATCGCATTACTGATATTGAAATCTCCAATAATCAAAAAGTTGTTATCAGGCTCCTGCACAAAAACTTCTGAAACGGATTCAAAGAATTCATTTAGAGCGTCAGAGTGTTGCTGACAGTGGGGAAAATAGCAACAAAACACATGCAAGTTTTTTGAACATGGCCGTAAGCCAGCGCAAATAACCACCTCTAGAATATCCGCAACAGAATTAGAAAATACAATTTTTCTTGAAGAATTAATAATAATATTTCGGCGCAAAGCAATGAGCACTCCACCTCCCATACCATCTCCTCTCAAAATATAATCGCGATCACATCTAAATACGTTGTAGCGGTAGTCAAATAATTCATTGTCATTTATACCAGGTAGAAGCCAAGTCTCGCTTAAACATATGATGTCATAATCAGCAGACATCAAATTTCTAAAAAAAATATTTGTCTTCGTTCTTAGACCCCGAACGTTTTGATAATATATCGAAAAATTATTTAAAGCCATTAATAATTATATAAAAAGTGTGACATATTTTATTGAACCCTATAATGTAAGAGTGTGTTCTCTGGTTACAATAGCAGAATAATAAATAATTGCGTTTAACTATTAAATAAAGATAATGAATAAATAATGAAAGGATATTTCCCTTTAAAAGCAACCTAAGCTTACAAAACTTTAATAAAAAATTATGGCTACCCCTTAAAAATAAAAATAGCAAAAATGACAAATCAATCAATAACTTTATATTAACAATAGATAAAAACATGTTTCTTACTTTATTCTGTTTAAATCGTTTATATTACAAATATGAATAACGGGACTTGTGTCTGATCGACGTACCATTATTGAACAATTCTTAACCCATGTATACTGATAATTAAATTCTTTTGCCCTGACCTTAGCTTGATGTAAAAGAGACATATTAATGCTAGTAAGGTGATCATTAAAAAATATGTCCTTAGTAATCTTATGAAACCCTATATCTTCCGCCTTTAATTTATATTTTCTAGCCTTGTGCAAGAAGTCATCCTTTTTATAACGAGCCAAGAATCGCACAACAATAGGCTTAATCTTCTTGGTTTTATCTTTTGAAGCCACCCTCGTGATGAAGTCTATATCATTATCATTATTTATTGGAAAATCAACCTTATGAGCAATAGTATTTAAAATTTGAAGCAAATTTTCACCTTTCTTTTCCGGTATACCAAAGATTTCTACATTGGAGCGTCTAGACCATTGCTCACGGTTGTTATTATCTGATTGGATAGAATTAATACATTCTTTTCATTCACCGATTTCAATCTTAGCTGACATTAGCACTTTCATATCTTTTTCAATGGAGTCAACCCTTTTCGATAAACTGTCACACTGATCATTTATAAAACCAATGCTTTGTTTAAAACTCGCAATTTCATCTCTTAAAGGCTTTAGCTCTGCGGATATAGCGCTTGTTATAGTGCATTTAAATTCTGACTGTAACTTGTTAAATTCAGTAGAAACTATCTCTCGAACTTGATCGTAAGTTACATTAATACAGCTTTCCGGAGACGAAAAAAGAGTACTAGTAGTTGGAACACTGGTAAAAACTACACGTTCCTGTCTGCTTTTATTATCATCTGATTTCGGTGTAGCAGTACTGTTATTACTTAGTTGCCTGTTACTATGCGAACAATCGGAACATATCCAGTTCTTTTTAGTGTCACATGAGTGTTTCTTTTTATCTGTTATAATGCAGGTAATATGGTAATTGTTCTTACACTTCCAACAAGTTACCATACCAGTTGCGCCAGCTGCCGTAGATTTGCAACATGCGAATTTCATGTTGACTATTTAATTGATAATTACTTTAATGTAATCACAAAAATGTGAATTTTAAACTGGGATTCGATCGTGCAACTCCAGTGCTGTATTGCAAAACTGCTGCACTTACTTAACCACTGAACCAAAAACAGTTAGATATTGTACTCAAAAATTGTAAGTATTATATGCAAACCACGGTCTGTAAATAGCTCGGCCAATGGGGTACAGTTTTGTAGATACTACACCATTTGAATAAAATTACTGGTCGTGCACTTACAATTTTTGTAAATAAAGTCACAAATAACACTATTGAGATAAATGCAGCTATGTCTACTTTAAGAATAATAACTTACTGCATAGACTTTCATAATTTATAACACAAATCTCCACTATTTAAAACTTTAGTTGAATTTGTGGTAACAAAAACTCACAATCACTTAACTGTTATTATCATCAATATATCAATTCACAAATGAATATACTTTATAGTTGAGACGGTTTTTAAATCGATAATTACAAATTCACTACAAAACATTGATATTTACTATTTTTATTAATACTTTGAAACGGAGCTAATGTTACCGTTGAGGTCAACGCCCGTGAACGACAATCAATGTATTTTAAAAACATTATAAATTATATTTCATAATTTCTTCTTCATGTTATAATCTTAATTTATTTGTTAGTTTCAATACCAAGTCCATAAAACCGTATTGTCCAGTAATTACAAATCATTATTTAATTATAAAACTCTAATCCGACAATTTTATTTTTGGTTAATGTAAATTGTGTTTTATAATCCACATACTTGTCATTTTGATTATTTAGTATTTCCATAGCAACATGGTGTAAAAGAGATGAAGCTATACGAAAACAAGCACACTGTTAAAGAATAACAAACCACGCTGACATCTTACTAAAAAGCTGTAATACGCAGCCGCATACAGTGTAAAATAGTGTGTATATTTCTGTCTCATTCTTTACCGGCTTCATTCTACACATTTTTGTATTTGTGTCTCTTACCTGTCGTTTTTTCCGTTGCATCAGGTTTGAAATCACAACGATTCTAAAGAAGTTTCACTTCAAAAATAGTAAGTTATTTTGGAAATTTGTCAAATCTAAAAGCACTGGTACGTCTATACCTGATGTTATGTTTCCTCAAAGATTCTCGATCTTCTAACGGATTAGATATTTGTAATTTTTTTAGCAACTATTTTCAATCTGCTTTTGAATCCAACCCTTATATTGGAACATTAACAGTTACTCTAAATGCTTTCTCATTTTCGAGTAGCGTAAATATTAGTTCCGTTAACCTTTCAATTTTAACCATTGAAAGATATCTCAAAAGCCTTGATCCTAACAAAGGGTGTGGCCCTGACGGAATTCCATTTTTTTTAAAGTCCTGTCATAAGTCTCTTTCTAGGCCATTATATATTTTATTTAATTTGTCCCTTCGAAATGGTAAACTACCAAAACTCTGGAAGCAATCGTTCATTGTACCCATTTATAAGTCTGGAGATAAGCACGACATCCAAAACTATAGACCTATCTCAAAATTAAATATTATTGCTAAGGTATTTGAAAAAATTATATACGATAGTATATATCCTACCTTAAGATCTACCATAATAGAACAGCAGCATGGTTTTACTACTGGACGATCCACTGAGTCTAATCTTTGCGAATTTACACAAAGAGTTGCTGTAGAAATGGATAATGGTGGACAGGTTGATGTTGTGTATACGGACTTCTCAAAAGCATTTGACAAAATTAATCACACTTTGCTAATTCAAAAACTTATATCTTGTGGTATACATGGAGATCTTCTGAGATGGCTCATCTCGTATTTGAGAGATCGTAGTCAGGCCGTAACAGTTCGAGGTTTTTGTTCAACTTTTGTACCGGTCAGAAGTTCCACAAGGCTCTCATCTTGGACCTTTGCTGTTTAATCTTTTTGTAAACGATGTTATTAGTGTCATTGATAACTGTAAAATCCTGCTGTATGCAGATGATATAAAATTTTTTAAGTCAATAAAATCAATTCAGGATTGTTATTGACTACAAGAAGACTTAGATAAGCTTGCCATTTATTGTCACCAAAATTGTCTCTATTTAAATTTTAAAAAATGTAATATAATAACCTTTACTAGAAAAACGAAATCCATTTTATACACTTATAAAATCAATAATGATAATTTGACTACAATTAACGAGGTTAAAGATTTAGGTGTAATTTTAGACAGTAAGCTAACTTTTATTTCACATGTTAATTATATATCGTCGAAGGCTTATAGAATGTTAGGTTTTATTTTAAGGGTGGGTAAGGATTTTAAAAGAGCCTCGACTTTTATACTTTTATTTAATACTTTCGTGAGGTCAGTACTTGAATATGCCTCTACGGTTTGGAATCCACTATATAAAGTTCACATTGATACAATAGAGAAATTACAAAATAAATTTAAAAAATATCTATCTTATAAGGGTGGTGTTTCTAGTTACAATTCAGAGAGTATCATTCCGGAATTTCAAACACTATTTTCTCGAAGGCAACTGAGGGACCTCTTATTTTTGTATAAAATTATCAATAGTATTGTTGATTGCAATTACCTTCTTGGTGAAGTGAAATTCAAATGTCCTAGATTGAGTTATAGAAACAATAAGTTATTTTTTATACCTTTTAACAAATGTAAAGCCACAAATAATGTATTTATATCTCGAGCTTGTCGTGACTTTAATAACACTTGTCATAACATTGACATCTTTAATGACAAGATTAGTATTTTTAAAAGAAATTTTCATTAAATATTAACGTTTTTATTTATTATTTTTGTAATGTGAGTGTTTTCTAATTTCTGGGTTTTTATTTTTTTGTTATAAATGTTATTTTGTTTTTTCTTGCAACTTATGCTTTTATTGATGATTTGTTAATTTTATTTTTATTTTTACTTTTTAAGTTCATGTTAAGTTTATTATTCTAACAGTGGAAACTTTATTGATATTATGTATTAATTATTAATTTTATTTTTAAGTGTGTGAATATTGTTTGTTTCCCAAATAAATAAATAAATAAATAAATAAATAAATAAATAAATAAATAAATAAATAAATAAATAAATAAATTAATAAATAAATAAATAAATAAATAAATAAATAAATAAATAAATAAATAAATAAATAAATAAATAAGTAAATAAGTAAATAAGTAAATAAGTAAATAAGTAAATAAGTAAATAAGTAAATAAGTAAATAAGTAAGTAAATAAATAAATAAATAAATAAATAAATAAATAAATAAATAAATAAATAAATAAATAAATAAATAAATAAATAAATAAATAAATAAATAAATAAATAAATAAATAAATAAATAAATAAATAAATAAATAAATAAATAAATAAATAAATAAATAAATAAATAAATAAATAAATAAATAAATAAATAAATAAATAAATAAATAAATAAATAAATAAATAAATAAATAAATAAATAAATAAATATATAAATAAATAAATAAATAAATAAATAAATAAATAAATAAATAAATAAATAAATAAATAAATAAATAAATAAATAAATAAATAAATAAATAAATAAATAAATAAATAAATAAATAAATAAATAAATAAATAAATAAATAAATAAATAAATAAATTGTTTAAAATTTTAACATTAATCGTAAAAGTACATTAGAAATCAATTACATTAATCGTAATTGATTTCTGTTTCTTCCATACAATTATAAATAATATAATAATACAATAAGTTAATCAATACCAAAATATAATGCAAGGTTTCATATTAAAAATAGACATACTTTTGGGGAACGCACGCACTTGGTTTTAAACCCTAGTATTAACTAGGATGGAATAGCACTCGACTGAAATACCACTTTTAATAAATCTGAATTTGATATTTTTTTATAAGTCACAGTCAATATTTAAGCGTACAGTTAAAAAAAACCCGAGAAAAATTAAGGTTTATTATCTTTTTAATGTATGGTTTTCGATTTGTTTTTTTTTTAGTCATTAAGTTTGGTTTATATTTATTTTTGTTAACCCCTTTTTACTGTTTAATCGGTAAATAAATGTTTTTTGTATAAGATAAGTTATTCTTTAAGTGGTTATACAATGTTAATAAGTTAAGAAAAATAGTTTTTTTTTCTTAGAACAAGAAAAATGGTAAAAAATACAAAATTGAATTATAATTATTGCACAAACAAGATATTGATATTCTTTTCGTTCATTCATTTTTTTAATAATTAATTCATACATATTTTTTTTTTTTTTAAATATAAAAATATTTACATGTACTTATAAAAATGAATGACATTAAATAGTTAGAGGCCAAAAGTAGCATTCAAGGCATTTCCTAACGATCTATAATTAATATTGGTGGATGATAATCACACCTTCATTAGAATATTGAGGGTTACTGAAATGACACAAAATATTATTTGTTGTGAAAATAATATTTTAGGAAACAATATTTTTCTTTTCATTGCGCTTCAACAGTCACTGAATTTTATTTACCTCTAATAACACTGTTTTAAAATAATTTATGCTTTAATAAATCGTTTGATATGACAGAATCATTTAGTTATTTTATTATTGAACACCGTAGTTAATAAACAAGTTAGAGAGTTATTAAATAAAATAAAACATTAAATCAATTATTACCACTTCCGAAAATATGAAATGTTTCAGAAAAAAAGAATGTTAAATAATTTTTCATATTTATACCACTTACGGACAAACCTAATTTATTAGAGTTATGCATTACAGTATCTCTACCCTCAAGTTCAGAAATTGCGCAACATTCATTCTCTCATACTCATTTACTATTCGTGGTAACTCTTGGCCCACAATAAAACTGGACGTGACTGGCTAGTAATGCAATTCTTACTCGACGGTGCGACAAGTCAATTGTATTACGAGGCGTTGTTCAATTGTTTTATTACTCATTGCTGGTTTTCCAAGTAATAACATTTAAATTGAATTAATTCTTTGTAGTAAGACAATTGCAATGAAATAAATAATTTTAATCGTATCTAGAGGCATAATTTGCAGAAGAGTCAAAGATAAAATTTGCAGAAGAGTCAAAGATTAAAAAAAATAACATCTTATATGACCATGATTTGAGTTGGATTGTGACAATATGATATTTACCTTATAAAAAAAATATCAACTAATTATATTTAATAAGCAAACTGGTCAAATATTATGATAATGATTAAATAAAATAAAAGTATAGACTGTTCATTGTTTGTGTACGTTCTAGATTTATAGACTCGAGCTTCTGGCTAATAAATATAAAACTAATTAGCTTAGAAGTTTCAAGCAATTTTAGATAAATGTTTATTTTTTTATTAAAATGGCTAGTCTTTTTTTGAAAATATCTTTAAACATGTAGCCATGTTAGCCATGTTAAGCTTATTTAACTTTATATATATATATATATAGAATGTAAAAAACCGATACGGGCAGGGACGGGACGGTTTCCCAGTAGTCGCGGGTTCGAATCCCTGCAAGTATCGGTTTTTTACATTCTATATATATATATATATAATGGCTAGTCTTTTTTAAAAATATGTAATTTGAAAAATTCATCAACACGGGCAAAACTCGTCGATTACGTTATGTTACATCACTTCTTTTATTTATTGTAAAAAATGTATCAGGCAGAAGAAATTAGCTTATTATTTTATTAACAGAAGAATTTTTTTTTAAAACCCAATTGTTTTCATCCCATTTTAATGTTGTTTCTTCTAACTTAGAGGTTCTTCTCTGTAAATATTTGTTTTTGTTATTTCTTTAATGTTTCGTTCTAATTATTTATTTTTCAAAGATTTAAATTCGATAAATGAAATTGTTCGTATAAATACTAAAGCCTGATAATCTTTTTTAAATTTTAAATAAATTACGAATTATAATTAATTTTCCATAAACGGGCAGGATTCAAACATCCGACCTATATGGTACTACTATAGTGTCGGTCGCCCTTTAGAGTCGATGTCGATTGATGCTAATTAATATACACATAGTGGTCTCTTACAGGGCGGAAGTTACATGTAATATTTTTTTTATATTCTCTTACTTTGTAGTGCAGAATAATTATTTATCTTTGTAAACAATTTTGATTTGGTCCATATATATACTGACTGTTAGGAGTCACTGAAATGATACACATTACTTCCACATCCTTATTCGAAAACTTGTAACCGAATGCGGAATAATACAGCCTTTACAACTTACTTTAAAACATTTAGATGTGGGTAAGTTATAATAACATACCCACATTAAAATGGCGCTATTCCTACGTTTTAAGATCCAATACCTCATAAAAGAGCAAATATTATACCAAAATATTTTATGCATTTCAAAATAAACTATAACCCATTATGTACGTGATTAAGACTGTTGTCTATAATATTAAAACTGATTTAGTTATTCATATGAATTCCTAAGTATTTTGAATTTATTTTAAACAATTATTATTATCAAACACATTATAAACACGGAGGTAATACGTAATGGTGTATATATATATATACAATATATGCGATTTTCATTATAGTAGATATAGGAATCCATAACTTTTTATTGGATATAATCACAAAAGTACAGATATTGAGTATATAAATACAATACATCAAACAAAAGCGTTTCGCTATGAAATATTATTGTGATTTTATCTTTCCTGCAGTCGGCGTGATGTAAAAGGTTTATTTTGTATGGAACACAAGCTATAAAAAGGGAACAATAATTTTAGTTTTGTGTGTATAGTCAATGAAACCATTATTTTTTAATTAATCTATATAATTTTTCGATCCGGTTAAGTTTTGAAATAAATAACATTGGATAATTGCATGATCACCATCTTAACAGATTAACGTTTAACAAAGCTCAACAAAGCTGATTTTTTTTACAGATTTAACTCGCGTATGTTGAATTAAATTTTAAATTTACATTTTAAATCTTAAAAATTAAAATTTAATTCAATATACGCGAGATAAATCTGTAAAAATAGTTTTATTTCAATGTGAAGTACTTGTGAAAGCCTTCGAAAACACTTTGTAAATCATTTTTTTACAAAAATAATTTCTGTAATAAAGTTAAAAAAAAAATTTAATGTATATTTTTTCATGTTTTCTTATTTGAAAAATATTGAAACTCCCATACAACAATCAGGTCTTATTCTTATATTCTTAGAAAAGTACTATGTTCTACTCAACTTAACATCAGTTTTGATTTTATCGAACCTTACACTATAATAAACTGAACTGTAATTTTAAAAAAATAATAAAAAATAATTCAATAATAGTACCTACTGAAAATCAGTAAGTGACAATTTGTTGAATCGTAATAAATCCAATCCGAGAATTCCCACAGAAGTAATCATTTACGCTCCGAAGCCTTCATCCTGAAGAAATTTACTGTCAATCTTAGAACGGATATTAATGTTCGTAAATAAAATTTTCTGCTAACTAACCTAACGTAAATAATGTCAGAATTATTAAATTAAATTAGTTATATTTTTTAAATTGTATTTTAATATGTTTAGATATAAAATTATATTATCATTTACAAAATGTTTCTGGATATTTTTTTTTTTTTATTTCAGACCTGCAACATTTTATTTATTTTTATTAAAGTAGACTTTTGATAAGTATTTAATAATAGTAGGAAGGTGTCGTAAAACAAAAAAAATATATATCTTTAATATCCGGTGGCTGGCACATAAATAGTTTTAAATTAATACTATTAATATTTATAAAAGCATTGTTCGAGAGACAAGCTGATATATTAATATATTGACAGAAACTTTATTAAAATGTAGTATTTGACTGCAATATAATAAATCGTTTTGTTTATTGTCATAAATATAGTTCTATTATAATTTACATAAAACTTGTAGGTCTACTATTGTCAAATACAATAATACACATGATTAAAATTAAAATTTTATCTATAAAAGTAGGTAGTTTAGGCCCTAGGTTTGTTATAGGTACATTTTTCTATTTTTTTATTACTTAATTCAATACAAAAAGATCTTGTCGAATTAAACAATTACCTAATCATAGAATTGAATAGGAAACTTAAAGACAAATATTAAATGAATGTTATTGTCACAGTTTTTACTACTATTTTACCTTACCTTATTTTATCAATATTTGATTATTCTTAATACATATAATTCAGGAAATAATGATTTAAAATGCATAATTGTTTCGTTTTTATAAGATTGCCGTTTGAAAAAACGACTTTCTACGGTGAGGTTATTATTGACAATGGAAGAATTAAATATAAACAGTTAAAAATTAAAAGACAATATTGTACCTTAGTTAAATTATAACTGAACTTTTTAAATTTTATATATAATGGTAGCATTTTCGAAATTCTAAAAATCAATTCGAATGATCTTACTAGCATTGGAATTGCTCAATTCCCAGCTTTAGCTCTTCGCAGTGTACTGATAACATGGAATTGATCCCACATATACCGGGATTCGAGATCCAATGTGTAATCAGCCGTGAAATTCACTTCATTTCTGATACCTTCGTAGGTTGCAATAGGTTCTAATCGATAGACAGATTTGTGTTTGTTATAAGTGATATATGTAGTAGTTTATAAGATTTATTTAAATATATATTTATTTTTTATATCTATATAATATATTTACTGTAAACTGTATTAATTTAAAAACACAGACTACAAATGGAATATATTGTATGTATGTAATTAAATTTATTTTAGAAAATTTAAATAATAAATTTATAGTAGGCATAAATTTAATTTTACAACCACAATATCTGTTTAAATATAAATAATCTCCGTATTAAATAAATAGTACTTATTTTTATTTGCTTTTAACTGTTAATTTGACTAATTTAGTCACGTATTACGGAAGGTGAAAATCAAGCAACGATATGCGTCTTAAGTATTAATGTGGATAGTTATAAGAAAAATCGTGGATGTATGAAACCTAAAATGGTAAGACGGATGTATTATTATTAGCTTTATATCTTTAATTTGTTGATGACCTAATTATTTTTCTAAAAATAATCAATGATAGCCATAAGCATTGTAGGTTTTTATATTTAAAATCTTTATTAGAATTATTTCCTTTAGTCTGCTGGATTTTTTATGTAATTATATACAATCCTTATTTTATTACTGGTGCTGGTTATAAAAAAAATATTACTTAAGACATTCAACGTACCTATGGATTACATATATATTTTAAGTAAAAATATATAGACATATAATGAGAAGTATTTTTTTGCTATGGTTGGATGGATTATCTGATGATTATGAAAGTCAATTAATTACCTCTAAAACACCTCTTAGGTTTTTCTATGATAAAATAACAGTCTGATTAATTACAGTATAGATCGCGGATCGAATCCCCGCCCGTATCGGTTTATTTTTTATTCTATATATATCTGAATTTGAAAAAACCTTAACATGGCTATACATGTTTATAGATATTTTCAAACATTAATTTCGCCAGGGGCATCTTTTCAATGTTTATCTATACTGCAAAGTTAAAAACATTGGTTAGGATTTTCGAAAGAAGCCATTAGGATTTTATGTCATCATTAAAACGGTGGTGACATGTATTAAAATGTCACCACCGTCCCGATAAAGACGATCACATATAGAATGCTTAATTCAGCGATATGGTAGCTCAATTGGTAGAGGTCGCGGGTTCGAATTCCTGCCCGTATCGGTTTATTTTTTTGGACTCTATTTATATAATAAATAAATAACACGGATAAACATTCAATAGATAAACATTCAGTAAACATAGATTCAAGATGACATAACAATAGTCATGCAATAGGTTCTAAACAAAATTGTATGAATAAATTTCCTAATGGTCGTTAAAAAAAATCGTAAAATCTAATAAATGTTTTATCATTTCTCGTGTCACTGATATTTATTTTAAGCACAAATTTGTTAATTCTTGTCAATCAATGTCCTACTCAAACTTTCTCATAAGGAATTTTCATCATACTTCACCACACTTTGTTTTAATAAACTTTATTTCTAGTTCATTTTATAGTCAAGAACCCACTTAAATATGCCCTATTTGAGGATTGTTTTAAGTTTTAAACCGAAACTATTACCTTATACTTTTGTTTGTAAAGTTTTATATGATTTATAATAAAGGTATTTCTGTTTTTTAAAACTAGATTAAATTAATTTACATTTTATTAATACTCGTTTATTTTGTTAATGGTAAATGAATAATACAGAGATAAAATGATTTAATACTAAATTCAAATATTCATTTTCGACTTCATTATAATTAATTGACTTGGCATAAAACTAACATAATAATATTAGAGCTCTCTTACCGCAAAGAATCGCCAACGACAGTCGTTCTATTCTTTAAAGCACTTTATGACACTATTCACAAATACACTAAACTGTTTACTATTTAAACTTTTAACTATCACTTTTACACAAATTAGTCTCTCGATCACACTCAGCGGTTTATTATAACTGTTACACTTTTATCACAATAGTACCTACCACCCCACAACTTTACTGTACTCCCAATTTCACAATGCCTTCTCTTAACCGAGCTAGGGTTTATATATTCTTATTCTTAGTCAAATCAGTATCCAATATTACATTTATTTTATCAATTAAACTTCTATACAGAGATTCAATTTTTTTAGTCAAATCAACAACTTATATCTTTATTTTTAGTCAAAACCAAACTACTACATGTATAAAAGCTAACAATAAAGAACCTTAGTTCTTAAACTCTTTCTGAGAGTTGGAACGTAATAAATATTGTTTTATAATACAATTTTATGGAATATTATAAATACTAAAAAACAAAATAAATTATAATCCGGTAGCAATTACATTACCTTTATTAAGCAAAATGTATGTTTATTTATTTATATTTGGATGTGTAGACTTGTTTAAATTACATAAGATGTATAATTAAGTAATTTTGAACAATATTTTATTAATGCATGACAAATACAAATCAGATATAGAATTTTTTAACTAGCCATAAAGTAATATTAACGTTCAAAGATCAAGGAACAGTATCTTTCTTCTATATGTGGGAGAAATATCCTTATTTTTTCATAAGGTGCTATTTATCTCTATAAAATTATATTTAAAATTTAAAAAACCCCCGATACAAAAAGACCTCTAAAAAGAGTAGAAATAATTTTATTATTTTATTTCTATTATTTTTTTTTTATTATCGGTCGGGGGACCGTTGTATGACAATGGTGTCTATTTTACGAAGTTAATCATTGAGGACTTAGACTATACGATTCGATATCGTAGTTTCTTTATTTGCCTTGTTAACTTACTTGCATTTTAATTTCTTCCTTTATAATAAACAATAGTTTAAAAAACTAAAAAAAACACGCTTTTATTGCTAACCGAACTAAAAACTAGAAAATAATTTTTAATGACAAAGAGTATAAAATTACAGTAGTAGAAGATCGAACAATTAATCATAGTGAATCGCCTTAATATAAAATTATAATAAAATTTAAGTTATTAACAGAATAATTCAATTCTGAGTAAAAATCGTGGGGTGCATTTTACTGTGATTCTTAACTATCCTCTCATAGATAGTTGCTAATAGAATGATTGTAATACCTTAAATATCGAGCACCCCACGCTTTTTACTCAGAATTGAATTATTCTGTTTATAACTTAAATTTTATTATAATTTTATATTAAGGCGATTCACTATGATTAATTGTTCGATCTTCTACTACTGTAATTTTATACTCTTTGTCATTAAAAATTATTTTCTAGTTTTTAGTTCGGTTAGCAATAAAAGCGTGTTTTTTTTAGTTTTTTAAACTATTGTTTATTTTTTATTTTTTAGTCTGTGACAAACTCATAAATTGAGAAATCATTTCATTACTTAGATTTTTTTAGAAAGAATCACTCAGTGGTCTCCGTATGATCGATCAACGGGCATTGATCCGAAACCAATCGCCTTCACGGTTCAATGGGACTTACTTTCATCATTGTGGTTAGTTTTACCTCCCAATTAATGGAAAAATCCAGATTGACGTCGTTAAGTTGTCAATAGACCCTTAGTACTTCTACTGTTGAAGTCTCTTAGGAATAAGTCTAATTCATTAACCCGGCGTCAGCACAGTTAAAATATGTTACAACGATAGTAGGGTTGGGTCCAGGAGACCCGTGAAGAAAATCGTCATAATTTCAATAATTACGAGAAATTTACTAATATATGGCTGTAATTGGATAAAACGACTATAGTTTAAGTGGTCATGTATGAGTAAAAAGAACTTGAAGTAAAACTTTCTTTTTAATATTTTTTTTATGATAGTGGAACAAAATATTAACAAAAATAACAACCTTTGCTTTAAAGTCACAAAACTTGAACCAAATATAAACTTTTTTTCTAAAATATTAATAATTAGGATACATGTAAATCACATTTAATAAGACTACAAATAAAATTACAAATTAGTTTTATGAATCAGTCATATCATTGCTTACATATGCGCAGTCTCTACAGTACAATCTTGCAAACTTAGTGCAGATATATTTGTTTCAGTTCTGTCAAGTTCAATTACTTTTTCAGTCTTTTTTGGCAGGACAGTCTTGCAACCTTTTTCTGACCTTCAGTATCTTTGCAGACGGGTCCCTGACAGGGTTTCCTAAAAAAATCGCGTATTGTTTGGCACATTAGTCTTAGCAACTGCAGGATGCCTTTACGGTCGCGCAAATGCTCACCAACAAGAGTAATGCGTAAATTGAGAATTTGTAACAATGTTGTTATTTATCTTAAGAAATATATGTGCAGTTATTGAAGCCATATTTATATATATATATATATATATATATATATATATATATATATTATAAAATTTACAAGCCTAAATCGAATGTTTAGGCCTAAAGGCATCTATGGCCACTTTATTGTATCTCTTCCAATAAAATTAATATTTATTTATTAAATTAATATTTATTTTGTTTTTAGTTCGGTTAGCAATAAAAGCGTGTTTTTTTAATTTTTTAAACTATTCTTCATTTTTTTTTTTTTATTATTTTTTTTTTTTTTTTTTTGGGAAACTTTTATCAAATTATTGCATTGTCATCGGTCCTTGATACGTGTGCAAAGTTTCAATTTAATCGGATCGCTGGAACCTGGTGAAAATTAAGCTCGAAGATTCCGTTACATACATAGATACATACAACCCAAGCTAATAAAAGCGTATTAAAAAGGTCCCCCGACACAACGAATTCAATAAGTACATAATAATATTATTTTTATTCTTTTTAGAGGTCTTTTTGTATGGGTGTTTTTAAAATTTTTAATTTATATTTTTTTGTGGTTTTTAATGTTATGTTACTGGTTTCTGGATTGTTCTAAATGAACCTACAGACACACAAAATTTTCAATTGTTTAAGTATTTCTATTAATCTATCTTAATATTATACAAAGGAAATATTTGTTTGTTTGATTGAATTGAATAGGCTCCGAAACTACGGGACCGATTTTGAAAAAAATCTTTTAGCATTAGAATCTTACATTATGATGGACAAAGATTATATTTAATACGAGAAATATATGTATTACATTTAATAAAATAAGGATCCACGTGAAATTTTCGACAATGTAATAAATTATAAATGTATTAAGTAACATGATTCAAGACTTTTTCTTATGGGTAGGTAGATAGGTAAGTTTCATATTAACGAATATTAATAAATATAAAAATTTTGAGGTAAAATGATTTACAATCACTAATAATACTATGATGAAGGGATTTATTCTATCACTAGCTGTTGCCCGTGATTCTTTATGACTACGATCGTAAGCCATATAAAAATATTTTGACAGTGTACCTGGACGCAGTCACGGGCAACAGCTGTCCCTAATAAATTACTTTACCTAAGTAAGTGTACCGAAATGAAGAAATTCAAATTCAAGTAAGTTAACAAGGCAAATAAAGAAATTACGATATCTAATCGTATAGTCTAAGTCCTTAATGATTAACTTCGTAAAATCTATTTTCTAAATCTAAATCTATTTTACGAAGTTGATTATTGAGGCTTCGTTGTACGTATGTTGACGATGGTGTCTACATCATGGAAGTGTATTCTTTAGTGTGATGCCACTACTGTTCTTAGATCACTAGCTTCTCGTTAGAAGGTCTACAGCACGTGACGTCACGCGCTCGTTGTCAGGCTACGCTTCTTGTAACGTGCGCTGCGGACGATCGCCCGCGCGGCTGCGACGGCTCAGCGGCGCACTTTCCTTGGGCGGCCTTCCTAAACCTTACGCGGTTTTAGTTAACTCGTTAGCTTAGCTCCGGTTAAATCTCGAGCACTTCCATACTATGGCGGCGAGAGCAATACTCGAATGCCAGTTTTTTGAGAGAGGCGGCCGCTTCCACGGCCACGGATCGTCTGCAAGGGCGCCCAGCGCCGGGCTTGTAGACTGGGTCCGTGCCGTCGGTGACTCGGCGTGTGCCTCCGGTGGATACATGACCCCCAGCAGCGCCTGTTGTTGCTGGGGATAACTCGTGGTCCACCGTTGTCCGAAAAAAGGGGAAGAAGAAGTCGTCTCGGAGCTTGGTATCTCAGACGGGCTCCGCATTAGGCGGACGCAGGGGGGTGCCAGACTCCTGGAGTTACCGAACGGTACTCCGGAGCAGGCAGAAAAGCTGGCGGCGAAGCTTCGCCCAGCTCTGAGTGGGTTGGCTGACGCCGTTCGTCCCGTTAAGCGGGTGGGGGTCCGGATAAAGGACCTGGACGACTCAGTAACCAAGGAGAGTCTAGTGGAAGCGATTTGTCGCATCACTGACTGCCCTGGCGAGGCCCTCCTTGTGATGGAGATCCACCGGGGCGGCTACGGGGGCATGGGCGTTTCCTTTGCTCGGCTCCCCGTCGATGTGGCAAAACCGCTCGTAGACGCGGGAAGGATTCTGGTGGGCTGGAGCTCAGCCAGGGTGGAGCTGCTGGAGGCACAGCCGCTGCGCTGCTTCATGCCTGGGCATGTGAGTGCGGCTTGCCCGTCCGCGGTCGACCGAAGCGCCGCCTGTTTCCGGTGCGGTGGTGAGGGGCATACCCGAGCCACTTGCACCGAAATGTTGCGGTGCGCGGTCTGTGCGGACCGAGGTCTCACAGCGACCCAATTATTGGGGAGCCGAGTGTGCAAGGCTCCGCGGGTTCGAGGATTAGCACCTGGTGCGAAACCCTAGAGCGCGGAGCCCAGCACGGATCCGGCTGTGGCTATGGCAACATAGTCACATCGAGCTTCAGCGGGAGAGGCTGCGAAGGAGAAGGGTCCAGCCCGTTCCTTCCCAATCGTAGGCCCAGGTGAGAGGGGAGGCGACCTCTCTCGCCATTGCACTAGGTCTATGAGGTAGGGGTACACTGGTTGCCCGGGGTACCCCTATATGGAGGAGTTACGCCGGGGCGTCACGGTGAGTGCGAAAGCGATCCCGTGGCGTCCCATGGCAGCGTCGTGGGCAGCCGTTGGTTGCTTTAGTGGGGTGCCTTAAAAATGGCAGTCGCCGGGTGCCGCACATACCGCCCGGCCATCGCCTTCCAGGCCTGGGTGACGATGCGGAAACGCATTTTTCCACCATTTTTTTTTAGAAAAAAAAATGGTGTCTACATCATCGTCAACGTACGTACAACGAAGCAGACCTGCAGCCAAGGATAAGACGCAAAAAAATGTCGCATCTCATCCTAATCTGCTGACTTGTATTTTCATACTCGCCTCATAAGGTTCAAAAGCTGGTGGGGAATATGTAAACACAGATTTAACCAGACCGAGATCAGAGGTTCTTAAGGGAGATATGACCTCTACACGATACCTGTCTGGATCAGTTGTCAGCGGAATGTCCAGGCAATTGGTTGTATGGCCTACTACATCTGGTAACCTCGTCGCGGTATGGGAACAGCCAGTCTTGATGACAGGTGTTAAAGTCCCCCAGAAAGACGAGCTGCGCTGAAGGGTAGTGTTGTAGAGCTATATCAGCAGCCTCACCGAGATACTCAAATAATCGAGTTGTCTCCTGGTCACCGCTGTGTGGACGGTAGACACAGGAATACTGGATGTTTTCGTTTCCTGTGGCTACTAAAACCCATAGAGAAGAAAAAGTGGGGTATACAAGGTGACGGAGACGCTGGATACATAGGTCGTTCCGCGCGTACACGCAGACTCCAGCACGTGAGCGAAAATTGTGCTCTAACGTCTATGGGTGATAATCCAGGTGCGCAGCGCTTAAAGGGCATTGTATCTGCGTCTCTGTCAAAAATAACAGATGCGGTTGCTCTGTCTCCTGGTAGTGATGAACAAGTACAAGCCCCTGATATTACTGAGTTGCATTTTAAATGAGGAGGAGTGCAATCGCTGTAAAATCTTTTTCTTTTTTTCGTCTTATTTCATAATAAAAAAAATAAAAGTAAATAGGGAATGTAAATGGCAGTTGAACGAGGCGATACGTATCGAACCCGACGTTGAAATTGGTTAAGTTATGCCACTGGGAGGCTAGCCTGGACTGCAGAATCGTCTGAACCCCCCAGGGATCGATATCGGGGATCCTCGTCTGGTTGCCAATCAGCACGATGGAGCCACCCTGGGATTTTTTACAGCTCTTGTGGCAGCCTTTCGTGGCTAGCTAACCAACTAATTGGGCCCCCAACTATCTACGGGCGGCCAGCGGAGAGCCGTCGCTTAGGATCCCGCTACCCTCCTCGACTAGATACCCGAAAAACAAACACTAACTCGACGTCGAACCGGTTTGCGTTGGCAAACGGTGCACCGCAGCTGTTCAGACAAATTTCCCATAAGCGGCTTCGAGCAACGTGCGGGAACACGACTAGGTCGCTTTGCGGCACGACTTTGCCCGGTGGGTGGTAACTTTGCCGGCGACCCGATGTTATGATCTACCAACTTAGTAACTTAAGTAATAAAAAATTTACTAGTTACTAAAAAGCTAGTAAGTTATTAGGTTAGTAAAAGACTAGTTTATTTAGTAACTTTACTAAGTTATTAAATAAACTAGCTGTTCAAATCTATAGATAATCATGCTTATACTTATCAAAACATTAATGCGTATTATTTTTTTTATATTTAATACAGATAGCAAAGACATGCAAACTTTACTATATCATGCCGTCGCTCTGCTAATTGCAACCTTCCTTGATAAATCTTGCTAGATTGCTATCTATAATAATTATTGTCTGTAGTGATAATTTAAAATATTATATTAATAAAAAATTTCTAAATAAGCCAATAACTATAATATTTTGTATCATAAGTTTAATACCCACTTAAACATGTTCTGTTAGTAAATATCTTATGGTCATAGATAATGCCGGCTTTATTTATTATTTATTGAAGAAAATAGATTTCATAACGGCAATAATAAATATTGTTCATGACGAAACAAATTTCAATAGAATATTTGTAATTCGTGAGGGAAATTAATATAACTTGTAATTAATTGGGGATCACGACTGCCCATTAATATTATTTCGTCGATACAATGAGTTTGTTTCAACAATATTCATCAAGGACTAATTTTGGGATGACATATTTTTGTTTGCTTTCGCATAATTTCTTGTTAATTGGTTTTCCTTGCGATATATATTGTGATAATAAAATATTATAAACAAAACGTGACCTTTTTAGAAAATTTTAGAGAGAAATGATACTTTCTGCCCTTTTTTATTTACGGAAAAGTACAATGCAGTAATTTCGATGTAGATATATAGTTCACCTGTATATGGATAGCCGTTTGGTCAATTTTTTTGAACAAAAATTTGGATTTGACCAAATTTTTTATTTCTATTAAATGTAAAAATTTTCAAAATTTGTGGAAAAATGATAAATATTACATATAATAGTATTGTTGTTATAGTTTGTTACACTGAAAACTTATTCATGATCAATATACAATATTTTAAATTTTTAATACAATATATATAAGAATAATGGAATAATAATTAATTAATTAATTCTGCTTTTAATGTTGCTGCAGGTATTTTTTTTAATTTTTGTCTGTACTGTTAACCTTGTTGATTACTACATCTTCATCCTTTGAAGGAACGAGAGTCTTTGGCTGAGAATTTCTGTCAATAACTGTCTGGACTTTGAGGTCTTTAGTTACAAAGTTTTAAATTTAAGAAATTTTCTAACTTCCGATTAAAAAAATATGAATAGCGTCGCTTGGACAACTTCAACCAGTTGAAAAAAAGTAGTCAAATTATCAGTAAATTATACACAACAGTTGTAGTTAAATAATACACTAACCCATGACCATGCGCAAAAAACTCGCAGTTCCGAAACGATGGCCAATAATCACTTTTTTTAAAAACACTTTTAAAAGAAGAAACAAACATTCCTTCATGTTAAAGTTTTCTTAATATTGATTAAAAAAGGTCACAGGAGTAAAAAATATGCTTTGAAGTTTTCTAAGGACAAAAAGTATTTTGAATGTTGAACGATCAAAAGCTCGCTTCTGTCTCTAATTCCGGGGAGAAATAACTTTCAACGAAGATATTTTTCCAAAGAATTTACTTTCAAATAAAATTTATTTAGAACGTTTTATCGATACAACGCTCTTTTGTAAGTTTCACGTCTCGAATTTGAAATGTCCTGCGAATCTATAACATAATTAGGTTTATATTCTTATTTCTTTGTTTTGTTTAGCAATATAAAAAAAAATCATAAAGAGAAATTTATATTTATACAAACATTAATATTATTTTAAAACATTTTTACATTAATTTGTACTTATTTTGATCATGAAACCGCTTTAAAAAAAATCAAAGTCAAACTTGTCAATGTGTTTTAAACTTCAAGTATTCTAGTTTTTAAGCCATTCTTGAATATCTTCTAGAAGTTTTAATATTCTTTATTGAAACTGAAGTAAAAAATCCAACCCAATTATTATTCAGGCATGTAGGTAAGTAGGTATTCAGCGGAATGAATGTACACTTTACCCTTTTCGTTTTATTATATTTTCATAATTGCACAATGAAATAAAAACACATACTTATTGTAAGTAATATATAATTTGAAAATGACGAATGTGATATCAGTAATGTTATTTTGTAAAACTTATACCGGGCAAAAAAAATAAATTTTCATACTTATAAAAAAAAATAGTTCAGTTTTCCCAATGTTACTACAAAATGTATATTATATTACTTCATCTTTTTGAAATTATGTCAAACAACATATATACATTTTCTTACATGTCCAATGTGTTCTCTAATATGTCATAACTCCAGACATCTTGCAATTTCAAAGGTTTTGTGTAGACAGCGCTGTTTATTTGCTCACATTTCATTGGTCTATTGTACCAAAAGTAAGTGATGGCAATTGTTATCAACGCGTTTTCCGAAAGTGATGTAACTAATTCTGACACCCATAATTAATTTCGGATTCTATATAGATTATTTAGTTTCTTTGAAAAAGAATGAATATTAAGACTTATAGATCATAGAGAACATGTATTTTTGTATTGTTACATTTTTTTCTGAAACTTGTGAAACTGTACAAGCAAAAGAAGGTTTTCTATTAAAATAAACAATCAACTCATAAAAACTAGTTAAGATTTTAACCTCATGCATCTCCGTCACTCAACAATCTCAACTCGGCAATCTTAACTCTTTCAAATCTTAGCGTAGTGCTTGCTTGTAGCGTAATCGTAGCGTAATGTTATCTGTAAAATTGCCAATAAAAGAAATTAGCCCTGACCAGTTAATTTTTTAAAAATTCCTCCTACAAATATCTATGGAATTGATCGAACTTCCTAGTGTTGTAGTGTAATGTTCAAATTCTGTTGCGTTTGAGAGATATATGTAATATTGATACATATAATATTGTTATTATATTGTAATTCTGTATGTAGGTAAAATAAAGATATTATTATTTATGAAACTACATAATACCGTTGACAATAAATATGCGAAATATTGATGTAGCAATAGATTTAAGAGTTTAGACTTATTTAGAACTATATATCATTGTTATTACTAGTACATTATTAAAGTAGTAAAAGATATTGATTTGACAAACTATCGGAAGTAGCCTGAAGATATTAAATATATTGTATTTACATATCTTATTAGGTAAGCCGTAAATGTGTGAAAGATATAAGATTGTTATAAATATTCTAGACATTTAAAATGGTTATGTACTATTATATTGTTATTATGAGATAATTAATGATGTTTAGAGTTGTGAATATGACCAATCTCCAGAAGCTGCTGTTGGCGCTTCTGTCGATGTTATTATGTTATAAATATGGCTGTTAGCCGCTATTAAAGGTAATCTGTATTAGACAACTGGCAAGATAAGTGATTCTTATACTTATATTGTTTATAATATGTGTAATAACTATTGTGGGTATTTCACTGTATTAAGTTATTGATAATTGTGTCTAAATAATTACACAGTAATAACTATATTACTGTATTTATTATATTCATGTACCGGGAGTCATTTTGTTATATTAAATGATATATTTGTTTAGTTCTTTCTTTTCTTTAAAACTTATCCAGATAATATTATCATATATATAGTGGGCAGAGCCTGATTAAATACTTTATAATATATTATTTTAGTGGTTTTTAATTGTAGAATCTTATAATATCTAACATCAGAAGTGGGATCATCCCGGTCCTCGGTATCGACAGTTTGACTGCCGAAACTATATTTTATCGATAAAATCAAGATACCCTCATTGTTGTTGCTTTATTTGTTAATCTGTTGTATTCCATTTTGTGTGATTTAAACTTTACTAATATGTTAAAAACCTAATTCACAGGGAAAATCGCGCCGCCATCGCTATATACGTCGAAGTACCATCACCTGTACGATGTCCAGGCATAGTTTGGGAAACGGCGGAGTGATTTCTAATTACGAAGTGGTTTACGAATTAAATTTAATTCACGATTTGTATTCTACGTACGAACTACACCATTCGGCGTCATCATGGCGATGGAGACCGAGCGGTTGCATTATGGCAGCCATGCCAGCTGAGTCTGCGGACCCAGTATGGCTCTCGCCGGTGTAGTGTCGAGCCTGTGATGCATCGGATGGAGAATCGATAATAAAGCTGAAGCTGATTGAACTGGATCACCGAAAAAACTGGTGAAGCTTCCAGGGCTGAGGTGGCGTTGTTCGAGTCTCTCAAAAGAGATCCGAGGAGAGGAGGACAACGCGACTGTGGATCTTATTGCATCCCGTGTTACCGAGTTTTGTGACGTTTAAACTCGTCGAGTCTGAGGAGTATCGGGAACTAGCACGTCCGGGACACAGGAATTATAATATTAATTTCTATATTTTTTTTTATAGAACTGAAGAATTTGCTACACTGCCATCTCCGATTCAAGGAGTTACCTGGGCGCTGAATTTTGGTGCAGCACCAGGAATGCCTTGGCTGAAGAATTGACTGGAGCCATTGTTGCAATGGCAACTGTTACTACGAAGGCCTTTCAAGGGGTCTGCATTGTGATTCAAATATTGGGACATTACAAGGGGAAGGTCATGAGAAAACTCATGAAACGAAGAAGAAAACATCGGAGACAACCTAAGAAGCAATTCTGTATACTTTCGTTTAAGCGGACTCTTATTGTGAGTATGCTTGAAAAAAAATAGTGATTGTGTTGTACAAAATTAACTTTTGGTGAATTACAATTCTTTGAATTAGTGTGTGGTAGTATATCGGATGTTAATACCAAAATGGCATCTTTAGCAGTGTTAAAACGGCCTACAATTTGTTTACCTTATTTTTATTTAAATTGTAAAGTAAAAAAAAAATAAATCGTAAGAACAAAAAGTACCTACAACGTTCTAAAATAGATAGTCGGTCAAACGATAAAAATATTTTATCTGAGACAAATTTGGGAGTACCAAAAAGTGTAATGTTTTCAAAAATACTCGGATGTATTGTTCACTAGTACTTTGTGACGGTAGCTAAATATTTTGTATTAATTATATGAAACCAGGCGTACTTATTTGCTTTTTAGATTATGCCTAACAGCGATAAAAATTCAAAATTCAAAATTCAAAATATCTTTATTCAAGTAGGCATTTACACGCACTTTTGAATCGTCAATTACATTAAATTGGTCAGTATAGTCAGTCTGTGAGTAAGCTACCACCAGCTCGGAATGCTGTTCTGCTGAGAAGAGCTGGCCAGAAACTCAACAGTTGCTCTTTTTAAATAAAATTTAACAATGTTTGACTTATAAATTATAACATCAACCCTGCAAATGAGTCAATTTTATTTATTTTATAAACTTAAATGCAATTTTGGAACAACTAGAACCGTCGCAATCAATCGGAAAAGAAGCCCAATGATTTCAGGCAACGAAAATTAAATAATAATAACAGTAAATATATATATAAATCTTCGGCCTGCCACACAACCAGTCACCGCAAGCAGCACCCGTTCACGAGCATAACACAAGAGTTCACGTTCACGAGTTCACGAGCATAACACAGAAATGCTAGAAATAATCGTTTTTTAATGTATAAACGGTACAACCAAATTCATTCGTCGATAATTTATTATATATCATTCTTATCACTTTACGAGAACGTAGGTTACCAAGGTTTTAGATATTTAATGAATTTGTCACTGTTAACCTAGTGCTGTAAATAAATAAAAACCAAAAGTATCATCGTAAGAATCATGAGACAACAAACTTAAGCATTTGGATTAAAAAAATTTGGAGATATAACGTGCAAGTGTAACGTTACGTTTCTACGTATTTATTGTTAAATACTCTAATAACGTGTCGGATTGGCCGAACAGTTGGTAGAAGGTTTTAATCGGTTATGGATATTACCAAAAAAGTTTATTTTAGTATATAGTACATTGTATGTAAGATTTATGTTCAAGATTCTTACCTTATGATATTTTTAAATAGAAAATATATTATATATTTTAGTATAGTGATGTCGGTCATAGTTTTTCACCTTTTTTTTATATTGTACCCTAGTAGTTTTTTATCTGTGTGTGTTGACAGTATTTAATGCTGTAA
The DNA here is from genome assembly GCA_959347355.1 of Napeogenes inachia. Classification (NCBI taxonomy): domain Eukaryota; kingdom Metazoa; phylum Arthropoda; class Insecta; order Lepidoptera; family Nymphalidae; genus Napeogenes; species Napeogenes inachia. The sequence goes on from OY365792.1 coordinate 5,490,917, forward strand.
CATTAAAATCCCCCAATTGCAGATTTTTGTTGTACAATAAAGTTTAAAGAAATAAGAAAATATTTTTGTTGTTAGGAAATTTAAGGAATATTGTTATTACTTATAATAAATTGAGGTTATGGTCTGAAGAACTGGTCGATTCAAAATAAAATATAATAATTATTGTATTTCGGCATGAGGTGGTACTACTAAAAAGGTTTTGCTTATTGTTGAAAATGTCCACCGACTTAGAATAATAAACTTCAAATCTTTTAGATACTCAAGTTGGGAACTTTATAAATGTGGTAATGTATTGTCTGTTAGACATATTTTTATTTTAAGGCTTCTTGTAAGCCAATTTAAAACAAAAATAAGTGATTGTTGTCTTAACGTAACAGAATAACCTATACGGTTTAGAAAACAAAAATATAATATGCTCAAAAGGTTTTCTTTTTCTGGGTCTAGGTATTCTTTATAAATAAAGTATATAAAATATTAATCTTTCAAGACTGGCGACTACAAAATATATCTCCACATATATATTAGGCAGTATATTGAATAGATATACAAATGTATTAATTTATAATTATTAGTATTATAATTATGATTTATGTTATTATTATAACGTTTATATGATTATTATGATTGTAACGTTTTCTTGATTATTATGTAATGAAATAATAATAAGTAAGTAGATACATTGATGTTATAAGAAAATATAACGGTATGTATACAAGAAAGATATTATTGGTTTGATATGATTCTATGTTATTTTTTTTATGTTATATGGGACTATAACAGTATGTGAATAAGATCAGTTTGATGTGATTCTATGATGTTAATTAGTCGATGTTATATGGAAATATAACAGTATATGGATATGAGAGGAATATTATTTGTTGGAACTGAACTGCTGAAGTCCTTTGCTTTGTTCTAGCCTGTCTCATGTGCAGCAGGTGTGAGGCTAGTTGATATTGTTTCAAAGCATCCGACCGTTGTTATTTTGTCCTCTTAATGTGAGGTGTAGGACAATAACAATGTTATAATGTATTACTTTTAAGGAATGTTGTTTAAGTATATTAATATATAAAAAAAGAATGTTTCCGCTGGTCGGTCTTTTGCTTGGTGCAAATCTAGCTCACTAGCAGCGGGTGAAGGGGATTTGACACGTCTAGGCAACTGACAAAACAAAAAAATGTAATATATATTATATATATATGTATATAAGAAGGTGTATATACTTCGAGAGCGAAGTATATGTCAGTATGGCCGTGAGAGATATATGTAATATTGATACATATAATATTGTTATTATATTGTAATTCTGTATGTAGGTAAAATAAAGATATTATTATTTATGAAACTACATAATACCGTTGACAATAAATATGCGAAATATTGATGTAGCAATAGATTTAAGAGTTTAGACTTATTTAGAACTATATATCATTGTTATTACTAGTACATTATTAAAGTAGTAAAAGATATTGATTTGACAAACTATCGGAAGTAGCCTGAAGATATTAAATATATTGTATTTACATATCTTATTAGGTAAGCCGTAAATGTGTGAAAGATATAAGATTGTTATAAATATTCTAGACATTTAAAATGGTTATGTACTATTATATTGTTATTATGAGATAATTAATGATGTTTAGAGTTGTGAATATGACCAATCTCCAGAAGCTGCTGTTGGCGCTTCTGTCGATGTTATTATGTTATAAATATGGCTGTTAGCCGCTATTAAAGGTAATCTGTATTAGACAACTGGCAAGATAAGTGATTCTTATACTTATATTGTTTATAATATGTGTAATAACTATTGTGGGTATTTCACTGTATTAAGTTATTGATAATTGTGTCTAAATAATTACACAGTAATAACTATATTACTGTATTTATTATATTCATGTACCGGGAGTCATTTTGTTATATTAAATGATATATTTGTTTAGTTCTTTCTTTTCTTTAAAACTTATCCAGATAATATTATCATATATATAGTGGGCAGAGCCTGATTAAATACTTTATAATATATTATTTTAGTGGTTTTTAATTGTAGAATCTTATAATATCTAACACGTTCAATTCGGTTGTGTAATAATTTCTCCGAGACATTAACTATACCGCCATCGTAGTTTTCGGTCCACAATAAAAGAAAACTTGAAGGTGATTTTTAATGCAAGTCCCGATCGCCGTTGCATAGAATCAACGTGAGGTCGGGACGGAATTTAATAATTAATTCTATGTTTTACTAAAATATTTTATAAATCTAATTTTTTATAGTGTTTTAAATTAAGACTATTCAAAAAAAATCTTAAGAGTATACTCATACAGTATACAAATTTATTCATTTGCTTTTTAACCCCCGACTAAAAGGAGGGGTGTTATAAGTTTGACCTGTCGATCTGTGTATCTGTGTGTCTGTTTGTGGCAATGTAGCGGCCAAACGCATGGACGGATTTGTATATGGTTTTTTTAATCGAAAGCTATGCTTGACGAGAGGGTTCTTAGCTATGATTGGTCGAAATAGAAAAAGTTGTCTCCAAAATATTAACGTTGTATTCGTGCGGGGGAGAGGTTCTGATGCAATAACTAGCCAATAACTAACTGTTCCCAAAGGCTTCACCCGCGCTATTTAGGAAAAAAAGCCTTGTTATGTATGCCAAAAGGTTGTTACACTTACTTACTTAGGTAAAGTACTTTATTAGGGATAGCTGTTGGACGTAGATTGTAAAAATATATTTATATGGCTTATTATCGTAGTCATAAAGAGGCACGGGTAACAGTTAGTGATAATATAAATAAATCCCTTCATCATGGTATTATAAGTGATTGTAAATCATTTCCACTCTAAATGTTTATATTTATTAATATTAGTATATACCTTTATGAAAAATTCTGGAATCATGTTACTTAATTCATTTATAATTTATTACATTGCAATTGTCGACATTTTCACGTGGATTCTTATTTTTTCTCGTATTAAATATAACCTATGTTCATCAGTCCAGTGGTTTCGGAGCCTATTCAATTCAAACAAATCAAAGGTTATATGTAGGTTATAAAGACATGAAATAATTGATGTTTAATATTTATACGAGACATTTAAGAGGATTTATGAGTCCTTTGTATTTATTTCATTTCTTGAGACGAATGTTTGAGTAAAATGTGCTAGCTTTTATTAAATCACATCTGTTATTGTTGGTTTTCCTAGTTTTAGCTTTGTTTAGGATGTGAATATACTATAATCGGCTTGACTTTTTTCTAATAAACTGCGTCAGATAGGAAGGTGCCAGAATATTTCTTTCCAAAAATAATGCTATCATAACAAAAGAATGGGACAATTTGTTCTATTATATTATTTACCCGCAGCTTATAATAAAAAAACTTGTCACACCTTAACGAACTTCTCTTTATATTATCCGCATATTTTTTAAAACTACTTCAAAGTTCTAATTTAACGTTAAAAAGTTAATTCCTAGAATCTGTATAATCGTTTAGGGTTTTTGAAGGAAGTATTGTCCTAAATTCCCGCAGATACTTATTAACAATTAAATAAACAGATACAGAGAACAAATTCGATTATGTGATCTCATATTTCATATAGTAATGCTTGTTTTAAAACAGTTTTCAAATACTGTTTCAAGAACAAAACATATATAACCATAAAGAAAATAAATCCATAAATCAGTTGTTATATTTCGACGTAAAGTTCAGAAAGGAGAATTATTGTAATTAAATTTATTATGCACATATTACTGCAATTGTGGTTTATTTATGATTGTTGTCGTTAATGTGAAACATGTTACAGCATTAGCAACTGCTATTTGTATTGTTTGTTTTTTTACGACAGCGATATATTTTGGTAAAGTAAAATATATTATAAATATTAATAGTAAAAATTTGTTTTATCGACAGTTGCAAAGTGGCATTTAAATATTTTCGGTTTTTTAGCCTGTATATAATTTCACACCAGTTTCTTTTTATATTGCTATTATAAGCAAAATAAATACCTTCAAATTATAAATGATCATGGAGATCATAGAAAATATAAGGATGCTAACAATACGCCGAACGTAAATTTACAGGTCGCAGGGTTTAATACGTTCCGTGTTGATAAAAAACTAAAAAGAAAGAAAAATTCTATTGCAAAATTTTTTTCAAGTCCATTTTCTTGAACCTTTAGAATCGTGCAGTTACAGCTTTTTAGAAATTATTGTGGCAAAATTTACCTTAACATTATCTCAACAGTTTTTTGTGAATATGAATTAAAACATCGAATATCTTTAACATACCTGAATTCATTTTAAGAAAGGACAAATGTAGTTACGTTATTTAGTTACGAGTTACCCTGTTACGAAGTTATTTCTTTGATCTCTGTTCTCCGCGCATCATGAAAAGCCACGCTCAGAATACTCAACCATTACACAAAGTGAATTTCGCAACTACGATACACTAGTGTTTACTTTGTAGAATTATTTAGGGTTATCTTGCCAATCTTTAGTTAAGGGATGAAATTTTCATAAAAGATATTGCACTTGGCAGTTTACCAAAAAATTTGCATACGTTATAAGAATATTACTATTCCTAAAATGTTCATATTTTAATTATGTATGAAAATGTTAATAAAAATAGGTTTTTAAAAATTGCAGTTAGTTTCTTATTATTTTTTTGATAATACTACCAATTATTTAGTGTAATAAACTGTTTTTATTTCCCAAAATGTATATATCATCTAATTTTAAGAACTATGTCAACCATATCTATATGAAAAGATTAGTTTAAGCTCATTTCATTTGATCCAATTGTCCCTAATTTAATAAGGCCTACTCGATTTGTTTTTTAAAGGGACAAAATATTCATAAAATATATTCTGCGAGGACTTGACTTTGATAGAATATACTTTCCTCAAATAAGTTGATTTGAAAAAGTTGCTTATATAATTAAAGATATATATATATAGACGACAGACGAATCTTCTTAGCATTCCATGGATTCACCAAGTGGGTGCCGGGCCTATCGCGTTGCAAAGAAAGGAGGGCAAATAGTACCTGGGACTTGCGACCCAGGCGTAGGTTTAAGGGGTCTTTTTATTATCCGCAAAAACGTTCGCTTTTACCCTCTACACTTCTCTCCCTTCCTAACCAAATTTGGAAAGAATATAGTAATGCCGTCTTTGAAATACGTTCTAGAAATGAACCGGAGCTTGTTCTAGAAATTCCAAGGCCTTTATGTAAGTTATAGAGAGATTTTGCTGTTATACCTCCCGCTCCCACTTCTACCGCGTACAAACTAACTATAAATTTATTCCTAAACAGTTCGTTGGTCAGTACTTCGTCAGTAGTTCGTTACTTATTAAGCTTGAATGTGTGATCCCTGGGAATGTTTGTTTCCCAGGGAACAGTAAGCACCACAAGTATCAATTACTCAGATGTTTAAAAAACATGAATTAGTCCGGTCTGGATGACGAAACACCAACATCCTCAGAGATTTTGTAATGTGATTCTGTGTATTTGTTGTTAAGCTTAAACCGATTACCCTTTTTTCATTTGTAATTAATTTGTCTATTAAAATATTAATAACTATATTAAATATAATAGGAGAAATACAACAGCCCTGAAATAAACCAGCGTTATAATTAAGTGGTTTTGAATGGTTTTCATTATAAATTATAAAAAAAAAATTTTTTGAATAGTATGATGCAATAATGTCGCGAACTACCATAGGAAAGTTATAACATTTAAGTATCCTTGGGAATAGTGACATTGTCGTTTTTCGGAATGAGGATAAAAAGGGCTTTTCCGAATGATACCGGTATTTGCTTTCTTGACCAGATTTTACCAAATAAATTTAAAAGACGTTTATGGAGCGACGGACATTTTTCGTAAACTATATAAGGTATACCATCCGGACCTGGTGCTGACTCAGATGGTTTAAATTTAATTATTTTATTGATTTCCTCCAAAGTTGGTGGATTGGCATAAAGGTTTTCCCATATACTCTTGGGTTTTTTGGTACTTCGTATTTGCTTTTGTAATGATGGGAAAATTGCTGATAATTTTTCCTCTTTGAAAATGTTTTTTGAGTATTTAAAAGGATATTTATCAAAGTCTACTTCATGATTTGCCCGATCAAAGCTATTGCGAGTTTTTGTTATTTGATTTGTAATGCTTTAGATTAGTTTAGGAATTGATCTTTATGCCCTAGACAGTTGGTGACTAAGTTGATTATACTTTTACATACATATATCTACTTTTTCATAAAATAAATTTTCAAAATCTAGTGAACATTTGTTTCCCATCATAGTGTCCATGTTTAACTAGCAGGCTATATTCATAACAGGGGGTAATGACGTAATATCCTGTACAAACCTCGGAGCTACGATTTACGTATCCAATATAGTGTATGTACGCTACCAATTTATTATAGTCCTTTAAATATTAATAATAAAACAATTATTTTTTGAGTCACATAATTATTTTTCTACGAATGTTTTGTCTTGTGTATATTTTAACCTATAATATATTAAAAAATCAGTAATAATTTTGAACTTATATTATTCTGAGACAAATATTTTTTTCTTTAAGTGGCAATAATATTTCCATATTGCATAAAACCCAAACTGTCATGTTATTCCAATAGCAATGAAAATGTAATCAATCAATAGCAAAAAAAAGCAAACAAAATATATTCGATCCTTCATCCATTACGTAGAGGTAATGTAAATTTGATAACATTTTACACCTCAGTGCATTGATGTAATGATTTTGCTATTTTTTTATACAAACCAACCCTCAAAAACAGTGTGAAAAATAAGAATACGAAATGAAAACAATTGGAAAAAGAATGAGACGTTCTGTGATAACGACCTCGATTTTTGTTAAAAGAACAAGAAAGGAAATTTCAATGGTTTTGTTATTTCTGAGTAAAAACCTTTGAGTTATACCAACGAAAAGTGTCAACGGAGGAGCCATTTTTTATTACATTTACAAATACCTTTACTTTCAATATATTTGTTTAAAATCACATTTTTATTTTTTAATGTATGTTCAACATCACTATTATTTTTAAAATCGATATTACAAATAACAGTTCCTAAAAAATTAAGTTATACTACTGCTAATTTAGTTGCGTGCCGCTAAAAGCATTTATCAGCCATCATTTAAATCCCTGATAGCCTCTGCAGGTGCTAGTAATATTAGCTATAGGTCGTGACCGCCCTAGATACCAGTTATCAGTTATTCTCGTATTAATTTTTAAAAATTTCGGCCTTAACATATAGACTTTCTTTTTCTTATAAGATCGAGAGTTTTAAAATTAATATATTTTAAGCAATAAGCATAATAACGTAATAAAAGACTTTTCGTATAATTACATGAGATCATTCTGTAATTAACCGTTGACATTTTTGATGCATTAAAGTGTGTTTTAATATTAATGTTTCATATTAAAATACTTGAACAAAAGAATAAACTAAAAAAGTTACACACTCTTATATACTTCACAACTTTTTATTGAATATAATCATTCATTACAATCACAAATTACACACATTGATCTAATCCCTAAATAAGCAAATTATTTACTTGTGTGAAGGATGTTAAGGAACGTTACAAATACATAGAAATATACATTAAAGATAGTGCGAATACATTTAAAAGATGACCAAACCCAGAAAAATAGACACCTATACTCATCACATACATGCCTAGCCCTTTAGGGAATCGAACCCGAGCCTCACAGCGCCGCTATACGTTAGGCGTCTGCGCTAACCACTCGACTAACTCTGTCGCTCAACTCGCTTATAGGACTGATAATATTGTGTCTGTTTCGAACAGCAATACCTTAATTATGTAACAAAGTATTGCTTAAAAAATTGTCTGCAGATGCATTCCAAGATCGGATTGGCGCTCAGCTTCCCATGCTAATTTTTCTGGTGTATGCAATTTTTTTTCGTCATAACCTGAAAAAGATATAAAATTATTTATTAAATATTATGAATATAGAAATTAGAATAAAAAAAATAATGAACGAAATGTAGTTTGTTAACATTTATAAATGTTTATCTCCTTATATCTTAAAGTGAGTTTTCGTGAATGGCAGTGATGTCCGATATGTCTTCTACTTATTCAAAATTTTAATAATTAGATTCCCTAGAATATTAAATTTTATTTTAATATTCTACTGAATCTAATTATTATACTATATATTATTTTTCTTTTAAAAATAATTGAGTGCAAAACGGTTAAATGAAATGTACTTTTCAATTTTAAAAGAAATAAATATCTTAATTTTAGACACTTATTATTATATTAGATTTTTACAAGTGAAACTGGCGTTTTGTATGGGACGGACAAAAAGTCGAATACTTTTTAATATAATGTCTCTAATTAATCAAAGTATGAACCATTGTTTTCTATGCACTTTTGCCATTTCATAGGTAGGTCATCTCATTGATCCCTTTACTAAAAAAAACATTCGGATGGAAAAAATCGCATTTGAAAAAGTTGGTTACAAGCAAACATACACGTGAAACTAATTAAAGCGTATTAAAAGCAAACGAATGACAGTCAACGAAACAATACTACATGTGTATTATTTTGTTTTTTTCTTTGTACAATTTTGTTTTTTTTTTTATTTTGTTTTTATAATTTATTTATAAATTATTTTCATTATGTCTGTAACTGTGTGCTATGTGCTAAATAAATAATTAAAAAAGACACAAATAAATAGCGGTACAAAATTTAATTCGAAATTCCTTACCAAAGAGGAGAAATTCGTGGTAAAATTTAAGTGGCCAGTACGAAAAACGCCAATTTCACATGACGTAAGGACCAAATATTACCATAGAGATATAATACATTATTATTGTATATTAATTCTATGAATATTACAGCCGCGACTGTAATGTTGGATGTGCGTTGAATTATAATCGAAGTTTATAATTATAATTAGTAAAACAATTTGATCAATTATTCAAAAATAATTAATTTTATTAAAAAAATACAATAATATCTCAGTTTTATCATCTAGTAGGTTATTTTGAAACAAAAGCTATTTATTGTACAGTTAATCCAGGGCAAGAAAAAATTCGTGCATCTGATTTTTAATCTAATTTCGCGTTTCTATTTGATTAGAAACAAACATTGGAATGGATTTTTTCGAACGGTATGTAATTAATTCGTAAATGAATTATCTAATTAAAATCTGAAAAATACTATTGAATTGAAATTTTTTATCAATTCTTAATTTATCTTATAGACTAAAAGTTATTATTATAATTAAATATTATTAGAGTGCAATTGCAATAATCTTCGGTATTAAGATTTTAATAACAGCAAGTATACTTACTAAATACTTTTCATTATCTTTAAGATTGTATCATATTTATTTTATTGTTTTCAACAGGATATCACAACAAAAGGGAGATTATGCAAATAAAATGAAGCATGTGATACCGATTTGTGTATTGATTATATATATTTGTGAAGTATTTATTTATTTATTTTATTTATTTATTAATCGCACCAACAAGGTAAACACTATAACAAACAAACATTGAAACAAGCATACATTAAGAAGTAAGTGTTACCTCAATTATAGGAGCAAACCACATTCATATAAGCAATATACTATTATAAAATAAATATTATTTGTTACTATTATTAAACAAATTAATTGATTAGTAAAAAAAAAAACAATAAATTAAAAAACATTACTAGATTCAAGATGTCAAATTATGTCAGATTTTTAAAAGCAAATAGTGAAATAAATATTTAAGAAAAGTATAAGCAATTAAATAACAAACAATCAAATAACAAGCAATTAAATAATAAATATAAAATGGTTAGCCTAATTATAAAAAAATTAAAATAATTAAAATATACACATTAAAAATTATGTTTAGTTTCAATCGGAACAATACAGTAAAATGAGTCAAATGAATACAAAAATTAAATTATAATAAAAATAAAAATTTATATGACAATACAACGGAAAATTCAATTTAATAACTGCATTAATAGGTTTTTGAAATATTTAAGAGAATTTGAGAAAATGTCTATTGTCAGAGGTTTGTTTGAATTATCTTCAAAAGAGTTCACGGCAATATTTAAAAATTTGTTATGTATATTGTTGTAACTTCTAAAAAGTCTGTTCAGAGGGACGTTAAGCCCTAGATTTGATCGCGCTAGTTTTTGGACGAATGGATTATATCTCATTTGTCTAGGCAATGTTCTAGGAATATCTAAATTTACATGTGATAAAAGATCAGGAGCGTCAAGGTGACCATTAATGAGATTGAACAGAAACATGACGTCTAGCATCGTCCGGCGGTTAGATAGCGATTTCATGTGGAATTGATGCAAGCGATCGTTATAGGATGAGCAGGTGTTCGACAAGTTGTAACTGTAAGATAGATGGCTAAGAAACCGCTTTTGCACACTCTCAATCCGTTTTTTATATACGTCGTAGTAAGGGTTCCATACAACACTACAATATTCAAGACAACTAAGTACAAAAGCGTTGTAAATTGTAATTTTTGTACTCGGATTTTTTAATTCCCTGCAATTGCGATGGACGAAGCCTAACATTTTGAATGCCCTTCCTACTATGTTATCAATATGCAAATGAAATCTTAAGCAGCTGTCCAGTATAACACCTAAATCTTTAATGTGATCGACCTGTTTCAGTTGCACATTGCCAACACAATAGAAAGTATAATACATTAATATATTTAATAATGTTAGATGATAATATGTAAAATGTTATACGATAAAACTTACTTATTATGTTATGAAAAGATACACGGAAGTTGTATAATATGTAAAATATTTCTTTCTTAGCATAAAAAATAATTATAATCCAAATGTTACAAACTTGATGTAATTATATATTGTGTATAGAGTAATACTGAAAAAGATCCTTTCGATAGACTGTCAATGGAACATGTGAAACTTTAAATTCCCACGAGATTTTTTAATTTTTAACCTCCTCCCTTAAAAGAGGGGTGATAAATCTAATGTGTATGTTTGTTTGTGGTCTCGTAGCAGCTAAACGCTTAGACGAATTAGATTCATTTACTACAATATAGAATCCAGTAACATAAATTGAAAAAATAAAAAAAAAATTGCCTTAATTTCTATCGGCTTCTAAATAAATAAAAATATTATTATTGATTACTTATTGAAGTCGTTGCGGCAAGAGACCGCTAAAGACCGCTAAATTAGGAAATAAATAAAAATACAAGTTAGTTACCAAGGTAAATTGCGAAATAACATTATGTAGTCGTATAGTCTGAGTCCTCATTATTTAGCTCCAAAAACTTCGTAAAATAGACACCATCGCCAACGTACGTACATACATACGTACAACGTACGTACATAATACATGCATGCATTTCGTTCGGAAAAAAACAATAAATGTACGGCTTATGTACAAATTGAATGTAATAAAAGATGCGTTATTTTTCGGAGATGATAAGCGGTCTAAGTAAAGTCACGGGCAGCAGCGGGTTTTATATAAAAAATATATATACTTTGACCTTTGAAATGAAGTAAGGTTTCGAAGCTGCGTTAAATAATTTATTTTTTATATGAGTCAGTCAGGAGGATTTATGAGTCCTTTGTATTTATTTTATTTCTTGAGAAGAATGTTGGTGTCAAATGTGCTAGCTTTTATTAAATCGCGTCTGTTGGTGTTGGTTTTGGTTGTAGCTTTGGTGTTAAGATGTGAATACACTATCAATAATATCTGTCGGCTTGAGTTTTATCTTAAAAACTGTGCTAGATAGAAAGGTGGCTTAATATTTCTTTTTGATGGTCTCTAAACGGAAGAATGGTAAAAGTTGTTCTATAATAAATTATTTCCCTACAGCTTATAGTATGAGCATTATCATATAATATTTAATTTTAACCAATTTCTCATTATATAATTATAGTATTTTGTTTTAAATCCACTTTGAAGTTAATTCCTACAATCTTTACAATTGTCTAGCGTTTTTAAAGGAAGTATTGTCTTGTAGTTCTTTAGACACATATTAAAATTAAACAAACAGATACAGAAAACAAATTCAATTATGTGATCTTATAATACTTACAGTAATGCTTGTTGAATATTGCTACGTTTTTCTCTGAATACAGTTTCAAAAGCAAAATAACGCAATAAAGAAAATAAAGCCATAAATCTGGTGTTTCATTTCGACGTAAAGTTCAGAAATGAGAATATTATTATAATTAAATTTATTATGCATACATAACTGCCGTTGTGGTTTATTTATGATTGTTGTCGTTAATGTGAAACATGTTCCAGCATTAACGACTGGTATTTGTATTGTGTGTGTTTTGTGGCGATAATTAATTTGAAATAAATTACAAATATTTATATTATTAAAAAATATTTATTTGGTCGACAATTGTGAAGTCTTTGACTGTTTTTTTTTTATTTAAAAAACGGTTTCTGTTTTTATAGTTATTATAAGCAGAATAAATATTACCTTCCAATAATAAGTGATTAAGGAAATTAGCGACAGCATGATGCTTTTGGCAATACATCGTACGTTAAGTAAGAGATCGCAGGTTTAATTACCATCCGTAGTTTTTTTGCAAGTTTATCACGTTTAATCTTTTGAACCGTGCAACTAGAGTTTAAAAAGTATACTAAACTTGATTTGTACTCAAATTTTACTTAACACCCTCTCAAAGAAGATCAAAGATTTTTAACATACGTGTGTTAATCATTACAAAAGACAATAGACATGCAACTACGTTACTCAAACATGTTATGAAGTTTTTGGTTTGATATCAATTTTCTCCAGGCGTCATGACAAGTCACACGCAGAAAACTTAGCAAATATGGAGACAATTTTGCGACTACGATTCACTTAAATCTTTACATTATACATTTAGATAAATGTATAATGTAAAGATTTAAGTAGGTTTAGTTACCAATCTTTAATTTGAGGATGAAATTTTCATTAAAGACGTTGCATTTGGCAGTAGTGTAGGCAATTTATCGTATGTTAAAAAAATATACTAAAAATTTACTAATTCGCATAACTAAAATCCGATTCGTCGGAACATGAAGGAACTAGTGAGAATGATTAATATGATTAACCAATTATTATAAGTAAACTTTTATTTATGTTTTGTAAGCAAAGGGTCTTGCTTGGAGCAAGACGGCCGAGCTGTAAGGCTACTTTATTATTTAATCTTAATTTGCAAAGATTTCCATGGATAAAGAACTACTTTGATTGTATATGGTCATTGCATTGATTAATGTAAAATAATAAGTTGATGATTTGGCTTGAATAAAAAGAAGCAATTACATCTAATTATTTAAACCATCGTTTTAATTACTTTCTTAGCAATATTTGGAATTATTTATTTTGTCCTAATTATTGTTTTCGCATATTTAAAGTTTTTATTTGGCTAAGACAATTATGTAGGTCAAGCGGGATTTTAACTAAATTAGTGATATAATTAGACTAATGACAAGCAATAAGCTTTAGAATCTAAACCATTATTTAAAACTTGTCTCGTAATAGTTACAATTGTCTATTTTCAAGAACTTCATAATTTTGTATCTTAGTATGAAATTGATTTGACAAATATTAATTTTATTTACAAAATCATAATCTAAACTCTGTTTAGTTTTATTTTTGATAATACTACCTATTATTTGGTTTAATAAATTAAACTTATTTTCCTAAATTTATATTTCATATAATTTTAAGAAATATGTCAAAATAGCTGTTGCCCGCGGTTCCACCGGCGCGGTGTAGGTCACTTTTCGCGTAATCTGTGGAAACTAAAATTATCCAGACCTATAGTAGACTTATAGTTAATTCTATAGTATCCTATTACCGTGGAATTTTTCTACATATAGACATTAAATTGCCACAATATCAAACTTAAAATAATAACATACATACACATCACACCCAGGACATTATCCAAATATACGTAATAAAACATATGATGCTTTTTTTTAAGTAATGTTCAATTAAAGAATTTCAAACTGTTATCATATGCAAAAACATAATAAAGTCAGCGCCATCTATTGAGATTTTATGTAATTAAATTTAAAATGGGCATATGCTCATATTCAATTTGTTTTTTTTATTAAATTCAGATAAAACAAAGTAGAAATTCTTGCTTTATCTTAATTAAATACTTTTATGTAAACCGCATTCAATTCTAGAGAAAAGTTTTGAAACAGTGCTTGAAGTAAATTTTCAATTGCCCATAACTTCTTTTTCCCTTAACCGATTTTGACTAAACATATTTTTGACAACGCTCAAGATTATATATTATAATCCACCTGTGATCCAGGTGCGTTCAAATCCGTCAAGAAGATTCGACGTTATAACATACCAGATGGATAGACAGACAGACAAAAAGTCCTAAAAAATATTTTTTTGGTTTTTGTTACTTGTCTTTAATCGCCCCCTATCAGTGTTTTGGAAAAATATTTAATGTACAGACTCTCGATTTTTACTATCTTATCATATGTATAGATATGGATATGCCATAGGAAAAGATCAACTTAAGCTCAATTCATTTGCTCCAATTGTCACTAATTTAATAAGGCTTACTAGATTTGACTACAAGGGAAAAAAAAACCATAAAATATATTCTCCGAGGGACCGACTGCTATAGAATACATTTTCTTTAGATAATAATAATAATTTATTTTGGTTATGGTTAAGTTAATTTAAAGTAACACATCTTAAACACGTGTTTATTTTAGATTAACAATTATGAACGAAAAAAAAACAAAATAGTTATGTTTTTCCGATATTCCATTTCCGAAAAAAAAATAAGTTTTATAAATGTAAGTGGCGGCAATATTACTTATTTATTATTTATTGTTACTATGTACTATTGGAATTTTGAACTGATAAATGTTTAAAATTATCTTCATTTAATGAATTAAAATGAAAAACAGAACAAAAAAGTTATTTCTCTTACAATAAGCTTGTTAAAAGTATAGTTTATGATGACAAACGATGCTTCTTAGCATTCCATGAATTCACCGTGCAGGTGCCGGGCCCATCGCAAACAATGCCTGGGACTTGCGACCCAGGGGTAGGTTTAAGGGGCCCCTTTATGATGCGCAAACACGCTCGCCTTCACTGTCTACACTCCTCTCCCTACCTAACCAAAGTTGGAAAGAACCTAGTATTGCCCCCTTTGAAATACGTTCTAGAAATGAAACGATGCTAGTTCTGGAAGGCCAAGATCTTCAAATAAGTAATAGAGAGATTTTGCTGTTATACCTGTCACTCCCACTTCTACCGCACACAAGCTAACTATAAATTTATTCCTGGACAGTTCGTTGGTCAGATTGTAATACTTATTAAGCTTAAATCTGTGATTCCTGGGGATGTTTGTTTCCCAGGGCACAGTGAGCTCCACAAGTACCACGCGCCTTAGATGTTTAGAGTACAGGAATGAGTCCGGTCTGAATGACGAAACACTAACATCCCCAGGGATTATGTAATGTTTTTCAAACGTGTCCATCATGAGAGTCCAATTAAGAGTCGCGTCTAAAATAGAATAAGGCTTTGGTTTTGACTTTTTGAAGCAGCTTTCTTTAACAAACTTCACAGATTGTTAGGATAACAACCATGTTATACCCTTCCGCGCTCTTGCTACTGAAAGACCTACCGCTTCCCGCTTCTAATACCTTATCGTGGCGACGCGAGTATTCACCGCTATCAAGAAGTACCCTTCACCCTACTAATAATTGTTTCACGTGTTTCGGTTCTACTGCCTCCCCACAGAGATGTTGCAAGACTTTTCGGTGGCTTTGCCCAATCTTACTAAATTACTTTGATCTCGGAGAGTGGGAATACAAAAATCTCCTATGGTCACCCATTCGTTTAGAATTTCTAGGCTCATCGCGTGCAGACGATAGTTATCGTTTTCGTTTTGTCTAATAAAGGATTTTTCTGATCCTAGTCCTACTTTATTCGTTTGAGCACCTATCATAATTTTTTTATGGAATTGAAGTCGTGACTCGAGCTCTGAGGCAAATTTATCTTTTGGGAGAAATGTTACAGTATCATCTTGTGGAGGAGCTTAATTTAACTACTAATACTTAAACCATTCAGAAAATAACTAGGTCTCATATTGTTCTATGGCGAATAATTAAATAATTATATCTGTAATTTAGAAAAATAATCCCATATTGCATTAAGACCAACAGTTAATTTATTCATCTATAGAAAAACCAATCTCATGTTATTCCGATAGCAATAAATAATCAATCAATAACTGAAAACAGAAATATATTCCAATTGTCGTCCATTACATTAGAACTACTAATGTAAATTTAATACTATTTTACACCTCAGGGCATTGATGTAATGATTTTCCTATTTTTTATCCAAACAAAACCCTCAAAGAGAGAGTGAATACGAAATAAAAACAATCGGAAAAAGAATAAGACGTTCTGTTATAACGATCTCGACTTTTGTTAAAAGAAACGAAAAGGACATTTCAAACGTTGTACTATTTCTGTGTAAAAACCTTTGAGCTATACCAACAAAACATTTTAATGGAGGAGGCATTATTTTATGACATATATAAATATGATAATTTCTTAAAATAAATATCTTTCTTAAAAATGACGTTATCTATTATATAATATAATTCGAGTAATATGATGTTTTTCCGCGATTGACTCCTAAACTTCTTAACCAATTTTAATCAAATTTGTCAATTCACATGGTGTGTGCAGTTTGGTCCAACTTGAAAAATAGGATAACTTACATCTCAATTTTAAGTGGCAATATTATTTTATGGCAAATTATTTGTTTACAATAATCTGTTAGATTAAAAAAAATCTAACAGATGGCGTTGTATCTGTTGAGTGGATTGAGTTAGTGTTAAATAGATGGCGCGATGTTGAAAGTACAAACAATTAATTTACAATTTAACATCATAACCGCCACGCGATGCTGACGCCACGTGTGACTGCCACGTGTTGACCAAAAATATTGTGCACCGATTAGTGCTCAATTAAATTAGAAGTAAAAATATTAATAATTAAAGATAATAAATATTATTGTTATAACATTAAAAGCATCTGCCCTACTACTATAAATTTGTAATTAGTTACAATCTTGAATAAACAAAATAATAAAATTTAAAATTATTTATTTTGTTTAATATGTACGATCATTTTGATCAATCGTGTTCAAAGACCTTCAAGACACTTTAAATCTCAATACAGTGGATTTTTACACAAGCTTTAACGTTTTCGTCTTTTTTAGTTAATCATAATTTCCGTGTTACAACCGCCCCGTTGGTCGAGTGCAGACGCCTAACGTATAGCGGCGTAATGGGGCTTGGGTTTGATTCCCGACGGGGACAGGTATGTATGTGATGAGCATAGAGGTTTGTATTTCTGGGTTTGGTCGTTTATAATGTGATTTTCTATGTATTTGTATTGTTGTTACCCTTAACGCAAGCAAATAATATGCTTATATAGGAGCTAGGTCATGTGTGAAATTTCTCCTGATATTATTATTAGAGATGTGCCGAATAGTAGTTTTGCTGAATATCCGAATACCGAATACTATTCGGTTTAACCTTTACATCGGTTTAACCTTAACATTGATTTGAAACTAAATCGGCTTATATTATTAAGCTCTATTCAACACATTGTTTATATTTCTTTGACTTATAATATGACATAAATCTAAGTTTTGTCTTTTAGTTGTTTACCTTGTCGTGAAACCAAAAAAATAGAGATACTCGAACCGAATACATTCGGCACAAAAACCAAATAATTCAGCCGAATAAGGACGAAAAAGATGCGCAATATACGAATATTCGGCGCATCTCTATTTATTATTATACATATTATTAAAATGGAAGTAGAAAATCAGTCATAGGGGTCGTTTTTTTTTTTTAATTGCATCTAATTAAAAAAGCATGGTGGTCCACATCACTATTTTTCTAATACCGATACTCCTTAAATAGTTTACGACAAAGTAATGTTATATCAAAAACTTTAGCAACCACAGCAACGCGTAACCGGGTCTGCTAGTTATTTATAAGAATCGTAATCATTTCAATAAATTTACTAGGTTTTAAATGGAAAACATGTACATGTTCATAAACATTTTTACATAAAATTATACATAACTTTTTAAATGTACTTCATAAGTACCAAGAATTACGTTCATTATTTTTAAAAAGTTTATTATAAATACCAGTAGCCAAAAAACAAAGTTCTATTACCGCTAACTTAGTTGCGTGCCGCTAAAAGCATTTATCGGCTGACGTCATTTAATTCCCTGAAAGCCTCTGCAGGTGCTAATAATATCAGCTATAGGTCGTGACTGCCCTAGACACCAGTTACCAGATATTCTATTTTTCAAATTTTTAACTTTTTGCCTCAACACATAAGCTTCAATTTCGTTTTGTGATAGCGAGTTTTTTAAAATGAATATATTTTAAGCATTTAACATAACACCGTAATGAGATGCAAGGTGCATTTCGTATGAGTTTAGTTCATTCAGTTTAGTTTCATACTAAAGTACATATCAAAGAAGTAGTATTTTCATACCAAAGAAAGGAGTTACACAATGTCTTATATGCTTCATAAAAGCCAACTTTTATTTTTCTTTTTATTTATAGGGTACATAAATTTAAAAATAAATGTACAATTCTAACTGGATACTAAACGGGGGTAACTGAAAATCAGCGTAGGGGACAGTTTCCTCTATAATAGCTGAGTGGCTCTCCGATTTGGGCATCATTTTTATTACTTTTGTTGTTATTAAATGACAATTTTTTTTTTTTTCTCTTTTGGATTATTATTTTTCTATTGTTTTATAAATTAGATTCAATATTTTATTTTAGTTTTAATTAATATGTGATGTCCAAATAAAGACATTTGATTTGATTTGGATTGATTGCAAGAATGCTGCAACATTGTATTTATGTTTCGAACATCAATGCCTTAATTCGGTATCGTTTTTTTTTCCATTTATGCATTCTCAGGTCTGAGCTTCCATGGTGTTTTTTCTATTTAAGGTATTTCTTTTAGGTGGTCATAATCTTAAGAACAAGGAAAATTACTCATTAAATATTTATTACGCAAAAGCCTTTATAAGACACACAAATACAGCTATTTTTTTTTATCTCAAAGAAGTTTCCTTTTGACACAAATTTTATATTTCTTTCTTTAAGACCATAAGCTGCAAACACCCATGGTTATTCTGAAAATTGAAGAAAATAAGTGT
This sequence comes from Napeogenes inachia, assembly GCA_959347355.1. NCBI lineage: Eukaryota > Metazoa > Arthropoda > Insecta > Lepidoptera > Nymphalidae > Napeogenes > Napeogenes inachia. Next base: position 5,510,160 of record OY365792.1, read on the forward strand.
GCTTATTACGATTAGTACTAAGCACCTCTACCAGATACCAGCTGTACCTCCGACAGATACTTTTCGAGCTTAGATAAAAAAGCAGAATGTATCAAATCATGTTATAATGTTTCTTTTCGTTATTTGTAGTGTTGTTCATTTTATTTTACACACTAGCTGTGCCTGCGACTTCGTGGGCGTATATTTTCATTTTGATAGAACGTACTTACCTCTGTACGTAAAAACTTTAAACCCTCAAACTGTTAAGCAGCAATTATTATGTTTGAATAAAAACAAATAATAATGTAACAAATATAGATAAAACATTATGTTACGAATATATATTTCGTTTTAGTATTTCAAAAACTAATACATGCATTTAGTATTTGCTAGATAACACAACTATACTGTATCCAAATATCACAGTACTAAAGTATCTATAGCAAAACTGAAATACAGCCTCAGGGTTCGGATAAACTGTAAACGAAATTTGTGGAACTTGAACGTCCTATTTTAAAAAGACGGACGAATGGACAAAACTTGTTGAGTTTCCGCGGTTCTTCACTTTATTGTTCTCGCGAAAGAACTCATTTTGTTTTTATATTGTTGTAACGTTCATAAAATATTGAGTTTGTAGTTTATTGTTTTTATATTATTTGTTATTTAACTAAGGTAATACAATTCTATTAACTAAAGGGTCAATTTTTACATATTTATGATGTAAAACCAAGTATCATAAAGCAATTCAAGTTATAAGAACTGTAAATTGTTACATTATTACATTGCAAATAATACCTATGAAATTATTTTAAACATTGTCTAAAATCAATAAAATCGTACAAGTAAAGTCAAGCATCTCAAACGTTATTTATTCCTGCGAACTCACAAGATTTATAATGTAAACTCCGTTACTTGACTTTCTTTGTGTCACACTGTAGTTCCTGTTGAAAATGTGTGGAGTTATGCGACAGGCTATAGACGATTTGATTAACAAGTATTAAAATATTTAATTAAATTTTCTAAATATGTACTACGTGAATCAATTATTACTGTTAATTAGAATAAAAATCTTGAGACTTTTTTTTTACTTAACTATAAGTGCTTACAGCAAGCCTAGATAAAAACTTGCATTTTTCAACTGTTTGAAAATATCTTTAAACATATACATGGCTATACAGCCATGTTTAATATTTATATAAATTTTTCACACTGCCAATCACTTATAACTTAATTGGTATAGCGACGGGAGGTTTTTCCAGAGGTCTCGGGTTGAAAACCCTGCCCGTATCGGTTTATTTCATTCTATATTTCAATAAATTTAAATAAGCTTAACATGTCTGTATATGTTTATAAATATTTTCTAACAAATATTCCGATCGTTTCTTAGGGATGATTTATTTATAAATAAAAGCATAAATATTTTCTAGTATTTGAATTGAAATAAACCAGTTTGTCTCTTGTACCACACACCATGTTGGGAACACTTTAAATTGCTTTTTCAGACACAGCGCGTCTATTCTAAGTACTAACAGCAGTTTCTCTCGATATTAATCCTGGATCAAGTTTAAACAGTTTTGCAAAAAAATAAAAAGATATTACTTTGTATTCATTATTAATCCAAAGAAGGTTTTGAAATGTGAATAAGCTAAAGTAAAATTTATTTAAATTGTCCACCATTAAAAAGAAAAACACAAAGTTACAAAGAGGTTTGTAAAATTAAATAAAAATATACTTAGGATTCTGGTAAATGATATATATTTTAGTAAAAAAAAAAATATATCAAATTATGTTCAAAAGATTTAACAGAAATATATTTCTATTAAATACAGAATTTCTATTTGCAATTTAATAAAAATAACGTCATCCCAATTATCCTAAGTATATGCTTCTTCTAACTCTTCTTTTATGTTTTATTATCACATAAAATGTCCTTACATTCATAAATGTCCCAACTTACATCTAATTTGGCTTTGAATTTTATTTTAAAAATGTTTTGCTTCTATCCAAAGCAAATATACAGGTACATTAGTATGCCTGAACGTTAAATTTAGTATCAGTTGTTGCGAAGTTACCGGTCACTTTATAGCGTCCCCGATGTCCCCGAGCAGTGTAGTTTAAAATTCGTTGTTGGAATCGGGTCGCGATTCTGTTCTCTTTATCGCCCCACTCCATTTTAATAATGTAAAATATTATACAATATATTGGCGCCAAAATGAGAAAACACAATGAACAATCGTATAAAAAAGTAATTTAAAAATTTTAAAAACCCCCGATACAAAAATACCCCTAAAAAGAATAGAAATAATATTATTATGTCCCAAGAATTCAATAAGTATTAATAATACTTATTGAATTAAGTATTAATAATACTTATTGAATTAAGTATTAATAATACTTATTGAATTAAGTATTAATAATACTTATTGAATTAAGTATTAATAATACTTATTGAATTAAGTATTAATAATACTTATTGAATAATAATCATTATGACGCAAAGAATTCAATAAGTATATAATAATATTATTTTTATCCTTTTTAGTGGTCTTTTTATATCTGGGGTTTTTATATTTTTAATTTATTTATTTTTTCTGCTTTTTGCCTAAGTTATGTTACTTACTGGTTTTTGAATTGTACTAAATGAAGCTACAAACAAATAAACATTTTCAATTGTTTAAGTATTATTAATTAATTGTTTAAGTACTATTAATCTATTCTAATATTATAAGGAGGAAAGATTTGTTTGTTTGTTTGAATTGATTAGGCTTCGAAAATACAGGACCGATTTAAAAAAATGTTTTGGCATTAGAATCCTACATCATCCCTGATGAACATGGGCTATATTTTATAGTCATCATCATCTTCATCACTAATTTCATAAGAAGTAAAGATTTGATTGTTTGTTTGAATTGAATAGGCTCCGAAACTACTGGACCGATTTAATTAAATATTTTACCTTTAGAATCCTACATTATCCCTCTGATGTAAAAAAGTTATATTTAATAGGAGAAATCGCGTGATAGCGAGATCCGCGTGAAAGTTTTAACAATGTAATAAATTATAAATGTATTAAGTAACATGATTCAAGACTTTTTATATGGGTAGGCAGTTAGGTAGGTTTCATAGTAATTCAAATCACGAATAGTAATATGTATATATATATATATATATATATATATATATATATATATATACATATTACTATTTACTATATTCACTTATATATATATATATATATATATAACATAACATAGTATGTTATATATATATATATATATATATATATATATATATATATATATAACATACTATGTGAAGCAACTATTATATATATAAATAATAGTTGTTTCACTTTGAAACCATAAGCCAGATACGTGAACAATAATTTTATTCCCTAAGATTAAACTGTTTAAGGCAATATTTTATTACTTTGTTTCCATATAAAAATGTTACCTTTTACGCTAAAGAAATATTTAATAACCAAAATAGAAAAATGTATAATATATTATTATATTACTGATTAAACTATTACACTACTGATTAAATACAACATAATAATTTTAATTTCTAATATGTTGTGTATACAACAACAAAATCCAAAATAAATAATATTTCCATATGAAAACAGCATTTAGCGGTCGATGCATCTAGAATATTAAATCACTGCACAAATTAAGCATATGAATTCGTAAACACTAGTTGCAACTAGTAATTATCAGGAATAACCAATCAATGGACCACCAATTAAATGGTTAGATGTTCGTTGCATGCTGCGGTCACGCCACCGCAGACCAGCGGTCAAATTATCACCGAAGCTAGCAATATTTGTATTAATTTTGTGAACTATACATGAATACAAATAGTTCTTGTGTTATATGTGAAACTAGCTCAACTTTAAGTATATTTTCCATATATTTGTAGAACTTATAATACCTTTTAACATTTTATTCCAAAACACACTAAAACTGATTTGGCACTTTGGCACGCACTTGGACGGTTTATTAGTATAATATGTGCAATGTGCATAGTTTAAGTCGTAGCTAATTTTAATATTTAAACTAAAAACTATTGTATCATACTTTAGTCACTTACCTAATATGTTCATTTTATGGTTTTTTGCAGTGGTAGAGATATAAATGATAGGTTTGTTGTAAAAAAAAATATGTTGTAATGTTACAAAAATATTTTTTACGGCTTTGATAATACGAAAAAAAAATCAGGACCATGCACAGAATAATATATATATATATATATATATATATATATATATATATTTTTTAAATAAGATATTATTTACCAAGGATTTTATTTGATTAAGGTAAACTAAGTTTGCTTGCGAGTGTCGAAATCGTATCATCATCATTTATTTATTTTTTTATGTCATTGTTAGGTATGACATGAAAAATTAATCAATATAAATGCTACAATTTCGACACTCGCAAGCAAACTTAGCTCAACCGTCTTTGCAATTAAAAAAGTAAGACAATTAACAGACTTTAATACGGCTTGACTCGTTTATTTTAGTTATTTTCACAGTATATTGTCTTACGGTATTTTACTATGGGACAGCGCTGCCGAAATTAATTCTATATTTATTTTACAAAAACGAGCTACTCGGGCTATTTGTAACTTAAAATCTAGGGACTCCCTGAGAGATTATTTTAAAGAAATCGGTATTCTTATGGTCGCTTCTTAATACATTTTTAATAACTTACTATATATACGCCAAAATATAAATGACTATAATAAAAACAGCGACGGATATGCGATCAACACAAAAAATCAAAATAGGCTAGGCCTAAATTTCGACTTCAAAAAGTAAAGAAATCCTTCATGGGCTTGAGTATATGCATATATAATAAGGTTCCACAAGATATCTTAGATCTTCATTTTCTTGGTTTTAAGTCTAAAATTAAAGGTATATTATAATATAAATCTTACTGTAACATTAAAGAGTTTTTGTTTGATCAAAATGTTTGGAACTTGGCTCATTTGCAGGGTTGATGTTATAATGCTTAAGTCAAACATAGTTAAATTACTCTTAGTTTCTCTTGAAATTACTCTTGAGTTTCTGGCAAGCCCTTCTCAGCAGAACAGCATTCCGAGCTGGTGGTATCTTACTCACAGACTGATATGGTATATTAGAAAATAAGCCCTCTATCTTAAAGGATTCCAAATATTTTTATGTTTTGTGTCATAAAAAAAAAAGTGTTATATGTGCATGTTCAATTTCACATAAATTTATCATTACATTCTAATAATAGGTATTATATATTTGGGCTTTCAGATAATGAACGGTCTAAATTTTATTAATTTTATATTGAGATAATTACTGTCATCTATATTGCTTATTTATTTTAGAACCAGTTATTATTTATTTTTTTTTAATTGGAATTTTATAAAGTCAATTTTCTAACAAATATTCTACAAGGCACAAACAATAATAATATTGAATTTAAACAATACTTCAATTTTATCAGTTGAAAGAATATACCGTAGTGTATAAGAAGTCGTGTGAATCAACGCACTTAATAGAGAAAGTTAGAAGCAGGCTTTAGCAATTCGTATTCAGAAATGGAAATGGAATGGATATAATAAGAGAATAACTATTCCGTTTAACTTCCAAGCACGTCTCTTGCCAGTTGATTTTATTACACAGCATTTGCTCAAGGGTCGAGAAACTAAAGTATCTGAAAATTGTTGTAAATCTGTCCGTTGGAGTTATAAAAGGACTTTAACTTAACAAGTATGCCTATTGTCTTGAAGTGTCCTTACACTTCAAGACAATATCAGAACCTTTTCTTAATCAGAACCTTTTCTGTTCAAGATGAAACTAAGATTATCGTTATGGTAAGTGTTAATAGGAAATACTATTATGACATAAAAAGCGTGAATATGATGGTTGTTTTTTGGTAATTCGATAAAATTCAAAATCTTTTCTTATACTCTTTGGTAGTCAAACATAAAGACATTTTTATTACTTTACAACCCATAAAAGACGTTCAAACGAATTCTTACCAGTAATTAAGAATCTTTAAAAGCTCTCGATTGTAAAATGGTTGAAATCATAAAGCACCAATTGCATCTTGCACTTTAAGTGGGTAATTGTTACTTGAGAGATCTGAAATCTAATAAGAATCTCAACATATATTTATATAGAATGACATAATCTATTAGAACTTAAGTATATCTAAATTATACCAATAATTATTTCTCTATTACATATGTAAATGTAAATAAAATATTAAATAATAAATCATCGGCGAAAGCAGGACTCGAACCTGTTATATTTAGAAATCCGGGCCGTTATTCCAGTGAAAGAAAAATAACTTTTTAACTATGAATAAGGTTCACTCAGCTTAACATTCCTAAAAATATTTTATTTACAATAATAAACATTACATATTATATTTTTAAAATAATAATAAGGATTTAAACCACATTATGAATACTATATTACAATTTGTTTTCATCTGGTATCAAAGATTATATATAGGAGATTGTCATATTTCTTAAGTAACCACAATTTATTTATGCTATTCCTTTAGACAAGATAATGCTTATATACATATCGTAGCTCTGAAGTTCTTCAGTATAATCACAGTGCTTTAGAATCAGTACAGCTCCAAGTACAAATGTACCTCGCGTGACTTGACGTCGTAAGTCTGGAGTCTTGGTGGATTCTAAGTGCTTTTGACAATCACTTGTAGTTCCGTTCCCTTTTCTGAGACTTGTAGTGTTTGTATTAAGCTATTGTTCCTTTTAAAATTGATATATTAAAAGGTAAAATAGAAACAACTAATTAACAAGATTCTGTATAGTAATAAATAACACCCAAACACAATTTCAAAAATAATACTGACAATTAATTTTGAGTTCCTTTGTGTAATGAATAATGAAAGTACGACCTATCAGACATGACACCGCCACAAACAAGAAGCCTTTACTGTTATCTTTGAAAGCAAACGTAGATCAGTGACTCGATGACTATAAGATTAATTGATCCTATACAAAGAGAGTGTATCTGAAAGGGTTTATAATGGAGACACTTATAGACAAGTTTGATGAATTGGAAGACCCCATAATATAGTTTGGTCTTAGTTATTACTTGTTGGAGGTCTGTTTTTGTTGTATTTGATTAGAACAGGTTTAAAGTATCAATATTCTAATCGTCCTTCTGATAGGTTATTTAGCGTTCTTTACTCCGTTAACAAATTTTACGACTAAATGAACATTTAATATATATTTGGGTTTATAATTAACCTCACAAACTATCCAACAAAATTGTTTATATCCCAAAACAATATTTTAAATATGAGATATTATATTCACATTTTCAATTCTCATTTAAAACATAACATTCATTAAAATTTAGTATCTACAAAATGCCTGGAGGCTTAAAGTTTTGCATGTCAATGTAAATTACATTATTACATTGATAATTCATTATAAATGAATTAAAAAAGTACTTTGCATGCTTGTTTACATGTATACTATGTTTATAAGAAAAAATATTTGGAAAAAATAATCAAAACACAAAAAAAGAATACTAAAACAGAAGTTTAAAACAATTGTGTTTTTGTTTTCTTATTCCTTCATTAAATAACAGTTGCAACGTTAATGTTATGGTAATTTTTAATACGCTTTTATTAGCTTGGGTTGTATGTATCTATGTATGTAACGGAATCTTCGAGCTTAATTTTCACCAGGTTCCAGCGATCCGATTAAATTGAAACTTTGCACACGTATCAAGGACCGATGACAATGCAATAATTTGATAAAAGTTTCCCAAAAAAAAAAAAAATAAAAAAAAATAAAAAAAAATAAAGAATAGTTTAAAAAACTAAAAAAACACGCTTTTATTGCTAACCGAACTAAAAACTAGAAAATATTTTTTATGACTAATAAATAATATTAATTTAATAAATAAATATTAATTTTATTGGAAGAGATACAATAAAGTGGCCATAGATGCCTTTAGGCCTAAACATTCGATTTAGGCTTGTAAATTTTATAATATATATATATAAATATGGCTTCAATAACTGCACATATATTTCTTAAGATAAATAACAACATTGTTACAAATTCTCAATTTACGCATTACTCTTGTTGGTGAGCATTTGCGCGACCGTAAAGGCATCCTGCAGTTGCTAAGACTAATGTGCCAAACAATACGCGATTTTTTTAGGAAACCCTGTCAGGGACCCGTCTGCAAAGATACTGAAGGTCAGAAAAAGGTTGCAAGACTGTCCTGCCAAAAAAGACTGAAAAAGTAATTGAACTTGACGGAACTGAAACAAATATATCTGCACTAAGTTTGCAATATTGTACTGTAGAGACTGCGCATATGTAAGCAATGATATGACTGATTCATAAAACTAATTTGTAATTTTATTTGTAGTCTTATTAAATGTGATTTACATGTATCCTAATTATTAATATTTTAGAAAAAAAGTTTATATTTGGTTCAAGTTTTGTGACTTTAAAGCAAAGGTTGTTATTTTTGTTAATATTTTGTTCCACTATCATAAAAAAAATATTAAAAAGAAAGTTTTACTTCAAGTTCTTTTTACTCATACATGACCACTTAAACTATAGTCGTTTTATCCAATTACAGCCATATATTAGTAAATTTCTCGTAATTATTGAAATTATGACGATTTTCTTCACGGGTCTCCTGGATCCAACCCTACTATCGTTGTAACATATTTTAACTGTGCTGACGCCGGGTTAATGAATTAGACTTATTCCTAAGAGACTTCAACAGTAGAAGTACTAAGGGTCTATTGACAACTTAACGACGTCAATCTGGATTTTTCCATTAATTGGGAGGTAAAACTAACCACAATGATGAAAGTAAGTCCCATTGAACCGTGAAGGCGATTGGTTTCGGATCAATGCCCGTTGATCGATCATACGGAGACCACTGAGTGATTCTTTCTAAAAAAATCTAAGTAATGAAATGATTTCTCAATTTATGAGTTTGTCACAGACTAAAAAATAAAAAATAAACAATAGTTTAAAAAACTAAAAAAAACACGCTTTTATTGCTAACCGAACTAAAAACTAGAAAATAATTTTTAATGACAAAGAGTATAAAATTACAGTAGTAGAAGATCGAACAATTAATCATAGTGAATCGCCTTAATATAAAATTATAATAAAATTTAAGTTATAAACAGAATAATTCAATTCTGAGTAAAAAGCGTGGGGTGCTCGATATTTAAGGTATTACAATCATTCTATTAGCAACTATCTATGAGAGGATAGTTAAGAATCACAGTAAAATGCACCCCACGATTTTTACTCAGAATTGAATTATTCTGTTTATAACTTAAATTTTATTATAATTTTATATTAAGGCGATTCACTATGATTAATTGTTCGATCTTCTACTACTGTAATTTTATACTCTTTGTCATTAAAAATTATTTTCTAGTTTTTAGTTCGGTTAGCAATAAAAGCGTGTTTTTTTTAGTTTTTTAAACTATTGTTTATTATCTACTATTCGTATAAGGCCACTTAAGTCATAAAAACTTGAGAGATTTCAGGTTTGAGTCCGGTCCATGTTGATGAATTTTCCTTTCTCTTCTTATTTAAAATCTTTGTAATACATTTGTTTAAGCCTAATAATTTTATTATAAATACGTTTTCACTTTTATTTAATATCACTTTGTCAAAATTAAATTGATACATACTTTGAAATTAGGTCGAACGGAAATGAGAATATTTGTTAAGGAAATTGTCGCTTCATTCTTCATCGTCAGCAAGTTCCTGAACCTAAGTTATTGCTCTGGAAACCTTAGTATTTATAAGGGGAACATTTTGACTTAAGTTATGAAGACCAAGTTTGTAACCGTTCTACATATATTAAAGTTATTCTTATTGTAATAGTTTAAAGACCTCATTAAATATTTTATATCTAATTGTTTATTCTTTTGGGAAGACGAGGACTTCAGATACGCTTTCTGATATTTTAGTGATCAGAATTTTAATTTATTCTGTCAATCAATTCAATTGAATATTTATAATAAAATAAGAATTTTAATTTATTATTTTACATAAGCGAATATAAAAAAGTTTCAATTTAATTACATTTGACAAAAATACTTGGACGAATACTAATGTATCGAAAAATAATTTATAGTGTGACAAATTGTTTTCAGATTCAAAGTGTTGAAATTCCATTAAATCGTTTATAAGATGTTTTTGAGCTTGATAAATAAAAAGATCTATAATACATACCATTTCTATAAACATCAAATAAAGGGATTGTAATTCAAAAAGTCATTGTAATTGACGATATTATTGTAAAGAGGAGTTCTATTGATTATTTTTGCTTGAATCATATTTATGTTTAATTTTATTTTATTAGTATAATAATGTTGTTAATATATTTATAAATAGGTTAGAATCATTTCAAGTGTGTTGTTACGAATTATTAAAATATAATGCTCCCATTGTTTTGATAATCGTTTATCGGGTAGTTAATAAATTATGACTATCGAAAAAGTATAAAAAGCAATGGTTGTGGTGGTCTTAGCTAATTCTCTAATATCAACTACTACGAAAAGGGCCACTGGTGAGAATACAGTTAAGTAGGGGAGAGGTGGCATGAAAGGGACACGTATTGAAAGGGACAACTCAAATTACCCGTAAAATAAAAAATATTTCCAAACATCATTGTTTTTGACGTATGGCAACCTTGAAGCAGGTTCGTTCGCCACTAACTTCATACTCCTATCATTTCTAACCTGGCGGTTACGTGCGATTGTTGTTTTAGGCATTGAATTGTATTTTTTTGTTGTAATTGCGAAAAGTTTTATCGAGTACCACAAGTTTCTTATTTATGTTTAAATCACCGTTTTAAACACCTTAGACATTCACAGAGGCAAGAACAGAAGGTTAGTAAACTTTAATTTAATATTGTAAATTTCGTAGTTATGTTGAAAATTTTTGTATAATATTTATGAAAGGGACACAACAAACTGTTATGAATGGGACATCCCTTTCATAGGTGTTCCTTTAAAAACTGCAAGTTTTTACTAGGTTTGTAATATTTTTTTACTTACTTTTCAGATTAGTAATGTCACCTAAAAAGCGAACGCGAGTCGATGCACAAAAAATTGAAGACGTAGTTAATTAAGTATTACAAAAAGGTATTTCTTTGAAATCGCAATTTCTTTGAAATCCCATTTGCATAGATTGATTGCTAAAGCTACTGAATGTACTTCATTTGCTTATAAACCAAATATTAGCTATTGGATTATTTAAAGACTTCTGTGAAAATGTGCCATGACTTAACAACTAAGCAAGTCAGAGAGCTAGCTTACCAATATGCTGTACGTCTGAATCGGAGCATATCATATTGGGAAGAAAACAATAAAGCCAGCTAGTCATAAACAGCTGGATCGGGTAAAGGGTTTTTTAAAGAAGCAAAATTCGCTGAGCGTGAGGAAACCAGAAAATACATAGCTAGTTAGATAACTACTAGCTTTAATTGGCAAAATATTGAAAACTTTTTCGACAACCTAGAGAAGTGTTACTTGAAGCATGGCTTTCCTCCATATCAAATATATAACTTAGATACAACTGGGTCTACTAGTCCTGAATCATCAGTTTTGATAATTCTGGACAACCATAAGACTCTAGTGACTGTTAAATTTGATTTAACTCATATGTAAATAGTTTTTATTCATATATTTTCTCGATTTTTTGAACTGTCCCTTTCATAAATTACTGTGTCCCTTTCAATACAACCCATTTATGAATGGGACATATTATATATTTTTTTAAAGGTGCAAAAATAAATTACATAAGTATATTTATGACCATTAATGCATTTCATTTCAATTATTTAATAATAAACGTTTCCTATTCAATTTCAACCTGTTCTAAATATTGTCTCCTTAACTTACTAGGACCTTAAATTCAAAAATGTCCCTTTCATGCCACCTCTCCCCTACTTTATATATTTTCCTATACTGTTATTATGCTAGAAATTACATTGTTTTGTTAAATAAATCTTATTAACATAGTTATGTTTATTATTTATCTTTGAGGGTAAAATTGTGTTGAAAGTATGTAATATTGTTATTTACTCCAACTTGATTAATTGAATTTATTTTTATTATTTGTATGTGGGTTAATAAATCATTTTTATTACATGAATTTATCATTTTCTCACAAGCTCAATTTCATTTCGACGACGCTCAGTTATGTTTCAATTTCGCAATTCCTGGAAAATGTTCAAAACTTAGTTAAAGCAGTTATTACGAAATACAAACCTTATAATGCCATGCCTTTAAAAACTTTTATAAACAAGTATTTTTGTCTCAAAAGTCTTACATATATACAAAAAAAGTATTAACTTCTTCATGTACATATATTATATCTTTATATGCAGATGCACTCGCATAACTTATAACTAAAGCATACTTCTTTTGTACAACTTTCACGAAAAACCATAAACTATTTCTTATATGTAGCAAATAAATATACTATACCACAAAGAAAAATAACATCATTGTTATGCAGACGGTATTATTTCATGAAAGTTGATACATTAACAGTAAGAAGCCCTGAGTTATTACGTCATGAATAAATGGTTTTGAAATATATCAATTTCCAATACACTCAATGGTGTTGTATGACTAAATCATGCTCCACGATAGTAGACAACATTTATGATACGACTGATTCGTGACTGCGATACGGTGCGAAAATATGTTATAAAACTTTTCTAATTAGGCGCAGAATATTAATCTTTTCGACATTTGATTTGTGACTGGCACAAGTTGCCAAATTGTAGAAATAGCTAGCAAGGAATCACTGTCATTATCGTTAAAGGTTTCGTCTGACCTAGATTGCTGAAATTTATTCGGAAGGTTCAATATAATAATGATCAAATCCTAATAAGATCTCACAAAATTGCAATATTTCTTAGTTGAGTTAATAAAAACATATATTAAAAAATAGTGCTTCGTTTTACATTAAATAGGAGATGAATATGAATTTGCAGAACTTTTAAACAGGGTTACGACTAGGTCGTATGAGGGAAGTTGTTTTGAAACCTGAATAGCTATTACAAGCTACAGTGTGCCCAACTTTCATTACCAAGTTATTTTACGCTTTTCCAAGCTGTTTGAAATATCGTGTGTTATTGACAAGTTATTTTAGGAATAAAACATGAATACGGGTATCATAAAATCAATAAAATTACAAAATAATAATTCATATGTAATAATTAAAAATAAATTTCGTGAAAGATAATGATGATACATAATTGTAATCTGGAATTCATGTACCAGAAAATGTTTAAAAAATAGTAACATTGTACAATGAGTAGCTTTTTCCACTTTAAAAATAAAAAATCCTAAATAAAAATCATTGTTGTAAGTTTAATACGAATCATATTAAAATTTTCAAAGCTAACACGTACAAAAATAGCTCCTATGAACCTTAGATGACCTTACAAACTGAACTCGGCAGGATTGTCATATTGTCATATGACATAAATATATTACAATACTAAATAAATACTCTAAGCAAATAGTGAAGTAGCCTGGCAGCCATCGTTCCATAACCACGGTGCAACATCCTCTAAATATTAGGTAATATTCTAGTTCTAGTACCCTTTAGCACACCAACATTCTTTTGTTACTACTATTTTTTTTAACATGAACGTTTAGGGCGAATTTGTTGTAATTTTTTTATAAAAGAGTCACTTTTTTAAGTCAAGCTTGTGTCTCTTCTTCGTACTGTGTATATGGGATTAATTAAATTATCAATATTCCAATACACATAAAAAAAAAATACTGATCAACGACTATAAGCACGTTCATTTGCTTATTTACTTACCTCGTAAAGAATTTCTAGCTCATAGATTGTAAATTGCACAGATGGCTCTCTTTTGTGAAATGAAAATGGTATTTATATCAGCAAAGCTACTCCATAGTGAAATACTATATGACATTATGCCATGAAATAAATTATGTATGATACACTATCTTAACAGTAGTTTACTCAATAAGGGGTCTTATTTTTTAACAGCGTGCGCCGCTACAAGTCAATCCAGCTATACTAAAAGGTAATAGCAACAATATAAACAACAATAGTTAAATATCAACAGTAGTTTTTTGAATTTCAAGAACACCCTTCAAAAGGTTTAAAAAAAACCTTAATTGCTTTTGCAAACAAAAATTTATTGAAATTATTAATAAATAATTTTAAAGAAATAAATACTGATTAAGTTTTTATTTGTCTTTAATTTTACAAGAAAAAATACTGTATATAAATGTATATATCTTATATTATATAGGTTGTTTATTTTATTCAATACATATTTATATAATTAGTCTGGCCATAAATATTGTTACAATTAAAAATAAAAAATTATTACAATTGAATTAGGATTCTGTCATTTTTATACGATTGATCATTGTGTTTTTTTAATTTTGGCGCAAATACATTGCACAATATTTTGCGATGTTAAAATGGAGTAGGGCGATAAAGAGAACAAAATCGCTGTGATTGCATTACACAAAGTAGGTATGGAGCCAAATGCAATTTTTAAAACTTTCCATACATTTGGTATTAGTCAAATGTTTGTGTACCGGGCTATTAATAGGTACAATGAGACTTCCTCTGTTTGTAATAGAGAAACATCTGGCCGTCCAGATACTGTTTGTACGAAAAAGGTTGCCAAAGGAATAAGTAAAAAGAATTCGAAGAAACCCTCTCCGAAATAAAAAAAAATCTCGGGAAATGAAGATAGCACCTAGAACCATGTTGCGTATTTTAAAAGATGACTTAGGGACTTGCATCCTTTAAGAGACGCAGTTGTCATTTCTTAATTGATTCTTTTTATATCTGTGTAACTACCTTACTATAAAAGTAATAAATGTTATTTGTAATCAAAAAAATATTATTTTTCTTTGTTACAATATTTATGGCAAGACTAGTTATATATATTTATTTTAATTGTTTAAAGAATTCAGAAACAAACTTAATGTGATATTATTCTAGGGCCATCAATTCATCCATCGAAAAATCAATCTTCTGTTATTTCAATAGTAATAAAAATATACTCAATCAGTAACAGAAAACTTTTTATTTATTTCGTAGAGCTAATGTAAATTCAATATTTTTTTTCACCTCAGGGCATTGATGTAATAACTTTGATATTTTTTAACCAAACTAAAACCTCAAAAAGAAAGTGAAATATACGAATACGACATGAAAACAATTGGAAAAAGAATAAGACGTTTTGTGTTAACGACCTAGACTTTTGTTAATGGAAAAGGAAAACATATTTCAAACGTTTTTTTATTTTTGTGTCGTATAGCTCAAACCTTTGAGCTATACGAACGAAACATTTTAATGGAGGAGCCATTTTTTTTATAACATATACAAATATAGTTATTTTTTTAAATTAATATCTTTCTTGAAAATGACGTTATTATTTATAAAAAAAAAATATTAAGATTTTTATAAGTAATAACGTCATTTTCATAAACAATAAATTTACTAGGTTTTGAATGGTAAAAATGTACCTGTTCATCAACATGGGAATGCCTTCCATGGTTATTTTTCTTGTAAAGGCAGTTCTCTCACGTTGAATTGAAAACTATTGAATTGATTCATATTGAATTATAATTTTCTGTTATTATCCAATGGACACGCCAGCGACTGTAATATAATAATAAACGTATAAAATTAAACTAATAAAACGTTTTGATAGAGAACCGTTGAATATTGAACCTATTTGCATTGATACTTTTTTAATTGGCAAAAGATATTTTTATAGAACAATAAATAATTTTAGAAGAATATCAAATAAACTCAAACACATTAACCAAGAACTGGTGTTTTCTAAGATTTTTATGAATTTACATGGTTTGATACATTGTGTTTCCATAGCTAAGCTCGTAAAAAGTATCCGTGGGAGATCCAGCAACTTAAATTTGTGTGAGAAGGTGACTTCTTTAGTATAAATAAAATAGCTGCATTTGTGTGCGTTATGATGTCTTTTGCATTATGAATATTTAATGAGTATTTTTTTTGGTTTTCCAGATTATGACAACGTGAGAGAAATGCCATTACTAGAAAAATCACTAGTGAATTCAGTATTTGCTAGATACCACAACTACACTGTATCCAAAGGTCACAGTGCTGATATATAACCTGGAGGCTGTATATATATATATATATATATATATGTATATATGTATACAGCCTCCGGGTTCTGATAAATTGTAAACGAAACTTGTGGAACTTGAACGTCCTGTTTTAAAAGGATGGACAAATGGAACAAACTTTTTAAGTTTCCGCGGTTGTTCACTTTATCATATTCACAGAAAGAACTTATTTTGTTTTTATATTGTTGTAACGTTCATAAAATGGGAAGTTTGTAGTTTATTGTTTATCATATTTGTTACTTAAAACAAAGTTAATACAATTCGATTGACTAGATTTTCATTTTTTACTTATTAATTATGTTATTATGTAAAAATAATTATTATAAATCAAATCAAGTTATAAGAACTTAGAATTTTTACAATGAAAATAATACCTATGAAATGACTTAAAACTTTGTCTGAAATCAATAAAACCGTTCTAGTAAAGTCAAACATCTCAAATGTTATTTATTCCTGCGAACTCACAAGATTTATAATGTAAACTCCGTTACTTGACTTTCTTTGTGTCACACTGTAGTTCCTGTTGAAAATGTGTGGAGTTATGCGACAGGTTATAGACGATTTGATTGGCTAAATATTAAAATATATGTTTAAATTTACAGTAAAAATCTGGAGACTTGTTTTATCTCAACACTAAGTGCATACAGCAAGCCTACAGATAAAACATTTCATTTATCACATTGTCCATATAATTTATAATATAATATTTAGATGGTTTCTTATGGTAGTTTATAATTAAGCAAGAAAATATTTTTTTTCTAGTGTTTGAATGGAACTAAATCAGTTTATTTCTTGTACCACACACCATGTTGGGAACACTTTAAATTGCTTTTTTAGACACAGCGCGTCTATTCTAAGTACATACATTAGTTTCTCTCAACATTAATCGAATTTAAACTGTATTGCAAGAAAATAAAAAGACGTTACTTTGCATGTATTATTAATCCTAAGAATACATTGAAAAGTGAATAAGTTAAAATAAAAGAAAAAAAAACAATAGGTTACAAAGAGGTTTGTCAAAGTAACTAAAGATATTCCTAAGATTGTGGTTAATGATTTTTATTGTTGTGAAAAACTAATAAACTGTCTTCATTAGAAATTGTCCTTTTATATAACACACAATTGGATATCAAAATAGACTTTTCATGACAATTTACATCAAAATATAACCAAACTACGCAGTTTTTGTAAATCGTGCAGAAACAGCATTGCATAGCTTTTATCTTGGATGTGCGTTTACTTGTTTTGACGTATTGTGTATTAAAAATATATTTCTATTGAATACAGAATTTTTATTTGTAATCCAATACAAATAACATTATCATCATCATCCAAATTATCCTTAATATGTGCTTCTTCTAACTCTTCTTCTATCTTTTATTATAACAATGTCCTTCCAAACTAACGTATAATTTGGCGTCGAATTTTATTTTAAAAATGTTTCGCTTCTATACAAAGCCAATATACAGGTACATTAGTATGCCAGAACTTCAAGTTTAGTATCAGTTGTTGCGAAGTTACCGGTCACTTTATAGCGTCCCCGATGTCCCCGAGCGGGCTACTTTATAATTCGTTGTTCGGGTCGTTAACCTCTGACCAAGTGAGGATTTCGACGACAAATTTTGTTCAAGAATTGGATTTTAGGATTCCTGATTTCTTTGTAGTAAAATGTATTTATAGAATAAAATATACACAACTATATTTAATAAAAAAAAATTAAAATAAAATGAAATTATACTTTCAACTACCATGATACAAATCAGCAAACAGCCAATACTAAAGTTTATATTTTTCAGTAAACATATTATTTTTACCCTAATTAAGTAAAAAAATTTTTTTTTTTCTACGAGACATGCTAATTGCTTGGACCATGTTCTACTTAGATCCAAATCCAAATCCAAAGCTTTATCTTTTGTACTAAAAACTGCCTTGACGGACCATCTACCTGTTCTTATTTGCCTACCTATAAGACAATTACAAAATAGTTCTGAATCATCCATTACTACAAAAACAAACTATTCAGAGATAATTAAGTTTTTAAATACAGTAACTTGCCAAACATACTTAGTATGAAACGATGCTAATGAGGCTGCTACATCTGTGGTTACGATTCTAATGAATGCTGTACAACACTGTACAATATATAAAACAATTTCTTGTAAACAGAGAATATCTATAAGGTCTTTTGCGATGCATTCGACACAGAGACAGCATGCACCTTAAAGTCAGAAAATATTCCACAAATTTAATTATTTTAAAAAGTTATCGTCGCTACCGAAACTTCTGCAACAACTTACTAAAAAAACTTAAAATTGAATACAAAAGGTCATAAGTTATAAAACACAAAATAAAGCACCGCCAATTGAATTGTTGAAGACAGAACCTGATCCTAATCGGGCAGTTAAAAAAGTAAATGTATATTTTGTAAATATTAGTAGGTGTATCTGAGAATATATCTAGTCAACCTCGACTAGATTACAATAGTTCAACCTCCCCTATCATTTCCAGTTCTAATCCTGACTCTTTTGTTTTACTCGAAACTGATGAAACAGAAGTTAGGAGAGTGATACAGGGCCTTAAAAATAACTGTGCCATTGGATGGGATGGAATTTCATCTTCTGTGTTGAAACTTGCGTCAGACTTTACCGTGCCAGCCGTAACACATGTTATTAATCTGTGTATTGCGATGGGTATTTTTCCTAAACCTTTCAAAATATCGATCATACATCCGATACATAAGAGTGGAGCTAGAGATGATGTCAACAATTTTAGACCAATTTCAATACTTTCGGCGTTATCCAAAGTGATGGAAAAAAATTATTAACAATACACTTATGAGTTATTTAGAAACTCAAAAAGCCTCCGTTTTCCATCGCAATATGGGTTCAGGGCCGGAAAATCAACTAAAGAGGCAATTTCCCAACTAACTGAATTTATAACTAGCGGCCTAGACCATAAAAATAAATGTATTGGGATTTTTTTAGATGTGACAAAATTTTTTTAGAGAGTAAACTGCTCCAAAGCCGGTCGAATATTTTGATTTTTTCTGCCGCCCCGGTGTCCGTGGGTAACAGTAACATATCAAATTATTTTTAAATATCTATATGTTTTGCATGAACATAAACATAGTACTTATAGAAGTGTATTAAAAGCAACGCCAGAAGCTGATACGTAAAAGTTTGGATACAACAGAGTTTGCAATCCGCAGATAATCCCGCTTGTGATTGATTGTTCAATGGATTTACTTCTTATGCATTAATTAATTTCATACACAAAAAAAAAAATATGAGTCCGTTGAATTATATGTAATTTAGCAATTTAATTTGGCTGTTGTATTAAACATTAGTTTGGATCAGATAGTTAAAGTTATTGACGTGGCAATTATAAAGTTTTGTTTGTATTTGGGATGGAAGTGTCTAAAGTATAACACTTCAGATTAATGTAATGATAAGGAAACTGAGAAGTACTAAGCCATCAATCATATCTAATGACTACTGAAGATTAATATATCTAGGATCAATGTATGTGTGTCAACATCAAAAGAGATAGTCGTATATACGTTTTTTATAAATAATAATATGCATTGCGTTATCAACCAGTATTACTAGTATCGTACTGATTTATATATTATTTTCATCACTATATTTTACAACTAACATCGGTATATATTGGTCCCATAATAAACGTTGCATTAAGAAATCCGGATTTCCATTTCCGGCTGTAACAAGTATTAGCTTATGAATCATTATTGTTTTTCAAAAGTTACAAATCCATCCATTTTTAAATAAAACGTAACTTAATCACTAATGTTGAATAATAAATAATTAATTTCCCATGTTTTGCCCTCCATTACTTTTGTAAAATTTAAACAAAGTGTAATTATGGATGAAATTAATGGCCACCACACATAGTTTGCAATTATGTACGGTTTATCGGATTTTCTCTTCTATAGAAGATTCTTCTATAGAAGATCTATCTTATTTTATAGAAAATTTAATAATAATAATTTATAGATATAAAAAAAAATTATATCTATAAAATAATATTATTAAATTTTGTAAAATATAAGAATTATTATTGTATATGTCGCAGATCACAATAATTTAACGATAATTAGTAATTCCATTAATATTATTGTAGCAGTGGGGTGTGAACGCCGTGTCGTAAGGAGTCACGTGATCGGTATCGTTGCGAGAGGCACCTGAGACATTTTAAATATCCGAAGGCATCGAGACGAGATGATTTTGATTAGTGTGAGCCTTACAGTCCGGCCCCCCAAACGGGACCAGTGGTTCACGCAGCTCTGGTAATTGTATAACTACTAAGTAATTTGTAATAAATGATCACCTACATTTAATACAAGAATTGTCTTTTGGTGTCTGTGTGGTTTAATTGCCTGAGACCTACGCCTCGGACCCTGTACCAGACCACTCCATCAAAACCGAACAAGCCACGAATCTCCGACATATATAATAATTATGATATATATTTTATAGATATAAACCTGACAAAGTTGCGTTGCCCGTAACAAAGGTGGCAGCCCGTAGCAAAGGTTTGCAAGAAAGTGGTGTACGATGACCAGGATAAAAATCTCCAATACCCTAGGTCACGTCGTACACCAAAGCCCACCAGCCCTATGGCAGCGGCGGTGATGAACTTCATAAAGATAAAAAATAAAACCAGCTCTGAATCTACAAAACCTCAAAAAAGAACAAAGGCAAAGATGGGAACAATCAGTTCGCCTTGTTTTCGTTGGATAAGGCAGAGACAAAGCGAACAGGCAAAGCCAAATATACGACGCCATCTAACGACCCAATTGTTGTCACGGCCTTAACAACGGCATTAACAAACTTCGAAGCTTGGACCGTGCTAATACTAAACTGGGTCAACGGGGTTCCAGGATGTGGCAAAACCACATGGATAATATCGCACTTCGACGCGAACTACGTCGTCGTTACATCCACAACTGAAACAGCTAAAGATCTAAGAGAAAAGATCTCTCAGCGTATAGGCAACGAAGCAATAAATCGAGTGCGTACAATGGCCTCTGTACTAGTAAATGGATTCAGAGAGTCAGAATACTATCAGGTGGTAGATTAGGCTCTTATGGACCATTTCGGAGCTATAGCAATAGCTATGTGGTTGTCCGGCGCTGACGAAATTCTCCTCGTCGGTGACGTGAAATAGTTACCTTACATCGATAGAGATAATTTATTCGAGATGAGGTACTGTCGTCCCATCCTGATAATCCATCAGACAGAACACAAATTGAAATTACTGTGCACAAATTGAAATCCCTTAGATGTCACGTATGCCTTAGAAGAGGTCTACTCCGGCATCTACTCCAGCAGGGAACTAGTGCAGTCCTTAACAATGCTCAATTACACAGGATCGAAATTACCCAGGAAGAGAAGATAGAATTGTCTAACGAGGGTTATGGATCAGGCGAAGGGTCGCGTATCTTAACCATACGCGAAGCACAAGGACTCACTTTTGGCTCCGTTTTTCTAATCAACACCAGGAGTAAGACGCAACTGCACGACAGCGTTCCCCTTGCGGTTGTAGCAGTGTCGCGTCCTACCGAGAGCTGTGTGTATTTTACCGACAGCGAGGACGACACGACGGGCAGATTCATCTGGCGAGCGATGAAGGCGACACAATACAACATTATAGAATATAATATCAAGATAGCTATAAAAGACCGAAACTTTTCTATCGTGGAAACCTTGCTCGTAATGAGTGAAAAAAATTAAAAGAGCAGTAAACTACCACAATAGTTTTAGTAGGAAAGCGTTAATAAGAAAATATAAGAAATTTATGTATTCTAATTTTTAATAATAATATCTTTATTATATATCAAATACATAAATACTTCAAATTACAAATTTGTATAAATAAATTACATATATATTAATTTATTTATATATCAAGAAATAAATTTAAAAAATATATATATATGTAAAAATAAATAAATAATAATAATAATAAAAATGGTAATAATTACTGCACAAAGGGCTCACTAATGTAGTTTTTTAATACATCTATACTAACAGACCCTCTTTCGAGCATGTTATCTCCAAATGCAACAATTAATCTGCCAAATACAGACTAAATTCGAAAAATTCGTGTCCGTGGATAGAAGTAAAAATTTATATAAAATAAAAACCTGACAAAGTTACAAACAAAAGTTAGAATTGTTATAATCTCATTTTCAGTTACGATTATAGTTGAAATTTAAACAACCTTGTCTGTTTAATTAAATGGATTAACGTAATTGTTCATTTAATATTACACTACAATCATAATATGAATTTCATTATAATTTTTAGTGTTCCGTATCCAAAGGATATAAACGGGACCCTTTTACTGGGACTTCGATGTCCGTTTGTCCGTCTGTCTGTTTGTCACCGGGCTGTATCTTATGAACTGTGATAGTAAGACAGTAGAAAATTTTCTCAGATTATGTATTTCTGTTAATACTATAACAGAATAAAATAAATACTTAAGGGGGCTTCCATATTACAAGTGTGTTTTTTTGTAATGGTACGGAATACTTGGTACCATTACTTAAAAAAAACACACTTGTAATATACTTCGTCGAGTCCGATTCACACTTGGACGGTTTTTTTTAAGTATAACATGTGCATAGCCTAAGACGTAGGTAATTAAATTTTTATACTAAAAACTAATGTAGCATACTTTATAAATTTACCTAATATGTTCATTATATGGTTTCTTGCAGTGCTAGAGATAAAAACGATAGGTTCGTTGTAAACAAAATATTGTATAAGAATTAATGTTAAAAAAATATTTTTTACGATTATTATAATACGATGCACTTCTTCGTGCTCCCAATAGGCAAGTATTTAAGAATCGCATCAGAGAATATCTTCATGAAACATCATGATATTTATTTATTTCGTTCTATCCTGTTATTACATAATATATTTGTCTGTATCTACAATTATTGCTCAAGGTGTCTTATTAATTATTATTTGTACTTAGTTTATTTTATTGTTTAGTGTGTATATATGTATATATTTATTGTTAATTTATGTAGGTTTATTTTATTGTTAGGTATGTAAGCATTTCCTAAATATAATATTTATGGTTATAGCATTATTGATATGCTTAGTTTAATGTCTTTTTTCCATTTTAATAATTTGTTTATTGTTACCCTCATTGTTTATTTTTTCTGTTTCCCGTTTTGGTTGACTGGTAGAGAATGCTTTAGTATTAAGTCCGCCAATTGTACTTTATCTTGTGCAGTGAAGTATTAAATAAATAAATAAATAATAAATAAATAAAAAAGCTTAAGGGACGGGCTTGTAAGCACAAAATAATATATCAATTTTATAAAATTCCAAACTACTTCATACAAAGATTTTATTTGTTTAAGGTATTGTAAAGTATGACTTTAATAAAAAAATGAAAATGCAACAATTTAATTATTTTAAATTAGATCAGCTTAAATGGTCAGATTCTGATGTCATGAAGGAGTAAAATTAATGTAACGCAATATGTGCTTTTTAATTCGTGAAATGTTTTTATTTAAATGAGTTGTTATTTTTTCAGCTACCTAGTGAAGGGACCTACAACATAATAATTTTAATAGTATTATGTTATTGCATGTTTAAGATATTACAAGATTCTACTATTAAAGAAACTTAATTAATATAGTATACTGTATTTAGTCAAGCTACTTCACACTATAAAATGATAATATATATCAATGCATTATCTAGATAAGTTTAAAGAAAAGAATGAACTAAACAAATATATTATTTAATATTACAAAAGGGCTCCCGGCACAATAATATAATAAAAACAGTAGTATAGTTATTACTGTGTACTTATGTAGACACAATTACCAATAACTCAATACTGTGAAATATCTACAAATATATATATTTTTTTATTTGATCTAGGGCAATGCTTGACTACATTCCACCTGATGGTAAGTGAAATGTAGTCTTAGGTGGTAAGGCGCATTGCCCTAGCAACCTATTCACTCTTCTTTTGAAGACACCCACATTATATTTGGCCGGAAATACCGACGCAGGCAAATTGTTCCAGTCCTTCGCTGTACGCACTAAAAATGAGGAAGCAAAGCGCTTCGTTCGGACAGGTGGAATGTCCACAACAAAAGGATGCAAACCTGCCGTGCCTCGGGGCGTCCGGTGATGGAAGGGGGGAAATAAATTGTGTAATTCCTGCGCACACTCACCAAAATGTATCCTATACAATACTGAGAGGCTAGCAATTCTACGCCTGTGCTCAAGGCTTTGGAGGTCGGCTTCAATCAATTCGGGATCGCCTATAAGCCTCTTTGCTCGCATCTCAATTGAGTCCAGAACTGCAAGATGAGACTTTGCGGTATATACTTTTTTTTTACCAAAACGCAGACGTGTCTAATCGCCGCCAAAAGGAGCCCTTTCACCTTGGCTCCTACTTTCTTGAATGTATCCTTGGAATACAGTGATCGGCTTCAGTTGTTAGGCTTAGAGATTTCCTCGAACCTCAACTTTGGTCGGTTCATTGAGTCCAGAGCAAGAGCAGCAGCAGCAAAGCTTGCCGTTCTTGCGAAAGTTCGGCAGTACTTTACACCGGGACAACTTCTTGTTTTATACAAAGCACAGATGAATTATCAATGTAATAATGTAATTTACATTGACATGCAAAAATTTAAGCCTCCAGGCATTTTGTAGATACTAAATTTTAATGAATGTTATGTTTTAAATGAGAATTGAGAATGTGAAAATAATATCTTATATTTAAAATATTGTTTTGGGATATAAACAATTTTGTTGGATAGTCTGTGAGGTTAATTATGAAATCAAATATTAATTAAATTTTCATTTAGTCGTAAAATTTGTTAACGGAGTAAAGAACTCTAAATAACCTATCAGAAGGACGATTAGAATATTGATACTTTAAACCTGTTCTAATCAAATACAACAAAAACAGACCTCCAACAAGTAATAACTAAGACCAAACTATATTATGGGGTCTTCCAATTCATCAAACTTGTCTATAAGTGTTTCCATTATAAACCCTTTCAGATACCCTCTCTTTGTATAGGATCAATTAATCTTATAGTCATCGAGTCACTGATCTACGTTTGCTCTCAAAGATAACAGCTAAGGCTTCTTGTTTGTGGCGGTGTCATGTCTGATAGGACGTACTTTCATTATTCATTACACAAAGGAACTCAAAATTAATTATGTCACTATTATTTTCGAAATTGTGTTTGGGTGTTATTTATGACTATACATAATCTTGTTAATTAGTTGTTTAGAAAATTTACTTTAAAAATTCCTAGTTAAAAAAATAAATAATAACCGGACCTCCCGACGCACGGTAGGTATCCTTACCACCTAAGAGTTCATTCCACTTACCATTAGGTGAGATGTAGTCAAGCATTGCCCTAGATTATATAATATATATATATATATATATATATATATATATATATATATATATATATATATATATATATATATATATATATATATATATATATATATATATATATATATATATATATATATATATATATATATATATATATATATATATATATATATATATATATATATATATATATATAAACACATGTATTATAAACACTACAAGTATAAAAAAGAGGTCTGTTTTTGTTGTATTTGGTTAGAACAGGTTTAAAGTATCAATATTCTAATCGTCCTTCTGATAGGTTATTTAGCGTTCTTTACTCCGTTAACAAATTTTACGAATAAATAAAAATTTAATTAATATTTGATTTCATAATTAACCTCACAAACTATCCAACAAAATTGTTTATATCCCAAAACAATATTTTAAATATAAGATATTATTTTCACATTTTAAATTCTCATTTAAAACATAACATTCATTAAAATTTAGTATCTACAAAATGCCTGGAGGCTTAAAGTTTTGCATGTCAATGTAAATTACATTATTACATTGATAATTCATTATAAATGAATTAAAAAAGAACTTTGCATGCTGGTTTACGTGTATTCTATGTTTATAAGAAAAATATTTGGAAAAAAAAGAAAACACATATAAAAAGTACTAAAAGAGAAGTGTAATACAATTGTGTTTTTGTTGTCTAATTCTTTCCTTAAATTATATAGTCGCAATGTTAATCTCATGGTAATTCTTATCTATTTTTCATATTAGACCACTTAAGTCATAAAAACTTGAGAGTTCGCACGTTTGAGCCCTGTCTATATTGATGAGTTTTTCTTTCTATACTTATTTAAAAACTTTGTAATACGTTTGTTTGTGCTTAATTATTTTATAATATATACGTTTTCACTTTTATTTAATATCCCTTTTGTAAAATTACATTGATTCCTCTTTTGAAATTAGGTCAAACGGATGAGAATATTTGTTAAGGAAATTGTCGCTTCATCCTTCACCGTCAGCAAGCAAACTAAGTTATTGCCCTGGAAACGTTAGTATTTATAAAGGGGAAACTATATATTATTGTTATAAATTTATGTGCCATAACGTTTTTATAAATAAAATTTAAAAAAACTTTTATTTAGAAAATCGCAATCTAAAGTTTGTTACAAAATGCAACTTTTAAGTGTTTTTAAATAATACTACCTGTTATTTAGTTATATATTTACTAACTATGTTTTCCTAAAGTTAGATTTAATTTAATTTTAACAACTATGTCAAACATATCCATAGGAAAAGATTAGCCTCAATTCATTTCATTTGCTCCAATTATTCCTAATTTAATAAAGCCTACTCGATTTGTATACCAATAAAAATACATAAAATTCCCCAAAAGGGGTCTGTCTGCCATAAAATACATTTTCCTCAAATAATTTGCTTTTTGTAGAGAAAATACAAGTTTCATATCATATCTCTCATATTTTTAAATTTTTATAAAGCAAAATAAAAATACCAAAATTATTTCTAAAAAGAAATAAATACTTAGTCTGACCATAAATACTGTTACAATTAAAAATAAAAAAATATTTCAATTGAATTCGGAAACTGTCATTTTTATACGACTGATCATTGTGTTTTTTTTAATTTTGGCGCAAATACATTGTACAATATTTTGGGATATTAAAATGGAGTAGGGAGATAAACAGAACAACATCGCTGTGATTGCATTTCACAAAGTAGGTATGGTGCCAAATACAATTTTTAAAACTCTCCATACACTTGGTATTAGTCAAATGTTTGTGTACCGGGATATTGATAGGTACAATGAGACTTCATCTGTTTGTAATAGAGAAACATCTGACCGTTCCCGTACTGTTCGTACGAAAAAGTGGTCAAAACAGTAAGTGAAAGAATTCAAAGAAATCCTGTCCGAAAGTAAAAAAAAATATCTTGTGAAATGAAGATAGCACCTAGAACCATATCGCGTATTTTAAGAGATGACTTAGGGACTTGCAGCTTATGGGAAACGCACTGGTCATTTCTTAACTGATAAATTAAAGATGAATAGAGTGGTAAAATCGAAACAACTACTGAAGCGGTACATAGAATTTTTTTACAATTGATCAACATTTAAAAAAAAAAAATGACCGTATCTATACTCTAAGCTCTAAGGAAGCTTCCCAATTAGTCGACATAGTGCAACGTGGCCATTAGGCGACTTCAGTGATGGTTTGGTAGGGTATTAGATATGAAGGAGTGACTGAGCTATATTTTTGTGAAAAAGGTATCAAAACATCGGCACAAGTCTATAAAGATACCATTCTTGACAAGGTAGTTAAGCCCCTTAATAACACTATACTCAATAACCACGTATGGTCCTTCTAGCAATGCTCGGCGCCGGGTCATAAAGCTCGGTCCACGCAGTCTTGGTTGGAAGCGAACGTCTCGGACTTCATCAGAGCTGAAAACTGGCCGTCGTCTAGTCCTACCTATCAAATAGTTAACTAGGTTTTAAATGGTAAATGTGTAATATATTCATCAATATTTTTATATAACATTGAAAATTGAAAACTTATTAAAAATACTAAGTAACAATAATTATGAACATTATTTTAAAAAAAAGTATGTTATAAATACCAGTAGCGAAAAGAAAATTCTAATACTGCTAATTTAGTTGCGTGCCGCTAAAAGCATTTATCGGCTGCCGTCATTTAATTCCCTGAAAGCCTTTGCAGGTGCTAATAATATCAGCTATAGGTCGTGACTGCCCTCGACACCAGTTACCAGATATTATATATTTTTCAAATTTTCAACAATCACGTTTTTTACATAAATTTTAATTAAAAATTACTTTTTATTATATTGATAGAAAGCTACATATTACATAATCAGTGATGCATACCTTTACACACAATTAAAACACAAAGGCTTCGAAACATTCTGTCAGCTGCAAGTTGTGTTAAGTTAAATAATACATTATTATAATAGCTTGTTAAATTAGTGTTCATGATTAATACGCAAAGAAGTACAGAACATTTTATGAATTAACGTTAGTTTATACACTACTTACTTTAATAAGGACAAGTAAAATAGGTGTGAAATATTTTCTTTACTCTATATAATATATGTTATATATATAATAGTTGCTACAGTTTTAGGTTTCTTAGTCAAAAACCATAAGCCAGATACGTGAACATTAATTTGATTCCCTAAAATTAAATTATTTTACGTGAAAAGTTGTGTACTTAACGTAATATTTTATAAGTTTGTTTCCTTATCAAAATCTTACCTTTTACATTAAAGAAATATTGAATGACCAATATATATAATATTGTAGAATTTATTGATTCTTAAATCAGTATTTAATACAACATAATTATTTATTTTTTTAATTCATATTAACAAGAAGATTAAACATATTTTTTTGTTTTATTTGATATTAGATTTTAAATTTCTGTAAAAAATTTAGAATATTTTTTTTATTTATATAATCATACATTAACATATATTTATTTATTGAATCAATAAAATGCACCAAGCCAGCAGAATATTTTGCATTGTTTCTGACACAAACGTCGTTTTGTAACAAAAACAATTTTTCATCAACTGAACTATTCATTACCATATTATACACTTGACCTTAAACTAATTAGTTGGTCTAAATTTATCAAAAATGTGTGGGCGGAATCTTCATACACAGTTGAAGACATCGTTAAAGCTCTTCAATGTTTTTCATCTTTCCGTGTTACCTCTCATATTTTCTATCACTTTTTAGATAAATCATACCTAATCATTTTTACTTTATCCATAGCCAAACAAAATAAAAATATTTCTGAATTTAAAGAATTATTTACGAATACTTATAGGTTTTGTTTAATACAAACTTACTACTAGCATTGTGTTTAAACGCAACGCCAAAAGCTGATACATGAAAGTTTGGATCGAACAGAATTTGCTATCCGCAGATAATCCCGCTTTACATTTTAACTGCAAAGCGCTGGCTTATGATTGATTGTTCAATGAATTTACTTCTTATGCGTTAATTAATTTTATACGCAAAAAATATAATTGCGTCGAATTATATGTAATTTAGCAATTTAATTTCACTTTTGTATTAAACATTAAAGTTTTAATCAGATAGTTAAGGTTATTGACGTGGCAATAATAAAGCATTGTTTGTATTAAGGGATAGTAATTTGAATAAAATTAATGAATCATTATTGTCTTTCAAGGTCAGAGTATTTGTATCTCTGTAAAATTTGGTTTATTACAGGCAAAGAATGTTAGAAGAATTAGTTAACTATTAATCAAAAGTTACAAATCCATTTAAATAAAGCGTAACTTAATCACTAATGTTGAATAATAAATAATTAATTTCCCATGGAGGGCAAACCCTCCATTACTTTTGTAAAATTTAAACAAAGTGTAATTATGGATGAAATTAATGGTCACCACACATAGTTTGCAATTATGTACGGTTTATCGGATTTTGGGACATGGCTTACGCATTATGATGTTGCGGCCGCTTCTGGTGAATAATCCTATTGCTTACAATGGAATACAACTTGGTGTTCTGTAGAATTTTAAACTCTATGGCATAAATGCTAGGGTATGGTATGGCAGGTATTAATATTTAAATGATTTTATTTGTACGGATATTTACGTCAGATTACATTGGTTTATAAAACTTAACAATAATCATTTTATTGTCTTTTTCGTGGAAATCAGGTAATGGT
Source organism: Napeogenes inachia (assembly GCA_959347355.1). Classification (NCBI taxonomy): domain Eukaryota; kingdom Metazoa; phylum Arthropoda; class Insecta; order Lepidoptera; family Nymphalidae; genus Napeogenes; species Napeogenes inachia. Next base: position 5,540,488 of record OY365792.1, read on the forward strand.
ATATATACAGGTAATGGTATATATCACAGTAAGCCTTTTCCTGTGTAAGCCAAAATAAATATGATAAGGATAAATTTGATGACTTTTTACGACATTTTACTCAAATAAAATCTTATGTTAACGCTAAGCAACTTATTGCTTTTATTATAGTATTTTTATAGAATAGCATACAATAATAATAATTATTATATACAATAATAATAATTATTACATACAGTAATAATTCTTATTCAATACGAAATTTAATAATAATATTTTATAGACATAAACCTGATTATAAAATGGATTAAGGCTCGTTTAATATTACACTAGAATCATAATATGAGTTTCATTATAATTTTTAGTGTTCCGTATCCAAAGGATATAAACGGTACACTATTACTCGGAATTTTAAGTCCATCTGTCCATATGTCTGTTTGTCACTTGAGTGTATCTTATGAACTGTGATAGTTAGACAGTTGAACATTTTCTCAGATTGTGTATTTCTGTTAATACTATAAAAGAATAAAATAAATACTTACGGGGGGCCTCCATATTACAAGTGTGTTTTTTTTAAGTAATGGTACGGAACATGCATGCCTTGTTCAACAACCACCCGCCCGTACCTCTCCAGCGTCGCAGAAACCACATCAAGCCACCCACAGTTGAGTTCAGTAGGGCCGGTTGACGCCCTACTACCATATGGAGTTACTGACAGAATCGGCAACATCTTAAAAAAGGTTTCTATTAGAACTATTTACAAACCTCAAAGGAAAGTGAGCCAATTCTTGAGACCTATCAAAAGTAATATTCCTTTACAATGTGCTGGAGTATATAAACTTGACTGCGATTGTGGCTTGTCATACATAGGTCAAACAAAGAGGAGCATCGGTAAAAGAGTTAAGGAACACATATCGGATATCAAGCATAGGCGTACATCGAAGTCTGCAGTGTGTGAACATACCATAGAGAAGCCCAATCATTATATAAGATTTGATAAACCTAAAATTCTCGCTAAAGAACAACGTTACATTCCAAGAGTGGTTCTTGAGGCAATTGAAATTAAAAAACATCCTAATTTTAATAGAGAAGATGGTTGGGGATTATTTAACACCTGGGACCCACTTTTGAAAAATATAAAATCCCATGTCTGTGATCGCACTGTAAGACCTCAAGATACTGTTAGTGCGTTTTGTGTGAATCCTGAAATGACGCCCGAAAGCTTAGAAACCGTTGGAGGTAGATGACTAATTAACTGATTTACTGACAGACACCTCCATCTCGTCTTACCGTGAACACGATTGCTGCAAAGCATTCGAAACGTCGGGTAGGATTTAAAATGTAAATTTAAAATTTAATTCAATATACGCGAGTTATATCCGTAAAAAATAGTTTTATTTCAATGTGTAGTACTCGTGAAAACCTTAGAAAATACTAAAATGTATCTTATAGAATACTGAGAGGTTAGCAATTCTACGTCTGTGTTCAAGCTTTGGAGGTCGGCTTCGATCTATGCGGGATCGCCTTAAACCATTCTCGCTCGCCTCTCAATTGAGTCCAGAACCGTAAGATGAGTTTTTGCGGTACCAGCAAATATGTGACCACAGTACTCCACACACGACTGGATCTGTGCTTTGTATAAAACAAGAAGCTGTCCCAGTGTAAAGTACTGCCAGACTTTCCAGACCAAACGGCAAGCTTTGCTGCTGCTGCTGCTCTTGCTCTAGACTCAATGAACCGACCAAAGTTTAGGTTCGAGGAAATCTCTATGCCAAACGCCGGTCACTGTATTCCAAAGATAAATATTCCAAAGATAAGATAAGATTCTGGAAAGTAGAAGCCAAGGTGAAAGGGCTTCTTTTGGCGGTGAACAGACACGTCTGCGTTTTGGAGGCGTTGAATTCGACAAGATTGGCATTGCTCCATGTGGAAACTGCCTGAAGCTTGTTAATCAAACGCTGCACCATGGGTTCTCTTTCAGACTGTACTTGATCTTTACTAGTCCGAGTACTAGGTACATATCTTTCTACAACTGTGCTGTCGTCTGCATACCCATAGATACCGGGCTTTAACAGATCGTTAATGTGCAACAGAAAGAACGGACACCTGAGGCACTCCAGCATTTACTGTCAAGGGTTCCGAGGAACATCCGTCGATGTTTCTCGATGGCCTCGGCTAAAATGCGTGTAGCATACACTAGGAAGTCCCCAGTAGACCTATTACGGCGAAACCCGTACTTTTGGTCACTGAGGAGATCGTTACCTTCCCAGTATGCTAGAAGGCGCGAGTTAAATACACGCTTCATAATCTTGCAGAGTATGGAGGTGATTGAAATCGGTCTGTAATTGACAGGATCGGCACGGCTGCCTTTTTTTGGCACGGGTTGAACATTAGCAAGCTTCCAGGATTTCGGCACTATTCCAGTCTTGAAAGAGAGGCGATACAGACGCGTCAGTACAGGAGACAACTCAGCTGCGCATGTCTTGAGCAGAATGGCTGGTATACCATCAGGACCACTGTCTTTATTCATATCTAAACAACACAATGTTCTCCATACCTCTTTGTTAGTGATGCGGATTTCAGGCATCTAAATACCGCAATGAGGAAGATGTGCTAGAGAAGCATTGTCAGTGTCTAGATGCAAATTATCAGCAAACAGGGAAGCAACTACATTTGCTATCTCTGTTGCTGTGTGGACCAAGTATCCATCTGGCTTCATCAGAGCAGGCAATGAGGGTTGGTAGAAGTTCGACTCGATTGCTTTTGCAAGAGACCAGAAAGATCGACTGCCAGTTGGTCTGACAGAGAGCTTTTCGCCATTATTAGCAATTTGATCGAGACGAGCCTTCCGCACAGATTTCACCAGACAGTGATCGGAGATTCCCAAGGGGGAGGTGACTGCTACACGATGCTGTCCGGATCAGTTGTCAGCAGAAGGTCCAGGAAATTGGCTGTATGGCCACATCTGGTACCCTAGTCGCTTGCTTCAGCAGCTGAAAAAGTCAAAGGACAAGGCAAAGTTCCGCGCATCTCTTCCAGCCTGGTCGGTTTTTTGGTACGGAAACGGCCAGTCCAGCTGCGCTGAAGGGTCCTGATGCAAAGCCATATCAGCAACCTCACCGAGATACTCAAATAATCTAGTTGTCTCCTGGTCACCGCTGTGCGAACGGTAGATACAGGATTTTTTTCGTTTCCTGTGTCTACTAAAACCCATAGAGATGAAAAAGTGGGGTCTTCAAGATGACGGAAACGCTGGATACAGAGGTCGTTCCGCGCGTACACGCAGACTCCGGCACGTGAGCGAAAGTTGTGCTCTAACGTGTATCCGGGATAATTCAGGTGCACAGCGCTCAAAGGACATTGTATCTGCGTCTCCGTTAAAAAGAAGAGGTGCGGCTGCCCTATAATATGTTCCTTATGTGGTTTCTTGCAGTGGTAGAGATATAAATGATAGGTTCGTTGTAAAAAAAATATTGTATAATAAAAAAATATTTTTTTACGATGTAAATATAATTCACATTTTCTTTTAAATGTGACTTAGAAAAAAGATGGCGCGTAACAGAAAAACGTCATAATTTTCATTAATATTAATTAATTAAAACGTAAAAAGTGAATCGACTGTTTCTGACGTATAATATTCTCATAGAAGAAACACATAAGTACCATAAAAACAGACAAATGTACACAATCCACTTTAAAAATAATAACTTTAGGCTTCTAAATATGTTGGATCGTCACTATATCACAAATAAAATTATTCTTCATCATGGTTTCTGCTGTTTCGAGTTGTTGTTCGTTCTAGGTATAGCAAAACAGACCTTGTAAAGATCAGGACCCCAATGTTCCATTTCTCAGCCAAAACTCGTATTTCTTTTCATTCTTACTTCTTCTATTTCAGACAATCAATGTATTTTAAAAATATTATAAATTATATTTCATAATTTCTTCTTCATGTTATCTTGAATTTATTTATTAGTTTCAATAGCAAGTCCATAAAATCGTATTGTCCAGTATGTAATTAACAATTCATAATTTAATTATTATAAAACTCTAATCCGATAATTTTATTTTTGGTTAATGTAAATTGTGTTTTGTAATCCACATACTTGTCATTTTGATTATTTAGTATTTCCATAGCAACATGGTGTAAAAGAGATGAAGCTAGACGAAAAAAGCTGGCGCGTAACGGAAAAATGTCACGCGTAACGAAAAAATGTTACACTCAATTTTTTTCCAACCCCGATAAAGAAGTTTCGCTTCAATAAATAAATGAAAATGCAACAATTTAGTTATTTTCAACGATTGTTTTCCAGGGATCAGATTAAATGGTCAGGTTCAGATTTCACGAAGGAGTAAAAATTAATGTAATGCAATATGTGTTTTTAATTCGTAAAATGTTTTTATTTAAATGAGTTGTTATTTTTTCAGCTACCTAGTGCTGGGATCTACAACATAATAATTTTAAAAAGTATTATGTTATGGCGGGCATAAATAATATTATGATATATAATAAAATAAGACCACTAACTAAAAGAATTTGAATCTCTTTATGTTTTATGAAATTCAGACGTTATAAAAAATAAATAATGTTCCTGAATGGTTAAATTCAACCTATAATTATGGTCATTACATTCTTATAATAGGTATTATATTCAGGCTTCCAAATAATAAAGGGTATAAATTTTATATTTTTTTCATAATGGTAATTACTGTCATTTATATTGCTTATTTATTTTAGAACCAGTTATTATAAATTTTTTTAACTAGGAATTTTTAAAGTAAATTTTCTAACCAATATCTAAATTCTACAGCGCACTAACAATAATAACATTAAATTTAAAAAATACTATAAATTTAATTTAAAAGTTAAAAGTATATAAGTATTCTGTTCAAGATTAAACTAAGTTTGTCATAATGGTAAGTGTTAATAGAAAATAATATTATGACATAAAAAGCGTAGATTTGATGGTTGTTTTTTGGCAATTCGACAAAATATAAAATGTTTTCTCAAAATCTTTGGTAGTCAAACATAAATACATTATTATTACTTTTCACTCCATAAAAGACGCTAGAACAAGTGCATACCAGTAATTAAAAAGCTGTAAAAGCTCTCGATTATAAAATGGTTGAATTTCTGAAGCACCAATTGCTTCTTGCAATTTAAGTGACTAACTGTTATTTGAAAGATCTGAAACTCTCAAGACAATCTAAATATATATTTATATAAAATGATATAATTTATTAGAACTTATATATATATATATGTATATATATATATGTATATATATATATATATATATATATATATATATATATATATATATATATATATAAATTATACTGATAATTAATTACACTGATAAAAAAATATACTTACAATCTATTACACTGATATAAATTATACTGATAATCTATACATGTATCTACATATGTACCTACATATTTAAATAAAATATTGAACAATAAATCATCAGCGGGTTAGATTACATTATTGTTAAACGACTATTTTATAATAACTCGTAATGTTTTGATTCGTTACAAAATTTTTAAGGTTACTATATTGATGCATATAAATTAATAAATCATAAATTTAACTTAAATAAGAAAAACCAATAGGGTCTAATTATTTAAATCATTGCTTTATTAACTTACGTAGTAATATTTAGAGTTGTTATGTCAAGTAATTGTTATTTTTGTTTGCTTAAAGTAGTTCATTTTGCTACTGCTAATGGCCTACCGAGTTGCAGATGCCGGCAGTGGTATATATAATATTTTACTTGGAGGTGAGGTATCTAAAAGGGACTGAAAATGTAAGTTGTTCGTCCGTTATTTCTTTATTATCTTATGTTTTGAGATGACTTGTACTATAAATTTGTTCCTCTTAAAAGGAGTTGATGTGATCCGACAGAGTTAATTAGTTTCCATTGACGTTAACGTTGAGTGCGCGGTGAAATGGACCAGTTGTGTGTATTATGGACTAAGACTATTTGATTTATCTAGATGTGTGTTGAAATCCAAACGAAAAGTAAACTAAATAAATCTAAAAGTTCTTTGTCATACAATTTAAAACTTCAAAATGAATTACCCGAAAATTTATTATTTGGGTACCTTAAAATTTGAAAAATAATTAATGGGCACATTCCGTTTCATTTGTGAAGTTTCGTTTAATAATATATTGTTTAAGTAAATATTTCAAAATGTTGTTGAGGAAGGTCTGGTTAGACCGTAGTGGGTAGTCTTAAAAATGGCAGCGTCTTCTTTGCTGCCGGGTAGTCCCACATACCCCCTCGGTCATCACCTTCCTGGCCCCAGCAATGATGCGTAACGCATTTTTCCAACGATAAAAAAAAGGTCTGGTTAGACCGTGCAATTATAATGTAGATATGAGAAATTATCGTTATCATATAGTGACGTGATCTGTATTGAATGGTAAAGTACGATACGTTATATCAGTTATACGTTATACATACTAAGTGACGTTAAGATTGGTTGTGTTCTTATAATTAAATAAACGTTTAAAAAATTTGCAGTCGGAAATCTATAAATTAATAGAAAACTTTATCTAGGTACATTACGTGTCTAACATTCTATAATCATGTTACTTTTAAATGTTGAAAGCCATGATTTTCATGTTGCCTATAAGCGTATAATGAACGCTATGTCTTGTCTACTATTTATCTTCTATCTTTCGTTACTCGCTCTCTGTTAATTTTGATTCATCTCTTTAATTATCGTAATGTAAAATAAGAAATACGAATGAGTAATAATTTGACATCAGATCCTTTTATATAGACTCTTTTGCTTAACAGATACACCATGAATTGATTTATCATAGCGAACGGGACACACGATGATTGATGAAGCGACACTACAATGACTAAAATTCATTATTTCTAAAGAGATGTATTTGTTAGAAGTAATCCCCGCAAACTAGATTGATCCCAATTTCAACAAGTCCTATATATGTATAACTATTTATATATACTAAATAACCACAATTTATTTTTGCTATTCCTTTAGACAAGATAACGCTTATATACATATCGTAGCTCTGAAGTGCTTCAGTATAATCACCGCGCTTTAGAATCAGTACAGCTCCAAGTACAAATGTACCTCGCGTGACTTGACGTCGTAAGTCTAGTAAGTCTTGGTAGATTCTAAGTGCTTTTGACAATCACTGGTAGTTCCGTCCCCTTTTCTCAGACTTGCTATGTTTGTATTAAGCTATCGTTTCTTTTAAAATTGGTAACAATTAAGTAACAAGATTATGTATAGTAATGAATAATACCCAAACACAATTTTTAAAATAATACTGAGATAATTAATTTCGGGTTCCTTTGTATAATGAATAATGAAAGTACATCTTATAAGTGTCATGACACCGCCACAAACAAGAAGCCTCTTCTGTTATCTTCGAGAGCAAACGTAGATTAGTGACTCGATGACTATAAGATTAATTGATCCTATACAAAGAGAGTGTATCTGAAAGGGTTATAATGGAGACACTTATAGACAAGTTTGATGAATTAGAAGATTATATAGTTTGGTCTTAGTTATTACTTGCTAGAGGTCTGTTTTTTTTGTATTTGATTTGAACAGGTTTAAAGTATCAATATTCTAATCGTCCTTCTGATAGGTTATTTAGCGTTCTTTACTCCGTTAACAAATTTTACGACTAAATGAACATTTAATTAATATTTGGTTTTATAATTAACCTCACAAACTATCCAACAAAATTGTTTATATCCCAAAACAATACTTTAAATATTAGATATTATTCTCACATTTTCAATTCTCATTTAAAACATAACATTTATTAAAATTTAATATCTACAAAATGCCAGGAGGCTTATAGTTTTGCATATCAATGCAAAGTTCATTGTTACATTGATAATTAATTATAAGCGAGGATAATCATTATTTAGATTAAGTTTTATATCTTAATAATAAAAAAAACTTTGCATGCTTGTTTGTATGCATGCTATGTTTTTAATGAATAGTGTTTTTGTTTTCTAATTCTTACCTTAAATAATATAGTTGCAACGTAATCTTATGGAAATTCTTATCCACTTTTCGTATTAGTCCACTAACGTCATAAACTTGAGAGATTGCAGGTTTGAGTCTCGTCCATATTGATGAATGCTCCTTTCTTTACTTATCTAAAAACTATGTAATACTTTTTATTATAAATACGTTTTCATTTTTATTCAGTATCCCTTTTTCAAAATTACATTGATACCTATTTTGAATTAGGTCAAACGGAAATAAGAATATTTGTTAAGGAAATTGTCGCTTCATCCTTCAACGTCAGCAAGCACCTGCAACCTAAGTTATTGCTCTGGAAACCTTAGTATTTATAAAGGGGAAACATTTTGACTTAAGTTATGAAGATCAAGTTTGTAACCGTTCTATGTATATTTATTATACCAGTTGTAATTGTTTTAAGAGCATGTTAAATATTTTATATATTTAATTGGTTTATATTTTGGGACGACAATGACTTCAGATGCGCTTTTTGATATTTTAGTGATTTGATTTCTTATACAATATTTAAAATAAAATACGAATTTTAATTTATTACATTACATTTCTGCGATGCGATTTTTTTATAATCGCATGGTTTCAATTTAATTACATTTGATAAAAATTCTTCGACAAGTATCTAAAAATAATTGATCGTGTGACAAATCGTTTTTAGGTTCAAAGTGTCGAAATTCCATTAAATCGTTTACAAGATGTTTTTGAGCTCAATTTCATTTCGACGACGCTTAGTTATTTTTCAATTTCGCAATTCCTAGGAAATGTTCAAAAACTTAGTTAAAGTTATAACGAAATACAGACCTTATTATGGCGTAGATTTAAAAACTTTTATTTAGGCAAGTATTTTTGTCTTAAAAGTTTAACATAAATACAATAATAGATATTATTAACTTCTTCATTTACAAATATTATATCTTTATATGCAGATGCACTCGTATAACTTATAATTAAAGCATACTTCTTTTGTACAACTATTACGAAAACCCATTTTTTTTTATAAAGTGTTTCTTATGTAACTAGCAAATAAATATACTATACCTATTTATAAAAAAAAAAAAAAAAATCCGTTACAGAAGTTATTCTTTCATATAAGTTGATACATTAACAGTAGGAAGCGCTGAGTTTATACCTGAATAAATGTGTTTGACATATATCAATTTCCAATACACTCACTGGTGTTGTATGGCTAAATCATGTTCCTCAGTAGTAGACAACATTTATGATATGACTAATTCGTGACTGCGAAACGGTGCGAAAATATCTGTTATAAAAGTTTTCTAATTAGGCGAAGAACATTAATCTTTTTGACATTTGATTTGTGACTGGCACAAGTTGGCAAATTGTAGAAATAGCTAGCAAGGAATCGCTGTTATTATCGTCCGAGCCTTTGTCTGACCTACATTGCTGAAAATTATTCGGAAGGTTCAAATAATAACCCAATCGAATCGAACAAAATTGCAATATTTCTTAGTTGAGTTAATAAAAACAATTATTTGGAATTTGCAGATCTTTTAAACAGGGTTTCGATTAGGTCGTACGTGGGAAGTTTTTGTGGAACCTGAATAGCTATTACAAGCTACAGTGTACCCTTAATTACCATTATTATTTTACGCTTTTCAAAGCTGTTTGAAATTTCGTGTGGTATGTTGTGGTTTATAAACAAGATATTTTAGAATAGTAATACGGCTATCATAAAATCAATATTAATAATTCATATGAAATAATTAAAAATAAACTTCGCGAAAGATACTTAATTTTTAAGAAACAAGTTTTTAAGAAACGCATTATTAAATATCTGAGACAAATAAACATAAGAGATCATAACATTTGTTTATTTTTTTCGAATCCTGTTATTGCATATATCTATACCCGTATAAATATAGTTTAAGACGTATATCTATATGTGTTTAGTTTATATTATTGCTATATGTTTATATGTATAATATGAATTTTTTTATATAGCAAAATAAAAATACCAATCTTTTTCTTAAAAAAAATTAAATAGGATATGGTTATAAAATCACGGGTCCAAATCAAAATATCGGGGTTTCGGTGATAAAACAAATGGGAAAAAATCTTTTAGTTACATTTTCGATATTGTCATAAATATTTCCCGAAAATCAGTCAAGTTTTATAAATATAAGAGTCGAGGAAACATAACTCATTCATTATTCTTCGTCATTACCTGCTATAAGAAATGATTAATGTTTAAAATGAACGTCATTTGATTAATAAAAATGACAAAGTTACACAAAAAAAAGTAATTTCTCTTTCAATAAGCTTGTTAAAAGTATAGTTGATGATAAAAAACAACTACAAATATTTCTACATACGATAAAATATTTATCAAATCCGTGAATTAACTAGCTATCTATATATTTACGTCTACATAATAGCAATTTCCAAAATCTAGTAAACATTTATTTTACATCATATTGTGCAGTGCCTGCGACTTCGTACGCGTATTTGATAAAACGTACCCTTTGTGCTTACCAATGTATGTAAAAATTATAAACCTTCAAACTGGTAAGCAGGAATGCTATAACAATAAGAGATTATTAACTTTTTCATTTGTTAACCAATTGTTTAAAAAAAAACAAAATGTAAAGTGAATCTCATAACAATATATTCCTGAAAACAGCCTCAAAATCAATTAACCCGTTTCTGAGATTAGATTCACAAACATACAGGCATACAGGCATAAAAGTGTTTTTGGTTTTCTTGCTAATATAATGGTCTCCTTGTATGAATTTTAGAAAATATATTTTTTTGAGTGTTGTGTGCTCAACTAAAACAAAGACAAAGATTTTAAAAATGCTGAAAATGGATTCTGTTAGTTATCACTTCACATCCTGGTATAGTTTTTAAATATTTTCAATGAACAAAGATTACTCCTCTACAGATTTATTACATGTACAGAATAAGATTCTCATGGTACCTATTACGTCATTGACATAAATTTTTATAACTTTTTTATTTCTTAACTGAATTAGATAAAATAAACATTAAATGTTAAGTGAAGACTGTGATAATATACTCTTGAAAACCGCATTCAAATTAGATAAGCCGTTTCTAAAATTTGCGTGCACAAACATACAGACATACAGACAAACTGAAAAACCATTGTTTTGGGTTTTTTTGCTCTTACAAAGCCCCTCTATGATGTTTTTTTTTAATTCCATGTACATCAATGGATCAGTGACAATTTTATTATATGTATAGATGTTCACCTAGCAGACTATATTTACACCAGGGGCTAATGACGTAATATTCTGAACAAACCTCGGGGCTACGATTTCTGGATGCTTCTAATAAAATAAATGTACGCTATCACTGTATTTTATCACATATATTTGTTTTATAAATTTTATTAAACAATAAAATATATTATTGGTTTCTGTTTATCATTTTATTTAAAAAAACGTTTTAAATGTCATATAACAAACAATAAATATATTTTTGCTAAGCAAAAGTCTTTTAAGGAAATCTGAACTCAACACGACTGTGGTGATGTAGTAAATTTTCCCAAAGATAAAAATAACATTCTTGTTTAAAAATATCTATAAACATGTCTAGCTATGTTAAGCTTATTAAAATTTATATAAATATAGAATGAATAATCTTGTTTCGACAACGAAGTATGAAGGTAAACGCTCGGTATTGAGTATTGAGTGAGAAATGTTTTTCTCCTTTCCTCGTGTGGGGTCCTTTTTTTTATAAGATAAAATATGACTTTACAGTGGTTTTAGTTACCTAGTGTAAATTAATTTATTATAGAAAAAACAATAGTAGCATTGTCCGTCACCATTCTTTCTAAATCTTATCTGCGTCGTTTATATTATTTTTAGGAGAAACAGGTAGTAAATACCAATAAGATCCAGATTTAGCGTACAAAATAAACAGTTTTCCTGTTGAATTAACAAAAATAATATTGTGTTTTAATATAACTACAGAAATTTTATTAATTAAATACTCTAAGCTGTAATGATTATTTCAACAAATTAGGAATACTTATAAATAAATATGTTTGAACAATATAAAAATAAAAAATATATATGTTTGTAATATATTCGGTTCTAAGTTTTTTAACTGCTTTAAAACTAGTCTCACTTTTACAAGTATTAACGTTAATCATTTCTGTCATATATTTTCTGTGACTGATTTTTCATTTGTATTTGTGTATATATGTATATATTTTTATTGTTTAAAGAATTTAGGAACAAACTTTATGTGACATTATTTTAAGGCAATCAATGCTTCCATTGAAAAATAAATCTCATATTATTCCAATAGTAATAACAAAATAACCAATCAGCAGCAGAAAAAAGAAATAATATATTCCATGCAGGGCATGGAAATAATGTATTGCATCCAGGGCATTGATGTAATATGTAATGTTCTATTTTTTTTACAAACAAAACCTTCAAAAAATATTGAAATATACGAATATGAAATGAAAACAATTGGAAAAAGAATAAGACGTTCTGTGAAAACGACGTCGACTTTTGTTAATAGAAAATAAAAAGAAATTTCAAACGTTTGTTATTTTTGTGTAAAAACCTTTGAGATATACCAATAAAACATTTTAATGGAGACGCCGTTTTTTATAACATAAAGAAATATCATTATCTGCTAATCTTAATATTAGTATTAAAATGACGTTGTTATTAAAAAATAATAATGATTAATAATATTAAATAGTTTACTAAATTTTAAAAGGTAAATATGTAACCTGTTCATCAATATCTGTATATAACAATGAAAATTGAAAACTTTTTCAAAATACTAACTGGATAACAATAATAATGAACATTATTTCTAAAAGTTCTATCGCTAACTTAGTTGCGTGACACTAAAAGCATTTATCAGCTGCCGTCATTTAATTCTCTGAAAAACTCTGCAGGGGCTAATAATATCAGCTATAGGTCGTGACTGCCCTTGACACTAGTTACCAGATATTGTATTTTTAAATTTTCAACTTTTTGTCTTAACACATAAGCTTCATTATTGTTTTGTGGTAGAGATATTTTAAAATGAATACATTTTAAGCATATAACATAATACCGTAATGAGATGCAAGGTGCATTTCGTATAATTACATGAGTTCCTACTGTAACAAACCGTGGACATTTTTTGGTCCGGTGAAGAGTGTATTAATATTAATGTTTCATATTAAAATTCTAGACCAAAGAAGATACACAACATCTTATATGATTTACAAAAGTCAGCCATTTATATATAGAAATGTATGAAATTTAAAATTTATTAATGCAAATATCTTTAATGTTTAACGGTTCAATATTAAAACGTTTTAATAGTTTAATTTTAAATGCTTATTATTACATTAAAAATAACAGAAAATAATATTTAAAATTTTATCAATTCATCTTTCATCAACGCTATCGCTTTTTGATTATCTTATAGGATATTTTGAAACCCAAACCATTGTTTCTCTAAATCCCGGGCAAGACCTAATGTATCTGATTTCAAATCCTCTCTTTGTTTTCTATCTGCTTCGATAACAAACATACGATGTTTTTTATAAGTTTTTAATTAATTCGTAATTGAATAGATCAAATTATTACATAGAATAAGCAAAGTCGCTTTTCGCGTCCGTCTGTCTTATGTCTGTATGTATCTTTAAAATTACACAACGGATTTTGATGCATTTTGTTTTAAAAAGATAGAGTGATTCAAGGTTTATATGTAAATAACATGCTTAATATGTTAGAGGACCACTAATAATTTCAAGATTTTTAAGGTAAAGTCGTAAACAAACACATTGTTTTGCTCTTACATTCCAAACAGCAGCATTGCAGCATTAAACCTTATCTAATTAAGTACCCTAAATACAAATAAATTTAATACGATTTAATAAAAAAGTATCTAATATTGTATCCTTATTAAAAAAGCTAGTAATATATAAAGGAATTTCAATGAGTCAAAGAAATTATGCAAAGAATACCTATTGAATTGAAAATATTTGTCGATTTAAAAATTTATCATATAATGTTAGTTAGTCAGTTAGTGTTAAATTGAAATTGCATTAATTTTAATAACAATGAGTCCATTTTTTCATTATGTTAAAATGTGTTTTATTTTTATAACATCGTTTTCAACAGGGTATCAGAGCCATAAGGGGATTAAGCAACCAATATACATTACGTGATACGATTTCGTGTTTTATATATACATATATAGATTCAAATTAACATTATCATTTTATTGGTATACTATATTCAAGGGTAATATTTCGGATAGCAATTATGTTAGGCCGCTCTTTTTAGTTCCATTAGTGACATGTTTGTACTAAAATTTTTCATTCAACAAGATTATTTCGTAGCCTTCGGTAGTAATTAAATTGTATAGGTTGAATACTTTTACAGTATTAACAGAATAATTTAATAAAAACGCCTAATTATGATATAGTACATATGTTATGTTTAATTTAATTCAGCGAGAGTCTATAGACGATTTGATTGGCTAAATATTAAAATATATGTTTAAATTTACTAAAAATGTACTACGTGAATAATTACTTACTTACCAGTAAGTAATAAAAAAGAGAAAAAAAATTTGGAGTAAAAATTTAGAGACTTGATTTATTTCAACACTAAGTGCATAAAGCAGGCGTAGATAAAAACTTGCATTTATCATATTGCCATTTAATTTATAATACATTTAAAAAGTTTCTTAAGGTAGTAACAAATTATTGTTACATTAACTAAGGCACATTTCTTACTTGTACAAATTGTGATTTTTTTTTTCATATGAAATGTTTAAATATATCACTAGCACAATTCAACAAACTAAAAGGTAATAATTGGCATTGCCCTACATGTCCTACAAATATTTTAAGAAGTCAAGACTCCCCTTTTAGGGGCACTTTAGCTGAAGATGATGATTATATGAGTACATCAGAAACTGACATACGGGAATTATACAAGAGGCCGCAGCTCTGTAAAAAGTCTACGCCTACCCTCGCAACATCATATCCCGCCATGAGTTCCCAACCGTCGGATCCTTCACTAAACTCTTTGCTTTCGACGATATTTTCTCAAATTGCAGAGTTACAATCACGAATGTCAACCGTGAAGTCAATAAAAGATGATATATATACCATAAAAAATGATATTTTGGATCTGAATAATATTTTCTTTTCCAAACTCAAAGATTTAGACAGACGTGTGGCAAATGTCGAATTTAAAATGTCTGATTTGGATGATTTCAAAATAGAAAATGAAGATTCTAAAACGAAAATCCACTCACATTATAGATAATTGTAATAAAAATGAGCAATGGGTGCGAAGGTCAATTTTTTTTTTTGGTATGTCTATACTGTTAGCCCTGTCGGCTATTAAAGCATCACCGGGGGAGCGGGTAGACGGACATAGAAATAAACGGTATTCCTCCACAAAGAAAAGACGAGAACCTTATAAAAATCATCAAAAACTTATCCGATATGAGTGGTTATTCTTTGGATCAATCTAAGGATATAGATTTTGTTACCCGTGTTGCTGTTAAAAAGGATGTTGATGGTTTATTTCCTAAGCCTATTATTGTCAGATTACTAGCAAGATATAAAAAAGATGACTTCCTATCTGCTCTGCGGCCTGTTAAGCATTTAAAGGCGTCTGACATAGGATTTCATGGAAGTGATAACCGTATTTATGGTAATGATCATCTTTCTAGCAACAAAAAATTTACTTCTACACAAGTTAAAACTAAAGTTAAAAGAAAAAATATAACTCTTGTTCACATAATAGTACAGTTCACTATTATGGTCTGTCAAAACGAAAATCATTCATATTTAATTTGTTAAGTAATATATTATCTGTTATTAGTAACATTCATAGTGTTCATATCAAAAATATTTAATTAATTGCTAGTTAATAATTATAAAAGTGCAGTTTATATGACTTATTGGAAATGAATTAAATTTTTTTTTAACAAAATAATTTTCACATTTGCTAAACCGAAATCTGGCTTTTATCGAAAATTAAGGTTGAAGAACTGTTTCATTGAAGACTATAAACAATTGGGTAAGAGGATGGGAGGTGGCACTTTAATCGCTGTACAACGTTCTCTTACTACTAACTTACTTAATACCGGCGAGTTGCCTATATTGGGATTGCATTATATAATAGGCTTTATTTTGTCATCCATTTCTCCAAGACTGAATAAGTTATAGACTCTTTTAGTTCAACTGTCTGTTTCTCCATTTTAATTTTCCTTTTTTCAAACAATATAGAATTGATCTTCCATGTTTTAGTTTTTTTACTTTTTTTGCGTAAAATGGATCGCAGTGGTGGAATGGTAATTTTCACGTTAGCAACACCGATACAATGATTGAATGATGGTAAACCTGTCCGCCCGTTACTGTCAAGTCGACTTGACAGTGTCTAACCGTGTCACTATGACGATTTCTGGCTTCAGTCCGATAGTTGTTAGTTTTCATTTAATTGTGATACATTGTATTGTCACATTTGTTACACCAGATTCAATAGTTTTACAAATCCACACTTATTATTGTGCATTTCACTATTTAATATGTCCAAAGCTCGTAAATGATTTTTGTTAACAATAAATTTGAGGATTGCACTACAATAATATTTACGCCTCGAGCACCAAAACCAGAAAAAAAACAAGTTTCAAGTTTTATTTAGTTAATACAACACAACTATTTTAACTTCTAATATGCGACTGCTAAAACTAACATCATTTGTGTATAGAACAAACTCCAAAATCAATAATGTTTCCATATGAAAACAGCATTTAGCGGTCGATGCATCTAGAATATTAAATCACTGCACAAATTAGGCATATGAATTCGTAAACACTAGTTGCAACTAGTAATTATCAGGAATAACCAATCAATGGACCACCAATTAAATGGTTAGATGTTCGTTGCATGCTGCGGTCACGTGGTCTGCGGTCGAATTATCACCGAAGCTAGCAATATTTGTATTAATTTAGTGAACTATAAACTAAATATAGATAGTTCATGTGTTACATGTTTTGAATTATATTTCACAGAAAATAAATTTTCATTTACATTAATAACTGATATTTTTGAAATGATCTTGAAATCTTAATTTATATAATTCCAAAACTGATGAAACCTGTGTAATTTTAACTATATTTTCCATATATTTGTAGAACTTATAGAATTTATTTTAATATATTACAAAACATTGTATGTCTATAATATTAACAAGACGATTTAAAATAAACTTTTGTGTTAGTTGGTCTTAGATTTAAATTTGGAAAAGACAAAAAAAAAACAGAATTGTTTTTGTATAAAAAAAATATTTATTTTTTTTGAGAGTAAACTGCTCCAAGGCCAGTCAAATATTTTCCATTTTTTCTGACGGGCCGGTGTCCGTGGGTAACAGTAACAACTTCGCATCAACTGGACCATCTAATTCTTTGAAATATCATACAATCGCCCTTAAACTAAGCAGTTGGGTTAAGTTTGTCAAAAATGTGTCGACGCAACCTTCACACACAGTTAAAGCTCTTCCGATTACATGTTTTTTATCTTTCCATGTTACGAGACTATACAATGACAAACGATGGCTTCTCATGTTTTCTATCAGAGACTTTCTAGATAAATCATACATGCGCATTTTTTACTTCTTCTATCCAAACCGTCTATCCTATTAATAAAAATATAGCTCATATATATCGAATTATTTGTTCAATGGATTTACTATTTATGCAATTTTTAATTTCTAATGCAAAAATAATTATGACTCCGAATTATAGATAATTTAGCAATTTAATTTGGCCGTTGTATTAAACATTAAAGTTTTGATCAGATAGTTAGGGTTATTGACGTGACAATTATAAAGTTTTGTTTGTATTTGGGATGGAAGCCTCTAAACTATAACACTTCAGATTAATGTTATGATAAGAAAATTAATAAATGCTACTCCATAAATCATATCTTATAATGATTGTAGATTAAATTATTTAGAATCAAATTATGTATGTCAAGATTAAAAGAAATACTCGTATGGAAATTTTGTAATGGGTAATCATATTATGCACTATTTTATCAACCATAATTACTAGTATCGTTATCGTCATCAAACCAGAGTTCCATTTCCGGTTGGAACAAGTATTCGATAAATGAATTATTATTATTTTTCAGGGTCGGAATATTTGTATCTCTGAAAATATTTTGCTTTTTCGGACAAAGAATGTGAGAAGATTTATTTAAGTATTATACAAAAATACTTTTAAATGAAACATAATCACTAATGTTTAATAATAAATAATTGCTTTCCGCTCCTTTGCCTAATTTTACAAAATTAATAGGGTAGTTTTGTAAAATTAAAACAAAGTATAATTACGTACGAAATAAATGGGCACCACATATAGTTTGCAATTATGTACAGTTTATCGGATTTTGAAACATGGCTTACGGATTATTATGTTGCGGCAGCTTTTGGTGAATAATCCTATTGCTTACAATGGAATACAACTTGGCGTTCTGTAGAATTTTAAACTCTGTGGCTTAAAAGATAGGGTATGGTATGGTAGGTACAAATATTTAAATGATTTTATTTGTATGGATATATGCGTCAAATTTCATTCGTTTATGTAATTTAACAATAATCATTTTATTACCTTTTTTATGGAATTCAGGTAATGGTATAAATCACAGTAAGCCTTCTCTATGTAAGCCAAAATAAATATAATTAAGATAAATTTGATGACTTTTTACGACGTTTTCCTCAAATAAATTCTTATGTTAACGCTAAGCTCTTTTAGACGTTTTTGAAAATATCTTTAAACATGTATAGCGATGTTAAGCTTACTTAAATTTATATAAATATAGAATGTAAAAAACCGATACGGGCAGGGATTCGAACTTCGAACGCGTGGATTTCGGTTTCAATAAAACGTTCCATTTGTATAACATAACCATGTAAAAACTATAATTCTTGAAGGTTTCATCAAACTCCGTGAAGTAATTTTTGCGTGAAGAAGTATTTTTATGAGGAAATTTTTTGACGTGACAACGTCTTAAATTAGGTTAAGCTGGGAGTCACTTATGAAAAAGTGTAACGCCCGGTAACGTTACGATGAGTCACCGAACGAGAGAGAGGCCAGCCGAATGCCTTGCGTCTCTCTCCCACTCAAACATGATCGATCCGCCGAGCAATGTTTTGATTTTCAAATTGATTCTTTAAAATTACAAATATTAAGAAAAAGTGGCAGATATAAGAAAACTTGATTTAAAATGTGTTGAGCAAGAATTTTAACATCTAATTTAAGTAAATGTTTTAATTTTCAACTTCATTATTTACAATTACAAATTTAAATTAATTTCAAATTTATTTAGCAAAAATTTGAACCTTCGATCCGAATAAGTGTTTTGATTTTCAAATTAATTCTTTAAAATTAAAAATATTAAAATATATAAAATCAGAAGTGACGTCACATAACATTATCTGTACTTATTATTATTTAATATGTAGGCCAGTACATGTGACCATACTTGGTAGACACAATTGGAAATAGTATTTTTTTATAACTGAAAAAAATAAATATATAAAATACTGGTAGCAAACAATAACTTCAATGATCGATATCTCCGCAACTAATTGATGTATCGAAAAAGTCTGTAAATAAATTTTGTAAAAAATAATAACATCAATAATATAATATAAAATAAATAATATATAAAATGATTTTACGTGACAACGTCTTCATCGTCCTATCCTCAACAATATCACTCAAATTATTAAAATATTGTGCAATTTAATAATATTCATATCAATAAATATTCTACCGAGAAAAAGACGTGGTGATATTGAGAACGGCAACAGGCAGACGCTTGAAATATTACAGAATGTAAATAAATATTACATGCATAACAATTATATACATTTAAAAAATACATTTATTCACTTAAAAAAAAACAAATATTTAAGGGGGGCACCAATACAACGGATGCGTTTTTTATAATGGTACAGAAAACCTTCGTGCGCCAGTCTGATTCGCATTTCGCCAGTTTTTTTTATTATAATACCCGCATAGCTTAAGTTGTAGGTATTTTAATTTTAATGATAAAAGTAATGAAGTAAATTTTACACATTTACGACATATATCTTTTTATAGTTTTCTTTACTGAAAAAAAAACTACAAATAAATGAAAGGTTCAGAATAAATTTTGATATTTCATAAGAATTGACTATTTTAAAAAATATTTTTTTACAATTATAATAATACGAAAAAACTTACAGAATGCTCCTGTAAGCATAACATAATGCACCAATTTTATAAAATTCCAAACTATTTTAAACCAAGGATTTGATTAGGGTATTGTAAAGTATTACATTAAAAAATAAATAAATGAAAATGCAACAATTTAGTTATTTTCAACGATTGTTTTCCAGATCAGATTAAATGGTCAGGTTCTAATGTCACGAAGAAGTAAAATTAATGTAATGCAATATGTGCTTTTTAATTCGTAAAATCTTTTTATTTTAATAAGTTGTTATTGTATTCAGCTATCTATTGCTGGAATCAACAACATAATTATAATAGTATTATGTTATGGCGTGCACAAAGAATATTACGATATGTAAGAAAGTAAGAACTCTAACTAAAAGCATTCGAATTGTTATATGTTTTGTGAAATTCAGACGTTATAAAAAAAAGAATGTATTGCACTTGCATGCTTAAAATTAACTAACCGCATTATATTATAATTGCAGGTATTATACTGAAGCTTTCAGCAATTTTATTAATTTTGCATAAAGTTAATAATTGTCATTTATCTTGCTTACTTATTGTAGAACCAGTATTTTTTTTTAACTATAAATCTTTTAAAGTTTTTTTATATATAAATCTTTTAAAGTTTATTTACTAATTTATAGGTGTCTAAATTCTACAGCGCAATTAAGCGCAGCGCCGTAATACTGCGAATTTATCAGTTTAAAGGATATAAGAAGTCTCGCGAATAAACGCACTTAATACAGAGAGTTAGAAGCAGGCTTTAGTAATTCGTATTTAGAAATGGCAATGAAATGGATGTAATAATAGAATAACTATTCCGTTTTACTTCGAAGCACGTCCCTTCCCAGTTGATTTTATTACATAGCATTTGCTCCAAGGTCAAGATTCTAAAGTATATATATATATATATTTATTTATTTTTTTAAATCTTTTTTTTCTGTATTCTTTTTTAGTGCGTGCGTTTTAGGACTGGAACAATCTGCCTGCGTCGGTACTTCCGGCAAAATATAATGTGTTTGTCTTCAAGACGAGAGTGAATAGGCTGCTAGGTTAATGCGCGTTACCACCTAAGACTACATTTCACTTACCATCAGGTGGAATGTAGTTAAGCATTAACCTAGTTTTGTATAAAAAAAAAAAATAAAAAAAAGTATGTGAAAATTTTGGTAAATCTGTCTGTTGGAGTAATAAAAGGACCTTAACTTTACAACTATGCCTATTGTCTTGAAGTGTTAGATTCTGTTCAAGATGAAACTAAGTTTGTTGTAATGGTAAGTGTTTATAGAAATTACTATTATGACATAAAAAGCGTGGATATGATGGTCGTTTTGTTATTCGACAAAATACATAATATTTTCTTAAAATCTTTGGTAGTCGGACATAAAGACATTTTTATTACTTTTCACTCATTAAAAGACTATAGAACGAGTAGTGACCAATAATTAAAAAGCTTTAAAAGCTTTCGATTGTAAAATGGTTAAAATCCTGAAGCACCAATTGCTTCTTGCACTTTAAGAGAGTGATTGTTACTTCAGAGATCTGAAACTCGAAAGAGAATCTAAATTGATATAAAATGTTATAACTTATTAGTACAAAAAATATATAAATTATACTGATGATTAATATCTATTACATATGTTAATAAAATATGGACAATAAATCATCAGCGGGTTAGGTTACAT
This sequence comes from Napeogenes inachia, assembly GCA_959347355.1. Classification (NCBI taxonomy): domain Eukaryota; kingdom Metazoa; phylum Arthropoda; class Insecta; order Lepidoptera; family Nymphalidae; genus Napeogenes; species Napeogenes inachia. Next base: position 5,562,441 of record OY365792.1, read on the forward strand.
TATTGTTAAACGTCTATTTTATAATAATTCGTAATGTTTCGATTCGTTACAAAATTTTTAAGGTTACTATATTGATGCATATAAATTAATGAATTATTAATTTAACTTAAATAAGAAGAACCAATAGGGTCTAATTATTTAAATCATTGCTTTATTAACTGTATTAACGTGTTAATATTTAGAATTGTTATGTCAAGTAATTGTTAGTTTCGTTTGCTTAAAGTAGTTTTTTGACTAAGATTATTATATAGAGAATGGACATTTGATTAGTAAATACTTGAATAAGCTAAAAAGTGAGAACCATTAAGACTTCATAACTAAAACCTGTATTTAATACCGTGTTTACCGATACTTACAATTGTTCATTTACGAGTAGTTGTTATTTATGTACGTTTAAAGTAGATAATTTCACTATTATTATTATTTAAGTGAAGAGGGAGTTTATGAAGAAGGGTATATAATCTGCGTTTAGGACGATATGCTTAAGAGACACTGCTGTATAGTACCAAGGAAAGGTTTAAATATAAAAAAAAAAAATGTGAATAGTAAAATTCGTGAAACAATACAATCAGACGTGGTCCTTATAAGCGAGAGCAGGCGTCGAATCTGTTATTCTAGAAATCCGGATCGTTATCCCAGAAACAGAAAAATAACTATATAACTTTTTAAAATATGAATAAACTCAGCTTAGCGTTGCTAAAAATTTTACTATGAAACATTAAATATTATCTTTCAAGTCTATAATTATGATTTAAACTGCCTTACAAATAATATATTTCAATTTGTTTTCATTATGTATTATCAGATAAAATTATATATAAAAGATTATTGTTTCTTAAATAACCACAATGAATATTTTTATTGCTGTTCCTTTAGACAAGATAATGCTTATATACATTTCGTAACCCTGAAGTTCTTCCGTATAATCACTGTGCTTTAGAATCAGTACAGCTCCAAGTACAAATGTACCTCGCGGGACTTGACGTCGTAAGTCTAGTAAGTCTTGGTGGATTCTAAGTGCTTTTGACAATCACTTGTAGTTCCGTTCCCTTTTCTAAGACTTGTTGTGTTTGTATTAAGCTATTGTTCCTTTCAAAATTGATATATTTTGAAGTAAAATAGAAACAACTAATTAACAAAAATATATTTAGTCAAATACAATATCCAAACACTGTAATGTTTTGAATTTCTTTGTATAATTAATAATGAAAGTACATCTTATCAGACATGACACCGCCACAAACAAAAAGCCTCTTCTGTTATCTTTGAGAGTAAACGTAGATCAGTGACTCGATGACTGTAAGATTAATTGATCCTATACCAAGAGAGTGTATCTGAAAGGGTTCATAATGGAGATACTTATAGACAAGTTTGATGGAATTGGAAGAAGACCCTATAATGTAGTTTGGTCTTAGTAATTAGTTGCTAGAGGTCTGTTTTTGTTGTATTTGATAAGAACAGGTTTATTGTATCAATATTTGGATTATCCTTCTAATAGGCTATTAAGCGTTCTTTACTCCGTAAATAAATATTGCAGCCCAATTTACATTTAATAATTACTTGGGTTTACAAATAATCTCACAACAGTACTATAATTTTTTAACTCAAAATATATTGTTTAATTTGAGATATATACATTCTCAATACTCAGTCTTAACATAACATCCATTAAAATTTAATATCTACAATATGCTTGGAGGCTTAAATTTTGCATATCAATGTGAATTACATTGTTACATTGGTAATTAATTATTAGTGTGGATAATTATTATTAAGATTAAATTATATATCTCGATACTTCAAAAATGCTTTGCGTGCTATGTTTATAAGATAAACAATTTCATAAAACACAACAATAAAAAAAAAATAGTGAAACAAGTGTAAACAATAAATAATATATTCGCAATGTCAATCTCATGAATATTCTAATGTACTCTTGGTATTAGGCCACTTAAGTCATAAAAACTTAAGACATCGCAGGTTTGAGTCCTGTCCATATTAATATTTTTTCTTTCTCTACTTTTCTAAAAACGTTGTAATACATTTGCTTGTGCGTAATCATTTTATTTTATGTACATATTAATTTTATAATTTCTTTTTTTTTTATTAAATTATGAAATTAGGTCGAACGGAAATGAGAATATTTGTTAAGGAAATTGTCGCTTCATCCTTCAACGTCAGCAAGCACCTGCAACCTAAGTTATTGCTCTGGAAACCTTAGTATTTATAAAGGGGAAACATTTTGACTTAAGTTATGAAGACCAAGTATATAAACGTTCTATGTATATTAGAATCTGAAGAACGTGTCAAATATTTTATCTATTTATTTGTTTAGTATTATGGGCAGACAATAAATTCAGATAAGCTTTTTGATATTTTAGTGATTAGAATTCTTATTTTGCTTTCTTTATTCAATCTGTAAAATAAAATAAGAATTTCAAATTTATTACTTCCTTTTGCAATTATAAGTAAAAGTTTCAATGTAAATGACATCTGATAAAAATACTTCGACAAGTACATTGTATCCAAAAATAATTTATCCGGTGACAAATCGTTTTCAGATTCATTTTCAAGAAGTTTTGGAGCTCAATTTCATCTCGACGACGCTTAGTCATTTTTCAATTTCGCAATTCCTAGGAAATGTTCAAAAACATAGTTAAAGCAGTTATTACGAAATAAAAACCTTATTATGACTTAAAATAACTTTTAAACACAATTATTTTGTCTTAAATGTTTAACCTAAATTCATAAATATAATAAACTTTTTCATGTACAATTATAATATTTTTCTTTGCAGATGCGCTGATATAACTTATAACTACGAAAACAATTAAAATTAATATAAGATAAAATTAGATATAAAATAAAAAACACCGCTATATATTTTGAAATATATATATTATTTTACGGTAAAGTATAGTATAGTTTATATGTAACTATTAAATAAATATACTATACCACAAAGAAAAATACCATATCATTGTTATGCAGACGTTATTCTTTCATGTAAGTTGATACGTTAAACATAAGAAGTGCCGAGTTATTACATGAATGAATGGTTTTGAAATATATCAATTTCCAATACACTAATGCTGTTCAATGGCTAAATCATGCTCCACGATAGTAAACAACATTTATGATATGACTGATTCGTGACTGCGAAACGGCACCCATCGTGAAACCCTTGAAAAGAAAATATCTGTTATAAAACTTTTCTAATTAGGCGAAGAACATTAATCTTTTTGACATTTGATTTGTGACTGGCACAAGTTGCCAAATTGTAGAAATAGCTAGCAAGGAATCGCTGTTATTATCGTCCGAGCCTTTTTTCTGACCCAGATTGCTGAAATTTATTCATAACTTTATTATAATGACCTTGTCAAATCTAACGGAATTGCAATATTTCTTAGTTGGGTTAAAAAAATCAATTACTTAAAAAATGTACTTCATTTAACATTAAATAGGAGGTGAATATGAATTTACTAAACTTTTAAACAGGGTTACGATTAGGTCGTACGAGGGAAGTTGTTTTGAAACATGAATAGCTATTACGAGCTACAGTGTGCCCAACTTTCATTACCAAGTTATTTTACGCTTTTCAAAGCTGTTTGAAATTTTGTATGGTATGTTGCAGTTTATCGTCAAGTTGTTTTTTTAAAACAAACTTATTAACTTAACATAAAATCAATAATATTATATATTCATCTGTAACAATTTGAAATAAAATTCGTGAAAGATAATAATAATACATAATTTTGATCCGATTTTATATTATTAATTTTTTTAACTCCATAGTTCAAAAGTATACGTTGAATAGCTATTTCACTTTTAAAATAAAAAATCATAAAATCTTTATTGTAAGTTTTATACAGAACATATTGTAATTTTCAAAGCTAACACTAGCTCAAAAATTACCCCTATGGACCTTAGACGGTCTGACAATACATGCATTCCAATCTAAGTAAATACCCTAAGCAAATAAAGAAGTAGCCTGGCATCCATCGCTTCATAACCAGTTAGGTAATATTCCAGTTTCCTTTTGGCACTGCCACAATCGTTCTTTAGTTACTCAAATTTGTTAAACTTCAACGTTTACTGGAACAAGCTTTCCAGTAAACGTTGAAGTTTAACAAGTCCTGTAAATGTTTTACTCTTTTTTTAAGTCAAGTTTGTATCTCTTCTTCGTACTATGAATATAGGAGTAATAAAATTATCAGTATTCTTATTTACATATTTTAGTTAAGAAAAAATTTAACTGATCTACGACCATAAGCATATCAATTTATTTATTAACTTACCTCGTACAAAATCTCTAGCGCCTCCTCGTCTTTCTCTCTCTCTAGAAGACTCTCTTTTGTGAAATGAAAATGGTATTTATATCAGCAACACTGTTCTATACTAAAATACTTTAAGACCTTATACCATGAAATGAATAATGATATGATACACTAACTTGACAGTAGTTTCTTCAATCTTATTTTATTAACAGCGGATCTTATATTTTTAACAGCGTACGCTGCAGAGCTAAATTTACTAGCCAATCCAGCTAGCAATCAATATTAAAGCCCCATTGTAACTAAATAGCTACAGTAATTCCTAGAACATCAAGATCACTCTTTAAAAGATTTAAAAATCCTTATTTTTTGCAAACAAAAATATATTTTAGAAATTATAAATTGGCAAAAATGTTAAAGCTATATACTAATTAATTGCATGTGTTCGTTCAATTCTTCAGAAAAACTCCACTTAAGCAAACGTGTAATCTTATGTGGGTAGATAGTAAAACAACTTAACACCTCGTACGTCACAGGTATATATTTTGAGGTTTTGAAGTCTAAAAACCTGTTTATATATTCGAATATTTTTCAATTGATTATATATCTAAAAGTTGAATAATATACTAAGCCAATTATGTAGCTCTTATAAAGACTATGGACAAAAATATTACAAAGCTTATGAAACTTATTTCATTACGAGGTCTTTTTCAAGTTTGAGATATTGCGTGAGTGCTAGCTCTCATAACTTTTGTATACTCGGTTTACTTTTGAATTTTAAGTACTTAATAATTATGTTATTTATATATTTTAAGCCTTTAAGAATATTCATTGCCTAGTTAAGTGATATTTAAATGATATTATTATTTTTAATTTACTAAGAATAAAATCGCCAAATTCGGGAATGATGATTTCAAGTATTCTATTTATTTTACATGATAAAAATATCAATTGAATAATAAAATGATATGATCATAGTGATAAATAAAAACATTAAAAATATATATATAAAAAACTACAATAGAGCTGTTAAAAAGCAATTTCTTTAATGAAAATAGGATGTCAGGAAGATGTAAATCAATTAAGATAAAATTCCTTGACCTGAATTTTGAAAGTTGCCTGAGACTTTTTACATTTAGCAAGGAGTTTGATGGAGATGCACAGCTTTAACGGTGACAAAATTGGAGAGTGAGTAGGAAGTTTAAAGGTAAAGTTATCCTCAGAACATATAGAATTATTTGACGCTCCCAAAAAAAATTAACGTAAAAAAGGAGAAGTTACACTTCACGGTCATAGCGCACCTGCGGTTTAAGTTATTGAACTGAAAATATATTACTTGTATAAAGGAAACTTATTTCGTGTTAAGATGTTACTTGCGATATTCTACCCCTTAATATAAGATTTTTTTGTTTCTTTAAACACAGTATTTTTAGTCTACTTTAATAACAAGATTACCTACAAGAATTAAACAAAATCAAAGTATTTTTTTTTCATGATGTTATTTTAATTTTCAAGCTTTTCAATAATAAATATTCCATTTAATCTTTTGGGAACGAAATTGGAGTAAATATCTGCTTATTAATGATCCGCTATCCTTCAATTTCGAAACTCTTGACAACTGTTTAAGGACGTAGTTAAAATATTTATATTATTAACAATTATGTTTATTGTTAGTTTATCAAATTATTATTTTTTTTTTTAAACACAAATTTATAACAGAGATTCTTAACTTATACACCTAAAAGTTGCTTTAGATGTACATATTAAATAATGTATAGGTACATCCATAATTTACAGTTTGACATGCGTATTACACCTCATACTCATATTTTTTAGACAGACAACTCATATTTTAGAGAATATAAAAACGAATCATGTTAGCAATGATAAAGTAAAATGAAGTCGTTATAATAAAAAAAAAAATGTAACCTACAATTTTGAAGACATGTTTACCAAATAAACAAATATCCCCTTTAAAAATCATATATCAGTATGACATACATTTCTCAAGCGTATGGTGATAGTTTTTTAATTATTTGAAATAACGGGAGATAATCTTAATTAGCTGCTGCAGTAACAAGTATACGGGGACTTTAAAATTGTATACGTAGAAGCTGAAATATTTTCGAAAATTGTTGTCAAAGGGTTAAATACATTTACACAATTTATAATATTTAAAACGATAAAAGAGAAGAGAGCGTAACTAGGAACTGAAAAAGATTATTTTCATACTCAAAAATGCTGTTGAACCTATATTATTTAATTCAGATTAAATATTATAAAATGTAAATGATTTAAAATCTATCAGTTTTTTATATAAACGAAAAAACTTATTATTGAATTAAAAGTAGTTTTATTTATGTTCTAAAAGTACAATGAATAGGATAGGCTAATGATAAACTGCATTAGATATGACTGAGTCACGATGTTGAAGTATGTCGGATCGTACTTTCCCCTCCAGTAGAGTTTGTTAAATAGCTGTTGAAACTTTTCTAATTAAGCAAAGATTATTAATCTTCGTGACGTTTGATTTGTGACTTGCACAAGTTGCCAAATGTTATACCTACCTAGCAAAAGAATTTTATTATTTAATTCAACGCTATACCCATGATTGTTTCAATTCATCTATTAGGTCTAAAATATGAATTTTGCTATAATATTTAACCAAAAATTAAGGAATAATTTATTTTTGTAAATATATTTTTTTTACATAATCGTGATTTTTGATATTTGTGTCAGGTTTGAAGAAAATATATATTTGCGATTTCGTGATTCATGACAACTACGAGAACTCATGACACATCATACAGGTATATAATTACCCGACATCATATTATACTTATATACTCACCTAGATTATATCAGGAAACCAAACTGTTTAGCCGAGCTTTAGCCGAGCCGAGTTTAGAGAAGAATCTACGTACTAGGGTAAGAACCAAATGAATTCAAAACTGGTCGGGCAAATTCCATCACAATTGATTCGGAAAACCCTATACTACATTTTGTTTGCATACCTAAATATGGTTCCAATAAAATAATAAGTTTAGTAACATTATAAGTAGAAGGAGACGCTTTAATATTGAAATAATTTATTGTTGTGTATTATTGATGATACACATATTACCCACTTAAGGTTAAAATTGTGCCCTGTTCTGTGCCCTGTGAACTTCTGTTTAAAAAACAAGACAAGTAGTTTTGGCAGGCCTCCCTTGACATAGCCTGACATGGCCTAAAGAATTCTATAGAAAAAGAAATTATTTGTAACAGGTGACTATAGCAACGTGCATCTTTGACATCAGAATCCCCGGATTGAAGACGCATAAATCAACTTTGTGCTAGGCTTATTAATACCGCATGAGGTCCATAAACATCAAAATTTTTTTTTCGCAGCCTGAGTCATTTTTTTAATATAAAACTTTAAAATGTATCAATTTTTTTCATAAGAGTCACTCATTTTGCCAAAAATAAAAACAAAAAAATCGTAGAACAAATGTTATTGGGATGGATGTGGAGAGGCTGCCTGAAAGAGGTGGCCAATTAATTACAAATAACTCTGTATAGTCTGGAGATAAAGCAGAGTTTGTCAAAACTTATTTCATTAGAAGGTCTTTATACAGTTTGAGGTAAGTCTGAATATTGAAAACTTTTTATTGAGAGTAAGTTTACTTTAGAATCCCTAAAAAACATAATGAGCACGACTAAATATAAAGATTTTGATATTTTAAAATTAAACTAAAAATAACAGGTGAACGGGAAACGTACACCACAAACCACCGAAGATCAATAAATATTATAAAATAAACTTACTTAGTATTGTTTTCCATAACGATATTTTATTTATCTCATCATCAAATTAAATGAAAATTAACTAATTAAATAATTTCCTGACGTCAACTGGTTTAATAAGATTAAAAATATAATTGAAAACAAATAACATTATTTCCCCACTACCTATCAAAATAATAACTGAAAGTACGTAATATTTTCAAGATGGGCTTCTCTTGTCAGTATATATGGTCAATATTCAGGAGTTACGGTCACTTAACTTTACGAGGTTTTCTGAGTAAGATTACGACGAAGAAACAACCGTAAATAAAACAATTTATAACGTGCCTTTTTTTTAACAAATGTTTATAAATTGTTATTTGAAGAATATACACCAGTAAGTTTTATTAGATTTTTTTTAAAATAACCTAAAACGTTAAGTTTCTAATCATTTTCAAATTACTTTACCGCTCCATTCCATCAGACGATCAGGATTTATATTACGTTGCCCAATCAATTACACTGATCCCACAGACTATAGATAAAAACAGTGAGTTCTATGTTATATTAAAACCAAAAACAAGGTATTTTTTTAAACTTGCCTGAATTTTTAAAGAACAAGAGGACAACAATTAACAATAAGGGTTGTGAAGTCATAAATAAAAAAGAAAAATCCATCGAATTGTACAAATATTAAATACCCAGGGGACAGAATAAACAGAGTATCCCCGAAAACAATGGATATGCTGGGAGAAGGCTATAGGTATAATCTTAAAACAATTTTGTAGACGGAAATATTACAAAAATGATAATGGTTTTCAAGATTTACTATTTAAAGAAATCATAAAAATATGGATAATTTTGTTATTGAAGTACATTTTCGGACTAGTGTTAAAATACCGTGATTTTTGATTGGTTCAAATATAAATAAAGTTCAAAATTTGTGTTAATGAATTTATTATAATTCGAAAATATCTTGTAACGCAATGTTAAAGTAATACAGGGTTAATACAATTCAGGGTCGCTTATAAGGCTCTTTGCTGGCCCCTCAATTGAGTCCAGAACCACAAGATGAGACTTTGCGGCGCCAGCAAATACGTGATGATAGTACTCCACACACAACTGGATTTGTGCTTTGTATAATACAAGTAGCTGTCCCGGTGTAAAGTACTGTCGGACCTTCGCAAGAACAGCAAGCTTTCCTGCAGCTGCTCTTGCTCTGGTCTCAATGTAACGAAAAAAATTGAGGGTCGAGAAAATCTCTAAGAATAACAACTGAAGCCGGTTACTGTTTTCCAAGGAAACATTCTGGAAAGTAAGAGCCAAGGTAAAAGGGCCTCTTTTAGCGGTGAACAGACACAGACGTGTCTGTTTTGGTGGAGTTGAATTTGACAAGATTGGCTTCGCCCCATGCGGAGACTGCCTGAAGTTTGTCATTCAAAACGTTGCACCATGGCTTCTCTTTCAGACTGTACTTGATCTCTACTAGCCCGTGTACTCGGCAGATATCTCGTACAAATGTTGTAAAAAAATGAAAATTTTAATAATGATTCCAATTGTATCTTTGTAATATAAAAAAACTTAGGAAAATAACAAGTTACAGAAAACTACACTTAACTGTACAATATAGTTTGTATTAAAGAAATAATAAAAAAGTAATAGGATCTAACGTTTCTGAACAAGGTAATATTGAACAAAGAATAAAAACTGCGGTAACTGGCCGAAGTTAAATGCTCCATTTTCTTACATATTTGATGAGATAACTTATCTCTTATTCTAACAAAGCTTTCTTTTACTTTGCAAAGAACTACTTCGCTCTGCTATTATCAACTGACTTTTTACATTATTTTTCATTTTAATTCTCTTTTCTGTCTGTTTTGCCGATATAAGTATATTTTAAATTATGTTACTCTAAAATATCTACTAGTTTTTGATATTAACCTCAGCTAAAGCATAAAAGAGGATTATAATATCCTCCACAAATCGAAGACATTTGAAAAAAAATCTCAAATTAGTGTAAGAAATTTAAGACAGTTGAATAAAAAATGCTCCGACCGTCACCAAACTTTACAAGATTACCCGTTGCGTCAACCTAAAGATCCTCTGAAAATTTGGTTAAAAACTGTCAAACCGTTTCGAAGTCTATCCGGCATTAAAGGTGTTGCAAATATTTCCTATTACAGCATATTTTTTACAATTTTCGTTGTCCAACGAATTTTAATGCTTATAAGTAAAAAATATATAAAAGTTAAATGGCTAGGTTCTGTAACAATTATGCGAGAAGGCGTTCCTAATTATATACCCAATCAATAGGGTCAAACATAGTTTATAATTATGTATGGTTAATCGGGTTTAGGGCGCGTCTTGTGCATAGTATGATGTATGACCGCTTCTAAGCAATAATACCAGAAAGTACAACAAAGAAGATTGGAACAGGATTATCTGTAAGCTAATTATTTGTTATGTCATTTTCTGTTTCAGAATAATATTCCATTCCTTATACCTTTTATCTTTATTATTAATTAATAAAGATAAAAGGTATAAGGAAAATATATGTATAAGATCGTAATCTATACTAATATTATAAAGCTGAAGAGTTTGTTTGTTTGAAAGCACTAATCTCTAGGACTACTGGCCCGAATTGAAAATTTTTTTTTTGTGTTGAATAGTCCGTTTATTGAGGATGGCTATAGGGTATATATCATCTCGCTGTGACTAATAGAAGTTAAACAGCAATGAAAAATGCTGCAAATTTAATATAATCTAATAGGTTCTGACTGACTTAGTTATAGCATACAGTCTAAACCGCAGGTCGTAGAGATAATAAAATTGGAGGATACATTTGTTTTTCTACGTAGTGGTGTTCTAAGAAAAGTTTTTCAAATTCCACCCTTAAGAGTTTTAAATATCAATTTTGTATGGAACTCGGTGGAAACACTAAAAACCACGCGGACGAAATCGCGAGCGACCCCTAGTTAATAATAAAATAAGCCCATTTTATATAGATTTATGTTAAGTCACCATTACACAAGACGTTTATTATGAAATGTGAATAACTAGAATACGATTTATTATCACAATAATAATACTAGACAGGATGACACGCCGCGATCAACAATTTTTTACCCCATTTCACTCTCTAAACTATAGCTGGTCATTTAAAGGTCAGAACACAGACAGAGTATATAACAATAATTTGAATATCAAAAACAGACATTTTTATTTTTAGATATAGAGCCATATAACATTTTGAAATTGTAGGATATTCATAATTTTCATAATAATATAAACTAAATATATATTAATAATAAATACCTAAATATATATATACATAACAATAAAATAAATAAAGTATATAAATTAATAATTTACCTTAAACAACAATTATACAAATAATTATAAATATAGAAATGACAGGATATGAACGAAATAAACAAATGCTATGATCTCTCATTTAGATATTTTATGAAGCGTTTCTTAAAAACTTGTCTATTACTTTAACATTATCGATTTATACATAATTTTTAAATTTAAAGAAAAAACAATATAACGTGACTTTAAATCTCATTTTAAAGGTGTTGAAGTAGGTTGCCGTTCATCAAGGGCTCGTTAAACGGAAAATCTTTTCTAATTAGGAGTAAAACATTTATCTTCCTGACGTATGATTTGTGACTTCACAAGTTGCTGAATCGTAGATATAGATAGTTGATATTCTTTTGAGATATTTTAATGCATTTGAGACTTGAGACTTCTAAAGACTTTTAAACAAGATCAGCAAAAAAATATTTGTTCTTAGAAACACCACTTAAAGATTAAAAGAAACAAAAATATGAGAACTTAAAAGAAACAAAAATATTATAAAAAATATCATATCATATCAATTAATTAAATTATAACGGTAATTCTTTCCTTAAGATAACTAACCTTAAACATGCGAATATCATTTTTTTTATTACGCTATCTTTTGTCTTAACTATTAACAAGAACTGGAATCGGTCCTAACAATTTACTGTTCTCGAGGGGTAAAAAAGAATCGGTTGTTTGTAAAGTCCGTTTACTGACGATAGTTGAAAGTGACAACGTCATAAGAAAACACTGATGGTGGTTGGATGGTGGATGAAATGGTCTCATTAAAAAAAAATATATATATAAATATTTTGATAGATATTTAAGACAGATGTCGAACGCTGCCGAACGCGAAGGCCGATTGTGCCTCTTTATCGCTCGTTCTGCGCTATCGCTTGCACTTCAAGCCTTAAATAGAACCCCTCAGAGTGAGGTAACGCCGCATATGTCATGTTTTTAGGTGCATGCAGCCAGCACCATTGAATTAAAAGACGTTGTCACGTCAAAAAACTACTAGGCCGATCAACGTATTAACTGTTCTTTACTTATTAAGCCAGCATAAATATATTTTTAGATCATTTTAATAACTGTCAAATTTATCTTATAAATATAAGATTAATTTAAAAATTTTAGTATAATATTATTATTAAAAATATAACAGAATCTTGAAGTTGAACTAAATTTTTATATCCAAAAGCTTTATAAATCATAACCGTAACTAAGGTGAATACGTAACTTACTTTTTCAAAATATAACTTGTTGTTGTAAACTTCTTAGTTCAAGACTGATATTGTGCTTTTATTAAGTATTTTCTATAGCTTTTCTTTAAATATTATTTTGTTTTATGCATTTGAATTCATATAAAGATCTAAATCAAAGTAATTTAATTATAAACTGTTTTAACTTTCTACAACAAACACTTATAATACTTGTATTAAATCCTATGCCGCAAAATAAACGGCTGGCTAAAGACTGAAAATTTAACAAAAGACTTTATTAAAATTAATGCCAATTCACATTATCAGAATACAAAGGAAATAAAGCCTTCTACCTCCAATTTAATCAACTCTTAATTGAGGTAATTTTAGTTTAAGTATATTGAAGAAAGTTAAAATTCTTGTACTTACGTAACAGTGCAGTCTTAATGTTATTCAAACGAAATTGAATTAATAAAACTTTAAATGTCGTTCATAATAATTAGAATAAGAAAAGTCATCATGCAATATGAAATTATGAATAACTATTTCGCATTTTTAAAAACTAATATTGCTTTGTTATTTTATTATAGATCATCAATTTAAAAGCAAAAAAAATAAAATTACAAAAATTTAATGATTACTAAATTAAAAATATGTGTAATGTAATCTATGCCCGTCTTCTACTCATTTTTTGTAAAAAAATCGTATGATTCTGCTTCTGATTTCCATTATCGTTTATCAACAAAACCCTAAAACCTGCATGCAGATTGTGAACGCTTCTTTTTAAATATTTCTTAAGTTACATTCTACTAAAAATATATTTAAGTTCATTCCACAAAAAAAAAAAGCGTTATTTTGGTTTCTTAGGGGCTAGGGGCATTCTGCTGCCAACAAGACCGACGCTTTTACAATTCGCCGTCGCAAATTCCGTATTTCGACAAAGATCACTTACTACCAGATGACCTGTATATTCATTGTAAACAAAAACTTCGACCTTTCAAAAATAATACCCTTTGTATGCGATAGGAACTGAGCTGAACTACTGGACCGATTTGTCTCAACTTTTTTTAGTGTACTCCCGTACATAATTAACGATTTGGTATTATATATATGGTTGCATTGTCTTTGACACATTATAGCCATCTGCTTTTGTAAACGATTATATGTGAGATTTATACCATTGCATAAATCTTAAAGCGTCTACATTAATAAATTAGATAGAGTTTAAACAGATTACAGTACAAATTTTGATAGGAATTAGTTTTATATTTATTTATATGAAAAAATACATAAGAATCTTAACCTAATACATTAGTATTTAACGGTGTGACAAAAATCATTGTTGATTTATCCGCACACCGGCATTCGACATCATACACTCACAGTATTCAAAGTGAAATATAAGCTAATAATTATCATGTAACAAGTCATTATTAACAATTCAAGTAACATTTTTTTACAACTACCCTACACAATTCCAAGACAGTTCCTACAAATATACAATGATAATGCAGTCGCAGTAACTTGTGAGTACACACGGGGTGATTTATGATGAACGATATTAATTAATGTTTGTTTTTTATTGTCGATTGGAAATATTTTTTTAATTTATATTTTATATTTATTTTTGTAATTTCATTTTTAAGTGAAGATGGAAGGTCGTTTATTAATTTAGGTATTTGATATTGTAATAGTTGTTTACCGTAAAGATTATTGTAACTCGGTACTTTTAATTCAACGCGAGACGCACTGCGTGTTTGGTAGGTACGTCTGATGATATGTTGGTATTCACTATTATGAAATTGGTCAAGCAGTAATATATATTTAACTTGATCGTGGATTGGTAATATGTTACAATAATGAAAGAGCTCGTGATAATCATTTTCATGGTGGGTTTTGGTTTTTTTAGATACTATAGCTTTCATAATTCTAACTTGCAGGTTGTGTATTGGATCAAGGTTTGATTTACTTGTCCTACCATAGCTACTGAGACCGTAAAATATAGTTGTTTCGCTCAAAGCTTTATATAAGTTTAAGAGAATTTGATATGGAATTTTTCTTTTAATTATCGTTATTTTTGCCAATATGGTCCGCAGCTTATCACATACGTGATTAATATGTTCAGTCCATTTTAGTCGATCGTCAATTATAAGTCCCAGATATTTTTGTTTAGTGACTATTTCAACAGGCTCACAAGAACAGTTTTGAAGATCAACATGTAGACATTGGTGACTGTGTGCTAATAGTTTTAAATTATTATGGTGCTTCCTACTGATGTACACTAATTTAGTTTTTTTAGCATTTAGAACAAGTCCTACATCATGAGACCACTTTAACAAAAGGGTGAAGTCTGTTTGTAAGTCTTCCAGAGCTGCATCTAGATCATTATTTGCAGCTATAAGACAGGTGTCGTCAGCAAACTGATATATTTCACATTTGGATATTAGGTTAACGACATCATTTACATAGGTGATATAATGTAATGGGCCAAGTACGGAGCCCTGGGCTGTTCCATGTAAAGATCGTACGTTTTTACTGGTGGTTTTGCCGATTTTAACTACATATGATCTATTATTAAGATAATCCTGACACCAATGGCTCAAGGGGCCCTGTATACCACAATCTTTAAGCTTTTCGATAAGAATGTCATGTTTTAATGTGTCAAAGGCTTTACTATAGTCGATGAACAATACTAGAACGTGCTTTTTGGCGTTAAGAAATTTATAAATAGTATCCGTGAATTTTGTGAGTAATTGGGTTGAACTCTTACCTGATTGAAATCCAAACTGTTTGGTTGTAATTATGTTGTTATCTTTATAAAAGGAAGAAATTTGTTTTGTAATAACTTTTTCTACGATTTTGTTAATTGTAGAAAGTATAGTAATTGGGCGATAGTTCTCGTAGCTATTCTGGCTTCCTTTTTTATGTATGGGGTCACTATTCCAGTTTTTAGTTCGTGTGGATAAATACCTTGTTCAACAGTTGAATTTATGAAACGTGCAAGTGGTTCTGCAATTTCGGCATTTATTACTTTTAGATCCTGTGCTCTGATTTTGTCTGTACCTGGTGCTTTGTTGTTGTTTAATGATTTTATTTCTTTTAAAACTGTTTCACTTGTTACTTTTTGAAATCGATGGCATACATTTTTAGACAAAACATATGACTATTTGTCTAGTAATCTAATGTTACACTTTTGAACAGTTTTATTCACACTATTTGCAAAAGTGTCTGCAAATTTATCAGCGATATTTACAGTTGGGCAATCGTTGCTCAGAAATGCATTAAAAATTATTGTGTCGGCAAGACTTTTTGATCTACCAGCAATTTCGTTAAGTATGTTCCATAGTGCCCTTGGGTTATTCTTATTGCTATTTATGTCGTTACGAATTTTTTGGTTTTTAGTTTTATTAATTAATTTATTTGCAAAGTTTCTAGATAAGTTATATTTTTGTTTTAAAATTCTATTGGTTGGATCTGAGAGCCATTTTTTGAACAATTGATCCCTATGTTGACAAGCTTTAATAATACTTTTAGTTATCCAGTGATTTTTGAGCCTATTTCTGTTAGTACCGGTTTTAAGTTTTATAGTTGCTTTGTCGTAACAATTATGAATATTAGTTATTATAATTTTATAAATTTCTAGAGCACATATCATTTTTTTTACCGGCTGCCAATTTATATTTTTCAGTTTTGTATTAAGTATGTCATAGTCGTATCTTGTAATATATTCATTATCCACCCGTGTGTTCCGAGTTGGTGGGCCAGTCACTGCGAGAGCGATCACGCGGTGGTCGGACAGTGCAGTTCCAAGCGCCGCCGTGTACAGGTTTAGTGAGCGGGATCGCGCGTAAATGTGATCAATACAAGAACAACTAAGTCCATTTTTTGTTAGTTCAATGCGTGTATAATCAGTTATCCCGCACGCTAAGCCGTAATTGTACATAGTGGTGTTATACATATGTTTTACAGGACAGTCATTGCGAAGGTTTATGTTAATATCTCCCAGAATATACATATCGTTTTGACGATTCATACCGAGCAATAATGTGTTTAATTCTTTTAGAAAGAGGTGTTTACTATTACTAGGCGGGCGATATATACAGCACAATGACGCGATGTATCCAGAAGGGGTAGTGATATGTCCCATTAAGATTTCACTGTGTTTTGTGTCATACGTGCCGATACGAAATACGTGTTCATTTTTTAAATAAATTATTAAACCACCACCCCTCCGATCATCCCGCAGCCGGGCATGCATATTATATCCGCTAATCTGGTAAAGATTACATGCGAGTTGGGAAATATTAACTTCAGTCAACATTATAACATCAATAGCTCTGGGTGAGGAGTTAACACATTGTTCAAGAGCTGCGAAATTTTTTATAATTGAGCGAATATTCATGTGAATACATAGTAATTCAATGTTTTCAGTAACAGTAATATTCTTTAAAAAAGATTTAAGATTAATGCAGTCTTTAATTTCCACTATATCGTCTACTACCGTGTTCATTGTTATGAAAAAGTTATTTTAAAGAACTTATTTGCTTGGGAGTGGTTTAAGTAATTAGATTTTTTACGTCTTCTTGAGAACGAATAATGTAGGCCTTCTGATTATCTCCATCTTTACGCACACGTAGTATTCCCCTTCTTATCCATATGAATTTGTACTCATCCTTCAGTTCTTGTTTAGTATACCACAGCAGTTGCTTATCATAGGGAGTTAAAGCTTCGCATATAAATATACGTTTATTTAGTTCCTGAGAGGGACTTTTAGGTAATATGTTAGAAATAGTGAGCCTATGACTCTGTGATTTACTAGATATTTTACTATTGATTTACTATTGATAAGTATTAGGCCTGGCTTATTATTTTTACCAGGCAAGCGTTTTACCTGTTTGACATCTTCTACATTTTGGTTAAGCTCTTTTGCCACGTTACTTGTAATTTCGAGTATATTTTCGCCTTCAATTGTAGGAAGATTATGTATTTCGATGCATTTACGCAATTGCTGTTGCTCCATGTCCTGAATACGTTGTTCAAGAGCGCCTACCCTCGTTACTAAATTATTATTCCGATTAGTTAGAAAAATAATATTACTCTTCATAGTATCAATAGTGTTTATCAGTTCATCCATTTTATTTGAGTGATATTGAAGAGACTCAGTTACATCTTTTAATTCCCTCTGTATAGTTTTTTCCATTTCTTTCGAGATGTCATCTAGGAGCTTTTTAACGTCTAACTGTACCAGTGGCGTTGATTGGTTCTCCTCTTCGACCGCATCATCGTCCTCCGGAATGACAATGGAGCGTCTTCTTGATGTATCTTGACAGTCCTGACAAGTCCATTCTAGGTTTTCCGTTGCTCACACAGCAGCAAGTTGCTTGTTCGTAAGAGAAGTACTTTGATTAGTTAGATGCACCACTTTTTCACAACGATTACATTCTAAACCCGGTCGAAATTTTGATATATTTCGATTGCAATGATCGCACTTAGATTGCATAGTTAAAGTTGCAATTATTTGAGAAACACAATAATCTAGCTTACGGAGCGATACTTTCGAGTGATGCCTGTGGGCGCACGACGTAAAATGTTATTTTATTTTACGTCGTGTTAGTTATTTAGTTTTACTTTGAATCTTAACGCGGTCCGTAAGTGTCACTATATAGACTTCTTAATCCTACACGTGTTACACTTAGTTAGTTTAGTAAAACTATTTATAGCACAGGACTTGCTTAGTTAGTTAAGGTATAATAATAAAGCATCAGTCTTCAGAGACAGGTCGACAAGCCAACCTTGCAAATGTGGAATTATTTGCAGTAGAATTACACACAAAGGTAGTAAATTACAATCTATAAACTAATCTATATTTTGTTCTTAAATTATTTTACTATAAATGTTTAAAATCTCAATATGATTATTATTTATATAAAATTAAATAGCATTATTATATTAAGTAGTATTACTTGTTCAGTCATAAATAAAAACTTGGACGGTTTTAAATGAAACTTTTTAGCAACTAAAAATTTGTGTATCTCTAGATTCATTTAGTACAATTAGGAAACCTGTGACATAAGTTCTAAAAGAAGAAAAAAAAAATAAAAAAAAACCTCGGGGTTTTTTCTCTAAGAAGAAATCTTAGATCTTTAAAATGAATAAAAATAAAATTATTATGTACTCATTGAAGTCGTTGCGTCGGGGGACCGCTTCGTAAAGAAAGAAATTAAAACGCAAGTAAGTTACCAAGGCAAATAAAGAAATTACGAAATTGAATCATATAGTCTAAGTCCTCAATGACTAACTTTGTAAAATAGTCACCATCGTCAAAGTACGTTCAACGGTCCCCCGATGCAACGACTTCAATAAGTACATAATAATATTATTTTTATTCTTTTTAGAGGTTTGTTTGTAGCGGGGGATTTTTTAATTTTTATTTATTTTTTGTTTTTTAACTACGACACTAATTATACGAAAAGTTTAAAAAAGAATTAAGGAATATAGTATCATATCATAATCTTAAAATAAAAAATAATTATGTTAATATTTATAGTTCTGTAATAGATATTCATTGTATTTTCTCTTTTTCATGACAATAAATGTCAAACATTACTTTGAATGAGCTTTATATAAATGTATTTTAAATTAAGTTAATAAATGTTCTGTTCAATATATAAAAATCCTAATAACAATATTGATATCCAGACTACGTACCGATCTGATCCCGACAGTAAAGAGTTTTATTGTTTATCAACGACATTAAATGATATTAAGTATATTATATATCTGTCGTAGATCACGATAATTTAACGATAATTAGTAACTCAATTGATATCATAGTAACAGTGGGGTGTGAACATCGTGACGTAACGAGTCACGTGACCGGAATCGTTTGAAGGGGCACCGGAGACATTTTAAATATTGGGGAGCTTTGAGTCGAGGAGGAATTGATCAGTGAGAGCCTTATAGTTCGGACCCCCGAACGGGATCGGTAGTTCACGCAACTCTGATAATTGTATACCTACTAAGTAATTTGTGAGAATTGATTACCTACATTTAATACAAGAATTGTCATATTGTGTGTGTGGTTTAATTGCCTGAGACCTACGCCTCGGATCCTGTACCAGAATATTCCATCAAGAACGAGCAAGTCACTAATGTGCATCTATCTCCGACATCAGAAGTGGGATTCACTCGGGCATCAAAACCACCAACTACCCGCGAGATAAGTTTATTGAAGCTACAAATCACGTCAAGCAAGAAATGAAGTGATTTTATTATTTTAAACTACAAGATAATAACAAAGAAGTTCCAGAATCAATACAATCAATCAATAGTTGATAATCAATGGTTGTAAATCAATCAATCAATCAAAATAAATTTATGTTATCTCGAAACTTAAAAATTGAGATCTACCCACATATCAAGAAAATCGAGTGAAATTACCTATTTAATCGCTTATGCAAGTCGTTTATTAGATTAAATGACAAAGCGTTCGAAGTATTCTACGAAAGAAGGAATCGTTGCTAATGAAGAAAGAAAAGAAATGAGAAATTATGGCGGTGACTACGCGGCGCGAATGGCGGTAATGGCGCGGCGCGGATGGCGGTAATGGCGCGGCGCGGATGGCGGTGATGGTGCGGGGCGATGGCGGTGACGGCGCGGCTGGCGGTGACGGCGCGGCGCGGCTAGCGGTGACGGCGCGGCGCGGCTGGCGGTGACGGCACTGCGCTGCTGGCGATGACGGCATTGCGCGGCTGGCGGTGACGGCGCGGCGCGGCTTGCGCTGACGGTGCGACGCGGTTGGCGGTGACGGCGCTCCGCGGCTGGCGGTGACGGCACTGCGGGGACGGTGGTGACGACGCAGCGCTGATGGTGCCGATGGTCGTGATGCCGATGGCAGCTATGGCAGTAGTACTGGTAAAGTACGGTGCGAGCAACGCGTTGAGGTTTGCTCAATTTATCCACCATCGGATACGTCACAGCATAAAGGTGAATTCGTTTCGATTTACTTCCAATTTTTGGGCTAAATACTCGCTAAAGTTAAAGAATATTAAGCTATCAAATATAGTGGTAAGCACTTCATTATTGTTATTGCGATGACTGGTACTGAGATTAGCGATCAAACCCATCCTGTTTTTGTTAAATTTTACTGAAAATTATTTTACTTTAACTTAACGTCCCTTTGCTACGTGTGATAAGATAACTAATTTTGAGTGCTACGGATGTTTCATTTCTTTGTTTTAAATTCGGTTAACAATGGTTACGCGATAGCTCTAAAGATTCAACCTGTAAAAACAAAAAAAAATAATTGTAATTCGACTTTTGGAATATTTTATTTCTTGTCTACCTACATGTGTAGTAAT
Source organism: Napeogenes inachia (assembly GCA_959347355.1). NCBI lineage: Eukaryota > Metazoa > Arthropoda > Insecta > Lepidoptera > Nymphalidae > Napeogenes > Napeogenes inachia. Next base: position 5,583,384 of record OY365792.1, read on the forward strand.
CATGGGCGAATTTACAATTATTAATTAGTCGTTTATTGCAAATGCGTATTATTGCGGATCAAGGCCCGTTAATGCTGTAAAATGAAGCGGTTAGTTAATTTAGCAAAAGTAAGAACTTATTAATTACGTCTTGTAAATGTTTTCCGCAACAGAGACTAGTAATATTCGATCGGGGCAAGATGCCATAGATAAAGTTCCCCCAAGGCAAATTGTACAATAACCAGGGTTGCAAATGTTTCATTTTTAGAGCTTATGATGGAGAAAGTTAAAAAAACATTTGTTTTGATATATAGCGATGCCAGAGGGTTAAGTACCACTTGAAATAGAGCTTGTAGTAAAAGCGATTGAGTAAAAGTGATAGTAGTGAATCTTAGTTCAAATTGGGAGTCAGTGGGACTCGGAATTGAAAGTAATGCCATGAAACAAACAGGAGGTTTGTTGGTAGGGCTTAGTGAAAAGCCATATGTGACGAATAAGATTCATGCTTTGTGTTTTATAATGTTTTTAGAATACATTTTTGGTTTAAAATGTAATGAAAAGTGGTGCTTAGTTGCTTTAGGCTTTAGTTGAGTGGGCATTTATTTTCAATAATGATGTTCAACTTTATTATAACTGATTTTTCCTTTTTCAATAAGTTGTAAAGGCGACAGGTGCAACAGGGGTACGAGAAGTTTCGATACAGTGCCAGCAGCAGGCAGCCACAGAGAAAGAAGGATTGAAGTAATCACGTAAGCTACCTTAATGGTACTATAGGACTTTGGTGAGTCATTTTCATATTGTTTTGGTTCTTGTGCTGAGAGTTCTCTGATCACAGAATGTGTAGCAAACAATTTTTGTGTAATATTTAAATAACTCAGTAATTCTAACTGGTAACGATACGAGTACGTTATAGATCTTATCAGAGGTTATGATTAATAATTTTCTATTAGAAAGTCTATTTTAAATCATTCCGATCACAAGGTCCCTCAGGAACTAAATGTTTTAGTTAAACAAAGTGATATTGAATTCACTACAGATAACAGCTTGCCTACTCATACTGGTTGACCGCACCTCACGTGTGGTGTAACACGTGTAGGCGATGGGTCTGATGTGTGTTTTACATGACCGATGGACTGGTTCATGGTAGTTGTTTGTATATGATCGATGGACTGTATCATATTGCAAGAGTATTCATACATGACCGAAGGACTGGTTCATGGTAGTTGTTTGTATATGATCGATGGACTGTATCATATTGCAAAAGTGTTGAGTTGAGTTGAGTACGCAAGTCTGGTAAAATTATGATTGATTTTGTAAAGTAAAGTGATGGATCTAATGATCAGAGTAGTTTTTAATTGTTGTAAATAAGGTGTAGTGCACACCTTGTGTTAAGAATGTATATAGAGTAAAAACCTGAGACGTGACATTCACTGGTTTTGTCAGAATAGCCGAGCAAGTTATCCTTGGAGTTATTTGTTTTATTTCAGACCCTACATCCCAGGACAACCGCGAATCCTAAAGCTACTCGATGGAGGTGGCGTGGTGGTTATCGTCACTCGATGGAGGTGGCAAGATACGTGCACACGAGGGCGTGTGACTTGTCAGAATGGCCGTGTCGTAGATCACGATAATTTAACGATAATTAGTAACTCAATTGATATCATAGTAACAGTGGGGTGTGAACATCGTGACGTAACGAGTCACGTGACCGGAATCGTTTGAAGGGGCACCGGAGATATTTTAAATATTGGGGAGCTTTGAGTCGAGGAGGAATTGATCAGTGAGAGCCTTATAGTTCGGACCCCGAACGGGATCGGTAGTTCACGCAACTCTGATAATTGTATACCTACTAAGTAATTTGTGAGAATTGATTACCTACATTTAATACAAGAATTGTCATATTGTGTGTGTGGTTTAATTGCCTGAGACCTACGCCTCGGATCCTGTACCAGAATATTCCATCAAGAACGAGCAAGTCACTAATGTGCATCTATCTCCGACATATCGATAGTAAAATTACTGAGAGATTCCTAACCAAAACTCCATGTGTTTAATCACATTAACACTATGATGTGAATAGTATGTGTTTGGTTATATATTGTATGGTAAAGTATTGTTCGCTGATTAGCTTAGTTCTAAATCAATATATAATTGGTATTGCTTAATAGATGCTGATTAAGTTGATTATTGACCATAGTTATTTTGTGATGCGGAAATATCAACAATTAATATTGTTTATCGGAATAATTATATTAATATGAGATTTTATATGCTTAGACGTTTCTCCGACAGTCACTCAAAAGGTGCAAAATCGAAGTATAAGCCATTTTAACATGAGCAGACCTCAGTATTTAATACATAATACAAGTATTTAATATTTAATACATAATTCGTAGGTTCATTTAGTAAATAAAAACTCGTAACATAATTTCAAAAAGCAGATAAAAGAAAAAACCTGGAATACAATAAAAAAAACTTTAAATACGATAAAAATAATACTATTATGTGCTTATTGCATTTTTTTACCTCGGCAGACTGCTAAATGAAGTAAGTAAACAAAATGCAAGTAAAACCAAAGCAGATTTATATTTTTAAATATCTATTCGTATAGTTTAAGTCCTCATTCATTAGCTCCGCAAAATTTCGTAAAATAGAAACCATCGTCAACTTACGTACAACGGAGGACTGTTCTATGAACGTTCTTGAGCCGAGGCAAATTGGCAGCAGTTCAGATTGTCAAGGATTTGATTCTCTGTAAAAGGCTAGCATTCTTGGAATTTTCTGTGTGGTATTTTGAGATCGATAAGACATGAGTGTCATGAAAAAGAGTGTCTATTCCTTAAAGTCCGGAAATGGTTCTACATAATCTCTTATATTTCAACAAACTATAGATTTTTATTTCTTTTAATAAAAAAAATTAAAATTTTAATCTTATACCCTTTTCCAGTCTATTTTAATAAAAATAATAATTTTTATTAAGTAATTTACTTATTAATTAATAATTACCTTGATAATTAATTTGAATAATAACACATGTTGTTATAAACACTCAGTGAAATTAAGAAATAAATTGTTGTGCAATTTCGTATGCTATATCAGTTTCAGGATACACTATGTATTGATTAATATAATAATGCATACAATCTTCAATTTTATAACGTTATTGTTTTTTTAAATTGTTTTGTTTAAATTGTTGTCCAAATCATTAAAATTACCAGGTTTTTATTTTTTTTAAACTGAAACATCCACCTAGAGTAAGGCAAATTAAAATTATACTAGCGAAGAATATATTTCAGTAGTAAGATTTATTATTTATAAAAAAATATATATTTTGGCCTAATTCGAACCGGATACTCTATAAATGGTAAGAGAGGGAGGAAAAGATTTCTTCGGGTATATATGATTTTAACATTTATTTATTAAATATTTATTAAAATTTTATTTATTAAATATTTATTAAAATTTAAATAACTACAAAATTTCTATCATTTTTACAAACAATCTTATAATTTTAAACTTTTGTATGAAATATAAACACATAAAGAAGATATAATATAATTGCTTTCTACATTGTAAGAAAAATATAAATTATAAATGTAGGCAATACTGTGTACACTACGATATAAGGCGATACTGGCCTTCTTTTATATTATATACATTAAAAATGTATTTCATCGCCAGGTACTTGTGTCGAGGCAGTTCATAGAAACTTATTTCATAAAGTGCTCTTTATTCAAGTCTGAGCTGAATGCGTGAATGTCAGCTTTGAGAACTTTCTACACTTAGTGTTAGTACAACCTTATATGAGAAGTAGAAGGGTTATGTAACAATTCATATACGAGTAACATTTCATATCATCTAATTCGAAACATCTGTTCGGTTTTCATTGTATTATTAATGTATTATTAATGCTTTAATAAACATTACTTTAAAGTTTAAATGTTAGTTGTGATCAAAAATTCTTGTAATTCTTGTACTTGTATTCGATAAGTTAAATTAATAAAGTATAAATAAACAGCTCAATAAGGCCGAAGTTCGCCTAATTATATTCATAAGAATTTAAAAACGAACTGAATTTATATTACTGAAATATCTTACATAAATGTTACATTTTCAATTTAACGTTATTTTTTTGCATTTTAACGTATCCAAAATTGAATTTCTCAATCAATGATGTACAAGTAAAGCATTAAAGTATTTAATAAATATATTTAATTAAAATATGAAAGATTTTGTTACTTATATAAGTTTTGGTTTCCTACGATTACAAACAAATATATTAATTCTATATCGAAAATACATTCACTAAGTATTCGGAGATAACTGACAAACTTAACATGCTGACATTGAGACAGTTATCGGCAGAATCTCTTCAGGGATTCCTATTCAGCAATGGAATATAAAAGATAGTAAGAGAATAACTATTCAGCATCTATTCTAAGCACGTTCGTTTCCAGTTGATTTTATTAAAAAGCATTAGTTGTGGATTGTATATCTGATGTACGCAAATATTTTCATAACTGAATTCTATTTAATGATAATTATTTAAGTTCCTTAATTCTTTAAACTCTTCATAATTGTTTTAAAAATGTTAAAGCAATAATTAAAACAAGTTTAATTTAATGGAGCTTATCGTTATTATTATGTATATTTGAATATATGCTATCAATATTAAAATCTGCTTAGCCATTCCGATATTATGTGACATTTACTTAAAACATAATATGTACCTTTAATAAGACTTTAATACCTATTATTTACTCCCATTTTGTTTTGCTGCAAAATGTACTTTCACATATTGAATTGTTTCTAGGCGCTCGCTAGCTTCTAATGCACGTCAAAGATTATAATGTAATAATATTGCTACCAGGGCAGTATTGATTACCTTTCTTAAATTATACTTACTTTTAAACAATCGCATATCTTTTATTATATTTCTTAAAATATAAAAAAGAAAATGAGAATTAATTATGAAATAGATATTACATACCTTTTTATTTGCATGACTTCTCGACTGCGTTGCACCGGCTGTGGTCACAAACACTATTTAAGTTATGTTTTGCCAACTAAACAGCCAATCAACCATTTGCTTTTTGGTAATAAGTTCTCCAGTTTAAGAATAAATAACTCAATATGAGAATCAAATAACAAAAAAATACAATTATTAACGATGTGATAATGTCATCACAAAAATGGAAATGCCGCATTAGATGATTTTTATTGTTTATATATACCTAATTTATATTAAATTATATATAATTAATATTTAAATTTAGAAATATTTGTAGTAGTTGCTGAAAAAGCCATGCCAGGTGTGTAATTTTCATCGTGCAGATAATTATAAAACTAAAATAAATATAAAATTTCTTATTGTCAATTTCTTTTACGATATTTGGGTTATTCGATATAAAAATAATAATTGTAAAATTTAAAAATTTTAATAAATATATTATTAAAATGAAAATAGCGGATTGAATTTATACAGTCATTTACGTTTTTTTCTTTTAGCACTAAATTTTTAATTACTTGTACTTAATTCTTCGTTAGTACTATACAGTAGCTTTACTCTCAAACCTCGCCCTAAAAGTATTATAATATATCCTACCTTACCAAGTCCCCGAATATCAGTGTACACAGTTTTAAATATTGATTTGAATAAAAATATCTAAATGGTTCTGATTATTCTAGTTTACAGTAGTTTATTTTTTAATAATCAAGCAAATGCTTCTTATAACATAAATAATAATCTCAGTCAAATTCCCTAATGCCAACTCCCTAGACATATTGGTTGGTATACCTTATTGGTTCTTATTATTTAAGTTGAATTAATAATTCATATTATTTAATAGCGAACATCAAAATATTTAATAATATTTTGAAACCCTTAATGAGTATATATTTTTTTACAACAAAATGGGTGCAATTCTCAAAAAGAAGTAATATTTGAATAATATATAGATTCAAGTTACTTAAAAACTGTAAATTGCACTCTTGACTCTTGATATAAGAATATCAATATATAATACCCGGTTTTCGACGACTGATTAATAAAAATATAATGGATGGCCTGTCACACACCATGTTAACGTTTGTGATTGATTAACTGTGGAAAATACAGCAAATACCAGTATTTTGTACACAAAAATATACCTATGCATATTTATATATAAATTTAATAAGTTATAACGGGTCTGACAAAAGTTATATATATAGGAATGTTCTTAAGGCACCTTTTTACACTTTTGTCAAATCAGATTTAACTTTAATAATCCTTAAAAAAAGGTGCATGCAAAAAGGAATGTTCTTAATTCCTCTATTTTATAATTTATTTACTAATTAGCAACTCTGTCATTTCGTACCTCTTTATTTACTAATATTTTGATTATTTTGCAAATAATCGCAAAGATGGGATAAAGGGTTTGGGAGCTGATGAAAGCATGGAATTTCGACTATCTTCAGTCATCTTAAAGCCATCGGTACAATATAAAACTTCATACATATTTGAATAGTACTTTTATTAACATTAATAATTCTCAAAATCAATCACCATGTAATGTAATCACCTGCAAATAAGCCAAACGAATCATATAATGTCCTTTGGAGAAGCAATAATAATGTTTGTAGTTCGTAATCACTACTTTAATACTTTAACAAGGTTTTCAAAAGCTTTTAAAGAATCAGGAAATTGAAAAATAACTCGGCGTGGTTGAGATGAAATTGAGCTGAAAAACTTCGGATATAAACCATTAAAGGAATTGCAACATTTTGTTCAGTTCATATTACTCGTATAAAAATAACCATTCGTAGTTGAATGTTATAATAAAGAGTAGCGGTAATAAGTGAGTTAATATTGAAATTGTCTTTTAAAATCAGTATGGTCTAATCAATGTCTAAACAGTGGATAACCCACTGTTACAATAATTTTTAAATAAGAATAGAATAAAATATATAGAATTCGAATTCTAGTCGTGTTGAGAATTTCTTATGTTTTTAGAATGCTATGAAAAAAATAAGTGAACCAAGTTTGATATGATTTTTTAAATTATTTTTCGCAGTGTGTTTACTATCTATTACGAATTAATCAATGAGTGTAATACAATCAAAGACAGATAATTAGAAGATAGCCTCAAGTCAACATATATAATTAAACTGACATTCATTCAGAAACAAAGTGTAAATGGAAATGATATATATATATATATATATATCATTTCCGAATAGAATAAAATATATAGAATTCGAATTCTAGTCGTGTTGAGAATTTCTTATGTTTTTAGAATGCTATGAAAAAAATAAGTGAACCAAGTTTGATATGATTTTTTAAATTATTTTTCGCAGTGTGTTTACTATCTATTACGAATTAATCAATGAGTGTAATACAATCAAAGACAGATAATTAGAAGATAGCCTCAAGTCAACATATATAATTAAACTGACATTCATTCAGAAACAAAGTGTAAATGGAAATGATATATATATATATATATTTTCGTAATATTCAAATTCACTAGGTAAAGTAACTAAATATTTATAGACGAATAACTATAGTAATGAGATAAAAGTTATCTCATCAAATGTGTAAATAGGATTAAGGTATTTAGTTTCAGTTTTAAGCGAATAGTTTTAACTCTGTATTTAATTACTTTCGGCTTTATTTATACAAACTTTATTCATTTATTATTTTAACATAATTTCATACCAATTTATTTAAGATAAGTTTTTTATTTACGGTTTAGTTTTGGGTACATCATTGTAGAATAAAATTTTGAATAACAATGAATGAAATAATTACCGAAATTTAGAGTTGCTCATTTTTTATTGTTAACAACAATAGTAACAAATAATCATTACTTATATCCTACACTACTAATCCTATTTTTATATTTTACATTAAAACCAATAATATCTGTCATTAAGAAAAAATATTTAAACTTTTATTAGCTTCCATAGTTCATTTCTTTCTGTGTGGTGATATGTATATTTACTAGAAAAAGATGCTCCATGAATTCGTCAAGTTACAAAAGGAAAATACCTTAATTGTTTCATAATCCATCCCTTCATAAATAGCTTGTAGATTTATTGAAAGTAAAACCTAGATATTTTTCATTTTTTTTACAAGTGTTTCTCTCTCGTAATACATAAAGGGTAAATTACGAAATATCTAGAAAGTTTTTCATTTTTTTTTAATTTAAACATAAAAACAACTAAATAATGTGTTGACCAAAAATAAATGATAACAATATACCTTTAGGTAAATTTAATTAAACAGAAAGTTGATTTTAGTTTGAAAGTCCTTTGTCTAACCATACGGATATATTTCGTTCATTATAACCGCCTTTTGTTTTGGTTTACTGACCAAACAAATAACCTTGTTTCGTGAATTGATTTTCGTTAAATTATAGGTTTAGTATAAAAAATAATAAAAAATAAATGCTACATTATTATAAATACAAAATCAATTATAAACAATATTTTATTATAGAGTCGTAAATAGTCGTAAATAAAATTAAGGTATATTCATATTTATTGAAAAGGACATTAAACCTCTTACAAAGAAATATTTATTTTTATGGTTCCATAGCAGTTAAACCCATGTTAGTTAGTAAGTTAGTACTTAGTCATTCTGAAGGTGATGTTCAAGTTATTATGTATGCATTACAATTTGTTACTTCATAAAAATCCACTCATGCTGTGTTGTTATAGTCAGTTTTTAAATATTGTTATAACAATCATTTATTTTTCAGTATATATTATTTGCTTAGCATAATAAAATAATTTTGTTTGCCGGTTTTAATCTATTGTTAACATTTTATAAAGGTATACAACTGTGTTAGCAGTTGATGATAATCGGCAATTAAAGATATCTTAATTAATATTAAATTATTTTCTGTTTCTTTTAAATGCCTAAAGGTCAACTTTAAAATTATTCAAATCATTAAACACATACAGTGAATATATTCTTTTACATCTAACAAAAACATGCATTGTACTTACAGATAAAATAAAAAATATATAAAAATAAACAACACGTGAGTATAGTAATTTATATCGTTTGTTATATTTATTCACAAGTCAGATGCAAAGAGATTAATGATCTTCGCCTAATTAGAGAAGTTTCCAAGAGCTATTTTATGGGCTATTCTACTGTAACGATAGGGCATTTTGCGACGTACTTGAACACCCTGAATGGTGACTTTACAAGTTTGATGACCAATTTTTCATAAAATGCAAAGTCATCTGTGTATAGAATTAACATAGTTTGTGTATTTTATAAGCTTCGTCTTACAACTCATAACATGATAACAATATAAAATTAGTAAATTAATTAACATTTTGATATAATTTTTAATATTTCATATAGTTAAAACTTAAGCTAGTTAATCATTAATAGATGTGAAACATATTTGATAATATATGAACATTATGCAATAGTTTTTCAAAAGAGATTGAAGAACTCTTCGTACCCTGTTATCTTTGAAATATATATAGTTTAAAATATTGATATCTGATATCTTATTTACGAATTATTTTATTATATTATTGTAACATGATCGGTATTGTTCCAACTATGTTATAAAATTTATTAATTTTGAAGCAAGAAATATATAGACTGTGTCTTTAAATGTTACCCAAGCCACGTTGTTCAAGTTAGTGTCCTTATAAAAGGCTAGTTACAAAGCCGCTGGAACTCTAGAATCTCTAATAGACGTAAAACATTTATCTTCCTAACGACTGATTTGTGACCAGCACTATTTGTCAAATTGCCGATGTAGATGGTTTATATTCAACTCACAGACAGACAACTCATGTAGTTGATAATCTTTTGAGGTATCTTAATGCCTTTGCAAACCTCTGGATTATTGTAAGTAAAATCAATCAAAATGATTTGTTCTAAACAATAACATTTAATACATACGACACAATACGACACAATACGATACGATTAATTCATAACAATGTTTTATAAAAATATATAAATAAATATAATCATCTAAACGAAATTCAAAACGATAAAATATTTGATAAAGTTTTTAAAATAAAAGTAAAATAAGAATGAAAATCAAAATGTTATAACGTTGCACAGAATCTTGATATCCAAAAGCTTTAGCATTCACCACCGTGACAAAGAGCTCTCAGGATACGCCACTTGCCTTTTCAATGTAGAAATTATTATTGTAAGCTTCTCGGTTCGAGAGTGACATTATGCGTTTTACTTAGCAATAATGTATATTAACGTTTTTTTTTAAAATGGTGTTTGGCTCCAAGTAAATATAACGATGATAATAATAATTATAACACTTATGTTCAATTCTATACCGTATAGTAAATACTAAAGATGTAAACGTAAATACAAAAAATGTGACAATAGGCTCTATTATAATGAAACCCAGTCTACAATATCTTAATACAAAAAAGAAATAAAAGCTTTCTTTCTTAATTTAATCATTTTTTAATATTTGCTTAAGTACATTAAAAAAAAAGGTAAATTTCTCTTTTCTGATAAGTTTAGAATACAGTATTTAATTATTTTTTTTTTCAAATGGTTTTGAATTAATATAACGTTAACTGTTGGTCGCAAAAATTCAAAATTACTAAGTAAGATGAAGTTACAAAGTTAAATGTACTTATCAGAAGCTTTTTTTCATAACCAATATTGTACTGTTTTTTATTAAAGTCCATCGGCTTAGACACATTTGAGCATGTTATCTCAAAATTCAACGATTAATCTGCCAAATACAGACTAAATGCGAAGAGTGCACGGGCAACGTGTCCGTGGACAGAAGTAAAAATTAATAAAAAATAGATAAATCATTAGGCTACGTGATTAAATAATTTAAATTCAAATACGCTATGGAAATTTTAAAGTACAAAGACAAACTTAACAAGCTGACACTGCGACAGTTATTGGAAGACTCTTCAGAAATTCCTATTCAACTATAGAATGAAATAGATATATTATCCAGTCATAATCACCAATATAACCATTTGAATCTATATTTAACGTTTCATTCCATTGGGAATTTGTTCAAGTTAACAAGAAGATAGTTTGATATCAACCCTTACTAGTCGCACTACATCCCGAAGGATTAGCAATTTCAATGTCTGCAAATACTAGGTGTAACTCTGTTACTGTTTATTTATATTTAGATATCCTTGTTTATTAGAATAATATTCTGCTTAAGGTATATGCAATACAGATAAGAATTCTATACTAATTATTTCTATCTTGTTAACTGGTGCGAAACTCCCATTAAACAAAAATTTCGTGCCAAAAATTATTCTTTTCATAATTAGAAATGGTTTTTTAGGCTACTCGTATGTCAAATATTATTTAAAATTAGGAGGGCATCATGCTACATGCATGTGCATATCATGAAAAATACAATACGTTCAGACGGACCTGACCTGATGGATCATAAGTTTTTTATATACCTTTAAACCTATAAATACATTTCTAACCTTTAAGAAAAATACTTTTAATTTACAGATGTTTTCGAGATAAATTAAATATTGTAGTTATACATATTTTAAATACAAATATTCGCTAAAATTCGATACTGTTTCTTCTGAGCTTATTAAAAACTTAAAGTACATATTTTAATGTTACCATAATTTTTCCAGATACTAATACTTTCTAATCTAAGAGACGAAATTATTTTTATAAATAATTGAGATACCGATTGTTTTCGGTTCTTAGTAATTAGTCAAATAAAAATAAATTTAACATTTTATTAAGTTACGCTGAAATTTGGCAAACTAATAGAGGTTACGTACAAAATTCGCTGAATTCTGCATAGAAACAGTTTGAAAGCAAGTGGTGTTGTAAGAGCGCTCCGTCACTATGACGTGCTCGAAAATGTTTGTTTACCGATTTTCTGTGGTAGAAATTTTGAAAATATGAGACATCACAAATATAAGAGCTACTTTTAAGATCAATATAAGAAGATACTTACTTCTTCTAAATAATATTCTGTCTAATGCCTAAAATAACGTTACTTCCTTTTTGACATTAAATGGATTTACAAGATTACCACCTTTTATTCTACCCATTATATGTATTGTTAGGATTCATATAGAAATTTAATTAAAAAAACAATAAGCATTCAAAGTTATTGTCAAATTCACGTATTTCACGCTATTTAATACCACGAAAGCCAGATTACGACGTTATAACTAATTTAGTAATACAACTATGACATAAAACGACAACCACCACAGTAATAAAAAGCAAGAGAAGCTACTCAGAGTAGGTACTCAAAGATCACATCGACAATCACTATTCACACCTACAGAGCTTCCGCTCTCAAATGAGTACGACACAAGAAGTCATAAACCTAACACTTGTTTAGTAATTTATAGGAGTTGATGCCTACTAATTATTTAAAAATACCCTCGACTCCTAACACGGCCTCTCCTGACAGGAGGTCGTCCTCGAGCTCTATCTTTTAATTCTAAAGTTTTATCTTTAAAACTACCAATGAAGCTTCCAAAAATGTTGTCTCCAAATGAGACCTAAGGCTACGTAGTAAATTCTTCTGGACTCCTGTGTACTGGGTGTGCTGGGTCGTAACCCATCACCAACACGAAGGATTTCGAGACTCGGCAGCGCTAGCTCCAACCAGCAGTGCCAGCTCCGACCAGCAACGCCAGCTCCGACAAGCAGCACCTACTCCGACCAGCAGCGCCAGCTCCGACCAGCAGCACCAGCTCCGACCAGCAGCGCCAGCTCCGATCAGCAGCGCCAGCTCCGATCAGCAGTGCCAGCTCCGACCAGCAGCGCTAGCTCCAACCAGCAGCTACTTCAACAGCCAGCAGCAACTTCAACAGCCAGCAGCAACTTCAACAGCCAGCAATCTCAACAGCCAGCAATCTCAACAGCAAAAGAGGTTATTAGTTTCCTTTTTTTATAAATCTTCCGCTCGACCTAGGTTGCGGAGAGAGAGGTTCTTGTAAGATGGTCATTCCTGATAAAGGATAGTCTTCAACCGACCCGTTCATCATCATTACCGTCCGGCTTTACTCGCCCATCCTGATTATCACTTTGAAAACTCTCCTAAACAAAAGGCATAAAGTTAGAAATATGTACTAAGGTATAAATTTGAGATATCAATTTAAATGTTTTTAATAAAAAATTAAGAGATATCGTTGCTCTCGGCGCAAGCGTGCACCCAAGCATCCTTAAGCGACGATTTCAAAACTGCAACAAAGGGATAAGTTTAGTGTTTCAAGAGATGTCCTGTAACCATTTGTATATGTTGTTCGATTGGTAAGATTCCGGACTTTTACCACTCGACAAATAGTGATATAAAACAAAACTATCTGTAGGATAGCACCCGTCACAGTAGTGCTTCCCACCATGCATATTGCTACAAAAATGCAACACCACTCACACGTGTTATAGATTTGCAAACAAAGATGTTGCGGCAATACATGTCTTTTTGATAACGAAGTTACTACATTGAGAAATGTCGAGGTTCGTATGGTAGGCATGTTTTGGCATAGGTTTCACTTTTGCTTACCCATGCTCTACTGCGGCAGTATATACTGACCAGTTTTAAAGAACGCGGAATATATTTTCGGCGTTCATTCACCGCACCACCAAACCATGTGTTTAGGAGGCGGCTTTTATTTCCATGCCGTGAGAGCTAGGAACTTCATCAGAGAAGAATGCGAAACATATATCCGGTGTTAATTCACCGCACCACTAAACCAAGTGTTCAGAGGCGGTTTGTATTTTCTTGCCGTAAGAGCCAGCAACTCTGTTAGCCACCAGCCTGTTGTAGCAGCTGGACTGGTTCGCACCGCGTCCCTCAGCAGCTAAGGCGGCTTCCGTGATTGCTCGCGTAGTAAGACCCGCCTCAGATTCATCAGATTAATTGTCCTTAAAGGAATAAAGTTAATCATACTCACACACACACACTACTTTCATTTGAATCTCATAACTTTTGCTCGCTCGTTTCATGCACCATTTATCCATCCCCACGAGATGTCTTTAAACTCATCATCTACAGTGTCTGTGGTGTGCCCGACGACCGCAGCGAGCGTTACGACCAGTAGCGCCAGTACCAATGCCCGCGCCAGTGGCAGTGACAGCAGCGGCAACGCCAGCAGCAGCGGCAACGCCAGCAGCAGCGCCAGCAGCAAGGGCAGCACCAGCGCCCGCAGTAGCGGCAGTCGCAGCGGCAGAGTCAGGCCAGCACCAGCGGCAACATCAGCAGCAGCGGCAGCGGCAATATCAGCAGCAGCGGCAGCGACAACTTTAGCAGCAGCGGCAGCGGCAACGCCAGCAGCAGCAGCAGCAGTAGCAGCGGCAGCGTCAGCAGCAGCGCCAGCAGCAGTGGCAGCACCAGGCCAGCAGTGACAGTGCCAATGCCAGCGGCACCGGCAGTAGAAACAACACTGACTAACGCCGCTGTTACTGTAGACTGCCACAGCTAATGCTGCGTATCCGGAGCCAGCTCTGAAGCAGCAGCTTCAGGACAACTCGAGGCCTTGTAGGCCAGCTACAGCAGAGCCATTCCGCCCAACTGAAAAATTAATTAACAGCAAAACTTATCCGATTCTCTCGTTTACTTAACCAGTCTCTTTAGGAAGTACACTCAAAAAGAGAAGATTCACTCAATATGAGTAGATCTACTTAATGATAGAAATTCGTATCGCGAGTGGTCGTAAAACACGTAAAAACCTTTGGATACCGGGATCTAGTTTAACTGTTGGCTGAATACTTAGTTCTGTAGCTCGGTCTTACCTGACCTTATTATAGACTGCCAGTACACACCATAGGTAGCTGCCGTTAGGCAAGCGCGTGTGACTGCGAGGTAAGTAACCTCCCTTGAGAGATACTGCCTACGCCATAGGTAGCTGCCATAAGGCAAGCGCACGTGGCCTCTCAAACAACAAAGCACACACCATAGGTAGCTGCGACAAGGCAAGCGCGTGTGGCACCATAACAAAGCACACACCATAGGTAGCTGCGACAAGGCAAGCGCGTGTGGCATCATAACAAAGCACACACCATAGGTAGCTGCGACAAGGCAAGCGCGTGTGGCATCATAACAAAGCACACATCATAGGTAGCTGCGACAAGGCAAGCGCGTGTGGCTAGAAAAGATTTCACTCACCACCAGAGAAGAAGGCTGCAAACGTATCTGGCGTCTAGTCTCCCAGCCATAAAATCATATGTTCTGCAGCTGCCTGGTTCCTTATAAGACCCCGTTGAGGTAGTCCACCAAAACACTCCGACGAGAACAGGACCACTGAGATCATAAATTGTGCATATCCTTGAGATCATAATATGCATACCCTTGAAGCTCGTCACAGTTGATATACCTGCGGCAGCAATGAAAACCGCACCGATCAAGGAGTCCCTGTCGAGCCCCATCGTAGCCTGTTCCACCGCTCAGAATCAACTCAGGCCACGCGGCGTGCGACGACGTTGAACCAGTCTTTAAGGCCTGCGCATCCCAGACTCCAGTCTCGACGCTCAGCACCCTTTGGAGCTGCATGTGCCGTCGCTCATATCAGTGGCGGCATCTTTATCTGCACACTAGGCTCCCGCTGTCAAGAACAAGACAGCTGGTACTGTTCTTCCAATGGTAACAGTCGTTCTAGAATAAGTTGCATTTGTTACAATTAGAATATTAGGAGAAAAGTAGCTTTTTGCAACCCGTATCACTTTTACTGGAATGCACTTTTATTTCGATTTCATAAGCAACTCGCTACTATTTCATTTAGTTCAAAAATAGTAATTAAAAAATAAGCGGGTAGTTTTGTTGTGACTACCGAAATAAAAAGAAATGAATGTGAAATAAATCTTCCTTTCACTATTCAGATAAAGTTTGGAACGTACTCACCAAAACTGTCATTTCACAAGATTTGAACACGTTTTACTTACACGTAGTATACAAACCAAGGAATTAATTTCATTGTAAACGACTACGTTAATAGGAACGATTCCGTAAGACATTTTACGCTTAGGAAACTATCACGCAAATAGCGATGTGATGTGACTGATGTGTTCTGTGATTCGTGCTTTTTTGAAATATAATGAAACACAAAAAATAATAAATTAAAAAAAATGAAATTAAGGATATGTTTGATTTGTGCAATCCGACCTAATTAGCAAAACTGTTAAGATAAGCGCCCAGGACTATCCCACTTCTGATGTTAGGATTCATATGGAAATTTAATTAAAAAAACAATAAGCATTCAAAGTAATTGTCAAATTCACGTATTTCACGCTATTTAATACCACGAAAGCCAGATTACGACGTTATAACTAATTTAGTAATACAACTATGACATAAAACGACAAATCTACCACAGTAATAAAAAGCAAGAGAAGCTACTCAGAGTAGGTACTCAAAGATCACATCGACAATCACTATTCACACCTACAGAGCTTCCGCTCTCAAATGAGTACGACACAAGAAGTCATAAACCTAACACTTGTTTAGTAATTTATAGGAGTTGATGCCTGCTAATTATTTAAAAATACCCTCGACTCCTAACAGTATTATAATTATTCTAAGAATATAGTTAGTATATAATTTATATAAGTCCCATTTAAAGGTAATAATCTATACATGATTGCAAATTATGTTTGAATCCCACCAATTTAGTGTATTGTGTTAATTTTTAATTACATTCAAAGTGGTTTAATGGAGAATAGTTTCATATTACATAATAATTACTTGTAAACCATACATTGAAAATATACAAAAATATTAAATAATAAAAAAATGACAATATTAAATATTATCATTGCTTCTAAGAAAATAAAATGTATTGCCATGTTTGTTTTTTATTCGTTTTCAATTTTGCGTTAGATATATAGAAGTCGTTCAATATAAGTATAAGTATTACTTTCTAAAGTGTATTTTACTTGAATTAAATTTTTTAAATTATTTTAGTAGTAATGATAACGACGGAAGGTTGTCTTGGTACTTATAAAAATTAAAGTAAATTAAAAGATTAAATGTTATATTTAAAATGAGATCTACTTATAAAAGGATTTTAGGAACTTTCAATACTGCCACGCAGAAAAAAATATTTCAATTAATATTACGATATCTGTCCTTTTATGTTGAAAACTTCTAAAACAACCTTCAAAACATCTACCATAACTTTCACATAAATGCAATTTTTCGGACCATAGCAGTTAAAATGTTTGAAAGTTGATTGTATATATCCTGTGAGTGTTTGTTTTAATATTCTTATCCTTGTTTGTTGTATTTGCATATTTTTATACTTGTTTACTCTTTACATAATCTTATGGTTGTGTTTATGATCGTACTTGGATATCCAAATACATATAATGTAATGTTCTTCATTAAAAGAATATAAAGTTATCTGTAAATTAGATCTAATAGATAAGTTTTAACCGGTCAAGACATTAAAAATCAATACAAAACTGGCATCCAAAATGTGATTTCTCAGTTATTTAAATATTCGCTAACTTATTCCAATCACAAATCAGATGCCAAGAAAATTAATGATCTTCGCCTAATTAAAGAAGTTTCCAAATGATATTTATGGGGTTTAACGGTAGCTCATTATGGAATGCATTTCTACACCCTGACCGGTGACAGACATTACAATTTTTATGACCAATGGTATAAAGTAATAAAATACCTTATAGTCTTATAATGTTTTTACTATTCCATGCAATCTAGATCTTAAGCTTGCTTGTTTTAGGTTTAAAAAAAAAAGTTGTTTATATTAAGTGTTATCGCCACTTAATAAAAACAAACTTATTTTTAACGAGAATTAATATTATTTATAATACATTTATAGTGTACACAAACTCTAATTATATTAGTCACCACATAATTTCTTCTACAAAATCATCATTGTAGAATAGAGACCGGATGGTGTAGAATAAATTATGTGGTGACACTATCACTGCTTCACAAAAAATATATTAAATCATCTTAAAGGAAATAATTATTTATTTTTATTTTACTTATTATTTCTTAATATTTCTGAAACTGATGTAGCAAGATCCTATTACAATTTATGTGCTGAAATATTAACACATGGTTTAATAATATACACAGTTAATTGACGTCAAAGATATTTTATAAAAATGTATGGTTAATTCAGTTTAGGGCGAAGCTAAGATATGATATACGACCGTTTTCAAGAAATTATCCCGTGAAGTATAATACAGAAGCTTGGACTTGGATTATTGATTAAATTATTCTTCAATGTAACGTCGTTCATAGTTTTAGCATAATATTATCTAGAAGAGAGATTTTAAAATACTGTGTGAAATATATCTAAGATTGAGACTAGTTAAATAACGTTCCAAATCTATTCTACGTAGACGTAGAACATTAATCTTTGCTATGTCTATTAAATGTGCCTGTAACAAGTAGTAACGTTATTATTTTTTGGACTCATTTTATTGAAGTTGACAAACCCTCTACATTTTTTTTACATAGTTGATAACATTAAGTGAATGGTAACAATACCACTTTGAAAAAAAAGCAAAATGTTCATATCAATTGATTAAAGATTGTTTTGTAATTATGACACTACGGGTAAAAAAAAGAAGTAAAAAAAAACTTGGGCTAAGATAGGACACAGCTATTATTAAAAAAAACAGTGATGTAACCAGTAAAATATGAAGTTTTTTAGGCCTTCTTACGTAACAATTATGTTTTTTTTATAAAAGAAAAAACAAGTATAAATATAATCTTCGAAACCACATTTAAAACAATAAAAGAAAATTGATAGAATTGATTCTATAATAAAAATAAAAAGATATAAAAACATTGTATTCTGTATGTATTCCAGTATTATAACCACCGTTTTTATTTCAAAGATCTAAAAACTTATTGTATAACATCATTTATGTTTTATAATAGCGTGTACAAATTTATTTCAGAAATAAAAAGTCAACCTCATTTTTAACCCTAGAGAACAATCAAAATAACGTTTAACCGTTAAACGTGCAGTTTTTTAGCTCAGTTTCATCTGACGATGCTCAATTTTCAATAGTAATTCTTGGAAAGCATTTGAAAATGAATTTAAAGCGGTGATTAAGAACGACAAACTTTATTATGGTTTCAAATGAGAATTTTAAAAATAATTTTCATTTGCTTGCCTTAAATGCAAAATTATTGTAGATCTTGTCTTATTTTGAGATAAATGTCTAAATTCTTTTGTATAAAACTAGCTTTTTTCAGTGGCTTCGCACGTCTTAAATTCATAATAAAACAATTCTCCTTTCCCTTTTTTTTGTATTAGTTTCGAATTAATCAATCAAACATTTCAAGGTTTCAAAATTACGACATCGCAGACATCGCTCACTGTCTTGAAATTATCAGTGGTTCTCTAGTATTAGTATTATACATATAAACCTTTCTCTTGCATTACTCTATCTATTAAAAAAAATTTATCAAAATCCGTTGTGTAGTTTTAAATATCTAAACATACAGACATAGAGACAGACGCGGAAAGCGAATTTTGCTTTATACTATGGAATGATACCACTGTGTAAATATCATTATATATTTTTTCTTAGATAAATCTATTTCGATTTTTCATATAATGATTTTTGTCAATAATATTAAACCAACATTTATCTAATAAAACGACAGTGAAAAAGAATGATGATATAATAACAAAAGTTTGAATTGTATTAATCCAGTTTTCTATGTGTCTAACTAAAACCTGTGGATTTTACTAACATCCATATTTAAAAAATCAGTCGCTTTATAATGAGATTTTAATATTTTAAGTTTCCTTATTGAAACATATACAGAATTTAATTTGACAGCGTAGACTATTGTGTTCCATTTTATAAAATTACAATTATAACAAATTATTTCAAAGTTTGTATGTATTTTTTTTTATTGCCGGTTTCTGGTTTTCAAAAATAACATAATACCTAGTTACGTATTACATAATTAATGTAGATGTATGTCATTCATACTTCTATTGCGTTAATGTTCTTTAGTAATTATTTACGCTATAGCTGTTTCAGACCAAACTATGTATTATGATTTATTTAAAGTGGAATATAAAATTTTATTTTATTTTGTAATATTTATTTTGAAATCCTACAATCCAAAGGTTTATTAGCCCTTACTAAGAAGCTCAAAGTTTTTATTTTGACACAAAAAACGTCTAATATCTTAACAGCATACAAATTCTAATCCAAGTACTTCAAAACTTTTGATGTAATCAACGTCAAAAACACTGTAAGAACATGTTGTATGTTGGTCCTCTCATAACTATCAACAAGTTGGAAATTAATAACGTCTTAACAAATATTTGAAATGCCTTATTTCTTATAGTTTAGCGAAGTAAGAATATCATTTATATGTGAACAGCAAGATGGCACGGGAAATACATATTTAAACACATAAATAATTTTAAATCGATTAGACTGCTATCTCACTTTATGTGATAACTTTGATTGTTATTTATCAGATAGACAGATTACTATTCAATAATAAGGATTGATTTTATTAATATACCTAACCTAACCCTTAACGTTAAACCTTGTAGTAAAATTTAATGGAAGTATAAACAGAAATGCTGATAGAAAGTGTTTCAAATACTTTTAATCAGAATTTTGATTAGGGCATCCGAGTTTTAAACATGAAATGTCATTACAAGCTTTACTGCGTCATCCTTTTAAAACCAATCATTTATTTATACTTTTCAAAGCTGTTTTATTTTTTACGTGATATCAAAAATATTTCAATTTGGATTACAGTTATTTTATTTTCTTGTGCATAAATATAAAGATATTTTAAACATTTACGTTTATATAATAAATATGTTCTTGTTATTTACACAAGGTAATAGTAGTAAGTAGTAATATGATAATTATATAGACATAATTACAATAATGTTGTTCTTCTAAGAAAACAAACTTTTTCTAGAATTAAAACATTACTTATATCAAATTAAATTGAAGTAATCATACAATACCTACTATAAAATAGTTCCCCTTTGCTTAATGTTTATACTTGCGCTGTCTGGGGGGTGCTAACCTTTTTCAAATTTAATAACGCACTGTAATGGGCCCATGAATCATTAAAATTACCAGAAATATTGCTTTTTTCAACCCTAAAACATTCCTTCAATACAAAGTGCGTGCAACGTAGAGTAATGCGACTTTAAGTGGCTTTAACGAAGAATTTATTTCTTTTTTATGTTTTTTTTTTTTATTTTTTTACTTAAACAGAATGATTATATATTTTTATTTATGCAATTTAATTTATTCCAATTAAATACAGTCCCAGCGATCCAAAAATACTATATATAAAATTTACCGCCTCATTGGTTGAGTGGTTCGTGCTAACGATACAATGAGGTCTCGGGTTCGATACCCGACAGAGATAGACATGTATGTGATGAGCATAGATGGATTTCTGGGTTTGGTCGTTTATTTAATATATTCTCAGTATTTATAATGTGTATTTCTATGTATTTGTATCGTTGTCTAACACCCTTAACACAAGCAAATAATTAAGCTGAGCGTAAGCAAACTTCTTAACCAAATTTTGGGAATCATTTTTTGAGGCAACATCACAGGAAAACCACTTGACCAATTTTAACCAAAATTGGCACGCATGTCAAAGACGTGACTGGACTTCTACTCCAAGAAAAACAAAATCAAAAAATAATGTAACGTTTTAAAGACATGGTCAAAAAACTGAATCTCCCATAGACTTAAGCTTAACTAAACCTGCGTTCGCTCGCCAATCGTTTCTTTTAAAAAGTAAAAAGTAAATATTGATATTAAACAAATGTTGTAAAATATGAAGGTATGTTTTTAAGAATGCCAATGTTAATAAAACGAAATAGATATATTTATACTGTAATAAATATATAATGGAAAGATTATGAATATAAATATAATATATTGCTTTATTTCTTACTCTATCTTGTTAATAACACTGATTGCTGAATCAAAGGTTATGATTTTAATTCCCATATTGATAGTTATTTGTGTGATACGCACATTTTTATACTTTGTGTATTATAAATATTTTTATCTTAAAACAAAAGTAAAAATATTTTTTTATAATAATAATAATAATATCAAGACAAATTACACACATTGATCTAAACCCTAAGCAAGTAAACTAGGATCCGCCACAATGCGCTGCGGGAGTTAAGCTGAGCGCCCTCCCCCTTTTTTATGCTACTAAAGTCGGTCAATACTGCGCCCAAGAACTTCCAATGAAGTTACAGGCACCGGAAAGGTTAACCCTTAGTTACTCGCATTTAATTTATTAAGCTTTTGAAAGAAATTAACAATAAATTCTTTATAAGAGTTTATAACCTTAACAATATTATCATAAACATTTATTTACATGAAGTGTAAAAAATAATATTTAATACGGAGTTGTAAAGAAATGTATCTTTTAATCTGTCTATTAATCACTTTCTCACAAACAACGAAACTATGAGAATAATAATTTTTTAATTCATCTATATATCAGATTTATTTAAGTATATAGATTTTATTCCACATACGTTTCGTATTTACATTTTGACAAAACACTATGAACGCTTGAGAGCAAATAGACAATCTTAACATGCTTTGACATTAACATTGAGACAGTTATCGGCAGAAATTCTTCAGGGATTCCTATTCAGCAATGGAATAATAAGAGAATAACTTTTCAATATCTGTTTCATTTAAGTGCATTTTGTTGAGGATAATGGCTGCAGGTTGTATATCTGAAAAATCTTAATAGTTTATAAACGTTACAATTATAAGTTGACTAAACATAGACATATTAAGAATATAATCAATGCTTTAAATAGAAGTTTAAAAATATTTTGCGCTATAAAAAAAGTAGTTCAATGGAGTTTAGTGTTTCTATTCAATATTTGGATGAAAAACCATGTCATTCAATAAATAAAGAATACAAATGTACTCAATAATATTGAAACTGATTTCGCAATTGCGATGTTATTATTTCGGTGAATTAATAAACTATGTTTTAACAGTGTTTGTAAATTATTCTACAGCATTTTCAATTAACTGGGTTAGTATATATACATTTTTCTTTAAAAAAAATGATTCGAAATATATTTTAACAGACATTTTTTTATTATTTTTCATTGACTCTTATCTCATAATACATTTTTAGATTATAACTATTACAATTATGATATTTATTGGCTCCGAGTAAGTTTCTAACTTCCGTTCATTATAAATAATTGGCATTCTTAAAAATATTAACATTACTTCAATTACCAAGTATTCAAAATTTTGTAAATTCTTATTTTTTTAATTTTTTTTTTTATTAAAAATTACATTAAATAGAATATGTCTGTGACATAACCTAGCGGTAACGAGTTGGCTGTCCCTCAAAAAATTACTGATTCAACCGGAGTAGTAACACTTTGTTGCAGAAGATGGGAGTGAAATATTTTATATAGTAGCTGTGTTCCGAGCTGTTAATAAAAGCTGAATGAACAAACACCCTTTTATCTTTTCCATATTTTGGGTAAATCTATGTTCTACCGTATGACTTATTATTAGATACAACCTTTGCTTAATTAACCACTGATTTTAAATTAAAAAAATTCAGAAATTTCGTAATTTCGTAATTTTCGTAAGTTTTGCTAAAAAACTTTATATTTCAATATATTTAAGAAGTGGTAACATGTAATGCTGGTTTTAAGATAATTAATATTTTATTTAATTAGTAAAGCATGAACATTGACAATTAATTACTAATACTTATATAAATTACATTACTAATACAGTAAACAGTTTTTAAAACCAATTAATGTCATAAGAGGGCTTCCTCAAAACGGAGTCCTCTAAAATGTTAGTGAACCTTTCTTCTGTGAAAGGATTTAAGACCGTGTAATAAATAAAAGGGTAAGCTTTCAAGCTGCCACTTTAAAATGGATAAAAATCGGTACTTCCATTTGATTACATCATTTCGGCGCGCGCGCATTTGAATTCAAAACTAGAAAATTGATTGGCTGTTTAGACTGTTTGTAAAACAGATAGACTCTATTACATATAAGGAGGCCGTTATTTAGCAAATATCTTACAATAATTTACAGGCAAACAGAGAATTAATTAAATAAATTAATTAACGAAATCATTACCAGATTTGATATTGTGTCATTATTTACTAAAACTAAAATTTGTAAGGTTATTGATATTATATACATCATAATTCAATACATTGTAGAACCATCCTTAACAACACTAATAAAATTTTGTTTGAATGTAGTTATTTTAAATTTGTTATTTGTTATTTTACTAACGCTAGGTTATATTATATAAATAAAGGTTATTATAACTGTAACTTATATTCATTCAATAATTATACAGTTCAGTGTGTACTCTGCGTATTACAAAGACCTGTGACAAAGACCTACATAAGACCTTTGAAGACGATAGTACATCTTCACCCTACCGCTACCGTCAAGACGCGCTGCGTCATTAGTCCAGTCAATAAAGCCAAAAGTCTGCTATGGGGTGAACGGAAAGGGTTGAAAAGGGGTGAAAAGTGTATTTTGTTAATAACATTGTTAAAAAAAATATTAATGCGCTGCAAATTTGGGATTAGCTTTTTGTTACCGTTCTGTAACATATATTAAATTTGCAGCGTTTTGCAACATACGGAACATTGCACATAGCACTGCAAAATCACAGGGTAAGTTATTTTACCTTCCTCAACAAACCCTCAAAATTTCACAATGTTTGGAGTTTTCTTTGACTTTTCGCTTTATTGACTGGACTACATCTGCTACACGCGGTTCACGCCGCGTGTCCGCCATACTTCGAGCTCATGAATAGGAACCCCTAACGAGTTCGAAACTAGTCGGGCAAAATCCCGATTAATAAACGTAAAAGTAGTCGGGTAAATATATATTTAATAGAATTGTCTTTTTTAATTAACAATTTGACATTTAAACCTATATATTAACAGTGAAATAATTTGAACAGCCAAATATCATTTGGTTACCCAAAATAAGCTTTGCTCATTTCTGATCATTTGTATATAAACATACTAATATTGGTAAATTGAGAAATAATCAACCAAGTAATCATTTGATTGTGTTTATTTAACAATTATAACTATTTCACATAGTTAAACATTTAAAATTAACAACCGCAAATTATATGCAAGTTTCATAATGAAATACTGTGAGTGTATTATATACATTTATTATTGGCATAGTATATTATTACGGGCATATCATATTTAGTTATTTTCCAATAATTTACCTGTTTTATATTCTACCTTAATAGTTTATGTTCTCTTCTATACTCATTTTTTTTTAATAAACATGCTAATGCACATGCACATGTTAATAATAATTTGACATCCAAATACATATAATTTAATGTTTTTCATTCCAAAGCTTCCAAAGTCATTATTAGATTAATTAATATCGATGAAATATAACTATCGAAGAAATTTCAAAATAATCAACAACTGAGGTTAATAGTTACTCTTGTTTCGTCAACTGATTGCATTAGAAGGAAGCGGCCCTTAGACCATTACTTGTGTGATACTTGGGGCCAGTTTGCACCCCTACTTTATCAAAGGAATGGCTTTCATGGCTTACCCTTGTCTTAGGGTCATGAATGGGTAACGCTTTGGAGACTGGCCGTCTTGTTGATCTTAGTTTTTTTTTCCACATTTATTACAGCGATTTTTTTTATTGATTAGAATCATTACGCCTTCACAACAAATTGATTTAATTGATTAATTGTAGATTTTAGTTGTTATTAAATGTGTAATTTAATTTTGACGTTTGTGTAATAGTTATCACAATAATAACATAAGTGATCACTGAACAGTGATAACATTAATTTTTAAACATAGAAATTAAAAAATATTAAGTCGCGAATTAAAATTTTGATTTCGAACAAGTTTAAACTATCCTTTATTGTAAACAATTATCGTGCTTAGATATCATAAGATCAGTTCAATTAGACAAATGTGTGTTATGTCTTGATAACTGAATCTATTATGATTATCTTTTTAATTGTAAATAACATTAAATAGGACATAACGGTGATATAACTTAACTGTTGCGAATTTGCTGCAACTCAAATAATGACAACAAAACCGGAATTGTGCCACTTTGTCATGAAAGATGGCGTGAATAGTCTTTATAGCTCTTTTTTACACTACATAAAAAAATATTTTATTAATTACGGGATTTATTTTTTGTTTAATAAAAAATATTTACTCTTTAAATAATGGACGTCACGTACAAAATTCGCAAAATTCTGCATAGAAATAGTTTGAAAGGCAAGTGGTGTCGTTAGAGCGCCCAGCCACAATGGCGTCCTCTATAATGTTTGTGTACCAAGCTTCTATGACAGGATTTTTGAAATTATGAATTATCATCACATAATATGATAGAGAATTTACTTTATATTAGTGATTTGTTGTGATATAGCCACAACAATACTATATTGCAGCTGAAAAATAAAAAAGCAGGAGAAGAAATTTGGTTTAATAATTTCCACGATCATGCATTTATTCCTTCCTTTTAATGGTTCCTTATAATGTTTTATTTTTCAATATTTTCTATGTACAGAAATGGATCAGTGACAATTTTATTATATGAGTAGATAGACATATGCAGTTGATTACAGTTATATAATATTTGAATTTCACGGTAACATTACAAAGTGGAATTAAACACAATAATATACAAACACAACAATACCAATCCCTCCTCATACAACACATACACACTACGTACATACATATATATATATATATATATATATATATATATATATAGCATCGGTTGTATGTGTATTTTTCTATGGGCAAGCCAGTACATTGTCTACTTTACAGTAACTGGTCACTGTAGCAAAGGTTTGATAAAGACATAGAATTCAAACCATCCAGCTCGTTTTAGAAACACTTCTTTACAACAAATATACTTCATACAACACAATCTTTTATCACATTTATAATAGGCAGAAGAATAATTTAAATAACAGTTTTATTTATATTGCACAAGTTTTCTAAATGTCACACGGAATTGAAAACAAAACAATTCGGAAAGTTTTTTAGAAGCAATAATAAAGTTTGTCGTTCGTAATCACCGCTCTTACTAAGTTTTCAAACGCTTTTCAAGAATCAGGAAATTGAAAAATTACTAAGCGTCGTCGAGTGAAATTGAGCTCAAAAATATCGCACGTAAACGATTAAATGGTATTTAGACTCCTTAAATCTAATCATCTGATTGATTTTTTGTTCAGATTATCTTATATTTTAAATAAATATTCGCTATAGCGATAATATGTAACGCTAAACTACAATTATATGAAAGTTATATGTTTGATGATAAAATTATGCATATAGTTGAGGTTTATCTGAAAATCAAGCTGCTTAACTAAGAAGCAGAGATAAATAGTGAAAAGACACAGGGATTGAACAAAAGAACTTTTTGTTTCTGTTTGTTTTTAAACATGTTAAAAAAACGAATATTAGCATGTTAGTTTTTTATTTTCATAAATACTGACTGTAAACTAATTCAAGATCTGCTTGTGTTGAAATTTGAGCTACCTAAAGATTCAAAAAGTTGTGATAAGTTAGAAAAAAAATGATATAATTTCTGTTTCTAATGATATCATAGGGTAAGTATGTGATAAGCAAAAAACACACAAGTACGATTCCTTCAATAATAAATACATTATTTAAAAGCCTCAAGACAAAATTCCTAAACAGTAACAATAAATCATGAATAAAAAACCAAATACAATATCGACAGTAATATTCAAAACCACTGGCATTTCAAAAACAGCACAACGTTGATAAGCCAATTATAATTTTAAATACCATATGTCAGAAAGAAATAATGAAACCCTCTTCTACTTTCTCTTCTTCTAATGGTCTTGTATTTTACGGGTAAATCTTTGATAAACTTATTCAGCTTGTGTTAATATAATCCAGAGGATTGAAGCGATCAAAATTATATTTAATCCTGTTTCAATATTGGTCCAAAGTTCTATTTCAATGCTCAAAGTTTTGATTTTAGTATTACTCGACGCTTAGTTGTATCTCAATTTTGTGAATCTTCAAAGTCGTCCAAAGTATAAAGTCAATAAAGTTATAATTATAAGTATACTTCTAGATGAATGTGTTTGTTTTCGAATAAAAATAGTAATTTTGAATTAAAATAAATAGTAAAACAATGCTATATTTTCTAAAAAAAAAATAATACCTGGCAAATAATATTTGCTTTAATCATTTCTGATCATTTGTACAAATTACACAATTTCATATCAGTCAACTGAAAACTAAGTAAACATTTGATTGTTTACTCAACAATTGTTTCTATTTCGTAAAATTAAACATTTAAATATTATATCAGCTAATATGCAGTTTTCATAATTAACTCTCATAATGAATAAAAGACCATTTTATCCCAAATTTTAGTATTTTTTTCATACAAAACTAGGTTAATGCTTGACTACATTCCACCTGATGGTAAGTGGTATGTAGTCTTATCTGGTACGGCGCATTTAATTTTTTCAAATTCAATTTTAAAATATCTTTATTCAAGTAGGCATTTACACGCACTTTTAAATCGTCAATTACATTAAATTGGTCAGTATAGTCAGTCTTTGATTAAGCTACCACCAGCTTGGAATGCTGTTCTGCTGAAAAGAGCTGGCTAGAAACTCAACAGTTGCTCTTTTTAAATGAAATTTAACAATTATTGAGTTACATATTATAAGATCAACCCTGCAAATGAGTCAATGACCCAAGTTCCACACATTTCAAGTTATAGTAAGATTTATTTAATAATATACCTTTAATTTTAGTTTTGAAACCAAGAAAAGGAAGATCTAAGATATCTTGTGGAACCTTATTATATATGCGTATATATAATAAGGTTTATATAAAATGCGTATATATAATAAACCCATGAAGGATTTTTTAACTTTTTAAAGTCGAAATTTAGGCATTACGAGCAAACCCTTTACCCTACGCATTACCCTAGCAACCTATTCACTCTTCTCTTGAATGTATCTACATTGGATTCGGCCGGAAACACCGACGCAGGCAAGCTGTTCCAAACATTTCTTCGGCTTTGTATAAAACCAGAAGCTGTCCCGGTGTAAAGTACTGCCGAACCTTTGCAAGAACGGCAAGTTTTGCTGCTGCTGTTCGTGTTCTGAACTCAATGAACGGACCAAAGTTGAGGTTTGAGGAGATCTCTAAGCCTAACAACTGAAGTCGGTTACTGTTTTCCAAGGATACATTCTGTAAAGTAGGAGCCAAGGTGAACGGGCTCCTTTTGGCGGTGAATAGACACATATGCGTTTTGGTTGCGTTGAACTTGATAAGATTGGCATTGCTCCATTCGGAGACTGCCTGAAGTTCGTCATTCAAACGTTGCACTATGGCTTCTCTTTCAGACTGCACTTCATCTCTACTAGCCCGAGTGCATGGCAGATTTCTTTCTGCAACTGTGCTGTCGTCTGCCTTCTCATAGATCCGGGGTTCATCAGATTGGTAATTTGAAAAAAGAGTTGCAGAAAAAGTGAAAAAGAGTTGCAGAAAGAACGTACCCCTGAGTCACTCTTTCATTTAATGTCAAGGGTTCCGAAAAACACTCGTCGACAACTACTCGGAGAGATCTCTGGCTCCGAAAGTTCGCTATCCAGCCAAGGAGACCGATTTATACTGTACTCTAAAAGCTTGCTTATAAGGTTCGCATGCCAGACTCTGTTAAAAGCCTTCGATACGTCCAGCGACGGCGACCACTTCTCCATTCTTCTCGATGGCTTCGCCTAAAATTTGTGTAGCGTACGCTAGAAGGTTCCTAGCAGACCTATTTCGGCGAAACCCGTACTGTCGGTCACTGAGGAGATCGTTACCTTCTAGGTACGCTAGAAGCCGCGAGTTCAATACACGCTCCATAATCTCTAACGCTCTATAATTGCCAGGATTGGCACGACAACCTTTTTTTTTGGGTACGGGTTGCACGTAGGCAAGCTTCCAGGATTCTGGCCCTATTCCAGTCTTTAAAGAGAGGCGATACAGACGTGTCAGTACAGGAGACAACTCAGCTGCGCATGTCTTGAGCAGAATGGCTGGTGTACCATCAGGACCACTGGCTTTATTCACATCTAAACGACACGATGTTTTCCATACCTCTTTGTTTGTGATGCGGATTTCAGGCATCGAAATACCGCAGTGAGGAAGATGTGCTGGAGAAGCATTGCCAGAGTCTAGATACAAATTATCAGCAAACAGAGAAGCAAATACATTCGCTTCCTCTGTTGCTGTGCCAGGGATCCATACGGCTTCAGCAGAGCAGGCAGTGAGGGCATAGTTCGACCAGAAAGCTCTACTGCCAGTTGGTCTAACAGAGAGCTTTTCGCCATTTTTAGCGATTCGATCAAGACAAGACGACAAGACAAGCCTTCCGCAATGCCTTTTTGTAGGATTTGGCAGCTTGTTTAAAGGCTCTCTTCTCTTTTGCGTTTTGCGGCTTAGGCCATAAGCCAAAATGAGGTATGTCGAATATTTTCGGTCTAGAGCATGACGACATTCGGCATTAAACCATGGGCAAGCATTGCCACCGATGGTTACATCAGCAAAAGGAATAAAATACTCCATTGCCTTATGCACCACATGAATATGTAAATACAGAATTCACCAGACAGTGATCGGAGGTTCCCAAGAGGGAGGTAACCTCTATATGATACTGTCCGGATCAATTATCTGCAGAAGGTACAGGTAATTGGCTGTATGGCCTACTATACTTTACTATGCTATACCATACCATACCATACCATATAGCATGGTCGGTCTTCTGGTACGGGAACAGTCAGTCCTGATGACAGGCATAAAAGTCCCACAGAAAGACGAGCTGGACCGAAGGGTACTGATACAAAGACATATTTGCAGCCTCACTAAAATACTCAAATAATCGCGCTGTCACCGTCAAACGGTAGACACAGGAATACAGGATTTTTTCGTTACCTGTTTACACTAAAACTCATAGGGAAAAAAAGTGGGCTCTTCAAGGTTATGGAGACTCTGGATACAGAGATCATTCCGCGCCGGCCCGTAAGCGAAAGTTGTGCTCTAACATGCAACCGGGATAATCCAAGTATGTAACGCTCAACGGACATTGTATCTGCGTCTCCATCAAAAAAAGCAAAGAGGAGACAAAAGGAGGCAAAAGGAAGCGTGTTTTAAAGGAGGCAAATGGTAACGAAACAAATAAAGTTACCTAATATTTTTCTTATAACCTGCCGACTAAAAATGGATAATTACAAATTCCCACACAAAGTATATTTAATTAAATAGAAAGTTGAGTTTAGTTTGAAATACCCTTGTCTAATTATATGGTGTATTTCGTTCATTATAATCGCCCTTTGTTTTTATTTCTCTACCCAGCGAGATGTTAACTTTATATTTTCAAATCTAATATTTATTAAAATATTGGGTTTATAAAAATATTTACATGCACTAAAAGCTACATTTTGATAAGTAAAAAATAATAATGACACACAAAATGTATTTAAGGATGGGAGGAACTTCAAAAGTTTCATCTGAGTTTATTGAAAAGAACATTAGCTTACACAGCAAAGACAGAAGTATAATTTTCGCACCTTAAAAGTTAAAATGTTAGAAAAGAAAAGCTTTTTCAGAGAGCGCTTTGTCATTATGTAGATGATCTCCAGACTACTAAGTATGAATTAAATTTACTTTGTTCATAACCCTTTCTCATGATTTTTTTATCAACGCTGAAACGAAATTTAATGTAACAAATATACAAATATATTTTTTATATTAAATTTCGTACGCATATAGAGGTAATTAATTATTTGCAAACATCTATCTACTTTTAACATTATGCAAAATCATATTATTTTTATGACACTTTTAACACATTACAAAATTATATGTTTTGACATCCAAACATCTATATATAATTTCATGTTCTTTATAAAATTCTATAAAAAGCTCCAAAGTCGAAGTTTAGATCAATTGATATTTATAAAAATACGACTAACTAAAAATGTAAATAAACATCCTGTTGTTCCTTGTTAGAGGGATTGCAATGTTCGTAAACTTGTTCTAGTTACAAATCAACTGTCAAGAAGATTTATTATCGTCAACTAATTAGGGAAGTTTCTAAGAGCTATTTTATTCATTTTGCGATGCTCTTCAACGCCCTGGCCGGTGACGTTACAGTTTTGATGACACTGTTGTAAAATGCAAAGTCACTAACGGAAAGTATTAGCATAGTTTGTATTTTATTTCTAAACTTTGTTTTACAATTCATTATATTTTAATACGTAAAATAAATAAATTAAGTAACATTTTAATCTTCTTTTGTTGAAAAGTGTTATTATAGCCTAAGAGTCGTGAACCCCAGACCTTCCTTATTTTATAAAAGCTGAAAGTTTGTCAGCGCACACTACCAATACAGGTAAGAACGATGGCGCATTATGAAGTTCAGACTATAGTGGCTTCAGCAGGTAATCAGTGCTGAAGGTGAAAAAATTACTACTTTACTTTCGTCATATTATAAAGGCTGATTTTTTGGTAATACCTTAAGAATATTATTAAAAATCACGTCATTCATTGCCAGACACTTTACACAGTGGCAACCCCTTGCCAGACACCCTTAAAGTTATGAAAATTTTAACCTTACTTACGTTATAGTATAAAAGCTGATTTTTAAATATAATAATTATATAATAATTAGATGATGTTTTCTCATCAGCCAGACACTTTTCATAGTTCTAACCCCTTGCCAGACAATAAAATAGGGTAGCTGTAAGAAGGAGCGCGAGGTACTGCACACGTATAGGTGCGAGTGAGATGACGAGTTACGTCTATTACCATCATACCATATAGATAGTTCAATTCACGAAGACGCGCGAATTTTTAAGAAAATTCAAACTCGTCACGAAATATGCTCTACTTTATATTTTGAGAAAATCAAGATGTCTGGTTCAATATTTGTCAGCAGGTCGAAAAAAAGAAGAAGAATACATGAGATATTTTGACATTGATTTTAGTTTTGTTATAAATGTCGGTGAAACCTCAGACTCGGAATCAGATATTTCTAAAACGAGTGATTAACGATTTTCTTTTCTCAATATAGATGAATATAACTTTTTCACGTATTTCATTTATGTTTATTGTTACCCCTACTCCCCCGGTGACGCTGTAATAGGCAACAGAGCTAACAGTATAGACAAACAAAACAAAACAAAAAATGTTACCCCCAATGCTAATATTATCGTGTATTAACTAATAATCATTTAAAATATCCATACCAAAAAATAAAAAAATACATAGCCCTATCCTTTCAGTCGGGTAAAAAATATTAAATTGAAGAAGAGCATCTTTCACTGTGACAATGACGCTCTCTCCTGATTAGTCTATTCATTGTAGTGTGCGTGTGCACTCATAGGTAATTAGTGTGTACCGATAACTCTCAACATTGACAAAACATATCACACATATAATGCACGAACTATAATAGTAAACTTATTATATACTAGCTTTGCCCGAGGCTTCGCACGCCTTAAATTCGTAGTAAAACGATTCCCTTTTTCCTTGTTTTTTGTATTGGCTTCTATATGACTTGTTTTAAGTGATTCAATCAAAATTCCGACATTGGCAGACTTCGCTCACTGCCAAGAATCTATTTAAAGTTTTTAATAAGGATACAATATTAGGTAGGTACTGTATTTTTTTATACCTCTCTAGTTTTTACCTAAACAACCAATAAAATACTTTTTAAACAGAGTACTTAATAACCATTCTAACCATATATCACACTTATAGATTTTCTTCTCTTAGAGATAAACATATACCATCGCGGATTTTCTTGTAGAACTTTTTAAGGTATACAATAATTACCACCTTATTCTGATCTATCTCGTAGAGATCAGCCAGCGTTTGCAATGTAAGCGCAAATCAATGTATTAAGTATGTTATTATACATACAAACCTTTTTCTTGCATCACTCTATATATTAAAATAACTGCATCAAAATCCGTTGTGTAGTTTTGAAGATCTAAGCATACATAGAAACATAGGGACAGACGCGGGAAGCGACTTTGATTTATACTATGTATGTATTTATAATCCACTAATGATAATGAATGTACTTTACAGTCTGCACAGATTTAAAATATGTCATGTTATTCGTTAATAATTAATATTTACTTAATATCGAATATAAAATAAATTACAATTAGAGATAGCATAAACAATTATTTTAGCCGTTGTAAATATGTACTAACTATCAATATGCGCAGTACAAATAACAATTGCGCAGTGGGGATGACAATAGGCCTAACTCGCCATCTCACTCGCACCTATACGTGTGCAGTACCTCGCGCTCCTTCTTACAGCTACCCTATTTTATTGTCTGGCAAGGGGTTAGAACTATGAAAAGTGTCTGGCTGATGAGAAAACATCATCTAATTATTATATAATTATTATATTTAAAAATCAGCTTTTATACTATAACGTAAGTAAGGTTAAAATTTTCATAACTTTAAGGGTGTCTGGCAAGGGGTTGCCACTGTGTAAAGTGTCTGGCAATGAATGACGTGATTTTTAATAATATTCTTAAGGTATTACCAAAAAATCAGCCTTTATAATATGACGAAAGTAAAGTAGTAATTTTTTCACCTTCAGCACTGATTACCTGCTGAAGCCACTATAGTCTGAACTTCATAATGCGCCATCGTTCTTACCTGTATTGGTAGTGTGCGCTGACAAACTTTCAGCTTTTATAAAATAAGGAAGGTCTGGGGTTCACGGGCTCTTAGTATATTAACCTGATATCAAAATATAAAACGAAAAGACAATATTCTTCATATGAAAGGTTCTAGGCCTTATTCTTAAACCATAAAAGCATTATTAATCCAAAAATAAAGTATTATATGCTGACTATACTTTTGAATGTTTAATGTTTCAAGTTTGACTCCGGCGCTGTACCACAGGCTCGCAAGCGATCCATGGTGACCTCTAGCTACTCTCAGGGGAGGACTTCGCTCATTCAGCTCGGCCTCATTGAATGGCGGGATGGACTCTCCTTATTGGGAGGCACATCGTAGGAGGAGAGTGAACTCCTGAATAAACCCTCCACCAGCCGCTCGAGAAACCTATTTCACACCCGAAACATCTCATGGGCTTATCATCAAGGAGCTCCACCTCAGACGAGCTTCATCCAAGAGAGCTTCATACAAGAATCCTGCCTGCCTCCATCATCTTCTTAGCAGCCTCAAAAGGGATCCGACCAAAACGCAACCCCCATTAGGTCTCTTTTGCCAAACCGGATACCACTTACATAGATTGTATCGCAGGAGCAGCCTTACGGAACGTTCACGCTCTAATTTCTTTCTCAAAATCAACTTTCTTGGTATCTTGGACAAGAACTCGCAGTCTAGCCCTTGTTTTATGGAACCCACATCCAAGTCGTAACCATACACATCTCTCATCACAGAAGCAGTGCCTGCGGGAGGTCGTTTGTTGCAAACATTGTCGTCGAGGTCGGATATCTATTGATTCACACAAAGGGACCGTAATTTGGTAATCTTGGAAAAAACCTCTTGTCAAGATGCAATTTGTAATCCTTTGAAGTTGTCTGTGTCAGCACTTAGGTGAAATAAAGTATTTTTGTGCATAATGAATTAGTTTGATTTTTTATAAAATAAAAATAGAAGAGACATAATGGTTATATGTAACAAAGCAAGACCACTTTTTGTTGAGAGAAAGTATAGTAAATAATGTATATACAGTGTAAAAGTGCATTGTGTTTTTTTAAACAAATAAATAAGTTTTATTCAATTATTAATAAGGGTTAAAAAAAAATGCTGCCAAAGATTAATTACAATTCTTTTTCAACCAATCAGTGGTAGTGTAGTGTAAGCTAATAATGTCCTTAAAATATAATGAATCTTTCTCAAAACACGTAACGAAAAATTACAATGAATATTTATTTTCATGGTTGGATACTTTATACAATAAATGCAATCATTCTGACATATTATTATATTTAACTGCATATGAGCATCTTATGAAACAATCATGTTTGTGTCACCTAGTTAAATCATGTCATATTAAAACTTTATTTCAAGATACTTTTTCTATTTAAAAGCGTTTAAAAAAATTTAAAATATGTATTCTTTTTACTTATTCTTTATGAGTTCTCAAAAAAAAACAAAACGCCTTTGTTTTATTGAATTGAAAGCTCTTTTGTGGTATTTGCATTTATTAGATCATTTTTTGGATTTTACATATTAAATATATTTTAAATACTTAATACAATAAGATTTGGCATAGATGTGAATATAAAAATAATAAATGTGTCAGTTTATATAATTTACAATGATGAAAATGGAACAAAGAACAAGTAGATGATAAGTCACTTGAATTGTGTAAAATAGAGGCTCACGAAGATTGACTTCGCTTATGTCTCTCGAATCTTTTGCATCGCTTATTCCTTTTATCTTCGTACTAATAGGAAGACCACCGTTTTCTTTTGTGATATTCTTGTCATAATAGCTCTAATTAAAGTTTGTTTAATATTTCATTATGTATAATATAATATATTATGTTTTATTTTCTGTTAGCTAGTAAAATAAAAATATTGTTTATTATAGTATTCAGTCATCGTTTTGTTCACGAATGTTTATATTTCAAAACTAGTTCAGATGAAACGTATATAAGGAAGAAAGAAAAATGTAAGTAAATAGATGAATACAATTAATTCTCATTTCGGATAGCTAAATAAATTAAACATTTAGAAACTATGACCGTTCGTCTATGTAATTTTTATTATATTGGACTATACTTTTTGTTGTAATTCTTTTTACAAATTTATGTTTTCTTTTTTTTTCTGTTGAAAACATCCGTTACGGGTACCCCCCACGGAGGTGATGGCCAGGGGTTATGTGGGACTACCTGGTAGCAGAGATGACGCTACCATTTTGAAGGCTACCCACTAAAACGGTTGCCTTAACACCTTAGTGGATCGCTTTTGCATTCACCGTGAATATTTATGTTTTCCTACTTTAACTATGTTGTTGATTTTTTTATTAATTTATAACATTTTCATGCATGAAAACGTTTTGTGATTTTTTACTACTTATTATATACTTAAACGTATTTTCAATTATAATGAGCCTAGTCTATAAGTAGTATAATAAATAATGAAATTTGATCACTATATAACTATATTGTAACAATAAAAATAGTTATTTTTCATGCAATTTGTTTTTCTAAAAGTACGTAATGATAATTAAAAGTTTGTATAAAAATGATGAAGTACACATACATATAAAGATGGATAGACGCTACTGGATCTTCTAGACGAATGGAACTGGGTTCGCAAAAATTTTCAAAAAGAAACCTTAACTTGGCGCATACAGCGCAAATCGTCTAGGATATCTAATACTAGATACTAGATACCCTAGGTAGTATATCATTTGGTAATTCCACCATGTCCAAAGTTAACAATTATTCATATTTAAAACATCGACAAAAAACGGATAAAATATCTTTTTTCATTTAGGAGATCAAGTAGAAGCCACTGAAGTCGGATTTTTTAGGTCACGGTATGAATTATTTAACATTACATGTATAATATGGACATACGAAATAAACAAAAATAATAAAAGTATTTAAAAAAATTAAGTGTGTAAAACAATAAATTCAAACTATTAAAATTGTTTTATTCAGACACTATTATTTAGACATGCGATCATGTGTACATTGTGAATAACTTTCTACATAGGCACCCTTTCCAGGCATTAATTCTGTTCTGCTACGAAGTAACGTTCGATTTACAGATATAGTATTTGCCAAATACTAACTACCGTCTACGTAATTTAGCGTGATGTGATATTTCGATTTTACCCTCGAGCCAAAAGTGCCTTATGGACCAATAATAGTTCACTTGAATTAATATTATAATAAGTAAATTTAATCGAAGTAAACGGAAAAAAAAATAATTCTTTAATATATTACAACAATTGTATTCTCTTATATCTTATTTATATTGCTAATATTTTATAATTTTCCTTCATATTCAAAATGAAGAAAAAAATGCTAAGATATTCTTGCAATTTCAATGATTTATGGCCCATTATTGTGCGTTTAGCACCTTGCAAGACAAGGTATATTGCCTAAGTTATAAATACCGTTACAGGTTTATATAAGTGTATTTTCAGCTACGTATTACATTATTTTTGTTTTTGTTTGTAATTGTTTTTAAGATGTCAGAAACGAGGTTTATTATTATGTACTCGTACCTACCAAGAAAACATCTCAATTTGGCAGAAAAACATCATATATACAAAAAATGACAGTGAGTTAAACAATCTTGGAATTGTCTTTTAAGTGTCGGTCTTCCATATATTATATTATATTCCGCCTTTATTACTTTATCAGTTTTATACCGGTTTTATCTTTAATACCATTTTTATCTTTTTTGTTGTAACTGTTCATACAAACAGCAAATCAATTTTTGATCAATGCAGTTTTGAGTTCTGCAGTATGTATTGAGAGAAATTCAGTAAAAATAAAAAAAATAAGATGCATTTTAGTTTAAAGTATTCTTACCGGCGTTAATTAAAAATACGTTTATAGTCGACACTTGATATATAGCAAAATATAACTTCGGTGACTCGATCCAAATAAAATGAACAAAACTACACGTCAAAACATTTGATTCAAAGGAAAGGTAAGTGGCGTATCCTAGGAGCGTGTTGTAACGGTGGTGACCTCTAAAGCTTTTAAATATCAAATGCTAGAAATTGTAAGAAACACAATATGAACAAATTGTTTGTTTGCAACATTTATTTCTTAATATTAATTTTATTTATTTAGTTAAATAAATTTTATCACTTAAAAATTTGCAACAAATGTTCTCAATAAATATTATATCCACTTATCGAACCATTTGCTATTTTTTTTATTGCGTTAATGTTGACCTTTATTTATATTATTCGTAGTTTTTTCTTAATATCAACAATAAAAATATGGAATGATCAATTTACTAATATATTTGTTTATGGTACAAACATGCTTATACGTTACTTATTAGTTCAGTTGGAAAAGCTGCGGTTGACGGTATCAGAATCATAATTATTTTTGATGTTATAATTAAAAAAAAAAACTTAGATGGTTTAAAGGTAATTTTAAAATTATATAAGTTATATATTAGTTTAAAACAATGTCAAAAAGTACAAAGATTTATATAATGTAACACTCGAGTTTAAAATTATAATATTATTATAATTATTATAGTATTATTATAATTATTATAGAATTTCCAGCATCCTTCTAAGTCCATCATCACACTCTGGATATAACCAACAAAGAACGATTCTTAAAATCCTTCATAAAATATAACTTCCAGGGAACTGTAGCAATTTACAAAGGGCTGTAATTATAAAAGGCAATCCACCTTATAATTAGACTAAAGGGAATAATGGCTCTTCGTACTTAAATCAACTTGCAATTTAATTCAATTTATCCAACTTCTGGGATAATTCTGTTTCAATGTTTCTGTTTATCCTATACTAATAGAAAATTATATGTATATTTTGTTTCTTTAATAATGTGACTACATTTACTTGATCGTTATTTTCAAATTTATCTAAGCATAATTTCTTGATTTTATGTTTGAAAATATCTATATACATGTATGGCTTTATTAAACTTATTTAAATTTTAAATAAATATAGAATGAATAATAAACCGTTATCGTAATTTAACCAACTGAGCTACAGTATCACTTATTCTTGGTTTTAAATAACACTTTATCGAACCCATTCCTGTGGTTGTTATGAAAAGTTGTGGCTAAATTTACAAACTGTCCGCTCAGTCTTTTTTCACCTTTATGGCATTTAAATCTATCTATGTTGCAAATATTGAAACAGTTAGTGTTTTACATAATATCATATTTGTACCTTTTATAACTTAGAACTTATAAAAGGTACATCTGTGACAGTAACTAGAAATGAAGAGTATGTTTCTAATACGATTATTACAAGAAAGTTATAACAAATTATTTCTAACATTTGTAAAATTAAAAACCTATAATATATTTACATGAATTGTTGTATCACCATAAATTTGGTAAAATGTTTACAAATTTTAAGACTCAAATTACCTCCTGCAAAAGTATTTACAAGCAACTAACTTATTTATCTATTTATCTCTTTATAACACAAACCTTCTCGATGCCACTTATTTTTATTTGGTTTCATGTTTTATTTATAATTAGAATACATTCTTAAGTTACTTTAATTTTGTTTCTGTTGTTTCTGTGCTACAGGAACGAAAGTTAATAAAAAATATAGTCCCGGATTGGTAGTTAGAACACGAGCAAGGTACCTTTTCAAATTTCAGTGGCGTACAATAATGGCCCATAAATAATATAAAATTGCCTGAATTTTATCACTAAGTTGAAGCCTGTAATATATTTATATCTGTTTTATACTATCTTAGAAAGTTTTCAACATAAAATCTACCTTACCAAGTATTTCAAGCTTATTATAATAAGTAGTAATAAATGTTTTTTTTCCACAATATTAATTATATCAAATCAAATAACTTCGTGAATAACAATAGCCTTAGTTTCTAGTTCAAATTACTTGAAATCCTTTAATGTCGACAAAAGTTGTGTTCGTAAAGCGACTCAAGGTTGTAGCCACATATCTTACTTAACTTGGGTATAATCAAGCTTTGTGTCTCTCAAGAGACAGACCAGTAGCAGTTGCTTAATTCTGGTAGTATTAAGCAGTGGTAGCACAACTTGTTTAATACTCATTATTATTTTTAATTTTCTCTGAGATTGTGAATCGTAAAAGAAACATAGTGAAAATGGAGTAAAGACCGAGCCACGAATTTTTATTTTTTGAAAATATGTTTTATTTATATTTGCAAATAATTATGAAATATGAAACTGATAAATTTATAAATCATAAGGGCTTAGAATATAAGAAATATATATTTTTATTGTATAACCTTATATTTATCATATTTAAAGTGTCTTTAGTCATAGAGCTTATCTAAGCTTATTTCATAACGTAGACTCTATTCAAGTCGAGCTCAGTGCGTGAACGCCAGCTTAGAAACTTTCTATATTAAGTACCCGTACATTGAGTTTACTTAAGATTTTGCTTAATAATATAGAATATATTATTGAGCAAAATCTTATATATATGTATATATTTATATATATATGTGTTTGTTTGCATAATACGTTTATATATGTATAAAATATGTATTTGTGTAAGTATATTGATTTATTGAAAACAAGTATTTATGATTTATTGTATACATTATGTGCAATGTGTTATATGCACATAAGTTTTATTTAATTTATTTTAATATTGATGTCTTAATTGCTTTTTCCTGTATTAATGTTTTATATTTGAAGCGCCTTACTCTATGTTTTGCACTGATTTCTCGGGTTGACTGGTCGAGAATGCTTTTAACCATTAAGTTCGCCTATTGTACTAGTTTGAGGCGATAAAAACTAAATAAAGAAATAAATAAATATATTATTAAGCCAAGAAACAGTACCCATTATTTAGAAATTCAACTTATCGCGGTTGACCGCGTGGTCTTTAATTTATTAGGTGTGAACCAAGAAAACGTCAGCAAACCCATGTAATAAAATTTGTTAACAATTGCAATCCTAAAATGTAATCATACTACATCAAGTTTAATTCCAAATATTCTACGAATTGGCTATAAATTTAAATTTACGACCTCTAGAATAGCCAGCGTCTTTTACACCTTTTCGTATTGAA
The DNA here is from genome assembly GCA_959347355.1 of Napeogenes inachia. Lineage (NCBI taxonomy): Eukaryota > Metazoa > Arthropoda > Insecta > Lepidoptera > Nymphalidae > Napeogenes > Napeogenes inachia. Next base: position 5,625,160 of record OY365792.1, read on the forward strand.
AAGCTATCAAATTTTATGTCTCCTAAACTTACGTATGTTAAGATTCTGTTCAGGTAATTTTATTGTTACACCTCCGTAAATAGCATTTAAGAGGATTTTGATTTCTTATCTCTGTTTATATTCTGAAAATTATTACCATTTATTTAAAATTACCATTGTTTTTATTCGTTGACATGATTAGAACCAATTACAATATTTTAATCTTATCTATATATCTTTAAATAAAATTTGTTTTTTATGTTTTGATTACATAATATATAACTAATGATTACTTTAAAATAAATATGGGTTTAAAATAGTACAAGCATCTTATTTAGCATTATTTATTTATTGTTTTAATTGAATTTTATGTTAACATTTTTGTTAAGGAGCAGGACTAGCAAAATATAATTCTTAAGGAATAAAATCAGTATCTGATTTCCGATTTTTTTTGTACCATTTTGTGTAAAGGAGTTTCAAGTTACTCTTATACAAGACTAAGAAATTATTTTGACTATAACACTCATTACTACATTACACTACATTTAATCAATAAATATATCGACCAATAGGTCGAGTGGTTAGCTCAGATGCCTAACGTATAGCGACGCAATGAATGGGTCTCGGGTTCGATTCCCGACAGGGACAGGCATGTATTTGATGAGCATAGATGTCTGTATTTCTGGTTTTGGTCGTTTATTATATTCTCAGAATTTATAACTTAAAACACCGTTAACACCCTTAAAACAAGCAAATATTACTTAGGGGTTTAGATGTATGTAATTTGTCCTGTATTATTATATATATTTTTTTATACTCGATATTTGTACATCTTATGTCCCATAATATTGGTTAAAAACGTTTTGTGAGCATGTTTAGCAATGTTAGACTGTTTAAAATGTTAAGATTATTTAATTTCTTTTTATTTAAATTTGTAGGTCCCAGAGGTTGCAAGTTTAAGTCCTGTCTTTCAGTATGGTTATTTTATTGTGTATTTATCTAAACTTCAATAATAATCTTGGTAACTGAAGGAGATATTTCTCGGAAAGAATACTCGGGAGTATTCATTTCCAATTCATAAGAAGTAATCTTAGTTACACAACTAATGTTCAATTTTCATGACAAAAGCAAATGTAATCGATCTATAGTTGCTTTACAAAATTATATAGGTTAATATTAATTGTTGTTTAAAATATTTATGTTAATAATATTATTCTATTGTACCTTATTTCTAATAATTCTTCAATAATAATTTATACTTTATCATTTACTTATTTCCTTAAGAAGGTTTGTATTTTGTATTAGCAAAACAAAATTCTTTTTACAAAAACATGACAAAAACATATTCGGTAGTGGTAGAAAGTTAGTTCTTTTGGATGAGGTTCCAAACTTTTTATGTGGTCCGCGCTGCATAGTAATCTTTTTGGTATTGGAAAAGGACTCTCGAATTCTATCGATTTTTCCGCCTCATACCGTATGCGGATAGATTATTTTATACTGTTGGATTTTATGTCATACCAAATCAAAAGCTTTTCCCATATCTATGAAACCGCAATGGCAAAAATTCTGTAACGTATATTATATCATTTTTTTATTCATTGCGCAAATAAGAGCAACGCAGAGATTCTAATTTAAAGCGATTATAACAGTCAAAGTAATATTTGCAACTCTAAAGTAATAATAATAAAATATAAATTTAAGAAATAAACTTTTATATATTTTATAAATACTTAAACTTTTATATATTTTATGAATATATAAAAGTTATATGGTCTAGTGTAACTATTGAATGAATTAAAATAAATTATAATTACAACTTCATTATACTGTTAGAAAATAAAATATAAAATTGTATTATTTCTGATATAAGGGATTAATTATAGGTCTATTAGGAATACGATGTTATCAACATTAATTTTAAATGAAAGCCCAAGAAAGCAGTAATTTATATTCTATTATCATTTATATTATTACTCATATAATATTCTATTATCATTTATAGTTTATACAATCATATTTTTTCTTTTGTAGTATTTTACTATAACATATTTTATTATATTAATTGTATTTGATGAGCTAAAATATATATGTATCTGAATAAGCTTTTCTATAAAATATATAAGCATCTCATAAATATACTAGGATCCGCCACAAAGCGGAAGTTAAGCTGAGCGCCCTCTCCCTTTTTTATGCTACTAAAGTCGGTCCATACCGCGCCCAAGGACTTCCAATGAAGTTGGAAAGATTAAGAGTAGAGGAGGTTCAGTTTTTTGACCATATTTTTAAAACAAAACGTTTTTTTTTATTCTGTTTCTTGGAGTACAAGCCCAGTCACGTCCTTGACATGCGTGCCAATTTTGGTTTTCCTGTGATGTTGCCTCAAAAAATTGTTTCACAAGCTTACGCTCAGCTCAATTGATTCGAAACAGTTATGTATTATAATCAGTAAATATTGATTTTAAAACGACCAAATGAACATGAACAAAATAGCGTTAGATGATTTTTATATCGATTTCAGAATTCAGGGCAGAACTGTGCTAATTATTTAGTGATATTTTTATAATAAGCCATATATGATAACAACATTTTTGTATGTGATACCGCGATTCAGAAATACGATGGACATGCACAGCGACCTCTGTAGAGATCTAGAAACTGTTAGCTTAAGTCTGTGGGAGATTCAGTTTTTTTATCTTGTTTTTTGGGGAATAAGCCTAGTCACGTTTTGATAGGAGTGCCAATTTTGGTTTAAATTGGTTTAGTGGTTTTCCTGTGATGTTGCTTAAAAAAAAATATTCCAAAACGGTTAACAGCTTCGCTTAGGCTCAGCTCAATCAAATATCATACATTCCGAATTTTCAGGTTTGACTACAACATAAAAAAATATTTAATTTAAAAATCTATTTATTTTGTTTTGTTAATGATCAAGTCATTGATATTTGATCATTAGAGACATTCCTAAAACGAAAATTTATTATTTTCTTTTACAATGTTTGATAACGATAGAAAACGTTTAAAAAGATTTTTTTTTACACCAATTAATTTAAAGTGTGAATTTAAATTTAAATTTAATTTTATATTAATAAACTATAGTATATTCTATTTTGCTAAATATAGAAATAAACTTATCATGATTTAAATTTTAATTCATTTTTTAAACGCAAGTTATTTTTCTAATCTACAACGGATTCTAAAATAGCGGGTTAACATTGTTTTTTCATTAACAATTTTTTCTAAGTTAGCACCAGTAATTAATTATGTACAATATATCAAGTAGCTACTATTAATAATTAAAACGGCTTATTTAATTTCAATTTATGTGAATAGAAAACTATTTCAGTTTGATTTATTTACTGCTACTACTTTTTCTCATTTGGTAAATATGAATCATCATTTGGAAATAAAATAAAAGTATGAACAAAGACAAAAAAAAGTAATTTTACTTCTTAAATTCTTAAACAATGCAATGTAAGCCTCGAAAAATATTTTAACAAACTACTGCTTAGTGGCTTAGTAGTTCATATTAAGTTTTAATAATAAAACGGAAAGCTAAAGCTAGAGTTACCAGGCTTTGATTTTATTTTATTTCAATAATGATAATTGAATTGTATTATAATTAACAATCAAAATTTTGGTTATTTTTCTTGCAGTTTCTTTAAATGTCATTATTATGTTGGATTATTTAAGTGTTAGGCTTTGCTGCTACAAATATTATTCTCCAATATTTGGAACACAACCATATTGGACTTGAAGCCATTATATTATCATACAAAATAATGTTAACATCAATTTAGGAGAATTTTTACTTTGCTCTTTTATTAATAAACATTTCTTTAATATATTTGTTTATACAATTTACCATTAAGATTGTAAATGTTTTGTGATATAAGGTAGGTACGTATTAGTTGACTGGAATATCCTTGCTAAAAGCATATTGCCTTGTGAATTATCAAGCCTAGCTGTAATTCGGTATGGAATCAGAATGGCCGATATATTTTCATTATAATTCCAACACTGGCGTTATCTTTCGGTTGTTAAAATCCACGATATATCATAGCATTTGAATGCATTTGCATCATTGCTGGCGTTATTATATTCTCTAATACTAAAGAGTGGCATTCGATTCGCAATTGTCATAATTTATAATTGCTATCTTCCACAAAAGCATTTTATAAAAATATTGGAAACAAATTTATATTTTCTAACCGCTGGTAAAAATAATTAAATATCATATTTTTTGTTTGAACGCGCAAATCTCTGAAAAAAAAAATGCTCAACTTGTACTGAATTCGTAATTAGTACTGAAATATATTAAATGCCAATGCTATTCCTTTTTCGAGTCCAATAAGTAGATTAAGTTACTTTTTGATATATGACTAAAGCGCTGCCACCAAGATCAGTAAGCTGCTGCACTCAGCATACACCACGGTTTCCAAAATACTCCAAAACTCTTGAATGGGTACAAAAGTCGACCGTTCCGAAAGGTTCCGAAAAATACACGTGAGAATTTTTGGTAAATAATAATAATCACAAAAAACGATAGCTCACATAGAAAAAAGTATACAAGCTTATAAAAGTATAAAATATAAGGATATTAATACATGTCACTAAAAGATGTTCCTTGTTTCCAAACAACCTCGTTTTATTCTCATATTTTAAACTTCACATAAGCGTAATGGATAAAAAGGTTCCATATTTCAAAGCTACCAAATTACCACGATATCACGTGAGACAGTGCCCCTTGACGTATGACGTCATATCTCACAAATATACTTAGTGGGGGGAGGATTAAGAGACGTTCAAACGGCTGATGTATAGCGCAGTGTTATCGTTGATTCATGCTTCGCGTTTTCGCAAATTCCCTTACCATTTGTTTCTTAAAAAAAATTATTTATAAATTATTATTGCATGTTACATTGTTGTAGGTCATACTATTTAATTACCACTTCGTCTTTACGAACTTCTGATATTAATTACAAGGTACTAAAGAAAATTTATTACAGGTAATTAACTAGTTTATACAACGACAAAAACAAAAAATACAAAGATGAATAATATATATTATTTAAGTTAATTTAATTGAAACATACGGTAGGGGTCATCGCTGTTTTATGAGGTAACTTGTCATCTTTGAGAGCGCTATTTTTCGAATGTTTCACATCGTTTAGCCGATATCTGTTCCTTTGATAGTATCCACACAAAGCAATGAATAAATATCTCGTATTTGTAAGAAATTTCCTTCACTTTTCTCATCGCTATTCAATTTTTGTCAAACCGTGAATATACGAGTAAGAAATTGCTTTTTTTTATGGTTTCTCTCAATTTAATATTAAAACGCCGTTGAATATTAGGTTGTAAAAATATTTTTGTTCCAGGTTTGATGTGCATAATTAAACCTTTGTAAGTCATGGGTTACATCACATACACATAAGATAGGCATTATTATAATTAATTACGATATTTATCTCTTTTTATTCTACATATTAGAAATAATCTATTCTAAAAATAATAAAAGTTATAATTTATATTGGCCATAATTAAAGAATTGGGCTCTTTTTTTATCGATTTCATTCATAATTTATTGGATTTAGTCATAAAGGAATTTCAATAATAGCTAATTGCATAATGAACATACACCTTTAGCAATACTTCTTTACAAAAGAAGTTTACTTCTAAACGGTAATATTCAGTAAAGATTATGTATTCTGTTACAAAAAAATCAACTCCGTTTCTTCTTTTTAAATTGTAAAAACCCATTTTTGGCAACATTTTATTAATTATATTACAAAAACAATAATTTTTAATATAATAGTAAAGCTTCGTTATTTAAAAAAATAAGTATTTGTTATATTAATATTCGTAAAAACTAACTAACGGAGCTATGAGTTTATTTTGGATATTATTTGGTGGATATAATCTTTTAATAATAATAATAATATACTTTGTTGCACACCACAAAGTTGAAAATACAGTCCAAAAAGAAATATTAAAATAAAAATAGAAATTAAAACTACTTATAGGTATACAATAATCTTTTGTATTTTCCTCGCTTTGTTATCAGCTTTGTGTTAACAAAAACAAGATTTCCTGCTTGTTTTCCTTAATATAATTTGTTTGTAAGTTATTATTCGAATTATATTTTTTCCTCGTACAAATGTCAAACATATAAATCTTCTTTAGATATAACTATTCAGAAACAAATAAATCACGAAATCAGAATTTAAATAGAGAACATTATCATTATTTTTATGTAGCAAAAGCTAAACAAAATCCTTTAGGGTTTGTTACATTTTAAAAATAATGAAAATAGTGCGAAATCCCAACAGTAATCAAAGTACGGACGAACCAAGTTCGAGAAAGGATTGTGGTTACTTTTAGCTTTTAACTTGGTAGATTTATGTACCGTTGTAAAACGGACGCCCCGTGACGGTGGCGGAACCATCCGAGGATCAGACTTCACGGTCTAACCTGTTGCTACACTAGCAGCCAAGCTATAAATAAGATTTTTTACGTTTATGTCGACATTTGTGATATTATATTTTTGGTTAAGAATATGTTACAAGGTTATAAAACTGTTAAAAAATTAGGAACTTAAAACTTTCATTACACGAGGTAGATATTCTATGTGTGGTTAAAAATATTTCTTTATAGAAATAAACATTATTACACGATAATACATAAATAAATATGACTTTTATATAATAATATAAAGACTTTTCAAATTTGTCTTTTCTATATATAATACTAAGATTTATTCCAGTAAGACTTTCTTAAAAATATTTTATAGCTTCGCTTTCGCAACTTAAGTATATTAAGACTTACAGTGGCGTGACGAATTGTTCATAAAACTTAGTTCTCACAGGAGTTGGAGGAAAAATATATGTTAATAGTACTTGGGACTACTTAAACTGTTGTTCGGGATCGCATTATGGGCTTCTATAACTAAAGCGTTTTGCTCGTTGAATACGTTTATTTGACATTAGGAGTTAGTTAGAATTCTAGTTGAATGGTTGATAGCGTTTTTGGTGCTAATATAAAGCTTTTTTTTTCACGTATTTGTCTATTTGTAGATAAGATACAAAACATTGTAACTAACTGATCAATTAAACCTAAAATAAAAAGGATGTACGGCTAATAAAGTCAATTACATTGTCGTATAAGCAGTAAGAAGGATATAATACAGGTGTAATCCGGAACAATATTCGCATCCCAAACTGAGGTTCACCGTTTTCTCTAAATTGCGTTTCCTTTTGTGTCTAATGCCGTCACGCGTAATTTGTTTAGTAAATTTATTATATTTTTTTTATGAAATATAAAATATGATAATTTTTAACTCCATATTTATACTAGCTTTGATAGATTTTCTATCTACAACGTTTTTATTCAAACAAGTTAGATTTAGTTTTTTTCCATTTATTTCAGTCCTTGTTAGGATTCTATAACGAAGTTATTCATTATGATTCGGACTATGATTTTAAAGTTATTTTACAAATATATATATTTCAAAAGCTACATTTTATAATTAGAGGTTATCATATACACAAAAGTTGAAAGTTGCATTGGTTTACAAAATTACTCCAAAAAGTTAAAACCAAAGCGCTTTTATATCTGCATCGCGATTCACTGCGCTGTTACTTTTAGGTTTTGTTCAAAAAACTTGCTCACATTCATTTGGTGTATTCAAAGTGACCTGTTTTCAGTTAGTTCATTTACAGGTATATTGTAGCAGGTATTTATAATAAAACGAATGCAAATATTTGAGCGGATTTTTTGATTGTTATTTATATTTAGTTATCGGTTTTATTTGCTTGTTAAATATTTAGAATTAATATACTTTTTATAATATTCATTCGTTTATATTAAAAAAATATATAAATTAATTTTAAGGTCGCAGATGATTTTGTTAAGGATTCATGTTTAACCGGATTTATATATATGAATCGGGATTTTTAAATTCTAGATACAAATGAATAGGGCCATTAAAATAAAAAAATAGTATGTTTCCAAATGGACATCTTTTACTATGTTACTTGCTTATATTTAATAATTCTCATAAAAATAATAATTCAATAACTCGAATAATTTTGAGTTTTTCGAGTAATCAAAAAACTTAGTAACAAACAGACAAAGTGTTTTTAATTAATGAGTAATAAAACCAATTCTCACAAATATTTTGAAATTAACTATCATATTGTATATGATACAAAATACAATGACTATATACATATAGTCGTGATAAGTTGTACGTAAGTAAATATATGACAATGTAAAATAATATACCATGTTACTTTCATTATTATTTTATTTCATCTCTTTACCCATTTAACCTAATATCAGCATAACCTCATTTCATGTTTACACGATGTTTCAAGCATATTTTCATTTCGTCGTAAAATAATGGTTTACAAACGTAATTAAAGTAACTTTCTTTATATAAATTATGTTAACAACTTTTTAATTATGACCAAAAACTCTTCTCACATTTACACACCAGTTTTCACAAAATATGTCTTTAAAATACTTTTAGGAGTGACAGAGAAAGTGATAGTTAACGTTTCACAATAAACAGTATAATATAGGGAAAGAAAAATAAAATACTCAAGTTAAAAACATTTGACAGTTAAAGAATAGTTAATAGTATTTTCTTTAATATGCTGACTGGTCTTGATCACTTGCGTCATTTTTTATAAATAATTTATAAATTATAATTTTAAAGCAGAAAAAACAACAATATAAAGTAACCAATTAACTGTTCATTTAAGTTATAAGGCTGGCCTTATATATAATTAATACTATTTATTATAATGCCTTTGCATTGGCTAGATTAAGGTGATTTCTTACCATAAACTACTTATTAAACAAACAAACAAATAATATAAATATTGTCGAACATTAATATCAATATGATATATATATCAACATATTATAAAGATGGTTTCCAGTAAACAAAATAATATATTGTATTTAAAATAAAAATGTTCGCAAGATTAAAAGCTAAGTTAAAAATGGCTATTGTCATAAACAGATTTAATCTATTCTACCACAAAGTACACTCGGTTTGAATTGTTTACTCTGGACCGAGAAGAAAAAGAGTGGCTCAGTTCTAAGTATATGTTATAAGTGGCAGAACTAATCCAAATATACTAGTAAAACGCAAATTCACGAGCAGGTATTTTAAGTTTAACTTTTATATACTAACAAATTAGAACCCGGGCCCCTTCATTCTAGATATTATATCAATATTTTCAATTAAGTGAAATCTATCTATTAATTAAACAGTTTAATATAGTCGTATAACAATAAAGTACATACAATCTTAATGGCGTTATACGTTTAATTTATTAACTTCGAAAAAACAAACCGTATTAAAAGTTCGAAATTCAGTGAGTGGAAAGTAAAAATGACACGCTTGGTATAAAATGAAGTTCAGTACAAAAACAAACGCGACGAGGTAACCCGTTGCAGTCAGCTAATGCGGTTATCTCAATGCTTTTTGTTACTTTGTAATTTATTTGTATCACAAACAGAACTGTGTTTTACAAATGATTCCGAGCATTTTCCTGTTGGTATTAAACTACATTTATATTTTAAAAGACTCTTTAGAATTAAAAATTATTGTCGTATGAATTATTAGCTATTTTAAGTGTTCTTACGATAATTAAGTCTTAGGAATGACCGGGTAACATTTTAAAATGTCAAAGAAAATGTCAAACCTATTAGTATCGCGTAAATATATACTACAAAACAGGTAAGACATGATATTACGGAAAATTCGTGTGCTTTCTATACGTTAGTGTAGTATAAAATATTCAAGAGTCTTTTGTTTAAAATGTCCTTTAGTAAACTATGAAGAACATTGTACCTGTCATTATTATATCAATCTTAATATGTTTTCATAGCAATTTTAATAGATTTAAAATATCGGTAAAATGAATATGTTAAGCTTATATAAATTTTAAATAAATATATTACGTAAAATAAGTATTCGGTTTTGTAATAATATGATGTTTTTGTGTTAACGAAAACAAACATATTATTTGATATGGTATGTTCTGTTATCGTATAATGAACGGTAAAATTTATAACCATTGAGGCTATTGAATTACTTCGAGCTACAAAGCAAAAATATAGTATCTATTACTGTCAATTTATTTCAAATCATATAAATATTTTCGCAATTACGACGAAGAAAACAATATAATATTTCGTAATTCAATATAGTAGCTGTAGTATATTTTTGTCATACTGGAGCTCTCAGAGGGAATTTGTCGCTGTTCTTATTGCAGTGGTCCCAGTTACAAGAAATAAAATATTTTAGAGTATATTATTTTATTGAGCTTTTATTTATTTTATATATCTTGGTATATTGTAACAAGTTTTACAATAAGACCCTTAGAAATGTTATTGTTTGAACATTAATGTACTAGGATTTAATTATCAACTATGTAGGCAATAAAATGTAGGTATAATATACCTATGCTATTTCACACATTAAAAATAAAAAATATTTGTAAAGAAGATTGTAATTTACGGTATAACATGATGTCATAAAACATGTGTATGATAAATAAATATTTGAAAACTGACTAGGTTAAACCACAAATCTAATTTGAAATAAATTCAACATACTATATCAAATCCCAGAGATGGAAATGAAAAAGAACTTGAATATCTGACACCAATACCTATATCTCATGAATACGATCATTACTAAACCAACTGTTACTCGCGACTTTAACCCAACTGAAGTAAGTATCATAGAAGTTAAAAAGAATTAAAATTTATAACTTCCCGATTTAAATTGCAAACAAAAGAAACGGATGAAGAGATATATTCCAGATGAGTATATTCTTGATCTTAACAGATTCAGGTTGAAGTTAGTCTAATTTCACTAAAAACTTGTCTTCAATTTCGATATTTTGTTATGTTATATTCCAAACACACTTGGTCATTTTACTTGTTGCTATAATATGTTATGTGATGTTATTTTATATATTGTGCATTATATTATTGACTTGTATATCTAAGCATTCTCAACCAATGGGCTATTAATCTGAACATCACCACCAATCCAATCTGAACATCACCACCACCAATGGAACCTATCTCGTTGGAGTTGATGGTTTGAAAAGCCAAAAAAAATATCTAGACGCGTGTATCTTAAGCCCCATATAAAGCCGTCAGAGGCAAGCGCTGACTTAAATAATAACTCCTCTCTAGTTTACTCTTAGAGGAAATAGTGTCACTATGCGAATAATGCCGACCTTAGTCTGGCTTTACTTGACTTTATATGTTAGTGCTGAGTTTTCGTAATATTATTAGTGATCATAAGTGTCTTTTTTTATCCCAGGTTAGGGAGAAATATTTATTATAGATGTTATCATTTAGAAAGGACCAAGTCGATTTTATTGTTAAGTATATTTGCAGCTCTGAAAGTCATAGATGGTAAAAAATAAATGCATATCTTTTATGAATATAATATATCATTGGTGATTTATTTATTTATTTATTTAAAGCACAAGGAAACGTAACAAATACATCTTTAAAAAAATACAGCGATTGAAAGCAGAAATTACAGAAGTAAAGATGCAGCCTAAAAGACGTTTCACAAAGAACAAAGAAGATTTATTGAACACGGTAGTAAGCTCACAAGAATAATAACAACATAAAAGTATACAAATCATAAAAAAGACCAGAGAATTTAAATTACATTAGTGATAGTAGTTATCATAATAGATCCATTTCATAGTCCGTTCAGATTTCCACTGACAACTACCACCACTTGCTACCAACTAGTTGCTTGACACTTATCTTTATAAACTACTTGATCTTTTCGTATATGTTAGAGGTTGTTTAATTACCTATTATCCATTCTAATAAAAATATCAATCGATTTAATTATTACATATGTATGAAATCAATTTAACATATTGTGATTACTTTAACATGTTTTCATTATGTTGCGACACTTTTTAATGTATTTTTTTTTAATAATTGCATTCTCTTCACTGTGAGAGTACAAATATTACATTTATTATAAGCGTTGGAGTAGTGTGAACAACAAAAATCTACATGTATTTCAAGTCATATAAATCATACAGAGACTGTATGTTTACTAGCGCTTTTGCTTTAATTAATTGTCGCCTTAAATAATTTATAAGTCTTTTCGTGCACAAATACTGCCTTTTAATATAATTTAACTTGCAAATACATTCCAAATAGCACTCATTTTTGTTCCATATAAGAATTCTAATTGAATGAAATATTTTTCAACTCTAGATAAATTTATTGCTATTTAAATATTGCCTTCAGTAATATTTATAATTTAATACACTTCAAAGAAGGAAGGGGTTCTCGAAGTTAAGGACTTATTATATAATATTAATACACTTAAAACTTTATGACTCTTGAATTACAATGAGAACAAATCTTGAAAACTTTATACTATTGATTTTGAAGCTTTGATTAATTACCATTTATCGTAACATAAATATAGATATAGATTAAATAAATACCGTTAAAGACATATTATTATATATTAATAACCATTTAATAACCTTTTGAAATATGTTGGAGATGCTACACATAACGTTAATCTTAACGCCTACTAAGAGAGCTCAATTAATACATTTCAATGACGCTGAAGTCCATTAAACCCGATAAGATTAAATACTAAATTAATCAAACAAGGCAGAGCATTTATCTCAGAAGATTTATGTACACGTGTACATGTCTACAATTAGCGAAGTCCAACAAATGAATGAATTGAGTGATGAAGCAACATTCCATGATTTATAGGTCTAATTTCTACTCCCTTTATTGTAGGTTGGTTTCTTTTAGTTACATTATTGCATACTATGTTAGTTTCAAACTGTTATTGTTATTAACTATTATGTTAAATTATTATGATTTGGTGTATTATTAACCCGTTGTATAAACCCACTAAGGGTTACCGTTATTATTATGTAACAACCATTATACGGTTTTTGTGCTTAGTTGACCATTACCTCGTTGTATTTTCAGATGTGTGTATAGAAATAAATAATTCGTGTAAGTCTCTGAACACCTAATTGATAGAATGTAAATAATAAATAGATTAGACATATTAAAATAGTGATATTTTATTAGATCTTCTTGTATTGATCGAATTGTTCTAAGCAGTGTCTTGGCACAAACATAGCACATTGTCTTTAACTATGGGTATTGTCTGCTCACGTTTAATTTAGAATATTGGATTGTGTGTGAATTTCGTTCTGCGTCGAACGCTATTAGCATATATTCATTAAATAACCATTGCCATTGACTTAGTTTTAATATAAAGATTTGGTCTTGTTACCATTCGATTATTCATTGTTTTGTGATAACAAAAAATATTTAATTTACAATCAATTAATTAAATCCTCATAACAAGCAAAACAAAGAACGAAGTCAACTGGAAACAAACCTGCGATCTCTTGTCACTGGGATTACGTTGCCGTCGCTCTGCCAACTGAGCTTTCATGTCATCGTGTCGTATCGTTTCAAAAGGTCAAATCTTATTCATTTGTGTGATGTTTTAAGTGAGTAATTGTAAAAAGAGACTAATAATTTTCCTTCCTAGGTTAGAACCTTTTTACTTTTTTTTAGTCTTCACCTCTTTTAATATTTTTTTTATATATCATCCTATTATATTGTTTATATATATATATGTATATGTATACATATTTTGTATATTGTGCTTTATTAATTCGATGTGCCCTATTGCTTCAGAATAAAATGTTTTACAATCCAAGACCTATAAAATTTAAATTCATACGATAATAAACTTAGTTTGTATGAGGTTAAGTTATATTATTGAATATCTGAATAAGTATATTCATATAATGCGGTAGTAATAGCATCGATGGAGGCAATATTTCATTCAGCGCCCTCGGGAATGTATCGACGTGAATGTTTAGCTTATTTGCAATACTGATAGAATATTTGATATTGAAGTTATACATCAATATTGTAACCTGTTTTTTAGTTGAAAAAATATACAGAAAGATGAAAGATTGAAAATGTATGCAAACATCTTTTACCGTATCAATATTATTCAAAATTATTTATTTTAAATTGAATGATATATCCTACAAGGGGATTACTGATGTTGTTAGCAGCACAATTTGCAGAGAACCAGGATATTGCAGAAAATCGCAAATTGCAGTCATTTCTATGTTCATTGAATTTATATATACATAAAGACAACTATTAAAAAATACTATTGATAAAATTAGCATAATAATTTTTAATTAAGTATTTTTTTTTATTAAATAAAAGCAATTCTGGAAATAATACTTTCTTCTTTAATTTCGAAGTCAAATCAAAACCCATCGTAATATACATCGTATATGCTAACAAAATAAAAAGTAACCCAGGAATTTCTGGTTTAAAAAAAAAAAACTTTTCTTTGATATATAGTAAATAATATAATTTGAGGCAATTTATTTTAATGTAAGCTACGAGTTTCAATATCAAAATAAAACAACAAACTGTTATTTCAATTTATTTGTTGTAAACAGTCTTATAATCGAGCGATGAGTTTACAATGGAATGTAAACAATACTTCAATTTGGCGAATCTAAGCAAAACTTGGGTACAAGAGCAATAGGCGTAATTAGACAGATCACTATAACACCATAGTACAAGTATATACTGGAATCATTGTATTACTCAATTCAATGTTTCTGGTTTTCAAAACAGTTCCAAGTTTCAATTAAACGAATTTATCATCTTTGTCTTATCTTAATATTACATCTGTTTAAATATTATTCTATGTATTCAGCAAAATAATTTTAATTTATTTACATTCAAATAATTAACATAGGTAGCATAATGGTATACAGTTGTTACATCTGTTCAGGAACAACTCTAACGTTATGTAGTATATGTCTGAAATAGGCCTTATACTCCAATCACATTCACAAACATCCTAAAGAGTAAAATAAATAACATTATTAAAAATTTATATAAAAATAAAATGAGTATTAAAAGGTTCCCTACAAACGGAGTTAGATGGTTGCTTTTTTTTAAAGTAGGTATTAACAAAAAAAAATACAAAACGTAAAACATGAACGTCATAAAATAAAATTATTTTCTAACCTGTTACTTTATTTCTGAATGTGAAAAGAGCTTATGTAATCACAGTATCGTTGTTATGTACTTTACAATAAATATTACTTACATATATTTACAACAATTAATTTTTAACACGTCATCAAATTACTTTTAAAGCATAAAATATAACGTGTATTTACATTATAGAACTACGTCAACTTTAATGAATATACTATGCATAACGCTAAAAGAAATATTCCTTCAGATTGCAATTTGTTCTCGGAGTTCCCTTTGGCAGCTTCCGTGAGACCTGTTGAATAGATAATATGTTACTTTCAACAATAAAACCATAACAGTAGCACGTTATTTAACATTATTGAAGTTTTGTAATCCATAAAATATAATATTAAAAAGAGTTGAACCAAAAATATGAATATAATTAACGTCATTAACATTATTGTCTAAAAAATAACCTACAAACTCTTAATGAAGAATAGTGGTACTTAATTTTTCAATAATTTTCAGCATGATTGAAACAATTTATTTGATTAAATCTGAATTCGGATTTTGAAAGCCAGCCAATTTTTTTTAAAAACATTACATACATTATTGAAGGAAACAAATTCAGTTCAAAATACTATTCATATAGTTGATAAATAATGTTAATAATGCTTCCAGACTGACTTATACCTAGAATATGTACGTATATGCAAGTCTGAATCTTTAAAGGTCTACTGACCGCGGCTGCACTTCATTTGGCATTCATGGCGTTTCTAATTCATGTCATACACGAGTGTAGATAACGTGAATCTCAGGGAGAATTTTATTATACGTATTTTAGTTTTAAATACTTTTTGTTGGAGCTTTTCATATTTTTTACTTTTTCATAAAAAGATTTCATTATAATAACAATAATAGGGAGAACTTAAATTACAATATCTGATTGCCAGTTTCTTTTTCGTTGTTCTTAATCTTATTCATAAAGTTTATAAGAGTTTGTCAACTTTGTCATTATATCCAGTAAATATTTTGGATCCTTACCCCCAGCGACGCTTATCTGGTTACTGAAATCTTCCGAGTATGAATTCAACTTAATTTCTGTAAAGAAATAAAATATTTTAAATATATTTGGAGATGTCTTTAAACATGTATAACCATGTTAAGCTTATTTAAATTTTAAATAAATAATATCGTCTTTATCGGATGTCACCATCGTCCCGATAAATACTATCACATATAGAATGGTTAATTAACCGAAAAGGGTATCGATACGGTAGAGCGACGGGACGGGACGGTCGCGACTTCGAATCCCTGTTTATTTTATAATTATTAAAATCGATTTATTTACAATTATTAAAAATGTTGATATTATGTAATTACAAATATCTCACTGTTGTATTTTAGGCGATTTGAAATTGCAATGTTTATATTTATAGTATTTTAGATAAAGAGCTTAAACCACATGAAATAATATATAGAAATGCTTGCCAGTAATGAGCTTGAAATGTCTAGCTATCGATGTGTTTGTTTGTTTGGCGCAAAGCCAATACAAACGGTAGTGGCAGATGGAAAGTAGTGGCAATACTACTTTATTTTAGAATAGCTTCTTGTGCAAGCTTCCTTATATTTTATAAAGCGGAGATAGCGTGTTATTTACTTTATATATATATAAAAATTTTGATAAATAAAATCATATATTGTGGCTTTATTTTAATCATTTACAATTAAATTTACTAAATACAAAATTATTGTCCAATATAAAATATTATTACGAAATATTATAGTACGTTAAAAGATAATTATGATAAGTTAGAATTATATAGTGTTAAAATTAATATACACTCTTTATTTCGTATAATTTGTTTAACTTATTAATATGAATAATCAAATAATAATATAGAACTTAATTTAAATTTTAATGTAAGTTACCATAAAGTCTTAAGGTCCCTTCGCTTTTTCCCAAGGAGTTAGTACTGACACAGTTGTAGGTGCCGATGTCGCTCTTGGAGAACTGTCTGATGGTCAGCCACATTGATACCTTGTATGATGTCTTCTCTTCACGAATTGTATATTTTGGCCTAAGTAGAGATATTATAACGATAATACTAGAATACAATACAATACAATTTAAAGTTTATCATAATAAAAATATATTGTTTTAAAGACATAGGTAAATGTTAAAAACTACAGTGCATGCTGATATATCTTTGTATATATTTATTTATTGTATCATTTAACTTCTACTAAACGACCTTTTATGTATTTTTTATGTTTGTGACATAGTAGTGTACAACTGGATACGACTATAGGAATAGAAGATGAGACAGTAAGTACATAACCATCGAAAATAATTTTATTTCGATTATTTTAACCAATATTAGTATAATATTATTAATTAAAAGAGTTCAACCAAAAATATTAACATTAATAGGTCATTGTCATTAATATCAAGAATAGTGGTACTTAATTTTTCAATAATAGATTTTATTATAAGAATCGTTATAATTTCGTAAACAACAAATATAATATACGTTTTATCTCTAATGGTATTAAAATTTAAAATTTTTAATCAATGCTAGACTTTATATGTACTGCCGAGAACAAATGGTCAATAAAATTTACTTCAAGCACAAATTGTCTCGTTGGTAGTCGTATCACGTATCTTATATTGTTTCTTTATTTTATTATAGGCTATAAAGTTAATTCTACATATAAAACAGAGTTTATTCCCGAGGATCCTTAAAATGGAAGGGGACTGCAACATTTTCGTAATAAAAAACATAGAACAATGAATCAGATATAAATTGTTTAATAAAATAAAGTTACAAATAAGAAATTTAATACAATTTTAAGTAAAGATTAATTTGAAGTCGACTATTTTAAAATTCCTCTTAAAGAGTCTGAGAGGATTGAAAATACGACCTTTAATTCAATTTTCTTTAGTTCCTAGAAACCGGAGAAGTTATGTTGATGTTGTAAATCTTTGCAATGCTTAATAACTTTAAAGTTTTTTATCTCACTTTACTTATTACTCTTAATAAAGATTTTAATATATTAAGTATGAATAAAATCACTTAACACACGAGTCTAAATATTCAGGAACTAAATAAACCTAATACTCTAGTGGCTATTAAACTCTCATATAAACTAAGGTCCCATATAAACAACCATAATAAAAGTACAGGAACATCCTCCGTGCAGAGACGTCGATGACTTGGAAGAAACTAGTTCTAGTCAACAGTTTAGCTTTATGTTTACAACCGATGTTTCCTAGGTTGCAGAAATTTGACATTAATGAGAGAGATTTTTAACGAAATTAATTTAATTTATTTTTTCATTAACATTATATTTATTAAATACAATACTTATGTGTATTATTCACCTTCTTAAGACACTTGTCTTCTGAACCTGGGCTGAAGTATTAACGAAAATAACTCAACCTAATTATAAAGTATACCAACCAATACACGCATACACAAAATAATATCTATATACCTAATAATGTTTAATCTCACCCATCAAGAAGCATCTCTCCTCTATTCTTGATCCAGTAGTTAATGGTATTAGGGTAGGCTTCCACGTAGCATTTCAGTTTAACATCCGTCCCTAGGGGAGCACCCAGCAATTGATTTGGCACTTTTACCGTTGGGGCAACTGTATATAAGAAATAATTATTTAAAAGGGCAAGAGTCTGAGGCAGGGCAAAAAGACACTACACCAAAAGTCCACTATAAAAACATTTTTATAAATTATAATACACGTTCAAATTATTAATGAAAAACATAACCAATTATAATTAAGTATAGCTTAATATATTCATAACATGTTTGCTCCATAATGATATGTATCATTAACGTCAATTTAGGCAGCTTATTACAAAATAACTAGGTATTATTCACCTAATCTACCACAAACTGTAACTAATTAATTAATTATCTCATGAATTTAATTATTCTTGTAATACAAATAACTGCTATGTTATTAGCATAATTATTATTATATTTTATAAATATACTACATAGATGAACATATATTATGTTTGATATTTTAAAACTATTAGGTTAGGTTCAAATAATTATCAAAGAACTTTGTTCTCGACAGCCGATGGTTCAATTGTTGAAAATGATTTCTAAACTATACTTAAAATGCAGGTATGTACATCTTTACTTCCATATAATATGGCTGCAAAGTGCATCTGGAGATTTCCATTCCCTGACAGATGAACGCTGGCAGCCCGCCAGACCCGGATGCCTACATTCCTACCTCGTATAAACGAAAATACCGGACGATTTGATGAAAACAGAATAAAATAGTTTATAGTACGGCTCCTGTTTTGAGGTAATTGAGAATTTTAAATTGTCAACTTTTGAAAGTTGTTAATTCTGTTGGCATTTATACCATATACATTCGCACGAATAGTATATGGAAATAAAACTATTATTTCTTCTTTTAGCTTGACTAAGTAGAGTCGAGCCTAAATTATCTCACGAAAACAGAGTAATTCATTTGACCTTTTGTGACATCTGCTGGGATTGAAAACATTTCATATCAAACCTAGCATCACTCATCCATTTTCTATGTGGAAAACATGTCTTTTATTAAACCGTCTTGTTGATATGAACATTATTTTAATATCGGTCAAGGTCCTCATATGTGGTTATTTGTATAGTTTATGGATAACATATCAGATATTAGCTCCGTTAACAATACAGTTATACAATATTGATTTAAAGCCAATTTGGTACACATCAAAGCGCTCTCTAATACATGAATTAATAAACGAACATATCATTTACTACCCTTAAGTCACTTTGATGATGGTTAAGGTATTTGATAGTATATTATGTCTTACAAATAATATATCCACCTATTTTGCCAATTAAATGTGCGTCATTGGGACAATTCTGCAGGAAAATATTTACAAAACGAACTTCACATTTCTAATAAGGTTCATTTCATAAAATAATACAGAACCAAATAGTTTCATTTTGACGTGACAACGTCTTAAATTAGGTTAAGCTGGGAGTCACTTATGAAAAAGTGTAACGCCCGGTAACGTAACGATGAGTCACACACACATAGAATGCCTTGCGTCTCTCTCCCACTCAAACATGATCGGTCCGCCGAGCAATGTTTTGATTTTCAAATTGATTCTTTAAAATTACAAATATTAAGAAAAAGTGGCAGATATAAGAAAACTTGATTTAAAATGTGTTGAGCAAGAATTTTAACATCTAATTTAAGTAAATGTTTTAATTTTCAACTTCATTATTTACAATTACAAATTTTAATTAATTTCAAATTTATTTAGCAAAAATTTGAACCTTCGATCTGAATAAGTGTTTTGATTTTCAAATTAATGCTTTAAAATTAAAAATATTAAAATATATAAAATCAGAAGTGACGTCAAATAACATTATCTGTACTTATTATTATTTAATATGTAGGCCAGTACATGTGACCATACTTGGTAGACACAATTGGAAATAGTATTTTTTTATAACTGAAAAAAATAAATATATAAAATACTGGTAGCAAACAATAACTTCAATGATCGATATCTCCGCAACTAATTGATGTATCGAAAAAGTCTGTAAATAAATTTTGTAAAAAATAATAACATCAATAATATAATATAAAATAAATAATATATAAAATGATTTTACGTGACAACGTCTTCATCGTCCTATCCTCAACAAAATCACTCAAATTATTAAAATATTGTGCAATTTAATAATATTCATATCAATAAATATTCTACCGAGAAAAAGACGTGGTCACGTAAATCTTCGCCCGTAAAACCGACTTTACAGGCAACCATATTTTTTTATTATTAAGGTTAATAATATCATAATATCACTGTCCTGTCCCTGTCAGTAATCGAACCCGAGCACCGTTGCTCTGCTACTCGACCAACGGTGCGGGTAATGTTTGCTTTACTGAGATATCCACTATGATATTCAGGACACATCTTATAATTTTGTGGTATTTTGTTTGTACATTATATATACTACTTACAATTAACATTCAGAGTGATCCTCTTGCTAACGGCAGGTGGCACGTCGTTGGATGCAATACATAGAAACGCTCCCATCTGTCGCCGGTCCACGCGCCACAGCGGCATTGAACTACCCACGTAGCTCTCAACTGGACACATATATTAAATATATGAATATTCATCACATAAAAATATACATTTATTCCACTCATGGTTAGAAACGGAGTCAGCTGTTTCGTTTATTCTGTAATCACGGCGCTTTCAAAATTGCCGAAATATTAAAAAATAAATAGTAAAGAAATAGATCGTAAATGTTCCGTAAACACATAGTGTAATTTAAATCATGTTTTTTACATAAATAGGTAGTATTTATCTCAAATACAACGTTTTGGTTTAAGTTCTATTGTGGTAAAAGATTTTAATCATAAGAAATTATATAATAAATAGTTAGATATGAAAAACTGAATCAAATAAATTGTATGTAAAAAAGTCCTGTATCCAGCTTCTATTTTATAAGAAATAACGTAATATTTATAATTATAATTGCTTTTGATCTATCATCGAACCCTTGTTTCGAATTTTGTAGGTATGTCCCTTTATTGAAAATGTCTCTGGGGCTAAATGTATTGTCAGTTTGTAACAAAATTTATATCGAACGAATGGTTCCAACAGCCTCCCTGCATCATTCAAATTGAAATTCGTTCGAAAATACTTTATCAACGTAATGAAGTTATGTTTTTATGAAAAACATTTTTTAAGCTATAATGGAATTTGATTGTTGTATGTAAAATATATTTATCATATTTATTTGACTGTTTCACGACAATAGAAATTTATTTAATGTAGTAAAAACAATACTTAAGTTTATAATTTCAATTAAATCGAACAAAAATAGAGCTAACTTTATTTTAACATCGAAACTCATCAATTTCCTAGACATGAAAGTTCAATTTCAGCGCCAGTCGAAGCGAATGATTAAGTCTGAGATTTCCTTTATTTTCAAGCCAGATTCAGGTTATATCTGATGATATCCTTTTTTTATCGCAGTTATGATTGCTCAGAGCTATTAGCGATCGACGAGTGAAATAAAAATCGCAATCGTAGAATATTTTGTTCTATCAAGAATTGTGACAAAAGATTTAAAATTTGCTGCGATAGTATAATAACGTCTCTTTTCCAATAAAATTTGTACCAAATGTATTCTTTTTAATAAATAATAAATTGAGACTACATCGCGACGCTTTTAGTAAAAAGAACATGTGTTTTTACTGCATTACCTTAATATGATAGAACCGAACACGTTTATTAAATGCGACGCCAACGCCACTTTTGTCGGAGCGGAAAATAGAAATAAGAGCAAGAAGCACGCTCCAATCTTTCCAGCAATTTGCGAACGCACCTGTGACTGGCTTAGTTCTACAACTAAGGGTTGGAACACATCATTGCAATTCTTATTAATATTTATACGTGCTTTCGTTTATATGTTATTTTAAAGAAGTATATTTTAGCATTTCTCATGAGT
Organism: Napeogenes inachia; assembly: GCA_959347355.1. Classification (NCBI taxonomy): domain Eukaryota; kingdom Metazoa; phylum Arthropoda; class Insecta; order Lepidoptera; family Nymphalidae; genus Napeogenes; species Napeogenes inachia. The sequence goes on from OY365792.1 coordinate 5,647,734, forward strand.
AAGCTGCTCCGTTGTGGAAATATCGCCCATAAAAAGACAATTTTATTTACCTCAAATAGGTTAAAAAGTATATTTATTTTCAATATAATTAAATATTCTATAGATATCTTAGTTTTCAAAAATATGTCGTATTGTAGAATATATTTATAAGACTGTTTAAAATTATTAACTTCTGTTTAATGAGCATTATATATTTCCATATAAAAAAAATATTAATAATTCTAATAACTTACATATGAAAGGAGTTTACACATGTATTTTAATATATATACGGCAACCATCGAGTTATAACTAAATGCTCGACTAACACGAAAAGTGATTTTGCGAAGTAATCGTTCATGACATGCCAGATCGCCATTTTGACTCAAGTTTGAACTATGTTTTATTTACGTTCAAGTTTGATAAATACAATATTTGTCGTCCTTAAAAATAATTTACCTTTATCAAAATCTCTGGATGATGGTTTCTTCAGTAGTATTGGTTCGTGGTCCTCCCTTCTCCAAGTGATCTTAGGTGGAGGATGCCCAGTAGCCTTGCAGGTCAGGGTAGCGTTTTCCAACTCCTGAACAGACACATCCCCTGACGTGTCATCGCTGACTATATCCGGTGGTACTAATGAAGAAAAAATATGTTTAAAGAAATACGGACAATTAAAATATTATTTAAATCCTAACAAAATAAAATATAGTTATTCAAGACCATAACGAATATAATAACATAAAATAAAAAAATAAAAAAATAACAAATATAAAAAAGAACTTTATACAATTCTCTTACAATTTCACCTTTTATTTGAAATGGAATTTCTCTCGAATTTTAATTATTTTGTATCTGAAATACAATAGGCTTTGAGAGCTTTTGAATTTTATAATAGAAGGGTTCGCTGTAAACGGAATCCTTTAGGTATTAATTACTGATCATTTAATATTTTTTTAATTTGCCTCAGTAATTTACAATAAGGTTAAAAAAATATTTACCAAGTATAAAATTATTTTAAAATAAAACTTATTCTATTAAGAATTCAGAAAGAAAATTTAGATTACGGAAAACCAAATACAGGCCGTTATTGAAATAAATAATAATATCAAATCCTTACTATCCATAAATTATAAGGTATTTAAACGATTCGAAAATTATCCAATAACATTATTTTGTTAGTTGCTGGCAGAGCTTTTGGAAATGTTCCAATGTTTATTGAAATATATGATGAGAAATAAAAGCTAAACAACGCAATGAATGCAAATAGAGTTCGAAAACAATACCATGGCTTCACGATATTCGTTTTCTGACAGGATTTGATGAATTAAATTCGGCTGGAATGTATTATTTAATATCAACCCCACAAAACTCGCTTGGCTCATCGTTTATTCATTTATTTTTTTCATATTTAACATGATTTATTACTTAAAAGAACCTTAGACATATAATTATAAAAATTATAATAATATACATAAACATAAAATTATACTCTGCTCTATAACCTGTCTTCGTTGATATTTTTGACGCTGAAAGGTTAGTGTTTATATTTTATTGGTAATAATTTACCTAAATAAATAATATAGAACTACAGTAAATGTGAACTGAAACACACGTTTGATGAGTTTGATCTCGAGGGTATAGCATGTAACATTTACCTACTCTTCCAATTCTTTACTTCACAGTACCTCCACCTGTGTTTCCTAAAACCAATTTATTTTACTTCTCAACTCCCGGGGAAGGTTTGAAAACATTAATCTTCTTGCTATGACACATTTTCCCATTTCAAACATGGGATCATTGAGGTCGATTTTTATAACCATTTGAATTAATATATTCATATTTTAGAAAATAGGAAAATTGGTTATTAAATTTTTAATATTACATAACTGTTACTTATTATTGTTGTTAATAATGTATTTAATGTATATGAAAAAATGTCTAACAAGATGTTTAAACGTCCAACGTCATATTATACATATATACATAAAAAAAGACACTTACGGCTCAACTATCGAAACGTAGATCTTTCACCTTAAGAAAATAATATTAGTGAATATGATATTACCTGAAGAGAATTCTAATGGGACTTATATTAATAGAGTTCACTCATTAAAACCATTTGCACACACACATTCATATATGTAACATTTATTTAAGTTATATCAAAGTGCTTGTAACTTTTCATACTAACAAATTTGTTGGTGCGTGTAAAACAAACTTAATAGAATCCTAAAGGGAGTCGTAGGAACCGAGTTTATTGGCTAACCTCTCTTCATAAGGTCTCATGAGCTTATTGCAATTAAGAACTATCACTACTAATACATTAATTACCAGGAAAAACAGTTTCGTACATACTAAACAATTACATCTGTATGTAGGTTGTTAAGTAAAGATATACCAATATTTATTATTTATATACAATGATAGTACAATGGAATAAAAAACAAACCGTTCTACGAACTTAAACATATAACATCGAAGTTGGTGTGAGCCCTAAACTTTTTTCATCGGGGCTTTTTCAACCACAAAAAAGTTTTTGTGTTAAAAATAGTACCTCTTTTAGCCCGCCCTAAACCCAAGTCCATATTTATGTTCTCTTTCCTTTCATTTCTCACAGTCTCACATTTTTGTTTTTTAAGTCCATAATTATTATACACGTTTTCTTATACGAGCTAGAAAAAAAACCTATTCTCGTATTTCATAACTAGAAAAATGTATAGTAAGTCATTGCTAAATACGTATAAATATATAAACGTTAAGAGTAGAGTGTGACTTTGTATACCAAAAAAAATCTGAATAATATTATTTAATGACCTAACCATTGTCTCCCAAATATAGTCTTAGAAAATATAAATTACTTCCTACATTTTTATTCAGATAAAAAACCGGGTTATACCTAGTAAGCTAGGAAATAAAAACTTTTAAAGGTCCCATAAAAGTCAAAAGTCAGTCATAAAATTCACGAACAATTTTCGACATACGTTCAAATTTCGTTTGCATCTTGGCAACGTCAATCATCGTTAATCCTATTGACCAATGATCCGTGGGGTTTTATTTATATCGATATATCAATCACGATGGATTTACATGAGGAAGAAATTAAGCCATTGACAGTTTTGAGGTATGATGGTTAGGTTACGTAATATGTTTATTCTATTTTGAGCGCGAAATATCGGAATTTCATCTGAATATTTGAGATCCGTGTCATTTGAGATATGATGATCTACGCTTACGTGGATTTATTTGTTTTTATTGAAAAGTGTGTCACAGGTAATCCTTTGTTTCATATAAAATATTATTTATGTTATATATATATTTATTTAAATTATTGAGTTAACGTGGTTATTAAAAATAAAGTAATTTGTGTTTTTTACGGTATAGTTACCATCTTCTTTGTTATTTGTGTTCTGATTATTCGTCAGATTTTATGATCATCCGTAAAAAACAAGATAAAAATCACAAGTTAATAATTACTAAATTAAAGCTAAGTTAATAAAACTATTACAATTGCGTCAGTATCCCTTAACCTCTGTTACTTAAAATTCCAAATTACATCTTAAAACAAGACTAATCACTTCACGAACTAGATATAAGAAAAAGAACGATAAACTTACATTGCACAGATTCCAAGAAAATTTTCCATTCTACACCAACTGGCCAAAGAAAAATGGCTGTAAAAAACTAATCGAGTCACAAAGTCAGGTCGCGTTCGGATATGGAACAAGTTTGAAATTGGAAAAGGAATCGGCAGTTCCCCACCATGCAAATCGCGGGCGCAAATAAAAGTAAATTGCCAAACTTTGAATATTTTGAGGCTAGCAAAATACATTTATTTCCGAACTGCCCGATGCTATATTCGTATTTGTATAATGTAAAGAGTACATGCAACATATATTGACGTGTTTTTTATGAGATTACTGAACGATTTTAAAACATCGAAAATGAACAGATTTTTATTTTAGTTTTTCTTTTTTTAGTAAAATATAAAAGAATATAAAGTCAAAAATTGTTCGACTATGAAATATTTATTGGAGTAATGTCTACTTTTAGGGCTTTTATTTAACAAATAACTTTAACAAACATGAAGTATACGTGCTCACGTCGTCGTCGTCGTCGCACGTCAGAAGGAATAATTAAAATTTTATTGGTAGTGTATTAAGCTACTACTTTATTCATTTTCTTAATGTTGGTAAACTAACTAAATTCAACATTAATAACTCGAACAATATGTGGGACAGAATTTATATTGAAAATAGTTAAAAGTATAAACGTGTACGTGATATAAAAGATACGAGTCTCAACTCGGTGAAGAGATGTCTAATATTTTATTTTCTTTAGTGAAGTTGTTTAAAATGTTCATTTCAGTGCGGTGTACGCTTATGTTTGGGATTTTCTTGCATATTATGAGATATCTCATGCTTTCTTATTTTCTGAACGGAAAAGTGATGTGTCATTATAATTTAAATTGGAGAAATAGTTTATTTTGAATGACAATTTCTGTTGTATACTCTTTATATAAATATGCTGTATACTCTTTATATAAATAATTGTAAGTTGTTTTTGATAATTATACTATATAAAAATATTTTAAGGCATTAAGAATGTTCAGTTTCATGCCTTTTTTTGTGATTTGTTTAGATCAATTACAATTATATAATAGCTTCACTGAACTTTTCTTAAAAATATTGATTGATAATCCATATTATGAAATGCTTCAAATATATTTCAAATCAAAACATAAACCTGTCAATCACTTTTTGATAACAAAAGAAAACCTATAAAAATAATCGTAACTTTCCAATATCTTTATCTCGTATTGCGAAATATTTCGCCATTACTCGAGTTGTCAGCGCGGGTGACACCGGGCCCAATAAAATAAGTAACAAGTTTGAATTTAAAAGGAAATTCTGTTCGCAAATACGATGTTGTTAAATAATTCAATGTTAAAGTTTATGTATAGGTTTGAATTATAATTGACTATGAGAGAGACTGAATAGCTACAATTTTATAATAATATATAAATAATATCGATAAAAATAAGTACGGGTCTAATGTTGTTTGTTCATAATAGTAAAAAAAATAGATAATAATTCTGGTTTTACATTTTGTTTATTTCGTACTATTATATACCAAAATACTAGTTTTAGGGTTGAACCAACAAATGATATTGCTTGAAAATTTTTATGAAAAATAATATATAAGTTTGTGTGAATTCTTCTTTAATTTGCGTCTTTCCATTACAAAAGAAAAGAATCATCACTTTTTGCAATAATACGCTCACAGGACAGCTACGTAAAATTGTTAGTAAAGAAAATTACGGGAAGTATATTTTAAAAATCCAGTGAAGCCATAATTAGTTAGGTTTTATTACGAATTTTTCAAATTAATGTTAAATTAACATTTAATTTATTTAAGTCTAATTAAACTGACAAGTAATTAAAGTGATCTTCAAAAGCGGAGATGTTAATAATGTAGCTAATTATAATTTTTTCTTTTCATTTATTCTGCGCTTTCCGTCCTTATAAAATGGCTCTTATTTTTTATATTAAAATATGTTTAATAAGGATAATAAAAAACTTTTCAGTCTCGGTTATGATTTTCAATGATTTTTATTTGTTTTTGTGATTAACTTTTTAATTTCTCTCAATTTAAATTAAACAAACTTAAATCACAATTAAAATGATATATTTTTGTACATTCAAACCTCATTTTTACTCTTTATTAGACTTAAATTATTCTATATATTTTATCTATCTAAGAATGTCTCTATTACTAAGGGATGTGATATTAAAGTGTGGCTTAAGTACGTCATTTGTTAAGTCAATATCCATCACTACTTTCAGGTCTCTAAATAATACTTGTTATAGCCTGTTCTATATTTTAAAATAAGCTTTACTATTCCTAAAAAATAATAAGATTGCTTTTACTTTACCTTTAAAGTAAGCAAAGAAATTGTGTGTTATTTTTCAACAAATCTGTGCCATTGCCCGATAACGTCTTGTTACGCCCTAGAAAACGATCGAAGAGGAATGGCGGACGTACTTACTTACTCACTTATAAAAGTACTTTAACCGCCCCATTTTAAGATTCCCCTTCATCCTTTCACCTTTTTATCGTGATACGAAAACGGTTTAGGATTTTAAGTAGAAGTCATGATTTACATGTCATAAATGAAGGTTTTTTTATGATATGACACGACACGATTAATCGTATCAAGCGTGTACAAACGACTTCTAGTGATTTTCCAGATATTGGTTATTTCCTTGTCTATTGTATACAGTGGAGGTCAGCAGGGTATTTGTGAATATTATTATAAATGTATAGGACATTCCACCTATAACCATGACGGCGTACAATTTCTTTATCAAAGCCAATTTCAGAATATACATATTGATATAATAAATTTCTTAATCCTCAACATAAAAAACGTGTTGAATTACGCATTATAGAACAAAAAACTTAAAAATTAGTTACTCTTAATAAAATATGATTAAATAACTAGAAATAATATTTTCTTGAGATAAAATGTGTTATAGTAAGTTTTTCTATGTAAATTCCAATTTTTGTAATAATATAATTCAAATAAAAACTTTTTAAATAGTAGCAGAAATTAAAAAATATACTTATTTTTTTATAAAAAGAGAAATAATAATTATGCAACATTTATAAATAATAATATAACGAGTAAATAATACTGTCCGACGTATTTTAAGCATACTTCATAATTTCGATGATAATGGGAGTTGTGTGAATGAATGGTTACTACTTATATACTATCATTATATTGAACGTGAGTCTAATCATTTTATTCTGTTGTATATCAGCATTCCCTTATGTACCCGTTTACTAATGTTCAAGGGGGTGGCTCTTATTTATGAGGGCCGCAGACACGCTTCCATCTGCCTCGCCCCAACCATATAAATTACCCGACTAGCAGTACTTTACTTTATTTTTAACTGTTTTAATAAATAACGGCTTAAAATTTTTGTTAAGTTAATCCCCTTGGACACGCTAGGTTCGTCTCAAAATTTAATAGGTATTTCTGGTATTGTGTTGACAGTATTTTATAAAGAAACAAGTAATTAATCATATTTCATCCATCAAGAGTAGTAGTTCAGATGTTCAGTATGTAGTGCACTATATGAACTCACTTTTTATCAACGAAGTTACCACACATCATTTAATAAAAGCAAGCCTATCGCCATCTCAGGCACGATTCCTTCCCTGGCACTTTATTGTGGAAGAATTAAAAAACACATGAACATTACCGAATTCAAAATTCGAATACAGAATCTTTCACTTCCAAGCGGTACTTTTGGCCACGTACCTAAATAACGAGGTGACCTATGTCGAATTTAGATATGAATTCTCCGACTATACTCTAAATGGTACCAAATATTTTATTAAAAGCATACGTGTCATGACTAGAAATAGTATCTGGGATTTATTGAAGCAATACAAATACCTCACTTTTCTTATTGATCATAATAATTATCTTAGTATAAATTGTTTAATAAGCAAAAGAAATAAAACGATACTTTGACATCGTATATGTAATAATTAAGGTAAAATTAAGCAAAAACGAGATTGTTTGAGGGTTCATTAATTATTAAATGATAAGGCATTATAGGTAATTATTATAATGACGTTTATAATTTAATATGTCCTTATGGTGGGAATGAACAGCTGGTTATTAATAATGTAGTTTGTTTATTAGGTAGCTAAAAATTTATAAAACAGTATAAAAGTTCATATGGTTATAGTAAATCAAACAAAAATAGGTTTCAGTCAAGAATAATTGTACTAGATATAAGTATTACCCGTTGATTTAAAATAAACGATTGCATTCTGAGTTTTTAACCCACTTCAAAAAAGGAAGAGGTTAAAGAGGATATAGGAGGTAAAGAGTATAAACATTTTCCTATATGCGTTCAAAGACAATTTCGTTATTTATGAATAGATTTTAATATATTTTTTTTTTTATTTAAAAAAAAACTTTTGATCTTATTAAAATTTGGTGAATATCTGATTATTAGTTTTAGGGACAGACAGCGGAACCCATTTTTGTACCATTTTATAACATCAAATCAAAGAACCACTAGAAAGAAAGAAAAAAATTTTTAACATAAAATTAAAACCGTCACTATTTCACCATTAACGAGTATAATAAATTAATCTTACCTAGTTATTGCACTGTCAATTCTCAAATACAAAATAATGTGTTATTTACGAAGCTGTTTATACAATACAGTATTATTCCTTATCCAAATAAAATCATTACATATGCACATTTCATGTATATCCATACTGTCCTAAACAGCATTCCATTAAAATGGATATCTTCGAAGATATCAGTAATTAATAAAGTCGAATCACAGTGTAAATGTGGTACACAGAGACATCCTCTATTATGAACTCAATATCAATCAATCTTCACTATCCTATATTAGTATCTAAATTACAACTGTGCGAATCCGAGGCGAGTCGCCAGTTAAAAATAATATATTATAATAATATATTTTTGCATATATATTAATCAACTCACCAAAAACATCAATGCAGCCAATCTGCCAAGTCATCGTAGGTTGTGTATTTATCTGGCACATATAACATCCTCTGTCTTCAGCTCGTAGTGGTCGGATGCGAAGTTGCCAGGTACGTGGAGCATCCAGGCTGACCGCGTATCTGGAGCCGAGGACTGCTCGCTCATGCATCGTCAGAACTGTTTGATCCTCTGCACGCAGCCACCCCACCTTGGAAATATACCATATCATTAAACCATCACATTTAGAGTAGGTTTTAAAGTTTTTTGTAAAAATAACTGTCGAGTGGTTAGCGCAGACGCCTAACGTGTCACGACGCAATGGGGCTCGGGTTCGATTCCCGGCGGAGACAGGCATTTATGTGATGAGCATAGATGTCTGTGTCTCTGGGTTTGGTCGTTTATTAAATATATTCTCAGTATTCATATGTGTATTTCTATGTATTTGTATTGTTGTCTAACACCCTTAACACAAGCAAATAATTTGCTTACTTAGGGGTTAGATCAATGTGTGTAATTTGTCGTGATATTATTATTATTATTAATTTATAGTTTATAGAAAATTAAAGTACTGTTATAAAAATAAAATGAAAAATAAACCGATACGAGCAGGGATTCGAACTCGCGACTACTGGGCAACCGTCCTGTCGCTCTGGCAACTGAGCTACTGTATAGCTGAGCAACTGAGATAAGGTAGCTCAGTTGGTAGAGCGATGGGACGGTTTCCCAGTAGTCGCGGGTTTGAATCCCTGCCCGTAACGGTTAATTCTTCATTCTATATTTATATAAATTTAAATAGGTTTAACACTGCTACCCATGTTTACAGATATTTTCAAACAAAAGACCTTTGCCAATTAAATTATTTTAAATAAATATAAAAAAAAATATTTGATATTTTTATCTAGTTATTATATTTTTATTTTAATAAATATGATGTTGTAATATATCCATAATCCAAATTTCAAGAATTTTGCTGTTGTAAAATTACCTGTAACAATTAAATTAAATTTTATACAATATATTTTCTAAAATACACTCTTAGTTCTCCTATGCTATATGATGATTCATGATATTTACTATTATTAGATAAAATGGGATAATATTTTCCTACCCTGGCAGAAGGCTACAAGGGAGAGATCGGATAATAAGTTTCATGTGTAATTTACTATACTTAATCCCATCATTCTGTTAAGTACTCAAAAAATTATAACACATTTAAAAAAAACAGGCACAAATAAACAGACGCGCCATTGGTTGACAAAATAAACAATAGTTTAAAAAACTAAAAAAAACACGCTTTTATTGCTAACCGAACTAAAAACTAGAAAATAATTTTTAATGACAAAGAGTATAAAATTACAGTAGTAGAAGATCGAACAATTAATCATAGTGAATCGCCTTAATATAAAATTATAATAAAATTTAAGTTATTAACAGAATAATTCAATTCTGAGTAAAAATCGTGGGGTGCATTTTACTGTGATTCATAACTATCCTCTCATAGATAGTTGCTAATAGAATGATTGTAATACCTTAAATATCGAGCACCCCACGCTTTTTACTCAGAATTGAATTATTCTGTTAATAACTTAAATTTTATTATAATTTTATATTAAGGCGATTCACTATGATTAATTGTTCGATCTTCTACTACTGTAATTTTATACTCTTTGTCATTAAAAATTATTTTCTAGTTTTTAGTTCGGTTAGCAATAAAAGCGTGTTTTTTTTAGTTTTTTAAACTATTGTTTATTTTTTATTTTTTAGTCTGTGACAAACTCATAAATTGAGAAATCATTTCATTACTTAGATTTTTTTAGAAAGAATCACTCAGTGGTCTCCGTATGATCGATCAACGGGCATTGATCCGAAATCAATCGCCTTCACGGTTCAATGGGACTTACTTTCATCATTGTGGTTAGTTTTACCTCCCAATTAATGGAAAAATCCAGATTGACGTCGTTAAGTTGTCAATAGACCCTTAGTACTTCTACTGTTGAAGTCTCTTAGGAATAAGTCTAATTCATTAATTAGTTTTTTGAAGATTTAGGGTATTAAAATTTTTTACGAATCATTTCGTAATTTAATCATTTCATTTAAAGCTTCACTATTGCACGGGGTTTTTCCTGTTAACTTAGAGCAATCAAGTTCTTCAATCCGAATACCGTCCAAAGATCTTACACGACTAAGTGCTACATAAGCTTGTCCAACAGCAAACAATCGCGAGCCTAGATAAATAACTGCATGATCAACTGTACAACCTTGCATCTTATGGACGGTTGAAGCCCAACTCAGAATTAACGGTAACATTCGTCTCTCGGCAGTCCCATAGCTGTATTTCGCCGGGAACTGTATCGATATCGGTTTAATCATGTGCACGCCATCTGAACCGAAATCAATACGTACTGACGGGATGTCTTCCGCGTATAGTTGGTCTCTGCGAAAATTTGGCCAGATAATTTCAGTGATGAAACCCATATTGCCATTTACTAAACCTTTCGCCACGTCAATATTTGACCTTAACATCACTTTAGCCCCTACGAATATTTTCAGTACTTTCGGAAGACCTCCGGTTTTATTAATATCATTAGGGATCACAGAATCTAAGTCCGTGTTACCTAGATTTCGAGTAGCATCAATGAGTTGGTCTTGTGCTTTTATTGTATTAATAACAGTCCCTTTATTCTCAAAACTTTGGAGAACTTTTTCGTTATGTCTAGCAACTTGATCATTCGTTGGGTAAATTCTTAATGCCTTTTCAATCGAGAATTCATTAGTTGCATCTGTTGAAACTTTTTCGAGAAGGATTTCAAGTTGCCTAGACGTCATTTCTCCAACTCTAAGGGCGTTAAGCACATCTATAAATGTCGTATCTCCTTGTTGACGCATGTTCTGTCTGAGTTCAACCAGACGGAACTGTCGCCACAAATGTGTAGCTGGCTTCATATGCTCTGGTTGCTGAAAAACTTGATGCCCTCGGACAGGTGGTAATTGCATTAAATCACCAAAGACTATCACATTTATACCACCAAAACAATCGTCTGGATTTTTCAGCTGTCGCAAACGAGAGTCGATCATACAAAGCATCTCATAAGGTACCATAGAAATTTCATCTATGAACAGAAACTCCACATTTTGCCATAATTGTCGCATTCCTCTCAAATAATTACCAGTAAGAAGTGGCATACTCACAATTACTCCATCTTTTTGTACTGGTAGTTTCAGCAGACGGTGTAGTGTAGTGCCACCGATCAACCGTGCTGCAACTCCAGTGAGAGCACCAACTTTTTACGACCGATTTTCCAAAACATCGGTTCACATGGTTTTTTAATAGATTAAAAGTGAATGTTTTCCCGGTGCCTGCTCCACCAGTTACGAAAATTTTCTCTCGTTTCATATCACCATTAAGTTGATTCTTAATACTCTCTGTGATAAGAATTAGCAATTGTCTTTGATCAACATTCATCGCATTTTGCGCTCTTTGGAATTGATCATTGGTCATTTCTGTCTCTGGTAACTCTTCCTCTTCCACTTCAGGATTTATAATCTCTGGCTGCTCTAAAATTTCGAAAGCATGAATCTGGTTGAATGCGTTTTCAAGTTGTTGATCCCGCTCTCGATGTTGGCACATATGTCTACTTGTTTCCCTTAAACGACTCTCTCGAGCTAAGAAAGCTTCTTTTGCGTTATCAAAGCCTTCGGGTAATTCAGTTTCCGAACGATAAGGCATATATTGAAGGAGTAAGCTGTAGGAAAAGTTATCTGGATCCGAAGCTGCTATAAAGTATGGCACTCTGACAACTGCAGGAACATTTCTCACAACCATCTTGCTCTTATCCAACAGAGTAATGAGTGGACGACGTATCGCACCCTTAGTATTAAACGGGCACATCTCGAAAATCCTTACTTTTGGGAAAACGAGTTTAAAGATTGAGCAAATTGATTGTTTTCGTTTAATCATTTATAACATTTTTATTTGAGAAGACAGGCCAAAAATAATTTTAGTTTTAAAATATACACTATTTTTGCTTTATAATGATTAATAAATATATGTTCCAAAAATGATAATTTAACTATAAAAAAATGTGTGAAAAAACCTCTTTCAATATAGGCCCCTTTTCTAATAAATTTATTTAAATTATGAGGACACCTTACGAATTAAGCCTTTTCATGATTATGGGTACAGTATATATATAAGTTCCAAGTCGAAATATGCCTGTGTAATTATGATCTTTAAATATTTAATGAAAAAAATGCCTCTTCTAAAGGAATTAATAAAACACTAAATCAAAAAATATTAACGAAAAATGTCTTTTTTCTCAAAAACTTAAACAATATTTAAAAGTATTACAAAAATCAAATAACCAAATTGTATAATAGGTAGTTATAAAGGGAAGCAGGATCAGTGACATAAAATTAACTAAAATATTTTTCACAAAAATAACAGAAATTAAATTTCCGAAACAAAAAAAATTACAAACTTTCTTAACATAAAAATATTCTTCTGTAATATCTATTATAATCAATCTTTTTTTACAATCAGTCATGTTTAAATTACTAAAATTTTGGAAAGCCTAAAGCCCTATGAAATATTTAATAGCCTAGAGGATTAATTAAATTTTTGGTAATAGTTACAAAAATCACAGTAGGTATTAAAGATTTAAATTTAGAAAACAGTTACATTAACATATCAGTATAATAACATGCATGATAAGGGTCAATAAGTCTTTTAGAGATTAGTTCTTTAAGATCCTGTTTCTTATTTAAGCTTAAATCAAATGGCGCACTATAAGCTCTTTTAATTGATATTATCTCATCAACGTCTAACATTCGCTTTCTTTTGTTTCTAACGTTTATTTGTTTGAATTCGTCTTTGTACGATGTTTTGTATTGAAAAGAAAATGTATTTCCTTTTATAAATTTCATAACTTTAATGTCATTCCAAACAGTGGTATTTTTCTCTTCATCGATGTTAAAATTGTATCCCCAATTTTCTTGTAAATCCTTCAAGTTATAAAAGAAATCATAATTCAAAGTATGTACGGTAAAGGGTTTCCCCGTTTTTCTAGCTCTCTGAATTGCATTGATGTATTGAAGTGGTGTAAAAATTGGACCAGCTTTTAAATCTCTCGATATTTGTTTCTGTATCAGCATGTGCACATTATCTGCTTCATTTTGGGTGTGGCCTTTAATAAGAAATTTGTGAGTTATAGAATTTAAGTTTTTTATTGTAGTAACAGCAAACAGGTATAATGAGGCTATGAATTTATTTTTATTTTGGCCACAACAGTTATCTGTTACAAATGTAATGTTAACTTCATGTTCACCTTTATCCTCACACACATCCCTTAAAAAATTTAGAACGCAACTTCCAATTTCCGTTGCACCTCTTTTTCCCTGTGTCTCATCCCAGAAATAACAATGCACGTCACCGTAGCTTTTAAAATCCGCTTCAGATTTATTTTCTGGTAATTTATTTAACATAGTCAAAGTAAAATTGTAACTATTCAATTTCGATTTGTAATAAAACGATGATGTTTGTCCATTGGGACTTTGCATTATTGCTTGAACATCATAGCAAACTAATAAATTATAATTGTCAATATTTTTTCGGTCATTCCTTTTCTCTTCCCGGCTTAACTCCTTTTGTTCTACGTGAGTATCATACTTTGGTTTAAGGGCTAGCTTCTGATCACTAATAGAGTTTTTATACTGTAAACAAAGATCGCATTGATCTTTCTTTGGTTGAAAGAATCCTAAATTGAAATGGGTAGTAAAAATATCATAAAATAAATGGAACTTTCCAGATTCTCGAGAATTATTTTTCTGGCGTTTTTGAAAGTCTTTAAACAAATCAGTTATACTCTTAGAACCACTTATAAACTCTCTGGAGGTCGACGCTCTCAAATAATGTGATTCAATTCGTGGTATACTATTGATAAATCGGATGATGTCATCTTTTAGATCTTGATCTACACGTTTATGTTTGTTATGTTTGCCTCTTCTATCTTCTTCTACAGCATTGCAATTGTTAGTTTTATGTCTTACTGTACGAATCATTTTACTTGTTATTCCTAAAGTATTGATAAAAAAAGTTTTGCAAACTCTTATCTTGGTATTTTCGTCGTGCAAATAGAAAGAAGCATTTGGTGTTCGGGGATGTTCAGCGTTTGTATATTTATATTTAGGTTCAACTAAACCCATTCTTGCCGATATAAACATACGCTGTAAATGCAAATCTCCTAGTGCCCAAAAACATTTGAATTGTTGAAGTCTTTTATTTTCATCAAATTTTTCGCTACATTTCAGTCTGCATTTGTCGTTACACGATCTTTTCATTTGACGTGCCGGAACACAGTTTTTAGTCTTAGTAGAAATATATTGTTCCCCTGAATTTCGTTTTATCTTTTGATTATTTTGCTTCCATTTAGTAGGATCAGCTTTACGTTTCCTAAATTTTTTAGTTGGCGATGTTTTAATGACTTCAGAAGTGTTATTATCAGAAGAATTTGAAGATGAGCTTGACCAACGTTTTTTAGATTGATTTTCAGTATAAGTCGGATCATTATCACTTATATCAGCACTCTCTTCTGAATTAATTGGTGATATAAGGTAATTTACAGCTGAAGATCGTGGTGTTAATATTACGGGTGGTGTTAAGATAGACGTCGAAGTAGCATTAGGTAGTAAGGATTGAGGTGGCGTTGCAATTTTTTTAACTTGTATACATTGTACTTTTTCTGGTGAACAACTACGAGAAAAAGAGCTGCTAGAAGATGACGAACTGCTACTGTTTGAGCTAGAAGATGAACTGGTACTACTACTGGATGACGATCTCGAAATACGTTTTAATATTGTTGTAGGAACAGTGTCAGTCTCAACCAAAGGGTTGTTTTGTGATGGTAGAGTATTATTGGCTATTTTTTCTTGTGTTACATAATTTGCCGATGAACTTAAAGGAATATTTTCTTTTTCTTCATTGCTTATCTAAAAATAAAAAAGAAATGTAAGTTGATACTTATATTAATTTGAGTTACTATTATTACATTATAAAAATACATTTACGTCCTGATGACAATTGTTTTCCTTCGCATCATGTCGGTGTGAAATATTAAGCATTTTCATAATTTTTCGCGATCGTGACGACTTCATTCTTCAATTTTTCTGTAAGATTTTTTGTGTAGTTTATGGGAGCAATTAAAAAACTCGTTAAGTAATTTTAGTAGTAAAAAGATTTAACTTAAAAAAAAAATCTAAATAAAACAAATATTTTGTAATAACAAGGCTACTTTTGATATAGTTCCAATATTCATGCAATAATTTTAGTAATATAAAGAACTTATTTGAAATAAACCTCTAAATTTTGGAAAGTTTTTGTGATATATGGACTTAAAACCTCAATGTGCCTTTTTAACACAAAAATATAAATCAACACTTACCTAAAGTTTTGTAATAGAAGGATTCAACTCGTAATGGAAGCAGTTACTAACACACCCGCTTCGTTAGACATCGGCACCTTAATGAACGGGCCTCTCTCGCGGGAAGAGGGAGGGCCGGGGTAGGGTAGTGTGAAAGAGACACACATATCGGGGCTCGCTATACGCTGTCCTTTTTTAATTTCCGTTAAAGTCGTGTTGTAGTGCTAGAAGTTTAGTGCCCATTTATGGCAAAAACGTTGATACCCCATTTTTCGAGTTATGCCCTTTTAATACTAGGGGTGCGGTATGTTTGCTTGTTTTTCATAGGCATCATGACCTACACTTTCCTCGGTATCACTTACCTTTTTCGGAAAATGAGGTTCAAACAACATAGCAAACTCTGTAAGGCTCATATTCACAAAATCGTAGTCAGGATGTTGTAACGGACGTTTTTCATATCTTTCAAAGATATTGCTAAAGTAGCCAATTGCGTGTCCGCTTCTATCGAATTGCAATACTCGGTAACGCTGTTCTGGCTTCCTTGTATTCAGGAAAACACAATTTCGTGAACTGTTTCGTAATGGGATATGACAAAGCCGATATGCGCATTCTGCAGCTGATACTTGTCGTTCACGAAGAATCTTCATACATATCTTGAAGAGTTTGCGTGAAAGATCAGTCTCTTCGCGTTGGATTTGTTGTATAGCCTGTGCAATTCCAGCATCGACACCCTCAGGTTCTGCTTTTGATAGATACTTTGCAATATAGTATGCTATTGCTTCGTTTGATCCGCACGGTTGAATGTCCATATTACCTGTCCACAGTTTTATTAACTCTGGATGGTAATTATTTACCCAAGCATCTTCTTTACGACGTTTAAGTAAGCAAATTCTACCTCCATTACGGAGAAAATCATCAGAAGAATGTGATATTATTCGTGTCTCGGCACATTCTTGACGTGGAAAATTGAATCGACATCTTACAGAGGTATTATTTTTTGTACAAGTTTGTGTATGCCGATGAATTTGGCATTTTTTCACGAGTTTGAAGAGCTCTGGATCTTCTTCTTCTGTAGGAATTTTACACCAGCAGTTACGATCAAGCAAAAGTTTTCCTTCTTCTGTATCAAATGCTGGATGATTTTCGATCCAAACTACCATATGAAGATGAGGACTACCACGATTTTGAAACTCAATACGCCACCAGAAGTCTTTTACTTTTCCGCCAAATACCTCATCATTATTTTGAATGAATTTCATTAGAGCATTTACTCTGATCATGAAATGTCGACTCAAAATCACTGGGTACTTTTCAATGAGTCGTTGAGTCTCATAAATGTCAAGTGTATTTGGATCAACGTCAGGTCTACCATCGGCTATTAACAAAGCCTTTCGCTGATCTAACCAGTGGAGATCATTTGAACTAAAAGTTACAAAATACGTTGGGGCTCCTATACATCTGATTTGAGCTAATAGCTCGTTTAAGGCTGATCTCCAATAGGCTGCAGAACCTCTCAAATTCTTTAGATAAAGATGGACATCTTCAACTGCGCCTTCTTGGTTAACAATTTTTTTACCGCATGCTGATATAGTACTTTTGATGCGATAATATTCAAAGAACGATAAAGCATAGAAGAGATAATCGTTACGTTGAAATCTTGTGTCACTTCCCAAAATTCTAGACTGATAGTAGTCTAATGGTGTAATCTTAACAGGCCTCTTTTCTGCGAAACCATTCTTCCCGTAAGGAAACAAAAACAACCAGGCAAATTCCTCTGCTTTCAGTTCATGGCCGACATTTACGATATTATCTTTCGTCTTGCGGGTAATTTCATTAAGGTTTCGTGAGACCTGTATCTCATCTTCCACATTAGGAGGCATTACATCAATCGGTGCCATCATTGATGTCTGCAGTGGGATAGTTTGATCAGTTAAATTCTGTTGGGAAGTAATTATTTGGGATGCTACTGCTACCTTTTCAGGGCTCTGCTGAATTTCTACCTCCTCAGAATCATCATGTATATCCAAGATTTCGACGTTGATGTAATCAAGAGTAAATTGTACATTTTTGCTGCCTGTTGTACGTTTACATATCCTCACAAACTCGTCAAAATTATCGCATTCGCAATAACGCAAGCTTTTCCATTGTTGTCGTTTGCTTTAGATCCCTTTTGGCCACAAGAATGTGAGTTACTGAAGTAATACTTGTTAACATAATGCATTACTCCAAATGATTGACCATCGGTTATTAGTATGCCTGCGTTATACACCATGAACAGATCCTCCAAACCTTGACGAAGAGTACTTCCAAAGTTTCCTTTATTTGATTTGTCATTCAAGCTTCCGAATATACTTGGTTCTTCATAAAAGTGATCTGAAATCTTTTGCCGAATGCGACCAAGTCATCTTGAATAACTGTAAAATTTCGTACTGATAGGTATCCATCGTTTTCTATAGGATAAGCCGCTAAATTTCTCTCAGTTTGAAATCTTATATTGCTGTAGATTTGGTCACCTGTTATCAGATTTAGATTAAGGATGTTCGTAGACCAATATTGTGGTGAAAATATGCAGGCTCGGAGAATGTTTGCTAATGCCATTGCACAACATTGTACCCCTGCGAATCCTGATGTGAATATGAGATCGTTGCCTTGATGCCATGAAGCACGTACAATTCTCGAGGAGTCGCTGATCTCCTTGTAAGCATTAGCATTCTCAGTAGGTTCGTTATTGGTTTCTACAGCAATCTCAATTGGTGCTTCTTCTACTCTTATAATATCATTTTCTTCAATTACAGCGTTCTGATCGATAGTGACATCTTTGTAGAGTGGATTGTTCAAAATCAGCCAATTTAGTGCATCATATACTTTTTGTTTAGATATTGAAAACTGTCGTGTTACGTTAATATTCTCTAAACGCTCAGTTATGACAACTATTCCAGCATTATTTGCGGTTCTTGGTAACATGTTCGTAAGGTTTTCGGTAACTTCAAAAACATCTTGTGCGAACAATACCGCTTGGCCACGAAAACTATACTGCCCAAATACGCCACTTAATTTGATAATTTTTATAAATGGAATAATGCGTGAAATTAGCCGTTGTTCGGCTTGTGATAATTCCGCAATTACATTTGGAATGGATCCTGGGTCCAAATTATTCCAATAAGATCTAGAAGGTGCAAGATTTTTCTTTGAATTCAAATGACTCTTGCACCGTTTACAGACGATCAGGCAATTTCTTTGTTTTAATTCGCTAGGCAAATATGGTGCCGATTTAGTATCTACAATCCATTTAGAGATCTGATTTTGATAGCACCGTTTAGTGCAAACTTCACAGATCTTGTCACAGAACGTGTTAATTGATTGCATGAAGCCAATTATACTGGCCCTACTCATTCTTCTCGACTCTGCGGTTCGTTGCCGCATGTGCTGTAATCGAGCCGCTCTGTCTTCTTCGGATTGTGAGGCTCGATATTCAGCGTTATGTTGCCGCATGTGCTGTAATCGAGCCGATCGGTCTTCTTCTGACTTTGAGGCTCGATATTCAGCATTATATTGCCGCATGTGCTGTAATCGAGCCGCTCTGTCTTCTTCTGACTGTGAGGCTCGATATTCAACATTATGTTGCCGCATATGTTGTAATCGAGCCGCTCTGTCTTCTTCTGACTGAGAGGCTCGATATTCAGCGTTATGTTGCCGCATGTGCTGTAATCGAGCCGATCTGTCAATTTCTGATTGTAAGGCTCTATATTGTTTCATATATAGCCGCCTTTCGTTTTTCCTCTCGCCCACTTGAACATTCGTCAGTTCTGAAAGATTTTCTTCCAGTTTTCTTCTCTTTTTCGCCAATTTTCTCTTTCTTTGTGTTGTAGTTTCAAGTGTTTTCTTTTCCGCCACTCTCCTCTTTTTTTGTGTTGTATTTTCAAGTGTCATTTTTGTTCCCACGAGTAACGGACAATTAAACGGTCAACCCTCCCAGAGGCCCGATAGAAGGGTAAGGCTTAAATTAGACAAGGTTCAGCCTGGTGCCCTGAATTCGACGCTAGCGACATGACATTTTTAAACACCCTCTGCCATTCATCCCTCGGCACGTTTCTCACCTTATATTGGATTGGGTGGTTCAAAATTGAGTGAAAATTTAGCGCTCGACATATGCTAAAATTGTGCTGTACATTTTATAGCGATGCTGGAACGTTACATGAACTCTTTGTTTTGTGATAAATAAAATTTTCAGATTGTACGAAAAGTATCAAAGTTGGCATTCTACAGTAGACGCCGCTTATTGTGATCACTTTCAGCCGAATGATAACATTATGCGGATGGTACTTTTTCATGCTTGTTGGGGGATTTTAGTGCACATAATAAATGATCTAAGTACTCTATAGTATATTTCGATCTCAGATCTGTTTTTTAGAAATTTACACAGGAGTGATTGAGAAATTCCCAGTTGAATCGCAGCATCACGTTGACTTATTTTCGGTAATTGATCGTACTTTTCGAGAATTTGTTGTTTTTCTTCATTCGTATAATCTCAGCGTTTACGCATGACTTTAATTTTAGTTAAGCACTTCGAACGATGAAACTCAAAAAATGTTTCAAAAACTGTCTCAGATACGATTACTTCAACTCTATCGGTAGTTTGAGGAGAACTGAGGGAAATTTGAATTTTCAAGCCTTTTATAGACAAATGCAGGACCATCGCTAAATTGTTTTCTAAAAGGTAATTAACGAAAGGGACCAGGTGTTCTTTTCCTTTTGAAAAATGAGAAACTTTTAATCGGAAGGTCGGAATTTGTACAATAGGTAAAGATTGTAAACTCAAACAAAAGGATTTTTGAATGAGGATTACCTTAGTAATAAATATTGCTATAAATAACATTTGTACCTTTCTAACTCGATAACAATAAGCGACTTTTGATCACAATAAGCGGCTTTTTTCAAATGTATTTTTAAAGAGAAATTTGAGACCGACCGTTTTCGATAACAATAGCCGGCTGATAACATTAACCGCGATCACAATAAGCGGCGTCCACTGTATTATCTTATTACTTGCATCAAGTCCTGAACCAACAAAAATTTTTGAGATATACATTCCAGGTTCATTACCAAGTAATTGATTTTGTTTGATAGCTTATTCACAACGATACTTCAGTATTTTACTATGGTGGATATTTTACCTTAATAATGCAAGATTTTATATTTTTTTGAAATTGCAATTTTACAATCATCAAATTCCGGGTTCACTTTCAAGTAATTGTTTCAAGTTGATTATCATATCTATCTTGTGTATTAATGCAACACAGCTATAACCTGTACGGTGCAACTTTAACCCATGCCGATTGTGTTGCTCTAAATGTTTCACCTTTCCATATATATCTCGGCAACGCAAGAAAAAAGAATATAGAATGTGTTAGATTACATAGGCTCAAGCGGCGGCGGATAGTTAGTAACCGTCCAATGTATAAGTTGCAAGAATTAACTTGTACGGGCAGGTTTAAACACCCCGACATGAGCTTCTGCGCAGGCCATTGCGCAAGTAGAATTTTTTTACTTTAAAATTTTACAAAACTTCAGTTAATGTAGAATTGTCAAATTTAACTTATATTAAGTTACTGATTTCTTAATGTGAAATAATTTTTAATGACAAAGAGTAAAAAATTACAGTAGTAGAAGATCGAACAATTAATCATAGTGAATGTCCTTAATATAAAATTATAATAAAATTTAAGTTATTAACAGAATAATTCAATTCTGAGTAAAAATCGTGGGGTGCATTTTACTGTGATTCATAACTATCCTCTCATAGATAGTTGCTAATAGAATGATTGTAATACCTTAAATATCGAGCACCCCACGCTTTTTACTCAGAATTGAATTATTCTGTTAATAACTTAAATTTTATTATAATTTTATATTAAGGCGATTCACTATGATTAATTGTTCGATCTTCTACTACTGTAATTTTATACTCTTTGTCATTAAAAATTATTTTCTAGTTTTTAGTTCGGTTAGCAATAAAAGCGTGTTTTTTTAGTTTTTTAAACTATTCTTTATTTTTTTATTTTTTTTTATTTTTTTTTTTTTGGGAATTTTTTATCAAATTATTGCATTGTCATCGGTCCTTGATACGTGTGCAAAGTTTCAATTTAATCGGATCGCTGGAACCTGGTGAAAATTAAGCTCGAAGATTCCGTTACATACATACATTGATACATACAACCCAAGCTAATAAAAGCGTATTAAAAACAAAGAATTAAAAAAAAAACGTTTTGACACATATTTATTTATATAGACAAAACATTTTGTGACCTAAACTACATACATGTAACTAATAAATTAATATATTTTCCATATAGAACAACCCACCCACATTATTAAGACCTACCTAGCGATTAACATCCATTACACGTCGTTTTGAAACAGCGCGTTGGCGAGATGCCTAGAGCATAACAATGCACAAAAATCAGCTGCACCTCTCCAGCATACAGTATGCATCGTGAATTTTAATATGGATCTCTATAGAGCCACAGATTAGAAAATAAAGTAGTGAAAATCTATTCATTCATATATTACAAAATGGTTATTTTTTATTTTTTTTAAGTTTAAGTTTAGCAATTGTTACTTGACTGTAGGTCTCATACTGATTGCATTTTCATTTTTTTTAGCTTTATTAAAAGATTTGGAAGCCACAGCTCTTATATTCGTTTTAGTACGTCTTCGTCTCCTTTGTCTTTCTACATTCTTTTTGCATTGCAATACATTTTCAAATCTTAATTTCTGCAGTTAGTCATAGCCATAGCCATAGTTAGACATCTGTACCATTTACAATCATGTGAACAATTGGTCTTTTTCCACTTAATTGCATAAAAATCTTTTGTTAAACTATTTCATTATACAGAAAAGACGAGACAACTAGTTTTATTTATTTTTTTATATATAGTACTACGAAACTATATTAATTACAATACTACCAATTCCATAAAATATAACTACAACAGTGATATTAACTATTGTGTGTATACGTAATCTGTTATCTTATTGATAGCACCCGTTACAATAAGCCGTGACTAATATTAATTAACTATTATAAATAACAAATTCTAACTACATAGACATATTATGTAAGTAATAAGACATTATTACTTATTCGTAAAGCTCAGTAGTTACTGTAGTATTCCTAATGGTGTGTTAGTTATATTGTGTCACTATTATTTTGTAACGAAAAAAAAATTGTAACTCAGAAGGTTCTCTAGTTAATTTTAGTTCCTTTTTAGTTAGTTAGCTATATGTTTTAACATACATATTATTAATTTTGGATAGCAGTCATTCTATTAATACAAAGCCTGTGTTTGGCTTACAATGAATATTGTTATTTGCGAGTAATTATAATTAATATTACCGATTACTGGCTTTGATAATAATCTGATTTAACGGCGATGGCCCAGGTCAATAATGTGCTGTAATATATAGCTTTGTCTTTACTTGTATGGTTTAATATATCCAAAACTATAGTAAGAATATAAAATTTTTGACAATTATTCTAAATGTAAATGACAACAAAAGTTATAAATAGAACATCTTTGTTTAATATTATTCATTTTATACATTGTAAGTGATAGTGTTGTAAGTTTAAAATTTAAGAAACGATTATTATTTGAAAAGTCCGGTAAATACTCAATTGACCTATTTATTTCTAATCTGTGCGGAGTTGCCGAGCTTTCTTTGTTACCTTTCCGCTACTGATTTCTTTTGTTTTTTCTTAGATTAGTCTGTATTGTTGTGCTGTCTTATTGTTTATTATGGACCCTAATTCAACGCCATGATTGAGGTCTGATGTGACAATGACCGGGTTACATTGTTTTTGCTTAATTAACTTTGGGATTGTCTTTATAATTGATTTCTTGCTGGATAGGACTTAAGGATTTTGTGTTTAGCTTTCTATCACAATCATTCAATTAGTCTATCTTTATAAGTTAGTTTGGTTGACAGTTTGTTAATTGAAAGTCATCTTTGTTATTATTTTCTATTGGAATCTTAATATTTTAAGTTTACAAACCGTACCTTTTGCCTAAAGTATTATTCTTAGCCATTATTGCCATCAATTAATATATAAATGTAGAGGCACATTTGGGACACAAATGTTTGTCTTCGAGTACAACTGTTTACAGTAGTAGTGGTCATACTTCAAACTGTTTGGGTGCAAATTGTTTGGTTTGTAAGTTAGGTGTAATCTAATTACTACGCCTGTTGTGTTGTCGATGTCCCTAATGGTAATTAAATTTTAAACATAACTTTGTACAAACAAATAGTTTCTTTATAGAATAAAGTAAGTAAAAATATTATTAGTTATGTCATAATATAAATAGGTAAGAACTAAACCAGTTTTATTTATATTTTACATTTGAAACACTTTTTTTTATATTAAGTTTTACAATCGTTAATTTATTCCTGATGTGAAATTTGTTGTAAATGTAACACATATATTAAACAGAATGCTTGTCTGCGAACAAAGTGGAAAGTTTATTGAGTTTGACAGCGCCCGTAATTACTTTTGTATGAATTAATTATATAATCCTCGCTCCTTTACTTTTGAAATAAATTTATTGTTTTAAAAGTTAACAATAAACTAAGTGCTGGATTTGAATCCTAATTTCTAAAAAAGATGAAAATTTAAATTTAAATCACGTATTTAAATATTAAAATATTAAATCACGTATTAAAATTTACAGAATATTCAGTATATATTTTCAAAACATATATATGTTTGAAAATATATAATTTCAGTGTATATTTTCAAAACATATATATGTTTTGTATATATGTTTTGAAAATATCTATAAACATATCTATTCATATTTTTTCATTATATATTTTATATCTAAACACATGAGTACAGGTTTTTTAATGAGTTTAGAATAATTAACATATCTTGTGTTCTATACAGTGACGCTATCTTTGATATTCTCTCAATTCCCTAAAACCCTGACCCGCAACGCCCTCAAGGAAGTCATGTGTAACTGACATGTCAATTCTGAATAGACAATTCGCTTCAGCATACACTAACATGTTTCAAGCATGTAATGTTGCTTCTGTCATGTATCTACTATTGATGTTCTTGAATACTTAAAATATGGTTTCTATGTTAAAATATCTAACAATTTTGTTCTTTCAAACTACTTTTTTATATTTAAATTTACAGTTAAATTTTATTCATTTATTTCACAAATTTACCCTTCCTTTTTAGCAATAACCAGAGACAGAAAAAGATTTTTGTAATTCTATAATCTTCCAAAATACGTAATGGAGAGACAAAGGTGTTGTTTTGTAGCAGTGTAAACAGAGTTGATCAATTTCAAATATTCCACTCAATTCCCAAAGATCCCACACAAACTGGAAACGTTCCTTGACGTAGTCATGTGGAGATAACTAACATGTAAATGCTAACTATACTCTATTCGCTTCACCATGCACTAACGTTGCGAGCATGTTAGTACCAATATTTGTCTTGTTCAAACGCGTTGTTGTTTATTGCCAGGGTTATATGTTCGACTATGTTCTTTTGTCTATATAAAATTTACATTCTATAATTTGTAAGAAAGCAAGTCGAACATTTAGCAAACAAAGCTAACTAATTATAGTATTGGTTGAAACGTCGAGTACTGTGTCGGTTGTTTTGGGATCGATCCCCAAACTAGAATGAAATATTACAATAAAATTGTATTTTTATCGTTGTTAAAAAAAAATATTTTGTGCTAAAAAAGGTGGAGTAAAAAAGTTCTATTTATGTTTATCATTTGTTAAGTTCTCATGGTAGTAGCATTACTATATGCCGTGTTTAAAAAGTCCAAATATTTAATATAATAAAAAAAATGCTACATGTATAGTAAACTTCAGGTTTTTTCCTGGTTCGAAAGCTCGAACGAGAGCTCACTACGAGTATACTTACTTATAAATTAGATAAAGTCGTTTAAAAAAACAAGTTCTAATTCGCTTGTGTCTTTTAGGTTTTTTTTTTTTGAAAACCCAGGTTTGAAGTAATCTGAGTATATTAAATTTTTGACTGATATACTTTAAAAATAGTGACAGTTTCTTTACGTCTTCTTTTACTGATTTAGTTTATTTCAATCTACTGAAAAAAATATATATACAAAAAGGACGATGAAAGTGTAAGTCAAATAAAAGGAATGAAAAAATTACGTTTTTGTATTTCATAGGGCTAGTAGTTAATAGCTAGTTAGATACAATATACTTGTAAATTTAAAAAAGGCATTTACGAAAATAGATATAAAAAATCAAACGTTATATTCAATGCAGTTCTGCTCGTTAAAAACACCGCTATCTCAAATCTGAGTAATGGTTAAACTCGCAGTTGACTTTGCTAATGGCCGGCATAAAATCAATCTTGACCATTAAAATTTATAACGAGGTCAAGTCCTTTGAGCAAGAAATAAAACAAAACAGTTAACGGCAACTCTATTTAATACAGTAATTAATATATATTGAAGAAAATTATATGTCAGATTCTTTTCCACCATTAAACCACATATAGAATACTTATTGTCTTGATATTTTTATATCTGCTCCATTCGATGTGATTCGATTATATACAAATAAACTGGTAAAATCTTTTTATTTATTTTCAGCAAAAGGAATTTATAATAGGATAGGTATCAAATATTAAATAAAGCCTCGAATAAACATACCCTTCGGATTTGTTTTATATGTTTAATCACACAGCGTCGTCATTAAGACAATTATCCCTCTATTTGTGTTGCCCTAGTTTATTTTAAACATATAAATAAACGAGAAAAATATATGGATTTTATAAGACTGGTAATATTACCAGTCTAAACCAAAACATGTTCATTAGGAATAATAAATATGTAAATGTTATTGCATTTATCTAATATATTATAGATATCATGCTGTTTTTAAAATGTTATTTTATTGTAATTGTAATTTTATACGTATTGTATAAAATTTATATTATTTCGAGAGTCTAACATTCAATTTTCCTGACTAATTGCTATAAAGATAATTGAAAGGATCAAATTTAATTGTAGATTTTAACTAAAAAATTCGGAAATTCAAAATAAAAGGTCAGATCTGTTTTATCGGAAATGTATTAATGATAAAATATATTTTCACAGTTTTGAACGACAAAATAAAAATATATATATATATTTGATTTTCTTATGATATGAAAAAACGTAATTTTGATATTATATATATATATTAGAATATTTGCCATAAGAAAATTTGTAATTGTTTAAGGCATTATAACATGTATTTAGTGTCGTGCTTATTACCTGTACAAGCGTATGTTAAAAATCGTTTAAAAACTAAGCTGTAATCTTTTTTCATAGCCAATTAGCAAGATAAGAATTAACTTTAAATCCATTTTAAGTTTAAAAAAGTATTTACTCTCATAAGATTATAAAACGTACGTTGTGTTATGTTACATTTTTCAGTAAAACTATAAATAGATAATTAGTGATAGATGTCATTATCTCAACTTATTCTCTATTTGAGTCATTATATTCTATTTTTGAACAATCAATCAGCTCGATAATATAAATTATACAATCCTGGCTCTGAAAAGTGGTATTGATTATTTATTTTCAATGCTTTGGTATAATAAACTCTAGTATATTATTACATACTTTGTACTAGACGCTGGTAAAATTATTTGCTTAATGTGACATGAACTTGAAATTTGACCTAATTGTACTAGTAACCCATAATTTACTTCCATCTCGGATTACATTACGATCTACAGTGAAATAAACAATCTGCTGTAAAATAAACAATTAGTCGAATTTCATAGCAATTAATACTTCTATAAAATATTTTAAATTTGCCTCGAATATAATTGTTCGAAGCATGTTGCCATCATAAAAAGATATAAATCTATAGATCAAATTGGATATTTAATTATGGACAGATCACTTACAAAAACTATTGATGTTTGAAAATATTTATAAACATGCATAACCGTCTCATTCCTCAACTTCTGGGAAATGGAATCGTTTCCCATAGGTTGCGGGTTGGAATCCCTGCCCGCGTAAGTTTATTTTTCATTGTCTATTTATTTAAAACATGCATCGAGGTCTTATTTGTATGATTGAGGGGTTAGCTTATCACATTCGTTTATACTAAAGTCCATTTTTAACCCCCGACTAAATAGAGGGGTGTTATAAGTTTGACCTGTCGATCTGTGTATCTGTGTATCTGTGTATCTGTGAATCTGTGTATCTGTCTGTGGCAAATTTCCGGCCAAACGCGTGGACGGATTTGTATGCGGTTTTTTTTAATCGAAAGCTATACTGGTAGAGATGGTTTTTATTTATGTTTTATTTAAAAGATCTTGACGTTTTATGCGTGCGGGGGAGAGGTTCTTATGCAATAATTAACTGTTTGCGGCCAAACGCGTGGACGGATTTGGATGCAGTTTTGTTTAATCGAAAGCTATAATCGTCGAGATGGTTCTTATCCATATTTGATTGAAATAAAAATAGTCGTCTTCAAGATATTGACGTTTTATTCGTGCGGGGAAGAGGTTCTTACGCAATAATTAGCTGTTCCTAGCGGTGTCGCCAAAAGGATGAAGGCCAAAAGGTTTTTACACTTACATACTGAGGTAAAGTACTTTATTAGGGATAGCTGTTGCCCGTGACTGCGTCCACGGAGACTGTAAAAATATATTTATATGGCTTATGATCGTAGTCATAAAGAATCACGGACAACAGCTAGTGATAATAAAAATCCCTTCATAGTGTTATTAGTGATTGTAAATCATTTTAATTCTAAATGTTTATATTTATTAATATTCGTATATACTATATATGAAACCTACCTACCTACCCATATGAAAAGGTCTTGAATCATGTTACTTAATACATTTATAATTTATTACATTGTCGAAACTTTCACGTGGATCCTTATTTTATTATATTAAATATAATATATATATCTCTTAACAAATATAGCCTATGTACCTACATCATAATATAGGATTCTAATGCTAAAAGATTTTTTTAAAAATCGGTCCCGTAGTTTCGGAGCCTATTCAATTCAAAGAAACAAACAAATCTTTCCTACTTAAACAATTGAATTTTTTTTTTTAGATTTCTTTAGTACAATTCAGAAATTAATAGCATAAGTTTAAAAAGCAGAAAAAAAATTAAAATTTAAAAAACCCCCGATACAAAATGACCTCTGAAAAGAGTAAAAATAATATTCTTATGTACTTATTGAACTCGTTGCGTCGGGGGACCGTTTAATAAAGGAAGAAATTAAAATGCAAGTAAGTTAACAAGGCAAATAAAGAAATTACAATATCGAATCGTATGGTCTAAGTCCTCAATGATTAACTTCGTAATATATGTACACACAAAATAAATAAATAAATAAATAAATATAATATATATATAATATTTTATTCAGAGAATATATTATTTAGATAAACAAACCTTGTGCTTCCCGAGGTTTGCCACAGCGCAGCCAAGGACCGCTTCTCTGCCTAAGAAAAATGTGTGGTTGCCAATCGGTCGCTCAAAAACTGGTTCTTCCATAATTTTTTTGGTTGTTTGGGAATCTGAAACAAATTTATAAAAAATTTAAAAGTTGTATGTCATAACCTAAAGACTTATTATTATATATTATGTCCCTTTTTAAAAAAAATAGCAAAATTATACAAGTCGTTTCTTATTTAAAATAAATATTAAAGACGTTTCAATATTAGTTGAGAAATAAACAATTCAATGTACTGAACGTTGAGCCCCAGACCGCAGTCTATTTAACTAGCAGTTTGAAAGCACTTTAATTTTCTTGGTTGCTGTTAGTCTGGAAGGCCTTTCTTGAAAATTAATATTTCACGCTAATTCTCTGTGGGGCCTGCAGGTCATTTTAAAATTAAATGAAAATATTATGTTTGTTCAAAATTTTGCTCAAGTTGATGCTCATAAAATTATACCAGTGAAATTAAAACACGATTTATGTCTGGCTTATATTTTTTCTAAAAATATTTATACTTAAGTACGTCACATAAATATCTGGTTCTCATTTGTGAAATTAGCGCAATAAGAAATTTAAAAAATATATATTATTAAATTGAAAAACGTCTATGCTCAACACTTTAATAATATATTTTATGACATTCTATGATAAGGACTATATGTTTTGTTTGTATAGTACATTAAATAGATATAGATATATATTTGTCGTGCTTTATGTCATTCTAAACTTAATGTTAATACGTTCTTTGTTCCTTCATCTTAGCTTACTATCAGCTTAGCTTGCTTTTATTACTTACATTCATTCAAGTTCGAATTCCTTAAAACGAGGGTATACCGTGTATTGTAACGGATTTGATTCTTATTCTATTACAGAGTGCTATCGATAATGAACTTTATAATCTAAGGATGAAGTGCTAATATTGTTTAAGAAACTTTGGTGCCCGTATAACTTACTTTGTTATATCCCTTTTGTCATTACTGCCACTAAGTTTTAAAGTCAATGTTGTATTTTATACTTGTATTCTGCAGTATCTTCATTATTCCTAGCCTGTACAGTATTGGAATATCTAAGAACGTGAATTAAACACATTGTATATAAAATTATTTTTCGATATACATTTTTCAATAAAATTACAATCTGAAAAAGGCTACAGCAGACACAAGGACACAATAGTGTTATATCATTCCAATTTAACAATTTATTTTCACCAAAATTTATATCATGAAATTCAAACAAAAAGCCAACAATCGAAAGAGGTTTTATTGTATCAAAATTGTCACACGAAGGTAGCGGCGACTGTTAGCACCTGTCACCGAATGTTAATGCGTTCTTGCGCCCTGGACTAGATCAATAACCCCAATCGTGTATTTTTAGACTTATAAGAATTTTAAAATTGGAACATTATAATATTTTAAAATAAATACTCTTTATCTGTTTTAATTTGTGTAGTGTATCTGTACTGTTTTAGACTTTTTTAAATTATGGTAAACGTTCTCTCAGAAAATATAATACATTTATTTTTTATTGTTTAAATTGATAACCTTAAGAGTATTTATAAATATCTTATGATGGTACTGGTGAAAAGAATCCTTTTGGATAAATTATATTAAATAAATATTTTGTGCTTGAAATAAAACATGTTTAATTATAACAACCTTTTATAGATTTTATACACTTTTAGAGGATAAATTTTTCAAGTTTTTTATTTATAAATCTATTAATTATCCTATTTTCCAATTCATCCTTATAACTATTACTACTGTTATTAAATGAAGTGGAAAGTTTACATTGTTTAAGGCTAATCTGATATGAACATTGCTAGCTGGGCTTGATTTTAAACAAAAACCAGTAACCATTGAAATGGAATAGTGAAGATATTACTCGAAATCAGATTTATCGATCTGCTTCAGTGAGAATTAAACTACAGTATAGTATACAAACAATATAATATAATATAATAATATCAGAACAAATTACACTAATTCATCTAACCCCTAAGTAAGGAAATTATTTACTTGTGTTAAGGGTGTTAGACAACGATACAAATACATAGAGATACACATTATAAATACTGAGAATATATTTAATAAAAGACCAAACCCAGAAATACAGACATCTATGCTCATCACATACATACCTGTGCCTGCCGGGAATCGAACCCGAACCTGGTGCGCTTTGCGCAACGTTAGGCGCGCTAACCACTCGACCAAGGAGACGATAGCAACACTATGACGTATACTAAATATAAACCTTTAAAGAAATACTAGTAAAATAAACGAATTAAAATAAAAACGCTTTTTGTTTTAAGAAAATCTTATATCAACATTCAACGATTAGATTTGCGCTGTCTATCAATTTGTGTCACGAAAGCTCAAATACATATCTACACCCTAACTTAAGAGAGCATGTGTTAAGTATTTACTTTTTGAAATATATTTCAGGTTAGGTATTTGATGATATCGTAAACTTAAAAATAACCTGAGAAATATTATTTCTACATACATTTAAAAAATAAATTTGTATTTTGCTTTCAAAATATTTTACGTTTCACCTGTTACCATACTAATGCGAGTTTTGAAATCCGGGTACAACTTGGACGGAAAGGATTAAGCTTTCAGTACCAGTTTTGTAAAAGGTGTTATTTATAATGGACATTTATAAGGATATTTATTTATTCAGTCAATTATTTGATTTTACAATTGTAATATTAACTAATTATATGTAATATTTAGTAGTGTATATTTAGTAAAAACCCCGAAGTAGAGGTTCAATATTGAAAACTGTTGTTGAAGTATGCAAGCCGAGAAATGCAGGAATATAAAAGTTAACAGATTTTCAAAACAGAAAAGTAAAATATCTTAGCGGGATATTGCGATATTTTCCTTGGCGTCCCAAATGTGCCATTTCGTAGGTAAGTAATATGAAACGTGTGACCAATGCGGAATAGTTACGATCATTTATAATATGAACGTCATTTGTCTGAACATTGCGCAGCGGCTACAGCAGGTAGCGGGCAGGTAGTTGCGACGTGTTAGCACTGCGCCAGTTCGAAGACCGTCTATTAGTCATTTAATTGTAATGAAGGTACTATTTATAAAACTTAATTATTTTGTTAACGTAAGTATTATTTCGATTAATTATATTAGTATGCGGTATTTTAATGATTGATCACTAAAATAATAATAGATTTTATTTCTGTTTCAATAATTGTTTTAAAAATTTAATTAAATATGAAAATTTAAAATGGATATAACTATTGGTTATTTGGTTTTGCCATCTGTCGTCAGAAATATAGGCGCGAAAATAATAAGAAAATTTGAATTGCAAATTTTTAAAAAGTATTTTTCAATTTTAATTTTAAAAACTTCATTATTTTTTTGATGGCACTGACCAAAATTTTTATACAGACCTTTATTAAATCCGTTTCAGCTTTTGAAAAATATAAAAGTATTAACGGGTCAAGTATAGTATAATATTCTTTCGAGTGAATATTATCGAACATCTGGCACCCAAGTATGCAATTTGTTCTAGGTCACTGGCTTCCAGATTCTCTTGCTGCCAACAAATGCTTTTGTTTTTGAGAATCAAAATATTCAATACAAATTTAATTCAACGTACGCGTATGTCTTTGGAGAATTGTCTTTGATCTGCTACTGTCTTATAACATTAACAAAAAATATATATCTATAATTTTTTAAAACGTTATAATTTCTGTAATTGTATTTCCTCTACACCTTAAAACTATTGATCTGACTTATATTTTTATACCCTTCAAAAGGTACATTATTGATAAGTACTATAGATTTATTCAAACAACTATATTTTAAATATATTTGAGCCACCGGTGAAAAACGAATTTATAAAATTAAAAAATATACGTCATTTACAACGTCGTCTTTTGTTCTTTTATAGAGTCTCTTCGTACCTTAAATATTGTACCTCCACGGCAAATATTGAGCTTGGCAGCGAAGTGCCGTAAATCACACTATATAGAATATATTTTTGGGGTCGTAACTCATTCACACCGAATATATAATATACCGTGTGTAATGTGAATGCTGTATAAATGCTAGAATATATCTTTGCAATAACATTCAGCAGCAGCAACAATAGAGCGAGGCATGATTTTCTTCTTAATTGCATTATAACTCGATTACGTCGAGTCTACAAGAATCGTATTAACTTAATATTTAATATGAGAAAATGCTTTAAAAATGCGGAAATATGTTAAAAGTAAGAATACTATCATAGCACGTAATGTAATATTTACTGGTTCTTACTTATTGAGTAGTAAACTGATAACTGACAGAATATTTTTTTATTTTATTACTAATTTTAATCAGTTTTGTCTTTAATAGTAACTTTTATTAGCATTACATCTATTATATATTAGTTTATATTATTTTTTTATATATTAGCGAAATATTCATTTATTTATATATTAGCAATAGTAAATTCTAAATTAAATTAATATACCTATATATTTATAATAAATAATAATTAATTGTCTGAGCCACTAGGACTCCATTATTTATAATAATGATTTATAGCTCACTAACTTGATAGTACTAAATGTTTATAATTTTTGTTTACTATAAATTTGTTTTTGTTGAAATATAAATAGAAAAATTAAAATTGAAATTGAAACTTTATCTCGATAGTAAAATTATTGATTCGATTAATTGAAATGATTCATAAAGTATTCGGAGCTTATCTGACCATGCTGCTTTACTGTGGATTAACAAAACAAAAAAAATAATCCTATCAATTTAGAAGTTACTTATTTAGCCAAGAAATTAAATCTAGAATTCGTGAATTTAAAGCTAAAATAGATACTGTTAGATAAGATAATCTTCTATACAAAATAAATCATACTATAATAAATATTTTCACATATGAATGGAGGAATTATGAAAGGAAAAGTTAAAATTTTATTAAAAGCCAACCAATCATAAAGCATGGCCTTAACTTCAATATTTACTTAGGATGGGCTAACTTTTAGAGTTCAATTTACAATGGTTTCAAGAGTTATGTAAGAGGAAGTGAAGATTAAAGTACACAAAACTATAATGGTTTTATATTATATATAGTTCAGCAATTGGATTAAATTTGGATAATAAAACAGCATTGCCTTAATTAATTTATGTAGGATGCGTGTTATAAGTATAACTTATATCATGTGCGCTTATAAAAGCTATTGACGATTTCGAAAACAAAGTCAATATAATTTCAGGAGCTTATCAGCGGCTCGAAACGTAAAACAACGCTGTTACAAGTTAAATGAGTTGAACCCTCGATTACACTTACTTGGCTTAGAGCGTTCTTAGGTAGACAGAATTTTAAAATACTGTATTTTTTAAATCGATACTTTGGTAAAACATTACAACAGTTTAAAAATGTTTTAAATTTACTAAATAACCATTTATATCATCGTATCTGTTTATGTCATGCGTATTAATATCGAAATCTTTAACTTCAAAATGAGTGTCATTACTCTTAAAAATTAATAATGTGCAATATTATTCACTAGCCTAGAATTTTAAAACGTGTATAAATCATACATTTTGTATTATCATATATTTAATACCTTAACCTTTGGAACAAAGCCAACAAAGACTTACCTTTAAAAGCCATTGTGGGCAATAAAGCCAGAGCCTGCAGCATGGACCAAAAACAAGATCTCTCGCTCCTCATTCCGTCCACATCAACTATTCACACATCACCCGAAACAGTACATTTTCCGTCCGCGAGCACTCGCGCGTTCATTTATTACTCGAAATGGTTCATTTATTTTTTCTCTACCTTCATTTATTTTACGTAAACTATTCTGATTGCTACACTGTAATGTAATTAAGGAGAGTAATGAGTTGTTCCGATTATAGGTGTTAAATGTTTTGCGGAAACTATTTTAATTGTATAATTATTTTATATAAGACTACTAATTATATTATAGTACCATTATTCCTAAAATATAAATTACATGTCCATCTAATATTTTCTTACATACAAACCATATTACAAAGAAACGGTGTAGTGTAATAAATCCTTAGTGATAAAATAAACATATCAAAAACAAAACAAAGCGAATATCATTGAATCATTTCATTTGTTCATTGTTTCAGTTCCAACAGATTGATTGTAGCCAATTAGTTTGTTGGCGTTCTTTTTTATAACCAACCCATTGTTTGGTTCAAATTGTATTTTTCATTATTTGAAATCCGTTTCAATGTAAAAACTATTAGTTAATCATGATATTAATTTAATTTATTAACAAAAAAATAATGTAAGTTACAATGTTTTTTTTTGTTTTTGAACGAATTGTAAAAAAAAATCTTAAGACATTATATTTTTGTTCTTTTAATTTTACCTATTTAAAAGCACTATATAAATATAAATGTTTTAATAAAATCTCAATATCATTACAACAATAAAGTAAGTCTAATTTTTTTTTATTCCTAAAAAAAAATTGTAATATTTAGGAATCGAATAGTATACATTACATTTACCACAGATATAATCCACTCTAATCGTTTCATTTATTCACTAACATCGCAACAAGTCACGACTAGCACCAACGGCTACGCGAACGTCCGAACCGTACCGAGTTCCGTAGCACACTGAACACCGTGTAGCACACAGCTACGTTACTGCTACATCGCGGCTACGTAACACCGCATGAAAAGGTTACCGCTCAAACGTTTAAACCTTGCGCCTTTGCATGAATAGGAATACGAATGTGTTTTGTTTCCTTTTCCCGGTGTTCTATTTTCGAAAACAAAGAGTGTTTGGATTTCCTTATGTAAAGGCTATTTTTTTAAATATGCCGCAGGGGCTGACTTTTGTCTGACACAAGACGTCTTGAGCTTTTATCAGTTGCTTTGTTGATGATTAAAAAAAGTAATGTTTACTAAAAATGGTGTTGAAGCAGTTTGGATCAAGTACAATTATGTTATATGTACATCTGCATTTTGCAAACTCATTACTTTGTGTTCCTTCTAGTTATATTTCTTCGAACTCATACATTATTCTATTTATTATTAAAAAGTGTTCATAGAAATTATTTAGTGAAATATGTTTCATTGAGACATGGTAATTATTATTGCAAAGCACTTTATCGATTATAACAAGATTAGTGTCAAGGAAGCCCTTAGGTCACAAGTGTCACCTACTTAAGACAATGTTTTGAATGTTTATGAAAGGTTTCCTTGAGAAATAATATAAAAAATGTACTTTAGTAAGACAAAATAGACTTTTATAGCTACTAAAATATATTTTTGGAAGTGTCAATGAGCTCACTTATAAGAGATATATCATTCATATTTATATATAATAAGTACAAGCTTAAGTGAAATGTAAATAGAATACTTTATACTAGAGAAATTGATACGTATTATCATCATTAAATAGTAACGTCTTCTGACTACAAAAGTCATATAATAAGAGAAAAACATATCGCATAAGATCAGTAATATAATTTAAAACACTAATTAGTAAATTATTCTATAAATGATTTACTTTGCTATTAAAGTACTAAGTATAGAATACATACTAGCTTAACCTTAAGAAACTACTTGTAAATTTCATGGGAACTGTTTATAATCTATATTTTTAAAGATTTTGATGATGATGATCAATAAATCAATAAACAATAAATAATAAATCAATAAATAATAATATTTATTGATTTATTTATAATGATTATGATGAGGATTTATTTCCACCTGGATAAAAAAAAAACTAAAATTAATTCTTATAGCGGTCAAGATTTAAGAAGAAGTACTATGGCAGGTTAAAGTAGTCTTTCTATATTAACTTAGAAGTAGGTATCCGAAAGTGGATTGTATATTTATATAGACTGTTTTTTGTAAATAAAGTATATGTGACATGCTTTATGATATTTTAATTGACTCCAAAAGCAATTGATATAAACCCGATATATTTATTATTCCGGATAATAGATGGGACCTTTTATCGATGACAAATATTTAATTTTTCCGTCAATAAAAACACTATCCATCATAATAACTCGTTGACCTGAAATCGATTGCGATGTGTTGACTTGTGTTTTATTCTGGGATATAACAAACATGGAAAGGTAAAGTAGCGGGTTTATTATAAAAAGTTAATATTTATATTTTATTACCCGATTATAAAATATAATTTTTATTTTCCTAAAAGGAATAATATCTATTTTTTTTTCATGTCCTAAAAATTGGTATTATGTTATTTTAATCATAAATAAAAAACATTACATAGAATAAATATAAAAAAATAACTACATACCAACGTAATAGATAGAATAAAAATAAATAACTAAAATCTTAATCATCTAAAATATGACCAGTCAAGTTGATTGCCTAGTTCTGGAATATTTTTATTGCTTTTATTTAAATTTTTAAGTGTTTATTATATTCCGATTAACTATCTAACACATAGGGCAAAAAAATGTCTCAGTGATTAATTGTAATGCTAATCTGCCAATGTAAGAGTCGTCTTATCGTGAACATAATTGCTGCAAGGAATTCGAAACGTTAGGTTAAATTTAAAATGTAAATTATAAAATTAATTTTACACCAGTAAAATCTGTAAAAATAGTTTTATTTCATTGTTATTCAAATTTTGATCATTTTTATAATTCCATTTCAAAAGCACTTATGAATATCCCTTCATCTGAGGTAATTCTTTGGCGCTTATGTAGGCGTTTTCAAACACTCATGGAATAATCCGTCACTGTGATCACAATATACGTATAGGTATCTCTTCAATCAACCACTCTGGGGTGCACCCAAAAAGATTCAAATATAGATATTATAAAGTATATTAAAAAAAATATAAATAAAAATAAAAATATTAAAAAAGTACAATTAATTTCGCAATTATTTTTCCAAAATAATCACGAGACACTAAGCACAATTTACACTCTGGGCTCAGGATAAATAGTCTAGATTTGCACTCCTGTATGATTAATGATGGTTAAGGCTCGTTAAATCTCACCTAAGTAGACCTCTCATTTGTTAGTAAGATTAAGACCATGATATTGTTGTTATAAATTTTATGCGAATTTTGTTGAAAATTTTAGGCATTTTTATATTTGTCGATATATTAGTACGTGGTAAAATCTCACCGTATAAATCCAATGGCTGTCAAGTAGTTTTTTAAATGTTAAACCTTAGCTATCTATGTTCTTAGTATTTATACTTTAAAAATATATTTGAATTCAATCGAAATCACATCTAACAAGGACCAAACCTATATATAACTAATTTGATAGTTCAAAACTGGATGAGAAAAAGAGTATTTGAAACTGTTAAGACTTGTTTGAGTAATACACACAGTACTTGCACTTCAATGTTTAATATCCAACCATTTGTAATAGAATGGGCGAGAGCAGCCCTTACAACTCGTTTTATAATATTTTAACACTATAATATTTAGGCGAGGGTAATTTACAATTTCATAACCAACTTACAGATGATATTATTTATACCTTATAATAAGTTCTAATAATTAATAAAATATTAAACATTATGTTAAAATATTCTATGCTTCTAATTCTTAAAACATTTAACAGTAAATACTAAATAATATTCCATAATTAATAATGTAGGT
Source organism: Napeogenes inachia (assembly GCA_959347355.1). Lineage (NCBI taxonomy): Eukaryota > Metazoa > Arthropoda > Insecta > Lepidoptera > Nymphalidae > Napeogenes > Napeogenes inachia. The sequence continues at coordinate 5,686,797 of OY365792.1, forward strand.
GGCGCTACTGTTGAAACTTATGAACTAAAACATGTAAATTCCAATGTATTTACCATTTAAATTATTATAAATAAATATGACTAACACTCGGCCTTTCCTGATTTGTAATCTTACGACCTCGTAATTGTATCATTAATTTCTTTAATTACCAACCATCATATATTAAATGACTAATTTCAAATTTAATGAACATTCTGGAAACCAGTAGACCAAATGGTCATCTGAATTCTGGATCTTACAATGTTATAGAGAAAAACAAATTATTAAAAATACAATGCATCAAGAAAAAAACATCCAATTATACTTTTAATGTGCGAAATTACATAACATTTATACAACATATAACTTTACTATCGGCCGTTTTGACATCTTATTACGTCCTCGTAATATAATTATAATTTTTATCATAAATACTCGTTAATATAATAATAATATATAATAATAATCGTTTTTATCATAAATACTTGTTCTCTTTGCACCGGACAAACCAGGCTGCTTACAAAAAGCCAGATCAACGGACATGCCGTTATGATCTGGTGCCCATGGACACACATCATCAACATGGGATATATCTCAATTTTACTATTACCACCGGAACACACACAGATGGTATTTCTTATACTTTTACTACTACCAACGGAACACACACAGATGGTAGTTTATTCTTATTTTTTTTTTTTTATATACCAACGGAACACACACAGATGGTATTTCTTATACTTTTACTACTACCAACGGAACACACACAGATGGTAGTTTATTCTTATTATTTTTTTTTTATATACCAACGGAACACACACAGACGGTATTTCTTATACTTTTACTACTACCAACGGAACACACACAGATGGTAGTTTATTCTTATTATTTTTTTTTTATATACCAACGGAACACACACAGATGGTATTTCTTATACTTTTACTACTACCAACGGAACACACACAGATGGTAGTTTATTCTTATTATTATTTTTTTTATATACCAACGGAACACACACAGATGGTATTTCTTATACTTTTAGTACTACCAACGGAACACACACAGATGGTAGTTTATTCTTATATATATATTTTTTTATATACCAACGGAACACACACAGATGGTATTTCTTATACTTTTACTACTACCAACGGAACACACAAACATGTTATTACGTTATCATTTTTACACCAACATGGTACTTTACATTTATTTTTACCACGTAACACATCAACTTGGTACTCAACACATTATTCAATAATTTACTTATTAATATCATTGTTATGAACATATATTTAATTTTAACTTTTTAAAACTCATTCTAAGCAAATAAATCTTTAACTAATAAAAGCAAACCAAGCTCATTTTGTTAGGCTATATTAATGATCAGACTACAGAGATATATGACTTTGAAATTCATACTATGCATGGGTTTTGTTGGAAGTAGCAGGTTGTTTTTACTTTGTATTACGTTTGTATTGTTATATTTGGTTAGTTTCCTTATATTTTTTTAAAGAAAAATGAATTTTAAATGATTTCGTATTATATCGAAACAGTTTTAAATTTTACATCTTAAGAAAATGTTCATTCACCCGAATTTAGAAAATTTAAATACTTTAAAGGTAGTTAATAAGGAAGCTACATTTAGTTATTAACCATAACACGATTCAAGATTCACAACAATTGTAATATTTATATATATTTCTCTATATTACTCTGGAATGACCTACCGTTAGAAATTCAAACTTCTAAATCACTGTCAATTTTGAAAAATCGTTTGAAGCAATATTATTTATCTACGCAATATATATTTTTATCATAAGTATGTATACCATATATTATATAGGTTATCTATTTTATTCTATTTATTTATATATACGGATATATGTATGTATATGTATGTGCGTATGTGTATATTTATATATAATCATTATTTAATTACTTATATAATTAAAAACGATAGTTATTTTTATTGTGTCCTTATGTATAAATTCTTATTCTCGTAGTATGCGTGCACTATCCTATGACCTTGCAAATATTCATTACTTATCAAGGGTTGTCTGTAAGAGATCGCTTTTAAGCGATAAGACCGCCTTTGCACAAAAATTTCTTACTGTATCAATATCCTACTACTGTAATTTTTTGTAATAATTGTATGTGCAATAAGTTTTTAAAATAAAATAAATAAAATAAACATTTCTTTTTATTTAAGAAATTGTAATATATTGTTAGGGGTCGAGGGTACTTCTAGATAATTAGTAGGTGTCAAGTACTATAGCATTAAGTCCGCCAATTGTATAAATTTCTTTGTATAATAAAGATTTTATAAATAAATATATTTTTTTTTTTTTTTTACATTTTTACATTCTTTATTTACTCTGTCCGTATCAATATTGAAAATATTCTTAACTAAAAAAAAAAAATAATCATTACTGGGAATAGAACATTTTTATAGTCCTCTTTTTTATTTTGAAGATGTAACGATACTTTTCATACAATTGGAGAACATTATAAAACCAAGCATATTTCCTTAGAAGTTTACTATTTATATTATTATTTCCAATTGTTTAACTAATTTATTTATAAAGCATTAAAACGTAAGTCCATTAAATTTTCAATCACTTGTTATAAAAGTGTTATTAATTTTATTCAGAGTTTGAAATCGTAATTTTGTACATTGTATACCTACATCTAGTTTACTATATAATCGAAACAATGAATGATACAATTATTCAAAACGTATTTTATTTTTTGTTTTATTATTATCTACAGTATAAATTATTTAATAGAATTCAACTGCATTAAATTTTACAAACGTTATACTGAAAATAATACGATTCTTGGAAATTTAGGGGGTTGGGGCTTGGGGTTTAGGAGGCCGTGCCATATATAATATTACTTCTTATACCCTAAGGTACGACAATATATATTCCTTGCCAATTTTCTTATGTTTGTCTTGTCTAGAGTTCAAGTTACCAGAGTCTTTAAGTCTAACGTGTTTACGTTTCATATTGCTAATAAGAATATTTAGGAGGCATGTTTTATAATAATTCTATTTTTAAGTAATAAACAGTCATAACCTAGAAAATTATATATTTTTTTTAAAGTTCATCAATTTGAAATACCTAATTTAAACTGTCTGAACTGTCAATTATGGTATATTGTTTAGGTATGCAATTATTTCTTGTTTAGTAAAACTTTTACTGTGGATTTATATAATTCCTCGATTTGACAGTTCAAAAACGCGTGTAAGATAATTCATCGTAGTTATTTCTTTTCTTCTTTAACATACTATCGGAAACTAAATAATCGAGTGCCACGCATACCGTTTAAAGTTTTTTTTTTTTAATAGGGATTTAGAAGACCTAATTGCTTGCTTTATTTTTTTTACAATTTAATACGAAATGTACGCGTTTATTGGTGTAGTTTAAAATCGATCTAAATGTTAAACCTATATTATCATCATTCTGAAATAATTTATCGATTCTAACGAATTTATTTCGGAATACCTATTGCGTTTTACCTTTTCAATAATCGATTCAAAATTTAAGATCATAAATTCGTACAGATACCTACTACTGAGAACTTAACACTCAGTAAATAATTTGAACGGTCAAATAAAAGATAATAGAAATATGTTTTAGTAATAAATACCAGTATCATTGCTTCATATTCATACGCGTTATTATTGAATTAGTCTGTTTAGTTCGGGATTATATTTAGACAGTACCGGTTCAGATTTTAAAAGTTTTTAATCTTTATTTTTACCCACCTAAAAAATGGTTTTTTAAAGCAAATTTGATTTATGAAAGTAACCAATGAAACTTCTCAAAACAGATATTATTGGGTTCCATAAAATTTAATTTCTCCACATGATATGGCATAACCCTATCCTCGTGGATAACCAAGTATCCAACTTGGTTTTAAAAACGAACGTCTATCGAAACCTGATGCTAAACTTACAAATTCAAAATTAAATATAAATATTTTAAGATCTATGGAGTAGTTTTAGCAAAACAAAATAAAATATAGTTGCAGAAGTAATAAAATAATATCGTGAATTCAAATCTTTACCTATTTAATAAATGTAAACATATCTAAATCTACCCCTTATAGCGTCAAAGCATTGGCAAAATATTTCCATACGGTCCTCAAGGCCATTTAGATCTGACCCTACCAAATCTATGGAGTGTAATATTTACCGAGTCATATTTATTTAAGTCTATCTATAAGATATTCTAGAATTTTAATTATTAGAATTATAATTTTCTCTGAAAGGAGACAAGTCTACATTTTAATCTGTATAAATTAAAATTATACTTCATCTATTCATATTGTGTAAATATATATCCATATACTATAAGGAACTACTTACTATTTACTATCTTAAACAAAAGGATCATTACGATTTGAAAATAGTTTTATGATGTTAAGTGCTACTTTAAAAAAAAAAATATATATATGTCGCAGATCACGATAATTTAACGATAATTAGTAACTCAATTGATATCATTGTAATAGTGGGGTGTGAACGCCGTGACGTATTGAGTCAAGTGACCGGAATCGTTTGGTGGGGCACCGGAATCATTTTAAATAACCGAGAGCATCGAGACGAGAGGATTATTGTTGAGTGTGAGCCTTACAGTCCGGACCCCCCCAAACGGGACCGGTGGTTCACGCAACTTTGATAATTGTATACCTACTAAGTAATTTGTGATTACCTACATTTAATACAAGTAATTGTCATATTGTGTGTGTGGTTTAATTGCCTGAGACCTACGCTTCGCATCCTGTACAAGAAGACGTTATCAAGACCGAACGAGCCATCTAATATACCTCCTTATCTCCGACATCAGAAGTGGGATAAGGGATTCACTCGGGCATCAAAACCACCAACTACCCGCGAGATAAGTTTATTGAAGCTACAAATAACGTCAAGCAAGAAATGAAGTGATTTTATTATTTGAAAAGCACACTACAAGATAATAATAATGAAGTTCCAGAAATCAATACAGTCAATCAATAGTTGATAATCAATGGTTGTAAATCAATCAATCAATTAAGTTAAATTTATAATTGAGAAAACTTCAAAATTGAGATCTACCCACATATCAAGAAAATCGAGTGAAAATACCTATTTAATCGCTTATGCAAGTCGTTTATTAGATTATATGACAAAGCGTTGGAAGAATTCTACGAAAGAAGGAATCGTTGCTAATGAAGAAAGAAGGAAATGAAAAATTATGGCGGTGACAACGCGGCGCGAATGGCGATGATGGCGCAGCGTGCATGGCGCTGATGGCGCGGATAGTGGTGACGGCGCTGATGGCGCTGATGGTGCTGATGGTGTTGATGGCGGTTGTGGCGATGGCAGCTATGGCAGCGGTGCTGGTATAGTGCGGTGCGAGCAACGTGTTGATGACTGCGCAATTTAGCCACCATCAGGCACATTACAACAAAAAGGTGATTCGTTTCAATTTACTTACGTTTTAAGTGCTAAATGCTGGCTAGTCAAAGAAAACAATTCATTTGGACAGAAATCATATGTAAAGTTTAAGTGTTTCAGTGTATCCGATCTTATTAATATCTTTTCTGAGATACGACAATATAAAGTCGGTTGTAATTTGAGAATTTTGGACGTCAATGTTGACGATGATAATGATGATAATTGTTCTGTTGCTGGCTGTTCTGGTGATAATGATAATTCATACGATGTCTATTTTACTTGACGCCGATGATGGTTGTCTATCTTGACTTGACGCCAATGCGGGTTGTCTATCTTGACTTGACGCCAATGCGGGTTGTCTATCTTGACTTGACGCCAATGATGGTTGTCTATCTTGACTTGACGCCAATGCGGGTTGTCTATCTTGACTTGACGCCAATGATGGTTGTCTATCTTGACTTTAATTAGTAGAATCTCATGGAATGACTTTGATTGAGTTATTCTCTATGTAACAGCTTCAGTTATCATAAATATCGATTTTAGAAAGATTCATGATTTTTTTTATGTGGTCAGAAAGGCCGAGCGAAGCAACATCTACAGTTGTATATTGTTTGGATTTCAGATACATATGCACACGAGGGCGTGTGACTTGTCAGTATGGCCGTGTCGCAGATCACGATAATTTAACGATAATTAGTAACTCAATTGATATCATTGTAATAGTGGGGTGTGAACGCCGTGACGTATTGAGTCAAGTGACCGGAATCGTTTGGTGGGGCACCGGAATCATTTTAAATAACCGAGAGCATCGAGACGAGAGGATTATTGTTGAGTGTGAGCCTTACAGTCCGGACCCCCCCAAACGGGACCGGTGGTTCACGCAACTTTGATAATTGTATACCTACTAAGTAATTTGTGATTACCTACATTTAATACAAGTAATTGTCATATTGTGTGTGTGGTTTAATTGCCTGAGACCTACGCTTCGCATCCTGTACAAGAAGACGTTATCAAGACCGAACGAGCCATCTAATATACCTCCTTATCTCCGACATATAAATATCTAACGTTATTCCTTTTCTTTTTGTTTAATATTGGGTTTTATATTTTAATCATTTACAACTGAATATACTCTTTTTTTTAAGAAATCGTTCTTTAAATAACCTACATACATTTTGTAAACCGAATATTACCCCTTCATTGAGAGTGTTCACTTCTAAGTCATATATAAAGACATTAAAGCCTAAATCGTAATCTAAAATACTAACATTACTTTTATATTGCAAGTCTCAAAGTCTCAACTACCGCGTCAGTTATATCTATACTTATATTGTCAAAAACATAATATTTCGAATCCATATGCTTTAATACGTATATCTGAATAATCTCCTGGTCGTGTGTGTGTGATGTAGATGTATGTTTTCCACTTGAATAGGATACTATAGAATTAACTATAAATCTATTATAGGTCTGGATAATTGTAGTTTCCACAGATTACGCGAAAAGCGACCTACACGCGGGCGGAGCCGCGGCCTACAGCTAGTAACTTAGTAAAAGCGAAGAAAAAAAAAATCGCGTCTCTAACCTACAACTGGGTCTTAAAAGCTTTGAAAGTTGGTATACGTAGTAACAATAATATTATAAATCACATGGTCACTTAATTATGCAAAACTTTTCTAGGGCTAGTTTCTTATAATAAAGTTTTGTCTGTCACCTTGTCGTTGTATTCAAGTCCATCGTTGTATAGTGCTGCTTGCTTGTACTGCCATCCCGCGATCAGGAAGAAAGTACTTGGTTGACCGCTTCTTCCAGTAGATGTTGATATGTTGTTGATTTTCATAACATAGCAACGAATTCCCTTCCAGATTAGCAGTCAAGTAGTAGTATAGAGTTTTCCATCTCCGACGTACGTCTTCACCAAAGACTCCAAGCGATGTAAACATGTATGGAGAGATATTGTATTAATAACACTGTAAAGTTTTGGTAAATATTAAGGCTCTTATTGTATTTCGCATATGATTGAACTTTAACAGGATATGGTTAATAGTGAATATGATATATATGATGAATAGAATTTAATAGTAGTGCTATTAACTTCAAGCTACAAAGTTATTAGTATTCTATATTGAGCATGCTGCCGAATAACCAGCTAGATAATTAGCCTGCTAAGCAGATGGCAAAACGTGGGCATTAAGAAAAAAAAAACTTACGCACTTGCAATATCATTTTAAATCTACGACTCGTTGTCGCTTGAGGTTACTACAGCAGCACTTGGAGAAGGCCCAAATAGTAACTTTAACGTCGTCTCTTATTTTCGTGGTTTTTCAACAGCACTGGCAGCAGCACTCCATCTTCATCAGCATTCTTAGACGTAACTTTAACGTCGTCTCTTATTTTCGTGGCTTTTCAACGGCAGTGGCAGCACTCCATCTTCATCAGCATTCTTGGACAGGATATCTTGCGAACGGTGTATATAGACACGTGGCGCGTAATACTACAGCGGTCGAACACTTCTGACTTGTTAAGACTTGTTTGAGTAATACACACAGTACTTGCACTTCAATGTTTAATATCCAACCATTTGTAATAGAATGGGCGAGAGCAGCCCTTACAACTCGTTTTATAATATTTTAACACTATAATATTTAGGCGAGGGTAATTTACAATTTCATAACCAACTTACAGATGATATTATTTATACCTTATAATAAGTTCTAATAATTAATAAAATATTAAACATTATGTTAAAATATTCTATGCTTCTAATTCTTAAAACATTTAACAGTAAATACTAAATAATATTCCATAATTAATAATGTAGGTGGCGCTACTGTTGAAACTTATGAACTAAAACATGTAAATTCCAATGTATTTACCATTTAAATTATTATAAATAAATATGACTAACAAAACATAATTTAATGTTTAGTTTTCACAAAAACATGAAACGCTATGTCCCAAGTGCGTTGAGTAAAACCAATTTTCTTTCAAAACATAATCGAGAAAATCAAGTACTTCAATAGAATCACGTATCGAACAATATTATACCATATCTGTTATATCACGCAGGTATAAAGTTGCCAAACTTTGTCATTAGAAGTGGGCCAATGTATGTGTGTTGAGCCCGTTATATCCCCCAAACAGGGCAGGTTGTATTCAAAATGCTTAAGGAGAAAACTTCTAGCGTTTTGTATTTCTAATCGATTAATACGTCTAAAATATTCTGTGTTATGAAATTTATTTTAGCTTGAGATTATGTTTATAATTAAGTTATGATAAACTTATCACAAATAATGAGCGTTAATGAATTAAGATGCATATGGAAGCCTTCCTTGTGTTATACTCAGTTGGTCGAATCACCAAAAATTTTTTAATTTTTACTTTATATATTAGTTTTTTTTTTGTGAAATTAAAATAATTTTAAAATGTCAATGGCTATCTATTAGCAAGCAATAGCACTCATATGTGTCCTTAAAACATTATAAATGATCGACTTTTATCGAATCGAAAATAAAGCTATTTTAGTATTAATTAATAAAATACTAAAACTGTCTGCCCTTATAACAGTTTATCTTCTTTTAAAATCTGATTATATTTCGGTGTATATTTTTTAGGTAAGTGTGAGCAATATTCATAAATTTTTTTTCTGTTTATTTTTTTTATATTGAAATAACATCATAAAGAGAAGGTCGTTTCTATATAAGTTATAAAATTATAATAATGCCTGAATTAAAATATCTATGTAAAACAGAGGTTCATAAAAATAAAACAAATAGAATAAAAGTTTTATAAGAATATATTTTTTTAAATTTCTTTTATATCTTTCATCATATTGTTGTTTTGATAACTTTCCCAAAAGTACACACTACTTATCATTCTAAAGTCATAAAAAAAGGAAAACAACATTGTCGTTATACAATATATTAGTAAACATAAACAAAGAGGTGCTAATTATTTCCATAACTTAGTATTTTAATAAATAAATTATTAGAATAATACGCTGTAAGATCTTCAATTAAACCACATAGATGTGTAGGTGCGCAAACTGCCTAACTTCTTGCTATTATGTCAAAACAAGTTTCATTGAAGCTTTTCGTTCCTAAGTATTCCCTTTTGGGACTAAGTAAGCTTCATATCATTTCTGAATAACTTGATGTAAACAAATTGAAACTTGCAAAACAACTTGAACAAAATTATTATAATTTGTAATCCGTATTTAAATATCCGTAATATTAATAGTTTACGATTGTCACCTTTAAATTATTTTTATTTTACAAAGAAAATGAACATGAATAATCGTAAATTTTTATTCAGTAAATTATAAGAATGGTTATCATATGAAAATGTTAAGGCAGTTTTTATTTCATCAAGTCTCTGTCAGCTCTTTGAGGTGAAGGGTGAAAGGAAGGGATGTGATCTCATTTATACACCCTCAATGCTTAACATCGGTTGCTTTATTGAAAAATGAATCTTTACTCGAGATAGAAAGGGCTTGACACGCAATCATCATGTAAGGTCTTTAGGATATTGAAATTGTCTCACTTTTAATTCACTTTATTTGTTTTATATACAAAATGTAATGAAGTCTTCAAACGCTCTAAATATAAAGTTAAAAACGGCACACAAAATCGTAGAATAATAAAATATATGTTTATGATGATTTAAATTAACGATTCAGAACTAAACAAACCTGTGACTTTCCAAAAACAATCATACTCACGCTCTAGATTTAGCACCCTGTCATTCCCAAAGGAAATATAAATTCTGTATTGAAATATCGTACAAATAATGTATCGAAATCCTCTTCCCTAGTAACTTATAGCGACCATTTTACCAAGATCTTTCACCGTCTTTTGGTTACAAAACTTACGCCCTTATTGGAGGCTAGTGAACACAACTTGAAAGGTCAAATTGTGCTGGGCAAGTTAAACGTTCGATGGCTCAGAAACTAGTTATGACTATGAATATTTATAACTTATTAGCTGAACGCTACCGGTTAACTGTGTATATTAAATAAATCTAGTCAAGTGGAATTCAGACTTAAAGAACTTGTATTTGCACCGACATCTACTATACTGTATAAAAAATATATCAATATATTGTAAAACAAAAATTGTTAGTCCTTTACTCAATTTACTACAAGCGAGTGGGTATCAACTTGATTAGGAGATTAAGATATGAATCGTTGTAGGTGCTTTAAATGTAAATTATGTGTCATGTAAATGTAAAGAAATCAATTTATATTCTAATTCGATGGCGTTCCGCTTAAAGGCGTTGTTAAAAAAATCTCAAATAAATAGTATAAAAGCTGTATAAATATGCTCTTATATGTTTTTATGGATCTGTAACTTGACCATTATTTTAAATATAAATGAAAAGGGGTGACGTGAATTGATGACCTGTTGGTGTAGTAAGTTAGTAACTCTGACCGCTAAACCAAAAGTTGTGGGTTCGATTCTTACTGGGGCAATTATTTGTATGATCTTTGTTGTTTCGAGTCTGGTTGGACCATTTAAAACCATTTTAAAACCATTATTTATATGTTAGGTAAGTCTCCCGCGGCAAAGGAATGTACGTATAATACCTAATGTATTTATAATACCTAATGCGGGAGTAACTAGTGAACAAAAATAAAAGGTCATTGGTTTTACGAAAAACTTGTTTATCTCTCTATTTATTTTTATCTATTTGTATGATAAATTATATCTCTATCTCTACATATACATATACAAATAGGTATGATAAATTATAATTTTTATACCTTAAATAGAACTTTAATTTTGAAAACATTATATTGCTTTTTAAAATTGCTAGGATTAAAATCATTCGCAATCAATAATATACCTCACATAAAAATATAAAAAAGAAACTTCAATTCTTTATATTTTTATTTAAGTTTATATAGTTAAAGTTACAGTTTTTATCGTATTGTTATGTTTTTAACAATCTGTTAGTATATTTAAATACATTTCCTCAATTGATAATACAACAGGAATTTAAAACCCTTAATAATCATTTATTTATTTATTTATAAGGCCATTTTCATCAATACAGACAACAAAATGTAGTATATACATATGGTTTAAAACTACTAAAAAGATACCCAATTTTCCAATGTACATACCTGTTTTGTAATCGTTTATTTATTACTTCAATGTTTACTAAGACTTTTAGATTGTTTTCAATTTTGTTAGAAAACAATAAATAATTAACTTATTTTATTTGAAAATTGATAAGCATCAAAACAAAAACTTGGTAACCACGCAGAAAAATGATACAATTTTGTGAAGCAAAGATAAAATATTATCATATCTTTATTTGATGTGATAAATGCAAAGATAATAACAAAAATCGAGTTCTATTGAATAAATGCTATCATTAGTTTGATATTTTTACTATAACAAGTGGTGCGTATAGTGCCTGATTAAAATGGATACCTTCAAATATTATTGTAATAGAACATTAGCATGGGCTATGGATAATAAAATCATAGTGTTGCTTGGAGTGCTGAGCTTTAGTTTGATGGTTTCAACTTGGGTTCTTTCAAATCAAAGATATAGATTAAGAAATGAAGTAGAAGAATTAAAAGCAATGATAAGTTCAACCACGACAACAACAGAGGCGTCGCCCACAGTTGCAGCTAACCCTTCGGATACGGACACAACAACAGAGTCACCGTCCTCGGATATCTTGTCAACTTTGGATACGCCTACAACAACAGAATCACCGTCGACGGAGATATCATCAACAACTAATACTTACACAACAACAGAGGAGTCGTCCACGGTGAAAACTTCACCTTCGGATACCCCCCCGGAAGACGGACAGAACTTGAATCGGGACCATGGTAGTTAAGATAGCGCCAAATAAAACTAAACAAAGATTACTTAAATGAAAGAACTGGCACAAAATGGACCTGAGTCATAAGGGCCTAAGGATTTTTTAAAGTTGGGATTCATTATTAAGAACAAAGGAGAGCAACACAAATATGTATTATAAGATAGTTGCTTCAAAATTTCATAATTTGCATTTGAGTGTAGTTTAGAAATAAGGACTTTATTTTAAATATGTGTATGTTTAGTGCAGTTAATTATTTAGAATTTAAAAGTTTATAATGGACGTGTATATAGATAATAAAAACATATACAATATAAGATGTTTTTATTTAAGTTATAATATCCACTGATATTTTTTTATGAAATTATATATTTTTTTATTATTATACTATATTATACTATAGCATGGTATGTAATATTTGAAAATATCTATAAACCTGTATAGCCATGTTAAACTTATTTCAATTTATATAAATATAGAATGAAATCCGCGATCTCTGGGTAACAGTCACGTCGCTCTACCAATTGAACTCAATTGAAATAATTCTATATTTATATATATTTATGATATGTAATCTGAAATGTTCTAAAAAAAAAGACATCAGATTTTTTTTTGTTATTTATCGTAAGTAAATCTTGTATCTTGATTTGATAGTTATAAAATAAACTCGTCAAGTGTAACTTAATATTTATTTCATGAAAAATATTTTTTTTCCAAATCAAAGAGAAAAGGCTACTAGCAAAAAAAAAAAACAACTCCAGACATTTTCAATGAATATAATATTTAAATCTATTAGATATAAAAACTTTTAAATGATTTCCGTTTTATAATTTTCTTATTTCCATTAGGCAAAAACTAATTCACAGACTTGATAAACGAAATTATATTGATTAAATAGTTAGAAATCATTAAAAAAGTTTTTATCAGATAACAAACAGACATTCCACGATAAATTAAAAAATAATAATATAAATTAAAATATCAAAGAAACAACAAAAAAAATAAATCAAATTTTAATCACAATCTCGAAGGAAATCAGACAGGAGTGCGTCACAGTGATCTGAATCATGTTGTAAACAAACAAACAAGGTTTGTTGATTAGAACGGCACTTTAAAACCGATTGCTACTTTAAAAACATTAGGTACCTATATATTGAAATTTAACATTAAAAACATAAAAGACAGTCAAATAGAGTACAATATTTGCATGGCAAAAACAGACGGCAATGTCTATAAATATTTAAATGACAGATAAATATTTTTAGACATAACCAGATTCACAGGTGTTGTAAACCACAATGATATGTTTGTGGAAGTCTGAAATAATCCAAAATACCTAATGGAATATAATTTTGGTATCTGTTGATTCAGTTACAGAAAGTTGGCTCGTTCAAACAATTATATTGTTCCATAATAATCTTAATTTAGCAAGCGAGACTAAATTTGAATAAGACTAAGCTAATTCCATGTGTTACTGCAAGGCAATGGTTATTATGAATAATATCACAATTTGCATAGTGTTTATGATATTGTTTCAATATCTTTGATTTGATTTATCAATTATATTAAGAATATATAGTCCATCGTGTTAAGGTTTCGTTTGATATTATTATAATATCATGAAAGAAAGGTTTTAAATCCTTTGTTTTCAGATATTTATGTATCTGTTTGTTTTCAAAATATTGCGTTTGACTTCAAGTTTATTTTGACATCTAGAATATTATTTCGAAATTATATTATTTTAAATAATAAACTTATTAATCTAGTGTATTGGCGAATAAACATTTAGCTATTGTTGAAGACTGACCTGGTTTAAAATCGTATTTTAAACTAATAACATTTTTAATATTCATATTATCCTTAGCTTAATTACCTTAAATCCTTACCTTAATATTAGGACTAAGAATAAACTGTTTAATATTGTCCATCAAAATAAACAAAGCTTAGGTGGCTCGAAATCGGAAGTTGAACTGTTTGTTCATAAATATAACATAAGTTTATTGTGAGAGAGAAAACCATTCGCTTCGGCTCACTTATCTTAGCTCGTAATGATGTAGTGTTAAAATCTCGATCAGAGATAGTGGCGGTCTCTGCCGAGCGAATTATTTAACTATCCTGCTTTGAGCTCAATCAACGTATTATTTTATGAGTGTACCGATCCAAATATTATTATTACGTATTATTTTACATTACACTGTCACTGTAACATTTACGAAGAGACGATAATGACGAATTTAAGTTCTTACAACTGTGGTCTAAAATGTTCTGTATTAATTAATCATGAAAATGAAAAGCCCCAAAAGTTTACTGCCAGACCAATTACAAAAAAATCGGATCCTTACATTTAAGAATATTGTTGAGCAAAAAGTGGGTAAAGTAGTTATGACCGTTGATAATCCCAATAATTTATATAATAAACTTTTAGATTTTTTGTTACAATTATTTATTAAATATATATTATTTATTAAATTAAGTGATAAGCTATCATGGAAATAAATAAAAGTTGAGATAAGTTGTATGATTTATATGGTGAGAGGCAATGGAATCATGAGCATTTGTTCTTGAATCAAATTAGAAATTTTTCTAATATATTTAAGAACGTTTTCGTACAAGCTAATTCGAGTTATATTATAAATAGGACTATGAGACATTGTACTTTTAGCTGATGATACATCGTTTATTTTTAAAGTATGACGAAGAAAACTTTTAGCTGATGATACATCGTTTATTTTTAAAGTATGACGAAGAAAACAGTGCTCTGTCACGCGGTTTTCATTGTTTCACAATTAATAATTTGAATGTTTTGAAACCGGTATTCTTAAGGTTGCTTCTCAATATTCGCCTAAATTTCGACTTCAAAAAAGTAACAAATCCTTCATGGGCTTGAGTTTATAAAGTTTTACAAAATATCTTAGATCTTTCTTTTCTTAGTATTAAAATATAAAAATAAAAGAACATTATTAAATAAATCTTATTATAACATTCAAGAGTCGTTTGTTAATCAAAATGTGTGGAACTTGGGTCATTGACTCATTTGCAGGGTTTATTCTATAACGTATACGTCAAACATTGTTAAATTTCACTTAAAAAGAGCAACAATTAGGTTTCTGAGCAGTTCATCCCGGCAGAGCAGCATTTCGAATTGGTAGTAGCTTACTCACGGACTGAAGATCTGAATATTCAGAAGATTCAGAAGTGCGTGTAAATGGCTAATTGAACAAAGATATCTTGAATACATAATACCTAAAAATTTTATTGAGATCTAGCTTATGTAAACGCTTTTTACAGAGTTTTACAGAGTAACGAGGTGAAAACATTCATTTATTTGTTTCTGTAGTCTTAAAACAAATTGAAAATGGTAAGAGCTAGAATTAAAATTAGATAATTACAACAATTGTAGAAATATTATGTGGTAGTTGCTTTTAAGTTTATTTGGTAAAGCGGAAGAATTATCGGCATTATTTATGAATAAATTCAAAAGTGTGAAAAACTTGTATTACATTTAAAAAATAGCTGTTTTAAGTTTTCAGAGCAAACGTAGCTGAACAAACAAATGACCGTTTTTAGGAATAAAACTAAAAAAATTAACTTAGACGCTTAAGGCCCTTGGAGATTTAGGAAGATTTTAATTAGTTTTAATATTCCGGAGACAATCAGGTATGAAAAAATATAATAATGTAATTATAACAGAGAGTTCTATAGTTTGTTTTTTTTAATACAATTATTGTTGAAATTATGTTATAAATGTGTTCCATATAAAATTTGGGTGATCGTAGTTTTCTTTTATATTTTTTTTCAACGACATTTTCATGATTTTTGAAAGAAATAAACCAAAAATTTCCAAAAATAAAAATTATTTAAGTAGCTTTACCAGTACCCTTTCTGCAACTTCGTATCATGAGAATGGCGTTTCTTATAAAAAACACTACTTAATATGCAGATTTGAAGGTTTAGAACTAAATCTCAGAAATAATTACTTGAGAGGGAAATTTAAAAAAAAAACATATATTAGCAAAATTTTAAGTGAAAAAAAATATATCTTAGGCACTGTTTTAGTAAGATTTATTATTATATGTTTATATTCATACAATATCAGAGAATATAAATTTCTTCAGAATTAAAGTAATAGCCGTTTCGTCCACATCGAAGTTGTTCTTTTATTTAACGCGAATAAACTCTTATGACAGTTATTAAAAACCTTTAGCCGAATCTTTTATATTACATTTGAATGCTTTTTATCTTTCTAATTTTCTTAGTAATTTAAATTGCTCAGCTGCTTTAAGAATAAAATCTCTTTTGAAACATATTGAAAAATATATTTGCTTAGTAAATATTTTAAATAATAAGTTGAAGACTTTGTTAAAAGATATTTAAAACCCATAAGTGAGTAGGTACATTAATTGTTAAAAACCGGCACATTTTTGGTGCCGTAAAATGAATTGTGATGTTCTTCGTCTAGATCCGTAAAGTTAAGGATATCTATGAACAAGTTTTAGAAAAGATAATTATTATTTAGAAAGTAATTTAATATATTTTTTTCAACACTGTATTCTAAGAAAATGTAACAAGTGTTAGTAGATACGTGAATCAAATATCGAAATATATAATTGAGTTTTTTATTTGAGGCATAAAACTCAAGGGAAATCATTTCAGCGGTGACAGATTATGCACATATATGAAGCACAAAGAACTTGAAATTGGAGCAATTGAGATATTAATTAATAAAAATAGTTACATTATCGTTATCCTAATGGCTTACATAAATCTTAGTGAGTTATCAGCAAATTATCTTCAGTTATCCAATCATTCTATCCTTATTGAATTAACAAAAACTATAATAGGTTTACAAAAAATTTAAATCAGTAACTATAAACATGTGTTACGATGAAAGTTAATAGAGGGCAATCAATATTAAATACCACGAATGTGGCGATTCTAAGAAGAGTTTTGAAATATTATTTAATTTAACATACATACTTTTTACATACATATTATTTCCGAAGTCAATAACTTTTTAAATATTTCTTAGTTTCTTGGGTAAATTTTATTAAACCAATGGCCACAAAATGATTCTCAAGAGACACTTTTGAAGGGAAGCAGCACCATCTGTTCTCTCTCTCACTCTTCGAAACCCTTTATATTTTCAAGAAACTTATTTTTTTTTACTAACGTTCTAAGTTCTAATTCAAATGTGTGTTGTCTTAGTAAAAAGCTTATCAATGACGTTTTAAGTGAAATCGTTTAAACATTTTTTTTATTATTCATCAAAAAATAATATAAATATAAGAAATAATATTTGTATTTACATATATTTATTTATTAAAAATATAGTATTAAGATTCAAAGATAAATAATAAATGCTCATGAGGAGATTAGATATGGTTATTAGTTTTTCAATTGATAAGACCACTTTCGATAATGTTATGCTATAAGTTAGTAAGATATGAATAACCATACGTATTCATAACATACCTAAAATATATCTTATTAATTTTAAATGGAAAATATGTGTATGTTTTGGAAGAGTTATCTAAAGTTAATGAACTAATAAGTGCATCTTCAAGAAACTGACAAATATTATATATTTCTATATTTTCATAATATCAGATAATATTTTAGGTGTCAGTTACAATTTGTGTAATATGTAATATTATTTTATACAATTGAATGTTGTTACGGGCAATTTAAAACTGGACAGAATTTTAATTGTTTTAGAGAGATGTATTCCATAAATTTAAAAACGAACATTCTATTTCACCGTTTTTGTTCATGGATTTATGTTTTATTTTTGCACTTACTGAATTTTTTATTTTTTTTTAAGAATGAATAACAAAACCTGGTTCAAAACTGTAATTTATGAAACACTTGAAACTTGGTGTTTTGAAATAATATGGTGATGGTATCTTTTAAATGTTTATCTATACTGCAAAGTTTAAGAAGTTATGTTTATCAAAAGAGGCCTAATAGATATCACCACGGTCCCGATAAAGACGATCATATTTAGTATGAGTTATGCGTTTAGTTTTACAAATTCGCTTTGTCAATTATAATCCTTCAAAGGTATTACCTATATATAAAAAATATAATGTAACCGGTAAAACATTCAATTATAAGTTTACTCTGAATATATCTAAATAATATTGATAAAAATACTTCAATGATTCTAATACATTTAAAAGAGACAACGAGAATTTTAAATAACGAAATTGAAAAAAAATGACTGACAAAATGATGAATGGAAATAACTTCTAATTTTTTGCTGTTGAATCTTTAATATGAACAATAAGTACATCAAGACAATCATAAACATGTTCTAAGATCAAGAAAATCAATGGTTCTAAATTGATTAGGGAGTTTTTTGAGGAACTAAAAGTACTAATAACTATATGTTCTCATAATTGTTATAGTAAATTATTTTAAGCTTTCACGATTTGTATTCATATTTTTATACTGTAAACGGGACTTAATCGCGTAATACCATACCTCGACCATAATACATACGTTTCGGCCATAATACAACGGCCGTGGTCACGAGTAGACTCTTCTCGTCTTCGAGTAGACTCTACTCGTCTACGAGTACACTCTACTCATCTCTACTGCTTTCTACGGCCGTAACGTCGATAGTCAAGGTAAATACTTCGATTAAAATAGTACGCGATTAAGTGCCGTTTACAGTATAAAGAAACTTTAATAGTAATTTTAAATAAGCTACAGAAAAAATGCTGTGTATGCAAATATATAAAAAAAATTGTGAATGGAACCGACAAACTTATAAATTTCCTATGTCTATTAAGTTTTCTTTTTTTCTGTGAAATATTCGAAACATTCTTTGTTTTGTGGGATTTATAAAAATGGATAATAGTTAAAAATATTATTATTATTTAAGATATTATTCATTCAACTTATTTTATAACTAAGTTAGACATCAATAAACGTTGAATGTATCTTAGCGAATACAGTTAATTAACCCATGTAATGATAAAAATCATGCCAATTTAATTGAATATACTAGAAATAAAAAAAATATGACGTTTAATATATAAAAACTCACTAATAAGAAAACTATCGGATGAATATTTATTAATCCCTTTGTTTTTTGATTGTTGAAATGTTCAAATCATTTTTTTAATAATTATATAACATGCAATGAATATTAATAAGCACTATACAATCTGTGATAGTATTCATAATAACCATTGCCTTGCAGTAACATAAAAAATTAACTTAGTGTTATTTAAGTTTACTCTCGCTTGCTAAATTAAGATTATTGTGGAACGACTTGCCAACTTTTGACTGTTTGACTGAGCCAACTTTTTGTAACTGTTTTTCTGTTGATTTAAACAGATACCAAAATTATTTTCCATTAGATATTTTGGATTGTTTCAGACTTTTACAAAAATATTATTATCTTTAACAACACCTGTTACGTTAGTCATATCTAAAAATATTTATATATCAGTGAAATATATAAAGGTGAACACGGTTAATAACTTGTATTTGACTGTTTAAAATATTGTTAAATTTCAATATTTACTTTTTTTAAAAGTAGCAATCAGCTGTAAAGTGCCGTTCTAATCAATAAACCTTGTTTACAACATGATTCAGATCGCCTGTGACGCGCTCCTGTCTGATTTCCCTTGAGATTGTGATTGAAATTTGATTTCATTTTTATGTTATATTTTTTAAACATTCGTATTATATAACTGGTTCTATCAATATTTTTAAATTATTAATAAAAACGTACCTATCTGATAAAGACGTTATTAAAAATTGATATCTATCTAATCAATATAATATTGAAATAAAACTATTTTTACGGATTTAACTGGCGTATATTAAATTAAATTTTAAATTTACATTTTAAATCTAACCCAACGTTTCGAATGCTTTGCAGCAATCGTGTTTACGGTAAGACGAGATGGAGGTGTCTGTCAGTAAGTCAGTTAATTAGTCATTTACCTCCAAAGGTTTCTAAGCCTCCGAGCGGGCCGATAAATATTTCTGAATAACCTACATGTATTGTAATATAAAAAAAATATTTCGAACAACATTAACTTCTTATTTATTTAATAAAAGAAAAAAAAAATTTTGCTTATCGGTCACCACGCTCAAAAAGTCGAATTAATGTCAAAGAAAAACAAAGGAAAAAAATACTGCATAAATGAAATAAAGAAATGATTATAATAAACCAATGTTTTGACTCAAATATCGTGTCTGCTCGATCTAAAAAGAGTACAGGATTCAAAAATGTTCTACAACATTTGCTAGGCGACAACCCTACTTTCTTAAAGCATATATTTACTCGTCTAAAGACACAGTAAAAAAGTTTCTTCTTAAACAAGATTACGAATCAGTTGAAGCAATGATGACTGTTACTCAATAATGCCTAAAAGAGTATGCATATGTGTACGTATTTCTTTAGGTATATATATACCTAAAAAAGTGTGTGTGTGTGTGTGTGTGCGTGTGCGTGTGTGTATTGTTACATAGAAATTTCATTTCTGTAGATAATTAAATATTTATAATTTTAATATTATCGATTTCTTATTATCTGTCAAATTCGTAGACAAGGTAAATTATTTATCTGTTGACAGCTAATTAAAATTTCTTAATTAGTCTGTGACATTTCTTTTTGTTTAAAATATTGAATGTTGCCAGCTTAAGCTAACTTTATAGTCCGCAAAATGTTATTGAAAATATAAACATTTTATTAATAATTACTATTCTAAATTTCATTTATTAATCATTATTAAGGTTAGCATATCGCTAAATATTATTTGAAAGAAGCTGTCATATTGTTTCAGAAGTTTAGTTGCAGCCAACGTTGTGTTATTGTTATATTTATTAGTATAACAATTTGTTATAAATTTATTACACTCGTTTCATTCTTTAGATAATTGGTGCATTGTTCTTAAATTGTTTACATATTGGTCTTCTTCCGATTGATATCAATTTTACCCATATTTCGTGTAACGCGGCGTGTGCATAGCCACATTGTTTGCTTATTATGCATATTTTGACTATAAAATTCAATGCCGTGACCTTTAGAGGCTTTTCTTTCGGAAGCACTTCCGAATTGAAAATCTTATTAGCCTTCGGGCTAATAATTTAATATGGAATAATTATAATTCCTATTGCCGGCACTTCCCGGGCAGTTACAAAGCTTGTTGGTACAATATTTCTATTTGTCCTGATTCGACCCTCGGAGTCGGCATAGGCTAACATTATTGCTTGCGAGGCCCTCCATAAGGAGGTTTTTTTTGTATACCCTAGAAGATACGGGTATATTTATAATTGGTTCGCGGGGGTAGACTTGAATTTTCGTCCTGTTTGACCTGTATCCTGCTTCCTGACTAGCTGAGTTTAAGAAGCTCGTCTTTATTATAATCCCGATAATATGGTGAAGTACTAAATCCATTTTTACCATTAATCAACACTTCCATTTTTGAAAGTTTTATAAAGTGTTTGACTGTGATTCTCCAGTACTGACAAGCAGGAGGATCATGCATATGTCTTCGCTTATTATTTGTCAGTGGCGCCTAGGATTTCTTTTTTAGTATTTTTTCTATATAATTTATAATAAAGGTGTTATCTCAAGTAACCCACCGCTGAGTCTAGCTGGCATTTTTTTGTTAACATTATTTTAACATTTTTTGTTAACATTTGCATTTGCATAACTTTATCAAAATTAATGTTAATGTTTTTTTTTTTTGTAATATAAACCAATAAAATTTAAGTAATTTACACTTTGTGTTGATATTTCTTGATGGAACTTTATAACTAAATGTTTTAAATGAAATATCTTAAATAGTGGAACTTAGTACAAGCATATATATATATATATATATATATATATATATATATATATATATATATATATATTAAAACATTCAATATTATATATATATATTTTAAAACATTCAATAAAATTTAATTAAACCACAAACCCACTTTTATTATTTTGTAACAGTATGTATATATATGTGTGTGCGTATATTTTATTTTAACCTATTTTTAATTTTTACTTTACTATTTAAAGATGTATGATTATTATACCTTTTGAATAAAATATTTAACGTATAAGTTGTGCTGTAAATTGCATTGTCCATCTCTGTGCAGCAATTCATATTATTTATTGGCTTGTACAGGATAGTGTGGGTTATCGATACATATTTATTGGTCGGTTTTTAACGATTACATCCTTAATGGCTGACGCAGTCATTCCATTATGCTTAAATCGAAAATAAAGTTCATTTTCTGTCATTTCATCTCACAAACAAAAATAAATGGAGTTAATTTTATTTGAAGAGTGTCTTTTATTTTTGTGAAAACTCTTGCTACGTCCTGAAGCAGAAAATAAATAAAAATCATAATTTAACCTTATTGTACTGCACTTCAACTGAACTTACATAAACTTCAAATAACCATAAATTAGTTTGCGGTATTAACATATGAAAATAAAGGTAGCAAACAACACATTATTGTGATAATTGGTTAGTGCTATGTATCAATCCGTGGAAGAATGTTAGGATGTTTAATGTCATTGTTTGTTTTTTTTTTAATTATACGTAGGTACTAACAAAACTAAGATCTACTATTTTTTTTCTAATATTTTCTTCGATATTTTTACGACTACAACACATTGATATAAAAGTCAAACTCATGTATATTTGAATCTATATTTCAGAACTCTGACTTAACTCGAATACTTTACAGTTATCTTGTTACTTTAATTAGTCTTGGTATGTAATAAGAGATGGCCGTATCTGTCAGTAAGTTGGTGAATAAGTTATCTATTTGCAACGTTTGATAAGATAGGGCATAGAGTTAAGGGTACTCAAAACTCATTGACAGTATAATGAGTTTTTACAGCGCGTTCACACACTCGAGATGTTATATGTTTCATGAGTGAGGTGTTAGAGATTCTCATAACATCTTCCTTATTAAAATTAGGATGTTTTTTTTTGTATTTTATTAGTATTTCGTACCCTTCTTGGAATGATAAGGTGTTCTTTAGCGCGGATTTGTGGTTTATCAAATTTTGTATCGGGCTAGTCTATAGTATATTCACAGACTGCTGACTTCGTAATACGGCTATTCTTGATATTCCTCTTGGCTTCCCTAACTCTTTTACCGATACTTTATTGGCCCTTTGTTTGCAAATCCAAAATTAAAGTTAAGTTTAAATAGATTTTAAAGGGTAGTGACATTTAGTTGATCTCTAGAATTTGCTCACTTTTCAATGGAAAATATAAAAAGAGTAATTGTGACTCGCAAAATCTCTGCAAATAAGTTGGAGCAAAATTTAAAACTAGTTTTAGAAAAACTAAGATCTTCTAAAGGTTCTCTAAGGAATACATCAAG
The DNA here is from genome assembly GCA_959347355.1 of Napeogenes inachia. Lineage (NCBI taxonomy): Eukaryota > Metazoa > Arthropoda > Insecta > Lepidoptera > Nymphalidae > Napeogenes > Napeogenes inachia. Next base: position 5,710,423 of record OY365792.1, read on the forward strand.
AACCCTTGGTTAGCTCAGAGGCAGTTATTTATTATCTGTAAAAGAGGGGTAAAAGTGGGGGTATTCACGGTTGCACAGGGTATTCCAATGGTATCTCGTGCTTTAGGTAATTTCAAGGATCCCTGGGTAGCTCAAGAGTAATATACATATTGGAGATACTACTCTTTAGATATTTATAACGGTAAATTAAACTTGAAGCCTCTCGCGGATTATTCCAAGGTTCTTTGAATTATAACATTGAGTTACTTACTATAGTACTTACGTAGTTACTAACCGTATATGGCTTGCTAAAATTAAGGTCTAACGAGCTTTGGTGGGATAGACTATTTTGTCGTAAGATAGTAGTTTCCTGACTTGTTATTTATGCGTCAACCGCAAGGAGAAGTGAAACTCTCAAAATATAACTGTATTTATAATCACCGTATCAGACAAGATATACTAAAACACTTGAGCTCTACATTTCTGGCTGAACAAAACCTACTAACCTCCAGTTACTAATCTTATAACAACGACCGAAGTGAAGGTAAAGTCTCTCCTGGACTCCATGGTTTCTACTGAAGCCGACCATCGCAAGAGTTTACTGCTTACCCCGTATTCACTGATTACAATCAGTAAACACCGATTTCTTCTGACCTACGGCTACACGACAACTTCGGGTACGGTCCAATCATCTTACAAACCCCAGCACTCTCATTGATATCACGACTATTTTGTTTTACATCAATATCATCAATTATATCCTGATTGTCAAACGTTTTTCACGACTTATCATGAGAGTTTTGTAGGTACAATTAAAATTAAGTTCCTTCAAATTATAAGGATCGCTCTAAAATCTGTAACTTGAAAACGCCCTTTATATTTTAGATCTAAGTTAATCTGGATACGTTCCTCATTTTGTAATGCGATCGCCAATTAGAAAAGTCTTCACTTTTCTTTCATAGAGCCAAAATACGTTTATCCATATTCTTAACATCCTACCTTAAAACTGTACAACTTACTGAGAAATGAAAAGCAATTATAATAAACTTGTTGCATCAAATTAATGTAACATCGTAATAAGACCTCTATTTAAAAAAAGTAACACAACAAATTATTCTAAGATTATTACAACAAGTTATTAATAAACACAAAGCATCAATTTTATCTTTTCTTTTAACAGGACAAATTATACTAAGTAAGCAAATTATTTGTTTGTGTCAAGGGTGTTAGACATTGAAACAAATACATAAAAATACTCGATCAAAATACTAAGAATATATTTAATAAACGACCAAACCCAGAAATACAGACATCACATACATGCCTGTCCCTGACGTGCAACGAACCCAGGCCCCATTGAGCCATGGCTCAATGGCTCAAAGTTTTTAAAATCAAAATCTTAAGACCAAGTCATTATCCTTCACACTTCACATCATAAAGAATGTATAAACTTGACTGTCTGTATTTTTGCCTATTACTATGCCTATTGTCTATTGCCTACTACTATTATATACAAACCCAATCATTGTATAAAGTTTGATAATCCGCGCTACATTACAACTTAACATTCTCAGAACGGTTCTCAAAGCTAATGAAATTAAAAAGAAAAAAACATCCTTATTTTAATAATGATGGTATGACAATATCTAACACCAGGAAACTCATTGAAAAAAATATAACATTTTGTGACTGGGAACGAACTGTGAAAACTCATTAAACTGTTATTGAATATTATGCATCCGGAACTCTATGTCCTGAATTAAAAAAAACCGTAAACGGTAGATGGCTATTTCATCGAATTTTCGACAAACACACTCATCTTGTTTTACCGGTAATACGACTACCGCAAAGTATTCGAAAAGTCCGCAAAGTAAGAGATTAAAATATAAATGTAACTATATGTGAATTTGACGCATTTAAATACTTTTATTTCAACATTTAGAACTGATAATAATTTGTAAAAATATTAGAGTACAGAAAAAATAATATATCTTAATGTTTTGTTAGTATCAAACCCAAACAATAACACTTAACATCCTGTCCTTTTTTAACGGATGGACACGATGTACAAGCAACTTATCCACCACTACACCACCTTTGTTGTTTACACCTTAATTTCCATATGTCAATACCGCCAACCAATTTATGGTTATTACAAGTTTATGTAAGTTCAGTTGAAGTTAAGTACAATAAAGTTATATAACGATTTTCATTTATTTTCTGCTTCGGGAAGTAGCAAGAGATTTCACAAAATTTAAAACACTTTTATTTCATTTATTTTTGTTTGTGAGATGAAATGACAGGAAATGAAGCTTATTTTCGATTTAAGCATAATGGAATGGCTGCACCAGTCATTAAGGATGTAATCGTTAACAACCGACTAATAAATATGTATCGATAACCCACACTATCCTGTACTAGGCAATAAATAATATGAATTGTTGTTCAGAGATGGACATTGCAATTTACAGCTTATATGTTAAATATTTTATTCAAACGGTATAAATACCATACATATAAATAGTATATGGAGATAAATAGTACATGCGAATATTTATTTCATGTATGTATTTGACTTTCAATTGTTATAGCCAAATAGATACTTCAATAGTTTGTGAGCTAGATTTTTTTACACAATATAAATTAATGCTTGACTACATTCCACCCGACGTAAAGTGGAATAAGTGATGAGGCGCATTAACCTAGCAACCTATTCACTTTTGTCTTGAAGACACCCACATTGTATTTGGACAGAAATACCCATGTTATATGATGATTACTGAGATACCGTCCTTCGATGTTTGAACTAAAAAAAAGACGAAGCAAATCCTTTCGTTCGTACATGGGGAATGTCCATAACCTAAAAATGTTGAAAAGGCCGTATTATTATTATTAATAATAATAATTATTATTATTATTATTATTATGTTACTTTTATTAGAGATTGAATTATCTAAGTCCATATCTGAGCATATATTAACGTAGTATATAGAGAGAAAACCTCTAAAATTATCATATTATGCACCGTTACTATGCCAGAATATCTGCTTATCATAAAAATATTAATTGGCATTTACAAAATATTTTTGTTTAAAACTTGAAAGCAAGCAGTATCTTGAGTATTTTTAATATTTTATAATATGTAGTTTATATATATTGTTTTCTAAGGCTTTCACGAGTACTAAACATTGAAATAAAACTATTTTTACGGATTTAACTCACGTATATTGAATTCAATTTGAAATTTAAATTTTAAATCTAACTCGACGTTTCGAATGCTTTGCAGTAATTGTGTTCACGGTAAGACGAGATGGAGGTGTCTGTCAATAAGTCAGTTAATTAGTCATTTACCTTCAACGGTTTCTAAGCTTCCGGGCGTACAGTTCAGGATTCACACAAAACGCACTAACAGTATCTTGAGGTCATCTCGTATATATCTTATGTATGAAATATTAAGTATAAATATGATTTTAAGTTTAATATTACTTTTCGAATTGATGATTTCATATTATTTATTTAACTTTACAAATTAAGTAGCCTCGTTGTTTGTAACGAAACTAACCTGTTGCACCAAAACTCGTTATAATGTTCTTATATTTGGAACTCTTTATATAACCAAACTTTAAAAACTTTTCTCACCTTCAAATATTACATAATTCTTATGTACGCCGGATTCTCTAAAACTCCTGATACACTTATGGTACAATTTTGGATAAAAGTGAGTTAAGTGGGTTTCTTGATATTTTAGATTCTCCGTTGGTCCCAAAAGTGTTACTGCGTTAGGTTTTAGTTTTAATTGGGTTTAGTTGCGTATTTTTATTCTAAAATTCTATATAGTTTCAAATGGCGGATGTCTATTACAGTTAATTATTAAATACATTATCAAGGCTTCTCTGAAGCCTTAATATTATGAATTTTCTTGTTTCTCATCTACACAAATGACTTACTTTACTTTGTAAATGATACAATGAGACAGTATTGTTTTGTAATGATATTTCTCTTATTTTTAAAATAAACAGTCATCGATTAGCAATTTACGATACAAACAATGGTCTCTTAAATTTTGACAATTTAATAATTTCTTGATGACATCTCCAAGGACGGAAATTCTGTTGTCGTAGGCGTATTCAAAGTTGATGAGATATCCGAGTACGGCTTTTTTTTGTCGTAGGCGTACCCGAAGTTGACGAGGTCTCCGAGGACGTCAAATCTGTTGTTGTAGGCGTATCCGAAGTTGACGAGATCTCCGAGGGTGGCAATTCAGTTGTTGTAGGCGTATCCGAAGTTGACGAAACCTGTGAGGACGGTAATTCTGTTGTCGTAGGCGTATCCGAAGTTGATGAGATCTCCGATGACGGCAATTCTGTTGTCGTAGGAGTACTCGAAGTTGCTCACCGAGCCCTGATCCGACAGTGGAGTAGGGACTTAGAGTCCCCGTCGGCCGGTCTTGCGACGGTGGGGGCTATATCCCCCCATCTCGATCGTTGGATCGGCCGGCGGCACGGGACTCTAACGTTCCGTCTTGTGCAGGTGCTCACGGGGCATGGGTGCTTCGGTGAGTACCTGTACAAGATCGCACGCAGAGAGGCGGCCCCCTCCTGCCACCACTGTGACGAGCCCGTGGACACGGCTCGTCACACCTTGGCGGAGTGCGCAGCCTGGGACCGTCAGCGTACTGAGCTGACGGCCGTGGTTGGCAGCGACCTCTCGTTGCCGAGCGTTGTTTCTGCGATGCTCGACGACGAGAGGTCCTGGGTCGCTATGGCCTCCTTCTGCGAGCAAGTCATTTTCGCGAAGGAGGCCGCGGAGCGGGTCAGAGAGGCAGCCTCCTCTGAACCGCTCCGTAGGGGTAGGCTGGGTCGAAGGAGGCGGGATTACGCCCGCAGCCTCCTTCCCCAGCTGTAGTGCCTGGACGGGAGAGGGGGGTGACCTCTCCCGCCCGTTATAGGCCTACGAGTTGAGGGTGTCCCTAAGTTGATCGGGGCCCCTCGCAGGGGGTTCCGCCGGGGCGTCACGGTGAGTGCGAAAGCGATCCCGTGGCGCCCCACTAAGGCGATGAGGTCAACCGTTGGTTTTTTAGTGGGTAGCCTTAAAAATGGCAGCGTCTTCTATGCTGCCGGGTAGTCCCACATACCCCCTCGGTCATCACCTTCCTGGCCGCAGGGATGATGCGTAACGCATTTTTCCAACGCTAAAAAAAAAAAAAAAAAAAAAAAAAAAAGGAGTACTCGAAGTTGACGAGATGTCCGAGGATGGCAATTCTGTTGTTGTAGGTGTATCCGAAGTTGATGAGATCTCCGAGAACGGTGGTTTTGTTGTTATGGTTGTATCCAAAGAGTTAGTTTTTACCGTAGACTCTGTTGTAATCGTTTTTGAATTAATAATTTCTTTTAATTCTTCCACTTCATTTTTTAATCTATATTTTTGATTTGATAGTACCCATGTTGAAACCATCAAACTAAAACTTAGCACTCCAAGCAACACTATTATTTTATTATTCATAGCCCATGCTTGTCCTTCTATAATGATATTTTAATGTATTCATTTTAAACGCTATTGACACTACTTGTTGTATTAAAAATATTGAACTAATGATAGCATAATATAATCGATAAAACTCACTTCATTTGTTATTATCTATGCATATTATCACATCAAATAAGGATGTGATAGTATTTTATCTTTGTTTTAAAAAAAGAAACATTTTTGTATCAGCTTCTTTTATTTATGTTATGATGCTAGTCATTAAAAAATGCAACTGGACCCGATTTCTGTAAAGCATTTGAATCATTAAGTTAATTTTTAAACGTTTATTTCAATTAAGTGAATTTTATACGTAAACGTTTCATTTCTATGTGTTGCTCTTAAGAAAATCTAAGAAAATATTATAAGCAAGTTATTTATTGTTATCATTAAACCTAGGAAATTCTTTTAAAATTCCTTGTTAATGATAAAGTAATTACATAACCGGCAATGTAAATTAGGAAAAAATGTATCTTTATAGCAGTTTAAACAGAAGTACGGACAGTTATCCAAAGAAAAGCATAGTACGTAATTTGGATATCTGTTTGGATTTAGGTATACAAAAGTTACGCAAATAATTTTATTGTTCTGCAATTATATAAATTTTGTACGTTGAATTTCAATAAGTCTCGTTTTCATGTGTTAAATCCAATCGGTATTATAAATGCAAGGATGGCATTGTCAAATGTGGAACCAGTGAAGTATATGTGAAGTCATTGTGTTAATGGTGTGAGTCGACCTGCCGGACAGGGAGATCTGTAGAAACAGTAGTGCCGCTGGCCGCCCGCGGAATAGTAGAGGGGTCTAACTTGGACTAACCACTTAAGGAGGTTGCCACACCAGGCCGCGCATAATCCGGAGTGGTTCATCGTGCAGATGGGTGAAAGGACGGTGTTACTTCCTGTGACCATATTGGAGAGGTTACAGGAGCTCTTCCGTCCGGTAGACTGGCTACCACCATATCACATAGTCCAATGACAACACAAAACTTTGCACCTTGTTTCATACTTCTGCAAAAGCTGCTTTATCTACCCTAATTCTCTTCAACCTCATGGCAGTACAAAAAAAAACATTTGGTACGACAGCGGACTTTTCCTCTCCCACCAACCCTCTATTTGAAGTGGAGTTCACTTACATCCGTGGACCTTGATTAATTGTTAACAATTTTATACATCATATGTTTAAAATTTTAATACACAATACGATGATTGGGTAATTATTACAAACTGTTCGAAATAAAACAAAAAAAATCATAAGTTATAATAGTATGACGTGCGTGGTACCTTACAAATTTCGTGCAGAGCTAGACTGCTTACAAAATACAGAGTAATAAATAACCGAGGGAACAAAAATGTTTTTGTTTCGTTTGTTCTGAGTTATTTATCAAGATTTCTGAAAAGTCGTAGAACAAATGTTGTTAGGATTGATGTAGAGAGGCTGCTTGCAAGAGGTGGTCAACTTATTGCAAATAACCCTGTATATATACTTATCGTACAGTCCACTGTTCCTGAACACTAAGTGTAAAATATTAATAGTAAATAGGAAATAATGTAAGGACAAGGAAATAACAACAATGTAATGTAAATAAAATAAATAGTACTTACCGTACAGTCCAATGTCCCGGTACACTAAATTTAAGATATATAAATACTAGCACCTAAGATAGTATATAAGGGCAACGAAAGTATCAAAAATTTTATGTAAATAAAAAATGGAACTTACCAAATAACACCAAACGAGCGCCCAGGCCGGCCTTCATCCAATCGCCAACCATCACATTCTGAAATTAAAGAAAATATGTCAAGTCAAAAGTAGAACAAAATCAATAAACCTTTAATCATATGTATGGAAGCCATGTCAAATAGTTATAGAAATTATAAACACAGAATATATTACATAAAGATAAACGGTCAAAAAGACCATGCAATGTATAAAGACAAAACTGTCAATAGTATATAAAAACACAGCTAGACAACAACACAACAAAACACACCAAACATGCGTGAGATTAATAAAAGTAAACTCAAAGATATGGATACTGTACTTTACCAGGAGTGTTCTTGGCAATCAGTAATTAACTAACGCATGCAGGGGCTTTGATTTTCTCAAAATGTAATTAAAGTAATTAACATTACTTATTGTACTAATGAAAGTTTAGAGGAGTTTCCTTATATACATGATGAAGTTTTTGAAGAAGAATGTTACCAATACAAGTACTAATTGATTCCCGAGTGAAGTGTGAGTGAAGTATCAGGTATCGATCACCCATTATATCCCTTTTTTCGTTATTGATGGCTTTATTAAAATCTCCAATTACTAGTAAACTTTTGTAATAGGAGGATTTCGTTAAGTGAGGACAAAAAATCTTCTACGTTCCTGTATGAAGGGGAACTGTATATACAAATAATTGCAGTTTGGGGGTCCAGTATTAATATCAGTCATATCTGATTGGTATCAATCAAAATGAGATAATTGATAGAAAAATGATTTTTTTATATTTAAGACCACGTTTAATAAAGGAGGAAATTAAAATGCAAGTAAGTTAACAAGGCAAAATAAAAAAATACGATATCGAATCGTATAGTCTAATTCCTCAATGATTAACTTCATTGTATACAGGGTTATTTGTAATTAGTTGAGCACCTTTTGCAGGCAGCCTCTCTACATCAATCCTAACAACATTTGTTCTACGACTTTTTAAAATTAATAGTTTTAAAAATTTAGTTTTTCCCATACAAAATTTATTTATTGCCTCTGAACGTGCATTAAACTTGAGCAAAGAGAGACCACGCAAGTTGTCAAAATATGTGCCAAGGCCACGTGCATCGGGGCGCGGGGTGGCGGGGTGGCGTTGTGACGCAGCGACGGCTATGCACGTTAGAACTTGATCATTTTCTAAAGGTGTAATAAAAAATAGCATCGTTTTCCACTTTTATTTATTAAAATATTTTCTACAATAATCGAAACACATATTGTCTAACTGTTTAAGAATGTAATGAAAAAACAAAATCTCCAATAGAAGTTGTCCCCACAAGTTGAATGTCTCAATATTTTTATTTGGTTTATGAAATAAGTTACTTACGAATTTCTTTACGAAGTTCCTAGAAATTGCAGTCAGTCACAAATAGAAGCGTCGGTATACAGAAACAATCCAGGTAGTTAATATAAAATATCAGTAATACTACACACTTTCATCACCATAAATCTCAAGAGACAAATGAAATATCAATTATCAAATAACAAAGATAATAATATCAAATTACAAATTACTTGACATTTGGTTGGTATTGACACCAACTGTTGGTGTTACCATTAATTAAAAACATCCCCGTAAAATAGTAACAGTATTTAAAATGGCTTCATCTTGTGATCCCAACTATAAACTTCATTCAGATATCCGACAAAACACCAAAATATTAAGAAACACCAGGAGGAATAATAGGAAGTTTATTTAAATTACGTCTAAATTGGCCTTTCCTCGTTTATGATATTAATAACACTGAAAAAACGAAACCTTTAGTCTTTATTAAATATGTGTGTGTGTATTAGTGTACACATGTAAGAACTGAAACTTCTTTATGACATGTAAATATAATTCATATTTTCTTTTAAATGTGACTTAGAAATAAAGATGGCGCGTAACAGAAAAACGTCATAATTTTCATTAATATTAATTAATTAAAACGTAAGAAGTGAATCGACTGTTTATGACGTATAATATTCTCATAGAAGAAACACAAAAGTACCATAAAAACAGACAAATGTACACAATCCACTTTAAAAATAATAACTTTAGGCTTCTTAACATGTTGGATCGTCACTATATCACAAATAAAATTATTCTTCATCATGGTTTCTGCTGTTTCGTTGCTGCTGGTCGAGTTGTTGTTCGTTCTAGGTATAGCAAAACAGACCTTGTAAAGATCAGGACCCCAATGCTCCATTTCTCAGCCAAAACTCGATTTTTTTCATTCTTACTTCTTCTATTTCAGACAATCAATGTATTTTAAAAATATTATAAACTAGCTTTTGCCCGCGGCTTCGCACGCCTTAAATCTCTTTTAAATGATAAATATTCAATTAGCTATATGCATTAATAAAATTTTCAATACTGTACATTCATAAAAGCCATTTTTGAGACGGTCTGCACGGTTTCATACCAGAGTGCTCCGGCCGCCCGTACCGCCGGAATCGCGATGTCCCTATATTTTAAATCTGTAATATCTTCGAAAATATATTTAATTTAAATGCTGTAAAAGGCTATATTGCTCTTTATTAAATGCACAATGTATTTAAGATACTTAATTGGATAAGGATTAATACTGTATTGCTTAAAATCGCTTCGTAAATAAGCCATTATTTCTCGTACAAAGTAAAGGATAAAAAATGGTTATTGTGGGTTATTCCTAAGAGATAAACATATACCATCACGGACTTTTTTGTAGACCTTTTTAAGTTGTACAATACTGTAGTAAATTGTTTTGATCTATCTTGTAGGATTCAGTCAGTGTTTTTTTTACGACCTCACATTAAAAACCTCAAAAATTGTAGCCTATGTGTTATTCTGATGTATAAGCTATAGCCTATGTGTTATTCTGATGTATAAGCTATATTGTGGTAAAGTTTCATTCAAATCCATTCAGTAGTTTTTACGTGAAAGAGTAACAAACATCCATACATCCATACTTACAAACTTTCGCCTTTATAATAGTAGTAGGATTACATTTCATAATTTCTTCTTCATGTTATAATCTTGAATTTATTTATTAGTTTCAATAGCAAGTCCGTAAAATCGTATTGTCCAGTATGTAATTACAATTCATTATTTAATTATAAAACTCTAATCCGATAATTTTATTTTTGGTTAATGTAAATTGTGTTTTGTAATCCACATACTTGTCATTTTGATTATTTAGTATTTCCATAGCAACATGGTGTAAAAGAGATGAAGCTATACGAAAAAAGCTGGCGCGCGCGTTTAACAGTTTCTGACTTTCGCTACACTGCCGCGACCTATACTTAAGACTGCTAACAAAATACAGAGTAATAAATAATCGAGGGCGCAAAATTTTTTTTGTTTCGTTTATTCTGAGTTATTTATCAAGATTTTTTAAAAGTCGTAGAACAAATGTTGTTGGGATTGATGTAGAGAGGCTGCCTGTAAAAGGTGCTCAACTAATTAAAAATAACCCTGTATACACTATTAACGTACGTTCAATGTTCCCTCGGACGCAACAAATTCAATAAGTAGATACATAATAATATTATTTTTATTCTTTTTAGAGGTCATTTTGTAGCGGGGGTTTTTGAAATTTTTAATTTATATAAATTAGATTTTTATAATAAAGATATTGTATTTTACTTCTGTATTTGTTTGTGGTAGTTTTTGTGATATGTTTAGTGTAATTTATTGTAAAAGTTAGAGTAAAAGTAAAATATATTTTATTTTTGTGAAGTACTTATGTTTATTTTATCACCGCCCCGTTGGTCGAGTGGTTAGCGTAGACGCCTAACGTGTCACGGCGCAACGGGCCTCGGGTTCGATTCCCGGCAGAGCACAGGCATTTATGTGATGAGCATAGATGTCTGTGTTTCTGGGTTTGGTCGTTTATTCAATATATTCTCTGAATTTATATGTGTATTTCTATGTATTAGTATCGTTGTCTAACACCCTTAACACAAGCAAATAATTTGCTTACTTAGGGGTTAGATCAATGTGTGTAATTTGTCCCGATATTATTATTATTATTATTTTAGTAACAAGTTTTTGGATTTTTTTTAATGTGTTTATTATTTTTTTTACGTTAATACTGACGAGTTACCGTGTTGGATACGTGTAATATTTTAGTAAACATAAATAATTAGTGTTTTAATACTTATCAAAATAATATAATTTTCAAACAGTATTTCCATATAAAAAAATCATAGTAATAGTTTGATATTTTATATGAATTTGAAGAAATGAGAGATGAAACATGCTGACAAATCATTTAATAATTATATGTATGTACACATATAAAATCATATATGAAAATTATGTTCCAAATCAAAATTATTATTATATACCCCTGCTAACTAATAACAATAAACACTAGGAACATGAATATCCCTTAATTTTACATAAATTCCGGTAAATTACAATACAGGTTATTTTATAAAAATATTAAGGTAATTTTTATTTTATCCATTTTCTGTCAGCGCTTTGACGTTAGGGGTGAAAGGAAGGGATGTGATCTTATTTATACACCCTCAATGCCTACACGTCGGTAGGAATTATTGGAATATTAATCTTCAGTCGAGATAGAGGGAGCTTGACACGCAATGTAATTCGTTCATGTAAGCTCTTTAAGATATTAAAATCGTCATATTTTAAATGAAATGGATAATATTGGTTTTGTCTTCATTTAAAACATATCAATGGATTAAATCGATCTATCAAAAACGTGTTGTACAATACTCGTAGACTTATTAATATTTGTTTATATGCATTTATCTAAATTATTTAGTCTAAAACACAAATTTCGCAGCCAATCTAAATATACAAACATGTCTAACAAAAAAATCTGACCTACACCCCAGATTTAGCACTCTATAATTTTCAAAGAAAATAAAAATACTGAATTATACCGATAATGTATCGAGATTCCCTTCCCTATATACTTATAGCGACCAATTTACCAAGATCCTTTTCCTTCTTTTGATTACAACATTTACACGAGTGTCGGAGGCTAGTGAATACAACTTGTTGAAAGGTCAAATTGTGCTGGGCAAGTTAAACATTCAATGGCTCTGAAGCTACTTATAAATATGAATATTTATAAGATATTAGCAAGACGCTACCGGTTAAGTTGGGATAGTAAATAAAACTAGTCAAGAGTGAGTCAGTTAAGGAACTTCTATTTGCACCGTTATCCGTAGTAGGTACCATATAAAATATATCAAAATATTTCAAAGTAACCATTATCGTTTTTTTTGGTAATAAGATACTATTATGATTATACATTGTTCAATATTTAGTCTATCATTTAAAAAAAAAACAATGATTGAATTGAAAATGAGTTTTTTGTTTTTTTTTTATTTCATCACAACTCAATTTGCTAAAAGCGATCGAGTATCGACTTGATTAGGAGATTAAGATATGGGTCGGTGTAAGGCGCTTTAAATGTAAATTATAAAGAGTTCAATTTATATTCTAATCCGATGGCTTTCCGCTATGGGGTGTCGTTGAAGATACTTCAACTAAATATGGCACAAGCTAAAGTTTACTAAATTTATGTGCATTATATATAAAATAGTAAATTTAATGTTTTCACACTATTAAGATACATTTGCAAAATTTTAAGTACAACAGGAATTATAGAATATGGAGCGGATAAAATGATAAAATTCACATAATATTTTGATAAAGGATCTTTTAAAAACTTTATCTTGAAAAACAAAGCTAATAGTGTTCAATTTAAGAATATTTTTAAATTCAGACTTCTATAACGATTGATTTAACTTAGTCGTATAAAAAAAACGTGTGGCACTCGGGGACTGCCGCGGTATTTTTATCAACTTATCCAATTATAATTATTTATTCATTTTATTTATGCAGTATTTTTTCCTTTGTTTTCTTTGACATTAATTCAACTTTTTGAGTGTGGTGACCAATAAGAAAACATTTTTTTTTCTTTTATTAAATAAATAAGATGTTAATATTGTTCAAAATATTTTTATTATATTACAATACATGTAGGTTATTCAGTAATATTTATCATTGAAACTGTAGTTTTATGGAAACTGAAATAAAAAACATAATTTTGAGACTTGATATCTTCTAAATATCTGGAAAATACTGCGTCAATGGTGGTCCCAGATTGTAGATTCTTGTGAATCATTATTTTTCAAATTCAATATTTTATACAACAATGCCACCTAGAGGCGAGTTGCTGAACTAGAGAGACAAGCATGATATTTCAAAAAGTCATTTAAAGTTCTGCTATTCATTGATAGATGGCTAGCAGACTAGGAAGTATCACCGCTGTGCTGGTCGGAGTGGGGGGGTGTTAGGTTTTTATCGTTACGGAATTTTTAGATTCGGTCTCCACGCTCAAGGCCCGCTATAAAAGCTATGCAATAGTTTAAAAATTAAGATAAAAAAATATATATTATAGAAGGAAAAATATATCAATGTAAATAATAAGCGAATTGTACAATTAAATAAGCCCAATATCAAATTCAATTTTTATTACTCATTAAAAAAACAAACTTAATTATGAAAATCAACTTCTTACTGCTAATATGAATAAGCATAATATGGAATATTCGTTATAATAAATGCCGCCTCAAATTAGGAGGTACATGGAATATAATTAACTCAAATTTAAATTTAGTCTTGCATACAAAATTTATACAATTAAAGAACGATATAATTGCTAGAATCAGACAACTTTGTATAACTAATTCAATATAACCCATAAAAATTTTTTTAGCTAAGTGTCCTTAGCGATCAGAATAAATTTAAATCGCTATAAACATGAAATTTTTATAAACAGGAGCGGAGTGCAAACAGTGCCTGAGACTTGCGACCCAAGAGTAAGTTTAAGGGACCCATTTATTATGCGCAAAAACACTCGCCTTCACCCTCTACACTCCTCTCTCTACCTAAACAAATTTGGAAAGAACCTATTATTATACTGCTTATGTTACATTTATTTATACCAAATTTCATCCTTATGTCTGCACTATATTTTTTGTGATTTATATTTGATTATAAAGAGTTGAGTAAAGTAAAGTATCAGTAAAGAGTTGAGTTCATGTCTTGACTCCTCTCATCTAAAACCTACATAAGCCAACCGTGAGGTACGCTTTCAAACGCCTTCTGATAATCTAAAGATTATACAATCATTTTGTATTGTATTACAAAGTGTAGGTTTCTGTGTTTTTGTTTACACTGATTGTGTATGCCTGAGTCTATCATTAGCTGTTCTTTACACTCTCTCCCTCCTTTATACCATCCCTTTTGTTTTTCTGACATAATTTCATTAACTCCAACATGAGTGTTTATTTTAGTAGTGATTATAGATGTTAGTAATTTGTATAGTGAAGGTAGGCATGTGATCGGGCGGTAGTTAGCGGGACTTTCCGTTTCAGAGTTTTTTAGTTTTAAATATGTTATTGCTTGTGTTAATTTTTTTATGCTGTTAATTTTTTTATCCAAAAGTTGTGTATTTTATCAGATCCTGGTGCTTTCCAGTTATTTACTTTTTTGATTGCTACTTCTAAATCATCCATTGTAATTACGAAATCTCTCATGGGTTCGATATTCTTCAATCTCTCCTTTTCTTCTTGGATCTAGTCTGCATTATTGTTGTGTCTGGTTTTGTGTGCCCAAAACTCTTAAACTTCTTTAATTTTCGGTGGCTCTTTGATATCTGACGGTTTCTGGTTTAGGGTTTGGAAAAATTGTTTTTGATTACTATTAAACTTCCAATTGTCTATTTATCGTTGGTATGATTTTATATATCTGCTTAATCTTTTAGCTTTGGCCTGTAATAATTGCTTCTTTTTGTCTAATTCCTCTTTAACCTTATAATTTTTTTATTAGTAATATTAAGTTTCCTCTGTTTATTTTGAGATAAATTTCCGCAAATAAATTGCGGCTTATAATTATAATGTCGGCTCAGTAGTTTCGATCTTATCAAAGGTATTTTGAATTATATAATTTACTTTCTTTATAGTTTTAATTGTTATGAAATGAAGTTTCTTTAGTTTTGGAATAGACGGTCGAGCTTCTGGTTTCCAACTTCATACTTTATAAATTGATACTGTTCGTGTATATTGTTAAGGTCCTGGGGTTGGTATTCGTTCCTATTATTGTCATTTTTAGGTGTCGTAGTGTGTACTTGTAAATTGTTGTCATTAATGTTTTCACCACTTGAATTTTCATTATTTATAATGTTATTAATTGTGTTTGTCAGTTTTGAAATTATCTATGAATAATAGCATCTGTAAGTTGGTTATGAAATTGTATACTACCCTTCTAAAAAATATTATAAAACGAGTTATAAGGACTGCTCCCGATCATTCTATTACAAATGGTTAGATATTAAACATTGAAATGCATGTAGGTACTGTGTATTACTGACACAAGTTTTTACCATATTAAAAAAAATACGCATACACTTACTTTATAATAATAATAATAATAATAATAATAATAATAATAATAATAATAATAATGTCAGGACAAATTACACACATTGATCTAACCCCTAAGTAAGCAAATTATTTGCTTGTGTTAAGGGTGTTAGACAATGATACAAATACATAGAAATACATATATAAATACTGAGAATATATTTAATAAACGACCAAACCCAGAAACAATAATTATAATAAAAGAATTTAAAGAAAATATAATCAAATATAAATATAAATAAAAAAATAAAAAAATATATTAATCCAGTGAGTATTTAACTACTAAATACTAAAATAACTTTATATTTCGTTAAAATTCAATAGAGTGAATTTTAAACAGGCATTGCTTATCACCTGAATTGAAAAGTGGGTAATATATTGTGGTAATGTGAGGGTATATATAAATTATAATAGTACGTAAATCAAATAACTAAACATATAATTTGTTTTTTTTTCTTGAAGTGTAAAACTCAAGAGAAATAATTTCAGTGGCATCAAATTATGTACATATATCAAGCCATAATAAATTAATATTTGCGTTATTGATATATTAATTTCAAAAATTAAAATAACCTTTTTTTTATCTTAATAGCTCATAAGCATTTATAGTGAGTTATCTCTGAGTAAAATCTCTGTTATTTTTATTAAGTAAAAATTTTAGATAATCATATATTTTTTCTTTATTTGCCTTGGTAACTTACTTGCATTTCAATTTCTTGCTTTACTTAACGGTCCCCCTACGCAATGACTTCAAAAAGTACGAAATAATATTATTTTTATTCGTTTTAGAGATCTTTTTGTATCGGGAGTTATTAAATTTCATTTATTTTTCTGCTTTTTAAAGTTATGTTACTGGTTTCTTAATTGTACTAAATGAACCTACAGACACACAAAATTTTCAATTGTTTAAATATTTCTAATAATCTATCTTAATATTATAAAGAGGAAAGATATGATTGTTTGTTTAAATTGAATAGGCTCCGAAACTACTAGACCGATTTAAAAAAAAACTTTTAGAATCCTACATTATCATTGATGAACATAGGCTATATTTTGTCATCATCATCATCACTAATATTATAAAGAGGAAAGATAAGGACTCGCGTGAAAATTTTGACAATGTAATAAATTATAAATGAAACATGATTCCAGACTTTTTCATATAGACAAAAACGAATATTAATAAGTATAAACATTTAGAGTTCAAATGATTTACAATCACTAATAACACTATGATGAAGGGATTTATATTATCACTAGCTGTTGCCCGTTACTCTTAATGACTACGATCATAAGCCATATAAATATATTTTTTTAAAGTCTACGTGGACGCAGTCACGGGCATCAGATATCCTTAATAAAGTACTTTGCCTGTGTAAATGAGTGTAAAAACCTTTTGGCCTACATAACAAGGCTTTTTTCCTGTATAGCGCGGGCGAAGCCACTGGGAACAGCTAATAATTGCATAAGAACCTTTCACCAATAAAACGTCAATATCTTGGAGATGACTATTTCTATTTCGACCAATCATAGCTAAGAACCACTTCGACGAACATAGCTTTCGATCAAAA
Organism: Napeogenes inachia; assembly: GCA_959347355.1. NCBI lineage: Eukaryota > Metazoa > Arthropoda > Insecta > Lepidoptera > Nymphalidae > Napeogenes > Napeogenes inachia. Next base: position 5,727,678 of record OY365792.1, read on the forward strand.
ATACCGCATTCAAATTCGTCCACGCGTTTGGCCGCTACATTGCCATAGAGAGACACATAGATACACAGATACACAGATCGACAGGTCAAACTTCTAACCCCTCTTTTAGTCGGTTGTTAAAAATGGTTTTATTCATTACATTTTAACCGCCTCGTTGGTCGAGTGGTTAGCGCAGACGCCTAACAACAGCGACGCAATGGGTCTCGGGTTCGATTCCCGACAGGGCTGTGCATGTATGTGATGAACATAGATGTCTGTATTTCTGGGTTTGGTCGTTTATAAAATATATTTTTAGTATTTATAATGTGTATTTCTATGTATTTGTATCGTTGTCTAACACCCTTAACACAAGCAAAATAATTTGCTTACTTAGGGGTTAGATCAATGTGTATAATTTGTCCAGTGTTATTATTATTATTATTATTATTATTTATTATTGTTTTTTGCACCGGTGCAGTGGTTTAAAAAATATTAACATAACTCTTATCAGCTTACTTAGTTATTAATATTTTTCCTTGCTTATAATTAATTTCTTATTTAGTAGGTCTTACTATCATTGATTTTTAGAATCTTATAACATGTCTGTGAAAGGGAAATTTCCTTGTCTAATACTATCTTTTGTATAATTATATTTGAAGGTTTTTATTAATTAAATTATTATATATATTATTCTTAAAATAAAATTTAAATTAAAAAGTTTTCTAGTATATGAATAAAAGTACCTTAAAATGTACAAAATAAATGAAATTTTACTTAATGCAAAAGGATAAAAGTGCCTCAAAATGTAAGGGATTGCATAAGCCATACTAAAAAAATATTTAAAATGTTTTTTTTTTTATTATTTTATTATGTCATTAAAGCAAGACCAACAAATTAATCTTCAGGACCATTATAAATGTTAGGAATTTAGGAATATTTTTGCTTTTTCACACACACGTATGTTTCGGATTTGTTTTGTTCACAAAAACGCAAACGTTACTATAGCATTTTAAAAACTTAATTACAAATGTTATATAAACAAAATAAGAACTAATAGTTCTCTTAATTCCAATTTATCAATGGTACCTTGTTCTTTGGCTTAGCGCTCGAAGCTCACGCCAATCTCTAGGCGGCTTAACGTTATCGAGGCGGACCGTACTTGTTTGCTCAAATGCTAAATTAGTTAGTGAGCTATTCAGCTTAACGTTTTATAAAACTGCGTTCAGTCACTTTTATGAATACATATTAAAAAGTAATATGAAAGTTTTAAACAATGTGTTATAGAAAAGTAAAAGAAAAGCATTTTTCACAGCTTTTTATAATAGTATGTCTTACAGATCATTTAAATATTTTATATGAGTTTCAAAGTGCAAAAAAAAAATATAAATCGCTTACATCCATCAACGTGAACGTGAAAAATAATAAAAGCTACTTCTCAAAGCCATGTCTTAACATTTTTTTATAATTAGGAATATATTATGTCAAAAACAGTATGTAGTGTTTATACCTTAATAAAACATTTAAAAATTCATCGAGTTTTAAAATTTCAGTAATATTTTTTAAATTCTGTAAAATTTTAAATATGGTATGTGATTTTCATGGACACCTAAATTATCTAATCTATATCTATCTAAATTTGTATTCTCTTCTACACAATAAAAAATCAAATATAAACCTTAGAGAGATACATTATTATAAATCGCTATAAATGTCACTTTGTAGAAGTTGCATTTCATTGTTTATTTAGTCTAGACAACTACCAAAAACATGGAAACTTGCCATTTTATATAACTAAAATATATTTTGTTTGACTAATTGTATTGATTTATATTGAGAATTACCATCTTAAGTAACTAAAATATATATAATTGAATTGGTATTTATTGATAATTTCTAACTTATCAAATAACATTATCTAAATTAGTCTTATCGATAAAGGGTCTATTAGCCAAATCTAATTTATATATGACCGTTTAAAGTATCATAATTTCAATTAAATATATATATATAAGAAATCTCGTGACGTACATTATTCTTTTACATTATATTTTTTCGATCGTAAAAAATGTATCCTTGCTAGGGCAAGGTTAAGTGATTGTTGAATATGTGAAGAGCATATTCATTATAACTTGATAATTAATATCTTAAGTCAGTATTAATATCAAGAAAAAAATTACACGACTATATTAGTATTTTTGATATTTTAATAGTAATATTTGAATAGATCTTTGTAATTCTTAGAATAGCAGAAGACTGTGGTCTCTCTAAAATAGTTATTTGAATAGAATTTCAAGTTAGTCATTAACCCCTATCATCGTCACTTGTTATAAAAGAAATATTGGTTTAATTTTAACAAAAAATAATTTCTTTTAAAGCTGAATCCCAGGAAGTCCAATAGGTTTTGAACTTAATATTATTTTAACACTGAACTCTCTAATATTAATATTTGTATATTGTATGGTGCTCCAATAATAAATATTCTGCCTTAATGTGGCATTAGTATTAATATACTATTAATGACGAAAAGCAAGAAAAAAAGTGGAAAATAAAAACTTTATATTAACACCCGCAACCTTCAAATGACATAAACTAGAACTTGAATAGCTCTTAGTAACACTCTGAAGGTATTAGAGCGATTCAATAGCAAAGGCAACAGCAATGAAATACTTAATAAGCGAATACCATCGCTTCCACTTCCCGTCTACAGCTAGTCTATGAGCGGGTCAACAGTATTTGCCACAACTAAGTAACTATCGGGGTACGAACGGATAATGTTCTTTTTAATAAATGCGCTTATTTATTTCTATTTTTAATTAAAAAAAAAATTGAATTAGAAAAAAACAGTAAAACCAAAAAAACCACTTCTGTGTCTAAATAAAAATAAACTCACATTTAAATGAGAAACTCGTTTTTAAAAAATAATTAATACACTCTAATAAACATTCGATATCATAGATTTCTTACACCTATGAGAACCACAGCTCTATTAATAAATAATTGCAAGCTGCTTATTAGCTTGGCAACATTGTTAGTGGTGTTTTATTAAACGATTGTTTAAGTGCATGAAAAAAAATCCAAGTTATCTTTGCAAAATTATTGCATTAAGAAATATTTACTTACAGTTCCCACTGTAGGGTTTTATAAATACATTAGGAATCATAAACTATCTAGCACAAACCAATTACAAATTCAAAAAGTAATGTTTTAGTTATAAAGAAAACGTTATAAGTAAAAAAGCATACATTTTTTTTATTGTTAAATTTACAAAATTAATAAAACTAATCGTTGATTGATTGGTTGATCAATGAAATAACAGATGGCGTTGATTCCCTTAAAACTAGTCCATTGGTTTATGAAAGCTTATAAACATATCCCGAATTTTAAAAATAATATGTATAATCAAACTTAAGAAATAATCGATTTCCAAAGTATGTAAAAACGAGTGTTGATAAAACATTTTTTTAATTCTTTCTGCGAATCGTTTAATTATAAGTTAGTACAGATTGCTATCCAGAAAGATTACTGTATACCTACATTTTTTTATGTCTAAAATCTGTTATATGGCAGTGCCATATAATAGATTGTACATATAACAGACATAACAGAATTATTAGAGAGTGCTCTAATAATTCACATTTTGCATATACTAATCAAAAACTTTGTCAGTACGTATGGTATAAATGTTAGTTTTTTTAAGAGGTTACAATGATCATCATATTATATTATTTTATGAAAATTATATATTTATTGAGAATAAATGACTATAAATTGATGTTAGCAATTTATATTTTTATTAAATAATATCTCAATCAATCCAATTCAAAGTTATCTATGCTTTTCATATGTACAAAATCTGTCGCCGCTGAAATGATTTCCCTTGAGTTTTACGCCTCAAATGAAAAGCAAAAATATGTATTTCGTTATTTAATTTGTACTAGGTATTGTTATTTATATTAAAATACGAGAATTTATAAGTTTTCTATCAAAATAATAATTTTCCTTTCTGGTTTTCATTTAGGAAATTCCTTGAAAGTTTATGGGTGTGATCGAGGTTTAACCTCACACACACACTCACACGCACGCACGCACGCACGCACGCACGCACGCACACACACACACACACACACACACACAATGAATGCTACGGAAACGAAAATAGGGAGGTTTGTAGCAAATTAAATGAATTTGGTATATAACACTCTTAATAAGTTTACTATTACTTAACAAGTTATAAACTGAAGTATAATTTATTACATAAGTTACGTATTTGTATAAATATATTTTTCTTCAATATGTTTATAACAGGAAATAATATTCTTCCAGACGGTTGAGTGTTTTTAATTAAAAAGTGATAAAAAAAAAATAAAGACTATATCTAATGACTTGATTCTAGCAAATGTTTTTCTAGTGGTTCTACTAAAAATATTTAGTTAAAATCTTTTGCATCAAGTTGCCTTATAAAGGGTTATTAAAATCAATTAAAAGCATTTCAATTATATGCCTTGTTTATTTTTTTTAAGGGAAATATTGATCTTCACTTACACCATCAAAATGTATTTATAATTTACTTAAAATAAACAAAACAAACAAATAGAGTATAATATTTTTATTTTTCATAATATTTTTCCATATCTCTCAGTCTCTGGAACAACAAACCTAATTAAAAGTCACGAAAATCTTCAAGGGGATTAAAGGACCAAGATAAATTACTATTCTTATTCTTCAAAACAACACTTATTATTCATTTGACCTAAAAACTTTATATTAACGTTTTATATTAATTTGCTAAATATTTCATCTTTTATTATTCATTCATTCAGATTTATTGTAATTTTAATCGATACCATTTTTAGTTAGTTATTTAAGAAGCAAACTGACAAAAAGTCATTACGGTTATATAAGTGATAGCTTAGCCGATCTACTTTATAATTTAAACCTTACTCCAAGTATAATCATCACGAAATATGATCCTAAATTTAAAAATGAGAAGTAAATATGCATGTTTTTTTATAATAATTAATTAGACTTTTTCACTCGCAAGCATATAATTATGAAAATTCAACGATGGACTGATTTAAATTTCAATAGACTATAGCGTATTACTTAATGGAGTAAGTACACTTGCACCCTGTATATTTACTTCTATTGTAATTGAATAATATAATATTTTACATTATTTCTAAAGGTTCAAGACTTCGCAATTTCAAAACTTAAGACAAATCATACTACTTACATGGGTACCCCCGTGTTTTGATTTTTGATTTGTAATTGATGTCTTAATTTTAATTAAAAGAACGTTTATAAGTGAATTTTATAAAACTTATACAAGACTATTACTACGAATATAAGAAGTTATATTTTATTCTCTATATATATCCATCCATCTAACCTCTAAACGGGGGCTACCCAGACCACAGTGGCCCCCGAAGGGACCTTTGCTTAAAGGATGTTTCAAGGCCCGAGTTGGAAGACAACAGCAGCCCTTTGATATGCTGGTCAATTCCACCCCTTGCTGCGCGCAATATCTGACAAGCCTCGACAACTATGGAAACCCTGACAAGCGTTGCCGAATCCCTGGAACTAATCTGACCGTTAACACAGGCAAGCGCATGAATCGCTTCGTCGTACTCTGCTGGCCGTGCAGTCTGTGCGCAGGCGTCGATTAAATTTATTATAAAAGCAAAATGCATAGTGAATAATGGATGTTAGTCAAATTTAGTATGTAAAATGTTAATTATAAATTCAACTCTAAGTACAATATAATACATCAAAAAATATTTATAACGCATATGAGAACTGCTGTAACTTTTTGCACCTTATTGTGTTTAGTCAGTAAGTTAGTAAAAAATAATCTTTAAACCTGACACGATTTTACAATAACCGTCTATTTTTTTATTTATCACCCAAGCACTATTAAATCTATCCTATCTATTCTATGCCATAGGTCTTTAATTCAAAAATTTAAAGAGCTCTGTAATCTTATCATCTGCAATCTCTTTTGTAGAATCGTCTGAATCTAATGTCTTAACATATTACAGTATTTTCAGCCTCTTGCTGTTGTGTTAAAGCTCACAATAAGCACATTGTACGAAGGTAATCGCGTGAAAGCACTATTAGTCCGGTCAAATTAGACCAAAAAATCAGTAAACCCACGACAAATTCAGGGGAAGCTGAAAATTCTTAAAATTGTTTAAATTATAATTATAAACATTGTCTTAAAAGTCCCAACCGATCCCATGTAAGGAAAAAATTTTAGCGAGGTAATAAGGTCCAAAAAATGAGTTTTTCGCGATTTTCTTGAAAACGGTAAGTTTTATCGCAAAATTACCCCAGACATAATTTGTAGATCAGGGAATTTCCTATAAAAAAGGTATCAATAATTTTTTCCCTAAAAGCCACCGCTTCTGAGATATAACGATGCATAAAATTGCGAGCGTCATAATATGCCTAAGTACCTCACCCATATACTTTCTGTAGCTGTAATGTAAGTAAGAATATGTTTCTGTCGGTGAAATGTATGTATGTTAAAAGAAAAGTTTACTGCTGAGAATATACTGGTTAAACAAGCTCATAACGACGCCGATGTACTGATTATCGAAACGGCAATAGAACAAGTTAACATGACAAATATAACGATTGTTGTGGGTGAAGGTGTAGATTTACTCGTGTTACTCACTGCTCGAAGTCCAGCTGAAAAAACTATTTTCTTCTTAAAACCAGGAAAATCTCAAAATCAATCAGAGTTTTATTCATCAAAAAGTTTGTCGACTTTTGCAAAGTGTCGAAATCACATACTATTTTTACACGCCATAAGTGGCTGTGATACGACATCTGCATTTTACAGGAGGGGTAAAACAACTGTATTCAAAATGTTTGAAAAGCAAGACTTACTTGCAACGGCTGAAGTTTTTAAAAAATGTAATTCAACTCCAGAAGAAGTTATTACCAACGGAATTCACTTTCTTCTTCGTATGTACGGAGCTCCTAAAAAAACTACCTGCTTAGACAAGTTTCGATATGCATCTTTTGTCAAAAATACTCGAAATAAGAAACAAGTACAATTAGCTTGTCTTCCTCCAACCTCAGTCTCTGCTCATCAACATCTTCTTCGGGTATACTACCAAGTTCAAGTGTGGCTTGGTTATCAACTAAACCCAACAGATTGGGGTTGGAAGTTGGTCGATAATATATTAGAACCAATTCAGACTTTGCTTCCACCTGCGCCGGAAAAATTGCTCAACACTATCTTTTGTAACTGTAAAAAGGATGCAATGCTAAATGTGGTTGCAAAAAAGTTGGGCTGTTTTGTTCTCTGGCTTGTACGAATTGTCAAGGCCAGTCTTGTTCTAATGTAGAATCACCAACAACAGAGGATTCATTTAATACTGACGAAGAAACATGTGATGCTTCACTTTTAACACAATTCACCTATAGTCAGGATGAAGAAGAAGAAGAAGAAGAAGAAGAAGAAGAGGAAGAAGAAGAAGTGATTGACGATTCCGAATCCGACGAATAAACTATTAATTTCTAAATCTAATCACAACAGACCCGTGGAATAGGCCTATTGGGGAAACCACGTTAAAAAAACGCGCTAAGTACACTACCTCAGAGGTGGCGTGGAAACGTGTGCGTTTATGACGCTTGCAATTTTTTGCATCGTTATATCTCAGAAGCGGTGGCTTTTAGGGAAAAAATTATTGATACCTTTTTTATAGGAAATTCCCTGATCTACAAATTATGTCTGGGGTAATTTTGCGATAAAACTTACCGTTTTCAAGAAAATCGCGAAAAACTCATTTTTTGGACCTTATTACCCCGCTAAAATTTTTTCCTTACATGGGATCGGTTGGGACTTTTAAGACAATGTTTATAATTATAATTTAAACAATTTTAAGAATTTTCAGCTTCCCCTGAATTTGTCGTGGGTCAAATGTCTAAATTGACCGGACTAATCACTACTAAATTTCATTTATTGCGACCGCATTGTTCCGATGCACGAATTTCTGTTGAGCATAAAAATATTTAATGATGTTCATAAAATAGTTTTGTTTAAAACCTGAATGCTAGCCGTATTTTGAATACTATATATATATATATATATATATTAGTTATTACGTAGTATTATTTGTTGTTATGTTATTATATAAAAGATCGAGATCTAATATTTAAAAAATATCATGCTTTAGTTATTGTATTATTTACGGTAAGTAGTTTTATGTTCTTTATTAATTAAAATATTTTACCAAAACAAACAAAGAAACAAAACTCTATTAAAATATTAATTAATGCCTGTAAATACTATAACAAATTTAAAATGCACGATTATTATAAATGATAAAATATCAAATCTCAAATCATCAAACAATCTCAAAAAGTAGACATAAAATAGTAAGTGATGCATAAACTAAGCTGACAACAGACATATTAAGTCATGTAATACAGTTCTTAACCACCGACCTTTCGATCTGTGTATCTGTGTGTCTATCTGTGACAATGTAGCAGCCAAACGCGTAGATAAATTTGAATGCTATTTTCTTTAATCGAAAACTTGGTTCGTCGAGATGGTTCTTAGCTATGTTAGGTCGAAATAGATACAATCTGTCTTCATAATATTTTCATTTAGTACAATAATAAAACCATTTACATAACTTTGAAAAGCAGAAAAAAAATAAAAACCCCCCGACACAAAAAGATCTCTACAAATAATAAAAATAATATTAGATGTATAAGCGGTCCCTCCACTATTATTTTTTTCTTTTTCTTGTATCTCTTGACTCTTTTTTACCCCAATGACATAAAATAAATCTTGAATCACCTTCGTTAAATTATATATTATTATAATTCTAGGCTTGACTGGATAAGATCGCTTCAGGGATAAGTCTATTGTTTCGCATTTTCTTACTATTGTTTTGTTTAACAAATTATAATATTCTAATCCGCTGATATCATGAAATTAATCGCATAAATATTATATTCATTTTCATTATCATAGTGAAAATGACATGAATGAATTTATCCTGTGTTATTTTATTTTCCATTTTTGTCTGATTCTGTATGAGTTTGTTTGTTAAAATATTGTTGTATCATTATTAAAATTTACATTTTCGATTTATTTTTAAATACCAAACATAAAAAGCAGATAATCAAAAGAAAACATAAATATCGTTAAGTTAATTTTGTTATGCAATAATTTAACTCGGGTTGTTTTTAGTTGCGAAAATTTATCTCACAATTTTTTAATTTCAGTTTTCTCAGCAAAGCTCCGTAGGTCGAAAAATAATTTATTCTGTAAAGAAAAACCTTCAAGTTTTCTAGTTTTTAAAAATCCTTATCCTTCGCGCAAAAATATATACATTACACAAGCTTTATGAATTAAAACTAAAAGAATTATTATATTAACCTATTTTTTAAACTAGTGTCGTTGAGCTCCTTCTCCTTGTCCCTTAGTGATAGTGACAGTTGATCCAGTATAAATACAATTTCATCGATATAAATACAATTTCAGAACATATGCTATTAATTTGTTTTTTTTTTTTAATTAGAAGTCAGATAATTGATTATGGCATGATTATTAAAATATTTAAAAAAAAGTGTCACATAATGTAAAGATTATTCTATTCATAGAAATTCAGTATTTAAATCAAATTGATTATAAAAAAATATATTAACTACATTTGGGTCTTTATGTTTCCTAATTAATTAACCCTTTCATTAACGTTTAAGATAAAATCGCATTCAACCAACTATATTTATTGTAATTTTAATTTGCATAAATATTTTTTATTTTATCAACTCAGTTATTTTCAGAAATATACTAATAATAGAAACAAGCATTAAAAATACATTCACTCGTCTTTCCTTTAAATAAAAACTAATAGTTAGGTATTAAATATTCTTTTTCAGTCTTATACAAAACCGTTTTACGATCAATGTCTTGACGTACCTATATACCTATAAAATACACTATTCAGAAATTCAGTCCATTATTAAAATTGCTTTCATGCAATTCCTTCATACAGTATGTATCTTATGAGTCTTGGTATGAACATGAAGAAAACTAAAATACTACAATGTCCTCAAAGATAATATCTAGACTGTTGTTTATGAGATACCAGACGAGTAAGACCGGCAGTATGATTTAAAATTTGTCATATTATGGAGTTTCACTCGTGAGTGACTCAAATGCATGAGTACACATTTCTTTATATATAATTATAATTTTTCCATATTTATAATAATAATCACAATAATATCAGGCCGAATTACATAAAATGACCTAGCCCCTAAGTAAGCAAATTATTTGCTTGTTTTAAGGGTGTTAGACCACGATACAAGTACATAGAAATACACATTATAAATATTAAGAATATATTAAAAAAACTACTAAACCCAGAAATAAAGACATTTATGCTCATCACATGCATGTCCCTGTCAGGAATAATACCTGAGCCCTATTGGATAACACTTTCAAAATTTTATATGTTTTTAACTCACTTCATAAGGGTTTTAAACAATTAAATAAACATAAAATAGCCCTTGTTAATAAAAATTAAAAGCTCAATGTCTTTTTATAATACTTCTACAAATTTTAATTATAAAAGTAATCGTTAAATCGCATAATATATATGTTTGCATCAATATTTTAGGAACAAAAAGTTGGATTGAAGCCTTCTGCATATAAACTAATATCTTTTTAAATTCATCGTCCACATCATATCTGCTAACTCCTAACCAATTTGTGCACATATATATTATCTTTGAACTAGATAATGCCCGCTTGCTATCGAAGTTGTAGATTGTATTGTCTGTCTGTGCAATGATTTTCATAATTTACTGCTTTGTCCCCATATAGGGCAGTGTTGGTATATTGATGGGCGATTCTTCACGACTGGCAACCATTTCTTCGCTCGTAAAATCGAATGTTGTCTTTTTGATCTCAGTATTCGGTAAATTTTCAGTAATTTTTTTTATTATTCTTTTATTTAGGTAATTAATTAATCAACTTTTTATACTCATATATTGTAAGTTATTAAATAAACTTGGTTTTTTCAACTAAAATATACAAAACAATATCAATTATTTTGCTTAGGAATTTAAATGAGAATACATTAAATTTTCTGTTTATTTATGTGTTAAAAGTAGAAAATATTAGAAGAAAACAAACAAATAATATATAACGGCTATCGGTCATCAACGAAATAGAAATCCCGAGTAAAACAGTAGACTTTGCCGTCACCGCAAAGCCGTGGTTTTCATGGACACCATGGCGTTTAATTAAGAGAAATTGCTGGATTATCAATGAGTAAGCAATTAGTAAGAAACGAGAATCTCTTTGAATAAATACAGTTGAAGTTAAATTCAATATTACGCTAGAATATTCACAGGAATTGTTTCTTTTTTGTTAAAAACTACGTCGTTGGTTTAGATTACTTTATTTTCTCAAAACGTGTGTATTACAAAGAAGAATTTTAAATTTAATTATTTATACGCGAGTTAAGTTCATAGAAATAGTTTTTATTTCGGAGTTTTAACATATCATTTATATATATATATATATATATATATATATATATATATATATATATATATATATATATATATATATATATATATATATATATATATATATATATATATATATATATATATATATATTTATATATTATATATATATAATATATATATATATATATATTGTTAGGATTCATGTAGAAATTTAATTAAAAAAATAATAAGCGTTCAAAGTAATTGTCAAATTCACATATTTCACGCTATTTAATACCACGAAAGACAGATTACGACGTTCTAACTAATTTAGTAATACAACCATGACATAAAACGACAAATCTACCACAGTAATAAAAAGCAAGATAAGCTACTCAAAGTAGGTAGGTACTCAAAGATCACATCGACAATCACTATTCACACCTGCAGAGCTTCCGCTCTCAAACGACTATGACACGATAAGTCATAAACCTAACACTTGTTTAGTAATTTATAGGAGTTGATGCCTACTAATTATTTAGAAATACCCTCGACTCCTAACACGGCCTCTCCTGACAGGAGGTCGTCCTCGAGCTCTATCTTTTAATTCTGAAGTTATATCTTTAAAACTGCCAATGAAGCTTCCAAAAATGTTGTCTCCAAATGAGACCTAAGGCTACGTAGTAAATTCTTCTGGACTCCTGTGTACTGGGTGTGCTGGGTCGGAACCCATTACCAACACGAAGGATTTCGAGACTCGGCAGCGCTAGCTCCAACCAGCAGTGCCAGCTCCGATCAGCAGTGCCAGCTCCGACCAGCAGCGCCAGCTCCGACCAGCAACGCCAGCTCCGACAAGCAGCGCCCGTCTGACCAGCAGCGCCAGCTCCAACCAGCAGCACCAGCTCCGACCAGCAGCGCCTGCTCCGATCAGCAGCAACTTCAACAGCCAACAGCAACTTTAACAGCCAGCAATCTCAACAGCAAGAAAAAGAGCTTATTAGTTTCCTTTTTTTTTATAAATCTTCCACTCGACCCAGGTTGCGGAGAGAGAGGTTCTTGTAAGATGGTCATTCCTGATAAAAGATAGTCTTCAACCGACCCGTTCATCATCATTACCGTCCGGTTTCCCATCCTGATTATTACTTTGAAAACTCTCCTAAACAAAAGGCATAAAATTAGAAATATGTACTAAGGTATAAATTTGAGTTATCAATTTAAATGTTTTTAATAAAAAATTAAGAGATATCGTTGCTCTCGACGCAAGCGTGCACTTAAGCGTCCTTAAGCGACGATTTCAAAACTGCAACAAAGGGATAAGTTTAGTGTTTCAAGAGATGTCCTGTAACCATTTGTAAATGTTGTTCGATTGGTAAAATTCCGGACTTTTACCACTCGACAAATAGTGATATAAAATAAAACTATCTGTAGGATAGCACCCGTCACCGTAGTGCTTCCCTCCATGCATATTGCTACAAAAATGCAACACCACTCACACGTGTTATAGATTTGCAAACAAAGATGTTGCGGCAATATATGCCTTTTTGATAACGAAGTTACTACATTGAGTCGAGGTTCGTATGGTAGGCATGTTTTGGCATAGGTTTCACTTTTGCTTACCCATGCTCTACTACGGCAGTGTATACTGACCAGTTTTAAAGAACGCGGAATATATTTTCGGCGTTCATTCACCGCACCACCAAACCATGTGTTTAGGAGGCGGCTTTTATTTCCATGCCGTGAGAGCCAGGAACTTCATCAGAGAAGAATGCGAAACGTATGTCCGGTGTTAATTCACCGCACCACTAAACCAAGTGTTCAGAGGCGGTTTGTATTTTCTTGCCGTAAGAGCCAGCAACTCTGTTAGCCACCAGCCTGTTGTAGCAGCTTGACTGGTTCGCACCGCGTCCCTCAGCAGCTAAGGCGGCTTCCGTGATTGCTCGCGTAGTAAGACCCGCCTCAGATTCATCAGATTAATTGTCTTTAAAGGAATAACGTTAATCATACTCACACACACACGCTACTTTCATTTGAATCTCATAACTTTTGCTCGCTCGTTTCATACACCATTTATCCATCCCCACGAGATGTCTTTAAACTCATTATCTACAGTGTCTGTGGTGTGCCCGACGACCGCAGAGAGCGTTACGACCAGTAGCGCCAGTACCAAAGCCCGCGACAGTGGCAGTGACAGCAGCGGCAACGCCAGCAGCAGCGGCAGCGTCAGCAGCAGCGCCAGGCCAGCAGCAGCAGCAGCGGCAACGTCATCAGCAGCGCCAGCAGCAGCGGCAGCGCCAGCGCCAGCGCCAGCAGTAGCGGCAGTCGCAGCGGCAGTCACAGCGGCAGGGTCAGGCCAGCACCAGCGGCAGCGGCAACATCAGCAGCAGCGGCAGCGACAATTTCAGCAGCAGCGGCAGCTGCTACATTAGCAGCAGTGGCGGCGGCAACGCCAGCAGCAGCGAGAGTAGCAGCGGCAGCGTCAGCAGCAGCGCCAGCAGCAGTGGAAGCGCCAGGCCAGCAGTGACAGTGCCAGTGCCAGCGGCACCGGCAGTGGAAACCCCACTGACTAACGCCGTTGTTACTGTAGACTGCCACAGCTAATGCTGCGTATCCGGAGCCAGCTCTGAAGCATCAGCTTCAGGACAACTCGAGGCCTTGTAGGCCAGCTACAGCAGAGCCATTCCGCCCAACTGAAAAATTAATTAACAGCAAAACTTATCCGATTCTCTCCTTTACTTGACCAGTCTCTTTAGGAAGTACACTCAAAAAGAGAAGATTCACTCAATATGATCTACTTAATGATAGAAATTCGTATCGCGAGTGGTCGTAAGATACGTAAAAACCTTTGGATACCGGGATCTAGTTTAACTGTTGGCTGAATACTTAGTTCTGTAGCTCGGTCTTACCTGACCTTATTATAGACTGCCAGTACACACCATAGGTAGCTGCCGTTAGGCAAGCGCGTGTGACTGCGAGGTAAGTAACCTCCCTTGAGAGATACTGCCTACGCCATAGGTAGCTGCCATAAGGCAAGCGCACGTGGCCTCTCAAACAACAAAGCACACACCATAGGTAGCTGCGACAAGGCAAGCGCGTGTGGCACCATAACAAAGCACACACCATAGGTAGCTGCGACAAGGCAAGCGCGTGTGGCACCATAACAAAGCACACACCATAGGTAGCTGCGACAAGGCAAGCGCGTGCGGCACCATACAAAGCACACACCATAGGTAGCTGCGACAAGGCAAGCGCGTGTGACTAGAAAAGATTTCACTCACCACCAGAGAAGAAGGCTGCAAACGTAGCTGGCGTCTAGTCTCCCAGCCATAAAATCATATGTTCTGCAGCTGCCAGGTTCCTTATAAGACTCCGTTGAGGTAGTCCACCAAAACACTCCGACGAGAACAGGACCACCTTGAAGCTCGTCACAGTTGCTACACCTGCGGCAGCCATGAAAACCGCACCGATCAAGGAGTCCCTGTCGAGCCCCATCGTAGCCTGTTCCACCGCTCGGAATCAACTCAGGCTACGCGGCGTGCGACGACGTTGAACCAGTCTTTAAGGCCTGCGCATCCCAGATTCCAGTCTCGACGCTCAGCACCCTTTGGAGCTGCATGTGCAGTCGATCATATCAGTGGCGGCGTCTTTATATGCACACTAGGCTCCCGCTGTCAAGGTCAAGACAGCTGGTACTGTTCTTCCAATGGTAACAGTCGTTCTAGAATAAGTTGCATTTGTTACAATTAGAATATTAGGAGAAAAGTAGTTTTTTGCAACCCGTATCACGTTTACTGGAATGCATATTTCGATTTCATAGGCAACTTGCTACTATTTTATTTAGTTCAAAAATAGTAATTAAAAAATAAGCGGGTAGTTTTGTTGTAACTACCGAAAATAAAATGAAATGAATGTGAAAATAAATCTTCCTTTCACTATTCAGATAAAGTTTGGAACGTACTTACCAAAACTGTCGTTTCACAAGATTTGAACACGTTTTACTTACACGTAGTATACAAACCAAGGAATTAATTTCACTGTAAACCACTACGTTAATAGGAACGATTCCGTAAGACATTTTACGCTTAGGAAACTATCACGCAAATAGCGATGTGATGTGACTGATGTGTTCTGTGATTCGTGCTTTTTTGAAATATAATGAAACACAAAAAATAATAAAATAAAAAAAATGAAAATAAGGATATGTTTGATTTGTGCAATCCGACCTAATTAGCAAAACTGTTAAGATAAGGGCCCAGGACTATCCCACTTCTGATGTTAGGATTCATGTAGAAATTTAATTAAAAAAATAATAAGCGTTCAAAGTAATTGTCAAATTCACATATTTCACGCTATTTAATACCACGAAAGACAGATTACGACGTTCTAACTAATTTAGTAATACAACCATGACATAAAACGACAAATCTACCACAGTAATAAAAAGCAAGATAAGCTACTCAAAGTAGGTAGGTACTCAAAGATCACATCGACAATCACTATTCACACCTGCAGAGCTTCCGCTCTCAAACGACTATGACACGATAAGTCATAAACCTAACACTTGTTTAGTAATTTATAGGAGTTGATGCCTACTAATTATTTAGAAATACCCTCGACTCCTAACAATATATATATATTCTAGTGTACGATAAAAGTCTCTATTGTTTCAAAGATCAGATAGTTTAATTAATCAACATATTTATTGCCTTTTTGAAAGCTGTTTAATGTTAATCGATAATATTATTTTTTTGTATCATAACTTACAAACAAAATTACATCTATCTTTTAATTTATTTTACTTCTTACTCGTAAAGAACATGAATTCGTTTATTGTTCCGTTATAATGTATACAAAGCCATATTTAAAATCCAAATGGTTTATTTCAAATAGGCATACATTGACCATCAGATTCAATTTACTTGGTTCCAAAAGGGAATACTAAGTTAAAAAAAACTAAGTTGGAAAAATTAAGGCAAGAGACTCCCTGGTTTGAAATAAGTCTGATAAGTTGACGAATCCAAATAAAATATTTGTTCGACAGTCGTCTCTTGTTTAATGGTTACTTGAAATTCTTAACTATATATATTTTTGCTGTATTTTTAACCTATTGCTATGTAATGCCTTAAATAACCACATTGTTCGACAGTATTTGGAAGCACTATCACTAGTAACTTTCATGAATTGCGAGCGCAAATAGTTATTTTCTACTACTACCTTTAAGTATGAACGTGGAGTCTCACAGACTACTCTCTGTTTTCCTTTTCTTAGTTTTAACTAATTCCCTCTACTCCCTGCGATTGAGCAGCTAAGTAGCTTTTGTCTTAGTTATAAAACTGCTAACGAGGTTGGGTCTTCTGATAAATATCACGTAAGTCAAAAGATAGACCAGTTTAAATAATGTTAAAATATACCTCTGCTGAAAACACTATTTTAATATTTACTAGTTTGCTGTTCTTGGCCTGAATACCTAATCTGCAAGTAATTACTCAGCGGTAGTTAGTCTATTTACCGAACCTGTCAGATATCTGACACTCACTGTTTACCTCTTTACTCAAATTTAATTTAGATAAAAAATGCTTTGGAAAACGCTTAACAAACTACAATGTATTGAATTTTCCAGAGCCTATTAGAACCTTTTTTAAAAAGTAACGTTCCTTTGATATTAAAAAAAAAATGTAATAAAATATATTTTTTAATTATACTAAATATAATGTACTGCTCTTAATATATTATGTTATTATAAATTCTATGTCTAATCTAATCGTTTCTGCTAAAGACTGTGTTAGCTAGCTTAGCATGTCATTGACAAATTACTCTCCCGTTTTTCAATTTTTATCCCTTAGTTGAATTTTGAAAGCTGTAAATGCTATGTTAATAATGATTACTTATTCTAAACTGAAATTCTGAACTTCATAATAAAAGTTATTAGAAAATTCTATTTTTTGAAATAATCAATCAATCACTAATAAATAAAATACGATATCCTATAAATTGTCTATTGAATTTAAAATAAAAATGTCCATAGCCCGGTTTTATATGTTGTATTTTTCGGTGTCATATAAAGTATCAATAATGTAAATATTAATATAATGAATATTATAATGTTCATAAAAAATAATAATAAAAACACCACCGAATTTAATAAACACCCATTTCAAAACGAAGGTCTTGACTCTAGTCAATGTCAATTGGTTGGTGTAGCTTATAACAAAGTCTTGCATTATTCTAATAAATAATAAAGTAAATAGGGCAACAAATTTATAATACATAAAATTTACGAACTGGATAACGGCCACTTTTCATACACGTTGTAAATTATTTTGTCAATTACAATATATATTCAATAATACAAAAATCCACCATATTGGAGCAAACGCAGTCGTCACCACAAATTTATTTAAATCATTGATACCATAGAGAGACCAGAGAGAAATTACGGAATTATCAGTGATCACGTAGTTTAAGAAACGAAGAACTTTCTGAGCAAATACCGTTAATCTCCATTCATAGTTACTTTTAATTTTTTTATTCTCTTTATTTTAAGGAGGATTTATTCTGTATAGAATATGCCATCCTCATAGTACTACACTCGTATATTCACAAATATACACTTATATTTATATTATTTTAATAATAATTTATAAGTGTGACGCCTATCTTCTACTTCTATTATCTACTTCTATTTATTCTCAGTGTCAATATTTTTTGTTTAAAGATTTATAAATTAAATATTTTCCTTAATATAATACTTATAAAATTTGTAAATTATTTATAAATATAAGAATGGTTATTTAAGAAGTTACATCACGAGTTTTCTGAAAGCTTTAATAAAATTTAAAATTAGAAGTTGTGTAATGTACGTTATATTACACAACTCAAAATCAATCTAAAAAATAACAATTTTATCATAGTGTATAATAATAACAGTAAAAAGCATATAAGTAACTGCTTACTTCATAAACCATAACACATTTCACTTTCTTCATAATATAATAA
This sequence comes from Napeogenes inachia, assembly GCA_959347355.1. NCBI lineage: Eukaryota > Metazoa > Arthropoda > Insecta > Lepidoptera > Nymphalidae > Napeogenes > Napeogenes inachia. The sequence goes on from OY365792.1 coordinate 5,746,134, forward strand.
ACCCACTCAAGTAAATATTTGTTCAGAGTTTATGTTGAAAAGTTTCCTCGATCATAAATTCCAGTTGAAAAAGTAGTAACCGCTTTAACCGAGGTTTGTTTATCGAATATTTTTATTGGTGGTACTATATCCAATTGTGATTTTTTTTTAATTAATGTAATTTTTGGTAACAAAAATTTTTTTGTATCTCTATAGAGAATTCCAAATTCCTCAAAAAGAGCAAGACTCAAAAAGTCTCAAACCCCTATACATTCTCATATTTCAGTCATTGAATTAAAATTAAAATATCTCTAACTTAACTATAAATTAAAAGTAACAAATATAAAGGTAAAATAAAATATAATTTTAGAACTAAAACATCAGCGTGTGTTCCAGGTTTCAATAAACATATCAACTGCCAGAGGCCTCTTTGAAAAAGTTATTTAATGTTTATCGATAAAAAACATATTCGTTTTATTGCTTTATATTTTACACATGAAATATGTTTTTTTTTTTAAACTTGTTTTACATGTTTATTTTATGAAACATGGCTTCGTTCTCCATACCGTTTTAAATAAAACGTCACAATAATAATAAATTACAGCGTGTTGATGCTGACATATACAAATTTGAATGTATGGTTAATATGTCAAAATTCAAACTTTACCTTTTATATAGTATTTCATATAGACTTTCTTCATATAAAGTCTCCTATGTTATTAAATTAACTTCATATTGTAATAAATTTATACTTTAAATTATTGACGTGACAACGTCTTAAATTAGGTTAAGCTGGGAGTCACTTATGAAAAAGTGTAACGCCCGGTAACGTAACGATGAGTCACACACACATAGAATGCCTTGCGTCTCTCTCCCACTCAAACATGATCGGTCCGCCGAGCAATGTTTTGATTTTCAAATTGATTCTTTAAAATTACAAATATTAAGAAAAAGTGGCAGATATAAGAAAACTTGATTTAAAATGTGTTGAGCAAGAATTTTAACATCTAATTTAAGTAAATGTTTTAATTTTCAACTTCATTATTTACAATTACAAATTTTAATTAATTTCAAATTTATTTAGCAAAAATTTGAACCTTCGATCTGAATAAGTGTTTTGATTTTCAAATTAATTCTTTAAAATTAAAAATATTAAAATATATAAAATCAGAAGTGACGTCAAATAACATTATCTGTACTTGTTATTATTTAATATGTAGGCCAGTACATGTGACCATACTTGGTAGACACAATTGGAAATAGTATTTTTTTATAACTGAAAAAAATATATATATAAAATACTGATAGCAAACAATAACTTCAATGATCGATATCTCCGCAACTAATTGATGTATCGAAAAAGTCTGTAAATAAATTTTGTAAAAAATAATAACATCAATAATATAATATAAAATAAATAATATATAAAATGATTTTACGTGACAACGTCTTCATCGTCCTATCCTCAACAAAATCACTCAAATTATTAAAATATTGTGCAATTTAATAATATTCATATCAATAAATATTCTACCGAGAAAAAGACGTGGTCACGTAAATCTTCGCCCGTAAAACCGACTTTACAGGCAACCATATTTTTAGTATAGTTTCAGCAGCTTTATTACGAATATCCAAGAACACTTTCTTGATAACTTGTAAGGATAATAAATAATTATATAATAAACAATAATTATAAAAATATATAAAAATCAAATGAAATATAATAATTTATTTCAAAACATTCTAATGGTTATGTTTATTATTATTTTTTTGCTCTTTTGTTTTTCCTGGTTGATTTTTAGGAAACCGTTGAAATGTTGAATCGTCAAGTTTACGGTTTATATATTTTAAGAGTCATAAATAAAAGTTATATACATGTAGGATAATTGATCAGACTTTTCATTAAAAAATAAAAAAAATACTAATAGCCGAGATTACATTTTTACAAACCAATTTTTTTTTACTATTTAAATGGAGTCGTAACATTATATTTATGTATATTGTATACTAGCTGACCCGGCAAACTTTGTTCCACCTTAAAGGCAATATATAAGCAGATTTATTTTTTAATTGGAAAAAATACAAAAAAATTAAATACCTACATTAATCATTCATAATTATTTCTTTATTTTAGTACATAGGTTGTTCTTTATTTAGTACCTTGTGATACACGACATTTTTTGTTTTATTATCAGTGAAATGAAAAATTTGATAATTAACCATTTGAAAGGCAAATAATACATACATTAATCATTTTTTTAATAAGCATTATTTTAAATCAGCGTCTTTCACAAATAAATGAAATAAATTATGATACTGATACTCACCATTCAATGGATTTTTCATTTTAATATTAAAATAATATCCAACTTCTCCTTGCCAAAACAGCAGCGGGTATTGCAATGTATCATATGATCGATGAGTTTCAGATATTCGTTGCAGTTGCCCAGTATCGCGACGTGTAAGCACAATATCGCGTTTTTCTAATTGTTCATCAACAATCAGGATGGCAACTTCGTCTACTGTTGGAGCATTAAATGTCCTGTGTTCCTGATGGTCGTTTATCTGCTTTGATGACAACTTTAAAGTCATCACTTGGCAGGCGCTCTAAAGCACTCTTAAACAACCTGACCAACGCATGATGTTCATGAAGCAGACACTGCAAGTCTTGAAGAATTGCTCGCTTCATTCCTGCATTGATCTCTAGGCGTCGATCAAGTTGTTCTTCCATGTTGCCCATGAAATATATTTTTAAAAATTTATTCTGTGTATCTTCGAAAGGTAGTAATGATCCAATTTTATGATGAATCTGTCCTTGTATCTACAAAATAAAAACCAGACAGTATTAACTGGGTTATAAACACTTTTTTCGGTGAGAGAGTAGAGTTCAGGATTAGCAATATACTACATAGGTACCAATAGATAAAGTAAGATATTCTTTAACTACATTGTATATATATTGTTTCGCCACAAAACAATGAATACAATGGTTCAGGTGACGGAGTCAACAATGGCAATTTCAATTTACCATTAAGGCAGCATAATCCAGGCGTTTCTCCGGAAAACTTTAATGCACCACAATACTCGCAAACTACGTCCATTTGCCCAATGCAAACGCTAGGATGCAAGCTGTAATCAATGATGCAATCGTATTGAAACGCTGCTCGATTCAAATCAGCACTTGATAAACGTCTTGTTCTGCGTCGCAAATTATCTATTTGTTGACCTCTGTTGTTCGCTCGACGATTCTGCATTGCTAACCGAGCTGTTTCACGGGCTGCTTCACTTTGCTCTCGTGTTTGAGAAACACGAAGTTGAGCCATACTATCGCGGCGCTGTTCACGTGCAATTTCTTGTTCTTCTTCAGTCCTTTCATTTGCAGTATTTCGTATTCTTCTTGCATTACGGCTTTGTCGGGAAAGATTCGATCGTCTTGGTAGCGGCATTATTAATTAAACTTCACTTCACCTAAAAACTCAAATTTTCAACCATACAGAGTTTTATAGTTCACTTCACTTCACTTCACTGTTTATATACTATACTGGCACTCTCATTACATTATAATTGTTAATAATTCATTTAATAGAAATAGTTTTATTATTGATTTCTTACAAATATCTAATTGTCATCCATACTTCATTACATAGCTGTCATTATACGTCAATTAGATAGCTGTGATTTGATTTTTGTTATTCCAAGTCTGATACTTTTATGTTTTTATACCACGTTTTATAGTGACTGACGTTTCATGTCAAGTCAGACGGGAATGCTGTCGAACGGGATAAAAATCCCGGATATACGGGATAAAGTATCCTATGTCCTTCTCCTGGCTCTAAGCTACCTCCCTGCCAATTTTCAGCTAAATCGGTTCAGCCGTTCTTGAGTTATAAGTGGCGTAACTAACACGACTTTCTTTTATATATATAGATATGTCTTGTACCTAAGAATAAAATTATTCTAGATTTTTATTTTAATGCCTATTTTATTTTAAAAAAACCCCTCGATACAAAAAGACCTCCAAAAAGGATAAAAATAATATTATTAAGTACTTATTGAAGGCTTTGCATCGGGGGACCGTTGTAAGTACGTTGACGATGGTGTCTATTTTACGAAGTAAATCATTGAGGACTTAGACTATACAATTCGATATCGTAATATCTTTCTTTGCCTTGGTAACTTACTTGCATTTTGAATTCTTTCTTTATTTTGCGCTCCCCCGACGCAATGACTTGATAAGTACATAGTAATACTATATTTTTTCTTTGTTAGACGCCTTTTTGTAACGGGGTTTTATTATTTTCTGCTTTTTAATATGTTTTTACCTTTTTCTATATTGTACTAAATGAACCTACAAACATACTAATTTTAGTTGTTTAGATTTGTACTATTAATATTTTACAATAACTTTTTACCAATAAAAGCTCTCGGGTACGACTACTTTTTTTTCGACCAAACATAGCTAAAAACCATCTCGATAAACCAAGCTTTCGTTTAAAAAAAACCTCATTCAAATTCATCGAAGGGTTTGTCTGCTACGTTGAAACATATTATAATACCCGCCTTTTTGGGTCGGGGGTTAAAAAGGGAACAAATTTACTTTGTTTGTTTTCTTCTTCTTCTTATTCTTGTTTTCAACCTTTGATTCCTTATAAAATATAAAAAGTTTAGATGATACAAATATTTTTTTACATTAAATCAAATATCTAACTGTCTTTAATTGTCAGAAGAATTTGTATATAATATGTATATATATATGTCATAGATGTATATGTATATGTCATACCAGAAAGTAATGGGTAAAGTCTATCCAAAATATGATTTTTTAATAACAAGAATATATATATATATATATATATATATGAATTTAATTAAGAAAATAAATATTTGTACTTGCAGCATCTTTAGAAATATTTATTTTCTTAATTAAATTCAAGAGCAAGGGTAAAAAACATCGAGCACTGAACATCCGTTAGATTCATTAACTAGATAAACAGCCTGTGAATAATTAGTTGAAGATTACACAACCCAAGCACTCCTTAGAAAAGGAAAGGAAATCCAAGGAAAAGTTATGTATTAATTAATTCAGGTGTTTTTCGTTTGGTAATAAAAAAGGATTATTGCAGTTTTATGTGAAAACAAATCTTCGAGTAAACAAGCTTAGCTCGGAATTCTTACTTAAACCGTAATGTTCAATATCGATTTCAATTGAAAAAAAAAATACTTTTGTTAATTTTTTAAATTCGTTCTTTTGTTAAATTCGTCGTCAATATCAGATGAAAAAGCTGATCAATAATCAGCTTATAACATGACTATTCCCTTTATACAATTTTTGCCATCACATGCATCCTATAAATATGCTATTTACATAATTACATAATAATCAAACTTTTGATATTTCATTAATAATCATATGTTGTGATTTTTGTTAACTATCGCAATTCAGATGATAGCTATCATTCTCATAATTTATGATGATCACGCCATGGTTTACTATCGATTCTATTATTGCCGATTCAAGTGCTTTCAATTATTTACTTGACCCAATTTAATCGAGCTGATTGCAACGAGACCTATTGCAATTAAATTTTTTATGTCAAATTGTATAAGTCTCTTCAACTTCCATTAATTCCATTAAGGTTTACATTATAATATGTGATTATAAAGGAACCCAATAAACAGGTGTTTGTTTTAAATTGACATGAATTACAAAAATAAACAAGTTCAACATTTTAGTATTGTAAATGAAATCTTAATTGGTAAGAAGTATATGACTTTAGTGTATGAACTTACAACTACGAACTCCACTGTTCATAGTTACGCCATCTAGTAAACTGAAATAGAACTACGTAGGTAGCGTTTAGTTCTCGTTAGTCTTTTTTTATACGAATCTGTCGCCTTGTACTCTGTTGTATTTGAATTAATACGAATATAATGCTATAGGTATAATTTTTTTCACTATAGGTATAATTCACTAAATTTTCAAATTGGATAATTTCACTTATTGGATGTTTTATTGGTTTTATATGTTGATTATTGGTGTGAACTATAATTATCTAAACATAAAAATCTTACATATTTAGGTTTTAACTATTAGTTGATACAATTAAAAATAATGTAAATATACTTATATTTTCTTAACTAAATAATTAAATGATCACGTAGGCTTAAATAGACAATTTTGTAATAAATATACATGGAAAATGTTATCTACATGGGCGATATACAAATCTGCGAAACTTCTAGGAAACTAACCTGTTGCTATATCTATTTAACTATCGTACTGTTATATACACCAATGAGTTTAATATTCTAAACGTATTCGTCATCATCGGGATGGAGGTAAGTTTTAATAAGCTTCTTTGGAAAATCGTAACCAATGTTTCTAAATTATCAATATAGAACCACAATGAAAAGATGCAAAAACTTGTAAACATATATAGCATTACCATCAAAATGTCAAATCAACTGTCAATCATATAAAAAAATAAAAACTAATAGGTCTGGTCTGTATTTAATATGTAAGAATTTTTAAAAAAAATTATAAAACCTTGATACATATTTACAATTTTTATAGATGATGCACACTAATATATATTATACTCGTAAGTTATTTTAGGTAAAAATACCAAAAATATCTTGAACTTAAACTATAATGATAATTCTCTTATGATTTGAATTCTAATTTATAATACATACATAAAAATAATTCTTATTAAAACGAATTAATTGTAACTTTATATAAGCTAACATTTCAAAAACAATTTAATAATAGTTTAATTATCTTTACATTAATTAGAAGAGAAATAATTTTAGTAATCCTTAAAAGAAATACGCATTCAACAATATTCAATTAAAATATACTTAATTAATGTGAAACACAGATTTCCCTGATAAATCCTTGCGGTTTCTTTTGATAAGGACGGCCGACGAGTCAAATAATCAAGACTATGTGCAGATTTATATATAAATAAATGCTTATTTTTAAATCATAATTTGTTATTTATCACTATTGTGTAACTTAAAATATATTAATGGTTAAAATAAAAAAGTTATCGGTTTTCCAATTAATAATTGTCCAGTACGTTAAAATATTTAATTATAAGTACTTAAGTATAAAATATTCAAAGAAAAGATTACCACATCATTTTCATGTATAATAATATTTCAAGAATATAAACAAAATAAATAAGGTTCTCAAAATTAATAGATCAAAATATATTCAAGGATAAATCTCATTAATCTTTTAAAAAATAGAGTAAATATATTTTTAAAAGAAAGAAAAAGGGTTTCTGGTTTTCCCGAGAAATTGAATTATCACAAGCTTTTAATACAATATTTATTATATTAATTTTACCTCAGAAGCAGTATAAAAACGGTGAGTGCTAAATATCAGACAGATTCATTAACAAAATAAATTACCTCTGAATAATTAATTAACGTTAAAGATTAGGAGAAGTGGAAGGAAAAATAAAATAAAATAAATTGGTCTTTCTTTAAATAAAACTACTAAATAAGGATTTGAATCGCGTAAAATTAGATTTATATTTAATATTATGCATTTAAAACTAAGACCGACTTTTCAAATGCTTTCCAGTAATTTTGTTTACTGTAACACGAGAATGAGTCTGTCAGTAAGTCAGTTAATAATACCTCCGATGAAGTCTATGTTTGCAAGCGTATTGTTCAGAATACACACAAAGAGTTCTCACCATATCATGAGTTCTAACAGTGCGATCATAGAAATAGGAATTTACATTGTATATGAGTGGGTTGCAAGTGGTAGATAGTCGCTCCGTTGCTCCGGCGTTCTGCCGTCGGAGGACACTAGTGTCCAAATGTCCTTAGCTTCCCTCCTGACTAACGACGCCTCGAGCCGAGGTCCGTGTCTCAATCTGAGACGCCCTCGGGACGTCGTTCCCCATGGGGGCCCATCTGGCCCCCCCTTTTTAAGGGTGGGTCTCCTGACCCATCCGCTCCCCCGGTGACGCTGTAATAGCCAACAGGGCTAACAGCATAGACAGACAAAAAAAAAAAAAGGTAGATAGTCTCGAACCATCTTAAAAAATAGTTTTGTTTTTCTCTATTTTTCTAAAAACAAAAATATTTTGCTTGGCTAAGTTTTATAATTATTAAATTCAAAGTTTGAAATATTCAATGTTTAAAGTAAAGGTTGTAACACCATTAATAATATTGGTAATAGATAATTCAATCCAGAAAATGAAAATATTTACAATCTTATAATATCTTTGCTGTGTCATTATAAGATAGCATTGAAATTCATCATTAAAATTAAAATCATACATTATAATCATATATTAAAATTATATATATAGTATATAAGTATAACATTTATAAAGTTTGTGACTAGATGGAGTTGTTTTGAGATGTAATTTAATATTAATAATAATAGGTTTTTTTTATTATATTTTTTTTATTTATTTCTACTTTTATCCACGGACTCGTCATGCTTGCATTTTTCGCATTTAGTTTTTATTTGGCAGATTAATTGTTGAATTTTGAGATAACATACTCAAAAAGGAGTCTATTACTACAGGTATCTTAAAAAACTATATCAGTAAGGTAAGACCATAATAATAAGTTGTTATATTTGTCTAATAAATCCATAACATGAAAATGTATATGCTATCTATATGCTATATACATTGTGAATTTTATTATTTTTTATTAAACCATCATCATAAATCTTAGTAACCAACCGTAGTTATTTGACTACAACGCGTACAATATCCGACTCGATAAGGATTCTTCCATACACAGAAGATCTTTAAAATTTTTAATCACATTTTAGCTGCCCTGGCAGAAGTTATTCTGTCTTTGCTATAAATATTCAATTCGAACTAGAATATACTTTAATTGTAATTCTTTGCATAAAACCATTTGTTAGTTCTGTTTTCTGGTGCGTTAATAAATCATCTTTATTTTGTTGACATGAAAACGGATAACATACAAATAAAAAAAAAATGTAATAAAAACTTACTATCCACTTTTATTTTATGATGAATAGAAATATCGCAATCACGCAAAAGTCGATATTAAATTCTTACTTTTTCTTTCTTTGTTAACAATATCAGATCATTTTATACAATTAAAAAACAATTATACGATTATAAAACCATTATAAAACATTAACATGTTTAACAAAAGACGTAGAAGCCGATTATTACCATCCTGTATATTCTTTCGTTAAACTGAGCTTACAATTCTTACCAAAGACCTAATAAACTTCAATCATTAGTTCTTGTCTAATTTAAACTACACAAAATACATGAAGGATATCTAATCTTAATAATGAATTGTCCAAGTTAGAAACCCTTATCAGACCTCGATATCCTTTATTAATACTTCTACAGGTTCTTGAGACCGCAGTTAATCATAATTTACCCTCTAATGGATGTTCTTATTATAATAGATTCCATTTAGAAAAATTACTAAACATACTAACTGTAAGGTTAGGTAAGTATGCATCTATTTCAAGCAACCCTTGAAGATATGAGATACTTATTTGGTTACATTTTTAGAAGTTTTAATAATTTGCTTAGAAGGAACTTACTTGGTTAAATTTATAGAAGATAAATATAATACATAATAATTGTCTGTGATAAAGGCTATTTGTTTTTAAAAACAAAAAATGACTATTTTTACATACTATTGACATAAATTGCCAAATCTAACCTTTTAAAATCTAATAAATTCATAGCCTATCATAAAACTTTTGATACATCAATGATAATTATACAATTATTTTTTACGTAATGGATATTGATATTACCTAAAGATTACGTAGGTTACGATTAGATTTACGTAATGGATATTGATATAACGTAAAGATAATTTATATAATTTTATATGCTAAGATAAAGTTATAGGATATATATATACTATATATACTATGTTATAGGATATATGTATACTCTTTACATCTTTACATTATTCGTTTACATAGCAACAAGATCTGTCACTCGCATTTTGTAAGTGAATCGCGCTAAGTGAATGTTTTATAAACTGACGAAGAAATTTAGATTTCAGAAAAATATCGAATTATTTCAATTTAAAGTAAACAACTGTAGAATCTGCGAAAAACTGAATATGAAGGTAGAATAAATTATGCCAATATGAAATAACATCTTCTCTACTGAAAGCAGTGTCATGGAAATATTCGTTAATCGTATAAAGGTCTCGATACTAATTATATTCAGTAGACATTTTTTCTACTATTTTGGGTTCTAATTTTTTTTTTCCTACAAAAATACATCTAAGCATGAAACAACAATTTTATTCGGTGTGTTCTTAAAAAAAGAATCAAAGGGTCAGCCATTGTATGTAATTAACGGTTTCTGGGCGCGTATTGTTATAAACGATTGTACCTTGCCATGTTCGGATGTAACGTTAGAATTAATATAATCGTGTATTGCTATTTTCTTTGCAATTTCTCTCACGTCTCGTCCATTTGTTCGTATTTATCGTTTCCGGAAGTTATAGCTTCGTTTGTATTATTTACCAGTACCTTTAGATCGTTAAATATTTTTGTAATAAAATGAAATATTACATATTTAGTTTCCCTCATTTAAAATAATTTATAGAAATTAAGGCTGTAAGAAACTTAAAACATTCGTTTTACGTTACTATTTAGTGTACATTGATTCATCACGGGTGATTTTAAAAATGCTTGTCAAATTTTATGGTGAAGCGTAAACACTATTTAAGGAGTGAGATTTTAATTACAAATTTGTTATTAAGTAGTTATCTAGATTACAGATGAACCTTCAAAAAAAATATGGTTACAGAAACTTCATCCACTTGGATTGCAAAACTACTAACGAAGGAAATATCCCCAAACCATCCTACATAAATGAAATATGAAGTAATTAATAATATCGAACGGCTATATTATCCGACTAGTTTTGTGGCATTAATTTGTATAAGCAACGGCTTGATTTTATTAATAAATATAAATATTGAAGATAAGCGTCATACATTTACACCTGTAAAATAAGTAACATCAAGTTTTTGTTTTATAAAATTGATTTAATATTTTTATGTCAGTTTTGATTAATATGTGATGTCCAAATAAAGACATTTTGATTTGATTTGATTTAATATGAAGTATTTCACCGCTGTTTAATCTTTTTCATTGAAATTGTAAACATTAGAGACTATTTTTAATACAACATCCACTACCTACCAGCAAATGTACTCTTACTAGAGGTTAATGCTTCACTTGATATACTCTTCAGACAACATAGGATCTATAAAAAAAATATTGACTAAAATGACAATGATGTTTAATTTAAAGATAAACGATTTTCAATAGCAATCACATAGTACTTAATCTCCTGCAACAGCCACTTCATTATCTACAACATTCAAATAACGTCTTTCAAGTATTTTTTTTGGCTTTGAATATCTTGCAAAATCATGTCAGATATTTTGAAAGAGTCAGAGCATTAAATAATTTCATTTGCAGGAATAGATACATTAGGTTTTACTTTACGGGATTCCAGAAGAAAAAAATATATGATTTTTTTTTGGCTGTCTATGCTGTTAGCCCTGTCGACTATTACAGCGTCACCAGGGGAGAAAAAAATATGATGTAGCTTAATATATGTATAGTGTTGGGAATCGTGTATATTTTTAAATAATTAGTAGAGATGAATTCACATAAATTAGTAAACAAGTGTTGAGCTTATGGATTATTGTGTCATACTCATTTAAGAGCGGAAGCTCTGTTGGTGTGAACAGTGATTGTCGATGTGATCTTTGAGTACCTACTTTGAGTTTGTCTAGCTTTTTATTACTGTGGCAGATTTGTCGTTTCATGTCATAGTTTTATTACTTAACTAGTTTTAACTTTTTAATCTGGATTTCGTTGTATTAAATTATGTGAAATATGTAAATGTTGTAATTAACTAGAATTCTTATTTTTTTTTTATTAATAAATTTCTATATCAATCCTAAAAATAGATTACTAGGAGATAATTTTTTTCTGTATACTAATTCTTCGGACTGATTTAATAGTAATGATAGTTTACAAAGTCTCCCATTCCTTAGGGAATATCTTACTATAATACTCACATCATTTTTCTTTTTTTGCTTAATACTGTTTAATCTAATAACGTCTTAATACCTAAAAAAAACAATTTAAGTTTTTAAAAGATAATTTTTTCTATGACGTTTATAATATGACTAGCGACTGGTATAAGACTTACAATTTGCCTGAAAACCAATGCAAGTCACATTTCCTACATATTTGGCGGGCGCCAACAAGTATTAACATTTAATTATACTTTTATTCCATTTGAACTCATTGATAGTAATGCATTGTTCTTGAGAAATTTAGGTTATGAAACCTAGATTTCTCAAATTACAATATTAAACTCTTATCCACTATGAAGTGGATAAGAGTATTATATGGGTTCCTTACATTTCTGAACTACTCACGTAAGGTATTTAATACAATAATGGTAGGTTAAGAAAGGTGGTAAGGCGAAAAATGTTAATGAAAAGAAAAATACCCGAATACAACCCGAAACCTTCCTTCTTTCAGTTATTGATTATGTACCTACATGCGTGATACTTGGTTTTCAGAAAAATACTGCTATAAACTCGAACGCTTACAAAACGTATGCATAAGATTCTTATTTGAATTTAGAAAGTCTAGCCACATCACGAAACAAACGCTTCTCTAATTCTTTAAGACTAGGACTAATTCTAAGACCTAAGAATTCTAACCCTAATACTCATTTTAGTAAAAGTATGGAATGCGCATCTATTGTTATAAGACACTCTAAGTCAGTTTATCGTTTTAAAAGTCATCTCAGGAACCATTTCTTGTCTTTTCAATATTTGAATGTATTTGAGAATTTTGTGAAAGAGGAAAGTAAATAATATACTCTTTATTTGTTAAAATAATAAAAATGTTTATTTAGATAACATAATGTATTCAAAATTCACGTTTAAATACTATTCACATGTAATAAAAAAAAGGAACAAGTAAATAACCTTGATATATATTAAGTGATTATGTCATCCAATCAAACATTATATTAATAACAACGTTAACAATATTTCTTTAAAAATAATATGATCTAAGATAATTCTAACAATAGGAATTAATAACAGTATATTTAAGTGCTTCACAAATAAAATACTAATAAATATAATATACAATTATTTTTTGCGCCTATTATCGTTCTATTTTAATAAAATCGTATTAATAACAACAATATATTGTATACATTTTATATCCACCTTCATAACTTTATACTTCCGCCGTGATATATCAGCGAATTTATTTTCATCAGGTAGGTATCAAAGTATCAAAATTTATCGACAGGACGTGAAAGTTCAAAAACATGATAACGTTGTAAATAAACGTGATGTTATCATATTTTTAAGCATATCACTATTACTGTATATAATATAAAATACGTAGATATATTTTGTAATTGTCGTAACTTAATAATTTTCTATTAAATTTTATAAGCATTGATACTTAAAGAATTTACTGAAACACTGACAACATTTATTTCCGTATTTTCAATTGAGGTACATTTAAATCATTTGAGTTTTCAAACAGAAACATGTAATATGCATAAAGTAACGTTTTCGGAAATAAGACAATCTCTTGTTTTTAATCCGTAGTTTATAAGTTCGGTAAAGATGTAAAGACCATGCGAGTAGTTTCTACCTATTTCTAGTTTTAGGGAGTAATGTTGTTAATGGGAGATTATATGTACAATATCTCGTAAGAATGTGACACAATTGTGTGTATACATAAAATTGTTGTAAACTATGATTTCATGAAATATATAAAATCTATTTTCAATTATGTGTTAATATACAGGGTTATTTTTAATTAGTTGAGCACCTTTTGCAGGCAGCCTCTCTACATCAATCCCAAGAACATTTGTTCTACGACTTTTAAAAAATCTTGATAAATAACTCAGAATAAACGAACAAAAAAAATTTTTGCTCCCTCGATTATTTATTACTCTGTATTTTGTAAGCAGTCTAAAGTATAGGTCGCGGCAGGCTAGCGAAAGTCAGAAACTGTTAAACGCGCGCGCCAGCTTTTTTCGTATAGCTTCATCTCTTTTACACCATGTTGCTATGGAAATACTAAATAATCAAAATGACAAGTATGTGGATTACAAAACACAATTTACATTAACCAAAAATAAAATTATCGGATTAGAGTTTTATAATTAAATAATTAATTGTAATTACATACTGGACAATACGATTTTATGGACTTGCTATTGAAACTAATAAATAAATTCAAGATTATAACATGAAGAAGAAATTATGAAATATAATTTATAATATTTTTAAAATACATTGATTGTCTGAAATAGAAGAAGTAAGAATGAAAAGAAATAACGAGTTTTCGCTGAGAAATGGAGCTTGGGGTCCTGATCTTTACAAGGTTTGTTTTGCTATACCTAGAACGAACAACAACTCGAAACAGCAGAAACCATGATGAAGAATAATTTTATTTGTGATATAGTGACGATCCAACATTTTAAGAAGCCTAAAGTTATTATTTTTAAAGTGGATTGTGTACATTTGTCTGTTTTTATGGTACTTATGTGTTTCTTCTATGAGAATATTATACGTCAAAAACAGTCGATTCACTTCTTACGTTTTAATTAAATAATATTAATGAAAATTATGACGTTTTTCTGTTACGCGCCATCTTCAAGAAATTCGTAAGTAACTTATTGTTTTATTGTCATGATATAAATATTACCAAACGAGATAATATGATATGTATAAAGTAAGTTAAAGTGAAGTTATTGTTTTGTAAAAATAATATTTAGGTATTTGGTTTCGTTACAGTGCCCTTATTTCATAAACCAAATAAAAATATTGAGACATTCAAGTTGTGGACAACTTCTATTGGAGATTTTGTTTTTTCATTTGATTCTTAAACAGTTAGACAATATGTGTTTCGACTATTGTAGAAAATATTTTAATAAGTAAAAGTGGAAAACGATGCTATTTTTTATTACACCTTAGAAAATGATCAAGTTCTAACGTGCATAGCCGCCGCTGCGTCACCCCGCCACCTCGCGCCCCGATGCACGTGGCCTTGGCACATATTTTGACAAGTTGCGTGGCCTCTCTTTGCTCAAGTTTAATGCACGTTCAGATGCAATAAATAAATTTTGTATGGGAAAAACTAAATTTTTAAAACTATTAATTTTAAAAAGTCGTAGAATAAATGTTGTTAGAATTGATGTAGAGGGGCTGCCTGCAAAAGGTGCTCAACTAATTACAAATAACCCTGTATATAAAAGGAAAACTTACAAATAATTATTTTTTCTATTTATATTTGTGTTCTTACAGGATAAAAAACAGCCTGGTTATGTTGGATAGAAGGTTTTTTTACTATTCGGTTTTCGCTTTTTACTACTCGGGTACAGTTTTTTAGGGACTAATTATTCCCTATATTATTTTCTGTAGGTACATATTACAATGTTCATGTTAATTGGTTGAGTAGTTAAGATGTAAAAGCGTGACAAACAATACATTAACAAATTATATCAGAAAATAAATTTTGGTAATCTTGAAATAATTTTATTTAAATATATCGCTTAAGAAAGTCTCTTATAAAAAATAGAGCCTATGCTTGCGTCATTAACTGTCTTCCTAAAAAAAATAATGAAACCGTTTAAGTGGTTTAAATTTTCCATACAAACTTTCATCCCCTTTGAACCCTTTAAAGGTTGATTTAAAAAAGATAGCCTTTGTTTGACCCTGAGTCTTAAAATTCTATTCATATCGGACTGGTGGTTTAGTTGTGAAAGCGTCACAGTCAAACAGACAGACTTTTTAATTTTTAATATAAGAATGGATAAAGTAGTACAAGAAATCCTAAATGTAAGTATTTTTAAAAATTACTTATAATATTATATTTTATAGAACTGTACCATGAGAACCAATTTGTATTTTTTTGTAATACCCATTAATTAATATTTTTAAAATACGACAGTAATGGTTCATAATATCTAGTTATATATATAAAAAGCTTAGTAATTTCACTAATCAGTAGGTGACTAGTATAACATCTTATCTCAACACGGGCCATCCATTTGCTTTGCCGTGTCTAATTGCTTCTGAAGGTTGGATTAAGGACGCCTTAAGAAGACTTAAGACTTACTTAAGCCAGGATTAGTAGTTTCGTTATTTCTCCTATCGATTTTATATTAAAATGACTTTGACAAACTTCATATTGATCTTAAGACTTATATAGAAAGTAAGGTAATAATGAAACTTATTACAATTAAAGGATTTCAATTAATATTTTTTTGGCGGTTGTTCAGTTTAAAAAATGTTAATAAAAGGGTGAGCACAAATACTTTACATTAATAGATCTTAAACACATATTATACTTATATGAAATGTAACATTTACTTTGTGTCATAACTAGTTTCCTTTGAAATAATGATACTAAGACTTTGTTTACATAGGCATCCATTACACAAAATCTAGGTTTTCTAGCTTTTAGTAACAAAGTCGTAAGAAATTTAATTATAGAGTAACAAAACAGAACTAACCTTTATAGCCCCTTTATATGAGTATTAACAGATTTTACTTGTTGTTAATTTCAAATCATGTAGTGTACAAGAATTATTAAATTATTGATGGTATTTTTAATATATTTTGTTTCTACTAAGAGTAGGTACCATCGATAATTACAAAAATTCTAATTTATTTACATATTTATAAGTGTACAAATTTATAAAAATATATTGAATAATTGTTGTGCTCTGTAGGTAATACACACTTTTAGATATTTTTAAATAAATCATAGTTGAATAGATTGAGAAATTCTGAAATAGGATACCAATAGTCATTTTGTCGATACTATTGTTCAACTGGGCCATTGTTTTGTATTTTGTTTTTGTACTTTTTAAAGTTATTTAAACATCAGCTCCATAGAAAGAAATGTATAAAACAATAAAAGATTGCTGTTTTAACTTAATTCTTTTAGTAAGTCGTATATTCATAGAGGTTTTCCTCGTATATTCATAGAGGTTTTCATTGCTTAACAGGCACAATTATTGCTCTTGAGTTATTAATAATGAAAAGTTATTGTTGTTAGTTTAAAAATAACGTAAGAACATTATATATTCAGTATTAAATTAAAAAAACAATCTTTGTTGCTTTGCCGTAGTTTGGTAAAAATAGACATACCTACTATTTTTTAAAGTTTAGTTTCATCTATTGTAGCTTCATTTATATGACATTTTTATCTAAACATTTTTTTTTCTATTTTAATTGAATTTACATCGTTATCATCATAATAACTTCAGCCCTTTTTGTAACAAACAATGACCTTGAGCTAACTCTGACTATCGCAATCAGCACTGTTGGATCCATCCTCTGATCATGGAGTCGGAGAGTCATGGTGTCTTTAGGGTATATAGTTTATTGTTTGACTACCCCTAAAGTTTATCTGACATCTTTATAATAACTATAGCATTGCCCATTTATCGATTTAATCACAGGTTTTCTCGAAGCCAAAAAACGATAGAGAGAGTGGCCGGTTATAATTTTCGGTTTTCTGTACAATTGGCACAAAGCGGGATTCGATCCCGAGCCCCATTGCATCGCTATACGTTAGGCGTCTGCACTAATCACTCGACCAACGGGGCGGTAAATAACCGGGACGGGGAGGTTATTTATTAAATCAAAATAAAAATTAATAAATTCCAAATAGCTTAAGCTACCAGTGCTAGTTTTTTTTTTTAAATTGGGTATACTAATAAATTTAAGAAAAAACTAAGATGAGAAAGATGTTACCTTCAAACACACCTTTGATTACAAACCTTTTTTGTATTCAAGATGCATTAACAATTATTCTGTAACGATTAATAACGATTTGACGTCTTCTCAATAACCAACAAATATTATATTAAGATAGATAATAACTATATTTTCTAATAAGTAATGCCATAATGTAGATTAGAAAGTATATTAAATTCTTATATGTTATGTAAGCAGACAAGATTGTTCTACTTATCCCCTTTAATTACTAGTAGTAAATTAGGTCAAACTTCATTTTCAATATAAGTCGAGCTTAAAACTTTCTGCAAATATATTTAACCGCTCGTAAAGTTAGTCGAATAATGGGTAGATAATTCGATTGTGAAGGAAAATAGTACACACACAATTAATCACTTCGTTGTCTATGTATTATATATAACGTCGATATTTTACAAGAAGTAAAAGCCAGGATGTGATTTAAAAAGTCAGGATACATTATGACTTTATTTGTGACTCCGTGACGTTCCTGAAATAATTCCTTCTGCTGAACTTAGAATTTAATATATTTTAAAACTTTCTCAACATAAACTTAAACAGCTTCATTAAATATTTAACTTATATTAACCTAGGATAGGTTCAATTATTAAATCTGTGGTGCCATCCAGTGAATCACATGGCAATGATGTTAGCTTAATCAGTTTAAAATATAAAATAACTAATTTTGTTAGCTATATATAATTATAGCTATTTTCGGAATTTTCAAAACACACATTAAATTGATGGAATATTATGTTTTTCTGGTATAATATTTTGCTTATTCTCATATCTTAGATGGACGCATCTTACTATTTATCTAACCTTTGTCATTAAAATTCGTATACAAGATACGTCTAGGGTGGGACTTTAGGCATTTTCACTTTGAGAAAGACTGAAACTCATCTCAGAACAAATCACAGCTTATTTTAACAACCAGGTCGGCACGATAACCGTCATATAGATATAGGTACAAAAATCTATCATCAGAGGAAGACAAGTATGATTTCTACCCAGTACAGACAATTATGATTTCTACCCAGTATAAGTACCCAGTAATACGGGACACCACCCAGTACAGGGGGTCTTGCGACTTGTTCGTTAATTTATTTATCTACTAGCTGTTGCCCGCGGCTCCGCCCGCGTGTAGGTCGCTTTTCGCGTAATCTATGGAAACAATTTCATAGAACATCATTTTTGCGTAACTTTCACCGTTTTCGCAGCGCACGCAGTTTTTTGTTAATTTTTTACACCTTGCGTTAGAATATTCAAGTTTTAGTAATCATCCCTAATTTTTTGAAAATGAATCATAGCCTATGTCACTCGAGAATAGTGTAGCTTGCCAACGGTGAAAGAATTTTTGAAATCGGTCCAGTAATTTCGGAGCCTATTCATTTCAAACATACAAAAAAATAATCAAACCTTTCCTCTTTATAATATTAGTATAGATATAGATAAATAAACTATTTTGTATTTTGTTTTGCTAACCTGACCTAGATGAATATCTATAAGCATACAGAATAAATAATGAGAAAGAATATCAAGATATAATAAAATACTAGAAATCGTAACGGTAACGATATGATACAAGGATTTCAATGATTACTTTATTACATTCTACCCACTCCAATAAATGTGAACACAGATGTTTTAAACTGGTTTCATTTGAAATAACGATACTAAAAGTTTGTTTATGAAGTCATTAATCAGAGAAAATCTAGGTTTTCCAGTTTCTACAAACGAAGAGAGCAATTAACTTCCATTAAAAAGTAATAAAATGTAACGAATGTCTTCATAAAACATTTATTGAAGAATATGTTACTTTTCTTAATATAGTGTTAGAAAAAAATATAAAATAATTAACCTTTATTATAATTGTTTTAATAAAAATTAAAAAAAAAAAAAATTAAAAACCCCTGGCACAAAAAGATCTCTAAAAAGATAAAAAACATAGCTAAAAGCCATCTCGACGGACCAGACCTTAGATCAAAAATAACCGCAATCAAATCCGTCCACGCGTTTGGCAGCTACAATGTCACAGACAGAAACACAGACACACAGATACACAGATACACAGCTAAAACTTATAACATCCTTCTTTTTGGGTCGGGGGTTAAAAAAAACTCAACTGGTAGACTGATCGGATAGTTTTTCAGTGGTTGCAGGTTTAGTACCTCTTAGTCGTATTTTTACAAATATTTTTTTACAAAATAAATGTTATTGAAAATTATAATTTTAAAAGTGACGGAAATATCCTCTGAGGAAAAAAGAAAAAAGAGAACTTTAAATTTTAAAATGGACCAATAACAGTTGCAATTCTTCAGGATTTCCTCTCGCCCTTTAGTTAATTAATAAAACACAAGTAAATTTATATTTATATATTTAGTAATAAAACATTACGCGTAAATATATATATCGTAGTCAATCTTTCTGTCTCGTTCGCTCTTCATGCGAATGGTCACGAATCGGTAACCAATTCCGCCCCCTGTTACATTGGCAGACGCTTTCGAGTCTGCCAGGTCGTATGCAAGGATACCCTGTAAAATAAACAAAATATAAAGCAAAATAATAAATTGAACTACGAAAAGTTTTATTTGCTGTAAAAATAATAATAGCGATGACCCCATTAAAG
Source organism: Napeogenes inachia (assembly GCA_959347355.1). Classification (NCBI taxonomy): domain Eukaryota; kingdom Metazoa; phylum Arthropoda; class Insecta; order Lepidoptera; family Nymphalidae; genus Napeogenes; species Napeogenes inachia. The sequence goes on from OY365792.1 coordinate 5,766,571, forward strand.
TTATTTTTACAAAGATGTTGCTCATATTGAACATATTATTATTAAAATTTAAAATAGAAAAAAAAAAACGACAAAATAGCCCTTTTTTTGTCGGCATCAACAATTTTTTTGAATTTGTGATTGTTTAAGCCAAAGAAAAAAAAATAATAAAACTCAGGTAAAGTTAAGGTAGTTGAAAAACTGTAAAGAAATACAAATGACATTTTCCTAATTTTGAACATGGATCTGTTAATATACTAAAAATATTCAGTAAAAACTTTATTATAAGCATACCTAATTTTGATGACAATTATTTTAAAAAATAACTAATAAATTAAATGCGATCGTGTATTACCTGTATCACTGGGGCATTGTAGTTTTGCGAGGGAAGCGTGTAATTGAAATATTCCACTCTCTTTCTGAAGATCAAAGAGCTGTATTTAACCTCACGTTGATACATTAAGCGTTTATAGACATTTGTGCCCAGAAATGTATGACCACATTCTATGACTACAATAGCCGCAACAAGCACCGACAGTACCAATGGCAACCTCATGGTGGAAAAAACAAAAGGGAAGTATAATAATTTACGGTTATGCTGTGGTTTATATATACATAGCTGTTATCAAACACAGTAAAACAAATAATTAGTAGATGAAGTGCTAATGAGCGACCATTATTATTGTTATATTATTTAAATGTTTTTACAGGAATATAAATAGAATCTGACATCAAGTATTGTCTGTTCATATTATTGTAATTTGTTTATTTAATTAAAAATACGATTTCTTTTATTAGTAAAAGTAAATAAATATATTTTGTGTAGTTATGATGATAAGGTGGCTGAGAGTTTAGGACATGAAAAATACTTACTTATGAAGAATACTTATGAATTGCCAGCAAGGATCACATTTTTCATAGCACTAGAAATGTACAGAATTTGCTACTTTCCCTGAAATAAAGGTATGAAATTATTTGTTATATTTCAGGTGAATAATATATATATATATATATATATATATATATATATATATATATATATATATATATATTTATTATTTTTCTAACCCGTTGCGTTTCTAAGCCATGATGTGTATTATTACATAAACTGAATTGGCCTTAGGCATATTATAAATGACCTCCCTCAGTCCCTACCAATTATTGATTTTAAGCTAATATCTTTTAATTCTTTTAATTCGACAGATTAAGGAAGTTATAAACCATTACGTAGAAGTAATTAATTCTAATATCTTACTTAACTTTATATAGTACAAAAAATTTAAATCATATCCATACATATAATGAAATTATCACTGATTCATTTCTGTACATGGAAAATATTAAGAAAAAAAACATAGGGTTTCATTTTATCAAAACAATGGTTTTTCAGTTTGTCTGTTTGTCTGTATGTTTCTGCACGCTAATCTCAGTAACGGCTTAACCAATTTGAATGCGGTTTTCAGGGATATACTAGCAGAGTTTTCACTTAACATTTATTCTTTATTTTATCTAAATCAATTTAGAAATAAAAAAGTTTTGTCAATTTATGTCAATCACGTAATAGGTACCATGCAAATCTTATTCTATACATGTAAGAAATCTGTGGAGGAGTAGTCTTTCTGCATTGAAAATTATTAAAAAATTATACCAGGATGTGAAGTGATAACTAACAGAATCCATTTTCAGCATTTTAAAAATGTTTGTATGTTTATCTGTTTGTCTTTTACTTGTACACACAACACGGAAAAAAAATTGTTTAATAATTTGTACAGGGGGACCGTTACATAAGCAAGAGAACCCAAAACAATGTTTTTTTCATTTTGTCTTTTCGTCTGTATATCTTTATGTTTGTGCACGCTAATCTCAAAAACGGATTAATCGATTTAAATTCAGTTTTCGGGAATATATGGTCATGGGAATCACATTATATTTTGTTTTTTTTTAACAATCTCGTTACAAATAAAGGGGTAATTATCTCTTCTTTTTGTACCATTGCTACTTACCAGCGATTAAACATAAAAAAATACATTAATAAACTAAAACTACTCCTAAAGGTATCCAAAAAAAACTGGTATAGTTTTATAGTTTTTACATACATTGGTATGTACAAAGGTTATGTACGTTTTTTTGAAATCGAAATCTACGCATACGAAGTTGCAGGCACAGTGAGTCTTGAAAAAAAACTGTATTTTAATGGAATTAATTTGGCTTTCCTTCGAGCATATTTATTTTGCCTTGAACAAGGTTGCTGTAAAATATTCGATTTAATTTAAGTTAAGTTTAAAATGTTAGTCCACTTATACGAGATTTAAATCAGTTAAACCATAGTGTTAAATTATAAACAAAAAAGTTTAAGGAAATACAATTTATAAACTATCAACTTGGTTGATTACCCCGTAACGACATAAAAACTATTTATTTAAAAAATCAATACTTATAGTGGACACTATAAGTTTTATAAAGCAGACAAAACCAAGAAATCACAACATTATAATAAAAATTTTATCTTAATTAGATAGTGTTGATAAAAAATGTTTTTAATTTTGTAAACAAATCATAATCGGATGCTGCTTATCAATTTACTCTTAATTAATCTAGTTTCATTTGTATAATTAAAATAAATCCGATATTTTTTTTATAAATGTAAATATAAATAAGTTTCCTACATCTGAGTAATGTAGAAGTGTAAAAGAAAGCAAAGGTAATTCTTTGGGATTCCGACATACAGTATAAAATAGTGCTATAATAGTCTCTTTGCTCCGATTTTGTGGGGTTGAGTCCACCCATATAGGCTCCTAAAAATCACTACGGATGACCATCTAAATTTATCTTTTTATTGTTGATATTTTATACGACATATCTGAATGTATAATTGTGTGCTGCATCTTATAGTCATATCTATAAGACGCAGCATCTGGGAATATTAAGCAAAAAAAAAATATTACCAAAAATCAAATAAAAAAGGGTTATAAATATGTTTGAAAATATCTATAAACATGTAAAGCCGTGTTAAGATTATTTAAATTTATATGAATATAGAATGAATATAGTAGCTCAATTGTTAGAGGGACGGAACGGTTTCCCAGTGGTCGCGGGTTCGAATCCCCGCCCGTGTCGGTTGATTTTTCATTCTATATAAATTTAGGGTTATAAATACTTAAATCATTTGCAAGCCAAGGTACTATAGATAGATAATTAGGTATACATATATCTATACTACATATTTCCGTTTGGTTAAGTAATAAAATATTACGGAAATATAATGAAATTTCAAAAGAAATACTCAAAAATTAAACAGTTTATACAATGTCATTACATAACTTCGGGAAACAAAAACCAGTCCTTGAATATCTCAAAATTCTAAAAATATTAAGTCAAAAATACGGCCCAAAAAGACATTTACAAGAAGGATATTGGATTTAGAGGAGTGGGTTTCAGAAGCAAGTGCACTTCCGAAGAGTGCGACAAAGCCGGATGTATCAATTTGTCGCCATCTTGAGATGATCTCTGAAAAGATTTTTGATACAACTTGACCTAAAAGTATTGTTACGGTATAATAATAATCTTCACAGCCTTTTTTTATTACTGAGTAATATAACATATATTCATATTATGACAAAGACAAGACTTTTGGTAAAGAAAGTAATCAATTTATTATTTTCATGATACTTGTTCTATTAGATAATTTGGCTAATTTCAACTTATGCAGAGTTATGTTTTAATGTATAGAATGTATATTGTCCTTCTTAAGATCTTAATCAAGCATTACTTATTTATGTAAAATGTAAGATTTGCATATATATATTGTAGTAAATTAATTTAGTTCTTTTTCATTAGATGTCCCACAAGCCGTGATGTGATACCAACGTTTTTTTGGGAACACCATTAACAATGTCGACTTATATCCAGCCTACAGGTTACACAATTATATGTACGTATACTAAATCATTGCAATGCTTTTACGTATTTTCTAATATATATTAATACATATTTTCTGAAAAACTATTATAATCCACAATATCACTAACTATTATAACATATTTCTCAAAAGATAGTGGAATATGTATCAAAGAGTAACAGAAAAAAAAAGTTACAAATTAATTCAAATAATTTAACCATTACCACATAATAATATTCTAAAGTATAGCAGTTATTATAAAGAAAACATGGCGGATATCAAGCATAAAACATGGCGGAAATCTCTTTATAGAAATAACAATTAAAACCACACGTTGTGATTTGCGATGCCTTCCACACGATGTGCCTAGTCATAATATATCATGTCACCGCAGTTTACACATGAAATGCTTTACAATTTACTTGTATAATGTTATATATGAAATTTTACTCTGTTTTTGTGAATTTTCTGGCTATAAATGCAAGAATAAATGTTGTTTGTTTCCAATTAAATAGCACCTATTTTATATTATTATTTAATAAAAAGTTTAAACCTACTTACAGGAAACTTATTTACTTAAAAGGAATGTACCGAATTTATCATGGTATTTAAATAATATATAATATATTTTACTTAAATACCATGATATAATATTAGATTACTTGTGTGAGTAATGTTAAGTCTAATTCTTGTTTTTTGTAAAGTTTGTTTCTTTTTGTAGTTTTTAGGTTGAATGACTTATCTCTTGGTTTGGCATAACATATCTCTTGGTATGATATTTTTGGTTTAACTATAAACTTTCTTCGTCCATTTAGCTCAAAAGAAGAATTCATTTTAATGTTTGTTGTTTTCCGGAATATATTTAAAATTAAAATATTAACAGCGGCAAATAATACATTACTGTTAAGCCATTAAGGCCCTACAAATGATTGCATATATTATTTATTGTAATTAAAAATTTAAGAAATAAAAAAAAAAAAAGGTATTATGAAAATGTAATTGTCCCATTGAAAAGATATGTAATCATTATAAATGTATAACCATATAATTAGTAAGTGTTGTATCGCGATCACCACTTATACGACATGCGCATCTTTCCGAACATGCCGTAAGGAACTAAAATTTAAAGTGCTACCATGCTCCACTGGGCATATGAAGAGTAGTGGTAATCCCACCCATATTTATTGTGAAGGAGGCAGCCCTTCTAGATATATCTGCCAAAACGATTGCTTTACGTCAAAATTTAATTATTTAAGCTTATTAAGCTTGGTTCGTTGAGATTATGTTGGGTCGAAATAGAAGAAGTCGTCTAAGGATGTGGAGTTTCTATTGGTGTAGGTAAAAGGTGTATAAGAACCAATTGCCTTCATCAATAAAAGCTTCATACCAAGGCAAATAACAAAATAACGATATCAAATCGTATAGTCCCCCGTGATTAGGTACATACTAATATTATTTTAATCCTTTTTAGACATCTTTTTGTATCAGGGTTTTTTTTTATTTTTTCCAACTGTAGGTCAGGGTAGCATAATATTTTTTCCTCTTTTACTTATTTCCGTCAACTCTATCCTTTCATTCATATATTATATTCACCCACTCTTAATTTATTTTCCACATTCATATTTATAAAATGAGTAGTCACGTGGTTTGATCTTTCTTATTAACTAAGCAAATGCTAAATTGATAACTATGTATTTTTTTGTTAAGAAACTTGATTTCACCAAATTTGTCGTTACAATTTAAAGCAGCGAAATAAAAGCGCAGTACATCTCAAGCATGATATTAAATTTCATCACAGCGCACGCTGCTTCGAGAGTCGTTGTTAAACAGACCGCGAGGAAACCGTCTGCACTTTTAAGATGAATTAATGATTGCGGAAGCGCAGATAACCAGTGCAATAAGTTAAAATTATTCTTTCAAGAATTATTCAAATATTTATATTTTACTTTGTTTCAAATATTTTTTTTTATATCAATATATCAACCACCCCGTTGATCAAAAGGTTAGCGCAGACGCCTAACGTGTCACGGCGCAATGGGGCTCGAGTTCGATACCCGTCGGAGACAGGCATTTATGTGATGAGCATAGATGTCTGTTTTTCTGGGTTTGGTCGTTTATTAAATATATTCTCAGTATTTATTTGTGTAATTCTATGTATTTGTATCGTTGTCTAACACCCTTAACACAAGCAAATAATTCGCTTACTTAGGGGTTAGATCAATGTATGGAATTTGTCCTGATATTATTATTACATTATTATTATATTATAGCAGAAGATATGGATCTCATACTAACACTCTGGAACACATCAGTTTTACTAGTTTAAAAATCTGACAAGACCAAGGAAAATGAAACGTTAAAAAACCTGCCAAGTGCAAGTCGGACTCGCGCACGAAGGGTACCGTTATATCATCTATAATAGAAAATCACGTTTTTTGTAGTTTGGTAAAATCTGTTGCTCAATTCGAAATTGTATCTATAAAGGGCTATGGTAACTAAATAGTGCACAGTAAGTGCCAGCATTTAAGTCAATTTCATATTTTTAATTAATAGTTTTACGTTTCAGAATTTCAACTATTCCTGAGCAATATTGTGAACATGGATGAACTATCAGTAATTCTGAATGAATGAATGAATGAATGAATTTTAAATCAGATTTTAATATTTACAAGAAATTCATAAATTCTAGCGCTTCTTTTGATCCAATTATCGTCTGCACAGTCTCCTCTATTAAGTGTAAAATTTCAAAAATATCTGAATTGAAATTTTAATTAACATAACAGAATAAACAAGTTGTAATAAATGTTGTAATAAAGTTCCAGTCTTTTTTTTTTCTTAATAAATAAAAAAGAATTCAACTGTTTACTAGATAAGATTAGATCATTTTTGAAATAGAAGTTAATTACTCTAACAATTAAAAGTAATCAAACACAGGAAACTTCCGAAAAATTATTTGTCAAAGTAACAGACCCTCATCAAGCCCTAGAGCCCTTTGATAATATTCCTGTAGACTATTGATGGCGCAGTTAGTCATTATTAACCGTGATAATGATATTTACTATCACTAATGACAAAACTCAGTGCTCGAGAATCTTTCCAGTTGTTATCCCTTGAAAATAACTAGATTGTTAACTTACATAGTATGAAATTATCTATAAAGCTGATTAGACTTATCGAAATTATACTTAGTCGGACTATAAATACTGTTACAATTAAAATATGACATTTGGATATTGAATCTGTCATTTTTATACGATTGTTTATTGTGTTTTCTCATTTTGGCACCAATACATTGTAGAATATTTTGTGATATTAAAATAGAGTAGGGCGATAAATAGAACAAAATCGCTGTGATTGCAAAGTAGGTATGAAGCCAAATGCAATTTTTAAAACTCTCCATACACTTGGTATTAGTCAAATGTTTCTGTACCGGGCTATTAATAGGTACAATGAGACTTCCTTTGTTTGTGACAGAGAAAGATCTGGCCCTGGTCAAAGAATTCGAAGAAATCCTGTCCGAAAGCAAAATATTTTATCCCGGGAAATGAATGTAGCACCTAGAACCATGACGCGTATTTTAAGAGATGACTTAGGATTTGTAGCCTATATGAGAGGTACTGGTTATTTCTTAACGATAAATTAAAGGTGAATATAGTGGTAAAATCAAAACAGCTACTGAAGCAGTATGCAAAGGGAGGTCACAGAAAAATGTTGCTTACGGATGAGAAAATGTATATTATCAATGTATATTATCTTTTGTAGCTTGAAAATGACCGAAATTGACGGTCGAAACGTCGCAACTTTTGCAATAAATTAGTTCTAAAAACAAACAGTCGTTGGTTTAATGGCGATATTACATTCATTGTTTTATAATTTGAATTGAAAAACACCAACGTTATTAGAGTCAATATATATATATAAATTTGTATAATCGTGGATATGCCTGAGAATAATCTACCACTGATAAATGATGAGAACGAACCAGGAGAAACAGAGATGGGTTTCCTTAATACAATCACGACCCATTATACCGGGGAAATTTCAACTATTATGAAGAAATTACTCAACACCAGGATTTCTATGATGAAAAATCGACGCCGACGAGCCTTCCTTCTGACGTGCAGGAATGAGGACCTCAAACCAACCTTCATCGATAACATCAGTAGCAGTCTCAAACACATCCAGTTTTGCGCAAACAAAACGTATTATAAGTTTCAAAAACTTTTGGCAATGGTTAAGCAAAAAGTTCTTAATCTCCAAATTGAAGATTGCAACACCCACATTAGGTCCCTCGAAAAACGCATGAACGTGTTAGAAACAACTCTGCGAAACACTATATCTGATAACCATTTCAATGATTTTAACATGTTTTTTCATCCAAAAATCAACAAGGTCAGTAATAATTGTTTTCAAACTCATGCAAAGAAATTAAAATCTTTGAGAATTGCCAAAAACAAATTTATTCAACACTCAAATATCAACAACGAGTATAAGAAAAAATGGTTAGTTAATTTGACAAATTTAGAAATACCTGAACATATTCAAAATGTAGTTTCACTCGGACCACAGTTCAACGTGGAAAAAGAAAAACTACAGAATGGAGATGTCATAAATGTCATCAAGACTGTGGAGAGGTCTCTAAGCTTGTTACCACAACAACTAGCACAAGACGATGTCAGAAAGCAGATTGTCGAACATATCATTCTTGACAAACATGAGAAACAAAAACACCAGTGCCATGAACAGAAATTACTTCAAAATCACTTGGAAAGTACAAAATTGTACATGAAAGAGCATAACATCTTGTTTACTCCCAGTGATAAGGGAAATGTTACAGTCGCGATTCCGAGAATTGAGTATAATTCAAAAGTATTGGCAATGCTTTCAGATACTAACATCTATGAAAAATTAGAATCTGATCCCTTAATTAACTTGAACAAAAAACTAACTATTTTGTGTAGAGATTGGAAAAAGAAAGGTTATCTTAGTAAGAGCTTACACAAATGGGTTTACACATCAGATGGGAATTTACCCAAGTGTTATGCCCTTCCAAAGATCCACAAAAAAGATATCCCATATCGATTAATTGTATCATACATCGACTCACCACTATATAATTTGTCAAAGTTCATCAACAACATAATTAGCGGGAATATAAAACTATCGGAATATAGTGTAAAGAATAGCCTAGAATTCAAAAAGAAAATAGAGAAGATAAACTTGAAAGATGATGAAGTTCTTTTATCATTGGATGTTACGGCGTTATTTACAAACATCTCACATGACGCGGTAATTGATAGTTTAGCAAGAAGGTGAACACAAATACAACCGAATTGTAACATTCCTTGGAATGAATTTCATAAAGCTGTCAACCTAATCTTATCATCTACCTTTTTTACGTTTAATGGCGAATTTTATAGACAGAAGTTTGGTAGCCCCATGGGCTCTCCTCTTAGCCCGATACTTGCTGAAATTGTTATGAATGACCTGGAGAAGCATTGTTTTTCAAAACTTGATATTAAAGATCCTACATACTTTAGGTACGTAGACGACAGTTTCATGGTGCTACCAATCTCTAACGTTGATACCGTTTTAGACATGTTCAACAATGTTGATGATCATTTGGGCTTCACACATGAACGGGAGGTAGACCAGAAACTTTGTTTTTTGGATGTGGAAGTTGAAAGAAGAAATGGCAAATTGATAACGAATTGGTACCAGAAACCTACTTTTTCTGGCCGCGTGCTTAACTATAATTCTTACCACCCCACACACCAGAAAATAGCAATGGTTTACAATCTGGTGGACAAAGCAATCAAATTGTCTGAAAAATTTTACCATACTGATAACATTAAAAAAGTCAGAGACATTTTGTCAGCAAACAGTTACCCAAAAAAATTTGTTAACAAGTATATCGGAAAAAGACTTCGAAGTATTAATAACGAGTCTAGTAATATTAGTGAAACAACATCCTCACAAGAGAAAAAACCGATGGTAATTGTTCCTCATATCAACAACTCAACTGTCAAAATTTCCAGAACACTTAAAAACTTAGACTTTAATGTTGTAAATTCAGTACACAATAAACTTAATAAGATCATAGTAAAAGGCAAAGATAAGACAATCAAAGAACACCAGACACACGTTATCTATAAAATTGAATGTGCGGATAGTAATTGTAACAGTATTTATATTGGACAAACGTATAGAAGATTACAAACACGTATCAATGAACATAAAAACAATATCAATTGCAAATCAGAAAGACACACAGTTGTAACAGACCATAGGAAAAATAACAAACATGATTTTAAGTGGAACCATGTTAAAATATTAGAAAAAGAACCAAATGGGAAAAAAAAAACTGATCTCAGAGATGATGCATATTAAGAAAAACAAAAATTGTATCAATGAACAAACTGACACCGACAAGTTGAATAATGTGTATTTACCGCTCATCAAATGACACATAGTGCGTGTTACCAACATTAGAACGAAACATAGTGGCTTGTCGTCTGTCAACACCGACACGCATTGATTGTTATTATTATATTAATTGTTACTTTTTAAGTTATTATGATAAAATCTGACAACAAGATAACACCTGTAAAAACTTGTGTATACTTCTCAACGAAAGTGAGGTTAAAGAAAGAAAGAGGTATGTTTTGAACTATAACAAGTTATTTCGTTATTGATGTATAAACATAACCTCACTCTTGACCTTTTTTTCTTATAGATTGTTGTCAGACGAAACTAATACTAGTCGACCGTGATAGTGAGCAATACTAGAATTTAAGGTATAATTTTTGTTTTTGATTTGTTTTGTTGAAATTTATGTATTGTAAAGAAAGGAAACTTATCAATGTATATTATCTTTTGTAGCTTGAAAATGACCGAAATTGACGGTCGAAACGTCGCAACTTTTGCAATAAATTAGTTCTAAAAACGAACAGTCGTTGGTTTAATGGCGTTATTACATTCATTGTTTTATAATTTAAATAATTTATGCTATTTTTGTAACCCAGGATGCCACGAAATCAGAAATATATTTAAGAATATTTTATTTATCGCGACTGATTGTAAATATAGGACTATTTGTTAAATATTTTTTTATAATAAATGTTTTAAAAATAATTTACAAATATAAATATGACTGAAGGACTGTATTGATCTTGAAATAAAATAAGGCTTAAAGTAGCAATGCTTGCAAACAATATATTTAAGGCAATGAAGAAAATTCGGCTTGATGTTTATCACTAACTCCAAAAATACAGACTTTTTTAAGATATGACAATTGAGGGACTCGATGATTTTAAAATATGCATTGGATAGAAGGAAGTAAATTTAGGTAACGACACAATTTATCAAATATAAATAATTAAAACACATATAAATACCGTCTAAGTTATTTAATGAACTAAAATAAATTACTACGCGGCATACTATTTGTTAGTAAAACTTTTTTTTAAATTTTTTGCTTGCCTCTGCACCGATTTTCGATGCTCCAGCGGATAACGAGTTAAATTCGCAAAGCAACTTAGGTATCCTGACAAAGAATATTTTATTTATTTTTTCTTCTTCTTGATTCTTTTATTTGTAAAATATAAGAAAATAGACATACTTCGATTACCTTTATAATCTTCTTTGTTTTTTATCGTTGCCTAAAACTATTAACGCAAGCAAATAATTTGCTTACTAAGGGATTAGAACAATTGTGTAATTTGTCGTGTGATATTATCATTATTACTGTCAGAGACGGTAACAGTCGTAGTTTTCAATTATTGTATAATAATTTGTTTTGTTTATGTTCAATACGAAAAAATATAATTTAAATGTTTTCTATGTATATATATATATATATATATCAAAATATAAACCGCACAAGAACTGTTGCACTTAAGTATAATAAAAATCTCCGTTCACTTTGATGTTCTTGCATCAGAGTAAGTTAAAAGAAAGGTTAAGCGTAAAAGGTTTCCCAATTAATATCCCGTCAGTATAACGAAGGTTTAGGTCTCTCATTTAAATATACGGTATCCATATAAAAATGGATTGCACTGAGGTACATTATGATACGTGACTCATATTTAGAAAAGTTCAAAGTTTTCACTTTTTTATAAATACCTAAAATGTAATGTAAGTACATCATAAAAATAACATGGATACAAAAGAAAAAAAAAGTTTAGGATTTTTTTGTTTATTTTAAGGTTACCCGACTGATTTTAGTACTGTTATTATTTTAAATAATTTTTCTATAGTCTATGAACCTAAACTGACTTGCAGTGCGCCAAAGAAAATAGTTGGTTACTAGCAAACCGATTTATTGTTATGCAAATAAATTTATAGATCTTTTCATGTTTCTATGAAAATATTGAATTAATATTCGATTGGCTATTTAACTTTGTCTGCTAAATATTTTTATTGACATTTTAAACAAATTGGTTTATTTTATACACCATGTGATCTCATATCTGATTGCAATCAGATTTTGATATGAAATACAACAATTTATTTAATTAATAAGAAAACAAATATATATATTTTTTAATCATAGTATTATACAATTTAGTTTTAAATAAATAAATATAACGCTGTTAAAATTCTTATAAAATTTAAAGAAAACTAGAGTTAATTTTGTGGTTAATTTTCATCAATGTTAGTTGTGACGCTAACAGTGTTTACGCTTAAATACATTTATGCAACAGTTTTTTTATTATTTTAAATAAATAAAGAATGAAAAAAAAAAACCGACTTTGAAACTAAATAGTCGGTTTTTTTAACGTAGTTATTTTTATTTCATACTTTGTAGTTTATTGCTATATTGTCAATTAGCTATGGGTAGACCTACAAAAGGTGCTGCGCGCCTTAAAAAAAACAGATCTCAAGAAACGGGAACGGATAAAATTAGTTGTCTCCGTAAAAATGCTCTTCGAAACACAATTTCACGTTTTTGTGAGACTATTAAAGATATAAAATCACGATTACGTCAAGAGACTCTTAATCAGCATAATTCTAGACTCGGTAAGATCCAAGAGCGTCTTGTGAATGCGTATGTTGAGCAGAGAGCTAATAGTCTTGGCCTCATTAATGAGCGTCTTGCCAACGAGTCAGCTGAGCAGAGGAATCATAGACTTCGTGGCGTTAATGAGTTTTTAGAGAATGAGTCGGCTGAGCCGACGGCTCATAGATTAGAAGTTATACGAAACCGTACTGCAACCGAGTGTTCCCAGCAACGTGAGAACCCGCTAGCAGCAGCGCGTCATACTTTACAAAGACTTCGTTTAATGAATGAGCGTAATTTTATTACTACCATAAATCAATATGCTGAAGTACCATGTACAGTCTGTAAGAAATTATTATATCCAAAACAACAAATGTCATTAGTCACAGCACGTTCTGATTTCCTTCCGGAGGAGCTAGTACAAAACTTGAACAAAAATGCTCATAAAATAAAAACTAATGGGCCTACTTGATTCAATTTTTTATGGAACTAATTCAGAACTATTTCGGATCAAACAAAAAGAATTACGTAAATTTGTACAGAAACCTCGGAGAAATCGGTGTACATACATAAAAAAAAAAACATACCGACCAAATTGAGAATCTCCTCCTTTTTGAAGAAGTCGGTTAAAAATGATTCGTAGTTTTCTTTTTTTTGGAGTTTTGTCGTGTAGATAAGAATATTTTTTTTAAGTTAATAATAAAAATATATTTTAATAAGTTTTTAATTAAATTGAAAGAGCAACTTTTAGTTAATAAAAGTATTAAATGAAACTAGATTTTTTTTCGAAATGGTCTAAAATTACACTCGTGCTATTTTTAAATTATAGCTACTATATAACAGAAATGTATTATAAATTTAATACACTTGGCTACAGAAGAGACTATCTATTTTATAAACCGTCCAATCTCCTTCGTGTCACTCCATTCTACGTGACTATGGCAAAATATAACGAGCTAGATTTTACAACACTGAAAGCCAAGTCCATAAAATAATTGGATAGTAAATGATTTTATAGGATAAGATAAAATAATATTGATTACAGATCTTTACTTATTTACATCAAACCATAATGTTCATCTTAATTTTTTGTTGGTGAGTAAAAAATGCATAAATCCATGATTATCTGCGATTCAGGTAAAAATATGTTATAGGTTGCGTGTTGGAATGGTCCTCTAGGTGAATTCCATTAAATCCCCTCAGATCACAAACAAAGGAAATGTTGTATTAAAAAAAAATAATAAATATTTAAATAAAAACTTAACCGATTGGGCAAGAACTTTTAATTAGAACTTTTAATTCCTTGAGAATTCATTCCGTTACTATTTGTTTTAACATACCATATCACTATCCGATTTTATTAATTCATCTACTCGTATATAATCTTTAGAAATATTGTGACTTATAAGAGAAACAAAGAAAGAAGAAGATATTTAAAAGACTTTTGATTAATATTTTCAAGCATGGAACGAAAGAAATTAATTTTTATAATAAATACCGTATAACTGGGCAGCCATGTTTTTTATTTCTTTCGGATTTAAAAATCAAATAAACACTAGTTTACTTATAATTTAATATCACATTTGATTGTTATATCCTTCATCTTATCTTACTTAGTTGTTATATATTTTTGTTATTTATGAAATATTTTAAAACCTAAACAAAATAACTCAAAAAGTGAAGTGAATAAATATGATTTCATCCAAAACGAAATTAAACAAAAGTTAATTTTCATTTCTTTTGGGCGTATTTCATTGAGTTAGTGTAATTTGTTAATTTAGAGTTTGAGTTTTTAAGTTTGTCTCCAACGAAAAATTCGTTTTCCGTCGCAGCTTACAAAATCTTAGCTGAGAAAAAATGACGTAAATTGTAAGGAGCTAATTTAGTTATATCTCTCTTAAATAAACTAGACATATTTCCTATTATTGATGGCCCTTATAAAGAGCAGATAAGAGAATCAATTTATTAAAAATTCAAGCTATTGTTATGCCTATAAAAAATACTAATTTTCTTGAATATTAAACCGATTTATTTTTTTCAACTGAAATTTAATACCGAGAAAGCTTCTTTACTCCTCCTCTCATTTATTTAAATCTTTAAATAAATGAGAGGATTTATTATGTCATAACAAAATAAATATTAATTTATGCTTCTTGTTTTAGAAAGATTAGAATTTTAAAATACCATTTAATATATATTTAAATAAATAGCGTCCAGAAACAACAGATTAGAAAAAATATGTATGTTTTTTTTTTTTTTTTTTTTTTTATACGATCTAGGGCAATGCTTGACTACATTCCACCTGATGGTAAGTGGAATGTAGTCTTAGATGGTAAGGCGCATTGCCCTAGCAACCTATTCACTCTTTTCTTGAAGACACCTACATTATATTTGGCCGGAAATACCGACGCAGGCAAATTGTTCCAGTCCTTCGCTGTACGCACTAAAAATGAGGAAGCAAAGCGTTTCGTTCGGACAGGTGGAATGTCCACAACAAAAGGATGGATACCTGCCGTGCGTCGGGACGTCCGGTGATGGAAGGGGGACGGGGGAACTAAGTCGTGTAGTTCCTGCGCACACTCACCAAAATGTATCCTATAGAATACTGAGAGGCTAGCAATTTTACGCCTGAAATGAGAGTACATATATACTTATATTTAAATCGGAGGAAGAGGTTCTGTATCACTCTTAGTCTCAAAGTAATTTACCGTAGTGTTAATTAACAATTAATAAAAACACTTTTAAACTCAGCAATCGTTATAATCTTAAATCAATTTTGTAAAACACAGAAATAACTCAAACAAGCAGGTAGGTACACCGCACAAGGAACTCGTGATGATTTTAGTGTCGTCTTCAGCCGCCAATCGCTAACCAAAAAGTGATCTGTTACACCAGTGGCGGGCCCAACGGTATACGCCGGTGCATTCTAACACTAACTTCATTGAGCGTCACTAGATGGCGCTGGCATTCTGAAAGCGCTAAAGTACCGCCCATTCCGACATATACATAAATATTATGCAGCTGATTTATTACGATATAAGAAAATAGA
The DNA here is from genome assembly GCA_959347355.1 of Napeogenes inachia. NCBI lineage: Eukaryota > Metazoa > Arthropoda > Insecta > Lepidoptera > Nymphalidae > Napeogenes > Napeogenes inachia. The sequence goes on from OY365792.1 coordinate 5,782,498, forward strand.
TATTAATTTATGGTTTTCGTTTTAAAAAGCTGTCACTTTTGAAATACGAATAAAAATATATTTTACAAAATTATATTTAAATAAATGTCAAATAATTTAAATGATTAAATTGATACAAATCAATTAAAAAATGAGAATAAATAAATATTTTAGAATTCGCGTTTATGTATCACAGCCAAAGGATATTCGAATAGAACAAGACGAGACGATAATTATTTTTTCTAATTGATTTTGCACTCTGCTATTTACTAACAGCTTACTCTTTGTATAAATATTATCAAAGCGAATTCGGTGATAATAAAGAATATTTAATCATATTTTAAATAAATAAAAATTCGCAGCCACAGCTATTCAAATCTACTACTCTAAGACTGTTTTGCATACTCACAATATACAATATACAGAGTCTATAAACGGTACCTACTATAAATGTGCGCGATGCTTGTTTTTCCTAAGTCGGAAAAATAGGTACTCACTGACCTCGGTTTGGTTTTTTCTATGGTATTTTGTGGTGTTTTTTGAAACGGTCCGCAAAGTAATGAAAAAATGCACCGATGCGGCTGTTGCAAGCCCATTTATCGGCGTATCTACCGTCTACCTCCTCTTTGGGATTCTCTTTTAATGCTTAGTGTGAAGAAGTGAGGTAGAAATGATGTCGCAGGAGCGGAAGTTCAAACATATTAAACGTTATTTGATACTAGCACACTCTACGCTAAAAGTAACGAAACTATATTATATATATAGTTATGGCGTACCCACATAAATTAAAAAATATATTCAAGTTGGTACTCAAATATTTGTCAATATTTTTCTTTAGTAATAATAATAATATTAATAATATCACAGGAAAAATTATACAAATTGATCTAACCCTTAAATAAGCAAATTATTTGCTTGTGTTAAAGGTGTTATTCAACGATACAAATACATAGAAACTTACATTATAAGTACAACGAATATATTTAATAAACGACCAAACCCAGAAATACAGACATCTATGCTCGTACCGAACCAGGAACCAGGAATCGAACCAGGGCCCATTTGCGCCGGTATACGTTAGGCGTTTGCGCTAACCACTCGACCAACTGCAACGGGGCGGTTTTAAGTATTTTATTAAAAATAATACTTAAAATAGGTCCTGGTCTATCAAACTTTATATTGACAATAATTTACCTCAATAGTTTATTTTTGTAAACTATGTTTGTGTTTTTTTTTGCTGGTACAATAAAAACAAATAGGTAGTGTCCCTTACACAGTACCTATTTGTTATTTGTTTGTAACGGTCATCTAAGAATATTATTAAAAGTTTTTCGGGTAGAAAATAACAAGTTTATATGTTATAAATATATAATTATAGTGCATATATTTTTTTATTTTTTTTTAAATTGATTCATATCAAATTAAAAAAATATTTATATAAAACTTTCATTTCAGAAAAAGTTACGAAACTCAATTATTTCTGATCTGAATCCAGTAAAGGTATAATTATATTGTGACAAATAAAAAAAATATGTATAAATTTATTAAAATTGTATAAAAAAATACTAAAAACTTTATGTTAGTGTCTCCCTGTTATCCTGAAAAAATGTTAATTAAAACAAAATAACAACAATAACGACCGCTCATTATCACTTAATGAATTAACAGTTTTTTTTACTGTGTTTGATAACAGCTATGTATATATAAACCACAGCATAACCGAAAATTATTATACTTCCCTTTTGTTTTTTCCACCATGAGGTTGCTATTGGTACTGTCGGTGCTTGTTGCGGCTATTGTAGTCATAGAATGTGGTCATACATTTCTGGGCACAAATGTCTACAAACGCTTAATGTATCAACGTGAGGTTAAATACAGCTCTATGATTTTAAGAAAGAGAGTGGAATATTTTAATTACACGCTTCCCTCGCAAAACTACAACGCCCCAGTGATACAGGTAATATACTACAGTATTTAATTCGATTAGTTTCAAAATAATTTTAAAGCGAAATTACGTATTTTTATTATACAGTTTTTAGTGTAAAACAATCACAAATTCGAAAAACTTGTTCATGCCGACCAAAGAAAAGCGTAATCTGCTAGATTATTTATTTAACTATCGTTTATTTTTTATTTTAATATTATTATCAATATGAGTCAATTTTTGTCAAGATATTTTTTATGAGGTAACACTATTATTACTTTACCATTAACATTTCCTGACTCTCTAGCATCCTTCCAGCATTTTAAAATAAAAAGTTTTATTTTCTGTCAAACTATTTTTTTTTATTTTAATTTACTGTCGCTTTATATTCTGTTTATTTTACAGGGTATCCTTGCATACGACCTGGCAGACTCGAAAGCGTCTGCCAACATAACAGGGGGCGGAATTGGGTACCGATTTGTAACCATTCGCATGAAGAGCGAACGAGACAGAAAGATTGACTATGATATATATATTTACGCGTAATGTTTGATTACTGAATATATAAATATAAATTTACTCATGTTTTTGTATCAACCAAAATTACGATACTTGCAGTCTATAAAAAATTTACGCAACTTTAAAGTTAGTATTTTTGTTTAAATGTGTTAATTTTGGGGAAAATAAATTTAAATACAGAAATGGGTTCTCTTTGACTGATTATTGATCAAACTAATTCTAATAATAATAAATTTAGTGAGCATTACAAACTTTAGAAAGTATATAATAATATTCAGTATTCAAATTATATATACTTACAAGAATTATATTTCAAGGATAATAATAACATTACATTTTAAAATTTTAATTTTATTAAATAATAATTCTTAAATTATGTCTATAATTTTAACTAACAAAATAATCGCGCTGAAATGGTTTTTGCTTTTTGTAATATCTCAATCGTACCACCATAAAACAAGTCACATAAATGATGAATATCCTTGTTCAAAATTGATTTGAAAATGGGTCGATGCTGTTCCAATTTTAGCTCAGTTGTCAATTTGAGCAGCAGTTTATAAATCATTCACGTAGCGTGCATAACTGTATGGACCTTATCAGTTATGGTAACTTGATAACATTACGCTGATAAAATATTGTACCTCAAACATAACGTGTTGAAATTACTAGATTTACTATACATAATATATAATATTATACATTTTCTATAAAATGTCTTCAATTGTTCGTAGCATGACATATAGAATTTGGATGATCAAAACAAATGAAGTACCAAATGAATTTTTCGTTTGTCTTGCAACAAGTTCAGTTTAAAAGATTTTTTAATTATATTATAATTAACATAAGTCTCACTGATTACTCTCTCTATTTCTGGATTCGTTTTATTTTTATTTCTGTTATATAATATATTATGATACAAATAAACACCATGTTCATTACTTTTTTATCACTACTAACCATTATTCACACTATTATACCTACCTATTTTTTTCTGGATGTAGAATCTTAACTAATTATAAAGCGTAAACTTCCTTTGTTCATATAGATATCAAAATGTAAAAAAAAATCACAAAATAATTTAATTCAAGATATATTATTACATTTTAATCAAAAACAAAATAAAAAATTGTTAATTAAACACGAAAAATCCCATTTCGTTCAGACGTTTTTTATTAAGTTTGTGTAATTTATAAATTTAGCGTCTGGGTTTCTTATTTTGTTTCCCGCGAATAAATTCGTTTTCTGACTCAGCCTCGAACGTTGCTGAGAAAAAGTACAAGATGAAAAATTGTAAGAAGCCAATTAGGGTGTATTTAAATGAAAAAGCAGGCATTATTTTAAATACATACAACTCATATAAAGAAATATAAAATCAAATGGCAATTAATTAAAAACTAAAACTATAGTTTCGACTATAAAAATTATAAAAAAAAATATCTTGTTGTAAATTGATTATTACTTTTTAACTAAAATAGAAAAGATTAAAAATATTCACATTGTTTTTGATCTAGATACCTAACAAAAACCTAAGTCTAAGTCTAAAAAACTTAGATAAATTTTGAACATAATTTACAATTACATTTTTCATTGATAACTTACGTTAGGCAAATCATAAATAGTATAATAAACAGATATAAAAATTATAAAATCTCCTATTTGATTCGCAACCGCAGATTTGTAATATTTATGTTCGGATTTATCGTGCGCTTTGTAAACATGGCTCTGCTTATCTTGCTTTTCGACTAATTACAGCAACGTTGGTGATAAGAAAGATTAAATCATATATTATATAATTAAAATTCCTTAGTATAAATAACCAAAATCCAATTTATAATTCTAAATTTCAATTGATAACCAATTACTTTATAAAAATATATATCAATGCCATCATTGCTTGAGATTGGAATAATCTTAATTTTTACTCGATTCGTTTAAATGCTGGCTAAAACTATTTTTCTTACTGTGAAAACACACCCCCGTTATGTGCCCTGCATGGCATTTCTTCCATCTAATATGTTTCCTGGAATATAACTCTCTAGTTTTAAGACACACTTATCTACACAATCCTTATTGTATTTCTTTCAATTTATTGGTCATTAATGTATCTACACGTTAATTGATTTTTCTAGAATTATGCAAACTTTCTTGAGTAATATTGTGTTTAAAATTAACTCAAAACAATATTAAAAGCCATGAAACAACTATGAAAAGAATTCTTGAAACTAAACAAATGAATACCAAAAAAATATTAATCTTTGTAATTGCGTAACAAAATTTAAGTTGCGTATGCAGTAAAATGATGGCGTAAGTCGACGAGAATGTAGTCGTTAACAACCAAACAATAAATATCAAACTACCCTTTATTGGACAAGGCAGTTTATAACAGGAATCGTTGGACAGACGGACAATACAATTTACAGCTCGGATAGCAAGCGTTTGTTGGTTCTCTTATAAAATATATATGTATATTTGCAAAAAGTTTGCAGATAGCAGATGTGGTTGGATGACGGACATAAAGAGTGGATTTATATGCAATTCGTCGATAAATATTGGAATTTTATTCATTGACAAGATATAGTGGTTTCACTGTTTACAGAAAGATTAGAAATATGTTTTACTTTTTCATAATAGTTTTATTATACTTTTTAAAATAAAATATTAAAGGTTATATCCAGTATGAAAATAATAATAAATATTTGTAAAAGACATTGAAGTATTAATATTTGTAAACGACATTTAAGTCTCATAATCCTTGTTATAGTTGCTTTAAAAATTCACTAAAATCGGTACCCTGAAGGTTTAAAAAAGCTAGCGTATGCCTAGCCACAGATTCATGTACGATTTTGTCCTGAAATGTACTGGTCAAACTTTAAATAAATTATTATAGATCTACATATATTTCTTTTCCATTCTCATTTCGTTTCAATATATAATATTTTCGAACTGAAATATAAACCAATTGGTCAATTATTTTTGCAATAAACGGCTAACAATTATACATTTTTTTTAGGTGGCATGTATATTTATTAATATTTGAAAAATTACGCAATTCTTTTTTCATTAAATTATTAATAACTAAGCATTTTCATAATTGAAAACAGAATAAATCTTTTTGTAATAATAATTATTGGTACGTATTGTAAACGTTGAGATAGCCTTTACAGGACGATATTAATTGCTATCATACCACGATAGAAACATTCAAAGCTCCTTCGTCAACAACAGTTGATAAACGAATTCATTCTTAAAGTATACTTAAAAAATTTATAGGTTAAAAATTAAAAAAAAAAACTCCTGGTACATAAAGATCTCTAAAAATGATAAAAATAATATTATAATCTACATATTGAAGTCGTTGCGTCAGCAGACCGCTAAATAAAGGAAGAAAGATCAGCTGCTGATCATTTGTTATTTGATCATTTGTTTAGGTTGCATAAAAAGTTTGAGGTTGTAATAAACTTGCATCATATGTAGAACGTTCTTACACTAACATTTACTTCCGAGTATCTTTTTAATTTAGGTCCACTCATAAAATTACTTATTCTCAATGCACGTTCAATTTTAATAAATATACTAATGCATTCCATTTAATAACGTAGAGTTTACCAATATTTACGCAATTAACGAAGGCATCAGAAATGTAACACTTTAAGTAAACCTATAGAAATTGGGTCTTAATTTACTAACTTGAGTCATTTAAGGAGTAGTTCCTAGTAGAAATACAAATGGTTAGTACTGCCAAAGTGAACCCCTAGAGAAATTCACATAAGTTCAACGGTCATTCTATCCTTTGTCCAATTTCTCAAATTTGATTAAATACATACTCACTTTAGTTTTAATAATTTAATAATATTTTTTACAACTTTGTTTCGTAAATTGTGTTTTTGTTGTCTTTGGCGAGAAATATTATGAAACATTTTCTGTGAAAGAGAACACTCCTAGCCGATGAGACGCCATGACCATGCCTATGATACAATCAAATAATCTGACCTTCCAATATTCACTATTATCTCGAAGAGGAGTAAATATCACCAATTATTAGACTTGCAATAGCCGCTTCCGTGCATTTTTTCATTATCTTCCAGACCGCAGGAAAAAAAATCACAAAGATACCTGGCCCATAATCAAGACCTCCAGATACAGACTTTAGGGAGTTTTGATTTCCTGATTATAAACCTATAATCTATGTCATAAATAAAAATTTAACAACTTGTTACGAATAATTGTTAATAGAAAATTTTATTCTCTATTTTTACTGTTTATCATGAAATTTGGACAGAAAAAGAATAGAAGAAATAAACTTTGCAGTTTAATACTTTTTGTGTTAGTGTTATTTATATATTTGGAACCAGGATGAATAACTTTGTCTCAAGCGGATTTAATTTGTTATCCGCCGCAGCCTCCGTCGTCGTTGTGCGGAGAAAAGTCAAGTTATAAATTGTAAGAAGCTTTACCAACAAAAAGTAGGATAGGAATTTAATTAAAGCGATGTGAAATGAGCTGAAACAATATATATATATATATATATAAATATATTTTTATTTATTACTTATATTTCATATAACATGTACATTGATAAAATTCACTCGATGTTTTATTAGACATATAAACATTTTAATATCTCCGAGACCCCTAATTAGTGTCTTATATTCACATCATCTAAGAGTTTTTAGTGTAGGATCTTATGTATAATACTACATTTCTAATACTGACCAAACCAAAAGAACTTGGTATGCTCCGTATCGTATAATTCTCTAACATTTTTGTATAAAAGTGTTACAGTAACCGTAGTCCACTGAAGGTGTTCTGAGGTAGCAATCTCATACCATAAGCCTGATTTTGCCTTTAAATCATTCAATAATCATAATCATTGGATAATCTCTGATGAGATTATTCAATTGCCAGGTAAAGAAAATTGACAATGATATTTATATCAAACATGAATTCTTCTCAATTTAAGTATAAAATGTTCTCACATGGAATACAAAAATGATATCACTACAATATTCAATATAGTTGTCACCAGAAATCGTATTCGTATACGTGTGGCAGATGTACTTTACTAAAGCAACACACAAAGTTGATTTATACGCACGTGACAGCGAGGCTTAAATGAAATCAAATACGATATTTTATTGTCGTTCATATGTTATAAGTAATGGCTGTTATTATTTACATTCATATTTTTAGGAGATTTTTTTCTTGTTGTAAAATATTAGTTGTAATAGAAGTTCACATAAATATAATGCTTTTGTTATATTATGTTGAAATAATTTTCGGTTCCAACAATCGGCATTTTATGACGTAAATTATATATATTTTCGAAGAATGAAATTGATACACAACATTTGAACCTGTGTAAAAAGTTGTGTGAGTTGGTTTAGAAGTTTCGTATTTGGGGGGCGATGTGGGCGATCGCCTAGAAACTTCTCGTGGTTCTCCTTAGGCAACAACGGTTACTGAGAACCTTCGGGTTTTCCCCTTTGGCTAATATCAGGCGCGGGGGTCAGTCATGGGGGTTTGTGCCCGGTCCATGGCTGACAGGGCTGGATAGGGCGGAGAGGAGAAAGGCGGGGTCACCTACCTTCGCCCAATTTCCCTCCCGGGGCCTCCCTCGGGGGGGTTGTGTTTCGTGTTTTGATATCATCTTGTCCCGTCTGGTCTAAGTCCTTTTGTAATGTGTGTTTGTGTTTTTGTGTCATCCTCGAGGTACCATCCAAGGAGACCTTACCCCTAAAAAGGATAATATGAAAAAAGTTGTTTTGAAAATAAGTCCCCGGGAGGGTGTCATTACTAGCGCTGAGCAATCCTGGTGGCCATCTGCCCCTCTGCCCCTCGTATAAGGAAGGGGGTGGGGGGGTGGAGCAAAAACAGCTCTGGAGCAGGAGTCACTGCACAGGTCGACACCACACCGACCTGTCTATACAAAAATAGTGTGAGGCGTGGAGGAGAAATTCTGGTTGGCTCTGACAGATTCGCACGATCTGTCATACCCACAGCCGTCCACTGGAAGAATGCATACACACGGGGTAATCCGGTCTTCCTTTGAAACCGCATCGGAGTCCGATCCCAAGGCAGGTATTGAAGTCGCCAAGTGCAGCACGTGCATGTCGGCATGGAAGTAGTGCGGCCAAAGAACGCGGGAGTGGACTCGATCAGCCGAGAGCCAAATTGCGGGCCATAGAGGAGGAGGTTGAGGAGCCCGAGTTCAAGCGCGCACTGAGAGCTCGGGCCCACCGGAAACCGATGTTGACAGCAAGAAGTGCGCCGGGTTCCGAAGAAGACTGTTCCTCAGACAGGGTTGTCGAAGGCACCTCTGGTTCCAGAAGAGAAGGCGTGGGCTATAGTTATTTTGGTTAGTGTGCGCAGGAATTACACGACTTAATTCTCCCGCCCTCCTTCCATCACCGGACGTTCCAACGCAAAAAAAAAAACAAAACAAATGAAGGCCTTGAGCGTGGAGCGCAGCAAATCGGGGGTCGAGGCGATGGCGCCGTGACGGGCGGTGTTGCCCTCAAAGGGGTAAGCTGAGTAGAAGGTGATGGAATCAGCCTGCGTTTTTCCTCCAGCCGTAGTGCCTGATGGAAAGAAGAGGGTGACCCCTTTCGCCCACTATAGACCTACGCGATAAGGGTGTTCTTTTTATTCGGACTCCCTGTTCCTCGGAGTGAATTTTCGCCGGGGGCATCGCGGAGCGAAAGCGATTCCACGGCGTTCCATTATGGCGATGAGTGAAGGCGTTAGGGTTTTAGTGGGTAAATTGCAATACAGGACTCTCACATAACCATCCCAACCCTCCCCTGGGCTGGATGGTATTCATAGAGGATTTACAAAAGGAAAAAAAAAGGTGTTTCATTTGTAGAAGGATGAGAATTAAGAATCAGCATTTGTAGAAGGATTAGAAATAAGAATGAATGTTTATATATATTTTTTATTGAAACTAATAACGAAAGATGCATTTATCATACTACCAATAAAAAATATAAGTTTTCTCGCATTATAAATATTCATTAAAGATAAATTTTATAATCTAATTCTAAAAGAACGGACAGAATGGTCACAATTTTTATTTTCGTTAGTCTTATACAATAGCAATACAGAAGACCAGATAATAATTAAATGTATTTCCAGCACAATTGTTTTGGTTTTATTAAAAAAAATAAAAGGGGTACTAAATTAATATTCTAAAAAATGATAGGATTCTCCCGATGCAAATAAATTAAATGATAATATTTTATTATAACATCTAAACTAATTATTGATACTGAATTTATTTTAAACCAAAAACTTTGTGCCGTCTCCTATCTATTGAGCTAATTCTGAACTGATTTAAAATATTTTCAAGGGACTATTTTATAAAAAGGACAGCATTTTAACTTAATGCTGCTTTTCAGTTCACGCCTCGTGACAATATAGTATATATGTATTATAAAGTATACAAAAAGCTAACCGATAAGGATTTTTTTTATGTTTGAAAATATTTATAAACATGTATAGCCATGTTAAGCTTTTTTAAATTTATATAAATATAAAATAAAAAATAAACCGACACGGGCAGGGATTTGAACCCGCGACCTCTGAGTAAATTCCCGTCGCTCTACCAATTGCGATACATATCGCGATACGGTAGCACAATTGGTAGAGCGACGGAACGGTTTCCCAGAGGTCGCAGGGTTGAATCCCAGTCCGTGTCAATTTATTTTTTATTTTATATTTATATAAATTTAAAAAAGCTTAACATGGCTATACATGTTTATAAATATTTTCAAACATAAAAAAAATCCTTTTATTTTTATAACTTTTTTTTAAGCCTCCATTTTATTTTTATAACTTTTTTTTAAGCCATCAAACTATAAATATGTTATAAAACAAGTTTTAAGGTGGCAAAACAAATATATGTATAACTTTTTATTTCCTTTTATCTAATATCGAAATGAAACACCTTAAATTATTTGACTATGAAAATTTAATTAGCCTCAAATATAACAGGAGTATTTTTTTTTTAAATAATCATACTTTTAAATTAATTAACCCAAAGTACAAATTAGGTTTATTTCGCAATTTGTAGCATTTAGCTATACCTATATAATAAACACAATCGTATAAACAATAATACATGATGAAATATGCAGCGTCTTTGACATTTATAGGGCTTTAATGTCATAAATATTGACTAATTAGGTAATTTACTTCAACGACTAATGAATGCTTTCGACTGGAATTTAGTTTCGATTGATGCTAATGAAAGGACCGATAGAATTCAAATGATTTTATCATCAAAATAGACTATTCAGTGGTATAATAAAAGCACATTGCATTACGGTTATATTATAATACTTTACTGATAGTGTTTTGCACACCAAATAAAAACACATATTAGAACTTTGACCTAGCGATAACTAAATTATCAAGGCTACTTATAACCAATTTACTGATATAAAGTACATTTTCTTAAGCTTTCTGAATAACATATAATTTATATCACAATCGTTATTATCACAGTTTAATTTGTTGAAACTATAGTCTTATGCATATTAGGGATAGGATCTTTTTTATGTATCTCAGAGATAGAATATTAAATTATTGGACATAAGCATCTCAAAGGATATGTTATAATCTGATAATTTATAAAAAACATCTTGGCCAACGTCACTCAAATCTAAAGTAATTTATAAAATTACCTGACTATAAATTTTAGTAAATTATTTTATTTTATCTTCTAATAAAGCTAATCAACGTACCTAGCAAATGTTCCAATTCTAATCAACTACACATTTCTGCAGTGAATCACTACTTTCTCTCAATATCTATAAATTTACCCACTATTTAGGCGATTTTAGAATCGGTTATATATATTTAAGTAGGATACGCGTCAGTGATATTGAAAATTGAGTTTAATGTTTGATACTGAGTACTACCAGTGATTAAAGTGAATAAAGATTATTTGAATGATTTGTTTATAGAATATATACAGATTTAATAGACTCACTTTGATTTACTTTCCAGTCAATTCGAACTACAAAGTAAAAGCAGGCAAATTTTCGAAGACAAGCTATCACACGTTGGAAGAGTTCCCAGATCAAATGGGATGATACCCCAGAAATCGTAAGTTTGGATGTTACTTAAACTCTTAATAGGCTAACTCTTAATAAGTAATGTCTTAACCCTTATGATATTACTAAGTTTGTTATTTAAATTTAATAAATAATACTAATATCTATTCCACTTATAGTAATGGAATCTATACGACATTAGAATACATGGGGCATTAGCTCTATAATAAACAGACGCTCGATATGTACTTACTTCACGAAACCGTACCTTAGTACCGATTTTCTTTACCGTCTACCGATCATATACCGTCGAACGGTATTTTTTCCTAGAATTTTAATGGTATTTTTAGGAATTGAACACAACATTTACATATATTTACATACACTTTACTTTTTTCTAAGCTATAGTGCTAATAAAATAAGTATGTAGCATATTAATGTGTTTTAAAATTTAAATTTATTAAAAAAAAAATAGGGTTAAAAGTAAACGCTTCTCTATTTAATATACGTTAAACTATCGAAGATTTAATTATGTTGTTTAAAATATTTAAAAAATAAATATCTATTTTCGAAAGTTTTCATTTCGTAAAATAATGAATAAGTAATGTAAGTACATCATTAAAATAACAGATACAAAAGCATAAACTTAAAGAACTCTTTTGTGTATTTCGACTCTACACGACCGATTTTAATATTTTACTTTTTTGTTTATTCTCTACGCTTGCATATTCGTTTACAATCAAATTTCTGTTTTACTGTTTTTCTGTTTTACTAATGTAAACATTTTAAGTTACATTTATTAAAAAAAAAAACTTTTATTAATATGAATGAATAAACTTCTGAATTGTTTCTATGAATAGTTAAATTGTCTAGAACCACGGACCTGACCCGTAGTGCGACAAATAAGATAGACATTATCCAAACGATTTATTACTACGCTGATAACATAATGTATCAAATTAATTTCCTTTGAACTAAATGAACAAAAAATTGTTTAATTACTAAGATTGTTGTCCACAGTTTTTTTAAATGACATTTTAAACTGCTTATTGTAACTTATATTTTATTCCAGTCAAATTTTAAAATCATAATACATACTACATTTTATTTCATAACTAAGTATAGCAACAGGTGTTTTAAATTACAGTATGAAAAGGGTGAATAACACATAACGTAAAGAAGTATTACTGAATGATATATATTTTTTGAATGAGCGAACGAAAACCATGTTTCTGAAGCCAGATAATATTTTTTTAGTAATGTATCAATAAATAAACCTTAGAACTATTAACCGTAATATTTTTTAAAATTTTGCACAAGAACTACTCATTGAAATAAAACTATTTTTACGACTTTAACTTGCGTGTAATTAACTTATAAACTTACATTTTAAATTAACCCGAACTGTTAGGAACCATGGGAGGTCTATGACTAATTAACAGACTTACTGACAGACACCTCCATTTCGTCTTACCGTGAACACAACTGCTACAAAGCACTTGAAATTCCGGGTAAAATTAAAAAAATAAATAAAACATTTCATTAAAACCGAGTAAAATATTTGACATAATATTATAAAACTTTTTTTGTGTCTATCTATCTATATGTGAATAAAATAACACTGACATTTTTAAACTATTTTACCAGTTTTATTTTATTTACTTAATTTTGAATAATTTTGATTTTAAATAAACAGAATACTCATTTTGTCTTGTTTTTATTTATAATATGGTCTTGTTTTTATTTATTTTTATTTACATACCTACATAGTATTCAAATTTATATATATTCATTTCAGTTACTCAGGGTTAAATAAATGAGAAGAATTATTTTTATAATAAGCGGTAACAAATGTTATATTACAGTTCTTGTATGACTCTTTTTAAATAACATTTTAAACATTTTCTGTCAACAAAATAAAAAATGGTGTCGTAAATCAGTCCAAACATTTTAAAATCTCCTTTTTGATTCGCAGTCGCAAATTTGTAGTATTTATGTTCTGATTTATCGTGCGTTGTGTAAATATTTCACTGCTTATCTAGATTTTAGACTAATTACAGTAACGTTGGTGATAAGGAATAATATTTGCAAATCAAATTTTACATAATTAAAAGTTCTTAGTATAAATAACCAAAATACTATGTGTTATTGTCTTAATAATTATGTGTTATTGTCTTAACATTACTTTGACGTAGTATTGTCAGCAGTTTTTCTTGTTATTTCTGCAATAGCAATCGTGTTCACGGGAAATGGTGGGTTAGATTTAAAATGTAGACTTAAAATTTTATTCATTATACGCGAGTTAAGTCCGTACGAATATTTTTATTACAATGAAAACACTATGTATATTTAATGTAAAACATAATATATTCGTTTTTTACACATTCAAAAACCACTTACATTGTGGTAAATTATTGTTTAATATATATTCTAAAAGATAACCGATTACTATAATAAAATTTACTATACTATTGACTTAAGTATACTTGATCGCCTTAGGAAACTTTGCATAAAAATCATATTTAGCCTTTGCAAATATGACCTCATTTCCAACTTCCGTAAAACTTCCAATGACATCCTATTTATTTGCGCAGCAAAAAAATATGCTTAGCTTTCTATACTAATAAAATGATGCACTAAAATGATAGCGCTTCGATCAGAATGTAGTCGTTAACAACCAAACAATAAATATCCAACTACCCTTTATTGGGACAAGGCAGTTTATTACGGGAATCGCTGGACAGACGGACAATACAATTTACAGCTCTGATAGCATGCGTTATTGGGGAATTCATAATATATATATATGTATACAAAAAAGGATGCGAATAGCAGATGTGGTTAGACGGCAGACATAAAAATTGAATTTATGTGCGATTCGTTGATAAATTTTAGAATTTTATTCGCTGACAAGATGTAGTGGTTTTACTGTCCGCATAAAAGTTTAGGAACGTTTTTTTTATTTTGTTTCTACAAAATAGTTTAATTATACTCTTTAAAATATTCATAACTATTGACTATGAAAATACTAAAGATAAAAATAACAGTGACTTAATTGACATAACTTATATGTCAGTCTTATAGTTTATTTATTGAGATCACAAAAATAAAGATAGCTTATTTTCTCATAATACTTATTATTGTTGCTTTTAAAATTCATTAATCAGATTGGGTACCTTTCCTTATATATTTAGGGATTTTTGAAAATTTAAGGTATTCTACCAAAGGAACACCAAAAGCCGGATAAACATTATGTTTAAAAAATTCAAAGCGAAGGGTTTTATTTAGAAACCACATTGTGGTGAACTCCTATCGTATATACTTTTCCCGCATTCTGTCAATTATTAATAAGTTCGCGCTTTGCCAATACCACAACACACTATCTCATAGGTGTTTCCTGCGATTGAAAAGCGAATCAAACTTTACGAATTATTAATAAGCGGCATATATTTTGATTGTTTGAATAGTCTTTGCATATCCGGATTTAATGCTAATGTTTAAAACATTTTTGTCATCATATCTACACTACAGCCTACTGTTATGACACATCGGATAACCCTGATTATGATATGAATAAATTGATATGAATATATGAATTAAGAAGTAGGCAAAACAAAATCAGTGTTAGTTGGTTAACCGCTTTTAGGCAACAATAACGATATTTTACGTTTCTTTTTATTTAGATAAACGCAAGCTTGCATCTATGAATTCAAATAAAAATTTTGATCAGAAATCTATCATTTAATGTCAAACTTTGTTATCGATACTTGTACGCCTTTAGATATTTTTATTACTTCATTACCTTTAAGATCACCGGAAGATCAGTTTTTATTGTTTGAGCATTTGCCTAAGGTACTCGCAAAGGTTTAAGTCGTAATAAACACGAGCTTTTCATGTAGACACAGATATAAACACAGATGTTTAAAATTTGGCTCTACTTAAGTATTCGTCCGTCTGGTTTACACTGAAAATATGAACTAAAATATTTATAATAAATATTAACGAAAATTAAATAAAGTTATAATAAATTAAGGTCTAATTTAAATAAACTAATCGACTACTTTTGTCTACGTTGGAGATACGAATATTTAAGCAATTAACAAATGCATTAGAAATGGAGTACTTTAAGTAAACCTTTAGAAATTGGCTCAATTATGCTAAAAAATACTAATATTATCCCGATTCCTAATTAACTCCTAGGCATCATTTAGATAGTTTTTCCATAAATATTTTGTTCAAGAGAACTCTTCAAGCCTATGAGAAATGGTTACGCCATGATCATGGCTAAGTCTATGTGAAGAAAAAGTTAAGTTATAAGTGTAGTGAAGTCAGTTAGAAGATATTTATGTGTTTTGTATTTTATTACTTGTATTTTATGTATTATTCTATTTGGTAAAATTTACTAAATATATAAGAAACATATTTTACTATTTTCTAAGCCCTTGATTGTCTAATTGTCACATCATCGAAGAATGTTCAGTGTCAGATTTAGTCATTGTCAGATTCTCACCCGACTTAAAATAACTTTCTATGCTATAATATTCATTTAAAGTATGAAATATTCTTATACGAAATACAAAAATGGAATCACGAAAATATTCAATATAGTTGTCATCACAAATTGAATCCGTATACATGTGGCAGATACCTATACTTTACTAAAGCCCCACACAAAGTTGATTTATAAGTACGTGTTAGTGTTGTTCTCTCTTAACTGAAAAGATATCGAATACGATATTTTATAGTCGTTGATATGTTATAAGTAAAAGTTGTTATTGTTTATATTTATAAAGATGTTTTATTTTGTTGCAGAATATTATCTGAAAAGTAAGAACAAGGGTATAAAAATGGTTATTCTTCTCTTTTACATAACATTTTTACATTTTTCTGTATTGAATGGACATTATATTCGTAATTTAAGTGTATTCTTCTTCATTTCCTAGCTTTTTCCACTCCTTCTCATTTGTCAAGTGTTGAAACGTATTAGCATATTTTTTGCTAAAGTAGAATGACAATGGCACCACTTATTATTAAATGCCGTGCTTGCTGCCACATTGTCATGAAATGCCAAAAAAAAATAAACAACCCTATCCTGTACTTTCATCCCATTAACATTTTAAAACGTATCCTCATATGTATCAGCCAGTTCTATTTATTGAGACATGATGGATGATGTACTGTCATTGGCAGATGTACATCAATCATACTTTTTACTCCACATTGTCTCAACCCTAAACCATTAGGTTTATTCTGTGACGTCACTTGATATAAAAAGTTATGTCTCGATATCATATTTATAATTTAATATTTTGTCATTTTAAAGGATAATAAATAATGAAAAGATATTTCTCAAGATTTTTTTGTTACAATCAGGGAAACTAATATTTTTTTATAAATTCCTGGTTGATCTTATAATTCTCTTGTATATCTTATCTTCTCTTTATAAGTGCTATAGATAATTAATATGGTTTCTAGTTTATTTTATTTAGACGCAAAATAATTAACTTCTTACAATTTTTAAACTTAACGTTTTTCTAAACAAAACAACGTTGAAAACGCCAGGAAACGAATTTTTCCGTCGGAGACAAACTACGGTACAGTGACGCTAAATTTATAAATTACACTAACTTACTTAATTAGGTGCGCCTGAAAGGAATGAGTATCGTTCTTATTTAATTAACTTTTGTTTCAATTCGCTGGTATAATGTTTATGCACTTAATTTATTGAGTTAATTTATTTAATACTAGCTGTGGCCCGCGACTACGTTTGCGTGGAAATTTGAAAGTGTATAAGTAGTAACTGCCGATCTGATCAAAGTGTGGGTGATACTGATAACTATGAAATGTGGCAGAAGTCCGGAACAGAATTATATGGTGACAAAGGATATTTCATTATGATTAATGGTTACATGTGTTACATGTTATACAACATTATGAATATGGTGATTATTTGAATGGTTTTATTTAGATTCGAGTCAAAATAAAAAAGTAGCGGTTTAATTTTTTTTATATTTCAGTTAATTAAATAGAAAATCTTCTTAACTAGTAATATTCTTAATAAAAAAATCTTCTTAAATAGTAAGATTCAAATTTTGTCTCGAAAAAAATATTGCGAATTCAGTTCATATAATTATTTGTATCTATCACTCAATTACTATATTGTATTGCTCAAAAAAATTGTATTTAATTTATAAAACACATTTCGCATTTATAAAACTTTCTGAAAAATGTAACCATTTTCCAAAAATACATAATACCCCAATATATACCTACAATATTTAAGCAGCGTAAGCTAATCTTATTTTTTAAGCTGATCGGATTCATACAGTCAGGCACACTACGTGAACGATTTATAAACTGCTGCCAAATTGACAGCTGAGCTAAAATTGGAATAACGATTTCAAATCAATTTTGAACGAGGAAATTCATCATTCGTATGACATGTTTTATGGTAACCCGATTGAGATACCTGAAAAAACAACGCATTTAAATCATTAGTTTTTATTTGATTCCTAATAATTATAACCATCAAAGATATTTTTACTTTGTAGGGAAGACAAATTATAATTTGATGATTGAATGCCGTGTAATGGGTAATCAAAGATATGATCAAAATTTTCTTCATTCTGAAGGAGAAAATATTTCAGACTGGACACAATGATTGTCGTACAGTTCAGTCTTGTAGCTGAAAATTGTAACGCTAAACTGTTTAGCTACCTTATTTGATACGATTAGATTATATATGCATAATTGATATATATATATATACTAATGATATGGATCAATTTTAAAAACCAAACAAATAACAAATCGGAAGACTATGAATTGCCTCTGGGTTATATCTTGTTTTAGCTATTATTATTATGTAACAAAAAATAATAATAATAAAAGTGGAACTTCGTATCTCTAATTTTAAGAACTTTTAGGTCAATTTACTACTCATACCGCTATCCACTACGATACATTTAGAATTCTATATTCATTATTGTCAATCGAATGTAGATGACATCTTTTTGGGTTAATTTTTAAATTATATTTAAACTAGCATATAGCAAAATGGCTAATTATGTTCATAGAAAATGTCAAACATTAGTTTACAAAACATTAAAGACTGATTTTGTTAAATTATTGTTTGATACAAGTTATTTGTTTCTTTTCGCTTTATAGAGACTTTATTTTACTATACTGCCCCGTTGGTCGAGTGGTTAGTGCAGACGCCTAAATTATAGCTGCGCAACGGGGCTTGGGTTCGATTCCCGATTCCCGACAGTACGTAGACATCTGTGATATCTGTATTTATGGGTTTGGTTGCTTATTAAATATATTAGCAGTATTTAATATGTGTATTTCTAAGTACATATTTGTATCGTTGTCTAACACCCCTAACATAAACAAATAATTTACATACTAACGGATAAGATCAATTTGTGTAATTTGTCCTGATATTATTATTATTAAAGACTGGGAAACCTATATTATCTTTAATTAATGACATAAACCATTTTTTAGTAAAGTAATTTAAAAGAAAACCATTATATAAAACTTGATCACATTTTTAAATACTTTTTATTTTAACAGAATCTTGTAAGCTATTTATTGAAAAACGTTAATATTATATTTTTACCATAATTACCAAATAAACTATGTATGCATCTTACGGTAAATGTCAAGTTTGTCAACAATTTGTTTCTTAATATTAGTGTGAGGAATACCAAAACTGCTTATCCTAGCTTAACGAAGTAATAAGTCTTCTTGAGACTTCGGATTAACCGACTTTTAGAAACAATTAGATACGGCAATGCGAATGGATGATCCATGTTGAAGATTAGATGTATTGACAGTTTCCTGTTGATTAGTGAAGTTATTTGGTTCTTATAATATCCAGACACATATCGTGGATCTTTGGATAACTATTGGTTTGAAAAGTCAAATATAAAAAATATAATATAAAAAATATATATTTCATAGTTAGTTTGTACAAGAGTATTTTTCTGTACCTTCTACGAATAATAAAAAATAACAATAAATATTTCTTATGTTTGCAACGATTACCGAAATTTGATGACGATTCTATAGCCTTGTATATACTAAGAGATATATACTTGTATTTTTCATTTTTCTTTCAATAAATTTCAGTTAATGACGTATTAAAGCTTACATAAAAAACTTCATTCGATTTTATCTTGTATCGAGTTTCATAATTGATTTTGATTAAAGATTATGTCAAGTATCAACACACAATT
Organism: Napeogenes inachia; assembly: GCA_959347355.1. Taxonomy (NCBI): domain Eukaryota; kingdom Metazoa; phylum Arthropoda; class Insecta; order Lepidoptera; family Nymphalidae; genus Napeogenes; species Napeogenes inachia. The sequence continues at coordinate 5,802,216 of OY365792.1, forward strand.
TTTAGGTTTGTTATAATAATGTTATACTTTCCTATGTAATTGCTATCATCAAAAATCAAATGCAATGCCGCCTTTTATTAGAATATAATTTAAAAGGTACAACAAGGAAAAATAGAGGTATGGAACATATACATACCTAGGCAAATGCGGTACTTTACCTTATATTAAATAATAATTTTAAAAATATTCTTTTCTTATCAAATTCTTCATAAAAGCAAATGTAACTAAACTTGCAGCTAGTATACTTAGTGAATTATATAACGTGATTTATTATATAAAGTATCCCGATTATAGGGATCATTATGACTAACTGCGGTCTCAAGAACCTTTAGAAGTATTAGTAAAGGGTATTGAGGTCTGATAAGGGTTTTCTTCTTTGGACAATTAATTATAAGATAAGATATCCTTTATGTATTTTGTCTTATGTGAGTGAGAGACAAGGATATGTGTAATGTTCGGGGTCGTCGCGTCGATGAAGGGGTCTTCAATAAAAGGAAAAGTTCTCTTTTGTTTCTTATTGAAATATATTCAAGTAACATTTGTTATACACTATTCACGTATAGACTATATTAGAGTGACAACAGTCTCAAGACAAGACTCGATGAAGATTAGAGGAGGATTCTATGAGGACTCATTTTCAAGGTTTGAAGGAGAGCTTATATATAATTCTAGAAAATGAGATAACTAATGTTTACACGACTAAACTTCAAAACAACTCGTTAGAAGAATAAACAATCCATTAGTTATCATGACAATATTAGGTGATTAAAATAAGTTAACTTTGAATCAACAAACAATACATTCTGAGAACAACAAATATGTCATTAAAATATTTAACATTACATTCCTCCCCCATTAAGATAGACAATACCATTGTCTAAATATTCGGTTACATAAAATATTCTTAGGTGTAAAATGTACTAAACATAGTTTTTCAAAATATAATTTCTTACTTAACTAATATTAATATATAACAGTTTTTCACATATCCTTAAAAATACATTTGATTGACACAATTATATTATTAATAATAATTACTTAATACATTCAAACATAATTTTTTTAATTAATTTTTAATTGAGCAATCCTATTGCTTCTGCGCAAAGGAGTTGTTATTACTTCAGATTGAGAACTTGTTGATGGAATTTCTTCAAGTTCTATATCTTTATTTGAATTATTGACTTTTAAAGTAATACAATTAGTTATCCTAGAACAACAGTTTCTAGTATCTTCTAGAGCTAAAAGTCGTCCTGGACGGGTACAAAAGAATTTCCTATTATATATATATTTTCCTATTCTATATAATACATAACAAGCAAAGATTTTTAAAATAGACATAAAAATATAAACAAAATAAACATTGTTTGTGATTTTAGAATAAAACGTTTCGTTTTCTAACTCGTTTATTACTTCATTTATTTTATCAATTTTATGACTTGCTAAGTTTAAACTTTGTAAATCTAATTTATCGTAACTTTTCAAAGGAATGAAATCAATCTTAGTTACATTTATGTCTTTTAATTTCTTGCAACAATCATCATTGATTATGTCTATTGTTGGCAGATATGAATTACGTTCACTAGATAAACCCTTAATATCTGTTTGTAACATTATATCTACAGTATATAGTTTACAACTATCCGTGATGGATATTATTCCAGTATCAAATAAATCAAAATCAAATGGTTCTTTATTTCTACAACTTAATGTGGCTACTACTTTTCGTGGTATTACATATAACCATTTATTAACATCATACATTTTGTACCATTGTTCTTGTGTTATATGCGTTATCCTAGTATCGCACTGTTGTGGTACGATAACGTTACCAAACATAAGTTCTGTTTCACATGTTGGATTACCGTGGACAGAATATAGTGGTGTATTTAATTTACAGATAAAATTATGAGATAACTTTTTACAATGATCTAGGTTTTGCAAATATGCATAATGTAACTTACTACTAGACATAATAAAGTATTTTTCTTTAGGTAAAATGAATATAAACGTGTTATCGTTATTTCTAATTGGTACAGGTAATATATTGTATAATTCATAACTTGACTGAGTTATAAGAGGAGTTTTAATTATAAATACAAGTTTATTATTCATATAATATGAAACAAGACTAGTCAATGATAATAGTTCATGCGCTTCGCTGATTGAAGGACTTAACGAATATAAAAAGTATATCTCCTTTAGCTATTCTACTTATTTTGTACATATCTTTACTATTTGTTTCTATTCCTATGATGATGCCGATTAGTATGGTGATGTGGTGGATCATTCTGAGACAAAAGCGTGTTTCAGTCTATTAGTATGGACTCTCATCTTTTTATTTTTATTAGTTTTAATAGTGACGTTAACGGGTGGATTAATTTCTAGTATTTTATAGGGTCCTATCCAATAAGGTGCTAATTTTTTTGATTTCCCGTTTTTTACTTGTTCATTAGATAGATAAACTAAATCTCCTATTTCGTATTTGGTATTTTTCGTTTTCTTATCATAGTGTAATTTATTTGTGAGCTTTGAATTTATTAATTTTTCTCTTGCAATTTGTCTAGATTTCCTAAGCTTCAAAGTAAGATCGTCTAAAAAATTATTATAATAATATTTAAAATCAGGTTCTTTAACAATTCCTGTTGGTAGTTTTGCCTTATTTCCAAAAATTAGTTCAAATGGACTAAATTGTGTAGATGTGTGAGTACTGGTATTATAAGAAAACATTGCAAAATCTATCCATTTGTCCCAATTAGATTGATCTTCGTTAACATAATGTTTTAAATAATCCGCTAATGTTGAGTGGCTCCTTTCGAGTGCACCATTAGTTTGTGGATGATAAGCGGTAGTGTTAATTTTTTTCATTTTCAGCAACTTAGAAATTTCTTTAATTAGGTTTGATGTAAAATCTGCTCCTTTATCCGTTAATAGTATATCAGGTATACCAAATTTGCATATAAAGTTTCTAACAAAACAGTCTGCAATGGTTTCAGCATCATGCTGTTGTAATGGATAAGCTTGAGAAAACTTTGTTAAGTCATCTTGAAGAGTTAAGATGTATTTATTTCCGTTTTCCGTTATTGGTAAAGGTCCAACTATGTCTAAAGAGACCTTCTCAAATGCTTCTGTTGATGTTGAAGTTATTTCCATCGGTTGTTTTGAACATTTTCTATTAATTTTGTTTTCTTGACATGATTTACAAGTTTTTATAAAATCTTTTATATCTTTCTTTAAAGATTCCCAGTAGTATTTGGACTTTATTTTTTTATATGTTTTATGAAAACCTATATGACCAGAAATTGGATTAGAATGATTTTCTTCTAAAATTCGCGGTATATCCTCCTTCTTTGGAGTCATGACGGAGTCATGAAAAATATTAATTTTAATGTCCGTATCTTTAAATATGTATCTTAACATTGTTCTTATTTTATGCCATTTTAATTGAAAGTTGGCGAATCCACTAAAGTTTATTTCTACTATTTTATTTTTACACAGTTCATATTTTAAATTTTTTAAAGATATAAATAGATCTTCGTACGTAACTTTGTCCCAAGAATTAGTTTTAATAAGAACAAAAAATAAATTGTTTTCGTCAGAATCAGATAATTTAACTACGTCGTACTGATTTAGGTTACGCGATTTTAATTGCATAATTAGTGACTCATATTTAGAAAGATGTTTTTTGTTTAGAACATCTAAATCACAGGATAAAAATATTGATTTGTCCGAATTTTTAGGTATAGATTCACTGCTTTCGTTTAAGTTATTTGACAAAATTGGTTTTCTTTGTATTTCTTGTAAAAATGAAGTATAATTTTCTGAACTTCTTGTTATGGCATTAATATTAGTATTTGGTTCCTCAGGTTTAATTCTACTTAATGCGTCTGCGTTTTGGTTCAATTTACCTTGTTTATAAATTATTTCGTATTCGTATTCTTCTAATAAAAGTCTCCATCTCACTAATCTGGATCCTGGGTCTTTGACGTTCATTAACCAAGTTAACGGTTTGTGATCTGTAATGATGCGAAACTTATGGCCATAAAGATATGGTCTAAAATGTTTTACTGACCATACTATTGCTAATAGTTCTTTCTCAGTAGTTGAGTAGTTTATTTCCGCTTTATTTAATATTCTACTAGCGTAAGCGATTGGTAAGTCGTTTGGTGTTTGACCTTGTGATAAGACACTGCCAATTGCGTAATTACTTGCATCTGTAGTTAAGTTAAATGTTTGACTAAAATCAGGATATTGCAATATCGGTTGTTCACATAATTTAGACTTAAGAGTTTCAAAAGAAGTTTGTTGTAAGCTAGTCCAATTAAAAGGTACATCTTTTTTTAATAATCTAGTTAAAGGTTGTGATAGTTTACTAAAATCATCTATAAATCTTCTGTAATAACCGGCTAGTCCTAAGAACCCTTTGATATCTTTTGGATTTTTCGGTATTGGGTAAGTTCTGACTGCTTCTATCTTTTTTGGGTCTGGCTGAACTCCATCTTGCGTAATCAAATGACCTAAGTACATCACTTCTGTTTTTAAAAATTCGCATTTATCTGGTTGTAATTTTAGTTTATTTTCTGATAGTTTATCAAATACTTCCTTTAGTTTATTATTGTGGTCTTGTAATGAATTCCCATAAACAACAATATCATCTAAATAAACAAAACACTTTATACCTTGTAACCCTGTCAATACGTTATTCATCAGCCTTTGGAAAGTTGCAGGTGCGTTTTTTAAACCAAAAGGCATTCGACTGAATTCATAGTGTCCCAGAGGAACGCTAAATGCTGTCTTCTGCTGATCTTTAGGGTTCACTTTTATTTGATGAAAGCCAGAGGCTAAATCTAGTGTTGTAAAATATTTACTGTGTCCTAATTGGTCTAAGATGTCGTTTATCTGTGGCAAGGGATACGTGTCTCCTATACTAATTTCATTTAACTTTCTATAATCGATAACCAATCTCCATTTCTTCTTACCGGATGCATCCATTTTTTTGGGTACAACCCATACTGGTGAATTCCAGGGGCTGTTAGATGGTTTTATGATCTCATCTTTTAAAAGTTTTTCTATTTGTTGGTTTACTTCTTCTTTTAAAGCTTCTGGGTATCGATAAGATTTTGTGTTTATTGGAATATTATTTTCCGTTGGAATTTCGTGCATTGCGGCGTTACTATATGTAAGCGTATCACCCTCTAAATGAAATATGTGATTATATTCCTTACATAAGTCTACTAAGGACATCTTTTCTTCGTTATTCAAATGTTGTAATCTTAATGTTTGTTCTAGTTTCCCTAAACGACTTTTCTCGCATGATATATTATTTTCATTAATCTTATTTACTTTAATTATACTGTTTTTATTTCCAAATTCTAATGGATCTATTTTTATGTTTACATTCTCCAACTTTATTGTTTTGTCTGTAGTATTTATACAAGCTGTTAATATTTTATTTTCTCGAATTCTTACTAAGCTTGGACATAAATACACACCTTTAGATAGATTGATACTCTCTGAGATAAAACCTTCTTTTAAATCTGTTTTATCAATATTCACTTCAATAATCTTTTCACATCTTGGTTCTACATATACTACATAATTATCACTTTTTTTTTCATTTTTCGTATGTTCCTTATTTTCCGACGTTTCATTTTTTGGATTATCGTTATTTACTCTATTATTGGATTTCACATTCTCTATGTTACATTCATCAGAATCATTAATTTCATCATGTTCTGTAATATACTTTTTCTCTATATAATCAATATTAAAATTATATCCCATTAACTCTATATTACTATTCTTATAGTCGATTACTGCTCTAACTTTACGTAGAAAATCGCTACCTATAACACCATCGTATTCGATAGGAAAGTTATCAGGGACCAATGAAACGGTATGAACAACTCTTTTATATCCTATCTGAATTGTAAGAAGCGTATAGCCTAACGTTTCGGTAGGAATAGCATCTTTATCTATTCCTTTTAATTTCAATTTTTTATCTTCGTAATATAAAGTATCACTTTTTATTCCTTTAGGTTTTATTAACGTTACTTCAGCACCGGTATCTATTAAAAAATTTCCTTTACCCGTTTTTAATTCTTCTATCTCTAAAGTAACATATGCAGATATTCCCGTATCTATTTGCATTACTCGGCCTGAATGTTTTGCACTGTCCTTGGACCGGCCATTGTCTTTGGACTGTTGGAGTTTAAATGCTCCTGATTATTACGCGATTGATACTGACTTTTTTGATTTTGACGGAACGCATTATTTTGATTTCTATTAAACTGATTGGTATGCCTATTGTTATTATTCTGATTACCTGGACTTTGTTTGTGCCAGCAATCCCTAGCAAGGTGACCTTTTTTATTGCAATTGAAGCATGTCGGTACCCTTTCGGGTTGGACTGATCTAACTAAAGACTTATTCCTGCATTGGTAGGCTAAATATCCCATTTTGTGACACTGTGAACATTTTTTTGTTCTATGGTCAAAGTTATTAAAATGTCTTAAAGTTTCTTGTCTAGATTTGATTTCTTGTTCTTCTGACACAGCTATGGATACTGCCTCCTCGAAGGTGGCTGGTTTTTGTGACTTTAACAAAATGTGTAATTGTGGATTAAGTCCACTAATAAAAATATTCAATGCTTGATTTTTTAATAAATCAATATTCGCATTACGTGCTTCTCTAGTGAGTTTTTGGTCTAACGATTTAATTAATTTAATATAACAATTTTCAATTCGACCTGAATATTCTAACACAGGTTCGTTATGTTTTTGTCTACATGAGTTTAATTCAAGTTGCCATTGGGCAAATGTGCGTTTTTCTGAATAGTTTTCTAAGAGGTGAAGCCTTAAATCTTCCCATGAACCAAATGACCTATTTAATAAAGTCGACCTAATATTTCCTTTTATTTTAGATAATATCACCGAAACAAATGCTCTTTTGTAGTTCGGGTTTAAAAGATCGTACGCATTATTGCAATTATCGATAAAAACATGTAAATTTGCCTTATTACCATCATATTCGTTAAGCATTCTCTCAGCAAGCGTTATTTCTATATACGCATTATCTACATTACTATTTAAATTACTATTTGAATTGAAAATAGGCGATTCGTTTATACTTGACGTGGCCATATTTAAAAATGTTACACAATAAAACTTACGTTATATATTGCGGAGTCTGGCTCCTGTTGATCTTGATTGCTGCTGCGCCTTGACGGTAGTAACTCGAAGTTACCTACGAACCGTAGCTGCTGTCTTGTTTAGCTCCTTGCAATCTTGACACGCTGCTCTTGATGCGACTGACAGTAGTAACTCGAAGTTATTGAAGAACCGTAGTAGCTGCTCTGCGGTTTAGACTGCTTGGTGCTTGTTCTCTAGGTCTTGTAGTGAAGGTACAATGGATGCTGCTTGACGAGCCTCTTCTTTTAGTTAGAGTAGCAGTACAGTGCTGCTTGTCGTATGGCAAGTTAAACACTTGAAAGCTTCTTACTCCAATTGTGACGATGTTCCCCGTATATCAGGATACTATCCAACTTCTGACACCAAAATGTAATGTTCGGGGTCGTCGCGTCGATGAAGGGGTCTTCAATAAAAGGAAAAGTTCTCTTTTGTTTCTTATTGAAATATATTCAAGTAACATTTGTTATACACTATTCACGTATAGACTATATTAGAGTGACAACAGTCTCAAGACAAGACTCGATGAAGATTAGAGGAGGATTCTATGAGGACTCATTTTCAAGGTTTGAAGGAGAGCTTATATATAATTCTAGAAAATGAGATAACTAATGTTTACACGACTAAACTTCAAAACAACTCGTTAGAAGAATAAACAATCCATTAGTTATCATGACAATATTAGGTGATTAAAATAAGTTAACTTTGAATCAACAAACAATACATTCTGAGAACAACAAATATGTCATTAAAATATTTAACATTACATATGGATTTGTTGACTGAACGAGCGAGACCAGGAAATAATGTTTTGTAGTATATAAATGGGTTTCTCATCCAATAAAACTTTACATTTGTATTTTATAATTTCGTTGCTGCAATACATATATATTACAATACATACATACATATTACAATACAAACATACATACAGATGAGCTGCATACAGTGTATTGAAATAACTCTCATAAATCAAGAATGGTCAAATCAATAAAAAAATTAAATACGATGCTTTTTATTGTTTTTAATTCTGACCATCATTTATATCTATAATTTTTTTTTTCTGGATTACAATATTCATATATTAATATAAGCCTGGCAATCTAACCCAGATTGTCATTCGTAGGTTTTTGGTCGTTCGGTATATCATCTTATATAATTTTTTTACTTTTGATATTTAGTTTATTGCAATCATATAATTCTAGAACTATTTGTGAATGTATGAAAAACCTTATTATTATAACAGTTCTAATGTTACAATATCTCGCGATGTGTGCTGAATATTTCATTTAAAATAATGGCATTCTTTTTATATAGAATTCTATAACTGATTATATATTAAGTCTTAAAGTTTTCCAAATAACAGCCACCTTTTCTATCAGTAGTGTTTGATAAAATAAAATAGGATTAAAGCGAAGTTACTTATAACATATTTATTATAAAAGATATTATATTCGTTTTCACATCACAATAGAACAGGCGAAGCCGTCACGTGCGTATAAATCAACTTTGAGAGTTGCTTTAGTAGAATACGTCTGCCACAAATACACGAATACAATTTATAGTGACAACTATATTGAATATTTTCATATTATTTTTGTAATTTTATTTCTTTTCTATTAAAAGCAACGTTTAAGCTATAATATAGTAAAATTGGTGTTTTACAAGTAAATTAGTTTTTTTAAATTTTACTATATACAATTTAACTACAATTATCACGTTATTTGACCAGATTTCGTTTCATATGACACAAAAAAAATAAGTTTTAATATTTCAAATAATTTTATAATTTTGTATAAAGTTTTTACAGTACTTTACAAATAACTATCAAGTTAGTTAAGCATACCAGAAGGTCATATTTATAATGCTCAAAGTTTTTCATATTTTTTACCAATTTGTGTTCTTTTTTCCACTTCTTTCTCTTCAATGGAATTAAATGAGATTTATCTAAGTTAGATAATTAATTAAAACATTTAATACTCATAAACCAGAATGTATATATTTTATAGTTTCCTTCTACCACAACAACCACACACATTGACACGCTAAAATATAGATAAATAATTTTAAAACCTACACTTAATACTTTACTATTCGTATGTTTATTATACAATTTTGAAATAGTTCCTCTTAATTAAGATACAAGAACATTTTAACTTTAGCTAGAGACTTGAAATCATAGAGAATATTAATTCTATGCTTGAAATACGTCGCAGTTGTCTAGAGATTAATGACATTTTCGACGTTTCTGATATTCCTTAGCGATTGAATGTAAACGATGTGTCTAATATAATAGGCTCGCCGTCAATTACTAAGAAAATTGATTGCTAATTTAGTGAAGTTCTTTTAATACAATTACATAGACAATTAAATAGTCTAAGATAATAAACTTAACATCTTTTTACAAGCCAAAAATATACCATCCTTCTATTTTTTTCAACTTTGCAGTTTATTCTAAAGTTAATTCAGAAAGAAAAGAAGATAAAAATAAAAACATAAAATAACTAACTTATGTTTTTTCGCAGTACTTACGTATTCTTAGAATAAAACTGAAATTAGATTGAATGACTATTCAACACATGATGTTGCTGAAATGTTTTTTTACGTTCTAAGAATGATTATTCTACTGAACTATGAAGGCCGGAGTTAATTTGACAATTAGAAAAGTATTATAAACACCTACAATCTTAAATTCGGATAACTTGTGTATCTATTATATGAAATTCAGATTACTTGAAAATGAACTGTAAATTAGGAACATCGAATTGAGTATTAAATATCTTAACTCCTGTGCCATAATTACACATTAAAAAGTTATAAATTCCTTCAATTAATTAAGTATTGTTTGTGTTTTATTATTCTCTAATGGAAGTTAATTTCTTTATTTCTAGAAACTGAAAACGATAGACTTTCTCTTATCAATGACTCCATAAACAAAGTTTTAGTATCTTTATTTCAACGGAAACCATTTAAAAACGTCCGTGTCCACATACAATTTTAGAAAGTGGGCACATCATATCATAATTAAAAGATTTTAATACTATTTTAATGAGTTTATTGCTATTAATAATCGAATTTTCTAACTACAGCTTATACTCAAGTTTGACAAATTCAATATCGGAATAACGAACTGTTTATCCTAGCTTAGCTAAGTTTTAAGTCTTCTTAAGATGTCCTTAATCCAACCTTCCTAAGCAATTAGAAACAACCTTGCAAACGGATGGTTCGTGTTAAAGCTACGATGTAAGTACGAACAGTCAGCTGTAGATTATTGAGGTTATTTGATTAATTTTAAACAGTATCATCTTATAATAGCATTTATTTATAAATTATAAAAACAAACTATTTGGTTTAGATCTGATAAAAAATAAAAAATAATAAACACATATCGAATGTGTTTTTATAACTGTTTTTTTTACATTTTTGTATAAATTACTATGATCATTAAAAAATAACATCAAATTGTTTATTGTGTTTGCAAGGTTTTCTTTCTCAGCTATATTCAGATGTTGCCACAAGATTTAGGATCCACATTTTATTGTCTACTTCAACCCATTTGATGTTATGAAATTCATTTATTTAAATGTATAATATCTGGTTTTTTTGCTGATAGTGTGTAAGGCTGATTAGTGTCAAACTAATATGACAGATTTTATTTGTTAGGTTTCGATTCAAATATAAAGGTATTTTTTATGCTATTTAGTTTCATAACCTTTGAGATTAAAGAGTCATCAAGTAACAAAAAATAATAATTTGTCTATGGGTTTTATTTTACAATGTTATCTAAAAAGTCAACTTTTTATATAATAAATTTTTTATGCTATTTAGTTTCATAACCTTTGAGATTAAAGAGTCATCAAGTAACAAAAAATAATAATTTGTCTATGGGTTTTATTTTACAATGTTATCTAAAAAGTTTATACTTTTATATAATAATATGCATCCTAAAGACTTTCAGGCCATACAGAAATTAATACCTTGCTGTCTTTGAGAAGAGGAGAATTAAAAAGGTAGAGCGAGGAAAAAAGAAATTGAAGACCATGTCATCTGCTAGAAAAATGCTAAATAAATCTAAATAAAACTGAATCCACTTAACTTTTAATTAGAAATGTTCTCTAAGATCATGCCACTAAACCCAATTCTTAAGCAAAAATATTGTAGCGCAATTTTAAATTTTATAGATAAAAACATGTTACTGTTAATGTTACAAGATAATAAGAGCTTGAAAAATCTCTATCGCAGTTTTGCGATATTTTAGAGCTATTTTTCTTGGAATGTTACCTAAAATGTTTGTCAATATAATTCTCAAACGACATTGTTTTATTATTTGTTTCTAGACATATAAATAAGATACATCTTAAAAGTGTGTTAAAGATAAAGATAAAAAAATACGGTGGTTTCTTAGAGGCAATGAGTTCTTAAATCTTCCTGTATTGTTTTATTTCTCTTTATAAGAAAAAATAAAAAGCTTACATAGCTATACATTTTTAGAGATTAATTTATTTAATTAACTTTAAAACAAAAGATTGAAATGTGTTTTTATTCTTAAATGATATGTGAATAATATGGTGTACAAGCAGGCGTGCACTGAGATGACGTATGATCAGTGTGGAAAGAATTGACATAATATAATATCCCACGATGACCTCAAAATAATTTTAATAAGGGCCTAAACTACAATTCTTTCCCTCACGACAAATAGATATGGTAGAAAAATAATTACAACTTTCCTTTAGATCCGATACAATACGTACTATTTGAACATCTTTTCCGAACATACAAATTACTTTACCGGAAACCAGTCTAGGAGCTTGTGTACTGTAAGTTAATTACGCTCCGTCGAAATAATTTAATGAAGGTTACTCATTAAGGATTGAAACTCAAATAATTCAGATTGAAAGTCAATTGAAAGTAAATGAATTGTTTAGTAAAGGTTTATCAATATAAGAGTATTTTTTTAAAATGTGACCTCCATGAGAAACTGTAAGTAACAGGAATGTCGTATCTGTTATTTTAAAGATATAATATAAATCAAGTTCTTGTAAATTTCACGTCCCACCGATAAAATGTGTCACTATATTATCTGATTGAAATAAATCAACTAGTATATCCCGAGGAAAATATAAAGAAATGAACATGGATTTACACCATGAAATGTTATATTTGATATTATTATATACTATCTGTGCCTGCTACTTCGATGGCGAGGATTTTGTTTTCAATAAAACGTACATTTTGTACTTACCAAAGTTTCATCAAACACAATCTAGTTTTTGTGGCAGGGAGTATCTAGTTTATTTTTATTTTTTTTTGGTTAATCACATATGTTTACAGAGTAGGTAGTTTGATTTCGTTATTTTTTATTTGAAAGGGTTTTATTATATATGTATATATATGTATTGCGTGCACAACTAAAAGACAAGCAGATAAACAGAAAAACAATTAAAATGTTAGAAATGGATACTGTTAGTTATCCCTTCACATCCTGGCTGTTTATTTTGTAATATTTTCAATGTACAGAGACTACTCCTCTACAGATATATTACATGTATAGAAGAAGATTTTCTTGGTACCTATTATGTGATTGACATAACTTTTATATTTTTTAACTGATTTAAATGAAATAAATTAAATGTTAAGTGAGGACGGTCACAATATATTCCTAAAAACTGCATTCAAATTGGTTAAGCCGTTTCTGAGATTAGCGTGCACAAACATACGGACATACAGACAAACAAACAAAATGGAAAACCATTGTTTTGGACAACTAACTAACAAGCAACTAACAACTCTCTGCGCTAGGTAATAAAATGTAAAAAGTATATTTAGTGTTATGTGGTGTGGCAAGACAATGTTAACCATCGAGTCAAGTAGGATCTATTTAAAAACATTATTAGATTTTTTTGGCAATGAATACAACAATAAATATTTAATAAAAATCTACATCCAAATACCGTAGACAATTGTTATGGTAGGCATGTTGAATTTTATTATTCCAAAATATTTCATTACTCCTAAACGTAATTAATATAAACGATGCAATAACCTTCCGAAACGGTAAATATAGAAAAATGGACGCAACGTGTGCGAAATTACAAAACAAAATAACATCACACGATTGTATTTATTCGGGAGTTACGTCTAAACATTGTGCGGAATGTACGAAAATTGTTAATAATTCGTAGCATGCAATAATAAAAAACGATAACTGACCTTTTGTTTTACTATTCAAAAAACACGAAATAAAATTGTTTAATCTTTTGATGCCTTCTTTCACCAGAAATGAAATAATTTCATATATATTATGATACAAATTGATAAACAAATTAGCGATGTCTTTCTTTGTAATCAAATTACTCGGAAAAGATCTTTAAAAGATAATCTTACGTTAAAAAATTATAACTCCATGCTCTAAACCCTAAATTGTAAAATAATCTATCAAGTACTTATAAACATCGAAACGCCAATAACTCTACCTAAATAAATAATAGTTTAAAAAACTAAAAAAAACACGCTTTTATTGCTAACCGAACTAAAAACTAGAAAATAATTTTTAATGACAAAGAGTATAAAATTACAGTAGTAGAAGATCGAACAATTAATCATAGTGAATTGCCTTAATATAAAATTATAATAAAATTTAAGTTATTAACAGAATAATTCAATTCTGAGTAAAAATCGTGGGGTGCATTTTACTGTGATTCTTAACTATCCTCTCATAGATAGTTGCTAATAGAATGATTGTAATACCTTAAATATCGAGCACCCCACGCTTTTTACTCAGAATTGAATTATTCTGTTTATAACTTAAATTTTATTATAATTTTATATTAAGGCGATTCACTATGATTAATTGTTCGATCTTCTACTACTGTAATTTTATACTCTTTGTCATTAAAAATTATTTTCTAGTTTTTAGTTCGGTTAGCAATAAAAGCGTGTTTTTTTTAGTTTTTTAAACTATTATTTATTTTTTATTTTTTAGTCTGTGACAAACTCATAAATTGAGAAATCATTTCATTACTTAGATTTTTTTAGAAAGAATCACTCAGTGGTCTCCGTATGATCGATCAACGGGTATTGATCCGAAATCAATCGCCTTCACGGTTCAATGGGACTTACTTTCATCATTGTGGTTAGTTTTACCTCCAAATTAATGGAAAAATCCAGATTGACGTCGTTAAGTTGTCAATAGACCCTTAGTACTTCTACTGTTGAAGTCTCTTAGGAATAAGTCTAATTCATTAACCCGGCGTCAGCACAGTTAAAATATGTTACAACGATAGTAGGGTTGGGTCCAGGAGACCCGTGAAGAAAATCGTCATAATTTCAATAATTACGAGAAATTTACTAATATATGGCTGTAATTGGATAAAACGACTATAGTTTAAGTGGTCATGTATGAGTAAAAAGAACTTGAAGTAAAACTTTCTTTTTAATATTTTTTTTATGATAGTGGAACAAAATATTAACAAAAATAACAACCTTTGCTTTAAAGTCACAAAACTTGAACCAAATATAAACTTTTTTTCTAAAATATTAATAATTAGGATACATGTAAATCACATTTAATAAGACTACAAATAAAATTACAAATTAGTTTTATGAATCAGTCATATCATTGCTTACATATGCGCAGTCTCTACAGTACAATATTGCAAACTTAGTGCAGATATATTTGTTTCAGTTCTGTCAAGTTCAATTACTTTTTCAGTCTTTTTTGGCAGGACAGTCTTGCAACCTTTTTCTGACCTTCAGTATCTTTGCAGACGGGTCCCTGACAGGGTTTCCTAAAAAAATCGCGTATTGTTTGGCACATTAGTCTTAGCAACTGCAGGATGCCTTTACGGTCGCGCAAATGCTCACCAACAAGAGTAATGCGTAAATTGAGAATATGTAACAATGTTGTTATTTATCTTAAGAAATATATGTGCAGTTATTGAAGCCATATTTATATATATATATATATATATATATATATATATATATATATATATATATATATATATATATATATATATATATTATAAAATTTACAAGCCTAAATCGAATGTTTAGGCCTAAAGGCATCTATGGCCACTTTATTGTATCTCTTCCAATAAAATTAATATTTATTTATTAAATTAATATTATTTATTAGTCATTAAAAAATATTTTCTAGTTTTTAGTTCGGTTAGCAATAAAAGCGTGTTTTTTTAGTTTTTTAAACTATTCTTTATTTTTTTTTTTTTTATTTTTTTTTTTTATTTTTTTTTTGGGAAACTTTTATCAAATTATTGCATTGTCATCGGTCCTTGATACGTGTGCAAAGTTTCAATTTAATCGGATCGCTGGAACCTGGTGAAAATTAAGCTCGAAGATTCCGTTACATACATAGATACATACAACCCAAGCTAATAAAAGCGTATTAAAAATTCAATAATTCTACGTATATGTATGACAATGTGTTCAGTAGAGCAGAAGATTGCCATTGTTAGATCCACTTTCATAGTCAGTTTTTAACAGAACAGTTTTAAACTTTTAATGTGAATAGTTTTGTATTTTTTTTATGAAACACACAAATAGATAGAACTGGGCGCAAAATTAAAATCAAATATCCATTCAAAATAAAAAAGATTGAAACGCTTCTGTTTGATATTTCGCAGGGCTCTAAATTTGTTATATGCCAGAAACATTTCTATTATTGTGATATATTATTAGTAATTTGTTTTTCTTGTTAAGACAACTGTCACAATCATCAGTTCGTAACCTTGTCAAAAAAAATATTCATAAATAAACTATATATACTCCTATAGGTATCCAAAAACTACTTAATTGAGTTCGAAGAAACTTTGAAGGTTTATAGTTCTTACATACCATGGTATTTACAAAGGGTGCGTTTTATCAAAATCGAAATCTACGCAAACGAAGTCGTACAACTAGTTGCAATATATATTGCAAGACTAGTCTTGTATATATTTATAATAACGGAACGGAAGACCTTAGGGTCATCTGATGGAAAGTGATCACCGCCGCCCACGGTCTCTTGTAATATCTGAGAATGAATCTGAATAATAAAATAATGGTAGTTTATAGTAGAAGCTTTTTTTAAAACCTCACTATTGTAGAATGCCAATTTTTATTCTAATTTATTTATATATTTTAATAATCTGTTTAAGTTTTTCCTATAATTCTCCACATTAAGTATTCTCGTTTATTTGACACGCCGAGCGTTCTCATTAAATGAAACCGCAAAAGAACTTTTCAAGGAATTTTTGTTTTATATTAATTAAGCATACTTAAATGAAATTTCTGTATAAAACTCTTAACCGCGTAATTCTTTTGAAAATTATACATTTTATTTCCTTGCTAATTAATTACACTATAAATAATTAATAATACTTTTATTTTTTTTTACTTTTAGGTCATTAAAAAAGTTCCTGTTTGAATATTAAGTTACATTTAAAGTCTGTGAGCATATCACATGTATCATAATTTGAAATTTTATTCGGAAGAGAATCGTCAGAATGGTCAAGGTCTTAAATTTATTATGTTTGTATACCTAATAAAAATATTAGTATGAATCTTGCAAATATAAAAAAAATAATAAACTTAAAACTTTTTGATATTTGTATCTGATTTTTGCTGGTCCATTTGTTTGTTTGTTGGACTACGGGAAGGATGATGAGTTGATTTTGTGAAGGGATTTTAGACTGAGTCAACCAAATATAGGACTTTGACATATTAATGGAACTATTAATAAAGGTACGGAGGACAGTAGTTACGAAGGAGTTTTTGAAAATCAAAACATATGTGTTGCCAGCAATTTCATTACGTAGTATTATCTTAATATATATACACATATTATACAAATATTTTATTATATGTAGTCCTACTTATTTTATTTTTCAATGAATAATATCAATAACTGCGTTACAATATTTCTTTTACATCCTGGGGGCGTCGCGTTGAGTGCGAAAGAGATCCCGCGGCGTTTCGTGATGACGATGAGGGTAACCGTTGGGTTTTAGTGGGTACACTGCAGTAAAGGACTCCCACACAAACATCTCGGCCTTCCCCTGGACTGGGTGGTATCTAGAAGAAATTTCCCAACGATAAAAAAACCTCAGTTATAATATGAATCTTTTTATACTGTAATTCACAAATACTGTAATTATAAATATTGTTACAAGTATTTTGCAACAATCAAGTACCTATCGCACTGACACACCTTACACCAGCCAACAACCACCAACGCCGGCCAGCTATCAACAACGCTAACCAAAACCCAAGAACGTCGGCCAGCACGTAGCACAGCCCGCCAACACACACCAACGCCAGCCAATACCCGCAAAGGCAAATTACATTAAATTTTAATACGAATCTGATATGTTACTTATTATACACAGATAACTTCTTGCTATACTATAACATAGTATGACAAGTTTGTACAACATTAGTGTGTAGTCACAGTCACAGCTTCGATCTTTTTACTGTGATGAAAGAAAAATACGATTTTACATTAAAGAGTCCGCAATTAATATGCCGTAAAAATAACGAAGGTTTAATAATTTTGTTCAGTATATTTAAAAAATAAAATATCTATCTGAGACGATGAAATTCAAATACATTTTAAAACGCGACCCATATTTAGAAGAGTTTTCATTTCATTAAAAAAACGAATAAGTAATGTAAGTACATCATTAAAATAACATGATACGAGTACAAAAGAATAAAGTTAAGGAACTCTTTTGTGTATTTGTAACTTCACCCGAATGATTATTTTTTTTTATTTGGTTTAAAACTTAACGTTTGCGTATTTGTAAATAATTAAATTGCATTCTATAGCACTGTATATAATTTAACAAAAACTATTATTAAAATATTTTTTTAAGTTCTAATTAGATTCTATAAAAAGTAAAAATATCTAGAAGCATAATCCTGATGCGCAATGCGGCAGATAAGATGGCTATTACCCAAACGATTAATTGCTATGCTGATAACTTTATGAATCACGTTCCTTTGAATTCATTAAATGAAATTTGCTTAATTATTAAGCTTATTGTTGACAAAATATTTTTAATTGAATTGTTTGTTGTGATATTTCATATTTTATTAATAAACAGATTTCAAAATTTAAATACTTACAAAGAGGAAGGTGTTTTAAATTAGAGTGTGAATAGTATTGTTTTTCGAACAGCCCGTAGATTCTGGTGCCCACAAAATACGGAACGGTTTTTGTGTGTGTTCCATGCCTGCGACTTCGTACGCGTAGATTTCGATTTCGATAAAACGTACTTTTGTACATACCCATATATAAACTATAAACCTTCAAAGTTTTATCAAACTCTGTCAGGTAGCTTTGCGTGTAGTAATATTTCTAGTTTATTTATATGTTTTTTTTGAATTTTAGTCACAGATATTTTTTTATAGAGGCGGTAGTCCAATTTCGTATTTTTTATTAGAAAGGATATTATTATATCCAGAGGGCTGAACCACCATTTCAATATTGAAAAAATGTAAGAGATAATTATCTTCTTTATTTGTTAACAGATTAAATAAAAAAGAAACACTAAAAGTAAAGTGAAGCCATGACTATATATTCCCGAAAACTGTATCCAAATCGGTAAATCCATTTTTGAGTAATCTCAGCTACTGTTTGAAAATATCTTTAAACATGTATAGCCATGTTAAGATTATTTATATTCATATAAATATAGAATATAAAAAATAAACCGATACGGGCAGGGACTCGAACCCGCGACTACTGGGAAACCGTTTTCGGGAAAATGTTAGAAACTGATTTTTTAATCATCGATTTACATCATTATCATATTATCATCATTATAAATATGTCAAAGTAAAGAGATTACTCCTCTACAGATTTATTACATGTATAGAATATTTGCTTGATACTTATTATGTGATTTACATAAAATAACTTAACTTTTTTATTTCTCATCCGATTTAAATGAAATAAACACTAAATGTTAAGTGAAGGCTGTAACAATATATTTCTGAAAACTGCATGTTCAGCCGTTTCTGAGATTAGCGTGCACAAACATACAGACAAACAGACAAAATGAAAAACCTTTGTTTTGGGTTTTCCTACTCTTATAATGGCACCCCATCATATATTTTTTTAATATTTTCGTGTGTATGTACAAAAATCGATCACTGACAATTTTATTATATGTAAAGATTAATTTTTCCCTGGAATAGTTCTTTTTAACATCTCAAAGAAAATTTGGACGTTAGACCAATTGGTAGTTATGTCATCTCTAGCTTATAGTAATGTTTTTAGAGGAAATTTTTGAAGAAATACCCTATCGTTTTAAAGGTGTTGTTTGAGATATGTTCTATATCTTTAAAATATTATACTCAGAATATTTTTTTCTGATATTTTACTTTATTGGCACTTAAACGGTTTATGTCGGTAATAATAAACAAATAGTAATACAGAAATCCACGTATAAACGTGGTTATTGCTTTTTAAGAACTCTTCTTGATATGTTTGTATCGTTTAATTTTTTTTTAACGATTGAAGAATCTACTATTTAAAAAAAAAAGACAATTTTTTTTATTATCATTATATTTAAATATTTATATCGAAACTAGGTACATGCTGAATACATATTTCCAGTTCTAGTTTAATGTAATTTTGATCTCGTTCTTATAATTCCGGTCGAAGCATCATTTAACTTAACGACGAGAAATACGTCATAGACGCCTAGCAAGAAACGTCGTTTTCGACATTTCTGATTCTCCAAGCATCGAGTAGTCCAGTGTAAATGACGTGTCTAATAGGTAAAATCATTTGACGAGGCAATTATTTTGGTATTAAATTGAAATTTGATTGTCAGATTAGTGCTTGGGAAGCACATGCCAATATTTTTTTTTATTATATGAGAGTTATATTTAAAAAATCTATTATTGTTATTTTGGTTCTATTTAATTCCTGTGATCGTATTTTTTAATAATTAACCAACATATAGACGTAATATATAAGAAAGGCTCTGTTGAACAATACAAAATTAAAAACAACTAACATAGTACCCACTTAACCCTTATCTCATTTATAAATAACCTGATATTAGATTGAATTACTATTCACTGTTCAGTATTCAGATTTCGAGAAGACAAGTTCTTTTATGTTTTCCAAATTTTATATTGTATTTATCTATTAAAGCGATTATTATGACAATAATAGAAATTATTAATACCAACAAACTTTATCACTTCTTGAAAAAATTAACTGAGAACCAGGAAGTTTTAATAATTTTATTTAATATTAAAAATCCAGACTCAATAAATTCGTTGTAAATAGTCTTAAATGTAAATATTAACAAACATTTATAAAATAAAGTATTTGTAAATAAACGATACGGTCAGGATGCGATGCTGCAGCATTTGGGAACGTATTTCGTCTCTCTACCAATTGAATTCTTCGTCATATTTCAAAACGAATAATTGAAATATGACGAAGTGTGCAAAGTGTAGTAAAATAGTCACGAAAAGAAAACCAGGCGTGCAATGCAACAAGTGCAATAAGTGGTATCATGGCACCTGTGTATCTTTATCCACCGAGCAGCTTACGACTTTGTCCTCAACAGATTCCATTGATTGGAAATGTAGGAGCTGTACCGCAACGACGGGTGGTAAAGCAAAACGATTATCTGTTATTTTACCTGACCCAGAGGACGAAGATACGGATGCAGAAGGGCAGTATAACGTTGACCAGGACAAACTGCTAATAGATCTTCGTCAAGAAATTCGTCAAATAAGGCAGACGGTTAAAGAGATCATCCGGGATGAACTTCAAAGTACCCTCAAATTCTATTCAAATAAAATAGACGAGTACGAGGAGAAAATTAAAAACTATGAAATGCGAGTTAAACTAGTAGAAAATCAATGTAAAAATCTAAATAATATATATAATAATCTTAATTTAAAAAATGCAGTGCTTGAACAAAAGGTTAATAAACTAGAACAAGCACAGATGCAAAACGATATTGAGATTTGTGGTATTGTTGAGAAGGAAAACGAGGACGTAAAGCAAATCACTAAGTTACTCTGTCAGTCGCTTAACCAAAAAATAGAAGACGTAGTAAGTGTCGTGAGAAAAAAGAAACCAAAACGACAGAATAATGATCAAGCGGAACGCTATAAGGTAGATTCACCGATTATAGTTTCTTTACGGGAAGGAAGGAGAAACGATTGGATTAAGGCTGCAAAAACCACAAGTGTTACTGGAAAGAAATTGGTTGGAGAAGGCGAGCGTTCGGTATTCATACGCGAAGCATTGACCCCGACAACAGCTTATCTACTATGGAAAACAAAAACAGCTGTAAAAGAAACCTCAATGTGTAAATACGTGTGGTGTAAAAATGGGCAAGTTATGGTCCGAAAATCTGAAGGTGATAATAAAATTTACTACGTAAGCTCGGAGAACGATATTGAGAAAATTATCAAAGAATGCCAAAAGAAATAAAAGTAAATAATTTTCGTAATATACATCGATCAACTCTATAATATTATGACTAATTACGACTCAGGAATATTTGAATCAAATTATGAAACATGGAATAATTTCACTAAGAATATACGAAAAGAACATAATAAATTGCTTTTACTACATGTCAACATTCGGTCGATGATTAAAAATCATTCACAGCTGGAATATATCGTGGACACTAGCCCAGTAATTATTCACCTTATAATAGTAACCGAAGCTAACATATCGAATATCACAAAAGATTTATTCAACTTAAATAATTATTCTATGTACACGGAACTTCGAAATCATAGGAAAGGAGGCGGCATAATCATATACGTTCATAAAACTATTTCTTTTGTAAAAAACCAAGTGAGTTCAGAATACTGTGAGTGTTTGTGTGGTGAAGTGAAGACCCTGAATGGGTATAAATTATCCTTGTGCGTTATTTACAGACCACCGAACCTTTGTAAGTGCAGCTTTATTACTGAACTTTCTAAAATGTTATCTATTTGTACAAATAACTCTAACTGTATATTAATAGGAGACATGAATATAGACATTAGCATTATGAATAGCACTGTAAGATTATATTTGAATACTCTGAATGAACTAGGGTTTGAATGTTGTATTTCACAATTCACTCGAGTCGAGAAAAATATTAGTGGCGTATCCAAATCATGTATAGATCACATATTCATCCGCGACGTGTGCGAGCGAGGCAGTAGCGGCCACTCGATTCAGTCAGCAGTCGTGCTCAATGCACTGGCGGACCACTATATAACCGGCCTTTCTTTGATAAGCCCGGATTGTATGAGAACATCTAAAACTATAACTAAACTAGATAGAGAAAAAACACGAATTGAATTAAGTAAAATTAATTGGAATACACATTTGCTCAACGAGGATCCAAATGAAATTATTGAGTTGATTATTAACAAAATTAACTTTATTTATAATAAATGTAAATATAAAACTAATATTACTACTAATACTAAAGCAAAAAATAGTTGGATTACGGAAAATATGGTAAATATGAGTAATAAAAAAATGGAACTTTTAAAAATACATTTGAAAGATTTAAATAATAAAAAAAATGAACTGATATATAAAAAATACAGAAACAAAACTAATAGGAAAATAGTAAAAACTAGAAATAAATCAATTAAACGAGAAATTACTGATAACTTTCGAAATACAAAAAAAAAACGTGGGAAATAATAAATAGACTAACGGGTAGAATTGTGAATGCCGTTGACGATATCTTGATTAACTCTTTTAAATTAAAAGCAAGAAGACTAGCCACAAAATTTTCTAAAGACTTTAAAAATAACCTTGAAAACATTATAAACTCATGCGACGAACCATTATTAGATGAGACACTTTATAAAAACACACCTAACATCTCATTGCGTTTTGAAAAAATTAATGAAGAAACGCTCTCTAAAATAATAACTAATATGAAGGATAAAAAAAGGCCTGGTATTGATAATATACAAGTAAAAGATATTAAATTCCTATCACAACAGTTAACTCCTATTTTAACGCACTTGATTAATTTGTGTATTAGTAGATGTATTTATCCGGATCAATTAAAAATCGGTCTTATTAGACCCATTCATAAGAAAGGAAGTTTTACTGATACCAACAACTATAGACCGATAACTATATTATCATGCTTAGATAAAATTATTGAGAAATACTTTGGTCAATTGATTAACACATTTTTATCACATAATAACATAATTCACAATAAACAATTTGGATTTCAAAAACAAAAAAATACGTCACAACTTTTAGCTTCGTTTTCAGATGAAATTAATGCTCATTTAAATGAAAAAAAACATGTACTCGTCCTATTTATTGACTTCTCTAAAGCATTCGAAACTCTTAAACATGACACTTTATATAAAAAAATGCAGCAAAATGGTATACAAGGCCCAGCATTAGAGTTGCTTAAAGATTATCATAAAAATAGATATAATTCGGTATGCATAGCCGATGAGTATACTGAACTAATTCCATCTACCCTAGGAACAGCCCAAGGATCAGTTTTGGGCCCTACGGAGTACTTAATATATGTCAATGATATGTGCAACATAATGCGTCACGGCTCTGTGTATCAATTTGCTGATGACACATGTTTAATCACCGCACATCATAACATGGAAATGGCAAGAGATATGATGCAAACAGATTTCAATAATCTGTGTAAATGGGCGCATGATGTTGACCTTTATATAAATTATTCAAAAACTAAGCTTATGTACATACACTCACCACATAAAAAAGCTAACTACATTCCAAGCATTGTTGCGCATGACCACAGCTGTATGCATGGACATCACACCCCATGTGTATGTATGTCAATTGAAACGGTTAGTCAACATATGTATTTGGGTCTAAAAATAGACCAGCATTTTAACTGGAGTCCTCATATAGATGAAGTTTGTTGTAAACTCAGAACTATTTTGGCAAAATTTTATATACTTAAACATAAACTTCCATATAAAACTCTAAGACTTTTGTATATGTCACTTGCAGATTCTATTATAAGTTACGGCATCTCTAGCTATGGCAGAACTTATAAAACTCATCTAGAAAGAATTTATAACCTACAAATAAGAATATTAAAATCAATAGTCCCACTGAAAATTAAATATAAATTTAGACATAACTACGACCATTTATTTAAACACTGTAGCTTAATTAACGTTTACGAAAGAGTAAATATGAACATTATAGCAGAATATCATAACAATATTAATGTCCTAGGAATAAATGACAGAGTTGATTTCATGCGAAATCTATCATATTTACCATATTTTACAGTACCAAAATATAATAATGTATATGGAAAGAGAATTTGGTCCTACATCCTACCTTGTATTCTAAATAAGTTACCAAAGGAGTTGATAACTGAAATTAAAAACCATAATTTAAAACAAACAAAAAAAGTGGTAAAGGACTTTTATATTGATAAGAACTTACCACACTCACAAATATAACATTTTAGGTATTAACTTTTTGTCTCGTTTATTTTTTTCTTACTTTTGTTAGTTTAAGATTTAGTTATAAATTTTTTGTTTTATATAAGTATTAGATTGTTTTAAGATCAAGGTAATGTTATAATAATTTAGTTACGAAGCATGTGAACCCCATAAATGCGACAATCTTTTGATAAGATTTGTATTTATGAATATGTAATATTGTAATATTTGAATGTAATAAACAGAAATAAATAAAAAAAAAAAAAAAATTATCCGACCGCTATAGCTCATAGCAATCTATTAGGCCTCTTTTGAAAATAATGTTTTTATTATTATGATAAAGATATTTATTATAATATATATATATATATATATATATATATATATAAGTTTATAGAAAATTTCAAATATTACTTACATATTCTTATGAAAAGTTGTATATTTTGTCAATAAATTATATTGAAAAGAAAACGTTTTTGTTTTATTAGCGTACTTCATATGTTAATTGTTCATTTCGTTTCCTAGACACTGGAGAATCTAAATACTCTTTAATTAATGACTTTATAAACAAAGTTTCATTATCGTCATTTAAATGTAACCATATTAATTACCAGTTAATTTTTATACACTTGTTATGTAAGTGTTTTTATTTTAAGTTAGGAAAATATTCATTGTATTCAAATACAATATGTATCCTATATAAGTAATTTTATACATCGTAATAACTGGATGTACGATATAGGTACCTTACGATGAATGTCCATTTTTTTTGTTACTTCTCAATAATTAGAAAGTTTATAAAATATTCTTAGCTTAGACTATGTCTTCTGACCAATTGTTCCTCTAACAATAACGACTAATCGTTAATTACAACATTAATCCAGCCTGTGTGTTATATGTTTACGCTCTCTCTTTTCCGATAACCGCAAGGAGTAACGATATTGATGTACTTACTGCTACTACTTTTTACTACTCGTTACAAAAACGATTGTTTTAGTGACATTAAATATTTAACAAAAATAGTCTTACATTTTAAATTTGTTAACCGTCTCGTTGGTCGAGTGGTTAGCGCAAACGCCTAACGTATACGTTCGGGTTCGATTCCCGGCAGGGACAGAAATGTTTGTGATTAACATATACGAGTATGTCTGTATTTCTTAGTTTGGTCGTTTATTTATTATATTCTCAGTAATTATAATGTGTATTTCTTTGTCTTTGTATCGTTGGCTAACAGCCTTAACACAGCAAATAGTTTTGCTCACATAGGGACCAGATGAATTTGTGTAATTTGTCGTGATATTATTATTATTATTATTTGTTTTTCATTTTGAGAAGGTTGTTTTTGGTGTTAGGGTTATTTTGCTACTGACAAGCTAAGATTGACGCTATTCCTACATTAACACAAATTTGTTTCGGGACAAAACACAAAACTTTATTGACCAAATTTGTTATTATAGTAAAAAACTAAATATATTTACCGTTAATTCGGATATATTAGCTTCAATATTACGTAATTTTCTATAATTATTTTCAAAATATGCTGAATATCTTCCCACATTTAAATAGATTCATTCGTTTGAAAACTATTATGCCGCTTATAGACACCTACATAAATAAATAGATATATTAATTTTTTACATTTTTCTTTCTAATCAGTGTATGTGAGAAGAAATAAAAAAATGCACATATCAATATCACATGTACACAAAAATTTATGTAATTACACCAAGTACACGTTATTATTATAGTAAATTACATTTACGTTACGTTTTACGTTAAGTACATTGCTGTGATAAGTTAATTCAATATTTTTTTCTAAGCTCACTTCACATTTTCCTAATTTAATTTGCACCTATGTTAATACTAACTAATTTTAAAATATAATTACAAATCTCTTCTCTTATATATAATATTAAATTTGATCATCAAAAATCTTGTTTTATTCATAAATAATGTCAATTATTAGTATTGTAAAAGCTCTATGGTTTTCGACATAATCTTACATAATACCTTTCATGCTCGTCGTTATCTTAAAATATTACAGAAGCTTATTAAAAGTGTCTCATAATTAAAATAAATAAAATTGTACAAGATTTTAAGAAATTATAAAGAATATATAGATCTTTTGTGAAAGGGTGGTTCACCAGTTGAGCAAGTCAGTATAAAGGCATCCGTCAAATAACCACACCTAAGTACTACGCTTAAATATTAATATTTATTATTAATGAGTATATATATATTATATTTCGTCAATGTTGGATTTTTTTTTTTTTAATATTTAAAGTGGTATTTTGATTTCTTCATTTATTTTGTACATACAAAGAAGGTATTTTTCATTTACATAATTTTCTTTAAAATATTTATATTCAATATTTTTTTACCAACCACTAAGTGTACCCAAAACTGAAACGTAAGAAAGTAGTATGAGTAGACAGTATATATTAATAATTTTAAAATAAACAAAACTGAGATATTAAATAATAAGTTTATTTATATAACATTTATTTTACTTTTATAGTACATATACTATATTAAAATAATTAGGACGAAGTAAATAATTGTTTAACTATAATTCTCCAGGTTAAAAAGACTCGTTTGTTTGACACGCCATCCTCATTAAACGAAGCCGCAAAAACTATTCAGAGAAAGTTTTATTTAACATAACAAAAATAATATTTAAATATTATTATTAAAAAACTGTTCTCAAGTGTAATTTTTTTTTTTATAAGATTACATAACTTATTCTTTGGCTAATAAATAACAATAAATTATCTACTATACATGTTTACAATATACCTCCTATTCGTGAGTTTTTTTATAGTATCAGAGTGTTATACTCACTAAACCTGACGGTTGCCGCCGCCGTCATAATGGGACACCACGGGATCGCTTTCGCACTCACCGCGATGCCCCGATGTGATCCATGGAGAGGGGTCCCCGCAACGAGGAGTACCCATCCCTTTTTCGCAGGCTTGATAGATTGTGGAGGGGTCCCCTTCCCCCCACCCAAGCCTGCTGTCTCTAAAATGAGTCGACACCCCTTTCTGGCCGGACTCGGTCTCAGGGAATCAGGTGGGTAACCCGACTCAACCATCATCGACCTTCTCCAGTCCCGCCGCGGTAGTCTCCCCGAAAGGACACCACCGGCTAGGCCTCATAGAAGAGTAGACTCTTGGTACGACCCAGAGGGTTCAGCGGCTCTGGTCAAACCGCGAACCACGCGCCGGGCCTCATTAAAGCCCGCTCACGTAGGGGGCCCAACGTCGAACCCGACAGCCCTTTACCGCCGGCCACAGTGATAAGCAGAGACCAGCAAGAAAAAGGCATAAGTTGGGAACCCACCACTTCCAGACTAACCATCACCAAGCGCAACCGTGGCGTCGCACTCGGCAACGATTTATTTAGGCAACGTCCCGCACCGTCTCCCCACCAAGCACTCTCTCTAAAACGCTTGGAAGAAAGAGGTCGAGACCCCGTACCGGCGCAGACGGCCTCTCCTTTAGCAAGAAAGTGACCGCCGCGCACCCCCCCAAACAGTCACGGAACCACTCCACAGTCCTCTCTGCTATCAGAGAAGTACCAGGAGCGATCCCGCAACCGACCCCGGCAAAGATAGGTTGCGCCCTCTCACCAAGTTAGAGGCCAGACCAGACCAGTGTCATAGACTACTTTGTCTACTCTCATACTATAATACGTAAAACATACTTACGTATTTCTTTTACAAACAAAACCAAACTTTGTTTAAATATTAAAAAGATTTTTTGAGTGTCAAAGGTTGGCGCCCAGGCGCAACATCGATTGCGCGTGGATGTTGCGTCGCCGCGAACTCGTTCATTGAAACCTTTTTTTTCTAAACTTCAACCTCCTTGGTCCAGCTGGAGGTTGTATAGGTATATCGTTACGATTAAAAAGTTATATTATGATACAGGTGTCCATACAAGACTGTGTCGTAATAAAACTTTTTAATTTTTTATTTTTGGCCTGTACGTAATGTTTGTCATAAGAATTTTGTTTTCAGTTTTATAATCTTTGTATTATAGTATCAGAATAGATAAAATATAATTACATTACATGAATATATTGTTTGTTTGTATTTTTCAATTTATTATTCATATTTCAAACAGAGTAACTGTCGATAAAATGTTTTATAAAACAAACTGATGAAATCAACTTAATAAATAAACTTGTTTCCACGAATAAAGCAACAAAACAATTTATACATATTTTTCATCGATACAAATTTTATAACTTTTCTATAAACCCTCTGGCGTTTCACATATTTATTTAAACTAACAACATGATTTTTTATTTATAGGATGTGCTTTTCTTTATATTTTTATAACTAAATTGAAAAATGTATTTGTTTTAAATTTTATCTAGACACCATTATATCACAAGTTTTATTTGATTGTCTACGGGACTTGACCGTTATTCAGCTTTGTTATTTTATAAAAGCTCATAAGAAACAAACTATATAAAGGTAATCGCATGAAAGCACAGCATTAATAAATTACATTTATTGCGACTGTTCTGTTCAGATGCACAAATTCTTGTTTATAGTAAAATATGTTGTACGTTGTCCATAAAATGGTTTTGTTTAAAACTGCCAACGGATATTCGAGACCTAATATAACTTTGAAGTTTAAAATATTATTTCTTTAATGAGGAAAATTAAGTTTTTATAATGCTCGTTTTATTTATTCGTATATGACATCAAAATTTAAGGCATGTTTCAGTGTGGCCTTATATTTAATATTATATATAACAACATGATGATTATTTTTTAATAATATTAATGATAATGATGTTTAGAATCTAACAAATTTATGAACTACATAAACAGCCGCTTAATAATTAATTGCATATTGCAATGTTTAGGAACTCCTTAGTTTTAAAATCTGCTTATTAATTCTAATGTAAAAATAGATAATCATTTCGTGTCAATGTCTAGATGACAGATAATTTATAAAAAAAACATTTTGTGTATCCTCTAGGCAGTAAAAAAATTCTCCTTTCTCTCATATATTTCATCAGAAAAAAAAACCATCTATTATTCTTAGATATATTATAAACTACAAAAATATTAAAATAGAAGCAAGTTTAAATTTATATGATCTAAAAACACCAAAATATTATTTATCATTTATTTATAAAACTGATTCCTTTATAATCATAAAGGAGCAAGTAAACCAGAAAAGCTTAAATGAAATACGACATTTAACAGGTTTTAAGATTTTTTATACTTATTTATCGTAATGTTTACATCTCTGGATCGCTTGCTCAGATAAACAAACAAATAAAGAATCTTCCTATTTGATAAAACGTTCATTGTAATGTCACGCTGTTTGTTATATCATAGATAATTCTTAACATATGGCATTTACTTGATTTCTAAATGTTTATATGTATAAAGAGCAATATTTTATAAAAGTTCATGACGCGCAATTTCACTGAAGATGAGTGAATCTTGAATTATTTAAATTAAAAGTTACGACTAACCTAAGTAGGTTATACTATATATTACTATACTATAATACTTAGTAAGTACTAAATGAGAAATTTATAACGTGTATTTAAAATGAATGAACTTTTAATATGCAGGTAAACATTATTTATAAAATAGTAAGCCAATTTTATTTTTAAATTACTTTTGCAGTCTAATGCAATTGAATTAAAGGAAGTAGAATATTGAACTGTTTTTTCGTATTCTTTGCTTAAAAGGAATATTTAAGCAGTTTTTTATTATTTAAATGTTGTAGAGTATTAATTAATAAATTTGTAAATATTAATTTAAATAAATATATATTTAACAAAATTAATAATTTGTTTGCAACTACTATGCGCATACATATCGTTGTCTAGTTTTATGATGAATTTTGAATTTGAGACTAAATTTATAAAATACACAATATAATTTATAATACTGAAAATATTTTATACATTCTGAAATATATCAAAACCATTTTCTGGGCATTTTAGTATTCTGTAGTAGTAGTGTTAGTATTTCGTAGTATTTTGTGCATGGATACAGAGCGGTCGCAATAAATGAAATTTACTAGTGGTAGGGGTTTCACGCGATAACTTTCGAACAAAGTGCTTACAGTACTTTGAGCTTTAATAGAACAACAAGGGGATTGAAATACTGTAATATGCATAAACATTATATTCGGTCTATTCTGCTAATGAAAATTAATTTAACAATTTAAAAATTAAATGAAATAGAATTTAAATTGTCCATTAGCACTCGTCTGGCATAATATTTTGTTTTTACTTTAATAATTTTTATAGCGTTTGAAAATCCATATTTTAAAAACCCTTTTTTATATGTAATAAAAAAATATCATTTTTGAGTACTAAAACGAACCACGTAAATTAAAACAAAATAAAAATGTCACTGTTGAAATAAAACTATTTCTACGAATTTAACTCGCGTTTTAAATAAATCGTAATCGTAAATCTTCGTAAGAATAGTTTTATTTCCGTAAGGATAGTTTTATGTAGTACCGACTCGTGAAAATCTTAGAAATACAATGTTACTGTTAGTAATAATAATATAATGAAACGTTACAATTGCAATACATTAACCGAATTTATTTTAATTGATATTCATTTCTTATTTCTGGTTTACTCTTTAATAATCAAGCATATTTCTTTTAAATTCACTTCAGGTCTACTATGAATAAAGCAGCAGCTTGGAGGTGACGGCTGAGTTTGCTAATAATAGATTTCTTTTAAACGATTATATTTTCTAATTAAAAAATGCCGCAAAGTATTTTATATTAATTTATAAGTCAAGTAAATAAACGTTAGCATAAATAATCAGTTATAATGAATACAAGGAGTATATAGCAAATACAGTAATAATTATACAACCTTTTTATACAGCTATAATTTATATAAGTTCAGCTTTGATTCATATCGTATATAAAACCTAAATTAAAAACGCCACAAATAAAATAAAAAAATATCAGCTCTCTGAAATATTTAACGATATCATGAAAAAAATATAAGATACTTCGTAGTTAAGCCGCTATAAACAGTTTCCAATCAAAATTTAAACCGCAATAAAAAAATAGTCCAATCTGTAACAATCGCCCAGTAATACCAAAACTACTCTTTATTGGGACAAGGCAGAAATTATGAGAATCGTTGCAAAGATGGACAAAACCATTTAAAGTTTTGACAGCGAGCGTTAACTACTAGTTCATATGTAACATACATATGTTAATTCACATGTACATATGTATGTTACATATGAACTACATACACAATTTGTAGAGCAGATGATTCGTTGTATGTTTATTTTTACTTATAAGTTATACTAATTTACTAGGCTTCTATTAAGCTTGATGTGAATAAAAAAACCGTTGCGTGGTTGTCTGTAAAGTCGCTTTACTGTTTTAGTTGAACGTGACAACGTCATAAGAAAATACTGATGGAATGGTTGCATTTTTCAAAAGATTTTTTTTTTTATTTTTTTGATAGATGTTTTGTATGGATATTGAGAAGTAGGTAAATGGAAATCACAATGGAATTGATCAAGTTACATTTATTTTTTACGCATAAACACAATTAGAACAGACAGACACATAGATAAGCAGATACAGATATACACAAATCGACAGGTCAAACCTATAACATCCCTCTTTTTAGTCGGGGGTTAAAAACATTATAAACTGGTACCATGAACTATTTTGTTGACAATAGAAACATGAAAGTAATATTACTTTTATCTCTTATTTTGACATTTAGAAATCGTTAGTTACGGATGTAGAATGTAATATTGTTTATATGCCGAAATTTATTATTTTGAGTTAGTTTTTCGCGACACTTTTACTTATTATTACTTTATAATTTACGTATTTATTTTAGCCAGCAATTATAATAGGCATAAATACTATAATTTTAGTCTAGGCTAGCTAACCACACCACATGTAATTATATAATACTCTCAAAATTACAAGGGCCTTAAAGGTTATTTCCATTTACAAAAACGATTTGTAAAATCATTTCTGTAACTAAAAGTAGTTAGTCTAAATTGATTAACTGTTATTTTATGTAATCATACTTACTTTTTTACTGTTTACGTTCAACACACTTAACTCATTTATTATATTATAAACATAATGGTATAGTGTTCAACTCTGCACCACCT
Organism: Napeogenes inachia; assembly: GCA_959347355.1. Taxonomy (NCBI): domain Eukaryota; kingdom Metazoa; phylum Arthropoda; class Insecta; order Lepidoptera; family Nymphalidae; genus Napeogenes; species Napeogenes inachia. Next base: position 5,835,018 of record OY365792.1, read on the forward strand.
CTTTAATTCAAAGACGGTTCATCATCAATATGTTTTTATTAATTTAATTAAAAGACTAAAACGTAAGAAGTGACGACTGTTTGTGACGTATAATATTTTCATAGAAGAAACACATAAGTACCGCAAAAGAACAGACAAATGTTGATGCTTCAACAAATGTACACAATCCACTTTAAAAATAATAACTTTAGTCTTCTTAACATGTTTGGATCGTCACTATATCACGAAATAAAATTATTTTTCATAATTGTTTCTGCTGTTTCGAGCTTTTGTTCGTCCTATAGCGAAACAGACTTTGTAAAGATCAGGATCCCAATGCTCAATTTGTCGCCTAAAACTTGTACTTCTTTTCTTTCTTCCCTTCTTTTTCAGGCAATCTGAAATATAAATTATATTTCATAATTTCATTTTCATGTTATAATCTTGAATTTATTTATTAGTTTCAATAGCAAGTCTTTCAGGTGATAATAAAATTATGAATAGTATTAGATAAATGGTGCGTTATTATTTTTAAGTTCTATATGGTATCTTTTGATACCATATAGAACTATCAATCAAAAGGTATCAATTTTAAAACTTACCAAGTAACCTTCGTTTATCCAAGGCTATTACAATACCAAGAATAAAAAAGATGAACATTTTTTTTATTAAATATTATAATTTATTTAATAAGTGCTTGTTAAGGAATATAATTTGCAACATAGTGTAAAAGAGAGCTCTCTCTCTATACGAAATAAAAGTGATGTCTCATTCCATCCTATTGCAGAAAAGGTAACGGCGTTACCGTAACGCCGCATATACGTCATGTTTTTTGGTGCGTGCAGCCGGCTTCATCGAATTATAAGACGTTGTCACGTCAAAAAAATGTGCTCATCTTTTGTTTTAGCAGTTAGGAAACGAAATGTTCTGTTTTTTCTCTTTTACCTACCAATGGACAAAATATTGATCGGTTTACAATATCGAAATTAAGTTACCAAAAAAATACATATATGTATATATTTGTTAAGAGCATTTAGAAGTTAAGTCATGTTTTAGAATTTTAATAACATAATAAAATCTTGAACAAAGAATCCTGTTTAGGTTATTTATTTTAGATTTTAATTTATTTGTCGTACTGCAGTTCCAAGAATCGCAATAAGAGGCAGTCCACCTCAAGCGGGATATTAAATTTCAACAGAGCGGATCTCAGTTAAGCAAGCATCAAGAAAACTGTCTGCACCTTAGCAGACGAATTTATGATCTAAGAAAGGGAGATAACTAGAGCAACAAATTTAATAATTAAATTATACTCGGGCCTCTTTTCATTGGCCTTCGTTGGTGGAAAGTTGGCCTGGCGGTCGAGGGTGAGAGGGCGCTGGCTGCGGGATCGCTCCTGGTACTTCTCTGATTAGCGGAGTGGACTGTGGAGTGGTCTCACGGCTGTATGGGGAGGGGTACGCGGCGGTCTCTTTCTTGCTGAGGAAGAGGCTGTCTGTGCCGTTTAGGGATCTGGACCTCTTTTTACCAAGCATTGACAGAATATTGCTTGGTGGGCAGACGGTCCGAGATGTATCCTGGGTTGATCGTTGCCGAGTGCGAAGCCAAGGTTGCGCTTGGCGATGGTTAGCCTGGGCGTGGTGGGTTCCCGACTTGTCGGGTTCGACGTTGGGTCCTCTGCCTTGAGCGGTCTTTAGTGTGGCCCGGCGCGTGGTTCACTGTTTGACCAGAGCCGCTGAGCCCGCTGGGTCGTATCGAGAGTCTGCTCTTTTAGGGGGCCTGACCGGTAGTCTCCTCTCGGGGAGACTAGTGCGGTGGAGCTGGACAAGGTCAATGATGGTCGGGTCGGGTTTTACACCTGATTCCCTGAGACCGAGTCCGGCCAGAAGGGGGTCTCGGCTCCCTTCAGACGAAGCAGGCTTGGGTGGGGGGAAGGGGATCCCTCCACAATCTTTCAAGCCTGCGAAAAAGGGATGGGTGCTCCTCGTTGCGGTGTGCCCTATATATATATATATATATATTATTTTCTTTACACTCTATTTAACAAGATATTATCTGTAAAAAATATACTTTTCTGATTTTTATAAATTTTAAGTAATCTTATTAATGCAACTTGTACCACCTATATTTAGATTCGCTAGTAATTTATGTATATGGAATCATAAATAAAAGTTTAATAAGTAAATTTATTCTTAAAACATATTAAAATATTCTTGGTTTTATTAAAATATCTATTCTTACTCAAGTTTTGTAACATCTCTTATTTTTAGTCTTATTACCGAAGGTCTCGTCAACAAAGCCACCGTCGCTGTAACGAGACCTCCTTAAATAAGAGTTGTGTGATAATAACACAGCACTAGTACAACAGAATTAATTATATTCCTATTTATAATTACTTTTAGTATTTTAGTTTATAATTATACAACCTCGGTTTCGGCGTTTGTAAGAGTTATGAGTATTATTAACCAAGAGTTTTATGATAAAAAGCTTTTGCATTTGCTATACTTAAATTTTAATTATAGCAAATACAAAAGCTTTTCATCATCGTTTATATCGTCATTATATTTAATAATTTGCATTTTGATTATAGAAATGTTTTTTAAGTCATTGCTGGTTTTGTATACATAAAGTAGTTTATTTGTTAACTAAGATTATTATTTATGAGAGGAGATGCGGTTGCTAAAATAAGTGAATTGTTGATTTTACTAGAATCAGGAGCAGACTGGTTGTATGCTTCATAATTTAAATCATTTTAATTATGTTTTGTATAATAAAATTTAGTAGGTACTGTTAGTCATATTTATTTATAATAATTTAAATGGTAAATACATTGGAATTTACATGTTTTAGTTCATAAGCTTCAACAGTAGCGCCACCTACGCAATTAATTATGGAATGTTATTTACTATTTACTGTTAAATGTTTTAAGAATTAGAAGAAATAAAATATCCTATATATTTTAACACAATGTTTAATCTTTTATTGATTATTGGAACTTATTATGAGGTATAAATAATAGCATCTGTAAATTGGTTATGAAATTGTAAATTACCCTCACCTAAATATTATAGTGTTAAAATATTATAAAACGAGTTGTAAGGGCTACTCTCGGCCAAATGGTTGGATATTAAACATTGAAGTGCAAGTACTGTGTATTACTGAAACAATTCTCAACAGTATATAAAACATCTTTTAAAATTGCAATAATATACAATTGATCTGACTTGGCCGAACATGTTTTTGAACGAAATTTTATATTGAAAAGTTTTAAAAATTTACAATAATTAGGCGGAGAAACCTTTGTTCCGTAGTCTTATTACGTTTAATTTAAAATAAAATACCTAATAACCTGACCTAGTTAGATTTCGATCAAGGTTGATGTTCATGAAAAATTTGTGCAAACATTAAGGTATTTAAACTAACAAACATTAACGTATAACGAAAATGGTGGTATTATAATGGGCCCGTGATCACTGCTTTATATACAGTGTAATGACGTAGTATACTGAATAATGAAGAGCAATTGATGCACGATGACATCTAATCTGTTGTCTTGGACACTAACTTGTCCTGTTCCTGAGGGTAAATTATAGTACATTTGAAATTGCGGTCAATCATTTTGATTGGCTATCTATCAGTTTATCAACCAATCAAATAGGTTTACTCGGGATTTGACAATAGAATTAGCAAATATTAATCAGCTGTTGAAAAATTTGGTGAATTAAATGTTTATATAAACATTTAATTCGCCTTTAGACAAACAAAAACGAAGTAATAGACTTTTCGGAGATTAGAGGCATATTAGTGGCTTGCTCGTTCTTTATGGAGTCATCTGGTACAGGATCCGAGGCGTAGGTCTCAGGCAATTAATCCACACAGACACAATATAACAATTCTTGTTTTAAATGTCACAAATTATCAATTAATCTAATATCAATCAATTATCACAAATTACTTAGCAGGTATTAAATTATCAGAGTTGCGTGAACCACCGGTCCCGTTTGGGGGTCCGAACTGTAAGGATCTCACTAATCAATTCGATTAACATTCCACCGGAAGACGTGGGTGCGTGCGCGCACACTCGCACTCAACTATTAATAGCCGCCTCCCCAGCGCTCGGTGATATGTGTTCCATCAACTGTTATTTGTCAGTTTAAAAATCAACTAAATGGTCTTGTGCGCCGTCAAACTTTTCAAATTTAATTCTTCAAAAATCACCTGTTTAAAAAAATGTGTAAATAACGTATCCGTTCTCTATGAAACTGAAAATATAGTATCTAAATTAAGGTTATCTAGTTGTTTACAACACATTGTTGTATTTTAATCTCCTGTTATTGTGTTAAGACTCATAAAAACTTATTTTTCATGATATATTCTTAACTATAAATTCACTACTCTTAGTAACACACGTGTTAGTCAAATTACTGATATCTTTATTTTTTTTATCATAATCTACCCTCCAATTATATAAAAGGTAACAATAGTAAAACACACTAATGTTTATTTGACTGACAACAGACAGAATATTTTTTTTAATTTAAAACATAAATTCTACTCTTATTTAGTAAAAAGAGACCATCCTTAATTAATTCTTGCATAAATTTAAATTATCTTTTTTATTTTAGTTTAGGTCTTATTTAAGATAGCTTTTTTTTTTTTCTTTTTTTTTTTTTTGTTTGTCTATACTGTTAGCCCTGTTGGCTATTACAGCGTCACCGGGGGACTTAAGATAGCAACAGAACTTTATATATACATATATTTATTTATGCATCTCTAAGCAAAACTCTTAATATTAGGTCGTCATTATAATTTAAATTTCTATACACTATTGTTATTGTAGGAAGCTGTAGTCTCGTCTTCAGTGGTTTCGTGCAGGTCTTCGTTGCTCGTCGTTATATTCCGTTGTAAACACACTGAACTCACTGTATCACTATTAAATGTATGTAACTTATTGTTAGTGTCCTTTGTAGTGTTAATAACCGGTACCCAGGCCGTAGGTAGCATAGCAACCACTAACCCTATTGAAATTCGGTAGACGGTAGATTCCGATGCCTAGGTAGCCGAAGGTACGTAACCTTAAGCGGTACTAAAATCTTTTCCCTAGCTAAAACTGACGCTTTATCGAAACGTATGTAATGACCCGTTTCCGAATGTAAGACATCTTCCGTTATCGCTGAGCCATTGTGGTCCAGATTTTTAACAATAAGTATATGTTCAGTAATTAAATAAACAATGTTCAAAAATCAAAACCTTATCCTTAAAGTTCCTTCCCATTTATCTTCTTTTTACTCCGATTCCTTCTCTGTGCAGACCATAAGACTGTGATGATCTTCCACTTAACATTAAACGTGCACAGTCATGCGATTCGTTTAAGCGCTGCCTTAAAGTTCACTTTTTAAATTTATAGCGTGTTTGTCGTCTGTATTGTTATTTGTTTATTTGCATAAGTATGTATATTTTATTTGTGAGTGTGTATGTATGTATATACGTGTATGTATGTATATATTTGTTTGTATGTATATTCGTATGTGTGTATATAAGTAAATTTGTGTATGTAATGCTTTTTTTTTTATTTTATATTTTTACTATTCAAACAACACCCACACTACGTCTCATTATTCCTTTAATTAATTGGTTGCCTGGAAGAGATTGCTCTTTAGCGATAAGGCCGCCAAATTTGTACATTTTTTCTGTTTTATTTTCGTTTTTTGTTATTGTTTTTTCTGGGTGTGCAATAAAGAATATTTTCGTTTTATCTTTAGGTGACCGTAACATTGAGCGTAACAAGCGTAAGCGTAAAAAGCTCTATTGATTAGCGTACGAGGCAACGCTGCTAGGTGGGCCGGATGGTGGTGTGACACTGCATGTATGTAATGGTCGGTGTGTGTAGGCTTTCTGTACACTTTAGTTACTAAACAGTATTTATTAGTTCTTTTTACCACCACGTCTAAGAATGCTAAACTACCATCCAATTCTTTTACTTCCGTTAACTTAACCTTTTTATGACTATTGTTAAGGTAATATTCTATGATTTTTATTCTTAGGTACAATTGCGAATCCCGTGGCGTCCCACTAAGGCGATGAGGTCAACCGTTGGTTTTTTAGTGGGTAGCCTTAAAAATGGCAGCGTCTTCTATGCTGCCGGGTAGTCCCACATACCCCCTCGGCCATCACCTTCCTAGCCGCTGGGATGATGCGTAACACATTTTTCAAACAATTTAAAAAAAAAAAAAAGGTACAATTGCGAAAACGAAAACGTCGTATACATACCGCAACCAGTATTGAGGTCTAAGATGATGGTTAAATAAAAAGGTTTTCTCAAACCACTCCATTAAGATGTTTTCTGCCACTGTTCCTATTGCTCCTTTTGCATATACATTTTTTTCATCACGAAAGTTTAAATACAGTTAATGTATATTTATTGTTACGTTTTTAACCGACTTCAATAAGGAGGAGGTTCTGAATTCGGCCGGTATATATATATTTTTTTATGTACTCGTATGTACACCGATTTCTTCGAGGTTTCTGAACCGATTTACGTAATTTTTTTTTTGTTTGATGCGCAATATTTTCGAATTGGTCCCATAAAAATTTGGTTCAGGTAGGCCCAAATCTAAACGTGCTGTGACTAATGACTTCTGTTGTTTCGGATATAATAATTTCTTACAGACTGTAAATGGTACTTCAGTATATTGATTTATGGTGGTTATAAAATTACACTCCGTTATTAAACGAAGTCTTTGTGAAGTATGACGCCACGAAGTCTATGATTCCTCTGCTCAGCTGACTCGTTGGCCAGACGCTGATTAATGAGGACAAACTCTCTACTTAAAAGACTCATTCGCAAAACGCTCTTGAATCTTACAAAAGTAGAACTATGCTGTTTAAAAGTTTTTTGACGTAATCGTGATTTCGTATATGCCTCATGACCAACCAAAATTTAATATAACTTACATATACACAAAATCGTTTAAAAACCTTAATTCTAAATTACATAATGTTTACAATTTTTGATAACATTGAAGTTAATGGACTGCGGAGTATAACTATAATTAGTAAATTAAACTTTACAACCATAGTTACAAATATACCAAAAAAATATACATAAATATGATTTCAATATCAATATGTGCCTTACAAAGTGACATAATATAATATTCATATAAAGAGTATTAAGTTGGATTAAACATTCATTAAACCATAACTCTGTACATTAAGTAGTCTCGTTTGTTTGACACTCCGTCCTCATTAAACGAAATTGCAGAGAACTTTTCAGACGACTCGCTATGCTTTATTTTAAATGAATTTACTTGTAAGCAAATTTAATTAATATTATTATTTTAGTATTATTTATTTATAAATCTGAATTGATGATAAAATAAATATAAAAAAAATATTATTTTATAATTTTGTTTGTTCTGTTGACTAAATAGTAAAATGTAGGTAATAATCTAAATATTATATTATTATTTTGTACGTGTATGATTGGTACCATTTAATTGAAGTGGTAAAACGAATGGTACCATTTAGTTGAAGTGTTTTTAAATGGGTATCTAGATAATATGGATGCACAATTGGATCCTCCAGAAGCGATAAAATTGGGTTAATTAATTATAATTTACTTTTTATTTTAATATATTCTCTATAATATAAATAAAAAAAATATATAAAAATAAATACAAAATAAATACAAAATTTAAGCAACAAGCCGTTAAAAAATGTAATTAAAATTTTCTTTGTGTAGCTTATGGTGGCAAATAGGTTAACAGATTAATGTTTGGGATATTAAAAGGTAAATTTCCCCAGTGAAACTTGACATAATGATAAAGTAAAATATAATTTTCAAAGAGGATCTCATCAACGAGGATTTAAGAGAGTCGTAAAACAATATTATAAATAAAAAACAAGACAAATGTGAAAGTAAAATTTATTATTAGTGTTGACAAGTTTGATACTTTTTTTATTAGTATTGAAACATTTTTGCATACTTTTTATTAAAAATAAAACTAATAATGACGGACCAATTTATTAATATCAAATGTCTTATCATCAAATTCGTACGCGTTACTCGTACTATGAGACCAATACGAGGAAGAATTTTAGTTGAAAATGATTCAAAAATATTATAAAACTAACTATTCTATTGGAACTGGTCAAAATTTATAGTTGATTATAAAAATGATTTAGTTAATAGTAATTTAACCATTGAAAACAATAATTAAATGAAGATATATATATGAAGATATTTAATAAGTGAGTCGGTAAATGGTAAGGTAGCAATTATTTTTTTAATATGCAGGAAAACATTCGTTTTGTAATTGTAAGCTAATTTAGTTATTTTATTAGATACTTTTTGTAATTTGTATATGCGACCGTAACATTGAGCGTAACAAGCGTAAGCGTAAAAAGCTCTATTGATTAGCGTACGAGGCAACGCTGCTAGGTGGGCCGGATGGTGGTGTGACACTGCATGTATGTAATGGTCGGTGTGTGTAGGCTTTCTGTACACTTTAGTTACTAAACAGTATTTATTAGTTCTTTTTACCACCACGTCTAAGAATGCTAAACTACCATCCAATTCTTTTACTTCCGTTAACTTAACCTTTTTATGACTATTGTTAAGGTAATATTCTATGATTTTTATTCTTAGGTACAATTGCGAATCCCGTGGCGTCCCACTAAGGCGATGAGGTCAACCGTTGGTTTTTTAGTGGGTAGCCTTAAAAATGGCAGCGTCTTCTATGCTGCCGGGTAGTCCCACATACCCCCTCGGCCATCACCTTCCTAGCCGCTGGGATGATGCGTAACGCATTTTTCAAACAATTTAAAAAAAAAAAAAAGGTACAATTGCGAAAACGAAAACGTCGTATACATACCGCAACCAGTATTGAGGTCTAAGATGATGGTTAAATAAAAAGGTTTTCTCAAACCACTCCATTAAGATGTTTTCTGCCACTGTTCCTATTGCTCCTTTTGCATATACATTTTCATCACGAAAGTTTAAATACAGTTAATGTATATTTATTGTTACGTTTTTAACCGACTTCAATAAGGAGGAGGTTCTGAATTCGGCCGGTATATATATATTCTTTTATGTATGTACATCGATTTCTTCGAGGTTTCTGAACCGATTTACGTAATTTTTTTTTTCTGTTTGATGCGCAATATTTTCGAATTGGTCCCACAATTTGATTCAGGTAGGCCCAAATCTAAACGTGCTGTGACTAATGACGTCTGTTGTTTCGGATATAATAATTTCTTACAGACTGTAAATGGTACTTCAGTATATTGATTTATGGTGTTTATAAAATGACACTCCGTTATTGAACGAAGTCTTTGTGAAGTATGACGCGCTGCTGCTAGCCGGTTCTCACGTTGCTGGGAACACTCGGTTGCTGTACGGTTTCGTATCACTTCTAATCTATGAGCCGTCGGCTCAGCCGACTCATTCTCTAAAAGCTCATTAACGCCACGAAGTCTATGATTCCTCTGATTCCTCTGCTCAGCTGACTCGTTGGCGAGACGCTCATTAATGAGGCCAAGACTATTAGCTCTCTGCTCAAAAGACTCATTAATTGAAATTATGCTGTTAAAAAGTTTTTTGACGTAATCGTGATTTCATATATGCCAAAATTTAATATAACTTGGATATACACAAAATCGTTTAAAAATCTCAATTCTCAACTACATAATGTTCACAATTTTTTATAACATTGAAATTAATGGACTGCGGAATATAACTATAATTAATAAATTAAACTTTACAACCATAGTTACAAATATACCAAAATAATATACATAAATATGATTTCAATATCAATATGTGCCTTATAAAGTGACATAATATAATATTCATATAAAGAGTATTAACTTGGATTAAGCATTCATTAAACCATAACTCTGTACATTAAGTAGTCTCGTTTGTTTGACACTCCGTCCTCATTAAACAAAATTGCAGAGAACTTTTCAGACGACTCGCTATGCTTTATTTTAAATGAATTTACTTGTAAGCAAATTTAATTAATATTATTATTTTAGTAATATTTATTTATAATTCTGAATTAATAAAAAAATAAATTAAAAATTTAAAAAACCCCCGATACAAAAAGACCTCTAAAAAGAGTAAAAATAATATTTTTATGTACTTATTGAACTCGTTGCGTCGGGAGACCGTTGTACGTACGTTGATAGTGTACCTATATATTATTACGAAGTTAATCATTGAGGACTTAGACTATACGATTCGATATCGTAATTTCTTTATTTGACTTGTTAACTTACTTTCATTTAAATTTCTTCCTTTATTAAACGGTCCCCCGACGCAACGAGTTCAATAAGTACATAAAATATTATTTTTAATCTTTTTAGAGGTCTTTTTGTATCGGGGGTTTTTTAAATTTTTATTTTTTTTTTTTCTGCTTTTTAAACTTATGTTACTAATTTCTGAATTGTACTAAATGAACCTTAAAAAAATTTCAATTGTTTAAGTAGGAAAGATTTGTTTGTTTCTTTGAATTGAATAGGCTCCGATACTACGGGACCGATTTTTAAAAAATCTTTTAGCATTAGAATCCTATATTATGATGTACAAAGGTTATATTTATTAAGAGAAATATATATTATATTTAATAAAATAAGGATCCACGTGAAAGTTTCGACAATGTTATGAATTATAAATGTATTAAGTAACATGATTCAAGACTTTTTCATATGGGTAGGTAGGTAGGTTTCATATATACGAATATTAATAAATATAAACATTTAGAATTAAAATGATTTACAATCACTAGTAACACTATGATGAAGGGATTTTTATTATCACTAGCTGTTGCCCGTGATTCCTTATGACTACGATCATAAGCCATATAAATATATTTTTACAGTCTCCGTGGACGCAGTCACGGGCAACAGCTATCCCTAATAAAGTACTTTACCTCAGTACGTAAGTGTTAAAATCTTTTGGCCTTCTTCCTTTTGGCGACACCGCTAGGAACAGCTAATTATTGCATAAGAACCTCTTCCCCGCACGAATAAAACGTCAATATCTTGAAGACGACTATTTTTATCTCAATCAAACATGGATAAGAAATATCTCGACAAGCATAGCTTTCGATTAAACAAAACCGCATTCAAATCCGTCCACGCGTTTGGCCGCAAACAGCTAATTATTGCATAAGAACCTCTTCCCCGCACGAATAAAACGTCAATATCTTGAAGACGACTATTTTTATCTCAATCAAACATGGATAAAAACCATCTCGACGAGCATAGCTTTCGAATAAACAAAACCGCATTCAAATCCGTCCACGCGTTTGGCCGCAAACAGCTAATTACTGCATAAGTACCTCTCCCCCTCACGAATAAAACGTCAATATCTTGAAGACGACTATTTTTATCTCAATCAAACATGGATAAGAAATATCTCGACAAGCATAGCTTTTGATTAAACAAAACCGCATTCAAATCCGTCCACGCGTTTGCCGCAAACAGCTAATTATTGCATAAGAACCTCTCCCCCGCGAGAATAAAACGTCAATATCTTGGAGACGACTATTACTATTTCAATCAAACATGAATAAAACCCATCTCGACGAGCATAGCTTTCGATTAAAAAAAAACCGCATTCAAATCCGTTCACGCGTTTGGCCGGAAATTTGCCACAGACAGATACACAGATACACAGATACACAGATACACAGATCGACAGGTCAAACTTATAACACCCCTCTTTTTAGTCGGGGGTTAATAAAATAAATATAATAATAAAAAAATATTCTTTTATAATTTTGTTTGTTTTGTTGACTAAATAGTAAATGTAGGTAATAATCTAAATATTATATTATTATTTTTTACGTGTATGATTGTATTTCTGAATTCCTGCTAAAAGAATGGTATCAATTAGTTGAAGTAATTTTAAATGGGTATCTAGATAATATGGATGCATAATTGGATCCTCCAGCGGCGATAAAATTGGTTTAATTAATTATAATTTACTTTTTATTTTAACATATTCTCTATAAAATAAAAAATAAAATAAAAATAAATACAAAATTTAAGCAACAAGCCGTTAAAAAATGTAATTAAAATTTTCTTTGTGTAGCTTATGGTGGAAAATAGGTTAACAGATTAATGTTTGGGATATTAAAAGGTAAATTTCCCCAATGAAACTTGACATAATGATAAAGTAAAATATAATTTTCAAAGAGGATCTCATCAACGAGGATTCAAGAGAGTCGTAAAACAATATTATAAATAAAAAACAAGACAAATGTGAAAGTAAAATTTATTATTAGTGTTGACAAGTTTGATACTTTTTTTATTAGTATTGAAACATTTTTGCATACTTTTTATGAAAAATAAAACTAATAATGACGGACCAATTTATTAATATCAAATGTCTTATCATCAAATTCGTACGCGTTTCTCGTACTATGAGACCAATACGAGGAAGAACTTTAGTTGAAAATGATGCAAAAATATTATAATAACTAACTATTCTATTGGAACTAATTAAAAACGGTCAAAATTTATAGTTGATTATAAAAATGATTTAGTTATTATATTAATTTAACCAATTAAAACAATAATTAAATGAAAATATAGTCATATTTAATAAGTGAGTCGGTAAATGGTAAGTAGCAATAGTTGTAACTGAATATTTAAAAAAATAGGTACAAATATATAAGAAAATACAATTACGTATCATAGTTCTCATGTATTTAAAACAGAGTTACTATTAAGAAGATTTCTCGCTCATAAATTTCATGAAAAATGTTTTTCTCTTATTTTGTTTAACAAGTAAGATTGTGAGATGGTGCTTTTGTAAATTTATTCGTAAAAAATATTCGTAATTCGTAAGAAAACACCTATCATAAATAAAGTAAATTTTAAGATTTTAAAGATTTATTATGGTTGAAAACTAAAGTTTGAAAAAATATTGACCACATCGTTTTTTATATCAAAACACATTTTGAGTTTTGATGAGGTATACGACTAATAAAAACGACTATCACAAAATACATTTTTTTTTAAATATCAACAAATAATTAGATTTTGCATAGTCATAAAAAATCTGAGTTTTACTTTTATAGAATTAATATATTTTATTATCAAATATATATCGATATCGATAATATGCAGGAAAACATTCGTTATGTAATTGTAAGCTAATTTAGTTTTTTTATTGGATACTTTTTGTAATTTGTACATGGGAACTGTGCGGTGGTAATAAATGATATTCACTAGTTATAGAGTGTTTCCGCAATAACTGCTGTGAGTTTTAACATAAACAAGGTTTAAAACACAATAATATGCACATACATTACATTTAGACAATTTTATATTGTTAAAATATGTACTATCTAATTTTATAGTATAAACTTTTAAATCAAGAAATAGAATTATAATTGTATATGCCTAGTCTGGCATATTTTGTTTTTACTTTTTTTAATAGACCTTTTTAATTTAAATTTTAGAGAAATAAATAAACACCAAATATTTGTCTAAACAAGAAACTTTGTTACTGGAAATAAATGTGTAATAAATCATAACAATAAATATACATTATCTGTTTATATTTAAAATCTTCATTATTTCTTATAATTTATTTACTCATGAATAATCAAGCAATTTCTCTTAAATAAACTCTAAGGTCTGTATTAAAACAGCAGTTTCGTTTTGTAGGTCGAGTCTGCTTTAATAATGAATATTTCTATTAAACATTAATGTATTCTAACTCCAAATAAACCACAACATTCTAGATATTCATTTGTAAGTCAAGTAATTAAAAGTACAATAAATAACAATAGTGTATATAAATCAAAATTATAATGTCGACCTAATAATACCAGTTTTGCTTAGAGATGCATAAATAAATAGACTAATAAAGCTCTATTGCTATTTTAAATAACACCTAAACTAAAAATGCAAGAAACTATACTAAAACAGACTAGAAACTATACTAACAAAAATATATATACCGGTCCATACCAGGCATTTTTAAACTAAGGAAGTAAAAATTAAGTAATTTGATTCTTTAACGTAAACTAACTACTATAATAACAGAACTACTACTTGTTATACACTACGTTACATTACACTATGTTACTAATTTTATTTTAGTAATTATGGCCACCTTTAATTTTGAATGTACAAAAAGAGTCATGTAGTGTTGCCACATAACTTAGAATACATTAAGTGCAGGACTAAGTTGTGTATTATGAAATAAAAATATTACATTGTAAGATCGTAATCAAACGCGATATTTCTTGCAATTACTTACACTCTAGTCAGTGGGAGCAAATTTTGTACCAACACTCCAATACTTGAGGTAGAACAAACCCAAGAGAACACCGTTGACTTTACTTTTGGTTAAGACTTCTATTCGTGAATTATTGGTATAATATTTTTCTTTATTAACAAGGTACTGACACATGTACTCAAACTGACCCTCTTTATTTAAATAAAAGCATGGCTTTTCCCAATATCTGGTGTTAGTAAATTTTCAACACAAGAAAATTCTAATAGAATGAAGAGTTAACCAGTCAAAATATTTTATATTGAATAGCTAAGAAATGTTTATTTATAATAAGTTTAGTAATTTATTATATACTATACTCTGTGTTTATTTATTATTATTAAGCGGGAAATCAGTTAAATAATAAATAAATATACTAGTGAACTATTTCTACTTGAATGTCATTATTTTTAACGTTACATTATCCTACAACGATAACAAATTGTATAGCAAAAATTGTTATACTTAATAGTTGTCACTAGCAATGCTCCTCGTATTTCGTGGAGCAGATGTGCATTTCACTGAAGTGTCAACTCACGAAGTTGATTTATATTGTGCGAGAGCGACGCTTGCTTTACATTTGTAGAGTTGAAGCAAAATCAACAATAACGATGTTTATTTTAAGAGTAGAGAAATATTATATAGAACGTGAAAACATATAAAAATTTCAATTTTCTGTTCGTATCATTGTATCGAATGGTTTCTTAAAAACTTCAAAAACTCATAATAAATTGATTAATCAAATTATTCCCAAACAAAATTTATTTTTGTTGTATTATATTAGTGTTTGGATTACTTGCATAAAAATATGGAACTTTATAAATAGAAATGTCTTCCTCAAAGTTAAATAAAAAGCATAAGCTATTGAGAAAAGCTGAAAATGTGTTACAGTATTATTTGCTATAGATTTTTGAATTTATTCTTACGTCATCGAAATCTTGTGCTTATGTTAGCTTTGTGTTGTCGTATTTTATTAAAGTATTTATTCTTTAGAAAGCATAGTATTGGAAACTTAACTCTACCAATATGTTTGTAACTAAAAAAGGTAATTCGTTACAACTTGATATTTTTTATTTTTTTTTTATATTAAAAAAATGCTCACATACTGCAAAGGCAAGCATAATGCCCCGAGCATTTTCTTATTATCCAACATCCATCCAACAAGCTCTTAAATATTTATTTTTTAATAATAAATTTTAATAAACGTACATTGGCAGGGATTTTAAATCGAAACCTCTGATAAACGGCCTACCGCTTAAGCTAACATATCGCTGTCGCTTCGATTTATATAGAACTCTATATATGAGCGTCTTTTATTATTCACGAATCCGAATCACATTGAAACGATGCCTCAATTTGAAATTAATATTTCAAATTGTCGAAGCTGTTAGAATTACTTAGCGTAACAGTTAATTAAGTTAATTATGTTATTGTGATTTGAAAAATTGACTTGTAGTAAAGAAGCATTTTGCTCTGACAGATGTTACCTATATGTCTATGCAATATATAGATATTTAGATGAATTCAAGTATAAATTACAATATGAAAGGCAGCTTGATATCAGAATGTCCATTGTATTGTAAACGCTTAAGCAGAGATTCAGTGTCCTAATAATAGAGAATAATGGATTTATAAATGTCACAGAGAACTATTACGATCTTAAAAAAACTAGCTAATATTTTATATTACGGTTTTAACTACATGTAAATTAGATTAATTTAAATTCATTTTATTTTTTTTAATATTATTACTTCGTTTTTGAATGATTTCTATTATTTTTCTATTATTATTATTAGCTATTAATTAATAATTAAGTACAGATTTCAACATATTATTTTTATTAAGATGGACAATGGAAGATAATAATAAAATCTACTATTCTAAGCTACGTTTCAAAATACAAAGCTTTATAGAACAAAGATGATATCTCATGGATTGTACTACTCTAGAATTTTATTTTCCTATTATTATACATACCAAATCAAAAAGTCACTGTCTTGCAACTTTAGTCTCGGAGATCATCAATATATTTTTGATCTCGTCTCATTTTATATGTTTATTTTTATGATAGCAAACACTGTTGTAAGGAAACTTTGAAACTGTCTGTAAACTGTAACAAACAAAACCTTGTAAGGTAGAAATTATATTCCATGCATATCATATAAGATTTTTACTATTATACTTTGAATTAACTGTTATTTCTTTTCACGACTTTATTCTCCTGATCTGCAAAAGACAGCATATGTAAGGAACATTTTAATATGATTTTAATAACTATTTTTTTTAATAGAATAATGTAAGGGAGACTATATGGTAAGTAGATAAATATTGGTAAATTAGAATAGAAAAAGTAGACAAATTAGACGATCAGTTTTAAAGATTACCACTTCCATATACAGTTATTGCTTCTTTAGAACATAAAAATAGATGGAGGAATAGAAAAAACCTAAACACGTAACATAAATAACACATATTATACAACACACACACAACTGAACTGAACAACTGAATAATGTAACTTTGAAAGAAAACATTTGTATATAAACCATATCATTATTAAACTATTTAGGTAAATACTAGAGCAATTACCTAGAGCAATATTATTCTTTAATTTTTTCTAAATATAATATTAACAACTTTATAGTTACTGGTTTGTTTTAAACCTAGTAAACCTATGATTTTCCTTATTTTTACGAGCGAGCACGCACGTCACCAAATGTTAAAAAAAATAATCGCTTACGTCGCACGCTATATGTAACAATGCAAAAGAATTTTGTAGTTCTGAAAACAAGGCTAAATTAAATTTCAAATCATAGTGGCTCATCGCAGAAAGTTCTTTGAGAACCGAACTGTAAATGAACGCCCCATATAATGATTGACATTGTTGGAAGCATGTAGTGCGATTATATGATGTGGTGGCAAAAATCAGATAAGATAGCTCTTTGAAACACTTCCCATAATAAATGCTCTTGAATAAGAAGAGGCATCGTTACTAACAATCCTGGTTGTACGCAATCAATCGGTAAAAGCTGGTAATAAGGCTAATTAGTCTAAAAGTGGAAAACAGTATTTCATATTTAACGTGCATTTTGTGTAAAGCGGCTTGCTCTATTGATCCCTTCATAGATCTCCTATTACTCCGATACTTGGTTTACACTTTACACTTTAGAAAGCGCTGTTTAAGAGTCGTGACTAGAGATGAGTTGATCATGAGAACTAATACATGACATTATTACATTGTATATAATTGGTAATCATATATAAGGAAATGAAATCATGTTTTAAATTTTAAATTCACCCTAATTGTCTTAAAATTTATGCTTAAAAATTTACATAATAAAAAGAAAGCCTGTCGTAATGGATATGGATCAGAATTTTGAGTACAAAAAAGAAGGATAAAAGACTATTTATTTCTATTGCATGCCAATGATATATAAATGTTTAAATAAACGTTTATATGTCGAGGTATAATCACAAAATGAGAAGAGATGAAAGTCACATGACTTGCCAAGAGATAAAGTTGAATAAAAGAAAATGAAAGATAAAAACATGTGGTTGCGACCCTATTTATATTGGGAAAAGGGCATGTAAAGGATGATGAACTAGATAAAGCACGTCTGCTATCAAAGTTGTTTTGTCATTATATAGTCCATCAAAGATTCTGATATTAAACTGGTCCCAAAAAAAGGTAGTGTTATTATTTTAAAAAGCGATTGTTAATGATTTTACTCTCAACGGCTGAAAACCATTTTACTGCGGATTTAAATTATGTATATTAATTAAAAACAAATGTTGTTGGGATTGATATAAAGACGCTACCTGCAACGTACGTACGTACGTACGTGGACGATTAGTTATAAATATCCCTGTATGTTATGAATATATAACATTTAAATTATGAATTTTCAAACTCTGTAAATTTACAAAAGCAAAAAAATAATATTATAGTCGAGTAGCGAAAGACTATTTAAATTTGATTTCTTATCTTTTTATGTTGAAAATTTTGAAAAAAATACCTTTTTATAGTCGTAAAATAGTCTAAATAAAATGTTTCTGTATATTATTAAATTCCAAGCCTCTTGTTGTCGTGTTAAAGCTAAATAAGCACATTGTACGAAAGTTGTTGCTAAAAATCCCAGTTAGTAGTAAACTTAATTCATTCTGAGCGCATTGTTCCAATGCACACAAAACTCTTTATAGCGTAAAAAATAAAAAAAAATATATGAAAAAAAATATTTATAAACTGAAAAAAATAAATATCTTGTTTGTTATGAAGTTAAATGTGTTTCTAATAACCTATTTTGTAGACCATACCATTAATTATTACCTGGTTAATTCACGGAAAATAGTAGCAAACGAAGAATTAAATATATATTTAAACACTTTATTTAAAATACTATTAAAACTTTTACTTACTTTTTAATATTTATATACTGAACCCCTTGAATATTAAATACTTTGTAAAAATGAATCCGGAGAGTTATTACATTATTCTATTCCATGGAATGTTATTGTCTATTTTAGATTTCAATCAACAATTTAATGTGGGTGTACCCACCCAAACCGCATTTTAAGAATAAACACGGGATCGGAGTAGCCATAAATAAAAATTAGTCTTTTATAAAATTGTCTTTTGTTATTTTGAAAGAATTGTCTTTTGTTAAAAAATTGTCTTTTGTTATTTTTGAAGTCAATTAAGTTTATAATTCTAGAATAAATTCATAAATCATTAATTAATTATAAGTTTATTACAATATAAGATTATATTTAAAATATGTTAATTTTCCTATTATTAAAAATAAAATTACTAATAATAAAACAATAAATATTGCCACAATATTTATTTTATATTTTATAAATGTATTATATGTTATTAATACTTTATTATAATTTATTTATTAGTTCTTAATAATATGAAAAGATTTATTAAAATTGCATAAAAATATAACGTTTAAATATATCTATATATTATGTTATAAATTAGTTGTTTGATAAGTAGGTTAAATAAAACTGCAATGTGAGTTTACTCGCCTCAGGTGAACTTCATTGCATGTGTGAGTATTATGACTTCTATAAGTCTTTGTTTCTTTGTGTAGATTTATAATAAGAAAATAATTCCCTATGACAATACTCGCGTAATCTGTCATAAAGTTTTACTTCAGAACTATTTCTTTCTTTACATTGAGATAGTAAATAAAGCAATTTGTATTATGTTAAATTGAATCACATCATAGCCTTAATTTCAACCAAACCTTTCAAACCAAGAAATTGAAATCAAGCTTAAATTATAAATAACTATATATAACAAAACAATAGCCTCTCTGTTGTAATTGACAGTTCCAATTTCCTTTGTCGGACTAATAGATACCAAATATGTTAGATTTAGCGCAGATTAAGCTTTGCGCTGTTAATCGGTTAATTGCTCAATATGGCTCAATATGATAATTTAGTACAGTAATCAATATCAAAAGAATCTTGTACAATATTTGTTTAGTAGTAGAAGGAGATATGAACTGTAAGGTAATATGTTACAAAGCGTTACAAATATTGTGGTAAGATTGGTGTAGTGGTCTTTCTAACCATGGATTTATAATAAGAACATAATTCCCTATCACAATACTCGCGTGGTCAGTTATAAAGTTTTAAATTTATAAATAGATTATTAAATTTAAGAAAATTCTATCTTCGTGTTAAACTTAACTAAAATGATGATATAATTATTGGATTGATGAAAAGCGTCGAGCGAAATTTAGAGGGGATAACTTCGCATCTATACTGTCTATATACTATATACTTAAGAATAGCAGCAGAATAATAATAAGGCTAATATTATATGACCACTAAGACATTAAACCTTGGGTATTTTTTGTACCATATCTGTAAGTGCTGTAACGAGACCTATACTTATATAGGTAGGTTATATACAGATATGGTACAGATATTATTGTATACAATGTTGAGATAACACAAAATAGTCTTAAATAACGGTTCCAATGTATTTCTACATTTTTCTGCCGAAGTTTAGAATTATGAAAATTGAATTTGAATTATTTTAGTAAGGATTGTGGAATTTCTGTTTAACACCTTATATTCTTTAATATATAACTTATTTGACGATATTTATGTTTTCCTTTCCATAAAAGGATTTGATAACAATTAAATACTTAACATTTTTACTCGACTCGAATCTGCAGAAATAAATATTACATAATATCAAGTAAGCAACGCCCGCCCTAAGCTAAATTGTATTATTGCTACATTTTTTAGTAATATACTTAAAAAATATAATACTTTTATAAACGTATTTATTAAAAAAACACTTACATATCTTTATCGAATTACTTCGATTATAAAATATTTGTATTTTCAAATAATGCAACGACTGGACACTGGAATGTTCTGTATTTTAATATTAAAAGCATCTTATAAATTTAATTAAATATTGCTGTATATTTAATATGTGGTCATACATTGTTAGCTTTATTCTGCATAAAATATATATAAAATTTACCATCATATTTAAAATATCTTTCATATGATAACCGTTAAATTCCTATAATTTTCAATTATTACATAAACAAATAGGTAATATTATATTGACTTTTACTGTAATATATTATTGTGTTCATTCCTATTAGGCAATTTACAGATTATTAACACAAGTTATATTTGCTAACATGTTTGGTATAAATTTATCTTATAAAGGAAATTTGAATGGTATATTACCTTATAGAAAATCTAAGATGGTTTCTGGGAAGTGAAGATTTTGAACTTCCTCAAGCTTTTTACAAAATATTTCTTCATATTAATTTGATTTTAAGAACTAACTAGTGATGAAGGTCATTGTCTTTTGCCGGATAGTGTCTATAGATAACTATTATTTTTATCTACAAGTATATATTACGATATCCGGCTTTCTGCTGAGCTGTCACTTATATTATATATCCCTCTGCAGAGAATATATTATAAAAAATAATAATTGATATGTTAACTTAACTGTAAAAAAATAAACTCTCCAACTTCTAACATTTTATGTTACTAATACAACTGCATTCAGATTTAACTAACTAATAATAATAAAGATAATTGATGACTTATTTTTTTAATAATAATAAAGTATTATAATACATATTTACTTTTATTATGTGTACTATTTATTACAAACATGGTATTTGTGAACTAATAACTATTTTAGGTTTTGAATAATCAATAAATCAAGTTTTAATAACCAGTGCAAACCATTTACATTAAAATTAAATAAATTATAATGTGCGTAGAAAAATATTACTATCTGTAGCATTACATATTTGTAGGTATTTCCCAAAGTTTTATAAAACCTCTTTTATATTTCACCTTTTGCTGAATTCGTGTCTTGTCAAGTAGGCGACCGTCGCGTCGCTGTAACGAGTTACGAGACCTCCGAAAAGCGGAACTGTGTAATGATAACACTACACGAGTGCACCAGAACATAACTATAACATAATTATAGCCGCGGTTTTTGCTTTCGGCGGCGTTACGAAATATAAAGGTTTTATAATAAAAATGTTTTTTTTTGTAATAATTAAGAAAAATTAATCTCATATTTAAAAAAATAAGTCAACTAAATTTAAAAAAAAATATTAGTTAAGAAATATACAAGACTAAAATGATATGTTTAAAATACGTCAACTTTCATACTTACAAAAAATATCTTTAGGTTATAATGTATTGACATATCAGTAATATGCTAAGTATATAATTATAATGATAGGGGCTGACAAACTATTTGGGGGTGGGTTTTTGGAAACAGTATGGTTATTAAATCTTTATATATTATCAAAATAACAACGCTTTCAGTGTCCAGAAATAGATTATTCTAGATTTTTCTTTCTTATATTATTCACACCAGATCAAAAAGTCACTTCTCCTGTAATTTTACCATAGAATTATTATGCATCTCTATAAATTTTAAACACAAATTTCAGTGAAATATTGACTTTGGAATTGTGTCATTTTATATGTTCTTTTTAAGAATTAACAGTTTTATAATAAAACCTAGTAACTCTTTGATGCCTAGATTACATACTAAAATATTACATAAGGTATAATGTTGTAATGACTCGTATAACATATAAAAAATATTATCTTTATATAATATTCGTACACATATACACAACAGACACCAACAGACATAAAGACTATTTAACTTATAAAAAACTGTATATTAGAAAGATATTTCTATTTATAAAGTTTTTTATCTTTTATATTTTTTTTACGTATTAAATGTGGGTAGTGCATTTTTTAATACATATTCTAGTATTTTTGTTTTAACACATACAGATACAGGAAAAAAGACAAAATGTTTAATCCTTTTAAAATAGATAACGTTATGTCGACTTCTACAAATAAAGAGCAATAAATAAAATACCATTCCAACAAAATACCATTCTACAAATTAAGAGCAACCGCTGCGTTCCTCTTACGCGATATAAATCAACTTCCTGTTGACGCTGCAGTAAAATGTACATCTGCTCTCCGAAATACGAGGAGCATTGCTAGTGACAACTATTAAGGACATTTTTGGGATATACAATTTGCAGTCCGTGTAAGATAACGTAATTGAAATATATATAATATTGTATATATATGTTATTTAAGAATTTGGTTACTTTTTATATGTTGATGACAATTTGATTGAGGTATGAGCTGACAGTTATATGGGAAATTTAGTCAACCGTCTATATATTTTTATTGTCACACGTTTATTTATAAATATAATACAATATGTTGTGTATGGTATACCTAAGTACAAACTATATTGGTAGGATTAGAAATTTAACTTTTATAAGTTATTTTTTTTCTTACGTGGAAGACACTAACTAATACTTCATATTATCAGTTTGGTTGCAAAAGCCAAGCTAAATACAAAAATATAATTTTTATTTATCTCATAAGTAAAGTTTTTAGTTGTTAAGGTTATGATTTTACAAATGTAATTGTAATAAAATTAAATTTAAGCTATAAAACTTTAATTTAAAAGTAATAGAAAAAAAATCATTAGTGTTGAGTTTATTTCATTTGACTATTATATAATTTCCGCCCTATACTTTTTAGTATTAAAGCATCCTACAATTTTTATTCTCACTATTTCTCTTTACAGCGACGTCGGAGACTGTGACAGATAACAAATTAAAATCCGCTTGAGAGAAACTTATGCATCCTGGCGCTAAATATATAAGTTACAAGAATTTTAAAAGTATAAAAAACACGAGAGGCTATTTCAGGCATAATATTAGATAGTTTAATATTTTTGTATAAACTTGATTACCGTCATTTTCATGAATAACATTAGACTATATTGATTATATATACTTCCTTAATAATTTTAAGTTCGACTTATTCGCTGTTTTTTTTTTGTTATTTGATTACATTGAATTATAATTATTATTTGTGAAACCGACCGAAAGTTTAAAGTAAGCCGAGTACATTTGAAAAAAATGAGCACAAATTTTGTTGCATCCATTGAAGAGTGTTTAATATACATAAAGGTGGCAAAGGAAGTAAATATAATAAGGAAATTAATTAATGGAGCTTGCGTAGTAAAAACAATTATTTTAAAATTAATTAAATATTGATCGTGTCTTCTTCTACAAATATTGTAGAAAGCATTCGAAAAGATACTTTTATTTTGACAGAATAATTCTCCTCCCAGAAAGGTTTTTTGACGTTTTTTTAAACAATTGTTTAGGTATAGTTAAAGAAATGTGAATAAGATATTTTAATAATGAGCTTACAGAAGTCTTAGTAAAACCATCTCAGTAGCACCACAAGATATCACCGCGCTTTAATCATTGCGAAGATATACTCAGCTCATGTATCTTAAAGGTCCATGTACAAAAAAATAAGTAGAACACATCAGATGTTCTTAAAATATTGTCTTGAAAACTATTTAAAAATAAAATAATGATTCATAACTCAAATTTAATGCTCAAAGGTAGCAATTCATTTTTGTAATTATTAGTTAATCTACTAAATATCACCACAGCCTCAACATATACATGGTCCTTATAATTTGGAGTTGATGAGAGAATATCAATCACTATACAATTATTTACAATGAGTTAAATATATTTTTACTATTTTTTAAGTAAATTGTAATAATTATCGCGATTTTAATCTTTAGATACTGCATAATCTATTAAAAAATATACGATTTTTTATAAAGGTTTAACAAAGATCTTCTATATTAATAATCATTTATATACCATGCAGGTTTATCATATAAAAAAAAATATCGTATTAATCGCTCTTCGTGAATATGGGGGGCGTAATGCCTCACCAAGTATCGAAGAAGACCTAGGTAGTTATTTGGTGATACTATCAGTTTTGCGGTCTCCTCGACAGCAAGGCTAAGGTGGCCTTTGGGCATACTTGTCATCAGGAGACCCGTTGGCCATTTTATACTTTATAAAAAGAAAAGAATGTGCATGGGATTCGATAACAACATTTCCAGATGTAATTATTGGAAATCGATTTAGGTATATATAAATATTATGGTTTAAATCCTAGTATATTTAAAAAAATAAAAAAAACAATACATACCGATTATAAGAGCTGAATGTCCTCTCTTGATTTCCTCGCAAATGCTACGTAATTACTTTCAAATAAATAACTCTATGCTATTGAAGATCTTATTTATATAGGTAACCTATAACATAATGCTGCATACAATAATAAGAAGTATATGTTTACCTTGTTAATTCTTAAAAGTACTATTGCAAGTAAATGTAGGGGAAACACGAAAAACCTAATTATTCATAATTATTGATTTTAAAACATCATCACACACACTGACTGACTGAAAAAAAGATTTATACTTAGTACATTTTTCCACTTCGGAACCCATTTATACAGACTTATTCAACTTGTATAGAGTTATAACTAACATCTCTTTCAAACGAATCTGTTTCAACTTGTATCGCTAATTACGTAAAGGGTCATTTAAATATGAATTTAGGTTAACGATTTTAAAAGCTACTTGCAATAATATCTTTTTTGTTCTCTGGAATATTTCTAACATCTCATTTAAATTCGTTTTCTATTGAAATCTGTATATATTTGTCTCTAAAACTGAATCTCAATTCTCTAAAATAGTTAAGAGAGTTTAATCGAAGCTACTATATTCTCGATATAGTAACTCCGATGAAATTTGCATTCAATAAATATCATGCTAAATTTTTTACATATAAACTAATTAATTTAAGAGCTCATAATGTTTTGTTTAGCTTTTTATATCATATTTTGTGATATCTTGAATATTTTTTTTTAAGAGGAGTAGAATTTTAGGGGTATGACTTGCGTATGTTATAATTCTTACAGTTATTATGAATATCTGTATGAGTATTATAGCATTTTTTTAATCATCAATAGTTTTACAACGTTTAATATTAAAACTGCTTACGAACTATTTTTTTTAAAAACGTAAAAATTTTAACAACATTTAAAAATAAACTTATCAATAAACAAATCTATAAAACAGTTTATTAATTTTTTCAGAAGTATGAAGTATTAAGAAATTAATTAATTTATTAAAATACCCTTACCGTATTAGTAAAATGATGTCCCTAATTCGGCATCGCTTCAACTCATAACTTTAATAAAACCTTAAATTTACCGCTAGAGACTGTGAAAACCATGGCCAATCGAATTATTTACCGAAATCATAAGAGAAACGTACAATACTACCAATTCAAACCGCAACAAAATTGTTGGCGGTCGTTTAGGGTAGAATCGTTAAGAATCGCCCAATAAATTAACAACCCATCCATTTATTGGAACATGGCAGTAAATTACGAGAATAGTTTTAGAAACGGACAATACAATTTACAGCTTATATGACAAGCCTTCTTTTACAAATTGTACACATCGTTTGAATAATTAATTTAATAAATGATTTTCGAAAGTTAACAAAACTGAAGATATAAAGATAATTATCGAAAGCAAGGCAGTCTGATGCTTATAATTGCACTACTTAAATAAGAATGTTCTGTAAGTAAACTTATTTCTAATAAATACAAGTTTAATGTGAAATTTTAACATTGAATTAAAATAATGTAAAGCGTTACGATTCCTTTGAAAAGTTATTTGCGGCTTATTTTAATGAGGACGGAGTGTCAAACAAACGAGACTACTTAATGTGGAGAGTTAAAGTTAAATAAATGTTTGCTCCGTAGCTATGAATATTATACTATATTAATTATGCATGGCTGATATTTTTAATATGATGATATTTATGTATATTGGTTTTGGTATATCGTGGCGGGCATAATTAATGTAATAGTCATTTTTTTTAATATTTATTAATTTTATCTTCGGACACGTCACTCGTGCACTTTTCACTATTTTTCTTTTATATTTATTATTTATTTATATACATATATAAACAAACACACACATATACAATATGTGTGTGTATATATAATATTAAGTATTTAAATACACAAATTTCTTCTATTTTCTGATTAGCGCTTTCCAACTAGAACACAATTGTAGTGGCCTACTATTCTTTTTTTTTCTCACTCATCACGAGCAAGGTTTTTACAATGTATAAATAAAATGTTGTTCATGATGGAACCTATAGATAAGAAGTCAAAATATTTTATCTACATTAAAATGATATATACAGTAAGAATTTTAAGAATTAAAGAATTAAAACTCAAATGAAACATATATTTAAGAAACATGATTTGTTAATGATAAGTTTAATAGGTATAAAAAAAAAGAAACAAACACTGTTTTCTGTAAAAACGATTAGAAATTTAGTTTTCATTATAATACTCGTACAGAGATTCATAATAACTGTAAGCATTGTAATATAGCAAAGCAAAGCATTGTAATATGTTTAGAACTAATAAACATTGTAAGAAAATTGTAATCTAATTTATAGGACAGTCACTTTTACCATTTCAAATTTAATTTAAAATACATTTAATTGAATTCAATCATATAAAGTTTAAATTTATTATCTTTGTTCCTTGTTTAATTTGAATAATTACTAAACTATCAGATATTAGATTTACAAGCATTAGAAACGTTTAGTTTAAAAATTACAATGTAAAACATAAATCCAATTACATACGACAATTGCATAAACCCATTATATACAATAATAAATTATATACAATTATTACAAAAATCCAATTATATACAA
Source organism: Napeogenes inachia (assembly GCA_959347355.1). Classification (NCBI taxonomy): domain Eukaryota; kingdom Metazoa; phylum Arthropoda; class Insecta; order Lepidoptera; family Nymphalidae; genus Napeogenes; species Napeogenes inachia. The sequence goes on from OY365792.1 coordinate 5,862,479, forward strand.
TTATTACATAAATCCAATTATACACAATTATTACATAAATCAAATTATATGCGCGAGTTGGATCCATAAAAATAGTTTTATTGAAACTCCTGAAAATTTAAGAAAATACTATGAATATGACTAGCTAATTTTATTTAGTTTTTGCATATTAGATTTATCTTACAATATAGGTGATTAGTTCTAAAACAAAATAATGTTTCTTTTATTTTAGGTTTTAAAGTAAACCATTTTATTAACGTACTTTTTTTGGTGCACAAAGTTTCGTGTTTCATCGTAGCTTTAAAACGATAATAGATTTTTATTTAGTTTAAACTTATCTATTAAAGAGATGGTAAAAGAGTACAACACATCAAATTTATTTTAATTTCTTGTACCTATTTATATATTTTTTTATTTATGTATTTTTCCGTATGAAAATTTTAATTTGCTTCTTAAGTATAAAAAAAAAAAATAATTTGACGTTATTCATATTCAGTAACTTGAAAACATAAACAAAAAAAATAATTAAAAAAAAAAAAAAAATTATAATTCAGCCCTCGTAAAGCAACTTCGTTTCTTTTTACTTTGTATAACTTTTGATGATCCCAAATAAATGTTTATAATTATATTGTGGAACCAACACATTATCATAAGTAATTATTTATTATCAGTCGTTATTATAAATAAACATTCCGTAAACGTATTCTATAAACTATATTTATGTAAAATGCTGATAGTCAGCATTTTCTATTAATTAAACGCTACAATGTCTATAAATACAACAGCTCTGTGGTAACGCCTGTGTCTGATATAATGTGGATTTCTGTGACGCCTTACAAATTGCTTTTATGTTTACTTTTAATTTACTCGTCACGTTATAAATTAGTTCCTTTATGTATTGTATTCTTATTAAAACTCAAAAATAAAAGAAAACGATGTGTTTTGTGTTTGTACTGTTTAGAATAATAAATTAAATTACAAAAATGAGCACAATAAATTTATAATAAAAAATTAAATAAAAAGCTAAGTCTTATGCTTATACTTACGCCTACGCTCACGCTCACGCTCACGCTCACGCTCACGCTCACGCTCACGCTTATGTTTATGCTGATACTTACAATTACAACTTTTAAAGACAAACTGCAAAAGATAGGAATTAAAATATAAAAAAAAAATATTCTGAAATCAAATAGAAAGTTTTTACTATCTGAAAATTATTGGTATAATAAGAACAGATCCATAGATCTGTTCTTTTTATACCAATACTACAGAATTTTAATACAGAAAAAAAATAAGTAAACGTGTTTCGGGGTTTTTTTATTTCTTCACAAAATTGAAAGGGAGTATGATATTAATCTGACACTGCATTATGAAGGTAACTTAACTAAGGCGAAGTTGATTGCATTAATTGTTATGTTTAGTGTAACCACAAAGCAATCAGTCATGACTGATTGCCACTAGAAGAACATATCGAATGAACATTCGATAAATCATAAGTTCTTCATCTTCAAAAGTACTAAGCTTACACTTACATAAACCTGTAGCAGCTTCTAGTCAAAAATCAACAGAGAATCACAAAATGTTTTTCCTATAAGTCGTCAGTTTTATGAATTCTTATTAAAGAAACAATGACTTTGCCATTCTTTTTTTTATTTTTTTATATTTGCCTACCAAAATGACCCAGGATCCAGGATCATAGTTGGAAGGAAACACGTGCCGTGGTAGTGACTTCCACATTTTGATGGACCGACATAAATATGAGGTGCTGAACCGTTTGGTTCGTGATGACAAAAAATCCACTGTGAAAGGGTGGCACTTCTGTCCTGCACGTGTTGTTCTATATCGGAAAGGAGAGGATGGGATAAGTTGGAAGAGTTCGTCGGAGCACTCGCCGTTGTGTAGGCGATAAAAGACATAGCGGCATCGTCTCGACGCAATTGTAAAGGCTCCAGGAACCCCGTGGCCTCTGGGCTTCCTATTACACGAACTGCTCACCGCTGCAACCGATCGAGAGTGTCAAGCAAGTACTGAACTGAGCCATCCCAAAGATGAGAACAGTACTCCACACAGGAGAGAACTTGCGTCCTATATAAAAGACACAGCTGCTCCGGCGTAAAGAAGCGTCTCACCTTGTTCAACACTCCCAGTTTGCGTGAGGCTGTTTTAATGACACTCTCGATGTAAACTCTTGGGTTGAGGTCCTGGCTGAGGTCTACGCCCAAGATGTTGAGGCTATCCTGGAGGACTAATTGCGTGCCCCGAAATGAAGGAAGAGGAAGGAACGGAGACTTTTTGGCGGATAAAGGAGAAAGCAGGAAGCTTGGACAAAAGCGAACGATGCCAGACTCTGTCAAAGGCTTTGGCAATATCAAGGCTGATAGCCATACTCCAATCAAATAAACAATACCAGTACCACACATCAAAATTTTCTTAAGTTCTTGTAGCTATTTATATATTTTTTATTTATACTTTTGCGTATAATAAAATATTATACTTTTGCGTATAATATTTTCCAATGTGCTTCATAAGTTTCAATATCAAATTAAATAAAAAAACATTAAATTTGAGGTTATTTATATTTAATAACTTGTATATAACATTAGAAAATAAATTTTTTAAAGCGAATGAAATTATAATTCTGTCCTCGTCAAGCAACTTCCTTTCTTTTCTTCACTTTGTATAACATTTGATAATCGCAAATAAATGTATTTTATTGTGAAACCAACACATTATTGTAATTAATTTTTTACTATCAATCGTTATTATAAATTTACATTCAGTAAACGCATTCTATAAACTATGTTTATTTTAAATGCTCCTTCGTCTCTTTTTAACTAGTAATTTATTGATAGTCCAGCAATTAAAATTAGTTTAACGTTACAATGTCTATAAATAGAATAGCTTTCTGGTAGCACCAGTGTCTGATATAATGTGGATTTCTGGGACGCGTTACAAATTTCTTTTACCTTTAAATAAGTCTTCAAATTATAAATTAGTCCCTTTTATGCATTGCATTGTTATCCAAATTGAAAAAGAAAAAAAAACAAATTGCTTTGTGTTTGTTTTATTTAGAATATTAAATTTAATTAAAAACATAAGCCTAATATAATTTTTTAAATATGCTCATGCTCAAGCTTATGCTTATGCTTGTGCTTGTGCTTGTGCTTGTGCTTGTGCTTGCGCTTGCGCTTGCGCTTGCGCTTGCGCTTGCGCTTGCGCTTGCGCTTGCGCTTGCGCTTGCGCTTGCGCTTGCGCTTGCGCTTGCGCTTGCGCTTGCGCTTGCGCTTACGCTTACGCTTATGATTATGCTTAGTTTAAGTATATTTTTAAAACCTAAAAAAACATACTGAAATCAATTAGAAAGTTCTCACTATCTGGAAATTATGGATCTGTTTTTATTATATAATATGTAGGCCTTTATTACTTGCATGAATTAGATATGAGGCTGAGATTTTTAGATATGAGGCTTTTACTTATTGATTTAAAACTTCTTGTATTTTTTTATTTTTTTACTTTCTTCTTTTGCAATAAATATTTGAAAAAATCCCTCATATTTAATATTAGGAAAATATTATTTAAAATAATTTTCTTTAAAGAAAGTGAGTCGAGATAGTGTTTCATTATAAAATATAATATAGTTGGTGTTATAGTTGCAAATTTGTAAATTTTATAAAAACAGTTTATTTTGCAAATAATATTAGATAAAATCCTTTATATTTCAATTTTGGATAATATTCTTTAAAATTAATTTTTGTATAAAGTAAAAAGTCGAGATGGTGTATAAAGTTGAGTATAGTAGTTGTAGCTTTCACTAACAAAATATTTCATTAAATTCACCCAATTTTAATTACCAATGATATAAATTTACCAACTTTTATACAAACTACACTGCTTATTTTACACTAACTGTTAACTGTTTACAATTAACTATAAATCATCAAGCCCTAAGCGTCAAGCATTAAGTATCATGCTTCAAGCATCAAACATCAAGTTTTAAGCATCAAGCAATAAGCATAAAAATAAAGCATTAAGTTTCAAGCATAAAAAAGCATTAAAATAAAGCATTAAGCATTTGGAAAATGGCATTAAGCGTTTAGCAATAAGCATTAAGCATATAGAAATAAGCATTTAACGTTTTGTAAAAAAAGCATTTAGCAATAAGCGTTTAGCATTAAGCATTTAGAAATAAGCATTTAATGTTTTGTAAAAAAGCATTAAGAATTAAGCATTTAGCAATAAGCATTAAGCATTTAGAAATAAGCATTTAACGTTTTGCAAAAAAAGGCATTTAGCAATAAGCTTTTAGAAAAAAGCATTAAGCATTAAACAATAATCATTTAGAAATAAGCATTAAGCATTAAACAATAAGCATTTAGAAATAAGCATTTACCGTTTTGTAAAAAAAGCATTTAGCATTAAGCATTAAGCGTTTAGCAATAATCATTAAGTATTTAGCAATAAGCATTAAGCATAAAGCATATAGCGTTAAGCATAAAGCATTTTGCATTAAGCAATAATTATTTAGCATTAAGCAATAAGCATTTAGAATTTAGCAAAACGTCAAGCAATTTGTATGTATATAATATGTAAGCCTTTATAACTTGCATGAAATAGATTATGGTTTAGATACGAGGCTTTTACTTATTGATTTAAAAAAAATTGTATTTTTTAATTTTTTTACTTTCTTGTTTTGCAATAAATATTTGAAAAATCCCTCATATTTAAAATTAGGAAAATATTATTTAAAATTATTTTCTTTAAAAAAAGTGAGTCGAGATAGTGTTTCATTATAAAATATAATATAGTTGTTAGAATTTGTAATTTTTTTAAAAAACCGTTTATTTTGCAAATAATATTAGATAAAATCCTTTATGTTTCAATTTTGGAAAATATTCTTTAAAATTAATTTGTATAAAGTAAAAAGTCGAGATGGTGTATAAAGTTGAGTATAGTAGTTGTAGCTTTCACTAACAAAATATTTCATTAAATTAACCCAATTTTAATTTCAAATAATATAAATTTACCAACTTTTATACAAACTATTGACTAGTAAGTCAACGCTAACGTTTAACGCTACAATGTCTATAAATAGAATAGCTCTGTGGTGGCACCAGTGTCTGATATAATGTGGATTTCTATGACGCGTTACGAATTTGTTATCCAAATTGGAAAAGAAAAAAAACACAAATTGCTTTGTGTTTGTTTTGTTTAGAATATTAAATTTAATAACAAACATAAGCCCAATATTAAAAAAAAAAAAGGCTTATGCTTATGCTTATGCTTATGCTTATGCTTATTCTTATGCTTATGCTTATTCTTATGCTTATGCTTATGCTTATGCTCATGCTTAGTTTCAGTATATTTTTAAAATCTAAAAAAACATACTGAAATCAATTAGAAAGTTCTTACTATCTGGAAATTATGGATCTGTTTTTATTATACCAATACTACAGAATTTTAATACAGAAAAAAATTAAAATGAAGGTGTTTCGGGTTTTTCTTTCATTTGTTTTAGAAAATCTGATTTAAAGGGATTATACAGCAGAGTTTAAATGTTTTTCCTATAAGTTATTAGTTTTATGAATTCTTAAGAAAGAAACAATGACTTTGCCATAAATACATGATACCAGTACCACACATAAAAATTTTCTTAAGTTCTTGTAGCTATTTATATATTTTTAATTTATGAACTTTTTTGTATAATATTTCAATATAATATATTTTTATTTTTTTATTTATATTATGTGTACTCAAGTCTAATAAATTATAAAGCAATTTTTGTTCAACAGGTCTTAGTTTGAAATATCTGTCATATTCCGGATAGTCGAAGGGCAAGTTTTGCGAACTGTCACTAAAATGTATAAATTTTGAAATCGTTTTAAACCTATTTGCAATATAAAAGGAGTTCCAATTGTACTTGAATTCCAAAGGAACCAGAGATATAATATACACTTTTCCAATAAATTGTTGGATGTCTGTTGTGAAAACCTTAATATTATTATTGGGATTTTTTTGTATAATGTATAAATTAGTCGAGATGCTATAATATAAATCTTTAGAAAACAAGGACAAGAAAATCTTTATCGCCATGTCAAGCTCTAGAATGTTTGTTGGTAAATTTTAGATTCCTAGAAAATGTAACTGATGCTCATTCAAAACAAGTTTTTCATTTTCCATCGCTGGAAATTTAGTGGATTTCTAGATTGTACCACAAATTAAGTTTTTGGGGTTCCAGATGGTACAATAAAAGTAGATGGAGACAAATTAGGTTAGAAGACAGTCAACTATAAATGTTATCTTCATCAACTTCATTTTATCGTTAGGCGTTATTTAAATTTAATATTTATTTCTTGTGTCATCTTTTGTGTATGTTGTTTGATTTAAAGAAACACTGATGTAAAAAAACTGATAAACTATTTGTGGTATCTAGGTTATAAACAAAAAGTGACGTAAGGAATTTTTTTCCATGCACCTTATTTTATATAAGTATTTGCTATCGTTTACGTTAAACTATTTTATTTAAATGTTATAATTTATCTGAAACCCCAGTCTACTCTAAAGATGAAAAGATGTTTCTTATTCATAAGAAACTAAAATTTAGAAGTTAAATTGGGGTCAAGAAATGGAAAAAACAATATACACCTAAATGCATTACATTGTAAAGCAACTTTATAAATTAACATCACATCACATAATGTACATCTGCTCCAAGAAATACGAGGAGTATTGTGTGACACTATTAAGGACAATTTGTTCTCCTTGTAAATTAGTGGCACTTTAAAATGAATTAAATTAACTCTAGATCTTTATCTATAAATATAATGTATTTCCTGACCGACTTATTCTACTAATGTATCCTTTCCCAACCTACTTTTACTGGACATAGATACTTACTATGAAAGGAGTGTTATATTTTTAATACCATTCATACATACATATATAACTATCAAGATGGTTCTATTAAAATATATTTAGAAATAAACTATAAAACTTGAATTTAATCCTTATAAGAAAAAAGTGTTTGTGTCAAGTTTATTTCATTTAGTTATAATAAAATTCTTGTCCTACTTTCTACTGTGAAGCTTCTTACAATTTTAAACTTGACTTTTTCTCCTCAAAGCAACATTGGAAGCTACGGAGAAAAACGAATTAAATCCGCTTGCCACAAATTTATGCATCTTGGCGCTAAATATATAACTTACAATAAATTAAAACATTTCAGAGACTTTCTCTGGCTAAAGGTTAGTTGTTTCCAAATGACAGTTAATATATTACATTCAAGTCGGTTATGACCTTTGTTTGTTAATATTTTAAAACCTTACTTTGTTAATAATTAAAAGTCAGTTTATTTTTTGTGTTGTGCGTAGCGTATTAAAAACATAGATTATGTTGAGGGTGTGGAATTTTCAAAGATTTATAATTATTACTTGAAATTATGTACGCGCGTAAGAAGTTATACTTCTTTGGCATCATTAAAAAATTGTTTTTTTAATTGCATGCAAATAATTAATTACGATGAAATAATAAAAGGACTGGAAAAGGATAGTCAAAACAGTCAATAAATTTTAGTTTAAATTTGAAAAATTAAATAAATAAATGGATAGGACATAATTTGTACTAAATATTTTGAGATTCTAAATTTTAAATGTTAATTATTGATTATTTAATATTCTTAAAGTAAATAAATAAATTTAATAATAAATTAAAAAATTGAATTTAAGTTTATTTAAATATTTTTATTATTTTCTTTATCTAATATTCACTTTTCATGTTTGTCAGATCAACAAAACCATCTATGGTGTCTTTGTGTTTGTCATATGTCAAGGCAGCTTCCAGAGCTATTTCATCAAAAAGGATTGAGCAATATTTCTTCTTTTCTTCCCAAGTATTCACCTAAAAGCAAATTACTAATTAGTCATGTTTCTATAATAATAATAAATAAAAGTCACGCAATATCTCTTTCGGGTTAGCAATACTTTGAATTAATGATAACTTTTCTTTACATTACAGAAATATTATTGACCCAACTTGGACTTTATTTTTTAAATTGAACAAATTTTCCTTTTGGTGGTTTTGGGAATGAATATCATATAGTTCAACAGAATTCAAAAACAAATATTATACACACAAAGTGATATACAGGCACATTAGCTAATTGCACTCTTTTTATTATATATAAACAATTATATATAAACTCATACATTCATATATAGCCTATATAGTTAATGGAGAATTAATAGATTTTGGCACAAAAATATACAAGCATAGCATTGTTTAAAGGTTTAATAGTTACCTCTTGTTTTATAGCTTCAAAGATTTGAGGATTGATCCCTGTTTCAATGTTTAACTCAGAAATAATTTTATTAAGAGTGCATTTAGATGGCAATATAAATATCTTCTGTAAAAATTTGTAGCATTTTGGGCTTTGTTTAATTATAGACAGTGCTATAAATTATCTTCATAAGAGAACCGTCTCCCCTTAGATACAATAGGTACGATACATATGATCCTCATGCCTCCTTTTCTTATAATAGTCATGGTCATGGTTTGAAGTTTCTATAAGATACATTAAATTTGAATTATTATGGATTCTAAGTACTCTACTAAAATACAAAGAAAATACATAAATGTTTATTATATATAGCCTAGGGCTAAAGAATAGACAAAGGACACATTTAAAGAGCTGGTTTTAATTTTAAACCTTTGAATGATGACAAATACTTATTTAAAACAATAATTTTAAACTATTTTTTATTAAAATAAAGTAATGGTTATCAATATGTAATTGTAGTTCTAAACAATAGATAAGTAGGTCACCGGTTTAATAGCCACCACCTGCATTCAAGATAACTTGAGCTTGGTCTGTTTTTAAGTTATTTCAATTATTGTTTTTTTACATTTCTAATAATTACATGAAGTAACAAATTATTGTATCCTAAAATCTGTCCTTCGTTTAGAAAATGATGATGTATATTCAAAAGTTACAGCTCATATTGTTCATCATTTTTATTAATAAAACAATATTAATACACATGTCTGATCTACTTCTTTTATATAAAGTATTTAATGGACTTCTGGACTCAGAGGGTTTGTTAAGTTGTTTGAAAATCTACACTCCATCTCTGCTTCTTATCTTTAAAGAAAATCGCATTTGGGTACTCATTTTAAAATAAATCAAACCTGCGTGGTTAATTTATCTAAAAACTTATGTCCAAAATAAACTAAACATAGAAAATTACGAAGATATGTTCATAGGAATTACATACTTTTGTTGATGACGGTGCGAGTGGTTTGAGGGATACCACTAATAATTTCATCTTCTGTAAACAGTGTAGGATAAGCGCCGACACGAAGACGAGATCTCAACGACGATGATGTCAGAAATCTTTTTTCAAAGTGCTTCCGACACACGAAATGCTTGTGAATCGGTCGGATAAGCTCCGTAATCTATCACAATCAATGATCTCTAACCACTTTTTGAGTCCTATCTCGTTCTTTGAAAAAGAATAAAAGTTAACGTCCTTTCGTATACTATCACAACACTTCACAACAAAATGATTATACATCGTGCAAGCTTTAAGGATATTATTACAATAACAGACACTGAGAGGATAAGAAACGGAATTAAAAACTCAACGCAACTTCTTATTATGATTATTTCATATTCAAATAATACTGTACTCTGTCAGTTCAATGTCAGCGAAAGAGGGGAAAGAGGAGAGGGGGAAAGAACTGTCAATTTCGATATGTCAGCCTTTTATTAATGCGAGTTTTTATGGTATGAAGTTATCTACCCGTGCTTCATACTGTGAATTTCGTGTCACAGATGCGCGCGCATCGTAAAATTTCACTCTCATCATTTTTTCATAACGCGCCTAAAGAAGTATAACTTCAAAAATCGTATTAAAACACACATTCTAATTTAGATGTTACTTAATTTGGATTAAACAAATATTAAAACGTTTTTAAAATAGTGACAGGATATTGCATTTGTTTTATCACCTTAGTGGGACGCCACGGGATCGCTTTCGCTGTCACCGTGACGCCCTGGCGGAACCTTTTTTGAAGTCGATTAAAAATACGTAACAGAGGTAATAAATAAAATTTTGAAACATTCTAATTTTAACGGTAATGGAATGTCTGCCGTTAAATTTAAGAATCGAATTAATAATTATAATAAATACTGTATATCAAGTGGTATCGAAGGTATTCAATATATATGAATGTTCACGGACGTAGCAAATGCAATTTGTTAGACGTTAAATAAAAAAAGTCATTAATATGCAAAGCTTCGTTAAAAGTTTTTCTGATTTGCATTGGCTTTGATCAAGTTTGGTGTTTTTTAAATTTTGGTGCAAAGGTTTTTTTTCTATGGTTTGTTGAGGTAATAATGTTAATTAAATGAAGATGAATTTGTTACATAATTTCGTTTGCTTATTCACGCTTATAATATGTTGTGTATATAGCATCTTAACCCCACCAAGCTATCGGTTATAATAAAAGATGCCGAGGGCACAGGTTACTTATAAGTAATATTATAGCGACATTAATCGCTACATTATCGTAATAATATCGGTTTTTGAGATATATATATTCACCAATAACAAAAATAAAAAAAAAGTATTTAACGAGTGCTAATTTCATATGAAAATGTAAAATAAAATTGGCAATCATATTTCATCTCTTGTAGAACAGTCTAGTTCTCAGATATGAACACATTGTAGTATATTTGTGTTCTATATAATACGTTTAGACACATAAAATACGTACCGTTTGAATCTAATCGAGTGTAACTACTTGCATTAATACATTTTATTTACTATAACTACTGTGTTCTGACGCACGATTTTCTGTTTATAGTAAAAAATAATGGAGACTCACAGACCATTGTTTTATCCAAAACTAAAGAAGTAATTTCCGTTATTATTCAAGTTTGTGTTTATATTGTTGTGAAGATCAATTTAAAGTAAGTATACTTTTTTATAATAAGTTTAATTTATTAGTTTAAATTTATAGTAAGTTGCATTAGCTATTGAACATTAGAAAAATTTGAGTTTAAAATTAACCTAACCTAGTTTACAAAAGTTCAGTATAACTTTCTATAAAAACTGTGTTGTTTTTTTTGGTTTTACGAAATTTTTATGGTTGTCGATTTATTTCAGGTTAAGGAAGATACACCTAATAATATTGAATATAATATGTATAACGAAACAACGAGGAAAAATTTAATCTAAGTTTCAAGAAAGGAGTTGTTCCTCATATATTTTTGTGGCAAAAACACCAGCTGATAGAATGAGAATATGCGTAGTCAAAAGGCAAAGATTGACATCGGTTAATGAAACCTTTTCAGAGTTAGCTATCAAAAGTAGTGTTTAAAAAAATTGGTTAATTTTACAAAGAATTGATATAGTAAGTAAGTCCTAGTACTGCCCGTACAAATGTCTGTGATATTAATCAGCCAAGACAATATTAAATGTGATCACAAGGCAGAGCCTTGCTTTTCGCATATTAAAGATAAATTACCAAATGACTCAGCTGCACAGCTTAGTCATAGTCAAGTTAATATTAAACCGGAGTACAGAAGTAAAGTTGTCAATGTAAATAGATATACCTGCTGAAAAACAAAATGTAGCATTGTTACCATTTCCTCATTCAACACACAATACTTTTACTTTATACCACTAAAACCACTTACCAGTATAACTAACTATTTAACATAGTTTTACTTTACCTGTAAAACTATGTTTTAAGAAGAAAATTGTTTACTGAAAACACAGCTGATAATACTTCTATAACATCTTATATCTTCTATACCTGCTGATTATCAAGAAAGTTATTTATCTGAGTCAAGTGAAGTGGAAAATTATTACCTAAACAAACGTATCATTTAATAAAACCTTTAAGCACGAAAATATAGGTTTAAATTATGTATTTTTCTCAGTAACACAGTATAAACTTCGACGCCGATAATTTGAATGGCGTGTCAAATGACGTCACATTTTCTTTCGACCAATGGTGGCGCGTTTTGGAAGTTTGAATTTCGCTCCCTTAAATTACACTTTTCACGAATTATGTTATGGCCTTAAATGATTAGAAAATAAAAAAATATATTATAAAAACATGATAATAAGTATCCGAAAAAAAAGTATTTGAGACCATTTTCAATTTTATGCATATTCTCTATTCCTTCAATAATTAACCGAAAGGAACTTCGTTTTTTTGTGAATCAAATTTATAACTTTAAGTTCAGCAGTCAGTGAATAAGTAATTCTTTATTTTCTTAACGTCTGCAAACGAATAAAGTATTTATCTGTCAAAACGATATCTAGACCCAAATCTTTAATGCTCGTGACTTGACTGATTAAACCTAATGGTCGAAGGCTGAGACAATGTGGTGTAAAAAGTATGATTGATGTTCATCTGCCGACGACAGTTCATCATCGATCACGTCACGCTACACAGAGCTGGTTGATACATTTGAGGACACCTTTTTAAATGTTGATAGACTGAAAGTACATGACAGGTTGTTTTGGAATTAATATAGATTAATAATCTGGCTTTTAGTATATAACATATATAAGAAAAAGTAATTGCAGCTAGCTAGAACAAATTTATATACTGGACCCATAGCTGAAGAAACAAAAATGGTAATTAGTTAGTTATTAAACAGAGATATGAGGGAATTGAAAGAAGAAACGACTTGTAGGTATAGAACTTTAGATTTTACTTTTTATTAGAACTATAACGTTTGTTACATAGAAATTTCATTTCTGTAGATAATTACATATTTATAATTTTAATATTATCGATTTCTTATTATCTGTCAAATTCGTAGACCAGGTAAATTATTTATCTGTTGACAGCTAATTGCAATATCTTAATTAGTCTGTGACATTTCTTTTTGTTTAAAATATTGAATGTTACCAGCTGAAGCTAACTATATAGTCCCCAAAATGTTATTAAAAATATAAACATTTTATTAACAATTACTATTCTAAATTTTATTTATTAATCATTATGAAGGTTTGCATATAGCTAGATATTTATTTAAAAGAAGCTGTCATATAGTTTCAGAAGTTTAATAGCAGCCAACGTTGTTTTATTGTTATATTTATTAGTATAACAATTTGTTATAAATTTATTACACTCGTTTCTTTCTTTAGATAAGTAGTGCATTGTTCATAAATTATTTAAATATTGGTCTTCTTCCGATTAATATCAATTTTACCCACATTTCGTCTAACGCGGCTTGTGCATAGCCACATTGTTTGCTTATTATGCATATTTTGACTATATAATTCAATGTCGTGACCTTTAGAGTCTTTTCTTTCGGAAGCACTTCCGAATTGAATATCTTATTAGCCTTCGGTGAGTGTTTTAGTTATTTGTGATCTTATTAACGCATTTGAAGTGTTGTTTCTTAAATTCATTAGCGTGTTTAATTGCAGGGCTAATATATTAAATATGGAATAATTATAATTCCTATTGCCGGCACTTCCCGGGCAGTTTCAAAGTTTGTTGGAACAATATTTCGTAAGTACTTTGAATCATTACTCTGAATTAGGAGATGTTTCATAGGTTTTGAGACTTTATTTAATCTTATTACGTGGTAATATTTCAGTATTTGTCCTGATTCGACCCTGTGAGTCGACATAGGCTAATAATATTACTTGCGAAGCCTTTTTCCTCCATAAGGTATTATAACTTATTGATATTTGAATAGATCAATGTGTGATTAGTTTTATTATGTAGTTTAACCTGTAATTTAATCATTACAGGAGGTTTTTAGTTTGTACCCTAGAAGATACGGGTAAATTTATAATTGGTTCGCGGGGGTAGACGTGAATCTTCGGAGCGTCGTCCTGTTGGTCCTGTATCCTGCTTCCGGACTAGCTGAGTTTAAGAAGCTCGTCTTTATTGTAATCCCGATATTATGGTGATGTACAAAATTTATTTATATCAATAATCAACACTAACATTTTTGAAAGTTTTATAAAGAACAAGTGTTTGACTGTGGTTCTCCAGTACTGACAAGCAGGAGGATTATATATATGTCTTCGCTTGTTATTTGTCAGTGGCGCCTAGGATATTACTATTTTAGTAATGAATATATATATAATTTAAAATAAAGTATTATCTCAAGTAACCCACCGCTGAGTCTAGCTGGCATTTATTTTGACATTATTATGTCATTATTTAAGACATTCTCCTTATCTGTATTAATTTATCAATCATAAGGTTTAATGTATTTTGTGTATTTAACTAAATAAATTAATTTAAACCCAAACCCACTCTTATTATTTTTGTAACACGTTTTTAAGAGCCAAATGAATCATAACCATAATAGTGGTATCGTAGTATATATAAAAGATATCTGGAATACTTCGGTGACCGAACATCCGGTTCACAATGCCCAATGTCTGTCTTTTAAACTTGAGAACATGATAAAGATCCTTGCAGTTTATCGCTCCCCAGCTTGTAAAAATATCGATGGTTTCTTAGACTCCTTTATTTCCTGTATGTCTGACTCCGGGGGTATGCCTGTGGTCTTGGCTGGTGATATAAACATAAATATCCTAGAAACAAATAACACACAATACCTGGAATACCTCTGTTTAATGGAAGAATTTGCAATGGTACCAGCGATTACTGATCCAACTAGGGAATTGTCTTGCCTGGACCACATTTATATCAGTAGATCGCAATTAAGTAGAGCTCCTTTTGGAATCATCTGTAAAACTATGGTAACAGATCACTACCCAGTAATGCTTGGAATTATTTTAGGATTTAAATCTGCCCGCCCTAACCGTATGGTAAACAAAACGGACATAGTTTCTATTAAAAATCATTTGGCACTTGTTGACTGGAGTTTTGTTACTGACGTTGACGACGTAAACGAGGCCACTAAAGTATTTACCGATTTCTTAAACAACATTGTAAATAAACACACATAGACAATTCGTCTTAGTAGATCGAAATGTTACTTAAAGCCCTGGATCACTCCAGGTCTCATGCGATGTATGAGAAAAAGAGATCGTCTCCATCAACACGCAAAACGTAACCCTGGCAATGTGACTTTGGATATTACCTACAAAAGATATAATAACTTCTTTGTTTCTCTTCTACGTAAATTGCGAGGTGAATACGAAAGAAAGGAGCTAAATAAAAATAAAATCAACCCCCGAAAACTGTGAAAGTCAATAAAATCAATAAGTCAAATTTCAAATGATAGAAATATGTCAAGTGAGTTATTATCATTGCTAAACTCTGACAGTATTCAACACTCACTTGACAAATACAATACTCATTTCTCAAATGTAGGTCAAAGACTTGCCAATCCAATACTTAAAGACACTAACCAAACCCAGGAATCTCTGGTTAAATCTGTTGACAAAAAAAAAATCAGTAACTAATTCTTTTTTCATGAACCCCACAAATAATGAAGAAGTCGAAAAATTAATAATGGAACTACAGGACGGTAAAGCACCAGGTTTAGATGATCTTACAAACTCGATGATAAAAAATTTAAAAGAGGAAATCGTAATACCGCTAACTTATATATATAGCCAGAGTTTTTCATCGGGTGTGTTTCCTGAGGTCTGGAAAACTGCATCTGTCGTTCCGATTCATAAGAGTGGTCAAAAGAACAGTATTGAAAACTATAGACCAATATCTTTGTTAAGTTCTTTTTCGAAAATATTTGAAAAATTAGTAAATAATCGTCTGAATATGTTTCTGGAAAAATACAATCTCATATCAGATAAACAATATGGCTTTCGAAGGCGAAAGTGCACTGAGGATGCAGTAACCTCGTTAACATCAGCGGTCTCTTCCAAGTTGGACCGAAATCAGAAATGTGTGGCGGTCTTTATAGACCTGGCCAAGGCTTTTGACACTGTCTCCATCCCAATACTCTTGGAAAAGCTCGACAGGATGATTATTAGAGGGCTTGTACGCGATTGGTTCGAAAGCTATTTAAGCGGTCGGATGCAGTGTGTAAGAGTTGGCAATTTCACTAGTGGTATACAAGCAGTTAGTTTTGATGTACCTCAGGGTAGCATTTTGGGACCTACACTCTTTAATTTGTATATTAATGATATCCACGATGTCCAGGGTGAAGATGTGGATATTGTGTGCTACGCGGATGACACCGCTGTTTTATTTTCCGGCTTATCCTAGGAGACTGTTATTAAACAGGCTGATTCTGGTAAACGTGCGCTTTCCAGATGGTTATTGAAAAATCTCTTAACTCTCAACGTGAAAAAAACAGTATGCCTTTGTTTTTCTAAAACAAACTCTTCAGCACCAAAGTTTCCACTTAACCTCAAAGTTCATAAGGCAACCTGTAACTCTACTATGTGTGCCTGTGAAGCTTTAAATAGAGTCGAAACCATGAAGTACCTTGGTGTTATCCTGAATGAAAACCTAAATTTCAAAAGCCACATTGAGGTACTCTCCGGCCGGGTGCGCAAGGTTATTGGAATCATGAAGAATTTGCGGGATGTGGCTACTCCTGATATACTGATGTCCGTATATTTTGCGTTATGTCAATCACTTTTAAATTACTGTATCACATGTTGGGGCAGTGCAGCCTCAACATTTATCATAAGGGCTGAGAGAGCGCAACGCTCCGTATTGAAAGTGATGTTAAAAAGCCTCAGAGATATCCAACGGAAGATGTTTTTAAAGATAGTGCCATCTTGAGTGTTAGACAACTATTTATTTTCAAAATTACACTCTCCGTCCATAAAACTATTAGAGCTACCGATAACTACGCAGAATGAATTAAAAAGAGAGTTTTCAAATTACCTATTCAACTCTTAAAATCTAGTTTTGCTCATCGTTTCGGTGATTATGTCAGAGCACATGTGTACAATGCCGTTGTGAAACATTGTAAATTAAAAGAAAAGACAGTATATGAGGCGAAGAAGTTGCTACTAAAGTTTTTGAAAAATCTCGACTACAAACAAACCGAAGATTTGTTAAAAAACATAGGCCAAACATAACTAGTAATTACTTTCAAGTATTTGTTTTATTATGGTGCATTAGTATCTTTATTTAGTATCTTCTTAATTTAGTATATTATTAGTATTATCATTAGTATCCTTATAACACTTATTTATAGCTGACACAGTTTCAAGTAAAATTTATTACGTATTTGAGATAATAATTGTAAACTCTCCCGTATGATTCAAATGCAATGTGTGTGTGTGTGTGTGTGACATATGTGGGTAATCCAATGACAATATAAGACTATTGTTTGTAATTATGCGTAATCATATGCATTAGTTGTTATGAAGAGCTTAGTATCATTATTGTTAGGTATTTTTTTTTTGTTTTTGTTATTATTTTTGTTTTCTGGCACAAATGTTTTTCTCTTTTTAGCTATAAGTTCCAAATTAATAAATTCATGCAAAGTTTCCTGCAGCACAGGCCCTGCCTAGTGCGGGAAGCAAAGTTTTATTCACGCTATTTTATCTCGCTCATAAACATAGTAATGTTACTTTTTAATATTTAATTTGTTCTTAAGATCCAAGTTTGTGTGTGGTATGTTTATGTAAATAATGTATAAATGTAAAATAAATTAGTAAATCAAAATTAAGAGATAAAAATGATTTGTTTTAATTTGTCGTGCTAATTATAGCAAGTTTACAAGTTTGCACTGGCAAAGTAGCGAAAAAGAGCTCAGTAGAACTCAAGCACGATATTAAATTTCATCATAGCCTATGCCGCATTGGGAACCTTTGTTCAGCAGAACGTGAATAAACCAACTGTACTTTTAAAACGAATTTATGATCAGGAAAGCAAAAATTACCAAAGCAACAAGATGCTTTTATCCCAAATTAAAATAGTAAAGTTGCTTTAGTTATTACATTTCATCCTTATTATGAGCAATATAATATACAAAGTTTTTTTAATACTAATGAATTTTAACTATATTATGATCGTTTGTTAAGAAAAAGTTAATTTTACTATTTTTTTTATTTTCTTTTATTAAAAAGTCACCAGCCTTTTGTTTTATTAAACGAGGCTGCAGGTCATCTGATAACAAGTGACTACCGTCCACGGTCTCTTCCAATATAATAGGATGACCAAGAAAGTTGCTGGCCTTTAAGGCGTAAAGGCAAATACCTATGTCTTATATTATGTGCCTTCTTATATATCTATCTGCCGTTGAAAGTTGACGATTTATTGGAAATCAAATAAAAACCAACCTTTTTTTATTGAAAATAAGTTAATTACAAGACATTTTCTTTTTGGTATCATTTAAATAAAAAAAAACCTTACATTCTAAAATACATAAATACATTACAATACTTCGTGAAAAAAACAGTATGCCTTTGTTTTTCTAAAACAAACTCTTCAGCACCAAAGTTTCCACTTAACCTCAAAGTTCATAAGGCAACCTGTAACTCTACTATGTGTGCCTGTGAAGCTTTAAATAGAGTCGAAACCATGAAGTACCTTGGTGTTATCCTGAATGAAAACCTAAATTTCAAAAGCCACATTGAGGTACTCTCCGGCCGGGTGCGCAAGGTTATTGGAATCATGAAGAATTTGCGGGATGTGGCTACTCCTGATATACTGATGTCCGTATATTTTGCGTTATGTCAATCACTTTTAAATTACTGTATCACATGTTGGGGCAGTGCAGCCTCAACATTTATCATAAGGGCTGAGAGAGCGCAACGCTCCGTATTGAAAGTGATGTTAAAAAGCCTCAGAGATATCCAACGGAAGATGTTTTTAAAGATAGTGCCATCTTGAGTGTTAGACAACTATTTATTTTCAAAATTACACTCTCCGTCCATAAAACTATTAGAGCTACCGATAACTACGCAGAATGAATTAAAAAGAGAGTTTTCAAATTACCTATTCAACTCTTAAAATCTAGTTTTGCTCATCGTTTCGGTGATTATGTCAGAGCACATGTGTACAATGCCGTTGTGAAACATTGTAAATTAAAAGAAAAGACAGTATATGAGGCGAAGAAGTTGCTACTAAAGTTTTTGAAAAATCTCGACTACAAACAAACCGAAGATTTGTTAAAAAACATAGGCCAAACATAACTAGTAATTACTTTCAAGTATTTGTTTTATTATGGTGCATTAGTATCTTTATTTAGTATCTTCTTAATTTAGTATATTATTAGTATTATCATTAGTATCCTTATAACACTTATTTATAGCTGACACAGTTTCAAGTAAAATTTATTACGTATTTGAGATAATAATTGTAAACTCTCCCGTATGATTCAAATGCAATGTGTGTGTGTGTGTGTGTGACATATGTGGGTAATCCAATGACAATATAAGACTATTGTTTGTAATTATGCGTAATCATATGCATTAGTTGTTATGAAGAGCTTAGTATCATTATTGTTAGGTATTTTTTTTTTGTTTTTGTTATTATTTTTGTTTTCTGGCACAAATGTTTTTCTCTTTTTAGCTATAAGTTCCAAATTAATAAATTCATGCAAAGTTTCCTGCAGCACAGGCCCTGCCTAGTGCGGGAAGCAAAGTTTTATTCACGCTATTTTATCTCGCTCATAAACATAGTAATGTTACTTTTTAATATTTAATTTGTTCTTAAGATCCAAGTTTGTGTGTGGTATGTTTATGTAAATAATGTATAAATGTAAAATAAATTAGTAAATCAAAATTAAGAGATAAAAATGATTTGTTTTAATTTGTCGTGCTAATTATAGCAAGTTTACAAGTTTGCACTGGCAAAGTAGCGAAAAAGAGCTCAGTAGAACTCAAGCACGATATTAAATTTCATCATAGCCTATGCCGCATTGGGAACCTTTGTTCAGCAGAACGTGAATAAACCAACTGTACTTTTAAAACGAATTTATGATCAGGAAAGCAAAAATTACCAAAGCAACAAGATGCTTTTATCCCAAATTAAAATAGTAAAGTTGCTTTAGTTATTACATTTCATCCTTATTATGAGCAATATAATACACAAAGTTTTTTTTAATACTAATAAATTTTAACTATATTATGATCGTTTGTTAAGAAAAAGTTAATTTTACTATTTTTTTTATTTTCTTTTATTAAAAAGTCACCAGCCTTTTGTTTTATTAAACGAGGCTGCAGGTCATCTGATAACAAGTGACTACCGTCCACGGTCTCTTCCAATATAATAGGATGACCAAGAAAGTTGCTAGCCTTTAAGGCGTAAAGGCAAATACCTATGTCTTATATTATGTGCCTTCTTATATATCTATCTGCCGTTGAAAGTTGACGATTTATTGGAAATCAAATAAAAACCAACCTTTTTTTATTGAAAATAAGTTAATTACAAGACATTTTCTTTTTGGTATCATTTAAAGAAAAAAAAACCTTACATTCTAAAATACATAAATACATTACAATACTTAAATGCTTTCAATAAATCTTCAAGAAGCCTGGAAGCGATCATTTCATACCCAAGGCGCATTATCCTCTAAATATATGAAAATATTATGGTACCTTTTTTATATTTGTTAAGCAATAATATTTGTACGTTTGCTGGGAGCCTATTGTAGTATTTTAAACTTGGCCCATAAAATATCTATTACTTTTTTAAATCGAGAGACAGATAACGCGAACATGCGTTTATTCCTCGTTCATTGCTATCCTCAGAATTTGAAAGACTGTGAGCCACTATGCGGCGAAGGATTCTGCATTTTTCATTGGATTCTTCTATTGAACTAATACTCTTCTCATTTTCTGTTAAAGAACCGACATCACATTCGATGAAGGGATTGGTGCTCGTCAGTTTTTTGTGAAAGTGTGTTGATGCCTATCGAATAAATCACTTGGTCCTGCAATCAGGAGACTGCCTCGTGATCCTAAAAGATTTAAAACAACATTTTACTTTAGCGTTATTTAATAAATTGATATAATTTCTTGAAATGTTTAAATAATAATATTGCTGTAAGTTATATTATATAACTAAATATTCTAGCAATCATATTTTCCTTATATGTTATTGAAAAAATATAAAATATTGACACTATATTATCTGGTACAGATTTGTGAATCTACTTAAATACAGGAAAATATTAGGATTACGGTATATACATCTTGGATGTTACAGAAATATATGTATATTTGTAAAGCATATCATAATGGTAAAACAGTTTCTAAATTTAGATTTAGACAAAGATTTTTGTCTAACTAGACAAAAAGGTTTTTAGTCCTTATTTATTTTATTTTTATTATCACTTTGTTATCGTCTCGTGCCTGGTAATGTTTATTTATTTGGGTAATATAATAATTTCATATTACAGAAGAGGTAGATACAATAATTTCATATTACAGAAGAGGGCTATTCGGGTAATCTATAATCTGCCTAGTAGGCACTCCTAAAGAGAAATATTTAAGAAAATTAAAATTTTAACCTTACCGTGTCAATATATATTTGATAATTTAATGTACGTTCACGAAAACTTAACAAAATTTAAAGAGTAGTGATGTGCACTCAGTAAATACAAGAAATAAAGACAAACTTGCTCCAATTCACATCAGGCTGGCAAAGATTCATAAGTCATTTTATGTACAATGTGTCTATTTTTATAATAAAGTCCCGACAGAAACTCAAAAACTTTCACATTCAAAATTTAAATTGCATGTAAAGCAGAAACTGAAAGATAAGGCCTACATAAGGATTACATAAATGATAATAAGGCTTGGTACTAAACTAATGTAAACTTATCTCATAAAAAATCTGTAATTGGCAGTTGAAAAGAGTGGCCATGAGTTTCTTTGCCTGGATCTTCTCATGAGCTCTACTAATTGAACGGGCCTTTTTTTTACAAGTCAAAATGTTAAATTGATATATTATAAAATTTTCCTTTTTTTTTATTTCATTATTATACCTATTGCTATTTTTATTGCAACATTTGTTTATTTTGACGTGTACAAATAAATGTAAAACATTTTCATGGAATAAAGAATTTTTGACTTTGACTTTGACTTTGATATATCCTATATGATATATCCTATCAATATATATATAAACCAAAATACATAACATTAATCATTCAAATACAACACATACACACCTAATTGGTCGTCACTAATAAGTATGTATGTATTACACATGTGTAATTTCCATTTATAAAGATTATATTATAATATAATGATTTATAAATACCTATATATTTGGTATAGTTTCATTTATTTGCAACAAATTCTTCATGTACATATTCGTAAAAGTTTATTTAAACCAAATCTTTGAATTTTAGTATATATACAGATAGTATTTCCATTTTATACAAAATATTTCTCCTGAAACAAATATTGTAGTTGTCGAACTTATCGATTTTATAAATATAAACCAAACTTCGTTCTCTCGATATATAAATCAACTTCGTTAGTTGACGCTCCAGTTAAATGTACATCTGCTCCATAAAATACGAGGAGCATTACTAGTGATAATTATTTAGGACAATTTTGAGTTTCCTAATTTGTAGTCTTTGTAGAAATTATCCCATATTATTTAAAAGTTTCATTAAATTATTTTCATCTAAAATGAATTAACCAATTTATTTGTTTTTTACAGGATTCAGTGCTAAATTAATTGACTTAAATACAGGCTTAGATTAATTTAACTTATTATATTATATCGTTGTAACAGTTCAATTTAACATTGCATGGCTTGATTGATTTTATGTATTATCACAGGTCTACCTTTTTATCAATACTGTCGCGCACATGATACTTTTGTAACAAATATTATTTTTTACTTATTTTAAATACTAATTAAAGTAATAATTACCTTAAAGTCCTATTGTGCTAATTTAAAATGTATATTTTAATAATTTGCAGATAATTATTGCCTAACTACAGTTTGTATTGTATTTATGATATTATGATTATTAAAGCTTATGAGTATTACGTATGGTAATAAAACACTATCAAAATTGATTATTTTCCAAGAATACAAGCAAGCTTAACAAAAATAAAAAAGTGAAAAATGAAAACGTAACAAAAAGCAACAATAAAACATTAGTAGCGATAACAATTGAGTAGGTACTTGAGTTTACACTGGAAGTGAGCGGGGTGTGGTATGGGTGAGGGGAACGTAACGCGACTGGAGAGGCAATCAGTGCTATGTTCGGTGCTGAGTTTTGTTAAGTGTATTATTAAATGCATTAATAAATATACCTCCATATACTAAAGGAATGAAGGCAATAAATGAATTTAACTCGTGTAATAAAAATCAATTAGTTAAATTATATTATTTTAAATTGATCGTCCACGAGGACTGCGGGGGGCAGTTGCAAGAAGTACATTCGTTCCATGGTTTTTTTCCTCAAAACCTTTTATTTCTATAGAATCATATAAATCTTCATATCTATCTATCCTCACGGATACAAGTACCATTATAAAGTAATAATAACTTATTAGCTTCTTTGTTGGTAAATGTCAACCGCAGGTTTGAGTAGCACGGTTGATAGGTTGACACACTTTTGGTATCGAAAGAATATAACATTTGAAGAATGTGTCGCACCCTTACGTATATTCACTTACAATTTATATTATTCCTTTCCGCTATATATCAATATATATCTAACATATATATTATGATTATTTTTCAATACAATATGTTGATCAACTAACGTAACTGAACACGTTCTGTTTATTTAATAAAAGAACAAAGCAAGTATATGTTATTGAAAATAAACGTTGCGTATACTTCTCATAAATATCCTGGATGTGACCTTTTAACGGGGACAAATGTTTCCGCCCTTTTTTCGTAATTGCTTTATTTACCTTGTAACTGTTTAATTTTGTTATCATTATTTTTTTTACTTGTAATTCAAAATATCAGATATGAATAAGATGTTTCGATACAATACGCGACAAACATGAAATAATCCACCTATACAACTGAGAGCACTATGATATTTAGCTACTCCCGCACCCGTATAGCTCTTTATCTAGTAATGTCAGAGAAGTTACCATATATTGAAAACAATCTAAGTTAAAGATACCGTACAGAGTTGAAGGACACCATTTAAATAGTCGCACTTTCATAAAGTCAGACAACATACTGGGTATAGCAGCTACCGTGTTTAATCCCAAATTCTTTGAGGCGTTATTAATACCGTGCAATAATAATCTTTTCGTTTTCTTATTTTATATTTATTTTCAAGCACAATACATATATTATTCTTCGAAAACTTTATTGTTCCAACATTTTTGTTTTTTTTAATTTTTTTTTCAGTTTTTAAATATTTTTAATTTGCATATGCATAGTAACACGAACAGATATTTAAATTGACTAACGCCCTTAAGCAACAGCAATACTTTATTTAATTTTGTTTTTTTATAAATGTTTGACTCAAAGCTTGATTACTTTTGATTTTTGTTGGTATTAAGAGATCCGCTATTTTTTTTAAAGAATTTAATTTGCAAAGACTTTAAAATGTTTTATCCCTTTTTATATGAATCGTATTATAATTGCAAATTTTAAAAATGAAGCCGTGGAACGAAATATCCTCTCATTTGAATGCATTTTATAACTACAACTAAAATAGTAGACTAAAAATAGTCTGTATTTATTTTAGGACACAACGAATATAATTTGCCTGAAACAGCACCCCTGAGTATCCTAAAACGATTTAAGAGGAAGATTGTCGAAAATAGCAGAATTTGTTTTGTAAAACAATGAAGGTAATGTTTGATACTGTTTTTTTTACTAAATAAATGTACTTTCAACATCATTTGTTTCCTTTGTAAATGTTTTATCGTAAAATCGTGAAATATCGTGAATGTAATCTTTTGTAAAAATATTTATTGATTAATGCACACACAATATAAGTATGGTTGTGTGTATCTAAATGGTAGCCGCCAGCAATGGACATTTGTAATATAAGATAAATGCATTAGCGTTCATGAGAAATAACAAAGATAAAGGATAACGAGTAGTAAAAAAAAGATATGTGGGTTGGATTTGCGATTCTTTATAATAATCTGACTAAGCTGTGTTTCTTTTAAAAAAGGTCAACTGGTACACAGATTCAACTGGTACATATATCTTTTTATAAAAAGGAATATAATAATTCTATATTTAATGTTAATGTATAAGAAATTAACATGAATAATAAACATAAATACTTCCCGAAAATTCAGGCTCGATCTCTGATGACTTCATTGCTTCAAATTGCTGTTTTTTTCATCATAATAGAACTTACGAACTGATCTTGAATATATTTGTACATTGTTCCATTGTTACATCCTGTGATGTAAATGAGTCTGTAGTATTTGAATATTTCAATTATTCGAAGTAGATACTTTTAATTAGTCTTTGAGTATATTGAATATCAACATTGAATCAAAATCATATAAAAAACAGTAGGCAGAAAATCTTAAATTATTATTAAAATCAATTATAATAAAAAAGTCCTATTCGTTATTAGCTATAAAAAAAACCTATAAATACTATACTAAAAAATATCTAAGTCTCATTACAAAGTAACTTAAATCTCAGACGAGAAACAAGAACTCGCTCCAGCAGTAATCCTTAAAAACATATCCTCAGCTTAAGAAACTTGAAGGACCACTAAACGTAACGATGTTGTAAGACTAACAAATAGGCAGCTAAACACAGTGACAAATTATATTATCTCTTATATAATATATATATATGTATTTTTATACAGGTATTATTTCTAATGCAAAACATACTTAATATACATTATCATTTATAACATATTATATAACCAATGCATGTGTCAATTAATAAATTTTACAATTTTTTTATTGGAGCCTATATCATTGAAGGATATACATTTGTACTAAGAT
Organism: Napeogenes inachia; assembly: GCA_959347355.1. Lineage (NCBI taxonomy): Eukaryota > Metazoa > Arthropoda > Insecta > Lepidoptera > Nymphalidae > Napeogenes > Napeogenes inachia. Next base: position 5,888,260 of record OY365792.1, read on the forward strand.
TAAAGTTTAAGCATGATATTCTATTAAATATTAATTAATATTCTATTAAATATTAATCTATACGTAAAATTCTGTATAGGATTTTATGTATTTTAATTAAATACTATGAAGATACACTGGTATATATGGAACGGTTTTCTTTAATTCCGTTAATATTCGTATATAACTGAACCGGATTTGAAGAACATTGGTACAATTGGAGTGAACTTTGTTACCAAGCGCTACAGATATATACACATGTATAAGATCTTCATGTGTTAAAAATTTATATTACATCTGATAGAATGAAATATTTAATTTACATTAAACACGTTATTGAAAGCTATAATTTAAATATTAAGCAAAATAATATTAACGGAATAGTATTAGTAAGTTTAGTGTTCTCTTAGTTCTATAATTTTCAAGGGTTCACATTTAAGTAAAACAATTTTTAACGAATCTAGTTCGTGATGGTCTGACAGATATCTAGTCTTCTCGTGAAAACGGTTATTGGAAAGCATTCGAAACGTCGGGTTAAAATTGTAATATATAACGGGTAAGTAACGTAGTCGGCTGAATCTTCCGAATCCATTTGTAATTGTAGGTAGGCGTAGGTAGTCGGGCGAGGAGAATAAAATATCACGCTTCGGTACAAAATATAATCAATATCGTATAATACAACAATTATACACTCTAAATCGAATAACGTTCCACCTAACACGTAGCACTTATTAACGATGCGAACCGATCGCCGTCCTAAGTCTTAATGACGGCTCTCAGTCCCTTCCCCGTGCTAGCGCTCGGTGTTACGTCAGAGTGAATGACAAATGACAGCTGACATTTAATAATCAGTCTGTGGTAGCAATCACAACACACTTCACTCTCTAAAACTGATATGCGCCGTCATATATATTTTTTAAATATATATGTGAGTTAGATTCGTAAAAAAATGATTTTATTTTGTTACTAAGCAGAACTAATACTAAAGAGTAGTAGTAGTAACTTTAACATATAATGTTATTATTATTTAAAAAATATAAATTGCACTTATCATCAGAAGTACAACCTATGTAATTTCTTTAGGTATGGGTAAAAAGAAACATTTCGCAAGCAACATAAACACTTAGGTAATTATTGTGACTGGAACTTGAACTTAAATGTGACGGAAATCTAATTAAATACATATATTTGTTTAAATTTCACTGGGCATTAGCTAGAGTAAGATAATTGTTAAGATCGAGCTGAGTATGTTTTTTATATATTTTGTATTTCATTTTATATATTATATACTACTGTTTATATTATATCTTATATCATACTACATATTATTTTATTTAAATATATTTCACTATAAACATATACGAAAACATATCATGAGCTTATATATGTTACCATTTTTTTAATAAAAGCGCACAAGTTCACCCTACTTCCGGTAGTCACATTAAATAAAGAAATTATAATTTCTTACCACCACAAACTTCTCACTTATGCAATACCAATATTTTTGGAGCACATAGAATGCAATTACTATAGTAGAACAAACTAACTTCAGTCTAGTTAATATAGCTTTAACAAAAATCTAATTTCAAATGATTGCATTATTCGTTAATTGATACTTTAAATATATAAAAGGCCATTAAAATATGTATTTAGGTTAACAGTTTTAAAAGAAAATTGCACCACTAGCATCTGTCTCTGTCCGTCCACTGGAATATTTTGTCCCTTTCACACTAATCGCATTAAAATTTGCATATTTAAAAAGGTACCGCAGAACGGAATATCGTTTTATTTGTATGGCTTCTCTATTTTAGTCGGTATATATTTATTTCTAAAACGCGTTTTTTAAGACGCAGAGTCTCTAACAGTGGCTTTTAGTGGCTTAAAAAGATTTAAAGAAATAATTAATTTGCAATAATTAATAATTTGCATGTAATAAAACCAGAATTTGTGGATTTCAGTTAATTTAATTGGCCCTTCATTTTTTATTTTACGTAATCTAGTTTACTGTTGTTATTTATTTAAATCAAATACAAAAATTGTATTCAATATTTATTATTAAGGCACTCCTCTAACAAAATATACACAAAGAATCAATATTTCATATTCAATATACATAAGAAATATTGATTCTTTGATTAAATAAATACAAAAAAAAACAAAGTATATGAAATAAAAAATGAATGGTTGTCTTTTGAACTTTGATGGTTAGCTATTACACTATTATGTTAGTTATTATACAATTAGCTATTACACTAAGGAAAATATAAACAAAATATTGAATATGAAATATTGATTGTTTTATTAAAGAAACATTTTAAAACAAACAAAATATATTCATTTCGCTGTTAGTTTTAGTTAATAGTAGCATACGCTAAAGCAATCAAATGTCATTTAGAACCCGTCCCTCTAATCTAGGTCCGAGCACTGTTTAAGTCAGCTACTTGAAATACGTCGCAGTCGTCTAGCGAGAAATGACATTTTTGACGTTTCGGACAATTTCGAGCGATCGAACGGTTAAGTGTAAATGACGTGTCTGATGTCCGAAATAGTCTGACATGGTGCCTATCTAATAGAGAGAGAGTTTTAAGAATAACAATCATATAAAATATTTGAGGAAAACTCAATTTCGAAAAGATTCTGTAATTAATAATATGAAATAAATTTATTTATATGATACAAAATTGAACAAAAAGTAATAAAAACAAAATGACAGATTTAAATATCTTTTTTTTTTTTTTTTTAATCTTTATTTTAAATTTGGGGTTTTTTCCTTGTTAGGATATGCCAACCCCATTGTGACCATCATACATAAAACTAATCTAAAACTCTTAATCTATTAAACAATCGCTGTGGAGACAAGATGCCAATCTGCAAAATAATCTCGCTGTTTCTGATTTTGGATATGACAAAATTGTTTGCGCGGTACCAACATCGTATGGATTAAGTTGCAATTGCCTCGACAGTGACTTTCTTTTAATTTGATTTTTGATACATTCCATCAACACATGATTTACATTCTCTTCAACACCACACAAACTGCAGTTAGGAGAATCTGATTTATTCATTAAAAACGAAAATTTGTTTGATGGTATGTGCCCAGATCTTAACCTTAACATAAGTTTTACAAAATGTCTATTATTGTCTAAATCGGAAAACCAAGGTATTCGAATAGGCTCTGGCTGTAATGTTTTGTACCAAATCCCCTTAATTTTTGATGTCTCATTAAAATATTCTTTCCATTTCTCAAAATTTAAGGCTTTAAATTTGTGTAAGATTTCTGTGTAATCAGATAAAATATTTAATTCTATACCTTCAATACATCCTTTTTTTGCCAATACATCTGCCTTTTCGTTACCTGGTATACCAATGTGAGCTGGAACCCACTGCACTCTCAAGCTGTAACCTTGATTTTCTAATTGTGATATCTTTTTCAGTATAGCATAGGCTATCGATACACCTCTGATACCAGAAGCGCATCGAGCCAAATGCTGTAAGGCGCTCTTACTATCTGAAAAAATAACACTTTTTTTCCAACTTTTATTGCTTATTAATGTAAGAGCCTCTGAGATGGCAGCAAGCTCCGCTGACATAATGGTTAAATCAGTCTTAATTCTAAAGCAAAATTGCTGTTCTTCAGAGACAATTGCCACTCCTAAACTATCATTTGTTTTGGATCCATCCGTAAATATTTTGTGCCATCCTTCATACTTTTCGTTCAATTCGTTTATTACATTATATTTTAAATTAAAGTTATTGTAATTACATTTACTTTTTTGTACACTATCTAGACCAACTTTAACTATATTATGTACATTTATACTTGTAATCCACATATTAAGTTTAAACATGAGTAAAGGATAAGTTTGATGGACTTCAAAATTTTTGGTTTCATTATATACAATTGTAATTAAGGGCTTTTTTTTCTTTTGCCAATACCTTAAACAACATAAATTATTCAATCTGGATATAAGCTCTATGGTTATATTACTAGACCAAGATTGGCTCTTCAGACAAAATTTATAGGCAAGATATTGTCGTCTTAAGCAAAGGGGTGGCAAGCTAAGTTTGCTTTCCATGACATGAATTGGGGAGCTTTTAATAAATCCGCCGATTATACGTTAAGCCTGATTTTGAATTTTATCCAGCTTGGTTATGTGACTATTTGCACTATTATCATATAAGAAACAAGCATAATCTAAACGACTTCTAATTAATGCGATATAAAGTTTTCGCATATGTTTTTGATGAATGCCCCATGAAGAACCTACCAGTACTTTTAATAAATTTAATAGTTTTGATGATTTTGCAGTCAACTCATTGATATGTTTACTAAATGTTAAAGTTCGGTCTAGCCACATACCCAGATATTTAATACATGAAACTATACTTAAAGAATTCTCATAAATAGTTATACTTGGTAATAATTTCCGACACCCTCTGCTAAATACACAAACTTTTGATTTCGATACTGATAATTGTAAGCCCATATTCTCTAATAAGAGTAGAAATATTCGTAGTGCCTTTTCAATTTCTAATTTACATGTATTCAAGTTTTTATTACTGATATAGAAAACAAAATCGTCTGCATATTGAGATATAAAGACATTTTTAATTTCATGACATATATTAAATGTTACTATATTGAACAATAATGGCGATATAGGATCACCTTGCGCAAGACCATTGGATGCCCATCGTGTTAATATGACCTGACCACGTTCATTTAGTATAGTCAAATGTCTTTCACTTAGGAAATTCCAAAAGTAAGTACAAATTTTCATTCCAGCTTTAATTTTGTCCAAAGTTTTAATTACTGCATATATTGACACGTTATTGTAGGCATTTTCTATATCAAGAAAACAGGCCATGGTAGGGGTGTTTTCAGAGAAACCAATTTGTATCTGGGCTATTAACCGTGCTAGACAGTCAACACATGATTGAGATTTACGGAAACCTATTGTGTCTTTGGAAATTATTTCATTATTTTCAACGTACCATTCCAATCGTTTACCTATCATCAAGTGGAGAATCTTACACATACATGACATGAGCGATATAGGTCGATATTTTGGTTCAGAATTATGACCACTTTGTTTCCTAATAGCTATGATATTAATACGTCGCCATTGGATTGGTACATAGCCTGTCTTTAAAATTGAGTTATAAAGCTTCAGAAGGAAATGTTTGGCTTCTGTTGGTAAATTAAAAATTAAAGAATAGGTAATACTATCACCACCTGGTGAAGTATCCTTTTTTTTTAAGCATCGCTCAAATTCGTGCATAGAAAAAACTGTTTCCAGCTGACTATTTTGTGAATGTATCATGGGAGTATGATTTAAAACTGAATCTGGAGTTAATGATTGTAATAATTCTATTTGCTTTTCTGGAAGAGCATATGCACTGTAAGATCGATTTCCCTTAACCCATCGCATTTTGTTCCATAATTCAGATATCGAAGTTTCCACATTTGTGGAATCACAAAAATCAACCCAACTGCGACGTTTAGCTTTTGAAATAGCTTTTGTACATTCTTCTCTTATTCTTTCAAAAAAATCCAAATTTTCAGGGGTAGGGTTTTTTCTAAAATTTTTAAGTGCTAATCGCCGACGCGCTACAGCTAATGATAATTCTGGACTCCAATATGACTTTGGTTTAAATTTAGATGAAGGATTCGTACTTATTTTGAGTATAGGTATACTAAGGTCTACAGCGTTTTCAATTTTTTGCATCAAAAAATCATATCTTTCTTGTATATTACAACAATCCCAATTTCTTATTAATAATTCAGAGTTAAAATTGGATCTCAAATTCTCTTTATATTTGTCCCAATCGGCTAATTTAAAATTTCGTTTTGTCCTAGTATTCAATCTATATTCATAAAAATTCATACTAAACCTTATAATTAAATGATCGCTACCTAAATTTTCTTGTAAAGTTTTCCAACAGAAGTGCGTGGCTATATCCGCCGAGGCAAATGATATGTCTGGCGAAGTTTGTCTCAAAACACCTTCAACTAACTTAACTCGAGTAGCTTCACCAGTATTAAGAGAAATAAGTCCGTACTCTAATGACGAATCCCATATTTGGGTACCTCTAGTATCAGTCTTGTATGACCAGTTCGTATGATGTGCGTTAAAGTCTCCAGCAACAACAGACTTACGTTGTAAATTTTTAAATATTTCCTCCCAATCTGATCTAACAGTTTGTTTTGCTGAAGGACAATAAATTGCAACAATATTTTCTAGTGTAGTACAGTTACTTATTTTGACGCGTAATATCTCTATTCCCGTATCGTTAATACTAATTGGACTTAAATATGCATTAATAGATTTATGTACAATAATTGCGACACCACCATATGAATCTGACCTGTCTAATCTAAATATATTGTATGAATTAATATGAACAGTTTGTTCAACATCTAACCATGTTTCACTAATGATAGCAATATGAATTTTTTCAGTAATTAAAAGCTCTCCAAAACATAACAATTTAGGCTTAAGGCTTTGAGCATTCCATTGAAGTATATTTATAACAGAACTCTTTCTTCTACTATCCATTACAAAATGATATTAAATTTTGTAACAACTCTCCTTTTGCACAACAATTACGTACAAAATCTTTAACCTCCTCATAAATCAACTTTACACACATAACAATTTTCTCTTCAAAACTTTTTTCAGACCACAATATTGTATAAAACTTTAACAACATTTTCTTTAACTCAAATTTGTAATGAGCCCCTTTCACAGAGCGTGTTTCCTCTGCACCGTCATTGCTGGACTCTTCTTCTGATGACATTGATGTATCTACTAAAGGACTCGTCTTTTCCTTTTTCTTTTTTTTTTTCTTTCCAAGTTGTCTTTTAGGTGAAGGTTTATGATTACTTTTTTTTTCTTTCATAGCAAGATGTGTTCCACTTGTTACACTGCTCTATGTCTCCTTATCTGCTACTAAGATTTGTGACAATTTCGAGGTTGATGGTTGATTTTCAATAATATTAATAACCTTACTCTTTACTTCCTTTGTATTTCTTTCACAGTTTACTATATCTAATGCTTTCCGATAAGTTATATTTCTTTCTGCCATCATTTCCCTAATATTTTTTTCTTTAACATACATAGGACACTCTTTATCTAACACAAAATGATTTCCGTGACAGTTCAAACATTTGTAATCCTTTGTATCACAATTTTCATGGGAATCTCCACACTTAGGACAAATCTTCTTCTTCGAAGGGCAATATTTTAAAAAGTGACCAAATTGCCAACAGCCGCTACATTGACTAACGGGAAAAACATAGAGACCTACTCTAAATCGACAGTTGTAAGCTCGGACATGTGGTGGCAAATTAGTGCTCTCAAAACATACTCTAACTGTCTCACTATCAACCCAGGTATCACTTTCTGCAATTCTTTTAAGTCTCTTAACAGCTATTATCTTACAATCAGCTTCTAAGATGTTTAAGATTTCTTCATCTGTTAAGTCCAAGTCCACACCCTTAATTATTCCATAAGATAGTGTTGTTTCATTTGTCATTTGCAACTTATAACCCAGCTCAATTATTTTAGTGCAATTTATCAACATTTTCGCATCTTCTTTATGTTCAAAACGAACAAGTACCTTGAAAGGGCTTTTAAATCTAATCCGGGTAACATTTTTGATATTTGCATCTTTCAACAATTTTGCAAAGGCCATTTGCTTCGGTAAATGTTGAGTATAAGACACACTCACTTCGTGGTACGAGTATTTACCAGAGCTAGCTTGGTTTTCTTCTACTCTCGTACAGTCCGTAATTATTGAAGGATGTGTATGCCGACTATTTTCTACATCCTTAGAATTACTCCTAATTACTCTTTTAGCACTTCTCGAAACAGTAATAAAATCATCCCCATCCGATTCATCCTCATCTCTTAATTTTCTTTTCTCAACAGTTTTTCTTTCAGATTGTGTATCCATGGCAACTGAATCTTGTTTTGATAATTGTTTCAAAACTTTTTCACATTTATTAAGTATTTCGGAATCACTATTCGCATCCACATCTTCATCTTCATTATTATCATTCATTTAATCAGTATTTTTATAAATTGCTTGCTGCAGCTAGTTTTAAATTTACAACTTATTTTTGACTGCTCGCTTCGATGCGTGCGCACGACAACACAAACCGCGCAAGACTGGATTTAAATATCTTAGTAATTACGTTGTTTAGAAATTTAATAATTTTGGATTTTATATAACATGGAAGAATGTGTCTATTTTATTAATATATATAAATCATTGCATATTGATAAGAATACTATAATAAGTAAAATAATTTACTATAATAGGTAAAGTAAATTTACAATTCTATCACATTTTGTATTTGAAGACAGAAGACGAAGCATCTTAGAATTCCATAGATTCACCGCACGGTTGCCGGGTCCATCGCGTTGCATGAAGAAGAGTGCAAATAGTGCCTGATACTTGGAACCAAGGTGTAGGTTTCAGAGGAACCCCTAAAGGCCGAGGTCTTTAAGTAGGTTATAGACAGGTTTTGCTGTTATACCTCGCAATCCCACTTCTATAGTCACCCATTCGTTTTAATTTTTTAGGCTCATCGTGCAATTCGTAGCTATCATTTTCGTCTTGTCGAATTTAAGATTTTGTTATGTCTTGAACTTTCCTACTTGATCCCAGCCCTACTTTCTTCGTTTTGAGCACCTATCATATTTTTTTATGGAATTGAAGCCGTGAGTCGAGCTCTGAGGCAACTTAATCTTTTGGGAGAGAAGTTACAGTATCATCTTTGTATTTTCCAATGATATGTCTTTTGGTAACTCTTAGATGTTTATAGAGCTCCGGTAGTTTTTTTATTTCAACCCAAAATGATTCATGAAACCAAATGTTTCATTAATCAAAATGTTACGGTTTCTAAATAAGGTTGAAGAGTCTGCTGAGTACACTAACCCGAACAATAACTTCAATGTTTTTATGACGCTTGCATCTAACTGTCACAGAAGGGTATTTTAATGAACAAAATTATGGGAAATTAATTTATCTATAATGAAACCTTATTGCACGCACCGTTAAAGTAATTAGATAAACTTTTTTTTTTGTTTTTTTTTTTTTTTTTGGAAAATCCTGATGGATACCACTCCAGTACGGGGGTACCAGAGTGGTTATGCCGGACTTTTACCGGCTAAAAACCCCACGTGTGAGCAGTCCTCCGCCATGGTGGAGCAAGATGGGGTCGCGTTAGCATTCGCCAACTTGCCCCGGCGGTAGGCCCAGACACAAACTGGGCCCCGGCACAAATGTGGGGTGACCTCACTCACAAGAAGGTCACCCCTCAGACGTATGGAGTCATTTTGAGAACCCAGCCGAAAGTCCCCCGACTTCCGACCGGTAACCCTATCTTTACGGAGGGCGAAGCAGGTGAGCGAAACGTCTTCTCCTTACCCCCGTACGTCTGCGTCGGAGTAAGTCAGAGGAGGCGCCGTCCTCCCTTGCCCGCTCCGCGGCCTCCTTCTGCATCATAACGTCTTCGCAGAAGGAGACCACCGCCTGCCATGATCTTTCACTGTCGAGCATGGCGTTGATAACGATCGGCAGAGAGATATCCTGTCCTAAAGATGCTGAAAGCGTATGTCGCTGTGGACTCCATGCGGCACACACCTCCAGCGTATGGAGCGCCGTGTCCTGTGGCGCACCACACTCATGACAGACCGGGGTGGCCTCCCGTCTAGCGATTTGGTGCAGGTATTTTCCGAAACATCCGTGTCCGGATAGCACCTGCACCAAACGAAAGGTTAGCGACCCGTGTCGCCGCCTCACCCATTGCCGAAGGACTGGCCTAACTGCGTCCACCGTCCACTGCCCAGGAACCGGTGGGGCCAGGTCTTTAGACCACTGACGCAGCAGGGTGTCCTGCGCCTCCGCTCGCATTTGTGTGAGCTCCTCTCGAGTTGGGGCCTCCCCCAGAGACTTCCTATCAGCCAGGAAATGATACGCTTCGGCGAGGACCACTGCCTGTAGCTCCCAGGGAGCATCTCCGGCCAACACGCACGCCGCCGTCCATGAGACCGTTCTGTATCCTCGGATCGCCCTGGTAGCGATGACCCGCTGCGGACGTCGCAGCAGGGTCTTGTTGGCGCGACTGAGGGCGTCCACCCAGACGGGTGCTCCATACATCGCCATACTTCGGATGACTCCCGAGTACAGCCGACGGCATTTGGAGCTAGGGCCACCCACGTTCGGCAGCAACCTACCAAATGAGGCTGCGGCTCTCACGACTCTCGGAGCCAGTCCGGCAAAGTGGGCCCCAAAGTTCCACCTGCCGTCCAGGGTGAGACCCAGATATTTCATCTGGGTCCCGACCCGGACCGGGATTAGCCCGGGAAATAAAAGTCACTTTTTAAAAAAGAAATTAATTATTTAAAAGGAATACAAAGGACTTATTTTAAGACAACCGCTCAATTCGAGATTGAAAACTAGACTGACTTGGGATTGAGTTTATGATTAAAGCAACAAACAACAAAATGCTGACTGGACTATTGCTGGGCTTAGATAGACATTAACCCTTACATGTCTAGGCTATAACAACTCCCCCTTTAAGAAAAGGCTTTGGGGTTAACTTACAAAGTCTCGTATTATACTCTAGTTCTGAGCGGAGCGACTGAACTAATTATTTCGATGTCATTGTCTGGTATGTCTGTCATTTCTGTAACTTCAGGAATAGTTTGAGTAACTGGTTGTTTTTTGTTAATTAAATTCTGAAATGGGCGGTTGTTCATTTTGTTACACATTATCTTAATAGCTACATAGAAAATAAACATAATCATAAACATAAGTGTTACATTAATTAGAATTGAGTACTGTGTCCCATATTGTACAATATGAGGTTGTTTAATTGATTCGATTTTGCTTAGATTGTTTAATATGTATTTTAATTGATTTCCCGAGTGAAAATCGTCCAAATCTATATTATTTAAACGAATAGGGGACACATTACCTGTTTCGACATTTACTTTATTTATGTTACAACAAGTATCGTTAATTAAATTAAATTCTGGTACATGGTTGATTGGTGATATAATTTCTAAGTTATTATGTTTTGGAACAAATGTGGCGCTATTGCAGTATCCAATACAATCTTTCGGAATATTAAGGATATCCGTACCTAGAATATTAGTTTCGTACAATTTTGAGTTAGCACAATCGACAGATATTTTTTGGGGTTCGGATTGTACATATAACCAATTATTGTTTGTTAAGGATTTCCATATATCTAAATTGCCGTATATCACTTTCGCTTCACACTGCGGTGGTTTTTCACTTATAACTTTAGCTAATAGCTCACTTTCACAAATTGGTTTTGCTTCCGTGGAATAAACACTTTCCAGGTCACAGATGAATCTTCCTTGACCAATGGATTGGCACGCTCCGAGGTCGTTAAACGTACAGTAATGTGACTTATCTATGGTCATTGCTATATACTTATTATTAGGGATAATTAACGTAAACGAATTAGGTTCTTTGGGTTTATGAGGTGTTGGAATAGCTACATTATGGAATAATACATATTCTTTTCTATCAACTAACGGTACTTGTAAAACAAATACAATCTTATCTTTAATATAAAAACAAACTATTTTAGATATGTTTAAAATTAAATGTATAGAGTTAATATCTAATGCTACAGGTAATTCTAAGTTACTAGATAAATGTCTGTAATTATCGGCAAGCTCTTGGTACAACTGTGTAGGGGTCATTATTGCTGGATGAAGAATGTTTTGGCTACTAAACAAAATGGCATTAGTGACATCTTCCAATTGAAAGGAAATGGTAAGTATAGCGGTTTCTATTACGTTAAATACTTCGTCAATTCTTATGAGGATCTGTAAGCCGTTAGTTAATTCGTTAATGTTTCTGATATTTAATGAGAGCTTGTCGATAGCTACACCAAGGTTTTCCTCATTCTCTTTTATCTTATATAAACTATCATTATATGACCTTAATATAGAAGTAGTTACTAAAATATTCTCCTTCATCAGAGAGGCTAACTGCTTTCCACTATCTTGCAAAGATGTTATCGCTTCGTCATATCTTATACCATCATTCTCATCTAATGAACCAAATATCTGTTTCATGACTGTGCCTATGACACTTATCCAAGCACTGCGTTTGGTTCTATTATCAAGTAGGTGTGAAATGGCAGAAAACTCTTTACTCATATCTTGGAATCGCGCTATTATTGGTTGAAGTGAGTTTTGACATTCTAACTCTATCTCTATAATTCTAGTTTCCTTACAAAGATCTTTCAAGGTTTCTAAAGTGTTTCCGATGTTATCAATATGTGGTTTAAAATGTGCAATATCTATCGGAATTACTACTTGTAATTGGGCATTATTAATTTTAAGCTTTCCTAGATAGTCATAATAGAGTCCCGAACTTGTAGTGATCGGCTGGACGAAGTTCCGCTGGGGCTCTCCCCGCGTGAAACTGTAAACAGTGTCGTCAACGTTAAGGTAAATAACTATCTAATCTTATTTAATCTTACGAGGTAATAGTAAGTATATATTTATATTACTTATTAATTATTTCACTTTACATTTATATTAATTATAATATTATTTATATATTTATATTAATTATATATATTATTTTATATAACGGTTTCAAAGGGTTTTCATGAACGAAAACTACGGACTACCTGCTTAAGACCAGTTTATATTTATCTACAGATTGTCTCCGGTGACCTCAGCCATTTTAACTTGGTCAAAATGGTGAGTCACGTGACGTCGGTTAATAAGGAGGGTAAGTGTATTGTTGCCATTGATTTTTATGACTTTATAGGGGCCCTTCCAAACTGGTGAGAGTGCTTTACGCATTCTCAAATGATTTTTTAGGTAAACGTAATCTCCTGTTTTATATTTTACTGTGCGAGTATGATTATCATAATAAGCTTTCGATGATTCTTTTGATTTTCTAATACAATCTAAAGCTTTATCTCTTGAAAGTTTCAGTCTGTTTTGAAGCATTCGAATATAGTCTGGTAAGTAGCTTCAGGAGTTTCTTCATAAATAGAATTTGGTATTACGGGTTTGTTACCAAACATAAGTTCATAAGGCGAATAATTTGTCGTAGAATGGATAGATGTATTATAGGTAAACATAGCAGTATAAACATAGCGAGGCCAATTGGTTTGGTCTTCATTTACAAAGGATCTTAAATATTCTTTTAGGGTGGAATGGTTCCGTTCCAGAGCACCTTGAGTTTGTGGATGGTATGGGGAGGACCAGAGATTTTTAATTTTTAAGAGTTTACACGTTTCTTTAAATAATTCTGAGGTAAAATTAGTACCCTGATCAGTGAGGATAGTCTTAGGTATGCCAAATATTGAAATAAAGTGTACTAAACATTCACTGGTTTCTTCAGCTGTTGTGCTTCGAATTGGGTAAGCAGAAGTGAATTTAGTAAGGTCGTCCTGGATAGTGAGTATATATTTAAGTTTTGCCGGACCGGATTCTGGTAGGGGTCCAACGATATCTAATGAAATTCTCTGGCAAGGTTCTGTTGAGGTGCTGGTTATCTGCATAGGAGAACGGTTAATTTGCCTAAGGGATTTATTTAGTTGACACTGCGGACATTTCTTAACAAAGTTCTCTACATCACTACGCATGTTTTTCCAATAAAATACTTCTTGAACTCGCTTAAGCATTCGAGTACTGCCTAGGTGTCCAGCAATAGGAATATTATGATTTTCTTTCAATATTTTAGGGATTTCTGTGGGAGAGGGGTAAATTATCTTATCTCTATAGATATGAACAGTTATACCCGTAAGGTGGAAAAGGAAAAGGATCATGTTATATATTTTGACGAATTGGTGTGTATCGAAGGGATTTTTAAATTCTGTTATTGCGATTTCGGTATTTAAGTCGCCATCAAGATTTAAGAATAACTGATTCCTAATATTCTTAAGACTGTTATAAATATCCACATATGAAGATTTGTCAAAATGATAAACCTTGAAAAAGAGAAAGTAATATTTCTTTCCGCCGTGTTCAAAATTTATAAAAGAGTTAAGAGTTCTTTCCTTATTTACAATTTCAGACTTTTCAGGTAAAATATCTAGGATATTCTGAATAAATGGATTGGATTCGTCCAGATCAATTGAAGTTGGTAAGATTATTATTTTGTATTTTGATTTAGATATGTCCTCATTATGTTCAAGAATTTTCGTATCAAATGTTGTGTTGCTATTATTTAGTATTTTCAGGAATGCAGGATAGTCGTCTTCAGATAGGTTAGGGCTCGGAGAATCGTTTGTAGAGGGAATGGACTCTGTCAGAGGATCGACTGATGGCTCTATTTCTGTTGTAGTGTGTTCACTAGGAACCTGAGAGTCTACGATTGGATCGTTGGGATTGACAGTAGGCGGTGATACTAACAAGTCCATGAGATCCTTTGGTGAGGAGCTCGTGCCCGGAATGGGTTCTACTACAGGATTAAATGATTGCGCTATTTCAGTGGTGTTGTGCTCACCAGGGTTTTCAAAGTCTACAGCTAGCTCGTCGGGATTGAAAGAAGGTGGTGATACTAATAAGTCCATGAGGTCTTTATCTATTTCAGAGGCGTTTTCAGGTTGAACTGGATTTACTGGAAACCGAGATAGGGCGTCAGCATTGGTGTTAACTTTGCCCTTTTTGTATTTAATGTCATATTCGAGTTCTTCCAACTTTAAACGCCACCGGATTAATCGTGACCCTGGATCTTTACATTTAAACAACCATTCAAGTGGTTTGTGGTCCGTTAATACCGTGAAGCGGCGCCCATATATGTAGGGTCTGAAAACTTTAGTGCCGAATATTACAGATAGACATTCTTTTTCAGTGACGCTATAATTACACTCTGCTCGATTGAGGGTGCGGGAGGCGAAAGCGATAGGACGATCTTGTCCTATATGTCCTTGGGATAGGATTGCCGATATGGCGAAATTAGAAGCGTCACATGTTAAAAGGAAAGGTTGCGTAAAATCAGGATATGCCAAAACTGGGGCAGAAACGAGTTTATTTTTTAAAGTTTCGAATGATAACTGTTGGGTGTTTTCCCACACAAAAGGGGTGTCCTTTTTAAGAAGATTAGTTAAGGGTTTAGCAAGTTTGGAAAAATCTTGTATGAAACGTCTGTAGTATGAAACAAGACCTAGAAATGATTTGATATCCTTTGGAGATTTAGGCGTAGGGAAACCTGCAACGGCCTTAACTTTATCTGGATTGGGTTGGACGCCATTTTGACTGATAATATGCCCAAGGTAAGTGACTTCCTTCCTGAGAAATTCACATTTTTCTGGCTGGAGCTTCAGATTAAAATTGCGAATCCTACGAAAAACTGATTGTAGATTATTAATGTGTGAAGATAAATCAAAGGAATAGACTACGATGTCGTCGAGGTAGACGAAACACCTAGTACCTTGAAGTCCTGTAAGGCAGTTATTCATAAGTTTTTGAAAAGTTGAGGGTGCATTCTTTAGGCCAAACGGCATACGGTTAAATTGATAATGACCTTGGGGTACGGAAAAGGCAGTTTTGGGTGCATCGTCTCTAGAGATTAAAATCTGATGGAAGCCGGAAGTGAGGTCTAAGGTGCTAAAATATTTGCTCTTTCCTAGCTGATCAAGAATTTCTGAGATCTGTGGGATTGGATAGGTTTCACCTATAGTGATATCATTCAATTTACGGTAATCAATGACAATACGCCATTTACGATGGCCTTTTGAATCTGCTTTTTTGGGTACTACCCAAATCGGCGAGCTCCAGGGTGAAGATGAAGGTTCTATAATGTTTTGGTCGAGCATTTTGTCAATTTGTGTTTTTACCTCTGTTTTGTGGCATTCCGGGAATCTATATGACTTAGTGTGAATAGGAGTATCGCTGCTAGTTTTGATACTATGTTCAGTAGCAGACGTGTAAGTGAGTTGGTCATCTGGTAAGTAGAAGATATCAGAAAATTGAGAACAAAGTTCTATAAGGACATCTCTCTCTTCACTGTTTAAGTGTTCTGTCCTTAATGAATTAATGACTTCATCGGTTCGTTTAGACGTTTCGAAATTGGATATATTAACTGGATATGAAGTTGAATTTATGGGTTCTACATGAAGTACAAGATTTGTTTCAATATTTACAAAACGCTCAGATGTATTAGCTACAGTAATGTTAACACGCTTATTATCTTTAATTTTGACGATGCAATTGGATATAAAGATATCCTCAGAAATATGTTGATCAATAATTAATCCCTCCTTTAGATTAGTCTGTTGAACCGAGCATTCTATTACCGCTTCAGTTCGAGGTGGAATCACGAAAAATGGTTCAGAAAACAATAATTTAATTTCGTGTTTGCCTATTTTTAGAGTGTCATAAGTATAATCAATTTTACATCCAAATTTAGTTAAAAGTTCTGTACCGATAATTCCGTCATAAGGTAAATTAATTTCTCGAACAACATGAAATTTATGTGTAAAATGTTTGTTGTCTCTTAATTTTAGTTTTAATTCAAAGTGTCCGGTGGTAAGAGTGGGCTCATCGCCAGGGTCTATACCCTTAAGCTTAATACATTCTTTAATTAACTTTTGGTTAGCTCGGACGCTTGATTCTTTGATAAGACAGACGGCAGAACCTGAATCGACTAATAGGGATAGCGGAATATCTGACGCCTGGGATTCTAGCAGAACATGTGGCAACAGACGTTTGGTTGTATCTATATGTACTTCATATATTTCTTTAGGATGAGCGAGAGTTTGGGGCTGGTTACCCGGTTCGTGGCTCATTGGATTAGAGAGGGTGCGAGTTTGGGGCTGGTTACCCGGTTCATGACCCTTGTTATAGGATTTAGATTGAGCGAGAGTTTGGGGCTGGTTACCCTGTTCGTGGCTCATTGGATTAGAGAGGGTGCGAGTTTGAGGCTGGTTACCCGGTTCATGACCCTTATTATTAAGTGTGATGCCTGTCTCAGTATTCTGTCTCGAGCGGCACCAGGACGAGACTTCTATTCGTTTAAATGAGGCTGGGATTGGTTTATCTCGTCAACTTCATCATAACTAGCTTCTTCGTTAGATGGTTCTAGAAAATTTACACGTGAGGAATTTCTGCTTTGATAGTCCTGAGTCCTAGAATTGTTATATTCACGTCGTTTACAGGTTGAAATTTCGTGGCCACTCATTTTACAATAACGACAGAAGAGGGTCGAACTATTATTGTTATTATAATTGCTGTTAAATGGTCTCTGTGGTGGTGCATTGAAAGTGGTTCTCTGGGAAGGGGTGAAACTTGAACTCGGTCGTGCCGAGTGATATTGATTAGGATTCGGCCTAATATTACCCCTAAATCTATTATTATTATTATTAGGCCTCTGTTCGACTTGTGGTCGTCTATACAAAGTTTGTTGTATCCGTTCCTCTGAGACGGCGAAGTTAATAGCTTCATTTAGGGTTTTGGGTGTTTTACATCTTACTATGTTAGAAATTCGGGGTTGAAGACCCATAAGAAAATGGTGAAGGGCGAGATCTTCCATGGCTGCTGTTCGCCCGGGAAGTTCTTTTAATTTAGAAGTTGAGAGAGATATTTCAGTGAGTAATTGTGAGAGGTAGGTTTCCATTCGTAAAGAATATTGGTTAACATTTTCTTGCGGACTCTGTCTGCTCTCTTGAAGTTCCATTAACAAATGAGAGTAGTGTTTTCTCTCACTGAACTGAGTCTTAAGGAATTCCTTAAGTTGCTCCCAGTTCGTGAATTCTTTAATGGAACACGCAACTTCCGCTTTTCCATTAAGTTGTGCAAGTATGTATTTAAATAAAATAGGTTTTTGAGCATCGGATGCAAGTTCAAACGCATTATCGCAATTCACTAGAAATGAGTTTAGAGTTTCTCTATTACCATCATAAGATTTTACAAATTTAAATAAGATGTTGAGGTCTAATTCGGCCATAGCGATAGTTGCGGCAGTTCGCCTTGTGACACGAGGAGAAAGTACAGGAGATTTACCAGAAGTATCACTAGCACTCTGGTCTAATTCGGGAATATCTATATAAAGTTTATTGTCTTCTGATTTTAACACTTTTGGCATAATTAGATACCGACACAAAATTACAAAATAATATAATATAATTTCATAATAAGATTATATATACACGAAACCACAAATTAAAATTAATTATTAAATGTAACTCAAAGAACCCTAATTCGTTAGACTAAACAATGACCAAAGACTTACTGCATAAATGCGTGGGCAACCGATAAGAACGCGACGACGCTTGGCAGGAACATATCCACGGTAGACTATCACGCGACGGCTGGACTCGTAGGATTGAAACGATGATGAATGACGGATGTTCCACAGGTAGAGCACGGAGTTGAAGTTGAAGAACACTGATTTTAGACACTGTACACTTTGCTGCACAGGTCCTTTCGAAGATTGTTATTAACAATGGGTTTGTAATTAGCACTCTTACGTTTTCCTTTACACTGTGTTTTACAGTAATTCGAATATAACACGTAATTCGTGAATTGTAGGATACGGATGAGTCTATTGAGCGGTGTCGGGCACTGGGGAATTTCCGTATCCCACCGCTACCACCAAAATGTTAGCCCGGGAAATAAAAGTCACTTTTTAAAAAAAGAAATTAATTATTTAAAAGGAATACAAAGGACTTATTTTAAGACAACCGCTCAATTCGAGATTGAAAACTAGACTGACTTGGGATTGAGTTTATGATTAAAGCAACAAACAACAAAATGCTGACTGGACTATTGCTGGGCTTAGATAGACATTAACCCTTACATGTCTAGGCTATAACAGAACGTAAGACGGGTACCTGGAGGAGGTCCCCCCCGAGGCCCATGGAAAAGTAAGGCTTCGGTCTTATGAAGAGCTACCTCCAGCCCCAAAGCGCGTATACGGCCGACCACAAATGCCGTACTAACCGCGGCCGACCGCAACACCTCCCGAAGATCCCTCCCCTTGGCTACGACTAGGGTGTCATCTGCGTAGCACGCCACTTGCACGCTCGCAGGGAGCGTGCCCCGGAGCACCCAGTCGTAGCCAATGTTCCATAGGAGTGGGCCCAGCACTGACCCCTGTGGAACCCCGCACGAAACGCTACGGCGACTTAAGCCGCTGCATCCCTGCACCAACACCTCTCGACCGTCAAGGTAATCCGCCAAGAGCTTCCGCAGATACAGGGGCACTCTGTGGTATCGCAGTGCCTCCTGTATTGTCCCGTGTGGGAGGCTGTTGAAGGCGTTGGCTATATCGAGGGAGACAGCCAACGCCTTTTCTCCCTCGCAGACTGCGGCCTGTGTCCATCTTTTGAGCCAGAGCAGGGCGTCTATTGTAGAGCGCCCCGCCCTGAATCCATATTGGGCCTCTGAAAGCCCAGGCCCAGCCCCCTCCAGGTGCTGGACAACACGGGAAGCCAGCACTCTCTCGAGCAGTTTGCCCGTGTCATCCAGCAAGACGATGGGCCTGTATGCGGAGGGCGAGTCAACGGGTCGCCCTTCTTTCCGCAACAAGCACAGTCTTCCGACTTTCCACGGCTTCGGAAACCGTCCAGACGTGAGGCAGGTGCTAAACACTTTCCGAAGCGGACAACTCAACTCCTGGAGGGCGATTTCCAGCACCCGGCCTGGGATACCGTCTGGACCAGGAGCCGTCTTCTTGCCGTGCAAGCGGCAGACTGCAACCTCCATCTCTTCCTCCGAGACGGGCGGAATGGAGGTGTCGTGGTCTGATTCCTCATAGTCAACAGCCATTGTTGGAGGAGTGTAGCTGGTGTCTCGCTCGGGAAAGAGCCCACCCAACACCCGGTCAAGGAGCCCAGACTCCATGGATTCTGTGACTGGGGGCGTCTGATGACGGAACTTTCTCCGTGCAGCTTTGTACGGTCGGCCCCACGGATCTCTGTCCAGACTTGCCAGGGCTTCGCCAAAAGCCTGCGATTTGGCCCTGACGATCGCCAGCTGCAGCTCCCGCTTGGCGATGCGGTATGCTTCGTACAACTGGCGCTCTTCCTCTAGCTCCACCGTTGGCATTTGTTCGTCAGTTCGGCCATGCCTTCTCCTCCTGCTGTGCCCGTAGGGCCGTCGTGCCGCTGTGCAAGTGGCTCGGAGTTCCGCGATCTCCGAGCTCCACCAGTAAACTTCGCGGCGACGGGGTCGGTGCCGAGACCGCGGCATGGCCGCATCGCACACCGCTGTCGCCGCTTGGCGGAAGCGGATTGCCGCGAGGTCTACGTCTGGCTGCGTGGGGATGGCCAACCATGACTGGACAATGGCTGCCTCTCTCGCCAGTTCCGCATCTAGGCGGCTGACGGCCCAGCGCGGGAATCTTGTCAGTTCTTGGGGTAGCGAGCTTTGACAAGCGGGGTTGTGTGAGGTGGAGATCTCGAAACGCACATATTTGTGGTCCGAGAGAGTCTCCACTTCCGATAGCACCCTCCAAGCCCGAACACGTGCGGCGATGGACGGGGTGGCGAAAGATAAGTCCACCACGGACCCCCCGTTGTGTCGTACGCATGTGTGGGCCGATCCAGTGTTGAGCAGAGTCAGGCCCGTAGTAACCGCCCACTCCCTAATGATCTCTCCACGAGAGTTAGTGGAAGGGTTGCCCCAGTCCCGTGCCTTGGCGTTTAGGTCCCCTAAAAGGAGGATCTGACGTGGTGCCTGCTTCCTAACTGCAATGGCCATGAGGTCTGTGAAAGCTTCCAGTTCTGCTACGGTTTTGTTAGGGGAGAAGTATGCGCCCACCAAGGAAAACTCTCCCCACTTGGCCACCACGTAGCCTGGCCCCCTATCTTCCAGTAAGAGGGGTGGACCGCCGCTATCGGATCGCCTTACGATGGCAACAGAGCCGTCTAAGTCACCCACCCAGCAGGGATGAGAGGAGGGAACATAATAGGGTTCCGCCGCGACCACTACGTCTATTTGCCACTGTGCCATGGACTGCATAAGCAGGTCTTGGGCCTGAGCGCAGTGGTTTAGGTTTGTCTGTAAGAAGTTGTGATGTCTAACTGGATCCATCAATTATTCAGACATCACAACCTCCTCCTCGTTCACTGCTAGGGGAATCACAGCCGTCACTGTGGTGGCCAGATTATTAACCACTTGGGTGGCCGCGGTCCCGGTGGCCCTCTCTTTTCCTTTTGTAGTCGCAGGATTGCACCTGCGTCCACACATTACGTGCCCAGAGGGCCTGCCGGATTCAGCGCATACCGCGCAGCGTGGTGTTGCCTCCTTGCAGATGGTCATTTTATGACCTGAGCATCCACAACGGAAGCACAGGTCCCCCCTATCTGCCGATGCTGGGCACTGAGGGCGTGTATGGCCAAGCCCCATGCACTTATAGCAGCGCATGGGAAGCGCCTCCAAGGCCACCACACGCACTGAGCTCCACCCAATGAGCAACCTGCCCTTTTCAGTTAGCGTTTTCGCTGCCGAAATCGGGCATGTGTTGACGACGGATCCGGTACCTCCAAAGTTGGGGCGAATTGCCCCAATCTTTACCATTGTGACGTCGATCGCTGCCGCCTTGGCGATCGCCGTAGCTACACTCTCTTTGGTGGCTGTATCATCCAGACCCGAGATTCTCACCTGTGTGGATTTCACTGGCCTAGCAATTTTCGCCACGTCTGATAAAACATCACGGAGTTTCTCCGCGAGCCTATCAGCCTTTACGTCTTTTTCGGAGCCCGGGATCTCCAGCACTCTTGCTCCCGTCGCTGTCTGACGAAAGTGGATTTGCTCAATCCCGAGCTCCTGCAGATCAACGTTTTGTTGAGCCATCTGCAGAATCGCGCTGTACGTGAGCCCCTTAGCCGTAGCTTCTGGCTGCAGTGACAACAAAACAGCCGCAGTCTTGGGAGACTTTAGCGCTTTCTTCGGCCTGGGAGTCGCCTTAGCGGCTGGCTTGGCGGTTGGCTTGGTGACTGGTTTGGCGGTGGGTTTTTCGGCTCCTATCGTGCTCGATTTCGCTGCAGTGGACCTCTTCGATGTCGTGGGCCGACCGGGCGGAGAAGCGGCAGCCGATAGAGAGAGAGAATTTTCTTTGCCCTTGCCCTTACCCTTACTTTTCTTCCTTACCACCGATGCCCAGGAATCCTCCTGAGAAACAGTGTCAGGGCCCGCTGCCGGTGATACTAACAAATTGGCAGGTACACAAGGCAAGGCACGTTCCATTTCCGCCCGCAGTGGGGGACGCACCGACAGTGCCGGCAAGAGTCGGTCCTCGATTCCTGCGATTCGGGCGTTAATCATATTACCCAAAGTACAGGTCAAGGACTTTTCAAGTCTTTCTACTGCCTCAGCCGCTATCAGGGACACAGGAGGCGTCGTCGTTCCACCAGTAGCAGAGGTGATGGCGGCGGTAGCAGCCGCAGCTGCCTCGGCTTTAGCTTCAGTGAAACCGCGCCGCAGCGCCTTCACCTCCGCCTTGATCGATTCCACCTCGAGCTTAAGCCGGCGATTTTCAGCCCTCAGACGCCTCGTCTCCTCAGCCTCACTCCTCGAGGCAAGAGCATCAACCACTTCGCTCAGGGTCGCAGTTGACTTTTTCAGGCGGCCCACGAATTCACCTTTGAGATTGCCCGATTTCTTGGCAACCTCTAAGATAATAGCTAGGCCTTCGCCCGCCCTCGTCCTCAACTCTTGCGCGTTTAATACGTTCACGTCAGGCTCATTATCGTCCGTCGCGGTATCGTACTGCCTCTCACTTAGTACGCCATCGTCCAACCGTAAGGAAGCTGGCTTCCGAAATCTGTCACGGGAACTGCCCGTCTTTGCGCCCCTACCTCTTCGGGCGGTGCTTACCTTAGCGGTCGGCGTCTCTTCGGTCTCTGTGTCTGAACAAAACCGCCCAGGCACGAAGAATGAAGAGGAAGGCCGCTTGCGTTGGCCTTCCGTTGCCTTAAAGCGCGCAACGTCTGCATCTGACTCCTCCGAACGACCCTGAGAAGGGCATTTATCAATGCTATCTACTTCGAAGTCCATATCAGACTCGACGTAGTAGTCGCCTACGTTTGGTTGGCCCTGAGAAGGGCCTTGTGGTTGGCCCTGAGAAGAGCCTTGTGGTTGGCCCTGAGAAGGGCCTTGTGGTTGGCCCTGAGAAGGGCCTTGTGGTTGGCCCTGAGAAGGGCCGTTTGGTTGGCCCTGAGAAGGGCCTTTGGTGAACCCTCCCTTGCTGTTACGCGTGGAAGGCATCACGACAAAGAATTAAAAACGACTCAGAAAACACACTCACCCAAGTATAGTTTACAGGATTTGGTCACCCGCCTGCCACCTGCGTTACCGGGGTCAGGACGGGGTCCGGGGAAGACGACGTGGACGTACTCTGTAAACACTTGGGGACTCCCCCTATTAGATAAACTTTTTTTTTTTTTTTAGCGTTGGAAAAATGCGTTACGCATCATCCCTGCGGCCAGGAAGGTGATGACCGAGGGGGTATGTGGGACTACCCGGCAGCATAGAAGACGCTGCCATTTTTAAGGCTACCCACTAAAAAACCAACGGTTGACCTCATCGCCTTAGTGGGGCGCCACGGGATCGCTTTCGCACTCACCGTGACGCCCCGGCGGAACCCCCTGCGAGGGGCCCCGATCAACTTAGGGACACCCTCACCTCGTAGGCCTATAACGGGCGGGAGAGGTCACCCCCCTCTCCCGTCCAGGCACTACAGTTGGGGAAGGAGGCTGCGGGCGTAATCCCGCCTCCTTCGACCCAGCCTACCCCTACGAAGCGGTTCAGAGGAGGCTGCCTCTCTGACCCGCTCCGCGGCCTCCTTCGCGACAATGACTTGCTCGCAGAAGGAGGCCATAGCGACCCAGGACCTCTCGTCGTCGAGCATCGCAGAAACAACGCTCGGCAACGAGAGGTCGCTGCCAACCACGGCCGTCAGCTCAGTACGCTGACGGTCCCAGGCTGCGCACTCCGCCAAGGTGTGACAAGCCGTGTCCACGGGCTCGTCACAGTGGTGGCAGGAGGGGGCCGCCTCTCTGCGTGCGATCTTGTACAGGTACTCACCGAAGCACCCATGCCCCGTGAGCACCTGCACAAGACGGAACGTTAGAGTCCCGTGCCGCCGGCCGATCCAACGATCGAGATGGGGGGATATAGCCCCCACCGTCGCAAGACCGGCCGACGGGGACTCTAAGTCCCTACTCCACTGTCGGATCAGGGCTCGGTGAGCTAGAGCCCTGATCCGATCTGCCTCGAGCCTAACCCGCCCGACCCGGGCTTCTACCCGGTGCCAATACACTCCGGCGAGGACCCGCGCCTGTAGCTCCCAGGGCGGATCGCTCGCCAGGAGTGTGGCCGCAGTGTATGACACCGTACGGTACCCCCTGATCACCCTCACCGCTAGGACCCTTTGCGTGCGACGCAAAAGGGCCCTGGAATCCGCGGTGAGGGCTCCCGACCATATGGGAGCACCGTACAGGGCCATGCTCCTCACCACTCCGGCGTATAACCGGCGGCAAGGAGCTTGCGGCCCTCCGACGTTGGGTAGAAGCCTACTCAAGGCGACTGCAGTGGAGAGTAACTTCGGGGCCAGCAGAGAGAAGTGAGCCCCGAAGTTCCATCTTCCGTCCAGGGTGAGGCCCAGATACTTCATCTGGGCCTTCACCGCCACCCGCGCACCCTGGCCTATTAGATAAACTATATTAACCATAATCAATGTTTAAAAAAACGTAGTTCGATATCGTTGTTTTGAAAATGATAAATTAACATTTATATTTATTGTCTTGAAACATAAGAAATACCTTAAAGTAGTTTTATTTGTCATCTTTTAAATATTTTTTTTGGATTTTCAGCAGGGGTACTTAATTAGAAATAGGTTATGCAAATATGTAAAGCAGTATGTTAAGTAAGTAAAGTAAAGTAAGTCTCAAAATATTTCAAACCGTATTCATTTATGTCGAAGTTTATTTTTAATAGAAAATGAATTTGATAGAATTAACCGGTTAATCTGGCTTAGCTGAGTATTAGGTTTTCTTAAGACGTCCTCAATCCGACCTTAAAGCAATTAGACACGTCGTTGCAAATGGCCAGTAAGTGTTGAAAGTACATTATATGTTACATTAACTATCACCTACTGAAGTTCTATAATATTATGATTTTGTATAACATACTACACTATACTTAGGTAAGAATTATATAAAACAAACGGTATTGTAAATTGCACTAAATCGAAAATACCATTATTTATCAAGGGATTTAAGTGTTAATGTTTTCGTTAAAGGAAATCAAATCGTAAATACATTTAAAATAGTAGACCATATATAATAATACATATATAATATTATATTCTACTGCAAAAATATTTTCATTACACGCTAACGTAATGAGTACAAATAGTACCAATGGCCTTCTGAAATACTAAATAGAGACAAATGGATACGACGTGTGCGACATTACAAAAGAAAGTAACAATACTCTATAGTATTTATTTGGGCGTTACGTCTAAACATGGCGCCTAATAAACGAACTGTAATAATAATACGTGCCCAGTAATAATATATTAATACTACCCTATCCTAGTCAATAAAGTTAATATGATCAATAAATTTCACTCACTGACTTGAGTATAATTAAACTTTCTGTACAATTACACTATTATTTATTGAGTAACGCTGGTTTAACAAATGTATTTTTAAACTAAGACAATAACAGTCTCCCCGTCGTAGAAACTAAAAGCGCCTCTCTGAACATTTGGCATGCCATTTGTCACCACAGTCGTGATTATAGTGATGTCAATTTTGTGAAATGTCAATCTAGTAGGTTAGGCAATATTGAATATGGTTTGACTCACCTTACATATTTGTATTTGAGGAAAAAATTTATATAATATTTATTAGTAAATCTTCGATATCGTTCAATTCGAATAAAATGATACAAATATTTAAATTTCAAAATATCAACCATTGCATTGGTTCAAATTAAGCCATCTTCAAGTGTGGAAGCAATACTATAACTTGAACTTAAATAAGCTTAAGAATGGCACCTACTTTTTGATTTGATTGAAAACTAATGAATTGTAATTAAACAGCAAATTGGATATGAATTTCAGCTTAAGCTTTCATAAAACGTAAAATTATTTTTTCTTGCAATAAGTTTTAATAAAAAAAAAGTTAGTAGTAACTGCACGAATAAGACATTTCCATAAAATTGGACCCAAGTAACAAATAACGAAGAGAAAGGAGTAATAAGCATTAATATTAAAGTATTAGATAAAGACGATCACATTGTATAATGCTTAATGCACCGACGCGACGGACGGCGATACGGCAATTGGTTTAGCAACGAAACTGTTTCCTAGAGGTCTCGGGTTCGAATCCCTGCCCGTATCGATTTATTTTTCATTCTATATTTATATAAACATTCATATTAAAATTATTTATGCATAAAATAAGCACACGTATATATTTTTGTATGAAAACGGAAACCATTATTAATTCCAACTCGATATTTAGTTTGGATCCGCCTATAGTTTTAAACTTTAAAGCGTATAGTTTTGTATTTTTGATGAATCGAAAAACTAACTGAAACTGGCCGTATAATTTAAACCAAATATACGTCAAGAATATTGAAAATAGAATAGTCTGTCTGATATTTCTGTTGGCTGTTATTTTAGCCGACAGTAAAACTTTCACGATATAACTTTAATCAAACATACATTTAAATATACGATTATAATAAAAACAGAAGACGTTTGTTCCGTTTGTTTGCATTCATTAGTTTTATAAGTAATTAATTTAGGTCCTTAAATAATTCATTTTATTAATTAATCGAGTCATTTTAATAATAGCGGTAGCGTTAAGACGTTAAACATTATTATTTATTTTAAAATTTCTTAAGATTCACAATCTGTAGTGAACATTAATGAAATAATAAAAAAATATAAAGTAGAAATGACATATTAAATTAGATGTGTGTGTTTATATATTATCAAATTACATACATTCAGACTGGAGTAACTAATTTATATTTAACTATTAAAAATTTAAACTCCACATTAAGAATTATCAGTGGGTCAGACGTTTTAATATACATATTGATGGCGTTCCTAATAAACATTGGAAAAATCTGGTTCATATACCTAACTAAATTACTTGCTGAAAAATCAAATTACAATTTATGCACGGAGACCGACGCAGACTTTATAACTAAAGTCACTTCTAAAAGCGACACTAGTTGTAGTAAGTCTAAACCTATTATTCCTAAAATGCAAGCTCGTATCAAAAAAGATGATGTTATATCGTAACTTCGTAAACTGAGAATTATAACAGCCAGCCACCCATGCCATCGGCTATTCCGAGATGCAGGAAGAAACAATATATAATAATCACCTTTCGACCAAGTATAAATTTATTTTTAATTATTTGGTCAAAGAATATACATACTTTTTATTGCTAGGTCCGAAACTCGACAACCATTTTTAAGATTTACTTACACTTCTGAAGAATTTTTAACAAAGAACAAATATAAGTGTTATATCGTATTATAATGCAGTGTATTGCTGGATATAATATAATGTATGTTAATTTTTTGAATATATTAAGTATGGTGATCGAGGGTTAACGTTTAAATTACATATAATGGGAACAGTTATGTATTTTTGATGTTAGGAAACTTTAAATAGAACTGGGCGTTAAATTAAAATTTAAAAAAATTGTGTTAATTTCAAATTTCGGTTTATTTAAATTATTTTTATTCTTTTTAGAGGCCTTTTTGTATCGACGGTTTTTAAAATTTTTATTTAATTAAATATTTTTTTTTAATAACAATAAAAAAATTATCATAAAATTACAAATACACAAAACATTTAAGTTTCTATTTTGGCGCCTTAAATTGCTTTAAGAACAGAAATCTTTCCGTACCTTTTAATGTAAGAATAAAATTTTCTGGGTGCAAGTTTTTAATTAACAGTAAAAAACAGACAATAAAAAGTTATAAAGATTTCTTACCGCCATGAGCCAAAGAACCAACTTAACATTGAAGAAGTTATTTCTTGTCTTCTGCTAATTATTCTTTTATGCTTTCAACTTTGTTTAGTTTAGTATTTTTTAATAACAAGTTATTAGTATACTTATATTTGCTATAAAAGGTTGGTAAAAAGCTTTTGAAAATTTAATATTCCATATGTTTTTTATTATATAGGTATAATGATGTTCTGTATTCTGTGTCTGTCGAAATTCCAGTAATTAGCAGTACAATATTGATTTATTGCTGTTCTAAATATAAAAGTTAGTATTTTCTATGTGTCGATTTACAACAGCACTGTAATGTCAGTTTGAACTCGTCTTTCTAATTTCAGTGCGAGCACAATTTAACTTGAGACAGTGACTTGAGGCTAGAAATGACATTTTCGACATGTCTGACATTTTCGACCGGTCGAACGTATGAGTGTAAATGATGGGTCTGATGTACAATATAGACTGAAACTACGCTTGTCTACTTGAGACTGATTTGTATTCAAGAGATGTGTTGAGCACAGATCAAAAAGACTGATATTATTGATTAAATTGATTAATTGATTGAGTGTTCATTAAATGAACACTCAATCTCCTTACACAATTAAATATCGCGAAAAGACGAAAACTATTTTATAGATAACAAATTTATACATTTTATTGTTTTAATTTGTATTGTTATATTGTTACTTCTACTACACGACTGTATTTTTCTAATGTCATTTTTTAGTGTTACTGAAACTTATTGTCATGTTTACAAATTAAGTTATAAGTGAAAATGCTTAAAAATTTAAGGAGCAATTGATAATTAATAATAGTCTTGCAATGATTAAGTCTAAGAAACTATTTATTATTGAGTTCTGCAATTGTAATCCAAAGACGACCTTTTGTTAATGTTTGATTGTTAAGGAGGGAGACGACCTAGCAAATATAATGAGGTAATATTGGGAGTTCCAAAATGAATATAGCCAAAGAAGTGGAACAAAACGAATCGCTCTGAAAAGTTGTAATTGTGCCCATTAAACAAATGTTATAATCAGTTTTAAAGACTTATGTTGTAGATCTTTTAATGAACCACTATCAGTCAGTCAGCTTTTCTGTCTTCACACTTTAAAACAATAAGAAGTTATATTTTCCATTATTTTTGATAAATTATAAGTCTATAGTTTTATGATATTTTTAATATTGTAATGTATATAAATAAATTATCATTAGAATGTATAAGACTAAAGAATATATTATATTAAAAGAAATACCAATATTTCAAGCTTTGAAATAAAACTGCCAGTGTCGTTACATATAGGATACTATATTTTTACATGTTCGTGATTTTTTTTATAGCATAAAATATTCTTACTACGAATATTATTTACTTAAGTAATTTCAAGGTTTCAAAATTAGTTTGGCCGTCAAAGGTTCATCAAATATCAAACAAAGTTCTTAAATCAATTTCTTTAATACGAAATGCATTTTTAACTTTGAAACCTATAAGTTTCAATATTGTATTTTCCGGAAATTATTGTAGTTCTGATTAATCAGCAGATACCAGTTTTATTTAATTATTTGTGTATTTTTTTTATTCGAGTAGCTGCTGGTAATGATTTTCACAATTCGGTAAAATAGTAACCAGTTATAAATAATTTGAAGTAATGACCAAAAATGAGGTCACGCATAGTAAAAATCTTAATATTGACCTAAAAACGTTTTCCATATGTATACGGTAGCCATTGTTAGCTCTACATCCATATTTGGTTTGGATCAGACTAGAATTTTGAACTTTAACGCGAATAGTTTTGTATTTTTTTATGGAACGGAAAACTAAATTTCACTGGCTGTTATATAAAAACCCAATATCCTTTAAAAAATATTGAAAATAGAACGTATCTTTTAGATATTTTGCTTGGCTGTTATTTTAAATGACATTACAAATATCACGTCATAACCTTTACCAAATTATAAAATCAGGAGTTTTTGAAGTATTATAGTAAAAAAAACCAAACATTACGACAACGACGAAACGAGAAAGAAGAATGAGAACAAGCGACAGTTCCGACAGATTGTTGGAAATGAACTCTTGAGCTTATGAAAGAACTCTTGTTTTAGATTTATTCTACTATATGTGAGAAAATATTTTAACCTTTATAAACTCAAATGCGGAAAGAATTTTAATCAATGCAATCGAAGGCAAAACAACAGAATCGTATAAATGTGTTTCTGGAAATGTGCTTATCTCTCTTTCGTTATCTTTTATGCATGCATAAAAGTAGGTAGACAGAAAATTTCAGATGATACAGTTCTTTAAAGATTTTAGAAAAGTTTGATAAAAATGGAACCGCTATCATTCATTAAAGTTTTCTAAAGTGCAGGGACCTTTATGCGGCAAGTTTGTTCACCAATGTTATTCATCGTTGGCACCATAGATACTAGTAGATTGGTAAGGCTATAAGCAAGGGGAGCTGCTAAATAAAGGAAGAAATCAAAATACAAGTAAATTACAAAGACAAATTATGAAAAATCAATAACAAATCGTATAGTCTAAGTCCTCATTCATTACTTTCTAAAAATTCGTAGGATAGACACGTATCGTCAACGAATATTCATATAATCATTGCCCGATGCAACAAATGCAATAAGTATATAACTATATTGTTTTTATTCTTTTTAGATTTCTTTTTGTGGCACCACTTGTTGGCAAATGATGTAAAAGAATAAAGTATGTTTATGAAAAAAATATATAATTAGTGTGATATAGAATTATTTGGATTTAAATAAAATGCATTATAATATTTATTAGAATTTTTAACAATATTTTAAGATTTCTTAAACTACTGAGTTTAGTAATTATTTATTATAAGAGACGTTTAGTTATTTTAAATCACCACGAATTGCGCCTTTGCACATGTTATGTTCGAAGTACCGAATAGAAAGGACCGTAGCAGCCCCTCCTTTTAGTTTGGTCACTACCACTTATCACTCCAGTCGAAATTCGATGAAGGTTCGACAACTAGGGGGACCCTGAAAAATGTGCGATGATTTCGTCGTAAAATTTTGGTGCGGCTTTATTTTTATCACCCTGGGGAGTCTTGTGCTATTTTCGTTTTTAATTATATGATAATTCTTGTCTTGAAGGAAGCTATGAACGTTAGTTTTATTATAAATGTTAGTTTTATTTTAATATATTTTTCCCTAAATTGTTTTATTAGGATTATATTTTTTTAGGTAACAAGTATTTATTTTTTTATGTTGTATATTTACCTATGAATATAGAAATTTATTATTATTTCTAAGAATAGACTTCTTCAAAAAATCAATTTTATACAAATAAAAAAAAATTAAAAGCTCTTAGAATTAATCTGGGTTGCGGATTTCTTACTTACATTTATTACTACTCATTGAATACTAGAAACATGCTGTATATATGTTTGCCAACTGCTTTCCGCACTGCACTTTAGATATCAAAGACGCCTTATTTATAGGTCTAGACTAGTCTTCGCCAGTCTACCGTGAAATTAACTAGCAATGTGTTTTGTGAGTAGTTCCTGTATATGTTAATATAATTTAAAGTTCCCTATTTTTTTTTGTATTTATAATAAAATAATTGCCTTCTTGCAATGTAAATTGCAACTCTTTTAATTTTCTTCCTAACCTTGACTAGGTCTTTAATCAGAGATTTAAATTGCAACTCTTTTAATTTTCTTCCTAACCTTGACTAGGTCTTTAATCAGAGATTTTTTGTTCAAATCTAAATTTTCAAAACCATACCTTTTGTATGGTTTCACTTAATAGAACTTACGACCCAGGTGTAGGTTTATACATTTTTCATCTTAGTACACTCCTATCTTAGTAATTATTAATAGTGTATGTCAACTGTTTCCGATGTTATAAACAAAACAATTTCCAAAGGTAAACATAACTTTTAAAATTTGATACATATATTTTGACATATCTATACATATAATAAAATTGTCACTGATCCATTTCTGTACATGGAAAATATTTAAAAAAAACATCATAAGAACCTTGATGAACAAGGGGCCTTTATAAGAACAAGAGAACCCAACACAATGGTTTTTCAGTTTGTCTGTTTGTTTGTATGTCTGTATGTTAGTGCACGCTAATCTCAGAAACGGCTTAACCAATTTGAATGCGGTTTTCAGGAATATACATATACAGTCGTCACTTAACATTAAGTGTTTATTTCATCTAAATAAGTTAAGAAATAAAAAAGTTATGTTAATTTATGTCAATCACGTAATAAGTACCATACAAATCTTATTCTATACATGTAATAAATTTGTAGAGGAGTAGTCTTTGTACATTGAAAATATTTAATAAAATATACCAGGATGTGAACTGATAACTAACAGAATCCATTTTCAGCATTTTAAAAATCTTCGTCTGTTTATTTGTTTGTCTTTTACTTGTGCAAACAACAGGAAAAAAAAATATTTTCAATAATTCATACAAGGAGAGCTTTATATAACCAAGAGAACCCAAAACCATGCTTTTTCATTTTGTCTGTTCGTCTGTATGTCTGTATGTTTGTGCACAGCTAATCTCAGAAACGGATGATTCGATTTGAATGCAGTTTTCGGGAATATATTATCATGGGATTCACTTTATATTTTGTTTTTTTTTTAATAACCGGTTAACAAACAAATAAGTTAATAATCTCTTATTGTCGGGATACGGGCAGGGATTCGAACCCGAGACTACTGGGCCCGTATCGGTTTATTTTTTTATTCTTTATTTATATACATTTAAATAAGCTTAACATGGCTATACATGCTTAAAGATATTTTCAAACAAGTTAAATAGATATACACATTTAAAATACTGAGAATATATTTAATAAACGGCCAAACTAAATTAAACTGAAATCAGCTCATATAAAAATTTAAAAACATCAGAGAATTTTCAAACCTATTTTATAGCTGTTTTATTATATAATTGTTTTATAAAAGATTAATAATAACCTAATTTCAAATAAAAAATCTAGATATAAATCATTACTGCAGTAGTTAATGCAATATTAGTGCACGTAACTTAAAAGTTTCAGATTTTGTTCGTTAGATATAGACCGCAGTTTTGTTAAAACAAAACTACAGTCTATCAAATGAATAAAGTTTGAAATACTTCAAGTGATTTAGGCTAATATTGAATCCACGAATGCAGAAATTATTTAAATATTGACTTGAAGCTATGAAGCTACACAATTGGTTAAAATTGTTTGATTTTTCTTATTTTTTAACTAAGCTGACAATTTAACAGAAATTTATAAATGATACACGTAATATGCATGAACGAGTGTATGTCTTTGATTGGCGCAGAATAGAGAATTAGAATATATTTGTATAATATAAAACATAATATTACGAGCAATTACAGAAAAAGACAATCAAAGAAATCATAACTAGTATTAGTGAATATAAAAATAATAAAGTCTAAACAATATTATTCACAAAAACCCAGAAACATAAAATGCACTTTTATTTCAAATCAGCACGATGAAATGATTCGCTAATAAAATTACCAGGTAAAATGATTGGTAATCATTTAAACCGACTCGCTCCCAGTTGTATTTATGAAACCAGAAAATGCGACGCACACTCATCATCAGAATTTAATGTCCATCCGTGATTTCCCCGGGGCCTGAAATGCATTACAGGATTGAATAACTACACGGTGTTATGGTTCTTATTTCATTCGCCACAGATGCTACAATGCTCTATAACATTTACATGTTTTGTTTACTGTGCCTCGTGTACTCGTAATGTTTAACATGAAGGTACTCTCCTTATTGCGCTTTACACTTGACATATTTAAATAATAATTGACTTATGTTTCACAGCCAAGAAAGTGTTTTCGATACCTTAAATGATTTCATCAAAATTACCATTAAAAATATGAAAATGTTTTACAAATCTATTTAATATGCAAATTTATAGTTATTGCTTAAAATCTACTAATTAAAAGAACTGCGATATGAAAAAAATAATATAATTGATATCTTTAATGTCAGATGATCGTGTTGATCCTCGTATGATGTCTTTTCTCAAAGTTGATAGTAAAACACTTAAAATGTAGTTCAGTCAGCATTAAGATCAACTTTTTTAGTATGTTTGATATTACATATAATCTAACTTTCTCCTTTGAAATACAGTAATTATATAAAATTATATTTAAACACACCGTGAAAATCAAAAGCGTTTCCTATATATGCGATTTCTATTTAAGTTTGTATATGCTATTCCTAAAACAATGTTTGTCTCTGAAACAACGCCCGCGAGAGCCTTAAAGCGATTTATGGAAAAGTTTGCAGCTTTAGAGGCATTTGACTTCTTAAAAGCATTAGCTAAAAGTTTTGAAGATTAATATGTAGATAGTTGCGCAATAAAGTGTTTTAAATAAAGAAAAATAACCTAGATTACTGTTGCTTAGTTTAGTTATGACCACAGAAGTTACATCTTTCTTTCCAGGAATTAGTTTTATGGTTCATTCATTAAGGTAACCTTTCATTATATTATTATTTCTACAAATAAAATATAATGTTTCAATAATAAGTTTTATACTTATTATATAATAATTTGTTTTAAAATACAAAATCAATATGAAGACGAATGAAACTGCTTATCTTAGCTTAACTGAGTCTTCTTAAGACGTTCTTAATTGGACCTTTAGAAGCAATTAGACACTGCGATGCAAAAAATCGCGTTAAAGGATGGATTAACTGTCATCTACTGAAGTTACTAAGCCCTTTAATATTATATTACCTTTTTTCATTATACTTGATACATAGTTTAACTTTTTCCACTTTTTTCTTTTAGAACTTTATCTTAAATATGATAAATTATGTCTTGTAATAGTTACATCTCGAAGGTTTTTCACGATTTAATATAATATAACAGATATGGTTCAAAATTTCTACATTACATATTTAAATAGCAGTTTGCAAATTTTTGTGTTTTGTTTTTCTGATTATCTAATTGCCTGTTGTTATATTATTTTTCTGCTTGGGTATGTGTTTATTTGCGCACCACACAAAAACCACACAACGGTTTGAGATGAAATTTTGTTTCTAAAGCGGTCAACATATAGAATAATTTTTCCCTAACAATTACTTATTTCACTCTTAACACTTAAACTGTTTTTTGGTACAATAACAATGAGACTTTTCTGATAGAATATAAAAAACCTAAAACAACGTTACAAAGATTAAAGGAGAGTGTTTTTATTAAATTTTCTAAATTATTCAATATGATATTAAGATCTTACATCTTACAAATCGTTCGTTTTAAAAATATTATATAGTATAAATATAATATATATTTCCCACCTTGAGAACGTTTTGTAGTTTTGCCTTCAAACAGGATTTTTGATTGTATTTTATTAGACAACTGCGCCCTAGTTTTTTATTTAATTACAAATTAAGTATAAGACAAATTATTACGTATTTGACTACATTTCACTTACCATCAGTTGGAATGTTGTCAAACATTAACCTAGTTTTGTATAAAAGAAAAAAAATCTCGTTTGGAAAAATTACGTTTAATATTTGTTCTGTATTTAAAAAGGTAGAGAAGCTACATATAAGTTTAGATATTATACCTAAGTATTGATACATTGCGCTATGGTAGTTCACATTGAAGTCGAATCAATATTTTTTGAAAGTGTTCTATCCGTATTTATTTATTTTCTTGTCTTCTTGTTTGATAGTCCGATTAATAAATAGAATCGATTATAGGAATTTCGATTAAAAACAGTATTATTTACCACAATACTGTGGTAAATAATTTAAAGTTCGATATAATAACAATCATTTAGCAAATAATACCAATAAACAAAATAAATATACAATTATTAAAATATCATGAATATTTACATTTAATAAAGTTTCATTCAAACATTTTTGATCAGTTTTGAAGCTATGTATGTGTTCTACGCGTTGCTTCTTTGAAGAGTAATCGTATCCTGTTATATGTAGAAGTTGACTCATGGGCTTTGCCTAAGAAGTATCGCAACTCAAACAATTTATATGAAATTCAATCAACAGTACATAAACAGTCAGCCCCAAGTTTATATTCATGTATTAGAAGTAAATTAAGAAAAAAATCTTAATAATTTAAATTTCAAGAAACGATCAAATGTAATGTTTAATATTGAATCGAATAAAACACGCGCTATTAACAAATTTAAATGAAAACAAGTTTATTAATTTAGAAAAATAAATTAAATATTAATATTTTAAATAATTTCTAGTACAATTGACTATACATTCTACTCTAAAAATAGTTGAATGACGCCCGAACTGAGCAAAAGTTGGAAAGGGTAAATAAAGACAAATGGACTGAAAATACATTTAACAATAAAATTGTATTTTTTTTTAAAACTGATATAAATCATATTTTTTGCAGCTACAAGATACGATTACATTATTCGTCAATTCTTTGGAACATTTAGAAAACGTTTAACTTTTTTAACCTAAGCTTTTTGGCTTCCATTCTTTTTTATGCAACTTAACAATATATAACAATATTTATATCTGAAATTCATATCATTGGCTCACTACCGATTCTCCTCTATTTGTTTTAAAGCAAATATTGATGGATCCGTTGCAGTTGGGTTTTTTTATTGGACATCGAACTAACATAGCTCTTTTAAAGGTTAGTGGGTTATAAAAGTATTACCATTTTTGTGCTGGTTGACAGTAATAACAGGTTGTTCTCCAGATATCTTTAAGTTCCCCCAGGTGATATTAAGTCTCTTTTTACTATTTTCTCTCTTATTAACTTTATTGCCAATAAGATCCGATGACTTGCAGTTTTATATACATTCTGAAGTCAATTTAATTGACCAATTTATTCACTCAGTAAGCACTGCTGTTAAACGTAAGGCAACTAAATGTAAAATCTGATTCTGTTAACAATTGAGGACTTCATTCTACACCCAATATAATAAAGGTCCATTATATAAGCCTTATCAAATTAAATTATGTTATTACTTATCCAAATAAGTATTATTAGTTCAGATTGTAATCCTAAGCTATAACGCTTATTGCTATTTATTTTATAACAAAAAACTACAAAAAATAGACGTCAAAAATCAAATGAAATATACTAAAAATATTGGAGATATATCTCTTGCCTATTCGTATGACCAATAAAACTTTTAATATACAATAAAACTTTTTATATATTGAGGAATTGATTGGTTGCATTAGATTTTAAATATATCATTATATAATTCATATGTAAAGATATTAAAACAATGTATTTTACCTGTACATCAAAATATTATGTAAAGAACATTACACAAAATGCATTGAAAATCGGTAAGAATGTCGAATTTCTTACTTACACTAATAACTGTTGTATTAAAAACCCAAACTAGGAACATGTTGTATTCTTGTTATTGTGTTTTTTGGCACTTCTTTATGGACCTACTAAACCTTAAATGTACCAAAATTAAAAGAAAAACATAAAATAACTTTCTCGATATGATAATCGTCTTTTAAATATAATAATTTAATTTCAGTCTCTACGGTTCTAAGTGATTGACTTGCTGTTTAAGTTTAATGAATCCAGCTGAATAGATTAAATTTTCTGGAAATAATCATAAAACACGAAAATAAATAAAAATTACATTACTTTTTTTTTCTTAAAGTGCCTTAAAAGTGATTTTCTTAATAAACCCACACTTAATCGTTTCTGTTAATGTAAGGATAAGAATACTTGGGTGATAGCTATGAATCAATAAAACGATATAAGGTCAGAAACAATAATAAAAACATGAACCCTCTTTCAACCAAAGAACAAACTTTTCCTTAACAAAACCATTTCTTCGAATCAATATGTTTGATGCTATGTTCACAACTATGCTTAGACTTTTGTACTTCTTGTTATTGTTACTCATATTTGCTAAAAGTTTCCCTCAAGTGTTTTCTGTTTCTGTAACTGCCAATACGTTCTATTTAACTTTTTTTTCAGGTAATTAAATTGATATACTGCCCTGGTGATTTACAATACGAGATTGATTTATAAACTGCTGTTTAGTTATCCGCTGAGAGAATAATTCCAAAGCATTGGGGCGTTTTCAGTCTTGTACTTTATTTTTTTTATACTCTTTGATTTAAAACCCCTAAAATTGAAAGTTCTGACTAGACATTACCTACAGAAATTGGAAAAACACAATATAAGAATTTTAAACGTTAAGAAAAATCTAATATTTATAAATTTATATATTTTAATATTTTTTATAGATATAATATTTAAATATATAAATTAATAAATATTAGAGATAAACATAATACAATTTTCGTTTTAA
Source organism: Napeogenes inachia (assembly GCA_959347355.1). Taxonomy (NCBI): domain Eukaryota; kingdom Metazoa; phylum Arthropoda; class Insecta; order Lepidoptera; family Nymphalidae; genus Napeogenes; species Napeogenes inachia. The sequence continues at coordinate 5,926,556 of OY365792.1, forward strand.
ATTCATTTCTTTTTTACTTAACATATAAAATAAAACTAAAGCTTCCTAAGCAATACTTAATAATATAATTATACCTAAATCCTAATCTATAAAGACATTATATACAATAAATGATACTGGCCTACCGGCTCTTGCTTCTGTTTTTAAATTGATTCTAATAGCTTTATTTAAGGCGCCGTAACCAAAAGATAAAATCGGAAAACTATTTCTAGGACTTTGCGGTCCGTTTGTCTTACTCCAGGCTGTCTCTCTCATTCCGCCGGGGCGTCACGGTGAGTGCGAAAGCGATCCCGTGGCGTCCCACTAAGGCGATGAGGTCAACCGTTGGTTTTTTAGTGGGTAGCCTCAAAAATGGCAGCGTCTTCTATGCTGCCGGGTAGTCCCACATACCCCCTCGGTCATCACCTTCCTGGCCGCAGGGATGATGCGAAACGCATTTTTCCAACGATAAAAAAAAAATAAAAAAATAAGGCTGTCTCTCTCATAAAGCGTGATATAATAAAAAATACTGTTTAAATTTTCACACATGATATATTTCTGTTGCCACTATAATAATACTCGAAATAAAATAAAATTACTAGTCGAGGGGGGTTCCTATAAAAGCAACTTGATTTTTTTCCTCGATTTCTATAATGGTTACAGGTAGAAGCCTAAAATAATCCCAGAATGTTTAATTAAAAAAAAATTGACAAGATTAAACTAAATACTTAAGGGGGCTCCTATGCAGATTTTTTTTTTGTTGTTTTTAATATGTACTGGTACCCCTTGTGCTGTAGTCTGATGTATTTAAGTATTTTTTTTAGTTCCCATAAATTATTAAATAACAAAACTCATATTAACAACAGTTGAAGTAATTATTAATCATTTAAAGAAACCCGCTCCCAGTTGTATTTAAAAAACCAAAAAACGCGACGCACAGCCATCAACAACAACACATCACATCAGTAGTTAATACAACAACAACAACACATCAGTAGTTAATATTAACCCATGATTTCCCCAGGGTCTGTAAGTGTATGACAGGATTTAATAACTACACGCAATTTAAGTACTTATTTCGTTCGCAACAAACACCACACTCCTGTGCAATAGTTACGAATATATATGTCCACAGTAAAACGTGCATTATTAAATATATGTGTACTCTGCTAATTGCGTTTTATATTTGACAAATTTTATTTACACGAGAGACGTCTTTCATATTTACCTAAGTACATGTGTATTATACCTTATAAATTACACCTTATAATTTATTTTGACTAAGAGTATTTACATTGAAACATAACATTTATTTTCCTCGTTATAGTCAGAAATGCAATTTAAGTCAATTTGTCATACAAATATTTCGCTACTAACCAGAATTGACCAATTAAAACGCTCCGACAGGCTGTTAAAAATAATATTGTTAAATAATTGACATGTGATTCAACCGATAGTAAAATTAATTACTAATAACGTAAGGATTTAGTTATATAAACATTTGTTCAGTTTAAATACGACTGATATATTTTTTAATCTCTTTCTGCTGAAATAATTTGAGAATTTTCCTGTAAAACTAATTGTATTTATATTTACCTATTAACAACCGTGAAATGTAATATTGTCCCATTTGTATGAGGTTTCTTATAATTTAAATGATTTGTTATTTTTAAAGTTTTTATTTACCTAAAAAGCATTACAAACTGTCTGAACAACACCCTCGAGAGCTTTTATAGCGATTTAGGGAAAAGTTAGCAGCTTCAGAGGCAAATGGACTTCTTAGAGACATTAGCAAGAAATTTTGCGAATTTGTAGTGTTGGTGTTTGACAAATGTTAACAACAAGTTACAATTATTTTTTACAAAAGTATAATTACGATCACAAAAATTATAATTGAAACATCAATTGAGTAATTATTACATTTGTTGCAGAAGTAAGCAGATGTATATCTACAGAAACTGCCAGAAGATTGACGTTGGGAATCTGTCTGTCTGTCTCTCGTGTATTTATTAAGATGTCTTTACTTTTTATCATATTTGTACGAACATATGGAGCTCAAATATATATTTTAACATTCAAATTCGTTGCTTATTGGAAGTTCATTTCGTATTGTTAATAGGTTTGTATTGTTTGAATATTTCAATTCTTCTAGTACTTTTCATTGTTCAGTGAGTACCTGCACTGCAGAGATAAAATACAACAATAAATGATTGAGATAATAATTATATATTTTAAGTAGTAGAATTGTTTTGAATGCATAAACTCAAAAATGTTCGTATATTGCAAATTTATATTAACTCGAGCATTGAAAAACTTAATAATTTGAATTTACCAAATCGATATGATCTCATACGATCTCTTAAACTTACATTTAATCTCAACATCACACTTAACAATTCTAATGCTATGTCGAATCTGTACCTGAACATAATTTAACTCAAAGACTTAAAAACGTTGCAGTCATTAAGCGAGAATATACATATACATTTTTTCGAGATTTTTTATTTTGATAGAGCAGTCGATTGTAAATGATCTGAGTTATCAACTGTGTTTAAATACGAGGCAGTGTCCAATATATGGAGCTAATTTTATATTCAGTGAAAATAATTCACTCACTAATTATATACAAAAATAATAGCTAGAGAGAGATCAATTGAAAATTGCTATAATCTCACAATGTATATATTAATATCTGAAATATTTAAGTGTTTTTGTAATAACTTTGTACTACCTCATTTTAATTCAAGAGTTATGTTTAAAGAAATGCAAAAAGTATCACTTTGAACTAATCTCTTAAATTACAAAACTCAAAAATGTAATTTCTGAAAAGTAGTTCACCATAAAAAGGTACGTAAAAGATGCCACTACCGAAATTAATGTTTGAAAATATATATAAACATGTCTATACATGTTTATAGATATTTTCAAACATTAATTTCTTTTCAATGATTATCTTTACTGCATCTACGGCTTGATTATCTATACTGCATATACGGCATCTTTTCGGCCCGTGTCGGTTTATTTTTCATTCTATATTTATATAAAGTTTTAATGTATTTCAAAATAATTAGAAGCCCTAACGTAAATAATAGATTATTGCAAATAAATATTACAACATATTATCGAATATTTAAAAATGTACTGACTAAAATATTAAATAATACAAGTTGTATAAAGAGTAATAAATTTTATTTTGAAAAACCTTTGTTGGTTCTATTACACTTTAATGGAAGCTAATTGCTATCCTTTTTTTTAGAAACTTGTCTCTGTGATTAATGTCTCTATAAATAAAGATTCAGAATTGTTATTTTAAAGAGATTAAAACATCTTCTTATTTAAAATAAAGAAAGCAAATTAACTGGAATGTCGATATGTTTAATCTTTCGCTACTATAAAGTGTTATGGCTATAAATATTTAATTGGGGTGTCTTGTTTTGCAATTAGCGCAAATCTTGTCCACAAATAATCTGATAAGATCCTAAGAACCTATCTTAGAAGAAAATAGGTCATAGCTTTCTTTCCAAGTACAAAATCTATATGAAAACCAACAAAACAATTAAACTTTGGTAAGGTTTTAAATATGTAAATTTTATTTACAGCAGTAAATACAATTACAAAAGTAATACAAATCTGCTTTAAGTAGAAACTAAGAGTGTTCGTTGAAGCATTTGGTCACAAATTGAGGTTTAACTGTTTAACGATCAAGATCTTGCCAACATGTGTAAATATGGTCATAAGTTAAAATTTAACGTAGTCTTGTAACTAAAATCAAACATAAAGACAATATTACAAAAAAATCCGCAGCTATTAACAAATTTCAATAAATTTTAAATAGTTATATGTTTCTCGAATATGGAAGCCATATTGAAAATTTAACTAAAATTTGAGACTTGTTAAGTACTTCAACTATTTTTTTGGAGATGTTATTTATTGACCAATATAATTAGAATTATATTATAAGCTGTTATGAAACATAAAATTATACTTTTGAATAACCCTACACTCCAATAACACTTATAATTTTTCCGTGTAATGGATCGATCAGAAATAATTTGAAATAACGAAAAAGAGGAGTATGTATTAAAAATATAATTTCCTAACATTAATAGCAAAATGTTTTTAGTATGCTGATAAAAGTCATTGTTAATTCCACCTCCATATTCGGTTTGGATCCGACTACAGTTTTAAACTATGAAGCGTAGAGTTTTGTATTTTTTGTTGAATCGAAAAATAAATGGAACTGGTCGTTTAATTAAAATCAAATATTCTGTCAAAAATATTCTCTCTGATGATATTTTGGTTGGCAGTTATTTTAACCAACTGTAAAACTTTCACGTTATTGCTTTACTTAATTATAAAAATTGATGTTTTTTTCTCAGATTGGACATGGACCTAGGCTCCGGGCGTCGTTACCCAAAAAAAAAAAAATTGATGATCTTGAAAATATTATACTTAACAACAGTAAATCAACATAGAATATTTTTAATAAAATACCGTTTAACATTCAATTATTGGGTATGAATTGTTGGTAAGTGGTATATTATTAATAAAATAATAAATTATAAACTCACATTTATATTTTATTATTTATACCGATAAACTCAAATGCTTATACGTTTAATAACGAGGTACTCGAAGGTTCTCATACGTTTGCGTCGTAATATTAAACTCATAGAAGCGTAGAATTGGTTTTCAATATATAAATAATCAATCAACATTTTATAATATACCGAATAAATTAACATAATCGAAAACTTAACGGAGAAAACCTTAAAATATTGGGAATAGGTTCCATTAATTTAAACAAGACGGAAATTTTAACATTTTTTTCAATAGGGTACTGTAATTTTCTAGGTAAGAAACATACTCGTAACTAAATACACAATTGGGAATTAGGATAATAATCATTATAATATATATATTTTTAAGGTTTTAAATATAATTATCCTAACATACCCAAAAATAGTAACTACCTCAATATTTTATTTCACTGATTAATGGATTGGTATTAATATATTTTTTATTAAAAATGAAATGAAATTATAAAAGATAATAAAAAAAACAATAAATAAATCTTAATATATATATAGCACAAATTAAGTTAAACGTATTGTCTTATATATAAGTAATTATCAATGACAGACACTTACAGAGCGGATGTTTAACATTTCTTAATATGGTACACAGTGGACGCCGCTTATTGTGATCACGGTTAATGTTATCAGCCGGCTATTGTTATCGAAAATGGTCGGTCCCAAATTTCTCCTTAGCAATACATTTGAAAAAAGTTGCTTATTGTTATCGATTTAGAAGACGATACAACGATTTGATACGACACCGAACTATAAAACTTCGAAAAATTGTACTATTTTGAGAATTATATTCAAATGATTATGAATGAAAACAAGTGTCAAACAACAATAGATCGATATTTCAAATGAATCTTATGTTAGAATATTTTTAATAGTGTAAATAAATAGAAAATTTGTGCAAACAATAGAATTTCTTATTATGAAACTTAATATGTACTTAAATCCCCCAACAAGCATGAAAAAGTACTATCCGCATAATGTTATCATTCGGTTATTGTTATCAAAACGGGCTGGCTGAAAGTGATCACAACAAGCGGCGTCTACCTGTATAAATTTTAAATTGAGTAAATGAGGTCGCTTGATCATTTTGAAGTATATAAAAAATCCTTATTTTGTCACGTTTAATAAAATAAAATGAAACAGTAAAATGATCTAATAATAATATTATATTTTCAATAATATTTGTATGTATATCTACATGTCATTAATGTTCTGGTTAACGTAACTTCTATATATTTCCGTATCGTATTGAACGAATAATTTTTAAACAACATTTTTTATCTTTAAGCTTTGGATTGCTTATAGTACTGAATTTAAAATTCTAGTTAAATTATTTACTGTAATTATCTCGTCATGGTTAATATTTACACTAAGGCACAAAATTTTATATCACGAACATATATTTAGCTAATATATTGAATGTACAAAGCCATAAAGCTCCGTATTTTTAAATTCTCAGTTAATGTTTTTTTATTTATTAATTCTATTTCAAAAAATAATATCTGAACGTATCGTTAAATAACTTAAAAAACTTTATCTAAAGATCAAGATCATAGCCTCTTTGGGTCTTGGTTTCATTTAAATGTCACCTTATATTGTCTATTTTTACTTTTTAAGTATAATAGTATGGATGGGTCCAATTTGAATAAATTTGTAAATTAAGCATCAGTGTTGTTTTCCATCTCGTAATGCTAATTTTTTATCATTTGAATATTTTTATTATTTAAGTGCTTTTCATTTTTCTATGAGAAGTTATACTGTAGGATCATATTATACTAAATTGGTGAGAAAATAGTAATATATATATCTTTAAATCTTGTAAACATATTTATAATTATTTTAAATAAGCTAATATACAAGAAACAAAAAAATAATCATTAATTTTTAATGAGTATTTTACTTATAAAATAAAATTGAATATTCACTAAAAATGTTGGAACCAAATATTTTAGTAAGTTAGTACTTAGACTGTAGTGAGTCTAACGTCATTTCGAATCCATCCCCCTTATTTATTAGATGTCAAGCGAGAAATGACTATTTCGATACTTCTGACGGTTTCGAGCTATCGAGCGGTCTAATGTTAGTTAGTAATTATAACTGACATAACGCCTATCTTGATTATAAAGATTTCAAGGCCCATGTGGGATTTATGTCACTGGTCTTTATTAAAACTTTGTCTGGAAGTTATAGCATAATTGATAAAATTCTACCTCAGTTTTATGTCTCAAATTTATATGTAAATGTACTAATATTAATTAAATAATATATATAAATAAGTGAAAAGTAATAAAGACCAAATAGTATGTGCGGTTCACTTCAACTTCGTTTCGTAATAAAGGGAACATGTATGAAGATTTTTTACACTATGGTGAGAGGTTAAGGTCTTTGATGTTCTTCGAAAAACATGCTTGATAAAGGTGTTTATTGTTGGTTATGGTTGGTTTATAAGTTTTAGTATATGTCATATATGATGTGACTATACCACAATGTTTGAATTTTCTCTGCCACACACACACACACTCTGGCCACACATACACACTATGTGAATTCTACACTAAAATTCAGTATACATTATGTACTCTTTGGTAATGACACAGTATACCATACTGTGATCACGAGACTGTATATAATAACTTTCATAGTTAAAACATCTACTCAAAAAACACTGCGATTGAATTAAAAAGCTCATGTGTAAAAAAAAAATTAAAAGCCCTGATACAAAAAGACGTCTAAAAAGGATAAAATAATATTATTATGTACTTATTGAGTGTTGTACGTACGTACGTGAACTTTGGTGTCTATTTTACAAAAATGTTTGAGCTAATTAATAATGAATGAGGACTAAGACTATAGTCTATGATTTGATGTTGTTATTTCTTTATTTGCCTTGGTAACTTATTTGCATTTTGATATATTTCTTTATTTAGGAGTTTTGTTTTTGCTTTTGTAAACTTATTTTACTTTTTCCTATACTTAATTCCTTATACTTAATGAAACTAATTCACACTAAACACACTAATTTCACTTGTTTAAGCTTTTACCGTAAATATAGAAATGAATATATAATAATATAAGAAATTTTCACCAGCACCTGTTTTTATTTCAACCAAACCTAGCTAAGAATCATCTCGACAAATCAAGTTTTCTTTAAAAAAAACAGCATTTCAATCCGTGCATGCGGTTTGACTGCTACGTTGCCACATACAGACACACAGATACACAGATACACAAGTCAAAGTTATAACACCCCACTTTTGGGTCGGGGGATAAATAAAAAATACACGTTTATGGAACATTCTACGAAACAGAGATTAATTTTTCGCTGTTTCGAATGCTGGTTTTTTTTAATAAATATATATAAACTAATTTTAAAAAAAGATAATATCCTTTCAGAACACATGCTTTGTAAGTAGTTTATATAAGAAATAGCCATCTAGACGCTACTCAGAGTACTTTGGTGCGATTTATTATGCTGTAATAAACTAATTGCTTGTCTTAATTCTAGAGACAATGTCTCTAGGAACAAAGTTTCAGTATTTTTATTTCAATGAGAGTAAAACATCTTACTATAAAAACAAGCAATTAACATTTTTTTCATATTTGTTTTATTCTCAACTGCAATTAATATTATAGCTATAATATACCTGTTGCTTAAGTCTTAAAAAGTACTTAACTTGGCTTAAATAAATCTTAAGTCTTCTTAAGACTTCCTTTAAATTCGACCTTTCGAACCAATTAAATAAGGCGTTGGATATAGACGCCTTTGTTGAAAATAGATTTACAAACTATCTCCTAGTAGAGTTACTTAGCTCTGTAATATTATATCATTTCCTGCGAGCGTTTATCACCTGAATAAGAATTTGTAATATTTTTTTTCCGAAGATGAGGAGTTCTTAAATATTTATATTATCTATTATTTTTCAGGTCTTAATTACATTCAAAGCTTCTTATGATTAAGGTACCGGCTAAAATAGTCATCCAAATAATACATTCTGTATGTAAACTATTTTAGAAACGCATACTTAAAATAACAATTAAAGTTCCTATAAAACCCAATAGTCTTGTTAGATAGCTAGATAGTACCTATAGATAGTAATATGAAAGTATAATATAATATTCCAATTTAAAATTCGGTATGAATCAGACTGCAGTTCAAACTATAACGCTATAAGTTTTATATTTTTAATGTTTTCGACGTATTCATTGGACGTTAAATAAAAATCAAATGTTTTTTTAGGAATACTGGAAATAAAACAAGTTTATAAAATAAGGCAGGTATTAATTTTGTGAATAGTTAATTAAATATTTACGTAGTTTTCTGAGATTTTTTACAGTCAGAGTAAATAAAAAGATAATAAAATTATTTCACTTAATGAGGACTTTTACATCATAGTTACTTTCGATTAATTATTGAAGAAATAGGGAATATGCAAAAAAACTAAAATGGTCTCAAATTATCATCTTATTATAATAAAAACATTTCAATACACATTAGAAGAAGGAAGAACATTTCAATACACATTACAATAAAAGTAAAATACAAGAGACACATTCACCATTTATTATTTGTATCTTTCAATTATCTTCAAACATGTAGTGTTTATTTAACTGTCACTGCTTTGCGCACTACACTTACGAAGTGTTATAGATGACTTATTTATGGGCACCCAAAGAAAATATATATTTTTAGTTGTAAAACATTGTGTTTGTTTAATACACAAATATAAAACAATTAAAAATGTAAACAACTTATTCGAAGTGGTGTCCTATCTATCCTAATATTATAAAGAAGAAAGCTTTGTTCGTTTGTTTGAATTGAATAGGCTCCAAAACTACTGGACCGAATAAAAAAAAACTTTTAGCGTTAGAATCCTACATTATCCGTGATGCGCATAGGCTATATTTTATCATCGTCATCATCATGATCAATAATATTATAAAGAGGAAAGATTTGATTGTTTGTTTGTTTGAATTGAAAAGGCTCCGAAACTACTAGACTGATTTAATCATACATTATCCCTATGATGAACATGGTTATATTCAATACAAGAAAAAATAAAAAACCCGCGTAAAAATTTCGACTATATAATAAATTATAAATGTAACATGATTCAAGAATTTTTCATATAGATATATACGAATATTAATAAATATAAACATTTAGAGTTAAAATGGTTTACAATCACTAATAACACTATGGTGAAGGGATTTGTATTATCACAAGCTCTTGCCCGTGACTTAATGACTACGATCATAAGTTATGTAAACATATTTTTTTCAGTCGGCGGGCAACAGCTATCCATAATAAAGTACTTTACCTCAGTAAATAAGTGTAAAAACCTTTTGGCTTAAATATCAAGACTTTTTTTCTTATATAGCGCGGGAACTGCTGGGAACAGCTAATTATTGCATAAGAACCTTTCACCAATAAAACATCAATATCTTAGAGAGGACTATGTCTATTTCGACCAAACATAGCTAAGAACCATCTCGACGAACATAGCTTTCCATAGTCCACGCGTTTGGCCGCTACCTCGCCACAGACAGACACACAGATACACAGATCGATAGGTCAAACTTATAACACCCCTCTTTTTATTCGGTGATTAAAAACGATTGAACCGTAAACGGATGTCAATTTTACATATAGAGTTGGTAGGAAAAACCTATTTTTCGTTTTCCAATATGTTAGTAGCTATCGTTGCCATGATATATTTAGGTATAGTTAATTGTAACACAAAAAAAAATTAGAAGCTTAGGCAAATAGCAATTTCTATAATAAATAAAATGTTACTGTACATTTTAAATATAGAAACGTTCCTTCGCCCCCAAACTAAAATTCAAAAAATCAATTTTATTTGTTGAGCATCCACTCCATCGTCTGTAATTGGATACAATTACGACCTCTCGGTGGGAGATGGATTGCAAAATCTTGCGTCGTTAAGCAACTCTCTATTATAAATGCGACTATTAAAATGTTTTGATTTTATTTTTTATTCTTCGCGACCAATTGTGGTAAGATATAAATTCATTCCCTATAAAAAGATACAAGTATTTAATAAAAACGCTTGAATTGTTTTTGACTCAAGAAGAGAGTTAAGTAAGACACATTGACTTTTATCAAAGTTAGAAACACAGGAATGAACAAAACTTGCAGAAGACAGAACTAACTTTTTCATGTTAAGTTACTTTATTGTTTGTAAGCGGGAACAATGTTTATAACTTTTCGTTTTCCATTTTTTCTAATTAAAAACTAACACCCAGTAACTCTTATTCTTACATAAAAAGGGGAAGTAAAATTTATGTTTAGCACTTTAAGGAAACAAATAAGAAATAAATTGGTTTTTTATTTATATTTACGTGTTTTATGTTTTCGTGAAAAAAAAGTTTCATTAAATTTTATTTAGAAGGCTCGATTTATTAAGGAAAACACTGTATTTGTCTGGCTTTTTTAACGCCTTACAGCAAGTACATCAAGTCACTATGCACGAACAATTTTAGATTAGCTTTTAAATTAAGACCATTGTTATTTTTAAAAAGCTTTAACTACTTTAATTATATTTTTAGAGGATTAAACGGCATAATTGGGTTTCGTCGGTAAGTATACAGAAAAGGAAAATTTCGTAAGTCTTATTAAAAATATCAATCGATCTTACGGATTTGACTGTGGAGCGCAGCTAAAACAGTCATTCTGTGACCACGGCCAGTGTAACCTGTATGTGAAAGCAGTTTCCTTGCGCGAAAATAAAGTTATAATTCGTTAAGAAACGTTTAAAAGTTTAAAAGTTAGTTTTATAAGTATCACAATGACAAATTTCACTAAACGAGTAAATTATACAATTATTAAAGTTATTTTAAGTTTACTGTGATGTACTGTGCTATACAATACAATACAATGTATTGTTATTTTATAATATTTCTATATTAATAATATTATATTTATTATTATTATTAATTATTCTTAAACAAAAAATACCGGTATTTATTTTGCTTTGTTGTATTTGTTTTTGAAGCTGAATATTTAATCAAAGAATCCGTTATTAGACATTATTATTGCTTAGCACCCAGTAGTGAGGGTAATAAGCATTTTCGTGTGTTGTTATGTTGTTTTTAGGACGCTGTTACTTCGGCCGTAATTAGTGTTTATGTTTTTGTGCAAAGAGAATGTTTTGGCTAATCTTTTGGTAAATAATAATTTAAATCAATTATAGGTTATTTAACATATAACAAGGACTTTTTAAATATATTATAATACTGTAATTTTAATTAAATAAAATATATTAATTAACATATGGGAATTAGAGAAATAGAAAAACATCCCGATCGCTACATACAAAACACAAATATTCTCATAACAAGACATATTGAATTCTTATCAAACATAATTAGCATAGAATAAGAAGTAATTTTCTCAATATTATGTTTGTTTTTCGGGAGAAACCAGGTACATTTATAATTAATTGTAATTTTCAATTTTTCGCTGTTAAAGTTAATTTATAACTAACACCCAGTAATTTTTATTTTTAAATTAAAAGGGGAGGCAAAATTTATGTTTGTTAAAGCACTTTAAGAAAATAAATAAGAAATGTAAATTGGTTTTTCAAAAAGAACTTTCAGTAAACTTATTAAGAAGGCTTGATTTATTAGGGAAAACACTTCCCTATATTTGTAACAAAAAAGTAAGTGACTATACATAAACAATACCTTAACCTTTTAAAAATATATATTACAAGACGATTATTTTGTGACCACCGGTATAGACCACCAGGATAGAAATGAATCGGTTAGTCCCACGACTAGTGCAACCTACTATAAAAGTTAGGCATTTAAAAGGTAAACTTACTGTTCGTTTCTGTTCTGTAAAGGAGTACCTTTTATAAAGGAGTTTATATGCAGTAGCATATAAAGATCAAACCTACTATAAATCAAAACCTCAATGATATATTCTTTTAAGTATAATTAAATTTATTAAAAAAAAAAACACAGAGCCGATTTGTATATCAGCCGAGTTCTCGGGCTAGTAGAGATTAAGTTCAGTCTGAAAGAAAAACCATGGTGCAACGTTTAAATGACAAACTTCAGGCAGTCTCTGCATGGAGCAATGCCAATCTTGTTAAATTCAACGCCACCAAAACGCAAACGTATCTGTTCACCGCCAAAAGGAACCCTTTTACCTTGGCCACTACTTTCTAGAATGTATCCTTGGAATACAATGACCGTCTTCAGTTGTTGGGCTTAGAAATTTCCTCGAACCTCAACCTCAGTCAATGCATTAATTCAAGAGCAAAAGCAGCTGCAGGAAGGCTTGCCGTTCTGGCGAAGATCCGACAGTACTTTATACCGGGACAGTTACTTGTATTAGACAAAGCACAGATACGTTAATGTTTTGAGTACTGTAGTCATATATTTGCTAGTGGCGCAGACTCTCATCTTGGTTCAGGACTTCAAGTGGGAGTCTTCAAGAGAAAATTGAATATAACATAATTCTAGAAATCGTGTATTAAATAATCAGATGATTATTGCATCTCATTTCAGTCAAGTTTTTAATAAAGTTAAGAGTTTCACTAGTTTGCCTTTATTGTTTTACAATTCGATTTATTAATTAACTTTAAAATATTATTTCTACTTTTTAATATTGTAAGTCTCTAAAGAATATATTCGTAAATTTATTGACTGGTGTGATTGCTTCCAACAGGACTCCTTAATTCAAAATAACTTATTTTAGATAGGCGCCGTTTCATTCTATCAATTACATCAAACACATCATTTACCCTTCATTGCGTCATCGTTCAAAAACTTTAGAAACTATGATTTCTTTGTAGACGACTGCGGTATATATCAAGTCACTGATTTAAGTTAAATTTTGTTTGAACCAAAATTTGAAAGACGGGTTCGAAAAAACATGAATGTGGTGTTGGAATTGTATATTTAACACGTACTTAAATTAATGACTTGTGTGATTAAATAAATTAAATTGGCGACGATTTAAATTCTTGATTGGTATATAACAAACAGTTTATAAACATTATCATGTTAGAATTTAAGAATACTACGACGAATTAATTCTGTTCATGCTGGGCAATATTAAAATATTTCAACAATTTCCCGAAAACGTTCAATTATTATATTAAAAAAAATTAAAACTGTAACTAAACATCGATTCTGTGATAATATATTATACAATACTTAAAATATCGAGAGGATGTTTTATCGTAGGTATGTAACGATCATCATCAAGATTCATTAAAATCGAAGCGTTAAAATCTAACCTTAAAAATAGCTTGTTCTTTTCAGACAAACAAGTTTATAAACTGGTGGTACCTAATTTTTTTTTTTAATTTAATATAACTATCTAGAATTATCAATCTTACCTTTTTGTCATAACATGATCGTAGCACTTCAATATAGATACTCATAGAAAAATTAATAGCACTTAAGAACTAAAATATGGAAACGATGTGAAGTTATTAATACGTGTTGAAAAACAACATTAAAATTGAATTTACAAATGTATTTGGGTTCGACCCGTCCATCAAATTATGATAAAAAAAGGAAGAACGACATCTAAATAAAGTCGGGAGAGCGAGGCCATCAACTTCAACGTCAACCTCGAGACATCGTTTGTAATAGCATTTTACATTTAGGGTCACAATTATTTAAAAAAAATGTATATTGTATAACTGGAGTATATTTCATTTCCATCAACAATAATTAGTGATAATGAATAATCTAAAAGAGGACTGCCAAAAAAGAAGTAAGTACTCAGTTGATGTTCACGTATAATTTCTGCGGTAGCCAATATACCAATTGCATTAGGAAACTGATATTGACTACTATTTTTAATTATTTGTTACATCTTATTATCATACCACAAATTGTTAAAACTTCTTCTAATGTCTCTAAGAAGCCCACTTACTTCTAAATCTACTATCAATTTAATCAGTTTAAGGCTTTCGAGGACTGTTTCAATCACTTTGAGAAGCTTTTTTAGAAGAAGAAGTTTCTTTAGAAAACTAATCTGCATTAAAGACTTAAACAGAACACGCGCAAAAATGGGACGATAATAAAATTCATTGTGTTTTTAATAATGATTAATCAATCAATCATATATTCTAAGGTAAATTGAAATACGATTAGTGTACCAGCGAAGTTGCGTGTTTTGGTTTATCAATACAACAACTATGAGCGTGTTTGATTAAATTATTCCCAATCAAGTTAGCTTGTAGTTTTCATAACTCAATGGTAGGTTTATACGTTTTTAAAATAAATGTATTTTATTTATTTATTGGTTTATTTGTTTTATTTATTGTCAATACCTTATCTCTGCAGTTTTTGTGAGTTATATTGTTTTATAGAAGTCAAAATAGGCGCCAAAAAATCATAACAGTGTACTAGTTTTGTTTAAATTTACGTTTATTAATTAATTATAGTGGTTCATTTTAAAAATATTCCAATTACAAAAAAAATATATATATTTACATTTATTATGGCTCCAATTTGTAGTTTAAATAGATTAATTATTAACTAACATTGCCCCGGCCTCACTAACATACCAGTTCTAATTCAATACAATTTATTGATGAAGATGTTGAGTTTGGAATTTAGTTTTCATCTACTACAACTACTACATTCAGTGTTAACTCCATGTAACGTTAGTAGATTTATCGACAAATTGCCTAACGTATCAAAATTATTAGACTGTGGTTGGTTAAACAATTAAGTTTGTTATCCATACAATCATATCTATGTAGCGTCACATTCAATCTTAATAACGAGAACGGCATAAGTAAAATGTTAAATATAAATGATATAATTAGTGACAGCGGTAGTTGTGTGCGTCCTTTTGTTTTTATGGTTTATATAATGGTCCTAAATACCATTTATAACGTCATAAATTATTTAATCCTTTCAGTGACTTTAAATGAAGTTTACTGTACCTACTTTTTGGAATTCTTATCTTTATACAAGTACTTCTCTTTAAACGATGTTATATGTGCACATACATATAGAGTTGGCCATGGAAAAAGTAACTATTGAAAACCGTTATCAATAGTTGTAAAAATCGTAAGTAAGTGAAAGATTTCAAAGTCAAATGATTATTTATATGAATACTCTTACGACTAGATTCGATGTATAAGAACCGGTTTAATTTTGCTTATTTTTCTATAGAGTCTACTCCAGGTATGTCTTAATTTAAAATTCATGATAGTTAATATTTTACCAAATTAAAAAGCAATAAATATATTTATGCATACCGCAATTGTGATGTAGTTGATTTATTTATAAAAATAAGGATGGAATATACATAAGCCACCAAGCACATTTTTGTAGATTTTTCCTGTCATGTGTACTTTGTTTGTACCTAGTTGTTTTGTACATATAGGGGGAGAGCCCGTGACCGCCAGTCATTCGTTATATTTTTTTATATATAGTCAAGCCGAGCAAAGTTTTTTTTCGTAATAAATTAAGACTTTTATTTGATTTTAAAAGAAACATAAAACACATAAATATAAATAAAAAACCAATTTCAATTTCTTATTTGTTTCCTTAAAATACTTTTAGGAACATAAATTTTGAGCTCTCCTTTTAACGTTAGAATAAAAATTACTAAAGTTAATTTTAACAGCAAAAAATGGAGAACGAAAAGTAAAAGTTGTAAAATTTACCTTATGTATTCTGTAAAGTATGTTTCCTCCTGTGCTTAATTAGAACTCAATGTATCTTTTTAAATGAATGCTGTTATTTCTTGTTAGCTTTTATACATGTAGTAGTTTGGTTTTGACTAAAAATGAAGATATAAGTTGTTGATTTGACTAAAACAATTGAATCTCTGTATAGAAGTTTAATTGACAAAATAAATGTAATATTTAATACTGATTTGACTAAGAATAAGAAGTATATAAATCGCAGCTCGGTTAAGAGAAGTCATTGTGATATTGGGAGTACAAGTTGTGGGGTGGTACTATTGTGATAAAAGTGTAACAGTTATAATAAACCGCTGAATGTGAGATCTAGAGACTAAGTTGTGTAACAGTGATAATTAAGTGTTTAAATGGTAAACAGTTTAGTGTATTTGTGAACAGTGTCATAAAGTGCTTTAAAGAATAGAACGACTGTCGTTGGCGATTCTTTGCGGTAAGAGAGCTCTATCTAATATTCTCTTATAGTTAACAAAAAATCTTGTCTATATTTGATTGATTTTATATTTGAGTGCCAATTAATTTTACTAACTTAATTTTGGGGGCCAAAAATTGTTTTAAGCGTAAATGTTATTTCTTAGGTATCATTACTCATTGGTAGTAATAATTATTCAATAAATATATATTTGGGTCAAAAAAAACAAAAACACGGCGCCGTATAGGCGGCCCCTCACATCCTCCGGCGCCGTATGCTTGGCACTCAATTCCTATTAAATTAAATTTCTTACAATTTATATGATATTTTATTTTCAAAAAGAATGAAAAGTCAAAATCAAAACAATTGTTGCATTTATAATAAAGAGTTGCTCAACAACATAAGATTTTGCAATCCATCTTCTACCGAGAGACGGTAATAGTATCCAATTACAGACGATCGAGTAGGTGCTCAGCAAATAAAATTGAAATTTTTAATTTTATTAAACGACATTTTATATATTTTCAGTGTTTAAAATTTGCATTTCTGTAATAGTTTCTTTATTATAGAAACCGTTTGCTACATAATATATATTTAGGCTTAGGGCAAATAATATATTTTGTAACTGAGCGTCAAAAAAGAAATTCCTCAACCAATATACCTTAAATATACCTTAGAAGTAATAATGGCAATGACAGCTAGTAACATCTTGAATTGAAAAAGAAAAATATTTTTTTTAACGTTTTTCCGGCAATTTATTATATTTTTCCTTTCATAATTCTCAAGAAGTATTTAAAATTGATCATATCGTTTTTAAATAATGTTATACTGACGGACATTATTTGTATATACGTAAGTACAACATATAAGTAATATTATACTGAAGTTATTTGTTTTCGTATACGTATATACTCAATAGTTAAATTTATTAGATACTAGCTTTTTCCCGCGACTTCGCACACCTTAAATTCGTAGTAAAACAATCCCTCTTTCTGTCAAAAATCTATTTAAACTTTTTAATAAGGATACAATATTAGATACTGTAATTTTTTTATACCTCTCTTGTTTTTATTTGAACATTAATACTTTTTAAACAAAGTACTTAATAATCATTTTAACCATATATCTTACGTATAGATGTTTATTGACCATAATCAAAATATGACCATGTAAACTTGAGGAATTCTGAGCTACACAATCTACGTTATTGGTCATCTACTTAAAGGTTTTATTAAAATAAAAAAATATATTTTGAAAGGCGTATATTATTAGTGGTTCTCTAATATATTAAGCATGTTATTATACATACAAACCTTTCTCCTCCATCACTACACCTATTAAATAAAACTGCATCAAAATCCGTTATGTAGGTGTAGTTTTAAAGATCTAAGTATACATACAGACATAGGGACAGACGCGGAAAGCGACTTTGCTTCATACTATGTAATGATTAATCCTCAAAAGGTGACCTGTTTATAATTTTATTAATGCCATAAAAGAAAAATGCAAATAATATTATAAAAGCCATAAATAAGTACACATTTAGTAGGAAATTACTTTCACAGAAAACAAATTTATAAGCTTGTCTGCTATAAATAAATTATCTTCGGCGAAGTGGTTTAATGAAGGTTACTCATTAAGTATTATAACTCAATTGATTAAAAATTAGGTGAAAATTGTAAGATTGGAGTTTGTGTCAACGTTGTAAACAAAAACTTTTTGATATTAAGGAAAAGAAGTGTTTAATTTTGTTGTAAATATAAATTGTAACGTAAATGTACCGTAATGTTATAAGTTCTTACAAAATTAAGTAAGGAACATATAAATACTTACAATATTCTTATATAGTTAAATTCCAAAAGATCTAAGTCTTAAAAAGTATGAATATATAAATATCAATTAAAAAACTGCATTGGTGCATGTAAATCAATAAAAAAAAATAAGAATTTATCATTTAACTACACATCAACCGAAAATTTCTAATGACTAAAAGATATAATAAAGTACCATTTGTGTCCCAGATGTTCCGCCCCACTTTATACGCCAAAACATCCTTCTTATGTCGGACATAATATTTTTATACCTACCTACTCGGGTCCAGCATTTTAAAGAATTAATCATTCCTTATATTATTTTCTGTAGATTTGGAAACCTATGTGCGAATGTACAAGTTGAGTAGTTAAGGTGTTAAAAAGGGACGATCAAACAAACTCACATTATACTTTATAATATTAGTTACGATTACTCAAGAGAAGACATTTTGTTTTTGTATGTTTATACTTTTAGCCCTGTTGGCTATTACAGCGTCACCGGGGGAGTGGGTGGGTCAGAAGACCCACCCTTGACAAGGTGGGGCCAGATGGGAGCTCGGGGCGTCGTCAGTCAGGAGGGAAGCTAAGGAAATTTGGACACTAGCGTCCTCCGACGGCAGAACGCCGGAGCAACGGAGCAAGAGAAGACAAGCATTAGAAAACAATATAAAATGCCAAATATGCATTTTGGCAATTTTTAAAATGAGTTTATTTAGATTATATATGTGATAAGTAACCTATATATAACCCTAAGTTATCAATTGCCTGTACATGTATTAAATAAATAATTAAAATCGTTTAAGCGGTTTATATTTCCATAAAATATTTTATTTCCTTTGTTTATCTGGTTAAGAGTTGATTTTTAAAAAAATAATAGTCTATGTTTGACCTTACGTCATCAATTTTTTTTTTTAATAAAATTCATCAAAATCCAGGTCGAGTTGATTTAACTTTTTAGAATACATGAATAACTATTTTTATTCCGAATACCATCCAAATCGGGCCAGTGCAGTGGTTTGGCCATATAAGCATAACGGACAGATAGACAGACTTTCTCATTTATAATATAAATATTGATTCTCTACCTTATGTCTTACTGACGTATAAACTAGTAGTGATTATGCACAACATAATAACATAATTATCTGACTGAAGAATTCCTGAACATGGACAAAACTCAAACCTATGGAATAACATTTGAACTATCGAGTCACTAAAACCCAGGTTAAATCTGTCATTTAAAAATCTTCAGCATTCTTTTAATTATATAATCTTTATCGGGACAGAGTCAACACCTACTGGCTTTTTTCGAAAAAGGTTCTTTCTTTCGGAAAAATACAATACAGTTAACAGATATCAATTATACAGTACTGCGAGGATCAAAAGCTAATAAAAACGAAGACTACATACATTGTAATTAATATTTTTTATAAATATATATGTATAACAGAAATGGAAATTACTATAATACCCTAAAAGATTCTTGTTACGCTCAAACATAATCACTAATTAAGACCGAAGTAAGAACGTCCTAAAAATAACATTACAACACACAAACACATTTATTACTTTCATGTAAACTTATTGTTAATAATGTGCGCTCAGCAATAAAAACATCTACTTAAAGTTTGTTTCATTTGCTATTTACCTCAAAATCAAATGAAAATAATCACAACAAATACCTATCATTTTTGTAATTTTTACATTTAATAAATCTGTTTTGACGTGACAACGTCTTAAATTAGGTTAAGCTAGGAGTCACTTATGAAAAAGTGTAACGCCCGGTAACGTTACGATGAGTCACCGAACGAGAGAGAGGCCCGCCGAATGCCTTGCGTCTCTCTCCCACTCAAACATGATCGGTCCGCCGAGCAATGTTTTGATTTTCAAATTGATTCTTTAAAATTACAAATATTAAGAAAAAGTGGCAGATATAAGAAAACTTGATTTAAAATGTGTTGAGCAAGAATTTTAACATCTAATTTAAGTAAATGTTTTAATTTTCAACTTCATCATTTACAATTACAAATTTTAATTAATTTCAAATTTATTTAGCAAAAATTTGAACCTTCGATCTGAATAAGTGTTTTGATTTTCAAATTAATTGTTTAAAATTAAAAATATTAAAATATATAAAATCAGAAGTGACGTCACATAACATTATCTGTACTTATTATTATTTAATATGTAGGCCAGTACATGTGACCATACTTGGTAGACACAATTGGAAATAGTATTTTTTTATAACTGAAAAAAATAAATATATAAAACACTGGTAGCAAACAATAACTTCAATGATCGATATCTCCGCAACTAATTGATGTATCGAAAAAGTCTGTAAATAAATTTTGTAAAAAATAATAACATCAATAATATAATATAAAATAAATAATATATAAAATGATTTTAGGTGACAACGTCTTCATCGTCCTATCCTCAACAAAATCACTCAAATTATTAAAATATTGTGCAATTTAATAATATTCATATCAATAAATATTCTACCGAGAAAAAGACGTGGTCACGTAAATCTTCGCCCGTAAAACCGACTTTACAGGCAACCATATTTTTTATAGAAACGCCTCTTGTTTCTTTCTAACATGGAAGATAAAAAAATATATACGCAGTGTGATCAAAAAATAATTTGAATTTTTAATTTGTTCCCTTCAAAATAATTCCCCTCGGATATAATGCACTTGTACCAACGTGTTTTTTCAATCCTCAAAGCATTTCAAAAAATCATTTTTGTGATCTTTTTCAGCTCCACCTTCGATGCGGTCTTTATTTCCTCAATTGTTGCAAAACACCGTACTTTCATGGGCCTTTTCAGTTTCGGGAACAAGAGAAAGTCAAAGGGGGCCAAGTCTGGGGAATATGGTGCCTGCGGAATTCTTAATGTGTTGTTGCCTGCCAAAAATTCACAAGCAAAGATGTGTGAGCAGGGGCATTATCATGGTGCAAAAGCCAATTTTTGTTCTTCCACATTTCCCAACGTTTCTGGTGGATTGATTCGCGCAAATTGCGCATAACTTGCAGGTAATATTCCATATTGACCCTTCTCTACCCTGTGGTAAGAACTCATGGTGCACCACACTCCTGCAAACGAAAAAAACTGTAAGCAAAATCTTCACATTTAATCGAACTTGGCGTACTTTTTTTGGTCTTCGTGATACATATAAAAAAAATGGTTCTACTATAAAATCTTTTAAAAAATATGTCTATATGATAATATATTCTATAATGCTGCAATTACTTTTAGGCCCAACCACGTGAATGTTTTATAAGTTATCGCACACGTTAAAACAAAGAGAAATATGGAATAGCGCGTTCTATTCCCAATATGTTGAAAAGATTTTAATTTAACAGCAGTTCCATTTCGTTTCTCGTTTCATAAAAAAAAAACAAAAATGTTGGCGTTATAGCATAAATCTGCAGCCCGATCCAAACCGAATATAAAGATGGAATAAACAAGGACTACATTTTGACAACATTTTCATGTAAAAATTCTGTATTGGTTATATTTAAAATTAAAAAAAAAATAACTTCTTTCGTCATGTTGAAAACATATCCTTCAAAATTACGAAATAAAGTTTTCTTCTTAATAATATTGGAAAAGAGTTTAGGAAATTCCCTAAATATTTGTAAAATTTAAATTTATTATGTGTTTACTTATCTGTTTACTTATTAATTTACACATTAATAAAAAAACATTTTAAGATTACATAAACATTCACACATTAATAAATTGAACCTTTCTAAGTAATCAGAAGACGAAAAATAAATTAAGATTAAAAAATATATTTTCAGCCGATTTCAAACAATTTAAAAAAAAAACGTTAAATCATTTACAAACTGCCAAAAGAATTTTACATATTTTGAACAGAATATGGCTAAAGGCTAATGATTTTTATTTTTAAAAGTTACATACAGTTTTTTAACCTTGTAGCTACAGCGAATATAGAAAGTGCCAGGTAAAAAATGTATGATTTCTGGGTCAAAAATATTCAATTAAACAATATTTATGGGTTTATAAATAGTTTATCAAAGGGTCAGTTATTGTTCGTTATTACTACTAAGCGCATAATTGCCGACGGTCATATATTCTACGTCATGCTTAAGTATTATAATTTTCTTTTATAATATGAAATATCACGCTAGTCGTACCATTTTTTTTATATTAACTGTTAAAACGATTGCTTCGTTTATAATTTACATATTTAATGAATACAATTCGTTGGATAAAATTGTCCAATATATAAAAAATATATATCATTATTAATCTATATTATTTACTATTAACTGTTAATTTATTTAGTTCGCGTGCAATAAATCGTATTTTAAAAGGTGAATTTTTTTCGTAAATGTTAGTCGATTAGCTTAACAGTCAAGTAAAGCAGTTCTGACAATCTTTATTATTATTCTGTATTTCGAAAGATACCCGAATATATTAAAATTCTAATATTTGCTAAAATTATTAAAAATAGCTAAAACACATCTAAATTAAAATTGTAATTAATAAATAGCAATTTTATTTAAGCTATAAATGACTTCAACAATTTCAATAGTTTTTTTTATATTATTTTAATATATTTTAATGTATTTATAAAAAATGTACTTCTGTTTAATTTCAAATGCAGTATAATAATTAAATAGGTGTAATAATAATTCAGTACTTATAAACACTGTTTCGTGCTTGCAGTGTAGTACAGCCTAGTAGTATCAGAGAGTACATTACAATTACTAAAGGTAAATGCAGCTAGAGTGACTTACCAGAGAAGACGTGACGTGGATATTACGAAATAAGATTACATTTATAATTTCTCATTATGGTATAGACACAGCATGTTCTACAAGACCTAAAACTTATATGGAATAATTACCATACATATGAATATTTCACAGTAATGCCAACTTTGCCGACCGACGGAAATTTGAGAGCGTGAAAATTATTCTCTTGTTAAATTTCTTATGTTAGTAGTTTCTAAAGCAAAAATTTTGCTATAGAAAACAAATTAATATGTGTAGAGTTAGTTCATGTAATTTTTCAACGTTACACTGTTTAATATAAAAAAGCGTTATTTTTAACATATTTCTACTTACTTTTGCGCAATCATTTGTATCGTAGATGCTTACAGGTATAATTTCTGTCTCGGTGCCAACCATTTAATAATCAGAAAATTAGCCTATGTTAACCTCATACGACTCTCACGGACTTACAGATTCTCCAGACTTAGCCGGCACTTAAGACTGTATTCGAGATTAACCGTACTTTGGTAGATATAAACAATAGGGAACATGCAAAAAAATTTAAATGGTCTCAAATATTTTTTTTTCGATACTTTTTATCATCTTATTATAATAGAATCATTTTTTTTTAATTTACTAATCATTTAAGGCCATAAAATAATTTATGAAAAGTGTAACTTTAGGGAGCGAAATTCAAAATTCCAAAACGCGCCACCATTGGTCGAAAGGAAATGTGACGTCATTTGACACACCATTCAATATATCGGCGTTTAAGTTCATACTGTGGTATCAGTGTGACTGAGAAAAATAAATAATTTAAACCTATATTTTCGTGCTTAAAGATTTTATTAAATGATACAATTGTTTAGGTAATCTTAAAAACATTTTCTAAATACTCAAACAACTCTAACAAAACAAATACCTACAAACTCTTTTTGAATAGCAGTTAGCATGCTACTACACAATACATTTTTAAAATGTTTCTACCTCTGAATCATTTTTCACTTCACTTGACTCAGATAAATAACTTGGTTGATAATCAGCAGATATAGAAGATATAAGATGCTATAGAAGTATTATCAGCTGTGTTTTCAGTAAACAATTTTCTTTTTAAAACAGATAGTTTTACTTTTAAAACTGTTGTGTAACAATGTTGTGTGTTAAATGAGGAAATGGTGAGAATGCTACATTTTGTTTTTCAGCAGGTATATTTACATTGACACCTTTACTTCCATACTTCGGTTTAATATTAACTTGCACAGCTTAGTCACTTGGTAATTTATCTTTAATATGCGAAAAGCAAGGCTCTGCCTTATGATCATCACATTCAATAGGAGAAGTACTGAGTCTTGGCTGATTAATATCACAGACATTTGTATGGGCAGTACTAGGACTTACTTAGAGTATATCACTTCTTTATGAAGGTCATCATTTTTTAAACACTACTTTTGATAACTAACTCTGAAAAGACTTCATTAACCAATGTCAATCTTTGCCTTTTGACTATGCACATTCTCATTCTATCAGCTGGTGTTTTTGCCACAAAAATATATAAGGAACAACTCCTTTCTTCAAACTTAGATTACATCTTTCTCCTTGTTGTTTCGTTACACATATTATATTCAATACAATTTGCTGTATCTTCATTAACCTGAAATAAATCGACAAACATAAAAATTTTCTCAAAATCAAAAAAATAATACGGTTTTTATAGAAAGTTATACTGAAATTTGTAAGATAGGTTAGGTTAATATTAAACTCAAATTTTCTAATGTTTAATACTTACTATAAATTTAAACTATTAGATTAAACTTATTATAAATAAAGTATACTTACGTTAAATTGATCTTCACAACAATATAAACACGATTTAGGACATATATTATCCCTTTTAATTACCATACACCATTGTTATTGTATTTTCGCATCTCTTGGAATACAAAAAACACTTGGCGGGTGTTTTTCTAATACTATTTTTGCACTCCGGTACTATACAATATTTGTAAGATGACTTTTATCTTCTTCCATGACTTGTAAAGCAATTAAAACTTAAAATATGTATGAAGTAACTAAAAAGTGCATAGTAAACATTCACTGGATGTGTCATTTGACGTCTCGCAAAGCGCGCGCAAAATGACGGCGTTTGAACGGCTCAAATTTATTACAAGCTTTAATTTTTAATTTGAAGAAACACTAGAATCTTTTCAAACCTATTTATATTTATTTTCTACGATATATAGAGGTAAATGATTAATTTACGTCAAAAAAAAATTACATGAATGTTCCCTATTGTCGAGGTAAACTTAGATACTGAAAACTAGGAAAAAGATATTTGCTGATCAACATTATATTGACCGATAATATGAAGAGTTTATAAGAACGTTAATACTACGTAAAGATTGGTTTTATATTATAATTTTAGAGAATCGCTGTATCATTCAGTGCAATTAGTAAATATAGCGCTGTTATTCGTGTCCCAGCTAATTCATGCCCCGTGAATTCCAATCTCGTATATATTCCACTAATCTAAATATAATGGATATTCAGAATATCTATTTTATTCAACTATTACTTGATGATAGAGAATATAATTTGAGTTTTAATTAAGTAATTAAACTAAGTAATCTTTTTATAGTGTTTATGTATATCAGTTTTATATAATATTAAACTTACTTCTTCATATCACAGTATGGCATTTTTGAATAATTCATTTATTTTACAATTGTTAAGATTTTAACTCTTTATACAGCTTATACAAACATATATGCAAGTTATTCCTTTTATAATATTGTACGGGTTTTTTTATAAAAAAAATTGTGTAATATAACATTCTCATGATATATCATGAGAATCTTGAAACTAACAATTGTAAGTAAATTTTGCAAGTGGTAATAGTTGTGACTCATGTAGTACCAGGGAATACACGTTAAAAGAAATTTGAGATTTTATATTCCATGCCTAATCTCTTAAATTACTTAAATTTCTTCCAAAAAAGAAATAAACATATGCAATAACGCACAACTCTAATTGTTGTCTTGAAATAACAATATCTAGGTAATCTAGAGAAAGAAAAGATTAATTAGGTTCCATTAGAGAGTAATAAGTTTCAAATAATCAATTAATGATTCCAAATATGAATTCGGTAATCTCATTACTAAGTGAAATTCGGGAAAAATAATTAAGCCCGTCATTGTCTCTTCTTCAATAATAATTTTATACTACAGTTCTATTTTGTTTCATATATATATAAATATATTGATCTTAAATTAAATTAATTTAAAAATCACATTAAGGGCGAGTTTTAAAATTAATTTAAATTGCTCTTACTAATCTGCGTCTCAGATTCACACAACTCTTGAATACACATTATCTTCCAGTAGAAAGACGCTGTGTCAGTCTATCTCGTACATCAGACCCATCATTTACACTTGAGCACTCGATCGATTGAAAATGTCAGAAACGTCTAAAATGACATCTCTCGCCGGACGTATTTCAAGTCACTAACTCAAGTTAAATTGTACTCGATACGAAATCGTAGGGAACGAGTTCGGATAGTCATTACAGTGGTGTTAACAATTTGAATGTAAAAGATACTTACTTAAATATCCTTATCGAGTTGTGATATCACTATTTACAGCTAAGGTTTTAGTAATTACAATTCTATAAATTGATGATCTACTATCAACACATGTTTTGTGTTGTATCAGAGCTAATTTAACGTATAGCGACGCAATCGGGTCGGATTCGATTCCCGACAGGGACAGGCATGAAAGTGATGATCTGTATTTCTGGTTATGGCCATTTATTAAATATATTTACAGTATTTCTAATGTCTATTTCTATGTCTTTTTATGGTTGTCTGTTGTGTTAAGGGTGTTTAACACAAGCAAATAATTTGCATACTTAGGAGTTAGATCGATGTGTGTAATTTGTAATGAGATATTATTAAAAAAATAATAATAATACTATTAATCAAAGGATTTATTAACAGTAAAAACATACGATAGTAAAAATGTTATATATTTTTTTTTGTTTTATTAATATTAAATACTGTTACTTGTAACATTAATGCGATGTTACAAGTTACAGTATTTAATATTTCATAAGAGAAATTTTAAATTATCCTCTCAGCAACTTCCGTGATTTTCGACAAATTATCAACGACAACGACGACGACGACGACGACACATAAATCAACGTGCATAGAAATAACATTCAGTATCCGCAAAACTTACGACATGGTAGAACTCTTGAGTAAATTCGATTTAAATATGGTATGTATATTTATTTATTCGATTTCATATTCGATATGTATTTATATGTATGTGTATATATTTATATATAATAATATGTGTGTTTGTATAATATGTTTATATATGCATAAAATATGTATTTGTGTAGGTCTATTGATTTATTGAAGACAAGTATTTATGATTTATAGTATTTATTATGTGCAATGTGTTATATGCAGATACGTTTTAATTAATTTATTCTAATATTGTTTTCTTAATTGCTTTTTCCTGTATTAATATTTTATGTTTTAAGCACCTTACTCTATGTTTTGCACTGGTTTCTCGGGTTGACTGGTCGAGAATGCTTTTAAGCATTTAGTCCGCCTATTGTACTAGTTTTAGGCTATAAAGACTAAAGAAATAAATAAATAAATGATGGTAAGTAGAATAACGTTCAAGAGATTTCTATTATAGATTCTATTTCTATTTCTATTACGTTGTTATTGCATCATTACCTAAAATCGGAACGTCGAACCCCGCCCTCCCCTACTATATATGTAGCTGAAATGTTTTGTATGTGATTTTTCTTGTTTATTACTCAATTGTGAAATATCGTAGTACTGATACTACGATATTTTAAATCTCTGAAGATTTATAGAGTTATTAATTTGAACGATACAAGATCTTTAGTAATTATCAATATAGAATGTCTTATGCATTACTTACTTCTTTCACAGCTTGAAAATTAAAGAAAAAATTTTATTTTACCTTTTATTACTAATTTGAAAATGGTTCGTTACTTTAGTAAATTTCACTAAGAAACACCATGAACTTTAAACAAAGTCTTGAACATAAGAGCAAACTAAATAATTAACAGAAGATAAGAAATAACTTTTTCAATGAGAAATTCCTTTAGCTAAAAGCGGTAACAAATCTTTATCTCTTTTATAGTCCCTTTTTCGCTGTTAATTTAAAACTTACATCCAATAATTTTTATTTTTACATTAAGAGGGAGGAAAAGATTTATGATCTTTAAGTACTTTAGGGCACTAATAACTTAATTTAAAAATATTTTGTGTCATTGTGATACTGTGATTTTTTTTTTTTGTCATTGAAAAACTTTGTATAACTTATTAATTTATTTTTTATTTTTTTTTCTAATAATTTATTAGGCTTGAACTACTATAAGTTTAAAACAAACAAACATAATTTATCGAGTAATTAACCACTTAATGGTAAACCATTAACAAAGGTTAATGACCTCACTTAAATTACACCTGAGTCTGATCCAAACCAAATATAATGGAATTTGTAGAAGATACTGACAACATTGTCACTGAAATATTATTTTATTTTATGTTCATATATATTTTTGTTTCATTTAACTGAAAGTATACATGGCTAAAATAGTTTTAGATACAAAACATGTTAATTTGACAACTATTTATTTAGGGTCTTCAATTATTATTCTATATATAACCGTCTCTGTCGTGACGTAGAAGATTAATTTTTTATTTATTTTTTTGCACGAAGAAGTAATCTGATATATGTCACTACAGCCCCAAAAAGACAATTATATGGCAAGTTACATACATTTAAGATAGTAACATAAACATTAACTCTATCGAAATGTATATACATACTCGAAGAATACAACATAGCGGGCAACTGGAAACTGCAAACCATGTGAACAGTATCCAAGTATTAGAACTCATAATGCAAATAATCAGTCTTTCTTGTCTTAGAAACACTTTATTGGTACTGCTCACAAACATACTGAACTGTTATCTATTAAAACTCTTTACTATCACTGTTACACTTTATTATACTAGTTCTGTTACACAACTTAGTCTCTCAATCCCACACTGTCTTCTCTTAGCTGGAAGATGATTTGGCTGGCTTTTCTATTCGTATCGTCGGAGTTTTGGTTTGAATATCGTCTCAACTGAAAGGGGTTGGTCTCCTTTTTCTTTTAATGCTATACCCAGCCCGAGCAAATGCGTAGTTTTTTTACTTTTTTTTTTGTGTAGTAACTTATCGTATTTTCACCAATATTATTTTTATAATATATATATATATATATATATATATATATATATA
Organism: Napeogenes inachia; assembly: GCA_959347355.1. Taxonomy (NCBI): domain Eukaryota; kingdom Metazoa; phylum Arthropoda; class Insecta; order Lepidoptera; family Nymphalidae; genus Napeogenes; species Napeogenes inachia. The sequence goes on from OY365792.1 coordinate 5,956,130, forward strand.
TATATATATATATATATATATATATATATATATATATATATATATATATATATATATATATATATATTATAAAAATATTTTTTTTAAAACCCGACTCTGTCAACCCCGACTCCACATAGACTTGTCTGTCCTACCCCTAGAGTGTTTTTGTGAATCCGGAGGCGCGGAAGGAGGGCAGCCCCACCCGCTGCAACACTGTGTTGAAACCCAATCGTGCCGTAGCTACTGAGGCTGGTCGCCAAAGGGGACCAACAAGCATAAGTGGCGAAGGCGAGCGAGGGTTTTCAGTACAGTATTACGCAATGGTGAAGGGGCTGGCCATCCTGAAGCTCCGAAGACGTCATAGAAGTCTTAATTACTTAAATCGTAGGTTAGTTTTTGCGAAAGTTTTTTCAAATCCGAATATCTCAAAAACTAAAAAGACCCTTCCGCCTCCTCCCCCCTTCTTTCTACTTTAACAACACGAATGGAAAATCTTACCGACGATTTATATTTTCACTACTCTTCATCAGATCAGTATTATATATTTAGTAAATTAGACTTCTATACAAACGTTACATTACTTTTAGTCAAACCAACAACTGATATTTTTATTTTTAGCACAAAACCTACCCTCCAATTATGTAAAAGCTAGCACAAGATATATCTATTATAGCTTAATTGTTTTGGATTTAATGTTTTAAACTGGATCAGTGATTTAAAGTAGTATGAATTTGAGTGACCTTATAAGCACTGTAGTTGTTTTCAATATATAATTCCTTATGTTTTAAATCTTTCACTGTTTAAAAAGTAACGTAAAAATCTTTTTTTCGTATGTGATAATATATTTTTGTAAATTTTGCTAAGACTCCGATGTGAATTTTAAAGAAAATGTAGTTTATTATTAAATGTAGTTTTATGTAATTGTATTATTGAAAACCCTTTTTATCATAAAAAAAACCTATGAATAAATTAATTTAATAGTTTTTTATTAATTGTTTGTGAAACAATAAAAAACCAATTCATCCATCATTGCCTTCTCGACTGCCCCGTTCAGTGGTTATTGCAGACGCTTAACGTATAGCGACTCAATGGGGCTAGGGTTCGATTCCCGACAGAGACAGGCATATATGTGATGAGCATAGATGTCTGTTTTTCTGGGGTTGGTTGTTTATTAAATATATTCTCAGTAAATATAATATGTATAGTAATATGTCTGTATCAAGTAATTAGCCACTTAATGGTAAGCCATTAACAAAGGTTAATTAATGGCTTTACTTAATTTAAACCAAACTGAAAATGATGGAATTAGTAGTAAGTACTGACAACTTTGTCATATAAATACTAATGTAATGGTAAGGCCTTGATTCAGAATCTAACTTTATTCCAGGTTTTGTTAGACATTTTTGCCTTCTACGTTGCAAATTTAACATTTCTTTAAATCGTTTGTATCATGTTATATACAATTTATACATAAGTTCATTAAGCCAACATCATATTGTCAATTCAATATCTTCTGGCTGCTACTGTTAACAGCAATTTAATTTCTTAATAAGACGTGATAGTACGAGAGGCAACAATATATATACTTGTGGATATTACACCAGAATGGCTGACCAGACCAGACATGACTTGTAAATTACGAGACCAGAGCATAATCATTATATCACATTGTGGTACAAACGCACCACATTCTACACTAAAACTTATATAGAACTACTAACATACTTATGATATCCTCAAAGTATTTCAACATAACTAAAACATTTCATATAAAATCAAAGAGCTTATTCTATCGACGTGTTCTTTTCTGTAATCTTTATTCAGAGAATGTAGTTTATTATTAAATGTAGTTAAAGTTCAATAAAGTGAATCGCACGACTTACTTTGTCTATATCACGGTTCAATTCCTCCCTACTTTGAATTTACCTTTATACTGATTTATAAGAAAAGTTAAGTCGTATTGGTTTTAAATAATTTATTTTTAATGTCGTGTTCAGTGTTACACTGCGAGAAGCACTTTATGGAGATAGTTTATACAAATTTCAATAATTAATGCTTAAAATGGCACGATATTGAATTCTACGGTTTTTTATAATATGTAAATATAATTAACGAGAGAAAAAATTAAATTAACAATAATAATATAAAAACTGTTGAACTAAATGAGTATTTATCTAACCTTTAGTTCACAATATTATTTGTCCCTCATTTGGTTATGAAATGGAACATTTTAGGTAGTGGCTAAATTTGACTATTATAAATAGAATATATTTCAATTTGGTATGTAATAAAGTAATTATATATTAAGCTTTGATTTGTATTATGTATTATAATTTTATGGAATTTAATCATTTAAAGTGTTAAATTTCTTTCGCGAACATGAAATATGACTCTCATGGAATTTTAATATGTGAAATGTAATAATGCGGAATAAGTAGAAAAGTATGTATGTATTAAATATTTCATAAGATACTGTGGGAGTAACTTTTAAATATTATACAGCATTGTGATATCTATTCGAAATGAAATAAGAACTATAATAGAGTGTAGTTATTGAATTAAATAATATACTTCGTGAAAATAGCGCGAGCGTACGTTAAATTCTGATGATGGGTGTGGGTCACGTATGTAGTTCGTTTCATAAACACTACTAGGAGAGAGTTAGATTAAAAAACTACTATTTTTTATTTTACCTTTTTTTTATTTGATTACCGAATCTTTTGCTCGTGTAAAAGTTATATTTTAGTTTTTTTTTTATTACCTTTCGAAACTTCAACAAAGTAGCTTTTGTGAGATATAATATTTAAAAATAAACTATTTTAAAAATGAAGGAATAGATTTTTACGGCCTATATTTATTTACAATTATATTAAATAGTTTTATATTTCCCTTTTCCAGGCAGAAAAACCATTGTCAAAATTATTTTATAACGCACTTCCAAATTATTTAGTTAGTGACGGCTAATAGACATGTATGCTCATCACCCGAGCATTATAGGCCATTATGCTCATGAATCAAACCCGAACCCCTTTGAGCCGCTACTTGTTAGGCGTCTGCGCCAACCACTCGATCAACGAGGCGGATAAAATATTTTAAATAATAAAAGCAGTGATTTATTTAAAAATGAAAAGATAAAAAGAAAACGTAAGCAAACTTTGTTTAGCTTCTTTTTAAATATGAAAATTTTTAATACTATTACCGTAAAAGGTAAAAAATTCTCCAAAAGAGGAACAGAGATGGATGAAAGTAATACAAGTTCATTTTAAAACTTTTAACCTGAATGCATATTTCATTGACCTTTTATCTAATTAAAGTTTCAATTAGCGAATGCCTAGACCGTTTAAAATCCGATTTTGGTGAAAGTTATATAGGTTATACAAAAGTCTGTCTGTTCAGGTGTTGTAATTGCATTCTAGGTGCTCGCAAAATGTTTGTATTATATAATAGCAAAGGTTGTGTTTGGAAAAACTCTTTTATTCATCAATCTGTAAACTAGTAGCGCAATAAGTTATGCTTGACGCCTATTTAATTTTGTGCTGTGATTGATGTATCAATTGAAACCAGGGCCAGAGGACAATTTTTAAGCAAAATTTTTTGATATGAATATATAATTGCAAAGAAATATATATATAATGGTCAAAATATTTAAAAAAATATTTGTTATGTACAATTTAAGACAGATATAAAGGCTAAACATTATATTTTATTATTAATATTTTTGAACATCGTTTTAATGTTAACATATACCTACTGCAAAGTTATAAGCATTGGTTTGTTGGTTGGAAGACAGAAAACCAGTATGCAAGTTGGAAGACAGAAAACCAATATGATATCATAGGAATCTATAAACTAAGCATGGACAACGAACGAAGATTTAATTTGTGAGTTGTCCTGAGTAAATGAACTTTGGATTTCAGGTACCGTAGAAGAAGTGACTTGTTGGAAAAAGTTGACTTAAAGTTCTTCAAATTCGTCTTTCACGGATGGGAAGCCATTAAAGCTTATTACGATACTCAGAGATGTGATCAATATTCAATATTTTTATATTGTGTGTAATTTTCAATATTTATAATATATTACCTAAGTATTTTTTTATTTTTGTTAGTATACAAAACCATTATATTAACCGATGTATCTAAATCATTATTATATTCAATTAAACAATTAAAACAAGTAATTTCTTAATTCTGCAGCCTTCAAACTGGTTACAAATGTATTTTACTGCTTTTAAAGTCTGGCTAATAATGAACAAATAATTCTATTGTGTAGTAAAATAACTGTTAAATGTGAAATAGTAAAGCCGAGTAATGGCTACATTTGCCAAGAAAGTTAATGAATATTAGTTTCAGGTAAGTAAGTTTTATTATTTTTTTTACTGGTATAATATAGTTATAAACAAATTCAAGGACAGAACGTTTCTTCAATTATAATAAAGAAATAAAGCTTTCAACTCATAAAGATACGTCATTCTGTAAAAAGAATTTGTTCAAATCATGACAGATTTTCGAACATAAAAATTAAATTCTTAATTATTGTATTAATCTAGTACTAAAAAAATATGTAACTTCGTTTAAGTGAACTCGGTTAAGAAACCTTATTACAGAAAACCACAGGCTCAAATATCATCCTGCATCCTCTTTATCTCTATGAGGAAGAATGGGAACGCATTTCATTTATGTTACAGATCTTCATCACCATAAGGTACTAGATGGATCTTCAATTATATATCACCATATTGTTCAACATATTGCATATATCACTGAATGATAAATATTATACGAAAGTATTTTAGAAACGGGTTATATATTTACGAAATTTCCAAAATTTAATTCAAAATTATACAACAGTGAACTAGATACATATTTAGTTAAAATAGAATCATACCTTAACTACCATAATCTCTGGATAACCTTTTTTAAGAAAATCCTGTTACCCCCAAAGCTACTGCAAGCTACCCCTAAACTAGTTCAAAATACTCCAGGGCATTGTTTCCAACAAATTGCATTTCATAAAAAAAAATATATGGACCAAAGTAAAAAATGCTTACAAATGAGAGCATACACAATTGACGTCGTTTTAAAAAAAATGCAAATTCTACTACGATTCATTTGAAAGGGATGCTTTATTCAAATGAGGGACAAAGAAGGAAAATAAGTTCCTTTTAAAACTGTTAACCTTAATGCATATTTAAATGACTCTTTACGAAATTAACGATTCAATTTGTGATTGCTGGTACCGTTCAGAATGGACTTTAGTTATAGTTATTAGTACGTCTGTCATAACTTCCTCTTGTCTTAGATTCTGTTTTTAAAATGTACAATTATTTTTTTTTATTTTTTATTCTGTAATTCCAATTAAAATTGTAACTGTCAAAAGTTCTACTTTTGTAACTATTAAGAATCTCTTATGCGATTTAAAACTGTTGATGTAAAGTGGATTAAGTAGAACATAACTTTTTGGAAAAATATTAACTACCTTTCATATATATTTTGCTGATTAATTTTTACACCTTAATAATTAATTATCACTTTACAGATGTTTAGAACAAGGCTATTGCCTTGTTTATCCTTGTTGTAGCCTTTTAAATAATTGATTGTTTCATAACATCGATTTTTTTTATAATAGTAAATAGAAACATAAAACATAACACAACCAAAATATATATATCTTCTTTGATCTTTAAGGTACTTGCACCATAATCTGACCGTAACTATGTAAAAATAATATCTATTGGGTGATTCATTGTAATTATACAATGAGCCGTTGTTCAAAACGTGATCGATTTATGAACTGCTGTCCAATAATTAACAAAGAAAAGAAATATATAATTAATTAAATAAGAGACATTTTAAGATATTTGAAATAATTCTATATATGGTGAAGTGAAACAACTATTTTTTCTCACGAGCAACAACAATAGTCATAACAAGATTACGTGAAGTGGTGTTACTAAATCTCCGAAACACTCATCACGACATTTTAAGTTTTGTAAGACTAAGTAACATTCAAAATACCTGATCTGCGTAACTGCATAGTAGATAGATGTTAGATAACATAAGTTTTTCACTCCATCTTCCAACAGCCAGTAATGGTATCAGTTTGCAGGCGATGGAGTGGAAGGTTAAGAAATCAAATATTTTTTTTAATGTTAAACGGTCCTGGACGTCAGATTTTTTAAATATTTTTTTTTATTTCACCCGATAGATGTGCAAAAACTTTTAAAAGTCCAATGGTTCTGTAGTTATAGCCGTAGAGATGTTAAGCATTTAGATTAAACAACTATGTTTTATACTTAATCATTTCTTACAGAATTAACTATTAGTAATTTTGGAACTGGAAATATTTTTGCGTAGTTGATTCTTAATTGAGTACAGGTTATTACAACTTAAGTATTTTTACGTAATTCTTACTAAAAATTATTGTTTTAACATAATAATTACTCAATTTAATGTCTATATATTTGTTCCATTTTTATGAGAGAATGAGGTCAAAATTTTAATTGATAAGTATTGTGTTTTTAAATAATTACGCTGGGGAGGTTTGAAGTATGACTTTATTTTGCAAGATGTACGGAATATTTAAGAAATCTCTGATCTACGTTAGATTTATTTCCATTGCTTGAAAATTTGTTCTATAGTCAACAAAAAATTTATCGCTCATGTTTTATATTTTTCTACCTAAAGCTTTCAAAGGCCCATTTAATATAAAGGGATTTGTGTTTAAATGCTTATTTTGTTTGCTTTCTGAGCTCGTATAAGGCGGCTTTAATTACATTTTTAAGCTTCGCATGCGAATATAAAAACATTGCTTTTGTCTACTACGCATGGGCCGATTCATAAAATAATTTTGATTATAAACGATTAAGTATTTCACTAAATATATATATAGTATAAATTGATTGCTTCTTTTATATTTACTTTAATATTTTTCTAATTGGACAGCTAGTTTATATTTTACGCTAGCTATGCGAGGTCATAAGTATTATTTAAAATACTTATGAACTGACTAATTTAAAAAATCAGAAGCTTTTGTTTAACATTGTACATATTATAGCACCATTATTTTTTGATTCCAGCAATCAGGTCAGAAGCTCATAGGAACGTCAATCAAAACACTCGATGCACTCGTAGTACATTCTCCCCGTAGCAGTATATTCGTAGAAACGTAAAACCGATTTTCAGTAGATGTCGAATTTACAAGCAAACATGTACACGTAGATGGTTCTTTAAATGTCTGTATGAGCGTCATGGGACGAAGTATCATTATAATGGTATTATATATAAGTTGAAAAATGACATAAAATAAATAATATATAATACGGTTATATTATAGAATCTGTTTTGAATAAAAATTATTATATCATTGGCCTATAATTTTATAAGGCCTAAAATTAGCCTGATAATATATTGAAACAATTTTCACCAAACTCCCTTATTCTCGAGACTAAGCTTACTTTCGAATTTAGTACTACATACTTAATAATTTATGTTTGGTCAACTAAATATGTACTATTGCTATATTTCAAAATGTCAAACTTGTTTTAATCAGTGTTTAAAAAAAGGAATGAAATAAAAAAAACATATTTACTGTAACAGTAAAGCATTAAACGGGACAGGATAATTATTTATTTGTCTTTTTTAGTTTCATATAATGAAACGGTTTTTTTTTTATTAATTTGAGAACTTTAAAATTAAATGAAAAAAAACCTCTTAGTTTATATTTTCTTATCAGAACAAAAAACATATCGGTATATGCACATAAAAATCATACTCTCAACCAACATTATACTTGTGGTAATGAAATATATACAAGATTAGAATGCACGAGGCATTAGCTCGTATACGAACAACAGTGTTATATTTACTAAATATACTGAACAATGTAACGGCTTCACTGAAACTAGAGTTAGACCACAATCCTCGTATAGTGTTTACTTCGTTACTAACTCGTCATTGTTATCTGTTAATATAGTGTTGGTAGAGCAAATATCTTCCTTTTGTGATACCGACCACTGGCTTAAAATTGAAGAATTCATGTTTTATTTTAACATCCACTCAGTAGTCTTTACAACAGAGTTTATTCTGTATATGGTGAGGCTTTTTAACTATATTTAATAAAAATATTATTCAGAGAAAATAAAGACATAGTAAGCCTTTCTATTAATATACAACGAATGAGAGAGTATTTAGAATCTTAGATACCAAATTATATATTCTACAAATGTCTAGAATTTTTGTCGGTGTATGATTATGTATTTCTTATAAATTTGGTGAAGACTTCAGAAATCCAATTATGATAAGTTTTCAAATGTGATGGCGACTTTATTCTCTTGTTGTTATATAACACATTTTCTTCCTACGTCATAATGGTCCTGGATTGAATAGTGTTTTAAGCGATTCTTTTCAGGCAGTTCAGTGTAGGCAATAAATTTTGTTTTCTGAAAATCTACAACACAGATTACAGAAACATACTAATTATAAGTAAATAAAAAAAAATAACAAACAATTTTTTCGTTATCAAAATTGTATCGAAAAAAAAGCCACTGGGATGTATACTACAATAACATACATATGTAACTGTATTAACTAACAATTACCATTTTTCAGAGTCTCGGGTCACGGGCACTTGTTATAATTGAATTACTAAATTTCATACATCACTACATTACACACGAAGTAGACATGTATACATAAAACATATTTATACTGAAATATAAAACAATAAATAAAAAACTTTATGAATTCGCAAAACTTAAACACTCTGTATATGGCTATAGGAGGAAATATTATTTTGTATAAAGCGCAGATCTTCACTCCCGGCAGACGACGAAGTCAAATTTTGAGCGCAGATCTACACTCTCGGCATACGAAGTATTAAGCGAACCGTTGAATGTGCCTGGGTACCATTAGAGAAAAATATTTATATAAGCGTTTATAAGTCTCCGTCGTATTACTGTAAGCAATTGGACAAAATAATTGATGAGTTTTTTGTTAAACTATCAAATTGAAATAAAACTATTTTTACGGATTTGAGTAGCGTATAATTTAATTCACGTACATTTAAATTTAACCAGACCTTGCAATTATTGTGCAGCAATCGTGTGTGTCAAAACAGCATTCACTTGTAAAAAAAACCCGTTCAATTAGTTGAGCTCACGAGAAGAACCAGGTAAAAAAACTTATGGCTCATTTTTTCGACTGCCAGTTTCAGAGTTTTTTATGAGGTAGGTTTACAATAGTTTAGTCCCAGGACTTTGAATCATTTATATAATCTTTAATCTTAATGTCTTATCTTGCAGTTTCTATAAGTAGAATAGGTTGCAATAATAATAAAAAAATGTGTGTGTCAGCTCCGACGCACGACTGGAGTTTACTCCTTAAGTATAATTGTCTAAACAGACGGAAAAAAAAAATAAAAAAGATTGATACCTTATAAAATATTATCTACACCCCTTTCTGCCATAGTTTATTTCGAAATACTTGCATTTCACTTTAGCCAAATATAATGATAAAGATTATAACTTCACAATAACAATGTTAATTATTGATAAATATAACAAAAACAGCAACATAAGTAAATTGATACTGATAGAAATAAACAAGCTCAATAACATATAGATATAGTCGCTTTGCAGCATATACATTACTCTATACACACATTTAATGTTTTCATTGATTTTATCAACATTCATGAGCATATTCGCTTTTATTAATACGATGAATATGTTTGGTTCTGACTATGTTGTTAAGGCATCATTTAATATTGATATTTTTTTATCAGTAATCATTAGCATATTAGCTTATATTAAAAATTTAATAACATAAAAATTAAAAATGTATCGGTCCTTACATGGAAATATAAGTCTTTACTTACATTACAAATAATAAATATTTTAGGTTTTAATTAATTATTTTCATTATTATTTTTTGTATTATGTTAAATTGCTTAGTAGTTCTTTATTATTTATTTCATATTGGAGTTTGTTCCCTTAGAATCAATTTACAAATAAGACAGTTTAAATGAAAAAAAAACGTGCGACACTTGTTGTCTGCCGCGGTAAAGGTATTGCATAGCATTTTTATCAACTATTGCAATTATAATTATTTATGTAGTATTTTTTTTTTATTGATGTTAATTCAAGTTTTTAAGCTATTGCATAGCTTCTATCGCGGGCCTTGAGTATGGAGACCGAATCCAGAAATTCCATAACGAAAATAACCTAACACACCAGTATTGTGTACTTATAATTTAAAAATAGCATAAGCGCCAAGTTGATAACATGTATTATGATCTTTATTGAATAATAATTAATGTTTATTTTAAAATAAATGTTTTACTGGTACAAATGAATTTCTTTCAAAAAGCCTTTTCATTTTAATGACTTTCTGTTCTGGTTTTACAAAAGTCCAGAGTACAAGAATTTAACAATCGTAATTGAACTTTATTTAACTTATTTAACTGATTATATTTTAAATAGGAATAGAATAATTTCATATTATATAATCATGTCATAATAGGAATAGGTCCATAAAATATCGATGTATCGATATATCAATATTATTACTTAGAAATATCGATATTTATTACAAATTCATTATCATCATCATTTCTCTTATCGTAGCGGTAAAAGCTAATTCATTCACACTAAATCATTCAATATCTAGTTTTATAGAAATAGTACATTGCCAAAATATATATTCTTTAATCATTTTTACCATTTTATGGTATGTATTTTAAAAAAGTTGATACAAGAAGTGTTTCATCGAATTTATGCGGGAAAAATATAAAAGCAGCGGTAATACAACTAATTTAGCAACTCACTTAAAAAATAAATACCATCTTGCATGTCTAACATGACTTGCAATAATTATTTTAAATAAAGCCAATATGTCGAAATAACGATAATATTTTGAAATTCCAAACCCCAATATTGATGTATTTGAAAATGTCGATATATCAAGCTTTACTGCGGCAATCTCCGAGTGCCACACTTATTTTTTTTGCGTTTATATTAATTGAAGTTGGATGTTGTGACCGATAAGAAAACAATTTTTTTCTGTTATTAAAAAAAATACTATTTGAAGTTGTCATTCCTATGTACTGTCATAAAAAGGTTAAGATTATCATTAGCTAAAAATATTTTCAACCTTAAATCTCACGAATAAGTTTAATTACGTTTGTTAAACTATTAAGCAATAAAGTATATAATACAAGTATCAACAAGGCGCTTAAGCTATTTTTAAATGATATGTACGCAATACTCGGCCGAGCTACATAGTAGGCGGAGTGTTTTTTTGTTACGAAATTTCTTGATTCGGTCGCTGCACTCCAATCCCACGATATAAGCTATGCAATAACTTAAAAATATTTGAAATAAATATCGACCACAATACCTGAATTTCAATATCAAAGTATCGATATATCGTACAAAAATGTATTAGTAATAAATATCGATATTTCTTAGTAATAATATCGATATTTCCATACATATTTTATCAACAGTCCTATTTAAAATGAGAAGTTTAACTGCTTTGTAATATCATAAAAAGGTTCATAATATCGGCTAAAACTATTTTCAATCTTATTTCTGTGAATAAAGAACAATTACGATTGTTAAGTACTTGTACTTAGGGTCTTTTGTTACACAATAACAGCAAGTTATTAAAATTAAAGGCCTTGATGAAAAAAGTATATTTGTACAAGTATTATGCAGGATTACGCATGCGCAGTAACGCTGATACAACCTATGCCCCCTAGAGGCGAGTTGGTGAACTAAAGAAACAAGCGTGATATTTCAAATCATTAAAAGTTCTGCTATTCATCGATAGATGGCAAAACTAGTTGCGCACGATAGGTTGCGCACCAAAAACGTAACGAGGTCATCGTTCAGTGGATTTTACTCCTCATATTTTTCTCATACCGGGCGCCTTATATACAAAAATCGATTCTTAAGGAGTAAACTCCAAAAAATATAATTATTTTGTGCGTAAAAGTTTAAACTTCGAGCACTTCTGTTGAACAAATTAACAGCCAAGCGGAATATCGAACAGACGCGTTCTATTTCCAAACTCTTTTAAATGTGTATTTGATTTTTATTTGGTGGCGAGTTCTACCTAGCTTTGCGATTCGTAAATAAACCAAAACTATTCGCGTTAAAAGTTTAAAATTGTAGAATCTGCCCAAAACGGGACATGCGGCTGAAATTAATAATGGCTACCGCCTACACAGCTGAATACATTGTCCTGTCAGTGCGTATATAGTTAGTGATTTCGTTATAAACGCGAACTATTGTTTTACAACTTTAATTGGTTTTGAAGCTTAGAATATTATAGGCTGATAAAAATAGATTAGTGTTTAGGTAATTTTAGAAACCTGTTAAGAAAAATATAATATAACATTAATAGTTTTTCCGCTTCTGTTTTATTTTGTTTTGTTGCGTTTGTTTTATTTATTTTTGAACCTGAATAGTAAATCAAAGATAATTGTCTGTTATTATTGATAAGCACATTTTATAATCTATAATTTGATATGATAGCAATACAAACATTGCTGTCAATTTAACCGACTAAAAAGAGGGGTGTTATAAGTTTAACCTGTCGATCTGTGTATCTGTGTAAATGTGTATCTGTGGGTCTGTAATCTGTGTATGTCTGTGGCAACGTAGCGGCCAAACGTGTAGTCGGGTTTGAATGCAGTTTGTTTTTAATCGAAAGCTATGTTCGTCTAGAAGGTTCTTAGCTATGTTTGGTCAAAGCAGAAACAGTCGTCGAAAAGTTATTGACGTTTTATTGGTGCGGGCAAAAGGTTCTTATGCAAAACTAGCTGTTCCCAGCGGCTTCGCCCGCGCTGTAAAGGAAGAAAGACACTTTATTATACTAGTTCTGTTACACGACTTAGTCTCTCAATCACACACTGGCTGCTCTTAGCAGGGAGACGATTTATATATACACTACTTTTAATCGAATCAGTATGCTTTATTAAAACTATTTACTTAGTCGATTAAACTTCTATACAAACATTACATGTTTTAGTCATACCATCAACTAATATAAATTTTTATGTTGTTTATGTTACGCTGTTATTTTATTTTTATTAAGTAATTATGCTTGCGTGTGACAAAAGTCTTTAATTGTAAATTTTACAATATTTCCCATTCTTCTTTTTGTACATCCTTTTTCTAGAAGGACATAAAATAATGTGTATGTAGTTTGAATTCTTATAAGTTTTTGCACTAAAGCTCCATTCGAACTGCGATCCGCTTCGGGTATCCAAGAGGTGACGTTTTCTGTACCAAATTTATTATATTTTATTCTATTTGTTCTATTTTATTCTGTCTAGTTTTAGAACTTAATTTAAACAACTTTTAGTTTAAATTTATCATAACTATGAGATAATATTAAAGAATGTTTTTAATTTGAGAATCGATTCTATTTTAAAATAAAACATTAATATTTTTTTAATATTAACAACTGAAGGAATATTTCGTTTTTACGGATTTAACACGCGTATAATTATTTAAATTTTAAATTTAACCAGACGTTTTGAATGCACCTCTATCTCGTTTTTCCGTGAACACGATTACTGCAAAGCAATCGAAACATCGGGTTAAATTTAAATGTAATTAATTATACGCAAATTAAATCCTTAAAAAATATTTTATGTCAATGTGTAGTACTCGTAAAGTCGTAGAAAATTCTATTAACAACTATCGTCTCATGGTTATTATATTATTAAGTAATGATGTATGTAATATATTGATTACATATTTTATGTTTACAATAAAGACAAGTTAAAAAATGAGTTTATATATTTTGTATTAAATATTTAGGAGATCAAGGTATTAGTGGTTTGCTCGTTATTGATGGAGTCATCTGGTACCGGATCCGTGGCGTAGGTCTCAAACAATTAACCCTCAAAGACACAGTATGATAATTCTTGTATTAAATGTGGGTAATTAACTATCACAAATTACTTAGTAGGTATATAATCAGTAGGTATATCTTTCTCTAATGAAAGGTATCGCTTTCTCTAATGAAATCCACCACCCACCCACTAGTCTCCAATATTTAAAGTGTAACTTTTACCCTTTCAAACAACCCCGATCACGCCACTCGTTACGTCACGACTTTCATACCCTACAGTTATAACAATGTCTATTAAGTTACTAATTATCGTTAAATTATGTTTAGGAACGTCAAATATATACAATTACTGTAAATAAGATTTTACATACATTATAATAGAATAAATATTTTTTCCTCCTTTACTTTTATCATGTCAATATAAAAAGATACATAATGTAATGCTTAAAATATTAAAGCAAATTGAATCTTGTTTATCTCTACAAGACGTTTACAATAATAAAATATAAAAGATATATTGAATCTTCTGTAATGTTATTACTCCTGATAATATTTTTACAAAAATAAGAAACATCTTTATGAAAGATTATCAATAAATATTTCATAAATTTACTTCAGACTCGTATCTTACGATTTCCTTATCCTATTCAGCTTTATTTCAATCATTTGAGTTTCAATCCTTAACGAGTTACAATCATGAAACAAATTCGCCGAAGGGTAATTAACCAAAAGTACACAAAATCTCAAGTTTGTTTCTTGTTAAATATATCTACATATATGTAGTAATGATTTAAAAGTTTAAAAATGTAAATTGGATCAATGAATCTTTTACCTTAATAAATTTGTGAATCTACTAAGCTCGTAATTTCGTAACAGATCATAAATATTTCACGAAGTTTGTATGATCGGGAAAGGGAAGTTTATGTGCTACAACTAAATCAGAATACAGAATAAGAATAAAGTAGAAACAGAAACATACAACATGCTCCGGATAAAATTTAACGAATACAAGTAGGTATACCTACTAAGAAAAAGAAATACTGTCTAAATAAATTTGTAAACCCAGGAGGAAACATAGGATATCACAAGTAATATATATCCGAATGTTAATTTTTGTTATTCTTTGAATGTGAATGTTAATTTGTTTTATTATTTGCTTTGACTGGAAGCAGGAATACATCTTTATTACTTTTTACACTCCTTTTTTTGTTTATGTAAAATAACGACTAACACACTTTTATTATCACTTACGAGGAAAACGATGAGTGCCTTCGAGTGCTCCCATTAAAATACTATAAACACAAAAGAGTTTTATTATAACTAATATAAATATATCCTCAACTATCATAATAATAAATCACTTAAAAGTAATGCATTCAATATAATCCAGAATTAATATGACGATATTCCTTTAAGGTTTTCTCGTTCCTTTGTATTTTTTTTATTTTCCATTACATTTTCAAGAACGTCAGTTTTAAACGAGATCGCTTTCGCACTTGCCGTGACGCCCCGGCGGTACCCCCTGCGAGGGGCCCCGATCATCTTAGAGACACCCTCACCTCGTAGGCCTATAATGGGTGGGAGAGGTCACCCCCCTCTCCCGTCCAGGCACTACAGCTGGGGAAGGAGGCTGCGGACGTAATCTCGCCTCCTTCGACCCAGCCTACCCCGGCGGAGCGGTTCAGAGGAGGCTGCCTCTCTGACCAGCTCTGCGGCCTCCTTCGCGGCAATTACTTGCTCGCAGAAGGAGGCCATAGCGACCCAGCACCTCTCGTCGTCGAGCATCGCGGAAACAACGCTCGGCAACGAGAGGTCGCTGCCAACCAAGGCCGCCAGCTCAGTACGCTGGCGGACAATGTTTAAACCTAATACAAGTTCAGATTTCATTTCACTAGGCATACGTTTTTTAAAATACTAGATTTTAAACATTTTTAGAAACTACAACGCAAAACTATAAAGACTAAAAAGAAGACACAGATAAAATATATTAACAGTTCCATATTAAATTTGCAAAAGGTAAGAAATATTCCAAAACAGAGACAAAAATAGATTAAAATAATAAGTTCCTTTTAAAACTGTTAACCCAAATCCACATTTTATTGACCTTTTATCTAATTAAAGTTTCAATTAGTAAATGCCGAGATCGTTAGAAATTAGTATAGTTATATTGGTTGGACGAAAGTCTGGCTGTTAAGCTGTAGTAATTGCATGCTAGGTGCACGTAAAATGCTGTGTTTGGAACAACTGTGTTTTATTTATCAACCTGTAAACTGCTAAAATTAGTGTTGTGAGTTATGTTAGATGTCAATTTATATCTATAAAATTAAATGAATAAAACGTTAGATATAAATTGGGACTATAAGATTCAAATGTCCATAATTGTACAATTCTGGAAAATTTTACCCAGAATAAAGTTATAGTCAGAATAAAGGAACGCCATATTCAAAAGAGGGACAAGGAAGGAAAATAAGTTCCTTTTAAAACTGTTAACCTTAGTGCATATTTAAATGACTTTTTCTTAATTAACTTTTAAATTTGTGAAGGTAGGGATGATTTGCACCAGATTTTAGTTACCTTTGTACCAGTTTGACAAAAGTTGGTGGTAGATGTATATATAATAAGCAAAGACATATACATGACGAGAAGTAGTTTTGATTTTATATATGAAACGAAGAACTTAATAGAACTCAAATAATATCCAGATTATTAAAATCAAACATCAAATGATTGAAATGATGATATTGGCTATAAAATTCGTCCATTTGATACAATACTTTCACGTTGCTTGATAATCATACAATAATTATACAATTGTTAAACTAAATACAAATTTTCAATTAATATACAAAAACCACTTTAAAAATAAAATTACGCTTATTATTACCACCTCATTAATTATTGTTGTGTCTTTATCTTTGTTAAATTATTATTAAGAAAATCCATAGATACGCGACTAATCAACTTGTACTTAGTGAGTTTAATAATATTACTGAGTGTTATTGTTTGAAAATATCTTTAAAATGTGTACAGCCCTGTTAAGCTTATTTATATTTTAAATAAATGTGGAATAAAACATAAAACGATATGGGCAGGGCTTTAAACAAGGGGGGCGAACGCCGGGAACCTCTTCGTGGTGCTTCCTGGGCAACAACGGTTACTGAGTTTCCTTCAACGACCTTCGGGTTCTCCCGTTGGCTAATACCCGGCGGGGTGGGGGTCGATCCATGGCTGACAAGGGCGGGTAACCCTTTAGGGTGACCTGCCTGCGGAGAGGGAGAGGGGGGGGAGCTTGGACCTCTTTACCCCGAGATGGTCCGGGCATCGAGGGAAGACGCCATAGGTCCTCCTTGTCGGGATTGGCTGCAGGATCGCTCCTGGTACGTCTCTGATAGGAGAGTGGACTCTGGAGTGGTTCCGTGGCTGTATGGGTAGGATGCACGGCGGTCTCTTTCTTGCTGAGAGAGAGGCCGTCTGCGTCGTTTAGGGGTCTGAATTTCTTGTACCAAGCATTAACAGAACATTGCTTGGTGGGGAGACGGTCCGAGCCGTTACCTGGGCTGATCGTTGCCGAATATGATGCCACGGTTGCGCTTGGCGATGGTTAGGCTGGGCGTGGTGGGTTCCTAATTTGTCGGGTTCGACGTTGTGTCCTCTGCCTTGAGCGGGCTTTAGCGACTAACCGGGGCTGGACAAGGTCGATAATGGTCGGGTCGGGTTTTTTACCTGATTCCCTGAGACCGAGTCCGGCTTGGCGAAGCGAGGCTTGGGTAGGGGGAAGTGGATCCCTCCACAATCTTTCAAGCCTAAGAAAAAGGGATGGATGCTTCTCGTTGCGGGGTGTCCTCTCCGTGGATCACGTCGGGGCATCCCATCCGGGGCTGTGGTGTCCCATTATGACGGCGGCGGCAACAGTTAGGTTTAATGAATATGAGTCTCACATAACTACCTCCATCATACCCTGGATTGAGGTGTGTATCCATGAGGATTCCTGTCAAAAAAAAATCTCAAACTGTAATCATCTCAAACGGTAATTTCAGTTGTGGCGTCTTTTCAACGTTTAACTATACTGCAGAGTTAGAATCTTACGTAATAAGTCTAATAGATGTCACCAGCGTCCCGATAAAGACGATCATACGTATAGTTTTATTCACCGCGATTTTTTTTCAATGAGAAAAATCTAAAAAGAGAATATTTAAAATAATTTGCCTGTTTGAAGGTATCACTTTTTTACCATTTGCCCTGAATAGTTATGGAATCCAGAGATTCAAAAAATATTAAATATATCCAGAGGTTCCTAAAAATAAAAAAAAAGTAGACCTTTGTCTACTTTAGGATTATTGTCGGTGGCTAAACATTAATTTTACTTTTAACACACAATTAATCACCAAGGTTTTGTATTTTTAACCTGAAGCTTTCAAATGCCCATTTAATACAAAGGGATTTGTGTTTTAAGTGCTTATTTTTCTGCTTTCTGATTTCGTGTAAAGCGGCTTTAATTACATTTTAAGCTTCGCATCTGAACATAAAAGATTTTAGCTTTTGTTTACTAATCAAGGGCCCGGCCAAAAAAAATTATTTTAATATGTAAATGTAAATAGTACTATAAATGGCTTTGCAAAGCAATTGTTAAAACAATTGCTTTTGTTTATATTTACTTGGGTGTTTTTGTAATTTGACAATTTGAATATATTTTACACGAGTTATTCTAAAACAAATTTTACTAGCTTATTTGTTTTGTGTCTAAGTATATTTATGTTATTATAAAAAATGATAACCAAGAAACATATAAACATAGACAAATTTAAGACTTTTATTAGACTTACAACTTAATTATGAGACTAAAGTAAATGATTCAGAAGCTTGTATACTGTTAGATAATCACTCTTTAACGAAGTTGGCTCATGAACTTTACTCAATATGTATTCAAACTCAATCGGCAGAACGGAAACTGCCAGCGCCAAGTTTGGAAATTTTCTTAAACTTTTAAGAAGATTAGGATAAAGTTAATAAACAAAATGTTAAATAATTGTTTTTTTAATCACTATTACTATTGTATAGTTTTTTCTTGTTCCATGTATTCTTGTTTTGATTTGTGTATATCAAAATGCTATTATAAAGCTCTTTATGTATTATGAGTGAGTCTGTAATACATAAAATTCGTTTTCTATGGTTTATTATATATTTTTTTACTTATAAGGTTTAAGAAACTTAACTCCTCTGAGGTTTGCGTACCTACAGTTCTTAAATTAGGTCACTAACTTTTTACACCAGCTGCAACTTGCAACTTTGACGATAATATGATTATCCATACTTCCTCTATGTTCTCAAAAGAAGTTAATAGGATAAGTCCGCTGTACCTAAAAGGTTATTTATTAATCTGTAAGTGCTACGTGCATGTAAAATGTTATCGACTGATACAGGACATTTTTCTACAGTTCATAAGTGAATGTACCACCTAAATTACATTCTCTCTCTAATTAAATTACAGTTTGGACTGCCAAAACTGTTGAAGAAATATATTCTTAAAAAAAAAAGGTAACAAATGTTCGTTTAAAAAACCAATGTATATTATTGATAAATCAGTATTGTTATTATGCAGCCGGTAGTCACTGCTAATTAAAGCTTTATATTCAGTTTGGATTAAATTGGAAATTTTAATTATAACAAGAAAAATCTTATATTTTTATCAACCGATTTCAGTTTTATTTAGTTTTCTAAATAAAACTGGACGTAAAAATATCAAATATCAGTTTATTAATATTGAACAACTGTCTATTTGATATTTCACTTAGTTATAATTTGGTGGATAGTTAATAAAACATTCACGTAGTTTGAATGAGAGGAATTGTAACGGGAAAACATGTATTGATAATTGAATTATTGCACTTTATTTTAATCTTCACGCTCTATTTATAGAGAGAAGAACAGCATTTAAAAAATACTTTAATAATCACCCAGTTACCAACTCTCATTGGTTCTTATATTCTCAAATATTTACAGCTAATATTCATAGATACTCTTCTAAACAAATCATGTACAAGTATTGGTGCAGTTTCTGCCATTCCTACCTCAACACTACAAAACGTGTTAATTCTAATAGCAAAAAATAAAAAAGCAACACATAGTCGACAAGTGTGTACATAGAATTAAATTTATTAAGATATATTTAACTTTCATTTTTAATAAATTTGTGTTAACTTACTTATTATTTATTTATGTATCATATAATTTCATTAAAAAAATCACAAGCTTTTGTTTAAATTTGTTATTTATATCATAGTACCGATTATAAATATTTTATTTTAGTAACTAGGTCAAAAGCTCGTAGGATCTTCAATCAAAATACTCGATGCACTCGTAGTATGCTCGCCCCGTAGCAGTGAGTATACTGCGTAGTGAGTAGAAACGTAGAACCGTTTTTCAATAGATGTGAAAATTAAAAACAATTATGTACATGTAGATTGTTTTTTAAATATCGTTATGAACGTTATTGGACGAAATATCATATAATAATTAATTTATAATACGAGTATATTATACAGCCAGTTTTTAATCTTAATTATTATCTCTTCGGCCTATATTTTTTATCAGGCCTAGAGTTAGCCTAGATGTATTGGAAACAAATTGCACCAAGCTTTCTTATTTTCGACTTTAAGATTACTATCGACTTTGGTACTACATACTGTGTAATTTGTGTTTGGTCGTCTACATACCCACGGTTATGTTTCAACATATCAAACTTGACTAACCGCACACCGTTTTGCGGCAAAAACAAAATAAAATGACAAAAACAAAAAAAAATGAAAAGGGACGCAATAAATATATATTTTATAGTTTAAAATAAATTGCCTGGATTTTTTTAATTAAATGAACAAGATTTATAAATATAATACAAAACAAAATAATATTATACAAAACCCTTAAGTTAATATTTTCTTATCAGAACAAAAATTTGATGGGTATAATAAATATCATGCACATTAAAAATATACTCTCAACTAACATTATATTGTGGTAGTTGAATATATACAAGATTAGAATGCACGAGGCATTAGCTCGGATACGAACAACAGTGCTATATTTACTAAATATACTGAACAATGCAACGGCTCCACCGAAACTGGAATTAACCCACAATCCTCGTGTAATGTTTACTTCGTTATTAACTCGTCATTGTTATCTGTTAATATAATGTGTGTACAGCAAATATCTTCCTTTTATGTTACTGAACACTGACTTAACACCAGATAAAATAAGCAGTGTATAAAAATCAATATAATATGTCGAATTTAATAATAATAATATCCCAATATAATAATTCAGTCAATAAATCACTTTTTCAGAATAAAAAGAATCTTAAATGTGAATCAATATATTAACCAATAATTGTATGATGTTATCCAAATCCGTCGTGAAGTTTTTGTGTGATGTTGGAACAAAACATATAAAAGACATATTCATATTATAGAGTTCTGGGTACTGAACATGTAATCACCATTTTATTAAAAAAAAGATTAATTAAATTACAAATTTTTACTCGTTACTTATTTATTATAAGTAAAGATTGTAGAAGAACTTCTAAAAATAATATATATTTTTTAATAATTATATATGAAGTCCATTTTTTTGTAATTCAAAAACTGATAGGAATAGTTTTAGTAAGTGACAGTTACTGCATGTACCTTTAACACGGACTGTCCATTTGCGATGTCGTGTCTAATTTCTTCTTAAGATCGGATTAAGGACGTCTTAAGAAAACTTAAGACTTACTTAAGTTGAGTTAAGCAGTTTCGTTAGTTATCATATTGATCTTGTACTTATAAGAATACCTTGAATGAATAAAATTTAATATAATATAATTAATCAATGCATGACTTTGTGATTCCCGAGAAAAATAAAACTTGGTAAAACCGGTAAGCTTCTATAATCAAAGCGTATTCTAAGCCTAAAATTAATGAGCAGAATTATTAGTTATCACGGTTGGTGTAGAGTTTAGTGAAATTGACTGAACCAAAGATTATGGGTTCCATCCCCACACGATACAAGTCTTTGTGTGATCCACAGGTTGTTGTTTTAAACTTGATTGTACGTTTTTTGTATTTTTGTGAAATCTATCTCAAGACAGATATTATGTTATCTCTAATGGGGAAGTTGTCGTTAAAGAAACGATAAATCTTACAAGCTGTGTTTGTTATTTCTAATTACTTTTTGGGAATATATTTTTGTAGTCCCTCTTTCCACTAACTTTATTTCGTCCCATGATAATACAAACACATCGCATTAAACATATAAAAAAAGTATCATTAATAGAACATAAATAGTTGGTTCCTTTATAGTTTTACCATTTTCTTAAATACTTTCACCAATTATATTAAACACCCACTGTGTAGAGTATGTAATATTTTATTCTATATAGCTTAAGTATTCAATATTTAACATTTACAATATAGGCGTCATTTTTGAAACGAGTTATCAAGATCTGAGAAATTGTATAAAATTTTAGATAACATTCATACCGTCGCGTTGATCACCTACGAATATCGGTGAGTTTCTTTTGCGTTTGTTTTGAGTCATTTTAAGATAAGGTTTGCTATAGTCATAAGACTATATTATAATTGGACCCAAATAGTAATGTATATTAGAATGGTCGTGTTCCTATAAACTGCGCATTAGAGCACAACCACACTCTACCGGATTTTGTTTGTAAACTGTCAAACAAAATGACAGCCAAGTGAAATATCGAATAGACCCGTTCTATTTCCAAACTCTTTTAAAAGGATTTGATTTTTATTTTGCGGCCAGTTCTACCTAGCTTTACGTTTCGTAAATAAACCAAAACTATTCGCGTTAAAAGTTTAAAATTGTAGAATCTGCCCAAAACGGAACATACGGCTGGAATCAACAATGGCTACCGTCTGCACAGTTGAAAACATAGTCAATAACAGTTTCTCGTCTACTATTTAATAAGTATGTATGTAGGACGCTTTTATTTTTCAGTAACAAATTATATGTATATTTTTTCCGTAATAAGTATTTATGTTTGCGTTAACGAAAGTCTTAGGTTAAAAATATATAACCTCGGATATATAATCTATATCTAATAGTAGGTATATATATTTTAAGGCCTAAAACATAAAAAACAAACTGTATCTTGATTTTCTCTTCAACATATTTAAAATAAATAAAATATATTTTTTCTAATATTTTTACAAAAATAAGAAATAGCTTACGGTGAGATTTTAAATAATTATTTTATTAATTTATCTCAAACATTGACACAAACTTATGTTGCATTTTCTGTACTTTCAATAGAGTTTCATTTGAATTATTTGAGTTTCAATCCTTAATGAGTAACCCTCATTAAACAACTTCGCCGAAGGGTAATTAACCAACAGTACACAAAATCCCAAACTTGTTCCCTGCAAAAGTAATTTACATATAAAGGTGTAATTATAAAAGTGTATCAAAAGTATAGTTATACCTATATAACTTTTCGAAATGTCTGATTCTTTCATTCTGCTTACATTTTTTTTCAATATAAGATTTAAACTGGACCTTCAACATTTCAATAAAGAAGAAAGATATCGTTTGTCATCAACTTTGAATCTAGTGTTCAACATGTATCATAACCGCTGCGATTTATAACTACATTGTGTAGACACTATTCTTATTGTGTGTGGAAATAATACCAATGTTATTTTTTTTGACAAAAATCAAATGGGGGTGTTTGCCAAGACTTGTGCTTTACGAATATGACACTGAGCTAATATCAGGCATAAAACGGAATACCCTCTCATTTTTATCGCTAAAAGAACCAGTTATCTTATTTTCAAAATACTTTTTTTTTTATTAGGGATATTTAAACTAAAATTAAAGTTTTCTCAGTAATAAGCGCTTGCAACTGTGCTTAAATATTGAAAAACAAATAATAAAGATATAAATAACAAAAAAATCTTTAAAATATTTTAATAACTCTAAACGGATCTATAATTCGAAATTACTGTTTTAAATTATTAATAAGCGTGATGACCATGTTACTTTTATTTAAAGTATTAATTATTTTATTATTCTGTTTTAAAAAAACAAAAGCACATTATATGTAGTTTTTTGTCAATATTTAAAAAGTATTTGAAAATTCTATGCGAACTTATCTACAAACATAGCTACTTTATAGTTTTATTTAATTTTTGACAAATTTAACTATTTTAATTCATTTTTACATTAAAAAAATTATATCACATTCAAACTACGCGTTGCTTTAGTTGCTAAAAAAATGACCTCTATGATTTTCTACCACCATTACAATAATATAATAATATTTAGAGATGTGCTGAATATTCGGTAAGTTTTCGGTATTCGGTGTATTCGGCATCTTTTTCGCCAATATTGGGCCGAATTATTCGGTTTTAGCGTCGAATATGTTCGGTGCGAGTATTCCTATTTTTTTGGCGACACGACACGATAAAGAACTAAAAGACAAAACTTACATTTATGTCATAGTATAAGTCAAAGAAATCTTATATATAATGTGTTGAATAGAGCCTTATAATATAAGGTGATTAAGTTTCAAATCAATGTTGATTTAAAGCTAAATAAATGTTTATTTCGGAACATATTAAGTCAACATATTTAGTTTTGTACATATTTTTTCATCTAGCCTGCAGCAACACGTAACGTACATGTTAGAACCTGTTTATGACAAATAAACGATGAAATGGTAAAACGAATTGTTCATTCGCTTCGGTAAAGGTTAAACCGAATAGTATTCGGTATTCGGATATTCAACAAAACTACTATTTGGCACATCTCTAATCATAATATCAGGACAAATTTCACACATTGATCTAGTCTCTATGTAATCATATTATTTGCTTGTGTTAAGGGTGACAACGATACATATACATAGAAAAACACATTATAAACGACCAAACCCAGAAATACAGACCTCTATGCTCATTACATTTATGCCTGTCCCCGCCTCTATAACAGATCATTGAAAACAAATAATTTTGCAATATAATAATATTGTGACTTAAAATTGAGATGTAAGTTCCTATCCTATCTTTCAAGTTGGACCAAACTGCACATGGTATGCAAATTTGATTAAAAGTAGTTTACGAGTCCATCGCGGACAAATATCGTGACACTCGAATTATATATTGTAATAGATAACTGCAGAATAAAATCGGTCTTAATACTATACACAATATTAAGACCGCAGGTGAAAGCCTGAAACTAATGTGACAGTCTTAGAAATAAAATTTTAAGCGAACGAATATCAGAACAGCATAACTACCAAAGCCCATCATTAAAAAATGAACTTTATTAAAATACACTGAGTCTCAAAATTGCTTAACATTTACTATTGTTGTGGTCCTTGGAATATTTAATATGTGTGTAGGAGAAAATGAACATCCAGGCATATATACAAAATAAATTTATAAGACGTAAAGTAACTTAAAGAGACTTGAACTTAAGTTTTATGCAATATACAAAATACAACACAAAAATCCCTCTTGTCCTCAATTTCCCTCCAAAATCCAGAAACAGCTAAGGAGCTGTCAACTCTCGCAAAAATAAGTCGCCATAATTAACATGTTATTAAGCAAGGGACTATTAAAATAATATTACAACACATACAAAATAGATTTCTTAAAGATTGTTCGTACTGGAATTAAATATTATTTTATATTAATTATTAAAAAATGAATTATTTTTTGACAGTCAAATCCGATTTGCCAGTATTGTACCAAGAACCGAAGATACGTTCTGTGAAACTTTGAACCATAAGTCAAATTAAATACATCTAATAATTGTTGGTACCCATGCGGGAACATCTACTAGAGACCTTTTCCATGTTAAACACCTCAAAAGACCATTAGGGTGACGACAGATTATTATCTTTTCAACATGTGCCAATTTTTTTTGTAAGTTTTTAACTAAATTTTCTCCTTACTATTAAATGGTTTTGGGAATGATTCAGATTTAAGATGTTAGATACATTTATATATCATGTAAGTTTAACAAAAATGAACGTTTTATTAAATTAATAAAAGCAACAATAAAAATAAAAAACGATAAATAAAAAAAATACATTTTAAAAGGTACTCTGAAAAAGTGTTCCCAATCTAACATTGTGAATTTAAATAAGATTAAGTCATAGATGCGATGGAAAGTTTCTTCATTTGAATTGTTACGGCTATATATTCTACATAAGGATTTGCTCCACGATGACTGTTTTTTAAACTTTTCTATTCCATTGTTTCTTAATTTAAATTCTGATATTTAATGATGTTGGGAAGGTGTTTAAGAACGATTTTTAATTCTACTACAAACTGTTTTATTTTTTGAGATATTCTTAAGGATATTGAATAGATTTTAGGGGAACTTTCACTCATTTTAATGATATGGTGCATTTAATTATATTATATTCATGAAATGTTATGGATTTTCTGTTTTCTTTTTCTAGATTTTTGAAATGATTGTAAATAATAACTACAAACGCTGATGTTTGGAATTGTTCCTTTTGACCTTCCAGAAACTCTAGTGACCTGTATAGCTTGTCTTACGCCACATCTCTAGAGAAGGCTAAAGCTACTTTCGCCCTCTTCTTACGTTCTTTATTTAAATTCATATATACAACCAAGTCTGTCTGCCATTACTTAAATGCACCCTTTTTTTCAGAATCGTTTTGCACATCTCCGTACCGTCACCAAGTTTTTTTTGTGTATCACACCTTTTCCTTTCGTTTCGACTAATACATCTTTTGCTATACTTCTAACCAATGCCGCTATTTTATTTCAAATATCGTTCACAGATTTTATATTCACACAGATAATTAATATTCTATTAATGATTCTTTCTTTAAATTCTCAAAGTCACAAAGTCTTTCTTCTCCAACAAATTCAATGTTATTAAATTAAATTAAATTAAATTAAATTAAATTAAATTAAATTAAATTAAATTAAATTAAATTAAATTAAATTAAATTAAATTAAATTAAATTAAATTAAATTAAATTAAATTAAATTAAATTAAATTAAATTAAATTAAATTAAATTAAATTAAATTAAATTAAATTAAATTAAATTAAATTAAATTAAATTAAATTAAATTAAATTAAATTAAATTAAATTAAATTAAATTAAATTAAATTAAATTAAATTAAATTAAATTAAATTAAATTAAATTAAATTAAATTAAATTAAATTAAATTAAATTAAATTAAATTAAATTAAATTAAATTAAATTAAATTAAATTAAATTAAATTAAATTAAATTAAATTAAATTAAATTAAATTAAATTAAATTAAATTAAATTAAATTAAATTAAATTAAATTAAATTAAATTAAATTAAATTAAATTAAATTAAATTAAATTAAATTAAATTAAATTAAATTAAATTAAATTAAATTAAATTAAATTAAATTAAATTAAATTAAATTAAATTAAATTAAATTAAATTAAATTAAATTAAATTAAATTAAATTAAATTAAATTAAATTAAATTAAATTAAATTAAATTAAATTAAATTAAATTAAATTAAATTAAATTAAATTAAATTAAATTAAATTAAATTAAATTAAATTAAATTAAATTAAATTAAATTAAATTAAATTAAATTAAATTAAATTAAATTAAATTAAATTAAATTAAATTAAATTAAATTAAATTAAATTAAATTAAATTAAATTAAATTAAATTAAATTAAATTAAATTAAATTAAATTAAATTAAATTAAATTAAATTAAATTAAATTAAATTAAATTAAATTAAATTAAATTAAATTAAATTAAATTAAAAAAACACAACAAAAAGAAATAGTACACACTTTTTTGCTTTTTTTTGCCACAGCTTTTGCTGGAGTAAATGACTCCAGCACTGATTTGCAGTGGCCGCCGTGCCATGACGCGACTAACACTAGTGACAGTTAAGCTAAAAAATATTTAAGGAAACAAAAAAGACAACAACATGCTTAACTATAACTACATAATAATAAAGATGTAAATGTGTGAACACATACTCATACGTAAATGTGTACATACATAAACTAATAAATGTTGCTAATGCAACAAAATATTTCCTTATCAATATAATGCTAATATTATAAAAAACGGACCACAGAAGTTTTGAGGTAATTCATAATTTTATGGTTTTGGACTGTTTGATTTTTAGTGTAAGGCTGGTTTTTACTACGACTTCACGATTTTGTGTCATTTTAATTACTCTTTTCTTAATTTTTTATATAATTTACATTAAATTTTGAAACGGAATATATAATAAATACAGACAATACTTAAAAAATGAATATCGTAAATTGGATTGGTTCTCGATTTACAAGCCAATTACCAAACTGATGGATAGCTCAGTTTTTAATTATTTTTTTTCAAGTAATTATTACGTAACTTTTTTATTTTATTTATAAACTTTGTATTTAATATTTTATGTACGTACATGGATTTTCTAATTGAGTTGATGTTTTTCATTAAATGTATTGTATATTTGAAAATATCTTTTTAAACATGTATAGCTATATTAAGCTTATTTAAATTTATATAAATATAGAATGAAAAATAAAACGACACGGGCAGGGATTCGAATCCGCGACCTCTAGAAAACCGTCCGTTTCATTATATATTTATATAAATAAAAGAACGTATTGTATGTATTCTACAGTGATTGAATTTTATGTGAACGCCATAACTAAATAAACTATTAAGTACAAAACTCTGTATAAAACCATAAAATTAGTAATATATAAATACCACCAGGCGGCGCTTTCAAATATAGACTTCCGCCCCGTTCAACCGATTGTCATAAAAATTGGTATGACCATGTATTTTTCCTCAAAGAAAACGAATATGCTATGCCCATTGATGTAACTCGCCATCAGGTAGCGCAGCGATGTATCGACTAATAAATAAACATTATCCAAAATTAAAAACAAATAACTTCACATCTGTCATCTGTCAATAAGCATAACATAATAACACAAATCAATAATATAAATAACTAATAGAAATTATTTAAGATAAGATGATTATATACAGAAAAAAGTGATTAGTTAATTTGATTATATGAAAGTGGTCAATAATATAATCTATACTAATATTAGAAGAGTTTGTTTGTTTGAACGCAATAATCTCTGGAACTACTGGCCCGAATGGAAAAATTATTTTTGTGTTGAATAGTCCGTTTATTGAAGAAGGGTATATGTCATCTCGCTGTGACTTATAGAAGTCAAACAGCAATGAAAAATGCTGCAAAAACGGGAAAAGATTTCTTTTTTGAGAGCTTTCCACGCGTGCGCTGAGGAAACCCTAAAAACCGCGCGGTATATAGCATATTCGTTTTCTTCGAGGAAATATACATGGTCATACCAACTTTTATTACAATCGGTTGAACGGGGCGGAAGTCTATATTTGACAGCGCCGCCTGGTAGCGAGTTACATCAATAGGCATACCATATAAACCTTCTCCGTGGAAAAATACATATACATACCAATTTTCATAATCATCGGTTCAATAGTTTCGGAGTTCATCGATTTCATATATACAAACATCCTGCTATATATATATATATATATATATATATATATATATATATATATATATATATATATATATAGATATAAATACCACTCCAATAAAGAAATAGTGTAGTTCAAGCTATACTTAAACTATTATACCAAAAATAAATAAAAACCGTAATTCTTTATTTAAAAAAAAAAGGTTGCTTTAGAAAAAAATCTAGTTTCGTCTGCAATAAGCTTATAGTTGAAAGTTATGATAACTTATTATATTCTTTATTGCACATGATTTTTAAATTAATTGTTCAAAAACATTGTTTTTAATAATCAGACAAGATTTTTTAAGCTGTCTTTTTAATTTTATATAATATGCATATTGTAACAAAATTTAATACTAACAAAGAACATTGTAAATGAATTCTATTAAGAAAAACGTAACATTTTGCTTTAATCACGTAATTGATTTGAAAATTTCACCTAAAATTTTGCTTACCCGACGGATATTATTATTTTTTTAAATACAATCTAACAACAAGACATTTATGACAATTTTAATTATCTAAGCTTTAGGGTTAAAAAAATCCGATATTCCGACTTCAAAAGGTCGCTATTACTCGTAATAAAAAATATTTGTAAATGTTAGCAAAGCCTATAAACAGCCAGTATTTAGACTTTATTACATTGTACCCGACCCTAACTCAATTGTGTTATCATTAAGAATACAAATTAGTACGTTCGAATTATTCTTGCTATGATAATATAAATAGGTTGAGATATGCTTATTTTTTTTAATTTTAATTAGCATGAAAAATAACACAGGTAGGTACATTTAGTACTTATTAACAGTTTTAAACACTTATTTCGGTTGTGGTATCTTTTCAGTATATGTATGTATCTATATTGCGTAATGGTAACTTAGAAATATTAATAGGATTTAAAATATATTTTTTATAGATTGCTAGTATAATCAAGGCGAGTAATGTAACTGTAGCTTATGTTTGCGATATGCAACATTTATTTATGTAACTATTTATTTATTTCTTGTTTAGATAATTACCATTAAAACACAACTGTACTTGAATAAACCAAGATGAAAGTAATCAAAGTTAGCAGTTCAACAATTTACCCCAATCCAAAGTTTTACCCTCACAACTTCAAGTTCTCACTTGGTTAGCCAACCAAAAGTATACAGTTGACAACGTATAAACAAAATTGGATTTAAGCGTTGTACATTATATTTGAATCTAAAACCATAAATACATATATAATAATCATTTATCACTCTTACATTTTAATATAAATTAATTAAAATATCGTTATTAAGGTAAGCTTGCGACCGGCTCTCATAACTGTAAATACTAAAATAAATGTAATATAAAAACTGCTACGGATGAGATTGTGTAAATCGGATTAGACACAGGAAGTGAGCTCGAACCGGACAGTTTATAATTTAATAAACCTCTCAAATCAAATTTCGTATTTCTTTTTATTAAGACTTACTAGTACCTCTGTTATATGCAACTTCAACCCTTGTAACATTGAGAATTACGTACGTGTAAGTTACGGGATAAAGTTTATAAAATAACACTTTTGTATTAAAATTACATTGATATTAATATAGATATTGTCATATCATAAAGGATTAAAGGAGTAAATAGGGTTTGTAAAGAGTACGAGTAGAGATAGTGTGTGTGTTTGTTCGTGCGTATAATAAACTTATCAGCCATGTTAAGTACATTTAAAGTAATAATTGATTTATCATTGTGCATATATTAAACAAAATTAATTTCATTTCGATATCTTAAGGTATTTATAAAGTGCATGCGTGGATAAGTATTCACGAATTTCCTCGTGTATAATAGTGTAATAGTAAAGTAATAATGTTATAACTACTGTAATACTGTTATGTTTTTTTTATAAATTTAACAATTTAACTTTATTGGTATATTGCATTGCATCACATTCAAACTATCCTGATCTATAGTTTATAGTTTATGAATAGAAAATAAAGACGGGCATATACCTACCTATATAAAATATTTAGACCGCAGATGGAAGCCTGAAAATAATGTGACGGTCTTAGGAATAAAATGTCAGGAGAAAGAAAATCAGAAAATCATAACTGCAAAAGTCCATAAATAAAAAGTGAACTGTATTATAATTCATTAAGTCTCAAAATTGCCTTTTGTTATGGTCCCTGATATAATAATTAGTATGTGTGTTCTTTTGAATGTAGAAGAAAATGTATGGAATAAAATGGAAGTTTTATGGAAATTAGAATATTAAAAAAAACAATAAATAGGTCAAAGATATATTCGTACAATGATTGGTTTCTGCATTTTGTAATAATTAATAAATTTAAATTTAATTAGAACAAACTCATTTGTAATTTATTAAAAAGAAAAATAATTCATATACAAAATGAATTTATAAGACTTGAAATAACTTAAGGATGACTTGAAGGAAGTTTTATGGTAATTAGAATATTAAATAAAAAACGATAAATAGGTCAAAAATATATTCGTACAATTATTGGTTTCTTCATTTTATACTAATTAATAAATTCAAATTTAATTCAAACAAACTCATTTGAAATTCATTAAAATAAAAAATAATTCATAACAACAATAGTTATGACCTTAATATATATAAAATCCGACAACATTTCATACACAGAATACTTCTCTCCTCAATTTCCTCCAAGATTCAGGTTCAGCTAACGAACTGTCAAATCCCGCAAAAATAAACCGCCATAATTAACTTACGTCTCGCATTATGTCATGTGTGAAATAATATAACTTGTTCAGCTAATTGTGATGTTATTTTTATTAATAGAATAAGATATTCTCTATAATATATATACTTTACTCATCATTCATTTATTTATTATTCATTAATAATAAATATATTATATTTCATTATTTCACATAAATAAAAAGAATAGTAAACGAAAGAATGTATTATATTACTTTAATTGCACGAATTTTTTTGATAGTTTATCTGTGAATTTTCAATATAACATATATTATGTTATAACATATAGGTGTAATAGATTTATTAAACTATTAGATCTATAAGATTTCCTTAAGTACATTTATATACATAAATCACTTCTAACTCGTTAAATTAGCGTGGCATATTATATATTAATGTATATTACAACGAACGTAAATTATACAACCATATGTCACTACGGAAACGAGAAATTCTATCTTAAGAAACAAAACCATGAATTTATACTATATTGTGATGAAATTAGACGAAACTTAGATTGTACATAAATAGTTTTAAAAATAAGACGTTAAGGATATGTTAAGTATCATAAATAATATAGTACCTAAGTTTTATAATGCCTATTCTAAAATGCTTCAAGATATATAAGATCATTAAACTATTCGGTTGGATTTAATAAAATCGGGGCTATAATAAAACATCCATGTGAATTGTTTCGACAAATTCCTACTGAGGAATTTAATATAAATCTTGGTTGAGTAGGGGTAGCCCTTACCCGTGATTATAAATAGAGGTCAACCATCCCTGATTATACAGACCGTAGTTTCAAAATTGAAGAATGATAAATTTATAACATACTTCCAAAAATTTTAATATTTATTTAGTTAAATTAATACTTTGCATATACCTATTTGAAACTCATCAAGTTAGTAAATAAAAATGAGACCAAAGAATTAATGGAATTGGTCTTTAGGTTGAACTAAATATTAATTCCATTAATTCTTTAGTTTTTCACTCTGCATCGCGATGTCAGCATAGAGGCACCATCATCATCTCCCTGCCTTTTTCCCATTTGGGTTTGGCACAACATGTTCTCTTCCATTCTTGCCG
Source organism: Napeogenes inachia (assembly GCA_959347355.1). Taxonomy (NCBI): domain Eukaryota; kingdom Metazoa; phylum Arthropoda; class Insecta; order Lepidoptera; family Nymphalidae; genus Napeogenes; species Napeogenes inachia. The sequence continues at coordinate 5,989,349 of OY365792.1, forward strand.
ATTAGCCGTATTCGTAAGACCATGTTGTAGAAGTTTTGGCTATTTTGTTTATTATGACTGGCCCCCTGCCTGACGTCAACCCTCCTTGGGAACACCTGTTTAGAGTTTTAGGAATATGGGAGTTTAGGAAACGAAAGGAGGGTAATAGTGGGAGTGGGAAAGAAGGGAAAGGATTAGCGCTTCAGGCAATCTCACTCATCGAACAAAAGTCAGCTATAATAGCCACTTTACGCAGATCCTCTGTGAGAGGGTGGTACTACCCCGGACGAGCCCGCCCATATGAAAGCTGCAGTCAACTGACTACAGCTAGGCTCTACCACCTCCATGTCAGCATAGAGACAATGATTTTCAATGTCAGCATAGAGACAATGAAACGGATTTTCAGCACTCGCACCGATTAAGTTAAACTTTATTATAATAAATGTTAGAGATAGAGCTTTATAGTCTATAACAAAATATTTTATTGAAACACTCTACGGACCGCCAGAGGGAAAGACCTATGTCAACGACGAGAATTCTGAAAATATTATCCGTTTTATGCTTAGTATAAAAAATATATTTAAGTTTCAATTCCAATGTCATTTTTTTGGGATAACACTAAAACTGAAACTAAATCGAATTGTAAGAAATTATAATAATATTATTCAGCTAAAAAGGACTGATTTTTGTTCTATTAAATGTAGTTTAGTTGATTAAAAGAGCTAAAATCGTTTCTAGTTCGTTTCTTTTCGGATCTTCTCTATGGTTCTAAGTTTCGTAAGTAAATTGGAGTGGAAATTATTATTATTATTTTTTTTAATAACGTTTGTTAGAGATGTTATTATGAAATTATTAGTGGCAATTTGTTTTATCTCAGGTCATTATTATTATTATTATTATTATAAAATAATTCATATTACTACGTATAGGCATATACAATATATAGGTTATAATTAAAATTTTAAAATAATTATTTTTATGACTCACTGGATTTCTTTTTAATTGTTGTTTTTCTGTCCATTCTTCTACAATTTAAAGCCTAGCCTATTGGAAAACGAGTACCTATTAGTAAAAAGTAAATTAAGATTACTAAAGTCGTACTCGGCACAGCCGCCCTAATAGGTACATTTGACATAATATAGTGACAAAAAGAACCTCTTATTTTAGGATGGAACAACAAGTATTTAATTTGGACGTACGTGCGCTAAATATTTAACTGTCATTTAATTAATGAAATTGTATGAATTCAAGATTACTTCAACTGGCTTCCACCTATAGACATCTTTTTTTTTTTTTTTTTTTTTGTTTGCGCGGGGAAAATGCCTTACGCACCGTACCCCTCGCGGGGGAAGCGAGGGGCGTGTGTGGGACTCCCGAAAACGGTGTACCCACTAAAAACCCCGCGGCGCTCCTTCCTCGCCTTATTGACGGAGTCGTGGGTACGGCTAGCCCTTCATCCACGACCCCGCCGGCGACGGCCCGTCTTTTACACGACGGACCCCACCTGCCCCCCTTGCTGAGTGGGGGGGGCCTGTGGGAGCGACCAGGAGCGCCCGGTCGTTCCCACCCGACGCGGGTGGTGACCTGTTCAATGTGGGCGGGAGTGTCCCCACACCCCCTGCCCACTGGCCACCACCAGGCTGGAGAAGTTCGTATTGCCGTCTTCTCCGGCCCCTTCGACGTCTGCGGTGCGGGGGCGCAAGGGGATCGTCCATGCGCGCCCGCTCCGCCGCTTCCTTCCGCGACATTACTTCCTCGCAGAAGGAAGCCACTTCCACCCAGACCTCCTCGCTGCCCAACATCGCAGTGACGACTGCAGGCAGCGTTAGGTCCGGGCCTACGGACGCCTGGAGTCGTCGGCGCTGCTCCACCCAGGCCGGACACTCGCCCAGGGTGTGCTGCGCCGAATCGGCAATCGCGCCACAGTGGTGGCACGCCGGGGTCTCCTCACGCTTTATCCGGTGCAGGAACTTCCCGAAGCAACCATGCCCGGAAAGAACCTGCGACAACCGGTACGTGAGGAAACCGTGCCCCCTCTCCGACCATTCCTTCACGACTGGACCGATCGCGTCCAGGCTCCACCGCCCGAATCTGGCTTCGGCCATCTCCGCCATCCATTGGCGGAGAACGTTCTCGCGGGCCGCCAGCCGGACGGCGGCCCTCTCCTCCGGTGCGGGGCGCTCTCCCCGCGCCCTCTTGTCCGCCGTTCAGTGATAGACGGCGGATAGCACCTCCGCCTCTAAGTGCCATGGTGGAGTGCCAGCCATGGCGCAAGCCGCACCATGGCTCACCGTAGCGTAAGCCCGCGCCACCCTCTGTGCGATGGCCCGTTGGGGCCTACGCAGGTGAGCCTGGTTGTACCCCTTCAGGGCGTCCGCCCATATGGGGGAGCCGTAGAGGGCCATGCTCTTCAGCACGCCGGCATAGAGGCGCCGGCATGCTGTGGCTGGCCCTCCCATGTTCGGGAGGAGCCAATTTAGGCTCCTCGCCGCCTTTAGGAGGCGCGGTGAAAGTTCACGAAAGTGTTCTCGGAACTTCCACCGCCCGTCCAGGGTGTACCTATAGACATCTGTTTCAATATAATTTAAAAAAAAAAAAAAAAAAAAAAAAAAAAAAAAAAAAAAAAATCATAGATATAGTTGTTGCTAAAATTACAATAAATCGCTACTTGTGTATTATAACGTCTTCCTAAGAAGGTTCTTGTGTTTAAACCCACCCGTTGCAAGTCCGACCCGCGATTATATAAAAACATTTTATTGACCACTATGCTTAGTAGATACTTATCGATACTGAAAACAATTAAAAGTATGTTTAGTAGCTCCGTAGTCCAAGATAGACTCACAAAACAAATAACTTTACTATTACATAAATATACAATCACAACTCTAATTATGTAAAACAGCCAAAAATATTTTGTAGTTTTGTAAGACGCCACAGAAAATGTATTCTTTTGTACACTGTTTACACAAGTATGGAAATAAGACACGAATAAAAATCCAGAAAAATAATGAAAACAAATTATTTATGCCGTCGTTTTTCTTAATGAGAAAAATGACACAATGCGTGCTTCCATAAAGAAATCTTGTTTCCATAAAAAAATGGCGCATACAAGCTTAGACAAAAGTATATAGAATCTCGTAGTAATGAGGGTCTGGGTCATTTTACGCTCATTTCAATGCAAATTCTAAGGGTTTGCGGCGTTTAGCTCCATGTTAATATTGCATAAGATTTTTGATTAAAATGATTTAGTGCCACTTATTGAGCAAGTTTTCCTTAAAAGTAATAGACTGGTAAGTGACGAAAGTTTGGAATTTTGTTGATATGTAGTAGACATTATTGTCAAAATTTACACATAAATTAACGAAGTTTTATCGCAGAAGAATCAATACTTGACGAATGTATAAGTCATAAAGAAACAAACAAATATTTTAACTTAAATGTAAATTTAATCTAAGATTTTTATTTATAAATTGACAATATATTTCTTACTATTTGCATTACCAAAATGAAAGAGCTATCAAATGCAATTTTTATAAATATGTAAATAATCAGTAGTTAAAATATAAAGTATTTTCAAACAAACTTTATTTGACGGGGGTCAAAACTTTTAGAACCAAGTATAAATGAAAAAATAATAATTTAGGTATTAATAATAATTAATAAAAATAATAACTTTTACAAATAAACAAATAGAATTAAATAATTATAAATTTTAAGGTTGGGTACGAATTATTATAAAATCTGATAACCAATTTGAAAGTCTAGCCCATTAATAATTCTTGCGATCAATGATAAGATATTAATTTCAAAATTATTAGTGCTATCTTATATAAAATAATATTTTTTTAATATTAATAAATATATAAAATAAATAAATATTAAAATTAAAAAGCAATTTATTTCCTAAAATTATTACTATTATTTTTTCTTCCTCTCCTTCTCTATTCCTGTGTTTCTATTTGGTTAGGAACCCCTCACAGGTAAAGGCCTCTTCCAAAGATTGCCATTTATATGCCAATAAATTTATAAACGTATATAGAAGAGTAAAGAAGTAATTATTTTGTTATTGAGAAAAAATAAGCAAGTAAACCAAATAAAAACGTCCATAAAAAAAAATACAAAGACGTTCTAATACATTCTTAATATAGTGTTTTCTGAGGTTTTCTCGAGTACTACATTACATTGAAATAAAACTGTTTTTACGAATTTAACTCGAGTATATTGAAATTAATTTTAAATTTACATTTTAAATCTAACCCCACGTTACGAATGGTTTGCAACAATTGTGTTCATGGTAAGACGAGATGGAGGTGTCTGTCAGTAAGTCAGTTAATTAGTCATCTACTTCCAATCATTTCTAAGCTTCCGGGCGTACAATTCAGGATTCACACAGAACGCACTAATAGTATCATGAGGTCTTACAGTGCGGTTGCAGACATGCGTTTTTATATTTTTCAAAAGTGTGTTAGGTAATTCCCAACCATCTGTGTTTGACCTATGTATGATAAGCCACAATTGCAGTCAAGTTTATATACTCCAGCACATTGTAAAGAAATATTACTTATGATAGATCTTAAGAATTGGTTCACTTTCCTTTGAAATCTGTAGATAGTTCTTATAGAAACCTTTTGAAGATGTTGCCGATTCTGTCAGTAACTCCTTTCATATATGGTAGTGGAGCTGGTTGACGCTCAACTGTGGGTGGCTTAATGAGCTCGCCCTCTAGGTGTTCAGCGTCACAGATGTGTTTTGCTCTCTGAAACAAAGATTTGCCAACGGTAGCTAACCACCACCACCACCACCACATACAAGCAAACTGGCTAGGGTGACGGTGTGATGTACCATTGAGATACCTATCTGTATGTGTGAATTTCCTATAAATAATGTATCCTAATGTTTGTGTTTTTTTGAACCCTAAAACGTTGGAACTATGTTTAACCAATCTGATATTTCTCAAGCGTATGCCTAATTTAAAAAAACGGTTTGGCTTCAAATATCGTATATTTATACAAATATATTATTTATTTTTATTAAAACTCATTCAGTCTAGTATATACTTATATACATATATATTATTTTCTAGCTGTGCGTGTCCGACTACTTACGCGTAGATTTCGAATTTGGTAAATGTACGTACCCTTTGTACTTACCAATGTATGTAAAAACTATAAGCCTTTAAAGTTTCATCAAACTCAATCAAGTGGTTTTTGCGTGTAGGAGTATTTCTAGTTTATTTATGTATTTTTTTTTATGTTAAGTCAATGGTAAGCAGCAATGATATGAAAATAAGAGATTATTAATTTCTTTATTTGTTAACCGATAGTTAACAAAAAACAAAATTTACAGTGTATCCCATGACAATATATTCTCGAAAACGGCATCCAAATCGATTTATCTGTTTGTGAGATTAGCGTGCATAAACATACAAACATACAGACAAACAGACAAAATGAAAAACCATTATTTTGGAATCTCTTTCTGTTATAAAGGATCATCATATATCATGTTTTTTTTATATTTTCCATGTAGAGCTTTCGATTAGTGATAATTTAGTTACAAGTATAGATTGAAATCCATTCATTCATACGTCTATAACTTAAGCCACAATGCATGACCCAGTAGCAAGAAAGAATTACAAACTATTCTCACATTGTTTATTCTCGGTTTATTTTGTTTATTGGAAACCACAACTTACGCCTTACTTATTATCGAAATACGAAACAAGAGCAAGTATGAATACGTTGGGAGGAAAATGTGAAGTTTTCATAGAATTTCATATTTGTTCGTTCGTTTATCTTTTTATTTTATATTTATTGATGAACTATAATTATGTCTCTCATTTAATTCTGCAATAATTTATTACGCTTTCGTATGTATACACAGTAAATACAGTCATCATTGCAGTGGTCGTATATCAAGCCATAAACTACTAACGATCAGTTTATATTATTGATCTGTGGTCTCCAATGTCGTTTACAAGTAGAAAGAGGAATCGTGCAATCAATTTTAATTTATTGTTGAATGTTAAACTTAACTTTTATTTCATCACAATATTGACAAACGAAATAAAGTCAATATTTCCTTAATTCCTAAAATGTTCTGGAAAAAGTCATTTTTATAACAAATAGAAATGAATAAATGTGACGTTAGGTGAACCGACTGGGGCATAAAATATAAATATTGTGTTTGATCTCTGTGATCTAAGTTTATCACTCCATCCATTCCTTTCTGAAAACGGTAATATAACACATATTTAATGTGTCAAAAATTGTGAAATATTAATAAATGTTTTAAGATAAATAAATAGTGTAGGTATATATAAATAAAATAAATTGGACATTTAGCTTCTCAAATTCCACCGAAAACTTTTTTAGTCGTTATGATATATTTTTTTGTATTTAAACTTTTGTGATCTTCCAATTCTATATATCGGATTTAGATCACTTTCTACATTTTTAAAAAGATCAGAGCCATCGACACCATTAGTGTCATTGATTCTGATGGCTGAATTTTTATCCATTACTAAGTTTCATAGTTAAAAAATCGACACACTATAAAATGAAACTAGGGAACGACAAACTAAAACTATTTTTAATGTAATTGCTGAAACATCCAACGAAAAACCAACTTAATTATTTTATCACAAATGAGTGTTGAATTAAGAATATTAAAATAGAAATATCAACTACAAAGTAAAATAGAATTTAAATAAAAGTAAAAATAATAATAAGAACAGAAATGATGGTTATTATTAGTAAAAATAATGAATAATTGCTTACGACCTTTTCAAACGGCTGCTCTACCAAAAGTAAGCTAGGTCGCGCGCCGAGCGTCCTCATCAACCCTTACGGTCGGACAATATCACAATACCGGGCAACGCTCGTCGCCTGAACAACTTTTTAACATATTTCTAATTAAATAACTTGATTTCTGTTACAATTGACATTGCATAATTCATTGCAAAAATAATGGCGATTTACGAAAATCTTAGGTTAATTAATTTATAACTAAAACTAATAAAGTAAGGTAATATAATAAAGTAAGGTTGGTAAACTAACCAACCTCTGAATCAAAATGTCATCTATTTACAATAATTTTAAGGTTACTTACACGTAATGAAATGTAATACTAAGCGAAGGCCTTCTTAACAGAACATAACTAATTTAGACAATAGTAAAATCTCACAATGGTAATTATTTAATTTTATTCGTAAAAAACACAGCAAAATATATCAACTAAGTAGATATTTAGTTATCAAGATTTAAAGTGATATTGTTTTTAAAAATACGAATGAAGTGATTACAATTATTATAAATAATAACTAACATACTGGATTAAGTTAAGTTTGTCCCTTAATTTATTTCATAAAACCATCGTGGCGACATATATATTATTTAATGCCTACACTGGTTTAGGATATATTCAGGGTTCTTTACGATGTGTTAAATATTAAACTACATCTCAATAAATTTGAATGAAATGACAGACAATTAAAGGGAAAAAAATAAAAACAATAACGATTGCGTTTGAACTCCGTTTTAGAAACAACTAATTAACTCGTAAAGGTAACTCGTAATGGTCTCATAGAAACTGACGACGGTTACAAAAATAACAAAGCGGCAAACCATGCAGGGTTCATCAAAATTTCTACTTTATTCACTTTGCGGCCGAACAATTTTACTTCTACTGTTTTACGTTGGAACACTCGCTAATGACACTGCATTGGAAAGTCTTATTAAAACTTGTGTCAAATATTTTTTTATATAACTATAATCATATATATAAATAACCACATATAGTATGTGTTTATAATATGTTTATAAGGACTAAATTATGTCAGCCTTCATTATTTTATTGTATATATAAAGAACTTAAAAATACAGGTATATAAATAGTAGTCTACCAATTTTTTACTATTCGCAACAGGTAAGAGAACGGAAATAGGTATTAAGTTCGCCCTTTGTGTTAGTCATTAAAGGGTAAATAAATAAATTATAATTCTTTCACTTTCTGAAATAACAAACAACAAACAACTTTCTGAACGCTAACTGAAAGAAAGGAAGCGAGGGAGCACCAAACGCGAGATTTCCAGCGAAACAAATTACAGCTGAAATTTTTGTCACTGTGACGTCATCCACGACTTAATATGATAAATGTTTTTGCAATTATTGCGGAATTACTTTATGTATAAGAGATTTTTGTGAGATTCAATTCCTTATTGACATATTTTGAATTATTATATAAGATTTAAAAGTTACTAGCTACGAGTATGACAAGATATAGGGATGACCTTTATTGTAAAAAAACAATGTCAAAACTAATCCTTAGAAAGATAACGCAAACATATAAAAAAGGAACATTGTCAAATCTATACATAACAATCTTTTCGTTACGTTTTAAAAAATACGTAATATAGAACATTAAATAAAAGATTTTGATTTTATTCTGTCGCCTCCCACGAAAAATATAATTGACAAATGTTGATAACATTTGATCTGCTTAAATATAAATTACTTCTTATAGTATAAATGAGTTATTAGTTTTATAGAATATTTATTAGAGCTAAAATTACTACAAATCAAAACTGCTCAACGGATAATAATGAATTAAACTTTCTCAATTTCACTGGAAAACACAAACTTATTAGGATTATTAATTAGATGATCAGAGAACTTATTAATTAAATAATCAAAACAAACATGCAAAAAAATACTATACATACTATTTTATCTGATAAACCTTGGAAAAAAATTGTAACAAGAAAAGGAAAACATATCTACCTACTAATAGAGCATACCGTATAAGATGTTCCAAATTATATATTGACATTTTCAAACTGACAAAAAAATATTATAATATATAATAAAAAAAAGTAATTAAAACATCATATTTCTCAAAATTCTAAAGAAACTCCAAACAATAATCTCAAGTGTTAAAGTTTTCTTGCCAAGTCATCTATAAAATAACTTGAAGCAAAGTCTTTAGCTGAGGCCACGCGTCTCAATAATTGAAACATCGTTATTAAACAGTCCCACTGAATCCGTCTGCACTAATTGCACTAAGTTTTCTGCCCATCTCATTAAAACTATTCAAATTTCGAACAGACGAGACTTCAGGCCTTTTCGTGGGTTACTACAGTGCTTGCTATGTTTGTGAATTGCAATGTTGGATATTTAATTTGTTTATAACTGCTCTTTAATGTAATATTATATATGTTACCTTAATTACGAAAAATATAAGTTAAAGAATGATATTGTTTTAAATAATGACAATCAATTTATTTTTTTTATTGTGAATCCTAAATATGTTGGCAATTTATTTAGCTCTCAGAATTTTTGACCAACAAATAAGGTACGACTTCCAAATTCAAATGAATTTCCATGTATTAAAATTCGACGTCGTCGCAAATTGTTATCGTCGAAAGCCTAATGACGTATTTGCATCGAAAAGGAGTTTGTATTGAAATTGAGAGACTCCAACAAAAATAAAGTTCGGCTAACGTAAATATTTTTGAAAGAAGATACTTTGTTATGTTAAGTCATAAACATCGAGTTTTCTTTTAATTACTTTTTTTTTTATAACACAGATTATTATATTATATATTGTTAAAGTTTACTCTCAATTGTTACCATAATATAATATTTGTAAGATTTTCGAGGCGATGTGGGAAATAATAGACGTGTAATAAATATAATGCTGCTTAAAAAATAACAAAATAATTCTGATGATATTCTTCCTGTTTAAGTGGCACATAAATACGGTTATTTAGTTTGTCTGTCTGTTTTGATAGAGCTTGATTCGGTAATCAAGCTCTATCAAAACAGACAGACAAACTGAAACTGAGTTAGGTTGAATAAATCAACAATACATCGCCTGCGGACAATAGGAAGAAATTGAAGGAAAATAATTTAATCTTGACGCACTGGTAACGATGTTTTTCCTTATAGAAATGCGAAATATTTTATGGACCATTAGAGATCAAGTTAATATCTAAAAGGTATTTGCAAAGAAAATTATTATTTATTAATATAACATGATATTATTATACCTATGGGTTTATTAAATAAATAATTTATTGCATTTGCAGCAATTTATCAAATTGTCCTGAAAAAAAAAACTTAGAGACTCTAGAGAAGGGTAAGAGAATAAATTACGAAGCCCCAATAAACACAGATTATCCTCAGGTAGGCTTTTTTATACTCACTTAATAGTTATTCACCACACGTCGTATAAAACGAAAATGTATCAAAAGGGTCGTTTCTATTTATTTATTTATTGAACATTTATGTGTATACAGAATACTTATAAGATAAACATATTTTATCATGAATTTGTACAAAGGCACTACTTTTTTAAAAAATGAAATCTCTACCAGCATCACCATTTCGATTGTTAGTTTTATTTCAAACAACTTCACTTCAAAAAACATTTACTAAACCATATTACAGTTACACAATTTCGTTTCGTTCAATTACAGTTGAAATTGTCATATTTTTCGCACAAAAATAAAAAATGAACATGACATTTATTACCATTTTTGCAAAAAACGTTCACGAACGTAATAAAATAAGCAAAAGTGACCAGATGATATCGATTCCTAAATCGCATATTTTGACAAGATTGGAGCAATAATTTTTGACAACCCGAATAAATGTCCCAAACCAGGGCAGACCCTTTTCCTGTATCATCCATCAAGATGTCCTCAAATCCTTACCTTGCCTGATCCCTCGACATATACCCTGAATTATATCCACGGCATTAAAGATCTTATGCTTCATTCATAAGTCTGATAATACTATGAACGTGCTGAAGTTATAGAAGATTCTATGGTATAAAAGCGCACTTTTTCTATAAATTAATATCTGAGAGGATAATCATTTTCTTACCGGATTTAGACCTCGATACTATTAAAAATGTAATAAGTATAAAAAAGATTTTTTATATTTAAGTTTTAGATTTTATTATATTTTTTTAAGTTCCATGTTTTTATTATATAAATATTTAAAAGCAACATATTTATAAAATAAATTATTCTTTTCGTGTTCCATTTATAATAAACACCAAACTCTACTCTAGTCTACCTTTTAAACATGTTTTCAAATAAAGGTCTTCTTATCAGGTAACATATAAATTAATAGAATTTAACAATTGACTAAGTTTGAGCAATACAGAAGTTGTATAAAAAAATTGACTTGAGCGATAAACTTTACCATTTAAAACTTCAATAGCCGTGTTTTTAATTTTCGAAAGAGTAAACACGTGGTAGGGGTTCTTTTTAACTTTAACACACTGTCGAAACTTTGTTGTTTTACTCTAGACTCTCTTTGTTTTACTTCGAAGTAAAATTTTCCCTAATTTGTGAACAATGGATATCATCATAGTAGTGGTTAATACTTTAATCATCATTTTCTTATCCTTATAAAGGATACATCGTGAATTTGTATTTGTTGAAATCTCACACAGTCTCATCTTTACGGTTAATATTTTAAATATTTGTTCAAGGATTTTCAACTTTATACCCAAAAGTTCCAAATCATAATGTATTTTAATTGATGAAAGTTTACATGAAAAAAACATTATGAAAACAAGTAAATGTCTTTACTAGCTGTGTGTACTCGTTAACTCTTTGTGAAAATTCGCCGGTGTTTTGTAAATGTGTGTGTCTGCGTGTATGTATATTAAAACTTTCTACGTCCATTACATTAAGAACCCTTTGGATTAGTTACGCTTAGTCTCAGTTTCGCTAAAATTACATCTTTTTATTCACTTCAACGGCTAAGTTATTTTACTGGATGTTTGTGAATTATTGCGCAAGGAATGGTGCGGTTTCATTTCATGTTTAAAATGTTGTGGGTTGAGTTATGTTGTCATTAATTTATGTGAATCTGAGTATTCTTGTTTGAAGAGATAATTATGTTTGAAACTGGGTATTGCATAGCATTTATATATTTTATAAGAAATAATATCATCCTGTGTAAAGTTAGTAGTTCGATATTTGTTAATTCGTTATGAAAAATAATGTTGAATACTATTTTTAATTAGCTTTTTTTTCATCGGTTCATCCAGTTTTTAATTTTCGTGTTGTCGTATAACTATTTTTCTATAATGTCGTAAAAGTAGTAAAGTTTAATTAAAATAGTTAAGGTAATAAATTTTCGTACAAACAGATGTATTTTGAAAAAAATTATTACGGGGAATGGAAATATAAATGCCAACGAAAATTTGAGCTAATTCGAATTTTGTGTTGCTCCTGACTTTTTACTGTTTCAGTAAAATTATAAATCTAATCAATAAAATTTCTTAACTATCCTAGACAACAGATGAAAAATGTGTAGCTAATGTTGCAAGTTGATTTACTTAACTAAGTTAGCAGACTAACATTTCAATTTTAATACTATTTTACTCAACATCTAAACTCCTTCATATAATTCTTCTTGTTACGACGTCAGCTCCTATAATGAAGATAAAATTTGCTATGAATAATTGTAATGTAACTCATGTACGACATTAATAAAAAGAGCCTCTATGATCAAAAGGTCCCAGCTGACAACTGCAGATGGATATATGACACGTCGCAGTCCCCTTTGAAGTCTCGTATTTTATGTCGCCGAGCAAGACATGTGTAAAGTGACCATTTTATGAAAACCTTTGGGAATGCGCATCTTTACTTCTATATCGCCAACATATAAAGGGATCAAGTAAACTTGGAGAGGCTATAAAGCGTGTTACTTAAGAAACCCGCCTGCAGCTAGCAAAACCTCCTTTGTCTGGTGAAAGAAGAAAGTGAGCGATTGTTTTGCGCTCATTTTAGTGTAATATTTTCAAGTGGTGAGTTTTCTTTTGTCTTTATCTGTACAGCGTGTCTCTCAGTTAGAATGATATTCATATTTTATATGAAAAACTTTTTATTCCTTAGAGAACAGAGTAACTAGAACAACTTTTGAATTGGAATTTCTAAAATATATTTGTTGTATTTGAGGTGACTTCGACTTTCAATATTTTACTATACGCTTTTTTTTATTTGTATTCGAAGTATACTACCACATTATTCTTATAGATACTTTTTACTCATAAAGCTGAAAGTTTTGTTGAATGGCATTAATAAAGTTTTGAGAAATTCTGGTATATTTAATTAAATATAAAATAAAAAAATAAATATATACTGGCAGGGATTTCAACCCACAACCTCTAGGAATATATTTCGTCGCTCTACGTCAATTAAAAAAAAAATAGAAAAGTATTATGTATCATTATTTATTGTCTTAATTCCAATAAATTCGAGTTTTATTCATACCCAGAAAATAAAAATATAATAGGGAACAATAATAATGAATATATTCAGATAACAGTTTCGTGTGCGTGAAAGCTCGGAACTCGAGCACTTTCGCATACTACGTGAATGTTTTATAAACTGTCGAACAAATTTACAGCCAAGCGAAATATTGAATAGACGAGTTCTAATTCGAAACTTTTTGATTTTTATTTTCCGGCGGTTTTGCGTTTCGTAAATAAACCAAAAGTTATATTCGCTTTAACCAATTAAAACTGTAATATCTGCCCAAAACGGAACGTTCTGAACGGTCTGCCCAGCTGAATACATTGTCCTGTCAGGTGTTTTAATTTTAAACACGAACTATTGTTTCATAATTGTTGATCGGTTATTGAGTTTTTGTTTTATACTACTATATTGTATAGACAAAAAGTTAAAATAGACAAGTGTTGTTGTTGATAAGTTGCAGAAAATAAGAGAACATATAGAATAAGAGAAGTAGTAGAAGTATAAGTAGTTAGAGTTAAGTACTAACATTATTATCATAATAGTAGAACTTGTTTAAATGCTAACTTAACTGCTAGCTATTTTAATTTAATTTAATTTAATTTAATTTAATTTAATCTAATCTAATCTAATCTAATCTAATCTAATCTAATCTAATCTAATCTAATCTAATCTAATCTAATCTAATCTAATCTAATCTAATCTAATCTAATCTAATCTAATCTAATCTAATCTAATCTAATCTAATCTAATCTAATCTAATCTAATCTAATCTAATCTAATCTAATCTAATCTAATCTAATCTAATCTAATCTAATCTAATCTAATCTAATCTAATCTAATCTAATCTAATCTAATCTAATCTAATCTAATCTAATCTAATCTAATCTAATCTAATCTAATCTAATCTAATCTAATCTAATCTAATCTAATCTAATCTAATCTAATCTAATCTAATCTAATCTAATCTAATCTAATCTAATCTAATCTAATCTAATCTAATCTAATTTAATTTAATTTAATTTAGGACATTATGTATGTAATGTCCTAATTTGAAGAAGGACATAATTAAATATTTATACTCATAATATTATTAAATCTATTTCAAAAATAACATAAAATAAAATATATTTTTAATACCTGTATATTTCATATTAAATAAAATATATTATGTTTTATTTACATACCTTTTAATATTACTTTCTCTTTCAGTTTTATTATGTCAATGTAACATTTTATAATGCTTAAATCCTAAAAGCAAATTGTACATTGTTTTTCTCTACAACACATTTACAATAAATAAAATCTAAAAAGAAATTATGAATATTCAATAATGGTATTATTCATAATATTATTACAAAAATAAGAAACATCTTTCTCATTATTAATTAGGTACGCTATATAATAAAATATATTTTGGTAATAAAATATGCAAAAGTACTACGATAACCTTTTTAGCAATCGAGTAAGACATTGGAAACGAGCTCAAACTATTAGCAAATTAATAAATTTATCAAAAACTTAACCAAATCAGTTGACGCATTACGGACGGACGTTGACGTATTGTAATTATTTTCGAAAATAAAAGTAATGGTTTTATTTGAGGCCATTTTTTTGGTCTTCATCTTTGCTACCAATTTCTTAAACCAAGTGAGTCATTAACGGTGCCCGAGTGTGTGACCAACATCCATACGTTACTCTCCATAAAATTACAGTGTGCAGATTAATATATTAAGTAATTTACATTAAAAATAAAATAAAACAGAAAAGTAGGTACTCTCCGGGGAAAATTTGCCGTTGGCAGATTTATGTACCTTATGTTAAACTCATTTTATATATATATTTAAAGTCATCACAGTATTTAATATATTTCTCTAAACACGCGACTACATCTTCTATTAACCTGATGGTTTTTTTTTTTTGTATATAATAAAAATAATTTTTATTTTATTATTTATTGTTAATAGTTCTTAAAAAAATGGTTTTTTAATTGTTTTATAACGTTTTATTATGTTTTATCGTTTTTAATAATAATATGTTTTCTAAGATCTTCTTTGTAAGCTTTCTCTTTAACTTTGGTTATACATAGTAACAAATGAATAATAAAATATAATATTGACAAAAAACACAGTTTTATAAGGATCTAATTTAAATAACCTAATATTTTTCCTCACGTAATTTATTAAGAAATTTCAACTTACAATTCTTTTTCGCGTAGGATTTTACTTGTTATTCAAAATAAAATGTGATTACAGCCTTTAGGACCATGCCAAGTTAATGAAAAACACTTTTAATTATGTCAGTTATAAGGTTGAAAATGAAAAATTCAGTGTATTCCGATTTCAAAAGGTTCCTTTTACTCATAATAAAAATCATTTGCAAATGTTACTAAAGCCTATAAAAGCATTAAGACTTTACATTTACTGGACGTAAACTAATTCGTGGAGAATACAAGCTAGTGAGTATATTTTTTTTATATTGAGCGAACTAAACTTTTAATTATATGTATATAGAATAAAAAAAACTAATATGACTTTAAATGGTTATAGACCGTGTTATTAATAAATCTTTTTTTTATGTTATTATAGATTGTTAAGTTAGAAACTTTGACTAGTTTTCAAATACATTTTTATATAGGATGCTAGAATGATTGTGATGAGTAAATCTATTAAAATACTGTTAGCTTTGATAATTAAAAATATATTATATTATAATTCTTTTATATAACCATTTACAATATCATGCGTAAATAAATGCCGCTTCAATTATACATACATTTTTTTATAGAAATTATTTAACTTACTATTTATTTATTACTTGTATTCGTGGATGCAAGCGTGTTTAGATAATTGCCATTAAGATACAATTGTACTTGAAAAATCAGAGATGAAAGTTCTCAAAGTTGGGAGTTCAACAATTACCCCAATTCAAAGTTTTACCCTTACAACTTGGAGTTCTCACTTGATCAGCAAACCACAAATATACTGTTTACATAAAAATAAAATTCTATTTTGGGGTTGAATATATAATAATTATATCTAAAACCAAAAATACATAAGATATATAAATCAATTATTACTTTTATGTTTTAATATTAAATATTTAAAATATCGTTATTAAGGTAAGCTTGTGGGAGCTCATAACTGTAAATAATATAATAAATATAACATTCAAAGCTGCTACGGAAGAGCTTGTGTAAATCGGATTGAACACAGGAAGTGAGCTCGGACCGTTTATAATCAATTGACGTAATTAAATCTTATTTTGTATTTCTTTTTACGACTTACTAGTACTACTGTTATATGCTACTTCAACTCTTGTAATAGTTGGCAATGCGCATGTGTAGTTATATGCGATATAAAGTTTACAAAATAACACTTTTGCACTAAAATTACACAGACTTAAAAATACATATTGTCGTAAATTTTGTCTTATATCTTACAAAACCTTCAACCTTAATATATTGAGATGAAAAAGACACAACTTAGATTGCACGTGAATAGTTTTAAACTCTAAGCTAAGGATATGTAAGACGTAAAAATAATATGGAAAGTTTCCACTATTTGCGATCATATTTATAGTAACGCTCTTAAAAGTACTTCAAAGCGTTCGTAAAATATTTTGTGGGGCTCATATAGAGAAAACGATAATTACATTAAATGCTTTCGTGTTACAAAAAAAAAGGAATATTAATTTATTAAATTTATAATCCGTTTTTTTAGTAACACTATAACTAAAAATCCGTAAATCATTATTAAAATTATTTTTATAATTCAATAAATTATAAAATGCTTCGGATATAATAAAATTGGGGCTTTAATAAAACCTCTATGGAAATTGTTTCGACAAATTGCTACTGAGGAATTTAATATAAATCTAGAGTGAGTAGTCGTTGCCCTTACCCGTGATTATAAATAGAGGTCAACAATCCCTGATTATACATACCGTAGTTTCAAAATTAGAAAATGATACTTTATAACATACATCCATTACATGTTGATAATAATTTCGTTAAATTAATACTTTGCATATACTTAAAACTCATGAAGTTAGTAAAAAAAATTACCAAAGAATTGATGAAATTTGTCTTTAGGTTTTACTTAACACTAATTCTAATAATTCCCTAGTACTTTACTCTTTCAATAAATGTTAAAAACAATGGTTTACAGTATAAACTATAAAGGGTGTAACAAAACATACATACGATTTACGTATATAAAAAAACGCTAAATGAAGACAGTGTATAATTAGTTTGATACATATATAGAAAGTCGTTTTAGTTGCTCGTAAATCACATTTAACGAAGGTTCTTTTTGTAGAGTTACTGGCAATTTGTTTTATCTTAGGTCAGTCATATAAAACATACCCTCTGATCGATAAGTAAAGAAGTCCTGAGATAAATCTCCAGACCTAAGGAGATAATTCCGTAATGTTTAAGTAATTATATTTACCGGAATAATTTATGTAAGATAATTTATACTATTATTTGTATACACGGGGTTATTTGTAAAAAGTCGACCACCTCTTGCAGGCAGCCTCTCTACATCAACTCCAACAACATTTGTTCTACGACTTTAAGAATTATGACACAACGTGGATTTCCATAAAGAAATATTCCTAACAAAATGGCGGATGTGACAAAATGGCGGAAATAAGCTTAGACAAAAATATAAAGGATCTAGTAGTAATGAGGGTTTGGGTCATTTTACGCTCATTTCGATGCAAATTCGAGAGTTTGCGGTGTTTAGTTTGCCATGTAAATATTGCATAAGGTTTTTAATTAAAATTATTTAGTGCCACTATTATTGAGTAGGCTTTTCTTAAAAGTAATAGTCTGGTAGGTGTACGGTAAATGGGAAAAGTTTGTAATCTTGTTGAAAAGCATTAGATGTTATTGTTACAATTTACACATTACTTACAAAGTTTCTATCGCATATGGATCAATATTTTAGGAATGCATAAGGGATAAAGAAACAAACAAAGTTTTAAATGTAATCTAAAATGTAATCTAAAAATTGGCAATATATTTCACACTATACTAGCTATTGTCCTAGTATCTCTATTTGGACTACAAAAAGATTTCCATTATCCAAGTATAAGGTCAGAACTATAAAATGCATTATTTTAAAATCATAACAAATATATAAATGATATAAAACTATTTTTATGGATTTTCCTCACGTATAATTAATGAATTTTTAAATTTACAATTTAATTTTAACCCGACGATTCGATTCGCCATGTCATGCTCATGTCAAGCATTCTTACCAGTTTGTTAGTGATATTCAACAAGTAAAATAAAACAAAATTATTGTTAGTTTCGATGTACAGTCACTTTTTACTAGCCTTCCAGTAGTTGATTGCATTAAAATTGCCAGAGAAAGCTGGAGGATAACAACACGCCTGAAGAATATGCGGAATTATTATAGCATTGCTTAATAAACTCTATGTACAAGTTGATTGAGTGGCAATGGGTTTCCCGGTCTCCCCCGTTGTTGCCTACCTGGATCTACATGGAACACTTCTAGGTCAGGTTCCTGTCCTCTGCACCGGCTGTGCTGAAAAACTTTAAACGGTACGTAGATGACACCTTTACAATACTACCTAGGAATCAAACATCTGCATTTCTGGAACACCTTAATTTCATTAACAATAAAACACAATTTACAATGAAATTGCAGTCAAATAATACTTCAGATTTCCTTGATATTCTTATTGGCAAATTCAAACCGAAATGACTGAGTGATAAGTTGGCAATGACAATGCAAAGATCCTCAATAGCAATCAATATTTCATTGTACACAGCGTCGCTAAATGTTATTGTTAGATCGTTGCACCGTGTACGATTCTAATGCAATATAGCATCAGTCATTAAATCTTTGTGATTATCTCACAATATTTTTGCTCGAGCTGGAAAACATGTAGTCAAGACTATAGCGAATAGAAGACGAATTTTTATTGCTGTGCAGTTCAACCCAGCTTCAGCAAGCATACATTTCCACTGCTTGTCGTCTTCCAGCAAGCCGAGTGCAAAGCATGCATCTTTATACGATGGATACTGTTGTCCATTCACTTTACGTTTATCTTGAAATGATAATGGGCCAGTAATATTAACCAACAACAGTCGCAGATAATAACACTCAGTGTTTCTTGGATTGACTGTAAATAAAGGCCATGACCAAGGCGATTTAAATAAATGTAGATATGCATCAACTGGTTTGCCTTGCTTGCGGGGCATTCATCCATTTTTTGTTTGAGCCCTTGTGAAATAACATGGTACTTTTGAATACAGTAATGTTCGTGCAAAGGCACCAAAATAATCCACACTACACAATAAAAAAAAAATGTGAGTGTAGTTTTAAGTGGATATATAGCTCTATCAATCGCTGTCTCGTTCGAAAAAAAAATACACGCTGACCGTTTTCAAGATGGACGGCTTACTGAAAAACTGCTGGATTCGGTTCATGAATTAGTAAACCCAACATACACCAAGCAGCTTCGTTGGAGTAGATGTACCGACCAATTTGGTCACTTACTGAAGGAGCATTTTAATTAGTATTTTAAACTCTAAACACAGCCATGTCACTGCCTTTATGGACATAGTTGCAAATATATTTGATGCTCTTCACAAGACTGCTGGATTTTAAATTAATATTAGCATTGTGTGTCTTATTCAGCAGAGGCAAATACGGCACCACCCAATGACTGTCAATGTCAATGTTTGTGTTGCTGATATTTTTGATAAATGATTGTCCGCTACTGTAGGGTTTTCTTCGACAATATATTGGGATATCCGTCGACATTTGTGATAGTAGCATTAGTGAAATATTTAGGAAATTGTTTAGTACATTTTCCATCTGCCGTGGAAAGCGATGAAGAATTAAGAGTATGAACGATTAAGAGTACCCCATAGACCATGGATCACGTTTGCTATAACAATATCAAACAGCTGGTGGGAAGTAGACGGATCTGAAAATTCCGCAGAAATTATACTATCTATTCTTCAGGACGAATTTTCTCGATTAACCAAACCATAATGTGTGCATGAGGTAATCCTCGCTTTTTCCATTCATTTGCGTACGGCCAGCAACGTGTGGGACCGAACACATGTATTTTAGTAATTAAACTTATTAAAGACTTCAACTTTTGTCTGAACACACGTGATGTAATATCATAACAATGTATTGCATTTTGGCCAGGCAATAGCAGGTTGGATTACATGTGAACGTGATAAATAAATACGGTCGTCCATATTCTAGCACATAAGTAAGAGCACCCAAGTATATATTTTTCATATGACGTGAACTGCCTACGTACGATGATCGTAAAATGACAGAGTTACCAATTTCCGCAACGTCGGCGTAAGTATCGTAGTCATTCGCCCTCTATCTTCCCGTACATACCGACCATGGTCGGTCGGCATGAGCTCTGTCAACAAGTCATGACTTGTTGACAGAGCTCACGACATCGTAGAATAACGTTGTCCAGGCCGAGTCTATAACGTCACTCATAATAATCCTTCAAGCTAACGTTATTCTTAATTTCATCTCCTCCTAATATATTCATTAATATTAATTTAAATAAATTTCGTTTAATATTTTAATTGTTTTTTAACTAATACGGGATCTCTTTGTTTTATGTTTATGCAATATCCGTCTTGTCACTTCCAAAATGTTAGAGGATATTGGAGCGCGTCATATGAACGACGTGTATCAACAATGAAATGAAGATTATTATTTCTTCTACAAATCACACTTTCTCGTGCACCTGTACAATCGCCAACCACGATTCCAGCAACGTCATCAATAACAGGTGCATTGAATATACGTATATTCTCTACAGCTGGTGTTTTTGTGCATGTCGGGTATAAATATTGTCAACAAATCATTGTACTCCTTCAGTAGAGCGTCCAGCGTTCATGCGTTAGGCAAAAAATTAATCAAGGTTATTATAGTTACAAGGTGCATTAATTTAACGATTGAAGCTTTTCCGAAATCCTCGTCGCCCATGAAGTAGATTTGTAAAAAAATATTGGGTCAGTTTTTCATAGGCAGCAATGATCCCATTTTATAATAGACTTGGCCTCTGATTTTGAATGTAGAATTGTTATGTTGACCATTTGCATTGTATATTTCAAACTATTTCTGTTGCTGCGAATGAAGTCATTTGAAAGCATTAATCGAATGTTCGAATTGACTGCAGGAACACCTTAGAATCTGGATCCGTGCCGATAAGTAAACTGTTCAATGATTCAGATGGTGTTTCAATTTCAGGTAGTTGACACGCAACACATCCTAGCTAGTTTATTTTAGAATTTGAGAGCATGCCAATACGGACATTCCTTGTCCATAGCACTAATTACCACTCTTAATAAAATAGTTATTGTCAATTTACCTTTTTATTCGGACATTCCTTGTCCATAGCACTAATTACCACTCTTCATAAAATAATTATTGTCAATTTACCTTTTTTATTTTATATTCATAGATGGACTTTAATTTGGTATTTCACTTAATTCTGCAATAATTTATTACGAGTTCATATGTACATAGAGTATATACAGTCATCATTGCAGTGGTCGTATATCAATACATAAACTACTAACGCCCAGTTAATGGTATTGATCTATGGTCTCCAGTGTCGTTTACAACTAGATAGAGGAATCGTGAAATCAATTTCAATATATTGTTTAATGCGAGACTTATTTTTTTTTCATCACAATGTCGACAAACAAAATAAAGCCAATATTTCATTTTCATTTGTTATATAAGTTACTTCCTGAAATGTTGTGCAGTAAGTAATTTTATAATTAAAAGCTATGAATTAAAGAGTGACAAAATTTTTTTATATATAATCCAATATTTAAAAATAAAAAATTAATAAAAAGTAGAAGATTAGTTATCTTCTAGTTATATACATGAAATAAATGGTGATTATTAGCTTATTGATTTGATTTTTTTTAATTGTAATGATTTTTTGTATTTCATTTTCATAAGGTAGATAAATATTTAATATTAAATTACAAAGCAATAAATTCTAAAGCAAGTATAACTTAGTTAAAATTAAAAATTAAAAATTACAATAATGATTGCGTTTGAACTCCGTTTCAGAAACAACTAATTAACTCTTAAAGCGAGATGTGTGGTCTCATTAAAACAGACGATGGTAACAAAAATAACTGAGCGGTTCTCTGTATACAGAGTTCATCAAAATTCTTACTCTGTTCACTTTAAGCCCGGAACAATTTTACTTCAACTGCTTAACATTAGAACATTCGATAATGACACTGCATTGGAAAGTCTTATCAAAGTTTGTACCAAATTATTTTTTAAATAAATTTATTTATTCTCATTTAATTATACTTCTTCTCCATTTAATACCAATAAAGTAAGAAATTAATAATGTCCAATAACAATAAAATGTTGCAAGTTAAAATAAGTAAAATACACACACAATACTACACAATAATTAATTTTTTGAGTATTAATAAAACATATATATAATTTTTTTATAAACGTCAACACCGGGAATGCGTATTAAGAAACAACTTTCAGAACGTTAACAAAGGAAGCGAGGGAGCGCCAAACGCGAGATTTCCAGCGAAACAAATTACAGCGAAACTTTATTCACTGTGACGTCATCCACGACTTATATATGATTAATGTTTTACAATTGCAGCCGGAATTATTTTATTTTTAAAAGATTTTATGAGATTCAAATTTTGGTTGTTCAGAAATATTTTGAATTACGCTATAAAAGATTTAAAAGTTACTAGATTCTGTAACGTTTTAAACATACATAATATAGACTACTAATTAATAGTTTTTGATTTTATTTTGTCAGTTTTTATTTGTTGACAAATTTAGATAAAGTTTGAAAGAGCTTTACAAAATGATTTCAAGAATTCAAGTTTTCATGCCAAGTCATCTATAAAATAACTTGAAGCCAAGTCTTTAGCTGAGGCCACGCGTCTCAATAATTGACACATCGTTATTAAACAGTCCTACTAGACCCGGCTGCACTAATTGCACTAAGTTTTCTGCCCATCTCATTAAAACTAGTTCAAATTTCGCCGAGACGAGACTCAGGCCTTTTCGTGGGTTACTGCAATGCTTCCTGTGTTTGTTAATTGCAATGTTAGACTATTTAATTTGTTTAAGACTGTTTTTAAATGCACTGTTATAAGGAGGTTATCTTATATTTTTAAGTATTTATTTAGAGATATAATTATATTTTCTTTGTCATGTCATGTTAATTGCAATGTTAGACTATTTAATTTGTTTAAGACTGTTTTTAAATGCACTGTTATAAGGAGTTTATCTTATATTTTTAAGTATTTATTTAGAGATATAATTATATTTTCTTTGTCATGTCATATTATTTGAAATGTTAGACTATTTAATTTGTTTAAGACTGATTTTAAATGCACTGTTATAAGGAGGTTATCTTATATTTTTAAGTATTTATTTAGAAATATAATTATATTTTCTTTGTCATTTAAAATTTTTAAAAACTAGATCGCATGAATCTAAACTAAAACTAAATAAACTGCCGACATATTTAATTTTGGCAGTTTATTTAGTTCTCAGAATTTCTGACAAACAAATGAGATGCGGCTTCAGAATTCAAATGAATTTCCATGTATTAAAATTCGACGTTGTCGCAAATTGTTATCGTCGAAAGCCTAAAGACGTATTTGCATAGAAAAGGAGTTTGTATTAAAATTGAGAGATTTCAACAAAAATAACGTTCGGCTAACGTAAGTGATTTCAAAAGAAGATACTTTGAAATGCTTTGAAAGTCATAAACATCGGGGTTCATTTCAATTATATTTTTTATAACACAGATTATAATATTATACATTTTTAAAATTTACTCGTATGATGTGGAAAACATTAAAGATGTATTATATGTCATGCTGCTTAGAAATACTGACAAAATGATAAAACAATTCTGATAACCAAGCTCTATCAAAACAGAAATACAGAAAAAATAATAACTCCGAGATACTGAAACTGAGTTAGGGTGAATAAATCAACATTAATATCGCCTGCGGACAATAGGGAGGAATTGATGGAAAATCATTTAATCTTGACGCACTGGTAACGATGTTTTTCCTTATAGGAATGCGGAATATTTTATGGATCATTAGAGATCGAGTTAATACATAAAACGCTTTTTCAATGAAAATTAATGGTTATTTGTTTTATTTTATTTGGCTTACATTCGATGACATTTTAACTTTTTTACTTGTGGTTTAATAAAATAAATTAGATATGGCATAATATGTAGCAATATGTAAAGAAAATCCTACAAAGGTAATCTTAAAGAATTTAGAGTAGGGTGAAAGAATAAATTACGTAGCCCCAATAAACGCAGATTATCCCCAGGTAGGCTTTTTATACCCACTCCATAGTTAATCGCCAGAGGTCTAATAAAACCCGAATTGTATCAAAAGGGTTGTTTCTATTTCTGTTTCTAGTTTTATTATAAACCACAATACTTAAAAAAATATTTACTAAACCATGTTACAGTTACACAATTTCGTTTCATTCAGTTACGGTTGAAATTGTCCTATTTTTTACACAAATATTAGAGCTCTCTTATCGCAAAGAATCGCCAACGACAGTCGTTCTATTCTTTAAAGCACTTTATGACACTGTTCACAAATAAAAACTCTTAACTATCACTGTTACACAACTTAGTCTCTCAATCACACACTCGGCGGTTTATTATAACTGTTACACTTTTATCACAATAGCACCACCACACAACTTTCATTCCCAATTTCACCATTCCTTCTCTTAACCGAGCTGCGATTTATATACTTCTTATTCTTAGTGAAATCAGTATCCAACATTACATTTATTTTATCAATTAAACTTCTATACAGAGATTCAATTGTTTTAGTCAAATCAACAACTTATATCTTTATTTTTAGTCAAAACCAAACTACTATATGTATAAAAGCTAACACAAATATAAAAATTACATTTATTACCATTTTTGCAAACAACGTTCGTAAACGTTATAAAATATATAAAAGTGGTAGAAGCGACCAGATTATAACGATTTCGGAATCGCATATCTTGACAAAAATGGAGAAATAACTTTTGATAGCCCGAATAAATGTCCCAAACTAAGCCCCTTTTTCTGTTTCATCAATCAAGATGTTCGCAAATCCCAACTTTACCTGATCCCTCGGCATATACCTTGAATTATAAATAATCCAAATGAAATGCTTAATACTCAAAATGGCAGGAATGGATTACAAAATACAATTTACATAAAACTAAAATAAAATTATCGGATTAATTGAATGATGAATTGTAGTTATATACTGGACAATGAGATTAGATGAAATTGAAACTTATAAATAAATAACTTGAATATGAGATTATCAAATATAATTTATAATATTTAAAATACATCGACTGCCTGAAATAGAAGTAAGAAAGTAAAGAAATTCGTGTTTTAGGTGAGAAATCCAGAATTGGTCGCTTGATCTTTGCAAGTTCTGCCTTGCTATATTATGAAACGTTAGACAATAATTCGAAACAGCAGGAACAATCATGAAGATTTTTGTGATGAATCAAAAATGTTAAGAAGACCAATGATCATGGTTCACTCTTAAAATAGATTATGACCATTTGTTGAAGCATTCACATTTGTCTGTTCATGTGCAGTACTTACGAGTTTCTCTATGAGAATATTATGCGTTACAAACAATCGATTCACTTCTAACGTTTAAGCCTTTTGATTATTATGAATAAGAAAATTTATTGTTATTTACAAATAAATACAGTAATGAGTAAAAAAGTTTTGTTGAAAAGTTATTTAATTATAAATAGTTTTAAATAAAAAAAACCATTAAAAAGATGTACCTACTAAAAATATTGTAAATATGATAAAAAAGTAATAAAAATGTATTCATGATAAACTGTTTTTGAATTAAAGAGGTGCTAAGTTTATCACAATACTATTAAAATTATGGTAAAGTAAATGAGTCAAGTGTGATGTAGGCTTAATTAAATAATGACATACTATAGACAGTAAAAATAATCAAAAAATAATAATTCATATGTGGTTTAGTTAGCTAGCCTAAATTTCTTTTGTACTTGCTGGCAACAGATATATTTATTACGAGCTGTGCCTACGAGTTCGTACGCGTAGATTTCGATTTTTATAAAAAGTACCCTTTGTACTTAACAATTTATAAAAATTATAAACCTTCAAACTGATCAGCAGTAACGGTACGAGAATAAAATATTATTAGTTTCTTTATTTGTTAGCCGATTGTTAAAAAAAAACAAAATATAAATTGAATCCCATGACTATATATTCCCGAAAACTGCATCTAAATCGATTAATCCGTTTCTGAGATTAGCGTGCACAAACATACAGACTTACAGACGAACAGACAAAATGAAAAAAACATTATTTTAGGTTCTCTTGCTCTTATAAAGAAGGGCCTCTATGAATTAAAAAAAAATGTCTTTCTTGTCGTGTGCACAACTAAAAGACAAACAGATAAACAGACAAAGATTTTAAAATGCTGAAAATGGATTCTGTTAGTTATCACGTTTTAATGCCCCTTACCACCTAAGACTACATTTTACTTACCATCAGGAATGTAGTCAAGCATTAACCTAGATGGATTAAAAAAAATAACTTTACATCCTGGTATATTTTTAAATATTTTCAATGTACACAGACTACTCCTCTACGGATTTATTATATGTATAGAATAAGATTCGCATTTCATTTATTACGTGATTGACATAAATTGAAATAACTTTTTTATTTATTACCTGTTTAGATGTAATAAACATAAAATGTTAAGTAAAGACTTACAAAATATTCCTGAAAACCGCATTCAAATTGGTTAAGCTGTTTCTGAGATTAGCGTACACAAACATACAGACATATTGTTTTGAGACTAACAAGAAAATCGGTCAAAGAAAAGCATGTGTCATAAAAGCAATATTACTTTCATTCCATTCTGTTGTTAAAAAATAGTTCATGGTATGAGTTAAGAATGTTTTATTTGTTAAAAGAGCGAATGATTTGGGATAACGTCATCAAAACTTCTTATCGAAACATTATCAAAGTAATATTACTCTTCCAAAGAGTAATGTCATGTTACGATAATCGAAAGTAAGATTATTATATCATTGCTTTAAGAGTTCATGGTAATGGGGCCTACCATGGTATAGAAGCGTTCTTTTTCTATGAATGACTATCTGAGAAGATAGTAATTTTCTCGCAAAGTTGGAGATCGATAATATTAAAGATGAAATAAATATTTACCTTCACACTTAAAATATCTTCTAGAATTAGTTTCTTATGGTAATTATTTAGAGTTTTAAAGTCTTGTTTTTTTTATATTCCTCCTTTTTATTTTATAAATATTTGAAAGTATAAGATTTATTCGTAGTCAATAAACATTAATTAAAAAATCTATACAAATATATAAACACACCAAACTCTACTCTACTCGACCTATTAAATATCTATTCAAATAAAGATTTTCTTAATACCGCATCATATAAATTAGTAGACTTCAATCTACTAAGTTTGGGCAATAAAGAAGTTGTATAAAGACATTGAGCTAAGCGAGAAACTTTACCCTTTAAAACTTCAAATGGCGTGTTTTTAATTTTCGATAGAGTAAACGTGGTAGGGGTTCTTTTTAACTTTAACACACTGTCGACTCGAAGAAACTTTGTTGTTTTACTCTAGACTCTCTCTGTTTTGCTTCGAAGTAAAGTTTCCCTAATTTGTGAACAATGGATATTATCATAGTAGTGGTTAATATTTTAATAATCATTCTATTACGCTTCTAAAAAATAAATCATGAATTTGTATTTGTTGAAATCTCACACAGTCTCTTCTTTACAGTTAAGATTTAAAATATTTATTCAAGGATTTTTGAATTTTTACCCGCTTTAAAAGACAGATGTTCTCAATCATAATGTATTTTAATTGATGAAACTTTTCATGAAACAAACACATTTTGAAAACAAGTAATCGTCTTTACCAACCGTGTGAACTCTGTGTGAAATTTCGCCAGTGTTCTGTCAATGTGTGTGTCTGCGTGTATGTATATTAAAACTTTTTATGTCCATTACATTAAGAACCATTTGCATTAGTGACGCTTAGTCTCAGTTTCGCTGAAACTACATCTTTTACCAAGTTATTTTACTGGATGGTTGTGAATTATTGCGCAAGAAGAGGTGCGGTTTCATTACATGTTTAAAATATTGTTGTGTTGTGATTAATTTATATGAATCTGAGTATTCTTGTTTAAAAGATAATTTTGCTTTAAGAGAAGAATTAGAATAACTTTTATATATTTTATCTACATATATAATAAAATTGTTACTAATCGATTTTTGTACTTGGAATATATTTAAAAAAAACATAATGGGGGCCTTTATATAAGCAAGAGTTCTCAAAACAGAGATTTTATATTTTGTCTGTTTGTCTGTAGGTCTGTATGTTTGGGCACACTAATCTCAGGTTTTTATAAGCAAGCAAATACAATGGTTTTTCATTTTGTCTGTTATTCTGTATGTTTTTCTTTTTTTTTAATATATTGTCATGAATATTATTGTCATGGGCTTCACTTTACTTTTAGTGTTTTTTTCTTTTAAACAAATAAAGAAATTAATAATCTCTTATTTTCGTACCATTGCGGTAAGACTTTTATTCAAAATTAAAAAGGGGGATTATTTCCTGTGGGGAGGCCCACAGGAAATAATAAATAATGAATTAAAAAATACTCCTACACGCAAAAACAACTTGACGGAGTTTGATGAAACCTTGAAGGTTTATAGTTTATGCATGGGTACGTTTTATCGAAATCGAAATCTACGCGTACGAAGTCGCAGGCACAGCTAGAAAGAAATAAGATCATCCTGTGTACAGTTCGTAGTTCGACGTTTGTTAATTTTTTAGGAAAAATTATGTTAGGAATTATTTTAAATCAGTTTTTTTTTCATTACTTCGTCACGGTTTTAATTTTTGTGTTGTCATATAATTATTTATCTTTTATGTCGTAAAAGCAATAAAGTTTAATTAAAATAGTTAATAAATTATCCTAGATGCACCTTCATATTAAAAAAATATAGTAATAACATCACCCCGTGAACAGAAAGAAATAAATAAAATAAATGACAATGAAAATCTGAGCTGATTCTAATTTTACTAGAATTGATTGTAACTTTTTAATTTCATTAGTAAAACTAGAAGAGTAGGTTAATTCATAATTCAAATCTAAGAAATATTATAGAACAGATGTTAAGTTTTGACGGCACTCGAAAGTTTGGATTCAGAAGTTCAGTTAAAAAATATGTGGCTAATATTACAAGTTCAGTTACTTAACTTAGTTGACAGAATTACATTTAAATTTAAATACTATTTAAGGGAACCTAATCTGCTTCAAATGTAATCTTTATGTTAAGATGCCGTGCCGTGGTTTTGAATTAGTTATTTTATTAGTTAGTTATTTATGAAGGTAAAAATTATATATACATATATATATATTTGTAATATAACTCAAATTCGTTATTGATAAAAAGAGCCTAAACGATCAAAAGGTCCCAGCTGACAACTGCAGATGGATATATGACACGTCGCAGTCCCCTTTGAAGTCTCGTATTTTATGTCGCCGAGCAAGACATGTGTAAAGTGACCATTTTATGAAGACCCTTGGAAATGCGCATCTTTTCGTCCATATCGCCTATATATAGAGGGATCAAGTAAACTTGGAGAGAATATAAAGCGTGTTACTCAAGACACCCGCCTGCAGCTAGCCAACCTCCTTTGTCTGGTGAAGGAAAAAAATGAGTGATTGTTTTGCGCGCATTTTAGTGTTATATTTTCAAGTGGTGAGTTTTCTTTTGTCTATATAGCGTGTGTCAGAGTTAAAATGATGTTCATATTTTATTGTTAAAACTTTTTATTCCAAAGAGAATAGAGCAAAAAGAACATTTTTAGAATTGAAACTCCTAAAACGATTTTGTTATATTTCAAATATAATATTTTATATGTCGCAGATCACGATAATTTAACGATAATTAGTAACTCAATTGATATCATTGTAATAGTGGTGTGAACGCCATGACGTAACGAGTCACGTGATCCGAATCGTTTGGAGGGGCACCGGAGACATTTTAAATATCCGAGAGCATCGAGACGAGAGGATTATTGATTAGTGTGAGCCTTACAGTCCGGACCCCCCAAACGGGACCGGTGGTTCACGAAACTCTGATAATTGTATACCTACTAAGTAATTTGTGATTACCTACATTTAATACAAGTAATTGTCATATTGTGTGTGTGTGGTTTAATTGCCTGAAACCCTACGCCTCGGATCCTGTACAAGAAGACGTTATCAAGACCGAACAAGCCACTAATCTACCTCCTATCTCCGACATATATATTATACTCACTAATAATAAAACTTTGTGGAAAAGCGTTAATCGAGTTTTGGGAATTTGTAAAATCTTATAGAAAATTAATATTAACCTTACGATATAATTATAATTTATATATTATAATTATATCGTATATAATTATAATTTATATATTATAATTATATCGTATATAATTTATATATAATTATAATAATTATAATTTTATTCTAGTTTAAGAACGTTTATATAAAAAAATGAATGAATAAAATCAAAATTGTATTATATATGATTATTTATTCTCTTAATTTGACTTAAGTTGAGTTTTATTCATGCCCAGAAAAGGAAAACATACTGAGGCACAATAATAATGAAAATATTCAGATAACAGCGTCATATGCGTAAAAGCTCTGAAGTCGAGCACTGCCGCATATTACGTGAATGTTTTATAAACTGTCGTACAAATTGACAGCCACGCGAACGGACGCCTTCTATTTCCAAACTCTTTTAAAAGAGTATTTGATTTTTATTTTGCGGCCAGCTTTACCTAGCTTTGCGTATTGTAAATAAACCAAAACTATTCACATTTAAAGTTTAGAACTGTGGAATCTGCTCAAAACGAAACATGCGACTACAATTAACAATAGTATTTTAGTCATTTTAAAAAGCTATTAAAAATAAGAGCATATGGAAATAATGGTTCTTCCGACACTATTTTTTTGTATATATTTTTTCTTGTATTGATTTTTTTTATAAGCAAATGTATTCATCATAATATATGTGTATAATGTTTGTTACATTTTGACCAGCAGCTTCATTAGCAGGGCGAAAACGGTATCGGAGAGGTGGTAGGTTAGGTTAGGTTAGGTTATTTTTTCTATATTTATTTTAAACTGTACAAGAAGCTAATAATGTTAGTACTACAACTACAACTAGCTTAAATGTTTCTTTACTTTGTAAGATCATAAATCTATATCTATACATATACATATTATAATAAAATTGTCACTGATACGGATCAGTACAATGTACAGTACAGAGCCATGTACAGTACAGTATTATGTTATGTCATGAAATGGTTCTGTACATGGAAAATGTTAAAAAAAAACATCATAGGGGGCCTTTATAAGAGCTAGAGAACCCAAAACAATGGTTCTTCAGTTTGTCTGTTTGTCTGTATGTCTGTATGTTTGTGCACGCCTATCTCAGGAAGGACTTTACCAATTTGAATGCAGTTTTAATAAATATATTATCACAGTCTTTATTTAACATTTAGTGTTTATTTCAGCTAAATCGTTCCGGAAATAAAAAAAATTGTCAATGCCAATCACGTAATAGGTAAAATCAACCATGCAAATCTTATTCTATACATGTGATAAATCTGTAGGAGTAGTTTTTGTACATTACAAATATTTAAAAAAATAATATACCAGGATTTGAAGTGATATCTAACAGAATCCATTTTCAGCATTTTTAAAATCTTTGTCTGTTTATCTGTTTGTCTTTTAGTTGTGCACTCAGCACGGAAAAAAATATATTTTCAAAAATTCATACAGGGAGACCTTAATTTAAGCAAGAGAACGCACAACAATGTTGTTTCATATTTTCTGTTCGTCTGTATGTCTGTATGTTTGTGCAAGCTAATCCCTGAAACGAATTAATCGACTTGAATGCATTTTTTCGGGAATATATTGTCATGGGATCCACTTTACATTTTATTATTTTTTTTTTGATTCGGTTAATAAATAAAGAAGTTAATAATCTCCTATGGTCGTATCATTGCTGCATACCAGTTCGAAGGTTTATAGTTTATACATAAATTGATAAGTACAAAGGTTACGTTTTATCAAAATCGAAATCTACGCGTACGAAGTCGCAGGCACAGCTAGTTTATAATTAAATTGCAAACTATTATTAATTGATGTTTTCTGGAAATAAATTACATTCATTAAAAATTATATATATATATTCTTACTAATTCTAATTAAAAAAATCTTTTTAATATCCTCTTTTATGAATATATTCGTTAATTTGTTTTATTTTACATACCTTATAATATTATTTCCTCCTTCATTTTTATCATGTCAATTTAAAAAATCAACAAAAATATAATACTTATATCATTAAAGCACATCGTATCATGTCTATCTCTATAACACATTTACAATAAATAAAAGATATAAAGAAATAATAAATATTACATAACGGTTTTATTCGTAATATTATTACAAAAATAAGGTACATCTTTCTGGTAAGATTAAAAATAAAGATTTTATTAATTCATCTCGAACGTCGACACAAACTCTTGTTACATTTTTGTACTTTCAATTAGGTTATATTTGAATTATTTGAGTTTCAATCCTTAATGAGTAACCCTCATTAAACAACTTCGCCGTAGGGTAATTAACCAACAGTACACAAACTTCCATACTTGTTCTTTGAGAAAGTAATTTATTTCTAAATGTATAGTTGTAAAAAAGTTAAAAATGTGAATTGGATTCTATGATTCTGGTAACGAATTAATATACTTTTTGGAGTTTACTCCTTAAGAATCGATTTTTGTATATAAGGCGCCCGGTATGAGAAAAATATGAGGAATAAAATCCACTGAACGATGACCTCGTTACGTTTTTGGTGCGCAACCTATCCTGCGCAACTAGTTTTGCCATCTATCGATGAATAGCAGAACTTTTAATGATTTGAAATATCACGCTTGTCTCTTTAGTTCACCAAGTCGCCTCTAGGGGGCATAGGTTGTATCAGCGTTACTGCGCATGCGTAATCCTGCATAATACTTGTACAAATATACTTTTTGGAGTTTACTCCTTAAGAATCGATTTTTGTATATAAGGCGCCCGGTATGAGAAAAATATGAGGAGTAAAATCCAATGAACGATGACCTCGTTACGTTTTTGGTGCGCAACCTATCGTGCGCAACTAGTTTTGCCATCTATCGATGAATAGCAGAACTTTTAATGATTTGAAATATCACGCTTGTCTCTTTAGTTCACCAACTCGCCTCTAGGGGGCATAGGTTGTATCAGCGTTACTGCGCATGCGTAATCCTGCATAATACTTGTACAAATATACTTTTTTCATCAAGGCCTTTAATTTTAATAACTTGCTGTTATTGTGTTACAAAAGACCCTAAGTACAAGTACTTAACAATCGTAATTGTTCTTTATTCACAGAAATAAGATTGAAAATAGTTTTAGCCGATATTATGAACCTTTTTATGATATTACAAAGCAGTTAAACTTCTCATTTTAAATAGGACTGTTGATAAAATATGTATGGAAATATCGATATTATTACTAAGAAATATCGATATTTATTACTAATACATTTTTGTACGATATATCGATACTTTGATATTGAAATTCAGGTATCGTGGTCGATATTTATTTCAAATATTTTTAAGTTATTGCATAGCTTATATCGTGGGATTGGAGTGCAGCGACCGAATCAAGAAATTTCGTAACAAAAAAACCTAAAACCCCCCCTCCGCCTACTATGTAGCTCGGCCGAGTATTGCGTACATATCATTTAAAAATAGCTTAAGCGCCTTGGTGATACTTGTATTAGGTATATACTTTATTGCTTAATAGTTTAACAAACGTAATTAAACTTATTCGTGAGATTTAAGGTTGAAAATATTTTAAATAATAATTAATAAATAGCTAATGATAATCTTAACCTTTTTATGACAGTACATAGGAATGACAACTTCAAATAGTATTTTTTTTAATAACAGAAAAAATTGTTTTCTTATCGGTCACAACATCCAAATTCAATTAATATAAACGCAAAAAAAAATAAGTGTGGCACTCGGAGATTGCCGCAGTAAAGCTTGATATATCGACATTTTCAAATACATCAATATTGGGGTTTGGAATTTCAAAATATTATCGTTATTTCGACATATTGGCTTTATTTGAAATAATTATTGCAAGTCATGTTAGACATGCAAGATGGTATTTATTTTTTAAGTGAGTTGCTAAATTAGTTGTATTACCGCTGCTTTTATATTTTTCGCGCATAAATTCGATGAAACACTTCTTGTATCAACTTTTTTAAAATACATACCATAAAATGGTAAAAATGATTAAAGAATATATATTTTGGCAATGTACTATTTCTATAAAACTAGATATTGAATGATTTAGTGTGAATGAATTAGCTTTTACCGCTACGATAAGAGAAATGATGATGATAATGAATTTGTAATAAATATCGATATTTCTAAGTAATAATATTGATATATCGATACATCGATATTTTATAGACCTATTCCTATTATGACATGATTATATATCATGAAATTATTCTATTCCTATTTAAAATATAATCAGTTAAATAAGTTAAATAAAGGTCAATTACGATTGTTAAATTCTTGTACTCTGGACTTTTGTAAAACCATAACAGAAAGTCATTAAAATGAAAAGGCTTTTTGAAAGAAATTCATTTGTACCAGTAAAACATTTATTTTAAAATAAACATTAATTAGTATTCAATAAAGATCATAATACATATTATCAACTTGGCGCTTATGCTATTTTTAAATTATAAGTACACAATACTGGTGTGTTAGGTTATTTTCGTTATGGAATTTCTGGATTCGGTCTCCATACTCAAGGCCCGCGATAGAAGCTATGCAATAGCTTAAAAACTTGAATTAACATCAATAAAAAAAATACTACATAAATAATTATAATTGCAATAGTTGATAAAAATGCTATGCAATAGCTTTACCGCGGCAGACAACAAGTGTCGCACGTTTTTTTTTCATTTAAACTGTCTTATTTGTAAATTGATTCTAAGGGAACAAACTCCAATATGAAATAAATAATAAAGAACTACTAAGCAATTTAACATAATACAAAAAATAATAATGAAAATAATTAATTAAAACCTAAAATATTTATTATTTGTAATGTAAGTAAAGACTTATATTTCCATGTAAGGAACGATACATTTTTAATTTTTATGTTATTAAATTTTTAATATAAGCTAATATGCTAATGATTACTGATAAAAAAATATCAATATTAAAAGATGCCTTAACAACATAGTCAGAACCATACATATTCATCGTATTAATAAAAGCGAATATGCTCATGAATGTTGATAAAATCAATGAAAACATTAAATGTGTGTATAGAGTAATGTATATGCTGCAAAGCGACTATATCTATATGTTAATGAGCTTGTTTATTTGTATCAGTATCAATTTACTTATGTTGCTGTTTTTGTTATATTTATCAATAATTAACATTGTTATTGTGAAGTTATAATCTTTATCATTATATATGGCTAAAGTGAAATGCAAGTATTTCGAAATAAACTATGGCAGAAAGGGGTGTAGATAATATTTTATAAGGTATCAATCTTTTTTTATTTTTTTTTCCGTCTGTTTAGACAATTATACTTAAGGAGTAAACTCCAATCGTGCGTCTGAGCTGACACACACAATTTTTTACTAATAAAGCATAATAAGTAAATTATACGAGTATGTTTATTGCAAATTTAATTAGGAATTAATTCGGAACATTTTACAATATATTTTTTTAATGGTTTAACTCATGTAAGGTCTTGAAATTTTTTCTTTAATAAATACTTATCCGTAAAAACGGGACGCAATTATGTTTAATTACATTTTTCAAGGATCAAGGATGACTTGGATAATTCATTAGATACCGATTATCTTATTGTCCCGGATATTATCAAATTGAAAACATCCAATCAATCCCCAGATGAGCCCACCCCGAAAGTCGGTTCCTCCTCTTACGCTTACATTGGCAGGCCTATTGGACTACGATTTACCTTTGGTTGTGATCTGACAGATGTGTGGAATCACTAGGTTAGTGCGCGGCGCAAGCGAGGGCCCCTTTTAGAGGTCTCTCGCTTGCAAAGTGAAGGATCCGGTAGTGACTCAGAGTTTGGTGTTGCATTGTCCAAATGTAACCCCGTTCGTCGTGGACGCTCCACTTCGAACACGCGTGGAAGTGGGCTCGCAAGGGCGAAAGCAGAGCTGAGAGCTCTCAACATGGAAGCCAAAAGCCGCGTTTAAGCGGAAGCTCCAACGCCAGGAAAGCCTCCGGAAGGCGGTGGATACAGCTAAGAGTGCTCCTGGTTTTCTGGTTTATGTTTTAGGAATATATCTCCTTGGAGGTAAAACCTTAGTCAGCTGAAAGTCGCTGTACCTCAAAGGCACGACGGTCAAGGCCCTCAGAGACAAGACAAGCAGTTTGCTCGATGTTGTTAGAGTCTTGGCCAGCCGAAGCGAGCCACGCGTATCCGTGAGGATGACTCACGTCTTCACAGGAAGTTGGACGCCTTGAAGTCAGACATGCAGACAGAAGTAAATTTAATTGACCGAGCTATTCACACATTAAACGCTGCTCTTGAGCGAATGTTGCAATGGTTAGGATTTTCGAAAGAAACCTAATAGATGTTTCCACCGTCCCGATAAAAGACGACTCACATATAGAATGCTTAATTCACCGAGAAGGACAGCGGTAGAGCGACGGGACGGTTTCCCAGTAGTCGTGAGTTCGAATCCCTGCCCGTATCGGTTTATTTTTCATTCTATATTTATATAAATTTTAATAAGCTTAACATGGCTATACATGTTTATAGATATTTTCAAACAATGTTGCAATGGTCTAAAGATTTTGGCTTCGAAGTAAACCCCTGTAAGTGCCAAGCAATTATTATCGAAAGCTACCGTCAGTTAGCCCTTATTAGCCAAAATTCATTACCAAATGTAATTTATAACAATATTGTAATAAATACCCTTTTCTCCTCAAGTAAAAAATAGCAATATTTCTTGACAGTTTTCTTATACCAATTAAAGGAACTGTCACGTAAATTTTAAAGTACTTTTTACCCATTATTAAGAGAAGACCCATCGGGCAAAATTACAATTAGTTCACTTGTTACTGCTATCTACACTTGACTATGTTGATGTGTGCTATATCGACGCCAATGAAGTTCTCCTTAATAAATTAGATCGTCTACTTAATACCTGTATCTGCTTTATTTTTGGACTACGTAAGTTTGGCCACATATCCGACTATAGATCAAAGCTTCTTCATTCGTAAACGAAGCAAAGGTTGTCCATTCGTAAGGGCTATATTTTGAATCAGTTTTTTTTTAATTTTTGCTACATTATTTAGGATGTTTTTATTTTATCTACTCTATGTAAATATATCTCTGTGTACATTGATGCAAGCTTTGCCTGCAATTATTTTTAATGTCGGAAAGTAAATTAATATTTAAGATATTTAAAAATCACTTTTAAAGTCTACAAGATCACGAAATTGAAAATAAACCGTTAACGGCATGTTTTTAAGCCCGTGATCTCCGAAAAACCGTCCGTTCGTTCAACCAATTATAATCGATCCATTTATTTTTCATTGAATTTTTATTTGAAATTTAAATAGCTAACAACTTTTAGGTTTTTTGTTAATATAAGCTTAATTAAATATTAAATTTTAAAAAAAGTCAGGGGTTGTTTCAATTTATAATGCAATAGTCATAAGCAAAAACACATGTGAAAAGTACTTTTGTTACTTTTCTTAATATTTTGTCAAACCTAATTGTCCCTATTTATCAACACCACAAATTGACAAAACTTCTTGCTAATGTCACTAAGTAGTCCATTTGCCCCTCAAGCTACTAACTTTTCCTTGTCGCTTAAAGGCTCTCGTGGGCATTATTTGAGTGACTTTGAGAAACAGTGATTCAAGGAAAGTATATTTTGACTAAATTATAGAAAGTGTACATAAAGACAATACTCTATTATAAGGTGGTAAAATCATATTTAAACTGTTTATCTGAAAAGGTTAAGTTAGTATTTACTAACTTAACTAATCTTTTCATTATTAACTGTTAACTGTAGGATTCGCAATGAACCATCGCCATTCTGGTATATTTTATAATATCATGTTTAACCGGAACTTTTGGAACTTTTGGAGTCGATACATTCTAGGCACTACTTGTAATGTAAATAGATAATAATAATAGTTTTAAAAAAGAAGAATATTAAATGTTTTTTTACACGATTTAATTTATATCTAAATTGTATAATTTCAGGTACCTATAGATAAATTTCCAAAACTATGAAAAAATTATCCTTCCAATAAATGAACTTGTAATTTTAATATTTTCTAATTAATAGGAGATATTCCTTTTTTTTATTTCTTATCTTCTGATGTATATGATTGTACCTACATTAAATGTTTTCATTTCTAAATGTAAGCGTTTTAAAATATTTTCTTATATTTACTATTACTACAATAAGCTGTTCTTTATATTTACTACAATAAGCTGTTCCCATGGTTAGAAGAGGTTTTATCTCATACAAATCTTTCACTGAATCCTGGTCTAATCTCTGCTTATGAACTTTAAAAAATAAAAATTAAACTTAAAGTTTATGGCAAGAAAAACAGATTTGATACATTGAAAACCAGTAAAAAAAATACTGTTGTAATAAGTACTTGGATTTAAAAGTTTATACATAAAAAAACTTTGAACACTTGATTTTGACTTCGTATAATATATTAATTATGGATTCACAGAATGTAGGGACTTAGAAAGCAATACCGCGTTTAGGTTTAACAGGTTAAGTATACAACATTTCACAATAAAACAATATGAGACGTGAAAAATGTTTGTTTCATTATATTGCATTATATTAACTGATAACAAGGAAAAGCTAATATCGAAGTGAATGCTATGTTAGGATTGTGTTCTAGTTTCAGTGAGTTGCAATATCGGTCACTGTATTTAGTAAATATAGCACTGCTGTTGGCTAATGGCCCATGTATTCTAATCTTGTATATGTTCCACTACCACGAAAGTAATATATATTGGGACTATAGTTTTCATTATAATAAGCATGTTAACGCATTCAATTCTAGTTCTAGTAAAGAATTTAATCTTAGTAATTTAGCTTATATGGTTAATGAATATTGTTCTATTTTATTAAAAACTCGTTTTCACAATATGGTGTTTGAATTATTAAGTAATTTTGTTGTACTTTTCTGTATGTTTATAATAAAGTTGATATTTACAATACTGAATGTGTTTTTAATTTGTAATACTTTAAAATTTTATTATTTTTAAATGTAAGAAAACATTCTAATACTGTGGAAAATTTACTTTTTAGCACTTTTGAACAATATTTATCTATAACTTTATATTTAAATTATTAAATGAAAATTATAACATAAAATTTATTGAATATTCCCATGACTTGCATAGTAATTAAGATACTTATATTTTCTTAAATAATAATGTTCATAATTTTAGATTAGACAAGGTTTGTAAAATGGACTACCAAAAAAAAATTCAAGCATTACAATCTCTCGTTGAAGGTAATTTGTTACTAATACCTTTAATAAATTACAAGAAGGATGATTTTGAGATATGTTTATCTTCTTCTTATTCTTTATATTTTTCACTATAGATACATTAAAATTATGTATTCATTTATTACTTTCTTGTAATTTGTTTGAAAACACAAGATGCTTTTAACATGAAAAGAATTTGTATTCAAATTACTTTCTATGTGCAAATGTTCATCTCTAAAATAAATTCACAAGAAATTAATTATATATAGAAATATAAAATCTAAGGTAAAATTGGCATTTCTGATATTATTTGCCTGAAACTGGGAGTGGCTCTGCTTTTTTCCTTTGCCTTCCTTCCTCCTTAAGACTGTAGTCTACACCTCCTCCTCTGGTACCAGAGACGCCTTCGACACTCTTGACTCCGAGACGGTGAATATAAAAAATTAAGTAGTTAAAAGTACGTATATAATTGACAAAAGAAAATTTTGTTGAAACTGACCCTAAAAGATGATTTAATATACCTATTCAAGTTTTTAAGTAAAGTTGAATTAAGCTAAAAATTTAAAAACCGATCTAATATAACAGAGTAATGTAGCATCAGTAGGTGACAGTTAAACCAACCAAAGTTAGTACCAACCATTTTATATTGTAATATTATAAGTATTATTTTGTCGGTAAAAATTATTACGAAGGAAATTGATAATATTATTTTTTTAACATCAAAGCAATTTATATCGTTTTTTATTTACAGTAAAATAAAAATATAAAAGAATATTGAATACTCCCTGACAATATTTGTACGAAAATCAAATACATCTTTCCTTAAAGATTATTGAAAGCAATTTCATAATTGTATCTCTAACGTAAACACAACTCGAGTCTTACAATTTCCTTATTTCCATTTGAGTATATATTGCTTTCAAAATAATAATTTGTGCCTAATATTTACTTTTACAGTTAATTGTAAAAAAAGTTAAGGAAGTAAATTAAGGAAGTATTTCTATACTGTACTAAGTATTTATACTAAATAAAATTAATTTGCAAATTTATATATGTATTTGAGAACGAATTTTAAATAACATAATTAATGTAACAGTTACGAGATTTTTAAATGAGCGGATGAAATCATTTGATGTTAAATGACTACCGTCGCCTATGCAACACAAGAGGAGTTGCGGGTGCGTTGCCAGCCTTGTAGTGTACTGTTTTTGTAGGTTCCAAAACGATGAACTGGATTATCTTGTTGTCACGATGTTATAGTAGTAAAATTGCATTGTATATACCTTACGATAGCACAGCTATTGAGTCATTCAACAGAGCAAACGAGTCGTCCACATATACATTAAGGTGCCAAGGCAACACTACGGGGAAGAGAGTTCCAAAGACGAGCAGCAACAACGGTAAAGGATTTTTTATAGAAAATAGAGTTGGAAAAAGTGACTTCGAGGGATTTCAAATTGACACACGCACGAGATGGTCTTTTCCTCGGTGGTGGTAAATGAAAACGTTCATTCAAGTAGAGAGGAGCAGACTTATTTAAAATGTTAAAAAGAAGCGATAGAATGTGCATATTCCGGCGAAATCGGATAGGGAGCCACTTTAATAGATGTCGATATTCAGATATGTGATCAAATTTGCACAATCCGTATATAAAACGAATGCACAAATTTTGAAGTAGTTCAAGTTTGTCAAGTAGCTCCTCAGATGCATCTAAATAGCAGACGTCGGCGTAGTCAAGAAGTGGAAGGAGAAGGGTTTGTGCTAGCATTATTTTAGTTTGTAAAGGAAGGAAATTCTGCAACCGCTTGAGAGAGTGAAGAGAATGATGTACTCTTCTACTAACTTCATCAATTTGTGGTGCCCAAGAGAGATGAGATTCTATAATAATGCCTAAGTTTTTTGATTTCTCAGTCAGTGGTATAAATGTGGTATCATAAAAAAATTTTGGTAACAGTGTACTGTCAATTTTGTTGCGCAATTGTCGACTGCCTATTATCAAAGCTTGGGATTTTAGAGGATTAACAAGAAGGCCATACTCATTGGCCCACTCTTTAATCCTGTTGAGATCACAATTTAACCCTTGAATAGCAGAAGCAAGGTCCTTAAGGGATGCATGACGGTAAAGCTGCAAATCATCTGCATATAAATGGTAGTGACAAGAGATAACTTTGGAGATTTCGTTAATAAATAAAGAGAAAAGAAGAGGAGATAATACGCCACCTTGCGGAACACCTGCAGAGATTTCTGCCCAGTCTGAGTAGTCCCCATCCATACAGACCCTCTGCCGGCGTCCACGAAGGTAAGGAAGGTAAGAGTTAAACCAATTGATCACTGGAAGTGAGATATTAAGAGAGCGAAGAAAACCAAGCAATATTTCAAAGTTAACTGAATCAAAGGCATTACTAAAATCAAGTAATACGAGAATCGTTAATTCTTTATTGTCCATAGCATACCGAATATCTTCAGTCACTTTAAGTAAAGCCGTTGTGGTGCTATGTAATGGACGGAAACCAGATTGTAGAGGATTGAATAAGTTATTAGAGGATAAGAAGGAGGTAAGTTGCTTATGGACAGCATCTTCCAAAAGCTTAGAAAGGATAGGTAAAATTGAAATAGGACGATAAAATGAAAAAGAGGTTGGATTAGAAGTTTTGGGCAATGGTGTGACATGTGCCGATTTCCAAACACGAGGAAAAGTATTGGTGAGTAGTGAACAATTTAAGATATGAGCGATAATGGGTGTAAGAATATCTATAATAGGAATAAGCATGTCACGACTGATGTTGTCATGACCAACTGCCTTTGTTGAAATGGACAGAATGCTCTTTTTAATATCAGCTTCCGAGATCTCTTGGAAATGGAATGAATCACAGATAGATGGGGTGACAGAAGCCAATTTTTGAAGGGTTAAATGTTTTTGGAGGTCGTCAACAACGGATAATGGAGAACAAAAATACTCATTAAGTGAATTTAAATTAATCTGTTTATTAGTATTGATGGAGGTTTTACCCACACCCAGTGATTGTAAAAATCTCCATTTCTGTGAAGGAGATAAATTCTTGAGAGAAGAGAAAACATAGCGGCGTTTAGCGTCCCTACACATTCTATTACAGAGATTGCGCAGCTTTTTATAATTAGCGATATTTTCGTCGCTTGGATCCCTTTTGGATTTACTTTTGGCTTTGTTGCGGCAAATCATATTTTTCCTTATTGTATGATTAAGCCAAGGAGCTGGAAAATGTCTGACCCTTAAAGGTTTAAGTGAAGCGTGTGAATCATATAACTCAATGAGGGTCGAGTTTAAAATATTAACTTTGTTGTCTACAGTAGAGGCTTGGTAAATTGGTGTTAAGTCCAGGGAATCGGCATCTCGTATAAGGGCTTCGAGGTTTATATTCTTGTAAATGCGGCGCAGAATCACCTTCTTTTTACGTTTAGGGACAGATAGATCATAGCGAAGGAAAAGAAGGTCATGATATGAAAAGGGAGCAGTAAGCTGACCGTGTTCAAGCACATTCATAGAATTAAGTACAATAATAACATCTAAAAGGGAAGCTTGACAGGCCGGAGCAAAGTGGGTTGCAGAAAGAGGAAAAATAGACATATTAAAAGAAGAAATAAGAGATTTCAACTTATTAGATCTGTGGTCATCTTTTAATAAACAGGTATTCAGATCACCCATGAGTATGCAATGATTATACATAGGTAAAAGTTTGTGAAGGAGAAGTTCTAGTTCTTTAAAGTAGTTAAGAGTATGAGAAGGACTATATAAAACACCGAGAAGAAGTTTAGAATGGGAAGCACAAATTTCAAGAAACATGTATTCTAGATAGTCGGAATCAGTGTTAGTAGATTGGCTTACAACGCTAAATGATATGCTGTCTCTAAGGTAAATACAGACTCCACCGCCTCTTTTACCATTGCGATCATTGCGTATCAGCGTAAAGCCGGGAAGAGAATACAGTGCCGATGACAGAGAAGGTTTTAGCCAAGACTCTGACACAAAAATTCCATCAACTAGGACGTTGCTAAATG
Source organism: Napeogenes inachia (assembly GCA_959347355.1). Taxonomy (NCBI): domain Eukaryota; kingdom Metazoa; phylum Arthropoda; class Insecta; order Lepidoptera; family Nymphalidae; genus Napeogenes; species Napeogenes inachia. Next base: position 6,033,412 of record OY365792.1, read on the forward strand.
ATGCGAGAAGGTCAGAATAGTGAGCCGGAATGCTTTGTGCGTTGATATGAACCAAGTTCAGATACTGGTTATTGCTAAGGAAAATAGATTGAAGTTTAGAATCAAGAGAAGAGGAAACAGTGTCTGTTAATAAACTGCTGTTAGCGCTATGGAAACTCTCTGAAGAAGTGCATGAAAAATAGTCATAGTTTATATTAAAAATAGATAACTTGGACATATTATAACAGTACTATAAAATATATTATATATAAATAAATACTTTTTAAATTATACAAAAAATAATAATACTTTTAATTCACACTACACTTAACACCCACACCACCTGGTTAAAAATAGTGCAATATTATAATGAAACAAAACTAAAATAAAGAAACAGTGAAATTAATAACAAAAAAAACGAAAATAAAACTAAATAATTCTATGTATTAAAGTAAAAATAATAATAATAATAAAGTACTTGATAAAATAACGTGTCGTCAGCCCTTAAGTGGTTATTACAAAACTAAAACCCATCTGACATTAGGTTTGTCTATTGACAGCTGTCATTTGGCACTTGTAAAATATTAGTTACTAATGATGTATAAACATTGCAAAATTTAGTTATTAAGTATATAAGGAAATAAATGTTCCTACAAGTTAATAAAAGTTTTTTTATAAAGAAAAATAATCAAGCATAACATAGAATTATAAGAAGATGTTATTAATAATACCTAAGTTTGTTAACATTCAAGTCTATTTACCGGAATGTTTTACAACTCGACGAGTTCGGGCTGTTCTTTGGTCTTGGGCAAACTGTTGTGCTTGAGGAAAGATGTTAACCACACTTTGAAGTTCAGACAGTGAAACGATCTTTTTCCTCGTTTTATCAGGCAGGGCGATGACAATACAGCCATCCGATGTCCAGCAGTTCTTTATACCGAAGTGTTTTCTCGCTGCCACAAATGCTTCTTGCCTAGGCTTCGTGAGAAACTCCGAAACAGTTATTCCCGACCCCTTTAATGCGGTTTTAGCTGCCCAAACTTGATTTTTGTACTTCAAATTTGAGAAGCGCACTAGAATTGGCCTGGGTTTATCCCTCTTAGTGCCCAGACGATGGATGACATCAACGCAGCTAGGATTTATGTCACATAACTTCATCTGCTTACAGAGAGTGTCATAAATCAACTTTTCAGTATCATCCTTCTCCTCCGATAAACCATGAAACAGCAGCACCTTCCTGCGAGCAAGCATCTCATGGCCATCAAATCCGGATGATAGTAGTTCCAACTGTTGGCGTAGCATGGAGAGGGATTTCCAAATCCACTCTTTGAAGATTGAGTAATCTTTGATGAGTGAGCTCAGATCTACAAGGCCACCCGAGGAAGCCTTTGAAGAAGATTGTGGTTGTGATTGTGCCAGTGACTGATCAAACTGAGTCATACGAGACTCAAATAGTGTCACCATCTCCTCCATATTCTTACTGAGCTGTGTGTGTAAATCCATATTTCTTGACTGATGAGTTTAGTTTCAAATGAATATTTGCCAGGTAATGTAGGAACTTTTTTATTGTAAATCTATATCATTTAGTACTATAAGCAAACGCAATTATATTTTTATTAAATAAAATTACAAGAGCAAAATTGAATGTTGTTAATTAGAAAACTACCCGCAAAATTTTTGTATATTTTGGAAGATTTTTTTTTTATAAAAACTAGGTTAATGCTTGACTACATTCCGCCTGATGGTACGTGGAGATTTACTCATAGGTGGAAGGATGCATTAACCTAGCAACCTATTCACTCTTCTCTTGAAGACACCCCACATTATATTTGGCCGGAAATAGCGCCGCAGGCAAGCTGTTGCAATTCTTCGCTGTACGCACTAAAAAAGACGAGGCATAGCGCTTCGTTCGGACAGGCGGAGTGTCCAAGATACAGAGGTCGTTCCGCGCATACACTCACACTCCGGCCCGTGAGCAAAAGTTGTGCTCTAACGAGTAATCAGTATAATCTAAGTGCGCAGCGCTCATACGACATTGTATCTGAGTTTAATAATATGTTTATTAATGCTTGAATTATTTATTATTAAATGTATCATGCGCGTTTTACTGACAGTCTACTTTTGAATTCGTTATAAATAACTACAAGAATAAACAATACTATTTTGCACCAAAACATTTACGTTACAAACAAATATAGTTACTAACTACAAAAAAAAAAGTTTCTAATAACAAAATAAAAATACACGAGCATATTTATTACTTCATTTGTACACTTTGATCATAATTGTGTTCAGCAATAAAAAATTTCAATAAAAAACGAAGCCTTTGATTTACTATTCAGCTTTAAAAACAAATAAACACAACTGTACTCAAACGAATTTATTTTATTTGATAAAATAAGTGATAAGCTTATTTCTGCATAGCTATGCAGTGCCGAAGTTTATCCAAAGAATTTAAAAGTGTTCTTTGTGATGTATTAGATACTTTGTGTTAGAAAAAAAAATAGTCTGAAAAATAAATAAATTATAAAAAGCACTAGATGTATCCAAATATAAAATAAAATTATTGATTTAGAAACAGTTAAAAATATGGTTGCCTGTAAAGTCGGTTTTACGGGCGAAGATTTACGTGACCACGTCTTTTTCTCGGTAGAATATTTATTGATATGAATATTATTAAATTGCACAATATTTTAATAATTTGAGTGATTTTGTTGAGGATAGGACGATGAAGACGTTGTCACGTAAAATCATTTTATATATTATTTATTTTATATTATATTATTGATGTTATTATTTTTTACAAAATTTATTACCAGACTTTTTCGATACATCAATTAGTTGCGGAGATATCGATCATTGAAGTTGTTGTTTGCTATCAGTATTTTATATATTTATTTTTTTCAGTTATAAAAAAATACTATTTCCAATTGTGTCTACCAAGTATGGTCACATGTACTGGCCTACATATTAAATAATAATAAGTACAGATAATGTTATGTGACGTCACTTCTGATTTTATATATTTTAATATTTTTAATTTTAAAGAATTAATTTGAAAATCAAAACACTTATTCAGATCGAAGGTTCAAATTTTTGCTAAATAAATTTGAAATTAATTAAAATTTGTAATTGTAAATAATGAAGTTGAAAATTAAAACATTTACTTAAATTAGATGTTAAAATTCTTGCTCAACACATTTTAAATCAAGTTTTCTTATATCTGCCACTTTTTCTTAATATTTGTAATTTTAAAGAATCAATTTGAAAATCAAAACATTGCTCGGCGGACCGATCATGTTTGAGTGGGAGAGAGACGCAAGGCATTCTATGTGTGTGTGACTCATCGTTACGTTACCGGGCGTTACACTTTTTCATAAGTGACTCCCAGTATAACCTAATTTAAGACGTTGTCACGTCAAAAAATAAGATAACAAATTGCAAAAACATAAGTAACGTTCTTATAAAAGAACAATATATATAAGGTATATAACAAAATACAAATTTTCTTTTCTTAACACAAATATCTTTCCAAGAATTACAATATTATCCTTTATCGTGTAACATGTATATTGTAATAAAATTAATGTTCGCAATAGCCGTTGTATAATTGTAAATAGAACATATACGAGTTTAGAAGGCATGGGGCATTAGCTCGGATACGAACAACAGCGCTATATTTGCTAATTACACTGAACGATACTGCTATTCACTAAAACTAGAATTAGAACACAATCCTCACGAGTGATTACTTCGATATAAATTATTTACCGTTATCAGTTAATATAAGTTCAGTTATTATAATAATATAATATCTATTTAAAACCAACGTTAGCGGAAAAATCATAAACATTTGGTACAAGGGCGACCTTATAACTAAAAGTGGTCTTTTACAGGCAACCCACTAGTAAAACAAAAATTTTATTATATTAGGCAGTAGTTGGTGCATAAAATAATTAAACGAAATATATTACTTACATACATATTACGTTGATAACTTATACATTATTACTTACACACACATACTATCTTTTACATATACTAATTATATATTATTAAATATACACTAATAAATACTATTATACACAATACTATACATATTACTGCTATATAATATATATGTCGGAGGTAGAGGTATAGGTATTAGTAGCTTTGTTCGTTATTGATGGAGTCATGTGAAACAGTATCAGAATAATTATAAGAGTTGCGTGACAGAGTTGAGTCAACCATTGATTGATTGTAATGATTGTCAACGATTCAGATATTGCAGGTTTAAGATGCTTGTTATCCGGCATTTTGTTATTAGTTAGTGTACGTTTCAAATAAGAAAATGACCTCATTACAAAGGCGCTATAGCTGTAGCACCCAAGACATAATTTCGAAGCTTCAATATACTTCATTTCTGCTGTTGGAGTTCAAACATTATCTACCACTGATTCGTGGGTAGTTGGTGGTTGTGATGCCCGGATAAATCCTACTTCTGATTTCGGAGATAGCGGTATATTAGTAGCTTGTTCGTTATTGATGAAATCATCTAATACAAAATCCGAGGCATAGTTAAATAATTATCAGAGTTGCGTGAATCACCGGTCCCGTTTGGAGGTTCCAAACTGCTGTATCGCTGTCGCTAATAAATTCCCACTCGATTCAATGCTATCCAATATTTAAAATGTCTCCGGTACCCCTCTAAACAATTCCTATCATGTAACTCGTAAATCACGGCGTTCACACCCCACTGTTACAATTATATCAATTAAGTTAATAATTATCGTTGAATTAACGTAATCTGCTGCATATACATTTTTGAAATTTTACAAGGAAAACAAGTGGTTCTTAAGGTGACTTTTAAAACTATAAATGGATTAAGAGCGTCTAATTTTGGAATGGAATGGAAGAGCATGTCAAAGTTTAACTATTTTAACAGTAAAAGAATCGCTGCGTATGACATAGTGTATCTCATCTCAATTTAGAAACGTAAGGAGCCCAGGTTTTGGAGTTTGCAGAAAATAAAGAACGGTGACTTCCATAGCTTTACAGACAAACCGTTTGACTTAAACTAATCGCTTATAGGTTCGTATTAAGATTAACTACAGCCTGGGAAGTGTCGATGACATTTGTTGTTATATAAATTATAATCATCCGTATAAAGATGGAAGGGGAAAGTGAAAAGTTTAGTTTTAGAATTCATAAAAACAGAGAAGAGTAAGAGGGAGATAATACCACCTGGCGGAATACCAGCTCTGACACTGCCAAAGCTAGATAATTTATTACCAAGCCGTATGCATTGTTAACGGTTAGGCAGATAGGAGCCAAATCATTCCACAACATTAGAACTAATATTAATAAAATTTAAAGATGCTAAAAAATATTAACCATATTAAAAGCATTGGAGAAGTCTAAAATAGTCATAATAGTAATCTGATGATTGTCAATCCTTAACCTAATGTCATCGCACACTTTGGTGAGAGCCGTTACAGTGCTGTGGCCGGAGCGAAAGCCAGATTGGAAAGGGGACAGTAAATGGTTTTTACTTATGTAGGAAACAAGTTTTTTTTAACAATAAGTTTCAGGATATAGGATAGGGATGGGAGATTTGAAATCGGTCTATAATGTGATGAGTATTTGGGGTTAATAATCTCTTATTTTCGTACCATTTCAGAAGGACATTTTTTTAAAACTGAAATAGTTGTTCTTCCCTCAGGGGAATAATAATACCCCTACTATTAAAAACAAAACGAAATTGTACTACCTCTTCTGTAAAAAATATCTGTGATTTAAAATAAAAATATATATAAAAATAAACTAAAAGTTCTCCTACACTCAAAAATAAACTTGCCGGAGTACGGAGTAAAACTTTAAACGGGTACGTTTTATCGGAACCGAAATCAATACGTACGAAGTCACAGGCACAGCTAGCAATAAAATCAAATTATAAAATGAAGTTAATAATTAAATATAAAGAGTAGGGACCCTGACCAATGAAGTGGTTTATCGAAACAATAAAAAATAAAATATTATTATGTAGTATATTATGAATTAAATAAAGTAATATTATTTGAAAAATTTAATCCATTTGACCATTTTACCCCACAGGTATTTTTCATTACGCGGAAACGGAAGTAATACAAATAAAGCAATAACCTTCTGAAGCTGTAAATATAGACAAATGGGCACGACGTGTGCGACATTACAAAAGAAAATAACAACACATGAGTATATTTATTCGAGCGTTACATCTAAACATGGCGCGGATTATACGAGCGTTGGTAATAATTCCCGCCCAGTAATAATAACGAACAATAACTGACCCTTTGATTTATTATTCAATAACACACCAATATTATTTATCCTCCAGAGATATTTTATACTTTACGTTATTGTACAAATGAAATTATGAAGTACGGTAAAATTCTACTTTTTTTTTTATTTTTTTTTTACTGATATTTATATTTTTTATTCAAAATATATATTTAAATTTTTATGTCATATTCTTTGTAAATATTTTTATTTTTACTAAGTCAAACTTTGCAAAAAAATATCTTTTAGAACATTTAGAACACTTTAAAATAACCCCTAAGACTAATTACTCCCCTAAGAAAACATACTGTAATTCTATTGAAAGCACATATCATTTAAAATAACATTAATAACAAAGTTAAAAAAATAATGAATGCCTATTTCAGTGTTTCGACTGTAGCCATTTTTAATCCCACTTTCATATTTAGTTTGGATCAGACAGCAATTTGAACTGAAACGAGAATGGGTTTGTATTTTTAATGAATCTAAAAACTAAATATGAGTATATCTCGCAGTTAAATTAATATAAATATTATTTTTAGAGATGTTGAGAATAGAACGATTCTATTTGATATTTCACTTTATAATTTGGGGGATAGTTAATAAAACATTCATAGACTCTAACTGACGGTCATCGTATTAGCAGTACATAGGTACTTTGATATTTGAATTGTTGTCATGAATATTTTAAATATTCATGATAATTAAAAAATATATAAATAAAAATAAAAATAGTGGGTTATTTAAATAACATTCATCCAGCAACAAAAACGAAAAACATATGACTGAAAACTGTTACTTGGCCATATCCATTGTAGATACAAGAAAAAGATAATATTGTGCGGTACATAACTTTTTGGAATTTTCATCAACGTTTTACATATTTTTAAAAGAAGTCCGCGTAATAACTTCTCTCTCGGCTGAACTCTTTTAAAAGTATATGAAATTCTTTCTCTCTATTTCCAGCTTTCTTTTCATAACTTATATCATCGACAAGTTTGTAAAGTAAATGACTTTAAATTAAAAAATGTATGCTCAATTATATTTACTGATATATATGTGAATTTTAATTCCTTTATGTGCATTTTAATTTAATGTAAGAAACATAGTTTTTCAATTAAAGGGTCTAATGATAAACTTTGTTTTATATATTATGTTACCAACTTATATTTTCTATATTAAAAATAAAGTCAAAAGCCTTTAGGAATTCGCACTAAAACACTCAATGTACTCGTAGTACGTTTGCCTCGTACTAGTAAACTCGTAAAACGTAGAATCGCCTTTTGTTAGTTCTACTATACTATAAAATCTAAACTAAAAATATAAAATCAATACAAAAGCCCCTACACAGGGTTATTAAATTCTTTAAATATATTTTTTTATTTTCGAAATAAAAATCTCCAATATAAGAGAAATAATGCCTGTGTCTCGGGGGATATAACAAACATACAAATTGATATTTGTGTAACAAATATATGTATAACATACATCACGATTTATTTATCAAAAAAATAGTATAACAGAACTAAGTTTCAACAGATTATAAATTACGGACGAGAAGGTTAAGAATAGTCATTTAAATAAATTGAAACCAGTTTGGACTTTCGATATCCAATTGTAGGGAGCCACATGTGATTCGAACATAAATAAAATTCAAAGAGCTCAGAACTACTTACTAAAACAAGTCAGCTGTTCACCATAGTTTATAAGAAACTCAGAAATACATGAATACCTAGGCATGCCAACAGTAAAAGAAGAAATAAAAAAATGTGCAAGGATATATAAATTTAGACTGGACAACCATCTAAACCAACTAGTTGTTCACCTCACATTACCAGCCTGTGTGAATCGTCTGAAAAGATGCAGGACTCTGAAACTTGACAGAACTGACCGAGCCATATAAGTAATATGGAAGATAATCCTAATGTCGATTAACTCCACCTGAAATTAACCACACATCAAATCTACTCCTAGTCAATGACTGATTGCATGATATTTAATTAAAAATTATAAGCTGAAACGAAATGGTATGGCCCATAGTAAAATTGAAATCAATACTTTGAGAACCCTTAAGATGAACATGGGAATAAACAGAACGTTGTCAACAGCGAAGACGCTTATCGATCGATTCATATTTAGGTATATATATTCATATTTAAGTTCTTACTCCTTCGATATCAAAAAATCTATAATTTGTGCCAGCGAGGACAGTATATTTTGGAACACAGGACCAACTAATGGTGCAAAATACTTACACTTACACATAGTTTCAAAGTAGGTATAACCTACTAAGTAAAAATACTCTAAGAGAGTTGCGTTGTCTAAATTGAATCGAGTCAAGGATCTAGTTGATAATTCTAGTAGTTTATAAATATTAATATTTATAAAACAGTGATCACAATAAAGAAAAATCCGGCTGAGTTTCTTGTGTACTTTTTCTTTCTTTTTTTTCTTTAATGTAAATGTCTTCGTTTTATCGAGTTTTACCTTGGACTGTGGTAGTATGCCAGAAAGTATAGAGTTTAAACGTAAATGTAGTCTTGACTGTGTACATAGTCCTTAGGATTTATGTATCAGTGAGTTTTATTTTATGTGAAGTTTTTTATTCATACATTTAAAGAAAAGCAATAATTAACTTAAGGATTTTTTTGTAAAATTGTATATATTTTTTATTTGTATGTCCATAATACTTAAGAAAAACTAATATCTCCAATTCTGTTTTACAGAATCGTATTTCACAAAACTGACAATTAACCTACAACCAAATAAATTTTAAAAACGTAAAACTTGATTAAAGAAAGCGGAACTTTTTCACTTATTAATATTTTTAAGTTTTTAAATACGTAAAAATTAATTTAGATAGAATTTAGGTCAACAGTTTCAATATGTGCTTCCTACCTTAGAGAATAATATCGTATGTTTTGGTACTTTTCCAAAAACAATGCTTCCCAAAATATCTTAAATAAATCCCGTGACAACGAAAAAACGTTTTAAAACATCATAAACAAAAAATTTATAAAAAATTACAAATAGTGACAATTAAGTTCGTCAAAATAATAATTTCAAATCTACATTTTTAATTTAAATTTGAATAATCTTAACATGTTTTAAAAATTTTAAAACATGTTAAATACCTATATTTAAAGCTATGTTAATAAGATAAATAGAAATAGTTAATAAGACAAATAGAAGTAGAAGGGAGGGAAGGATTGCCAGAGTCATGTGTTCGAACCCCTACCCATATCAATATATTTTTAATCTTTATTTATCCAAATGGCTCGGCTTAACATATTCATAAGCAATTTCAATCAATAAGTATTTTTATTCTATATATTAATTACAGACAACAATTAGATTTCAATCACTAATAATAAGTACATATAAACATTTTTATATAAACATGTTATCACCTAAAGCTTTCAAAAGCCTATTGAATATTAAGGGATTTGTGCTTATTTTATTTGTTTTCTGATCTCGTGTAAGCGAATTTAATTACATATATAAGCTTCGCATCCAAATAAAAAAGGTTTTTGCTTTTATCTACTTTGCACCCCTGGGCCGTAAAATTGTATTTAAATAAAGATGTTTAAGTATTTGATATATGGTTGTGAATGAATGAATATGTAACATTGAAAAGTAATCTCTCTTATTTACAAACTAATCCATTTTAAAAATAGTTACCTCTTTTAATCTATACTAATCTTTTAACATATAGACTAATTCTACTAGACATATATATATATATATATATAACTTTTTTATTTATTATTTGAGCAATTGCCAAAAATTGTCTATATAGGTTATTAGATGGAATCATTTTGACCTCCAGAAACTAAAAAATGCAAGTTTCATTGACAGTACAACACACGATATAGAGTCTTACTTATTTCAGAATCCCTATAAACAGTAAGGAAACTGGCCAAAGAGTTATTAAACGTAGAGTAGGAAAGCCATATGCATAGCAAGCCCATGAGTGCGAGCGTCCTAAGTAAATGAGAACCCTTTTAAATATGAATTTATGTTTGTCCAATTATTTGTCTCTTTTTATTTTTATTTTAGGCTTCCCTACTCTATGTACAATAACTCTATGAAATTGGCAGCAGCAAGCTTGCATTGGAGAAATTTAAGAAATTGTTTTATCTATACACTTTACTGTAACAAAGTTTTCTAATATGGCAGGTTCAACGGTCAATAGAAAGAATCACTATGTCTTTACGTTCTTTGAATTATACCCTCATTAAATATAATTAACGACCCACACCATATACAGAGTGAACTCTGTGTTAAAGACTACCAACCTAGTGGTTGTTAAAGTAAAACATTGATTCTTCACGTCACTTTAAGTCAGTGTTTAGTAACACAAAAGGAATAGATTTGGTGTACACATATTATATTAACAGATAACAATGAAGAGTTAATAACGAAGTAAACATTACACGAGGATTGTGGTCTAATTCTAGTGTCAGTAAAGCCGTTGCATTGTTCAGTATATTTAGAACAACAGTGGTATTCCACTGTTCTTCGTATACGAGCTAATGCCTCGTGCATTTTAATCTGGTATATATTCCACTACCACGAATATAATGTTAAAAATATTTATATTATTATAATGGCCATGATATTTATTGTAATATGATAACCCATTAATTTTATTTCTAGTAACGATAATGATCTTGGTATTCATTTCATAGCTTATATATAATGTTCTTTTAAATTAAAGAAAGTTCCGTTTATTATTTTAGTGTTATAATGCTGATTATTTGGTTCCACATACTTGTACTTTCGATGTTTTTAATAGCTTTGGTTTTAAAATTAAATCACTTTTAATGTAAGAAAATAAAATGATAATGAGATTGTGATCTTGTTGAAACTATTTTTCTTAACAGAATATATATTTATATCTTTATATTCCTTAAATTAAAAGTTTAATTAAAGATTTACATATTTTATTCCAATAACAAAAACTAAATAAAAATTTGATACTAAAACTTATGTTACGATAAAAAATTTGATGTTAATTTGAAAGTCAGATAACTAACTCAATTGTTGAAACGTAGTTGTCCATTGAAGGAAAGATCTAGATTATGTTAATAAATTCTAACTTATATTAAAGTGCGGTTAGGCAGGTTTTATATATTTTCGGGGCATCGCGGTGAGTGCGAAAGCGATCCCGTGGTGTCCCATTATGACGGCGGCGGCAACCGTCAGGTTTAGTGAGTAGGAGTCTCACATAACCACCTCCATCATCCCCCGGATTGAGGTGTGTATCCATGAGGATTCCTGATGTTAAAAAAATATATATATATCTTGATATATAACCCATAGATGACCACACACAAATTACACAGTATGTGTTGCAAAGTCGATAGAAAGCTTACTCTTAAAAATAAGAATGTATAGTGAAACTTGTTTCAATATTACAATATTTCATAAAAAATATAAGCCACAGAGATAAAAAATTATATTCAAAACCAACTCTATAATATACCACTATTTATTTTTTGTCATTTTTCCAACTACAATACCCCCACAATGACATATCGTCCAATCACGCTCACAAAGACATTTAAAAAACAATCTACACGTAAATGTTTGTTTGTAAGTTTAACATCTATTGAAAACCATCTACGTTTCTACGAGTTTACTGCTACGAGGTGAACGTACTACGAGTGCGTCGAGTATTTTGATTGAAGTTCCTATAAGCCTGTGACTTGATTATTAAAATTAAAAGTTAGTTGGTACTGCAATATATACAACAAAGTTAAACAAAAGCTTCTGATTGTTTTAATTAAATTATAAGTTAAATAAACTTAAAAAAAAATTAACACTAAATCATAAAGAGATGAAGTTAACTATAACTTAATAAAGAAGGATATCTATGAATAACAAAAGAAGAACTAATGAGTGTTGGTAAGTAGGTCATATTAATTTTTTTGTTAATATTGTTTAAAAATCTCTCTATACATAAAGCGTCAACAATAGTAATATATGAACAACTGCTTCAATGACTGTCATTTAAAATACGTGACTGTTTTATTAACTATGAATCAAATTATTACAAAATGAACTATCAAATAAAGTGTTTTTCAATATTTATAAGTGGATATTCGTTTTGAATTTTTTATCTAGTTTTATTTATAAAACTGAATAAATCTGAACATTTGATAAAAAATTCAATACTGTACTTGCTACAGTTCCAAATTGCAGTCTGATCGAAACCCAATATGAAGATGGAATTAATAAGGGCCGGTAGCCCTTATTAATTCCATCTTCGACAACAATATCATGTCAATAAAATGTATTGATTTTTTTTTACCAAAATTTGTGTTGTTACTTTAAAACCATATATTTCTTTAACAGATTTGGCAGTACAAACTGTAATTTAATAAGAGAGAAAATGTCATTTTGGTAGTACATTAACCGATGGACTATAGACAAATGTCCTGTATCAGTCGATAAAATATTACATGCACGTAGCATTTACAGATTAATAAAGAACCAATTTATCTACTAGAATTATCCTTTTATCTTCTATTTAGAACATAAGGAAGTATGGATAATCATACTATCGTCAAAGTTGCAAGTTGCAGTTGCAGCTGGTGTAAAAAGTTGTTGACCTGTTTTAAGAAGTGTATAAAAAAAACATTTTTATTTCAGTATTATTCAATATTTTTAGCCCCCGACGCAACGACTTCGCTAAACTCATAATAATATTATTATTAACCTTTTTATAAGTATTTTCGTATCGAGGGTTTTTTTTTTATTTGTATATTAATAATACATTTATTATTAGTTGTTAAATATTTAAAACAAAAAAAAATATTTAAACAAATTTTAATATTTTTTATTGTTTTTAAGTCATATTATAGTTACTTACTTTAATAATCTGAATCAATTATTATTTTGTTTATTGTCTTTATCCTAATCTTCTTAAAAGTTTAAGGAAAGATCCAATGTTGAGGATGACAGTCTCCGTACTGCCGATTGAGTTTGAATACTTATTGAGTAAAGGCCAAGACCCAACTTCGTTAAAGAGTGATTATCTAACAGTATACAAGTTTCTGAATCTTTAACTTTAGTCGGAATTAACTATTAATTAAGTAACTTTAGTCTCATCCATAAATTGTGAGTACATGAAAAATATTAAGTTTTTGTATGTTCCTATCTTTTTTAGTTATCAATATTTTTAAATACTATTTTTACCTATATAAAAGCAAAAAATCTTACAAAAAAAAGTTAGTTTTCTTAGTATAATTTATTCCAGCAGAATTCACGTAAAATAAAAACTAGCTGTCTAATTAGAAAAACACTCAAGTAAAATATAAATAAAAACAATACTCACCAATTTAAACCTTGACCTCATTCTCTTATCAAAATTTAACAAATCAAGAATTAAGTAGCATTGTACAAAGTAACTAACAAGAAATAAAGTCAATGTTAAGTAATTTTTTTTTAATAGTTAGTGCTTCGTAAAAAATTAAAATGTCGTGATGAGTGCTTCGAAGATTTAGTAGCACGAATTTGCTCGATCTTGTTATGACTATTACTCATTAAAAAATAAAAGTTCTATCTACATTTTAGTTGTATCTATATATCTGCAGTAGAATATCTCTTTTTAAACTTATTTTAAAATGCCTGATTCCTTTTTTTTTTTCTCAGTTGACTATAGGACAGCATTTCATAAATCAATCACGTTCTGTCCATGCACTTGTGACTACACGCATTGTGTGACTACTACCGACTCAGAAATACCAAATAGTATTATACTAAGATAAAATAAAGTTTATGAACAATATCAGAAAGAAAAAATACTTTCCGCAGACCATTAGCAAATATGAGCATACTTATGAAAAGAAATAATGAATACGGTATTTGACAAGACATAGACCTGTGCTTATTTTCAGTTTGTTCTTTGAATGAAAGCAGAAATAAATCTTGATTACTTTTTATTCCTCCTATTTTTATATAAATTTAAAATCAGCACTCTGTAATTATTCCTCATTTATTTATTTTACAATATTGGGAAACTAACACCTTAATGTATTAACATAGGTAGTGATTAGGTATTAGTAATCAAATATTATATTCAGTACAATCAATGTTCTTAGCTTTACCGATGTAACATACAAAACAAATCAACATCGACTTCAGTTTTGACAATAAACGAATGTTCTCACTATAATTATTATTTTCAAGTGGCACGTGTAGTGACAAGTAGAAAGAGATTTCTGAATATGTTGTATTTGTGCGAATATATATATATATATATATATATATATATATATATATATATATATATATATATATATACTTATTAAATGTATAAACGTATTAAAGTATATATATTTATATATATATATATATATATATATATATATATATATATATATATATATATATATATATATATAGTTCTGATTAGTCCACCGTAGCATTAGCCACGTTCAACAAAGAACATGTCAGCTTTTGTTCTTCGACATACAACTTCTATTTTTTACACACGTACGGTACAAGTTAGATATCCTTTTAGGATATTTTTGTTGTGTAGCATTTAATGTTTAGAAATATTATTATTGTATAAAAAATTGTAGAATAAATGATAATATTGTGAAGTAAAAAACTAAGCAACCAGATAAGCAACCAGCAAGAGTCTACAGACTTCTGTAGATATCAAACAGGTAGACATCTGATGGTGCAAGGTCAGGCCTATAAGATAAATGCATTAACACTTCCCAGCCAAAGTCTCTTAAATTTGCTGAGTTGCTAAATATGTGTGTGGTCTAATGTTATCGAGATGATAGACAACACCCTTTCTATTGATTAATTCCGACCGTTTTCTTGTTCTTGCTTTAATTTCACCAGCTATTGACAGTAAAGTTCCGAATCGATGTTTCTGCTAGGCGGTTAAACTCTTAATGAACAAAGCTCTTCCAATCTCAACGTACCCACAGCATCACCTCATTACGAGTTATGATATGGTCTGTGAAGCCTCACCGGCCTTTGACCACGTCCTTTTTCAAATGTTCTTATCGATTATGATCTAATTTTCAACACCAGTTGTTAATCTCTTCAAAAACGGGTCCGTTTTTATTACGTCTCAGTAAAGAATCGCAAATGGGTACTCCGTTCATTAGGTTCCTTGCGGTTTGCTCGTTTGGCAATCAAATATCAGGTTTTTTATGTATCCAGCTTTTTTTAAATGGGTCAAACTTCCATTTTTCAGCTACGTTGTTATTAATGACATGCCGATCTTGGTCTAAATTTTTCAAAAATTGCGTCCATTTTATTTTTAATAGGGCGACCAGAGCAAGGTGTTCTATGTGCTATTTTGCCTTGTCTGCCTTTTTGACATAAAAGTTTCAGGATTAAAAACGCTTAAATCAACTTTGTGCTAGTGCTATTGACACTGCATGACGTTCAGAAACGTCACAAATTGTTTTCGAGGCTTGCGTCACATTTTTTTACTTATTTGTAATAAAACTTTAAAATGTATTGAATTTCTTCAGAAATTCTTATTTCAGAAAAATAGTTCTTTGGGAAGTATAAAATGAATTCGATGCCGCTAAAATCTTTTAAGCTAATTACAGAGTTTAATGCAATTTAAGCAAAAAAATAAGTAATCCATAAGAAAGGCTTATATTTTTCTATAATAAAATATGTATGAATTATACATACATATTTTATTATAGAAAAGCCGCACAAGTCTAAGATTTCGAAATTAATACCACAACAAACATATTTTTTTTGTATTAAGTCGCAAAACGATTTATATAAAATTTCACGATAATAAATATTTATATCTAAAGGAAAATCCACAGCAACCATTAAAATCTTTTACATATTACAAAAAATGTTAACGTAATATTAATGTTATGTATTTTATAAACGTTAATGCTATGTATTTTATACAAAAATGTTTCAGAAGAGACATCGTGTAATGTAAACTAATCATAATATAATTAATCCACATTGCCATGAATCCACACATTAGTATCAACATTGCACCCGTGCAAAGCCGAGGCGTATTTATATTTATATAATAAAAGAGGTAGTATTTCAACGTTATTCCAACGATACAGATCTTTAGCAACTCAGCAAATTTAAGCGACTTTGGCTGGGAAATGTTTATGCATTTATCTTATAGGCCTGACCTTGTACCATCAGATGTCTACCTGTTTGATATCTACAGAAGTCTGTAGACTCTGTCGGGTTAACATCAAGAGAGGGCTACCAAAACTGCTCGTCTCATTTTTTTGATCATAAGTACTAATAATTCTACAGCAATGGGATTATATCACTATCTACAAGATGGCAAAATGTATCGAACAAAATGGTACGTAATAGAAATAAATGTAAATAAACTTTTAAAAATATTGTCTTAATTTTTCCATATAAAATGAGAATAAACTTTTTTCCATACCCTTTATACAAATATAGAATTAAAAAAAAAGATACGAACAGGGATTCGAACCCGCGACTGCTGGGAAATCGTAACGTTTCGCAGAAGTCATTATATATTTATATAAATTTAAATAAGCGTAACATGGTTATACATGTTTATAGCTACTGTCAAACACCCATTATATTTCTTGTTATACAAAAAAAATTTGAAATTCTCCTCTTCTCTTCTATTCAAAATTAATTGACACTCTTGATATGTTTGTATTGGATATTTTTATCGAAATGGATGGATCACAAAAGATGATAAAAATACTTACCTGTTCTCTTGGTAAAATGGTTCCTGGCAACTGTCCAATTACTCGGCTTTACTATCCCGCTTTGAACTGTTATTTTACTTTACAATCGAATTATCTACTATTTATAGGCCATACTTTAAAAGACCGCTTTTAAAGTCTGGTTTACATATATCTGTACCCAGTTTCTAGATCCTGCAAAATTAAAGACCTTAATTGTTTCTTTAAAAAATATTTTGTTTTATATATTTTTTTATTAGTATAGAACTTGGATTTTACTACTTAGTAAAAAAAGAGTATAAAGAGTTAGTAAGAGTACACTGTGAATTATTCTAAATAGAAGTATTAAATAAACTTTTTTTATATAGTTTTGTTTTTACCTTTATTATAATTTTTTTTACAATAAACCTTAATGAAGAATTTGTTATTATATATATAAGAATAAAATATACTTTTTGTCAGATCACTTTTAAATGTAAAATATTCTATTACATTACAAATAACTGGCATTGTAATTTACATTAATACTTATTATATTATAAGAAAATATATTTATGACAGATGATACTCGTAGTATCATAGCATACATGAGATAGCACGGGACATTAGTTCGAATACAAACAACAGTGCTATATTAACTAATTACACTGAACGATACAACGAGTCTCTGCAACTAAAATTAGAACACATTCCTCACATAACATTGTACCTCTATTTCTAAATGCTTGGGAACAAAATATACCAATTCACTTACAGTAAAGCAATCTTACACATGCTACTCGACATATTTATTTTTTTCATAATAATTGTAGATTAAACTTTATATATTTTTAATATACTATAAAATTAAAATAATTACTTTAATAATAAACGAAAAATATCCAATACATTATGTAGTATCAATAAGTTAAGTCTCTTTTAAAAAGGAATGTAGAACCGACCCCACTTCGCATCGCGGAAAATAAAACATCTAGAGACAGACCGATACGCAGCTACGCTTCTTTTATGAATATATTAATTGCTCTCCGTTGACTTGTCTAATATATTTAAAAATAATACGGAAGTGACTCTCTGGCAGATTTTTGATTTGAGATTAAATTTAAGCCAGTCTTTGAAATTGTCCATCATCATATATATGATAAATTAGGCTTCTTTCGAAAATCATTTTTTTTATAAGTTACCAGTATATTATATTAACATTAAAAATAGGCCACAATCGAAAATAACGTTGCAACATATTATCTATAAATCTTAATCTATAAAAGGTGAAATTATTTCGATTTTCTTTAATATAAAACAATTATTTTTATATTTTTTACTTTTATATAGCTTTTGGTTTTGCAATAATTTATTTATACCGAAAAAATCTAGAAATTAGTTATGCTGGATAAGTTTGTCCTCTGGTTACTTTGGGTTCCTTTTTTTTTTTATGTTAGAGGAGGGTAAACGAGCTGGCGGGTCACAGATGGCAGGTAATCACCGCCGCCCATGAACTCTTGCAACATCCGAGGATTCACAAGAGTGTTGCCGGCCATGTAGGTAGGAGTAAACGCCTTTTTTTAAGGTACCCATGTCGTATCGATCTGGAAATACCACCGAAGGGAGTTCGTTCCACAAGCGAGTGGAACGTGGGAAAAATGTCCTTGAAAACCGCACAGTAGAGGATCGCCACGCATCCAGGTGGTAAGGATGATATTGGAGGCGATGGCGCGCTGTGCGGTGATGAAATTCGGCGGCAGGCATCAGATCGAATAGTTCTTCGGAACATTCCCCGTTGTAAATGCGGTAGAAGACGCACAAGGAAGCCACGTCTCTACGCAATGCCAAAGAGTCTAGCCGTTCGCAGAGCACCGGGTCCCCGACAATCCGAACGGCTCTCCGTTGTACGCGGTCAAATGGTAGAAGCTGATATTGGGGTGATCCTGACCAGAGATGAGAACAGTACTCCATGTGTGGCCGGACCTGCGCCTTATAGAGCGCAAGTCTTTGGCCAGGTTTGAAATACTGCCTCGCTCTATTAATCACTCCCAATTTCCTCGAGGCCAACTTGGCCTTGCTCTCCAGATGACCGCGAAACTGACAATCGCTCGAAATGTCGAGACCCAGTATTCTGATACTTGGCGAGGCAATGAGGGGAGTGCTCTCGAAGAGCGGTGATACGACGAATGGGGTTTTCTTAGTGGTAAACGCGCAAACTTGTGTCTTCAGGGGATTGTACTGTACGTGGTTCAGTTCACCCCACTCAGAGATCAACCCCAAGGAAGTCTCTATAGAAGACACAAGTTTCTTTCGGCACTCGTCGACGTTTATATATATATATATATATATATATATATATATATATATATACATCATTCACATCACAAAATTAAATGTTTACACAACATTATTCCACTTTCAGTTTACAGGTTCATAAACAAAACATATTTTTTCGAAACACAACCTTCGCCATTATATCATACGAACATTTTGCGAGCACCTAGAATGCAATTATAACAGCTGAACAGACAGACTTTCGTACAACTTATATAACTTTCACCAAAATCTAATTTCAAATGCTCTCGGCATTCGCTAATTGAAACTTTAATTAGATAAAGGGTCAATGAAATATGCATTTAGGTTAACAGTTTTAAAAGGAACTTGTATTAGTTTCATCCATCTCTGTCCCCCTTTTGGAGAATTTCTTACCTATTATGGTAATGGTAGTAAAAGGTTCAGTTTTCAAAACTAAACTACATAAGGTTTGCTTACGTTTTGTTTTTATCTTTAATAATTTGATCCGACCCGTATATTTTCTCACAAAAGGTAGAAAGTAATATGAAGTTTTGATAGGTAATAAAACAAATGAAAATATACCCTCATTATAAATATGCACGAGCAAAAGATTCGGTAATCAAATGACATGGTTAAATAATAATTAGTAGTCATTTAAACCAACTTGCTTCCTGCAGTGCTTATGAAATCAACTAAACTACATAGGCGACGCACACCCATCATTGGATTTTAACGTTCTCTCGCGCTATATTCACGAAGTTCCAATATATTATTCGATTCAATAACAACACGCTATTATAGTGCTTATTTCATTTTCGACAGATATCACAATGCTGTGTAATATTTAAAAGTAATTCCTATCGTATCTTATGAAATATTTAATATATACGTGCTATTCTACTTATTTCGCATTCATTTCAATAGTGAAATGATTAAATTTCATAAAATTATAAAAGATAATTTGTACACCAAAGCTTAATATACTAGGATCCGCCACAATGCACTGCGGGAGTTGAGCTGAGCGCCCTTCCCCTTTTTTATAATACTAAAGTCAGTCCATACCGCACCCAAGGACTTCCTATGAAGTTGGTGGCACCGGAAAGTATAAGAGTAACGATTGGCGAGCTCACGCAGGTTCAGTTAAGCTTAAGTCTATGGGAGATTCAGTTTTTTGACCATATCTTTGAAACTAAACAATATTTTTTTATTCTGTGTGTGCCAATTTTGGTTGAAATTAGTCAAGTGGTTTTCCTGTGATGTTGCCTTAAAAAAATTATTTCAAAAAGGCTAAGAGCTTCGCTTACGCTCAGCTCAATAATGTTTTATTAAACACAAAATTGAAATAAAGTCTATTCATCATTCAAAAAAATATTCGGTTACTTACTAAAATGTTCCAAATCATAACGCAATAACAATACGGTTAAAAACAATATTGTAAGATATAATAAGGAATATGTTAATTATACACGTTCCTACCATTTGTGAAATTAATAACTAATAATGCATGGTTGGATTAAATAGCTTATAGGTCAACAATGTTAATACGATTGAGATATTATTATATTCAACCAAGAAGATAAAAAATATTTTTATTTTAAAAAGACTATAAAACGTATGAATTCCATATCTGTTTTAAGTTTTATATTTAAATGTGTTATGTGTATTTAAAGTATGACATAGTAATTAATAATAACAAAAAATATATTGTGATAATCACCAGTATAATATATCTTAACAATGTTATAACTTTTGTGATTATCTAGTAGACGGAGTTTTGCATTCAAGAGTCGTGTATAAAGTAATTACACAAGTCAATGAACTTTGAAAGTCATTTAAATTATTTAAAAATGATAAACCTTTTTATGAGCAAGTTTAAATGTAAATTTAAAGTATGATAGAGTTGAACCGTGATATAGACAAGGTAAGTCGAGCGATTCACTTCACTGAACTTTAACTACATTTAATAATAAACTTAAGTATCTGAATAAAGATTAAGTACACGTCGACAGAATAACCTCTTTGATTTTATATAAAATGATTTAGATATAGTAGAAATATTTCGATGATATAATAATGGAATAATAATAATATCAGCAGAATTTACACAAATTCAGCTAACCCCTTAGTAAGCAAACTATTTGCTTGTGCTAAGGATGTTAGACAACGATACAAGTACATAGAAATACACATTATAAATACTGAGGATATATTTAATAAACGACCAAACCCAGAAATACTGACATCTATGATCATCACATACATTCCTGTCCCTGGCGGAAATCCCGAGTCCCATTACGCCACTATACGTTAGGCGTCTGCGCTAACCACTCGACCAATGGGGCGGTTCTATCATAATATATCATAAGTATCTTAGTAGATCTATATACATTTTATGAATAAAGAGTATGGTGTCTTGTTATCACAATGTGATGTTATGATTATACTCTGGTTTCGTAATAAACACATCACCTCTGGTTTGGTCAGCCACTCTAATAAAATATCCATAAGTATTATATTGTACTTTATTGATTAACTTGATTTAAAAACCTCTTATTTTCAATAAACCAGGAAGGAAATTTTAAAAAACCTTGGAAAAGGTAAAGTTCTGAACCAAGGCACTTCACTTCATTAACGGGCCAAACTAAATAAAAGAAAATCCAAGATTTTGTATTAAAATATCTGCATAATGATGTTAAACTTGTTTAAATTTAAAATAAATATATAATAAAATAATTAATCGATATAGGCAGGGATGCGAAGCCTCGCCATCTGAATAACTGTCCCGTCGTTCTTAGACTTCCATATTATAATTGTCGGGGCTGTGGTGACATCTATTAGACTACTTTTAAATGCAAAAAATGAAAGCATTAATCGCCTCCGTTCTGACGATGAAGGCTTTATTTTTATTTATTTATTTATTTACCGAATTCGAAATATAAATTTTATAAAATAATTCATTATATGATTAAGATAATTATATATTATGACGAATAATAATAGACAAACGACGCATAAATATATAAATACATATTTTTATAGGGAATTCCATAAACGTGGTGCATATAAATAAAATCATAATGAAAACCCGATTGAATTAACCGTCAAACTAACATCTTTTAGATTCTTCTAATATTTTAGAAACGTATACTTTCTTCTAATATTTTAGAAACGTATACTTTAATTTAAATGAATTAAAAATACATATAAACATAAAATAAAATAGTATTTCAGTGACAAAGTTGTCAGTATCTTCTACTAATTCCATTATATTTGGTTTGGATCAGACTCAGGTGCTATTTAAGTGAGGTCATTAACCTTTGTTAATGGTTTACCATTAAGTGGTTAATTACTCAATAAATTATGTTTGTCAGTATTAAACTTATAGTAGTTCAAGCCTTCCGAATTATTAATTGTCTTTGAATATATAATAATTATAAGTGTGCTTGTTGCTCACTTGGGGCTGAAAAACATTAATCTTTCCCTCCCTCTTAATGTAAAAATAAGAATTACTCGATGTAAGTTTTAAATAAACAGCGAAAAAGAGGGATTATAAAAAGAAATAAAGATTTGTTATCGCTTTCAGCTAAAAAAGAAACTTCACATAAAAAAAATAAAAGAAACTTTAAGTTCTAAGGTTAACCTGGTTTTTTTACATAATGTTTTTATCGTATTATGTTTTAATATTAATAGGAATACTTCAATTCTATAAATGTTTTTTTGTTATTTTATTGAATTGGTAACATTATATTTTATATTAGTATTTAAAACACTTATATCTCGTCATACTGCGAACACAATTAAAAAGTCAGGTTAATTTTAAAATGTAAATTTAAAATTTAATTATACGCGAGTTTAATCTGTAAAAATTGTTTTATTTTAAACATCACATTACAATAAGCTTATGAAGTGCACACAAATAATTTTAATTTTAAAACTTATAATTATCATTTTACTTGACAAGAAATATATGTAGATAATAAATCGTAAATAAGTAGAATTGTAGTTAATTAACTCGACCCTTAGCTGGAATTTAAGTAATCCCAATCTATGCTTCGTTACAAGATATTTCAATAAGTATCTTCTACATACAAATTTTCTTAAGCACTGTAATATAAGTTTGAACTCGTCCCCTTCAATACCATCCGAGTACAATTTAACTTGAGTTAGTGACTTGAAATACGTCCGGCGAGAGATGTCATTTTAGACGTTTCTGACATTTTCGAGCCATCGAGTGCTCAAGTGTAAATGATGGGTCTGATGTACGAGATAGACTGACATAGGATCTCTCTACCTCTCTACTAGAGAGTAATTTGTATTCAAGAGTCGTTAGAATCAGACACGCAGATCAGTAAAAGCGATCTAAATAAATTTAAAAATTCACTCATACAGTAATTTACAACAGTTACTCTTTTTTCTCCATTTTGAAAACAAAGTTTGTTTATGATTTCCATTTTAAGCAAATTTGATAAAAAAATCAATATAATATGTTAAACTGATAAAGTACATTATAGATGAAATACCCTACTTAGGAAGAGGAATTGGAAGCACTGGTCTATCCACTGGTACTACATGAGTCACAACTATTACCACTTGCAATAGTTTACTAACAATTGTTAGTTTCAACATTCTCATAATATATTAAACAAATTCCTTTATAAAAAAACTCGTACAAGATAATAAAAGAAATAAGCAGCAAATAGTTTTATAAAGAATAAAAACTCAACAATAGTAAAATAAATGAATAATTAAAAAATGACATTTTTTAAAATCAAAAAGTGGCTTTTATATATAAAACTGTATATATATAAACACTGTAAAAAGAATCCTTAGTTTAATTACTTCACTAGAACTCGAATTCTAATCTCTATCATATAATAATATTTATATATTCGTTATCAAATAATAATTGAATTGAATAAATTCTCCCAATATCCAATATATTTATATAAGTGGAATATATATGAGGATAGAATGCATGGGGTATGAAGAATTAGCTGGCACACGTATAACAGCGCTGTATTTACTAATTGAACGAAACGATACGTGATTCTCGAAAATTAGAATATAAAGACAATCCTTACGTACTATTTACGTTGTTTTGAACTCTTCATATTATTGGTTAATATAATGTTTGTCAGCAAATTTCTTGTTCCTTGTTCTCAGCCTCTAAGTTTATCACGATATTGTTTAACTGTGTTATACTTACCGGAGTATGGTAATTCTCGAATACCAACTTGAGAGCCTGCTAAGTCCAGAGAATCTAAGTCTGAAAATGTTATATCAGATTAACAAAAGCTTGAAGTTTGTTATTTCGGTCATTTAAACAAGACAAAAAGAGATTTTGTAAAACTTACTAATATGATTTACAGAATCGCAATTAATAACAGCAACAGTTTATTTTTTTAAAGACTCTAATCTAAAGTCCGGGTCTTGAGTGAATCTAATCTCAGGTTGGACGTCGCCTTTGTTTGATTTTCTGATTCTTAAAAAGTTTCACATCGAGATAAATATTAACTCTTATCTATAAATCTAAGAGATACAAATTATAGCAGAAAAGTATATATTAAAAAAAAACAAAGCTTTCTATTTTAAATATAGTGAAACAATGAAAAATTACATGAACTAACTCTACATATAACAAATTATTTAGTATACCAAAATATTTGTTTAAAAAAGGTACTAACCTAAGAAATTTTAAAGAGTTAAAAAAATTCAATTTGTTTCATTTAATAATTTTAATAACGTTATCTACAAATGTGAAACTGACCCACAGAGGGACAAATAAGAAGGCCATTAGTCATACAATTCATTACTAAGTTTATGAATAAATTTTAATACTAATTTATGTGTACAATTATTAAGGCCCTTAATTTACACAATGTATTAAACTATGCTATAAGCTAAATTGTAAAAAATAATTTTGGCCCCGAGCGATGTTTTATATCAAATAATAAAAGTAAATGTATTGTATAAATAAAAATCCATTCAAAACTGACACTAATTCGTTAATTATAAAACTGGTTTTAAATTTAAATCAACATAATTATAATAATATTAAGAAAAAGTTTTTATATTAGAAATATATATATATATATATATACATACATGACAGATATTTAAATTGGCAGAAAAAAATATTTGTAATTATTTTAAACCTAGCCTTTCTATTTGTATTTTTTAAACTAGAATAAGAGACACAACCACTATCGGTATTTAATGTCCACCTGTAACTTTGAGGGCATTCTAATGTATTATCGGTTTAAAGATCTACACCCTTTTAAAGTTCTGACGGTCGCAAGGTTGGCATTACTGTTAAACATTCATATGTATGTTAATTGTTACATATACGTTTTAGCATGTAGTATATACTGTTTTTGTACCACAATTAGAAATTATGAATGTCCTCTGGTTTCGTAATATACACGTCACGTCTGCTCTGGTAAGTCACTCCAGCTGCATTAACCTTAAGTAATTGTAATATACTCTCTGACACTACCAGGCTCTACCGCACTGTAAACATGAGACGTGGCTTATAACTACTACATTGTTATTATATCTAGTATTTACAATTTCATTAGACTACCTAAAATTAAACAAAAATATTTTTTTTTTACAATTATTAAAAAAGAATTTTGAAATAAATCTTGGATGTTAAGGACGCGTTTACGGTTATGCCCAAAATTATCAACTTTTCAGTACATTATGCTACAAAATCAAACTTAATGTAGTGAATCCAATAATTAATTGCAACCCATAGAATGTTTCTTAATCTTTAGCGTCTTTAGAGAAAGTACTGTAATATTGTACGATTTTCAATCACGTATTTCAAAAAATCGGGAGGAATTTACGTAAATTTTTGTCGTAAATATTATAATATATACAAGCGTAAAAAATGTCTTAACTAAGAAGACATGTTCAACTATAAACGTGAGAGAAAAAAAACATTGATAAGTTACGTAATATATGAAAAAATAAATAAAAATATATTTTATTTTTATCACGTATCTGTAGTTTATGTCTATGGAGTGATCTGAAGGTACCCTGATGGATGGATGCTTGTGGATTTCATAGACGAATGGAGCCGGGTGCACCTAGTATGGGCTTGTTTTATTGCTTTTGATGAGATCTTACCGTCAGACTTCATGGAGTGATTTGATAAAGCTGGGAGCGGCAAGTGTGTAATCTTTTCGTCTAGCAGATCCAGTAGCATCCATCTATCAGAAAACCTTCAGATCACTCCACCAAGCCTGGAGGTATTATACATACTTAATCATCAATAATATAAAAATAATTTAAAGAAGTAATAATTAAACATTAAATATATGAGAAAAAAATATGTATATCGAAAGTTTCAAAATTGTTTCATTCACACAATATTTTCGTACTATACACGCGTACGTGTGCGTCGAGATTTGTCTATGGAGTGATACGATTTTCTATCTATCAGTTTTGTAAACGCATCCTTAAGCCAATTGACTAAAGTTTACGAAAAAATATAACGCAACTAGAATACATTCTTTTTACAAATTGGGGTAGGATTTGATTATTATCCAAGTCAGTATATAAGGATTCTTGTAACCCCGAAATAAGTGTTTTAATAAAATAACACCATAGTTAGTTTTTGGAGTGCTTACAATAAAAATTAAAAACAATGCATTCGTTTGAATTAATAATGACGATAGAAAGGAAATTACTAATGTCAGATTTGAGGCTTGGGGTAGGAGCAAGTATAAGTAGCTAACAACAGTTTTAATAATAAAAAAAAATAACAATTCTTAATATAGAATGTTTATTCTTTCCTTTAAGAAATAGCAGATACATCTTATTTCTGAAATATGAAGTAGAGGCTAGTAGCCGATGGGCAGACGATGTTCTTAGAACATGAAGACCAGCACGCAAAGAACAATGGATCAAGATTTTTTAAAAGCAAATACTTTTGTAGATGTGTAAAGTTTTAATGAGTCTAGATTAAAGCACACTTTGTAGGGTATAGTTTTGCTGCCTGGAAATTATTTCTCCATTTAAAATACAATTTATCGCACTCGTGAAGCTTTCAAAGGTCCAATTAATATAAGAGAGTTATGTTAAAAATGATTTCTGATATCTTGTACAGCAGCTTCATTACATTTTTAAGCTTTGATCAAAACGTAAAAGGTTTTTGCTTTTATCTACTACAACATCCGGTCAATGAAAAATTATATTTGAATACAGAAAATCTTGATGTTTAAGTATTCGACAATTATTATCTAAATTTAAATTCAAAAGTACTTTAAGATAAAACAATTGATTATCTTTATTTAAAATTAATCTCTAGTAATAGTTAGTATATAAAAACAGTACAAATATTATGTTTTTTGTTTGTTTGTTAGTCTGCCTGTCTGCTTTGTTATATTATGTTAAAAATAGTAATAATGAACAATAGGTGACTCATTGAAAAACCATTTAAAAACTTAATAATATTTGTATTCCCTTTATTTTTTATAGTAAATTAAAATTTGATTTCTAAAAAAATAAAAATGTACATCGTTAAAATTATATATTTTTTAACCTGATACACTCTACGTTCGTTGTAGCTACAAGGTTCGAAAACTAGATGTAACTTTTAAAAATAAAAATCTTCAGGTTTAAGCCATATTCTGATCAAAATATGTAAAATTCTTTTTTGCAATTTGTGAAAGTTTTCACAAGAATTTTTTGCAGTTTTTTGCAATTTGTGAAAGTTTTCACAAGATTTTTTTGCAATTATTCGAAGTCAGGTGAAAATATATTTTGTAATTCTAATCTTTTTTAAATTTATATAAATATAAATATAATATATTTAAGATATTTTCAAACTCTAATCTTTCTTTTTCTTCTGATGTCTACATAGCATACTTCTTTTATATCTTCGCAAGAAATTAATGAGATACGTTCACTTTACTTTAAATGTTCTTTATTCATCTGTTAAAAAATAACACATATCTAATAAATTTTTTTTTTTTAACTACTCAGAGAATTTTCTATAACTCCTTCCCAATCTAAACAACTCCTCCTATAGTCTTTCCTCTTCTTATCTTTTCTATTTCGTCATGTTTAAGGATAAACATGAAGAACGAAACGGTTAAATAAAACCAATACATAGTTTTGATATGAAAATTTAGTCAGTATGTAAAGTCATTGTTTATTCCATCTTTATATTCGGTTTGGATTGGGCTGCGGATTCATGCTATAACGCGAATAGTTTTTTTTTTTATAAAACTAAAAACGAAATAGAACTGCTATTTAATTAAAATCTTTTCATAATATTGGAAATAGATCGCGTCTATTTCATTTTTCTCTTTGTTTTAACCGGGGCTATAAATTATAAAACGTTCACGTGGTTGAGTCAAAAAGTAATTGCAGCATTATGTTATATTTAAACCATTTTTTACATATAGAAGGTTTTTTATGTATACAAAAATAACGTTTTTTGTATGAAAAACGTGAACAGTAAAAAAAAGATATACATTAAATCAGGCTGCTCTGTACAATAATTATTTATAACGTTTTGCCATCTTTTAGGTACTTAATTGATTATATAGATGAAAAATGATTATAGATTACGATAGCGATTGATATCATCTTTAAAGGTTGTGATATAAGAATAGATTTTTTTGTCTAGCATGACGTTATCCATGGAAAATGTCCAAACATTCACAAAAACAAATGTTATCTTATGGAGCAAGATACAGGAAGCATGGTGTATGTTGGAGACAATTCCATCGTAGTTCCTCTATTTAGCGTTGTCCTAAAGTAGCAGTAGGCCAGAACTAGTTTTATGTTTTTACGTGATGCGTGCACAACGAAAAATTATAAAATACTGAAAATGGATTACAAAAAATACAGGTATTTGTTGTGATTATTTTCATTTGCTTTTGGAGTAAATAGCAAATCAAACAATATTTAAGTAGACGTTATTATTGTTGAGCGCACACTATTAATAATAAGTTTAAATGAAAGTAATAAGTATGTTTGTGTGTTGTTATGTTGTTTTTTGGACGCTGTTACTTCGATCGTAATTATGTTTAAGCGTAACAACTCAGTGAATTAACACCAACCAAATATTGAACCATACCTGTTATTAAACATAAATATTTCTACAAAAATATGAATTACAATGTGTATAGTCTTAGTCTTGATTAGCTTTTGATCCTCACAGTAATGCATGATTAATATCTGGTAACAGTATTGCATCCTTTCCGAAAGAAAGGAGTTTTTTTGAAGGAGAGAGTAAGTAGAGGTCGACTCCGTCCTGATTAAATTCCCAAACAATTTGAGAAACAATTTTTGTGTTTTGCAATTGAACATATTTCATTTATAATAGATGAAATTATTAATTATAAGAAATACTAAATTAATTATAACAAATACTAAATCTTCCTTAACACAAACTTTGGTACGTAACATGGTTAGTACGATAATTAAATACATATTTTCTTAAAGTTTTTTTTAATTAAAATTAAACATATTTTCATATTTTTGTCTGGAGCTTCAACACAAACTCGTGTATTACAAACTTGTAAACTTATAAACTTGTTTCTAGTTAAAATAATGTACCTATATATTATGTGCACCTTAGGAACCTTTTACACATTATTATTATTTTGAGAAAATTTTATTTAAAAAAAAAAACGGTATTATAATATAATACAATAGTACTTAATATAACACCAACACTATTTACCACAGATTACTTTAAACATAAAAATGAAGTCAAATCAAAGCTAAAACAGGACAAACATACATACATATTACTAAACATATAGTTACAGAGTAAAAATTATTAAGCATTGTAACACTTGTTTTTTGTAAAAGCCGGGGTCACTGCAGCTATCTATATCTAGTGCATTGAATCGGCTGTTATAGGAATCAAGGATTCTTTTGAGTGGAGACCGTTTTCCTGCATTTGTACGGCAACGACGGTTAATAAATATTTTTCAAATATGTCGGCAATGGGATCTAATTGGCACTCCATAACATACCTGGTTTACAATAACAGGACAGTCAAACTTATTGTGACACAAATCGTACACAAAAATAGCTTCGAGTTGACTACGTCTATCTTCTAGGGTAATGAGCCTATACTTTTTAAGCAACTGTGCATAAGGCAATCGACCCAGACAACACATGTAATGCACACACTTCAAAAATGTTGCATGGACATACTCAAGTATCTCATAATATGTGTTATAGAACGGGTTCCATACAAGCTCAGCATACTCAACCTGAGAACAGACCAAAGCGTTATATAAAGTAAGATAAGAGGATGGCTGCTTGAAAATAAAAGATACACGCAATTTAAAATGTTGGGGACATTTTAAAAGGTTTACTCCCAATATTTTCAGTATGCATATCGAAATGTAGCCTACAGTCTATCAAAACACCAAGATCTCTGATTGATTTAACAGATTTTAGATGAAAATCGCATACCTCATATTGTAAATGAGTGATATGTTTATTTTTCGTGAATGTGATGTTCTTAAATTTATCTATAGTAATTTTCAGTTTGTTTTTAATACAATAAGTTGAAAAGTTGTTAGGATCTTCTGGAAATTTGAGGTGATCATTAAAATTGTCTATAGTATGGTAAATCTTTAAATCATCAGCTTAAAGTAAGATATTACAGAACTGAAAGCAGTCTTTTATGTTTTTAATAAACAATAAAAATAGTAAGTGAACCATTATCGAGCCCTGTGGAATAACCGGTGACTCACAACCGTTAAGAACCATCTTTTAAGTTCTATTTGTTATGTAAGATTTGAACCAATGCCATAAATTACCACGAATACTATTGAATGCTAATTTTTGGAGAAGGATTTTATGATCAACTCTGTCAAAGGCCTTTCGAAAGTCTGTATAAACACAGTCTGTCTGTTTATTTTCATCGATGCTTTTAAATAAGTATATTGTAAAAACTAACAGATTCGTGTTAGTTGAACATCGGTTAACAAAACCATGTTGTTCAGGGATTATAACGTTGTGCAACGATGGGTAAATGGAATTATGAACCAGTTTTTCAAAGAGCTTAGACAGAGATGGCAGTATCGATATTGGTTGGTAGTATATCCGATACAGCCCCACATTTAAATACTGGTGTGATCCTAGCAGACTTCCAAATTGTTGGGAAAACACCCTCCTTAGGTTGAATAAAAGATGTAACGGTTGACAAAATTCGGAGGCCCAGGATCTGAGCAGATTAGGAGTTGCGTTATCTAAGCCGGAACTTTTAGTGACATCCAAGACTCGCAATGCAGTCAGAATTTCTGTTCCAGATATGTATAGCTTTGTAATGTTAAAATCTGAATAAAGGTTAACGTCAGGAACGTTATTTATGCCAAAATTACACGCAACATTGTTTGGTCCGAAAAACTACTCGAAATGCTGGGTGAAATATATTCAAAAAGTAGTGGTTCTTATTTTTATTATATAATATATATATATATGATGGCTAATAATCATTAGAAAATACGATATAAAATTAATCTTGCCACTTCATTCTTGCTAAATTATAATGGCTCAAAATAATAAATCTATCAATGTCACACAATTGCAATACGGACTGTAAATTGTCTAGATGTAGTTTATAAATATGAGAGGGTATAGCAGTAGGCGGTATATAAGCAGCACTCATCACACAACAGTAGTTACGCGTGCGTATTTCAATAAAGGGACTGTCGATAAGAGGAGATGGGGACGCAATGGAATATCTAAACCACATGAATCGAGGCGGCTCGCTGGAGTAAATGGCCGCGCGCCCAAGCCGACGCGAACAGCGATAAGCGCCTCCGTCGCATCGTCCGCAAGTACGGCGGTCTCGGTCGCAGTGAACTACGTTACAGCGAGAATCGATTAATTCACTATTATACATATTACTATTTAACCATGTTTCGGTAAGAACAATGACATCGTAATTATGAGAGAGAATATTCATATAAATAGTATTAAGTTTGGTTTTTAAGCCACGACAATTTTGATAGAATACTGATAACACATATTTACCCATTGATAAGACAAACATGTAAAACGTATTCATTAATATAATATTGCTCCTACTTGCAACTCTCAAATAAATAAATAAATTATTTAAAATTATTCGCTTCCTGACTGAAATCAAATAAAGATTTAAAGAAATGTACGTAACTAATCTTAAATATAACTACAACGTAAAGTATGTTGTTTAGATGTAAAATGAAAATGCTAAATATACTGCCATACTGCAAGTATTTACATACAAGTTCATGATAGTATAAACATGCTAATCGAGAACGTAAAGCCACATCAAAAGCAACTCTAAACAACTCCAGCCACCAACAGCTATGCTTTTATAGAACTCGATAGAGATGTAATATAATAGTTTTATACAAATTAAAAATATAAAAAAACTGTGTAAAATATGTAAACTAAGGTTATATTTTATATATAATAAATAAAAATTATTACGATACTATAAAGGTACAGGTCCGTGGTCCACCACCACAACTCCACGATAGTTAGTTATATTTTTAGTCTGATCCCATTTATAAAAATACAAAGAGTTACCCTGTGAAGAGTTGTACTAAATAAAATATAATGGCCTACTCCTTATAATATATGAAAATGCACTTATATTTTTATAAGCGATTCCAATACTTGACGAATGTTTAAATCTATTTAGAAAAAAAATAAATTAAAGATACTACTTTATCATTGAGAGACGTTTATATAGTGTAGTGTTGTGTTGTGTAGGTATAAACATATAGCATCGATGTAAGCTATCTCAAGTTTATTGTTTAGTAAAACGTGAATAATAGCAGTTTCACTTATTATTATTATATATTCTTAGGCGACTTATTTTCAAGAAAGGGTATCACACATATAAATCAATAAATACCGTAAAAGGACCTCGCAATAAACACTCAGTTAATGATGCGGTTGGTCAGTTTTAGATTAGTCTAGAGTCTAGAGTCTAGACATATAAATATGGCGACTTTGATATCTAAAGTGCAGTGTGCAAAACAGTTGGCAATAACTTGAGTATTATATGTTCGAAGTTGTGTTTCATAGATTATTAGTCAAAAAATGCAAGTTAGAAATGTAAATTTTTATTAATCAAAATCCTGAAAATATGAAATAATCTCACAATGTTTCTATTGTTTGGCCATGTGTTTATGATTGCTGTCGATAAACATTTTACACATATAAAGATCTGACAAGAGTTGGGAAGTGATTAAAAAAAAATTTGAAGACTGTTTAAAAAATTGTAGGTGGAGACATAAATTAAGTACAACAATTTAATTATCAGTGTACTGCTACTACAATGACCGTCATTTAGAGTAGGTGAATGTTTTCTTAACTATCCCCAAAATATAAAGTGAAAATATCAAATATTCGTTCTATTCGTTCTATATTCCAATATCTCTAAAAGTAATATTTATATTAATTTAACTGCGAAATGTATTTAGTTTGTAGATTCGTAAAAAATACAAAACCCATTCTCGCTTCAGTTTAATTTGCAGTCTGATCCAAACTAAATATGAAAGTGGGATTAAAAATGGCTACTGTCGAAACACTGTCATTTTGATACAAGTATTAGTTTTGTTTTTGCATTTTATTATCGTTGTTTTAAAGAATATGTTCTTTCAATAGAATTACAGTATGATTTGTTTGGATAGGGATTCACGGCAGGTACCAGATACTTATGGCTAGAGGTTATAGTAAAATGTTCCAATTATTCTAATAGATATTTTTTTGCAAAGTTTTCTCAGTACAAAATCAAATTTATCAATTTTCTTGAAAATTTGCAAAAAATATTTTCAAGAGTACGACATCGAACTTCATATAGGTATTATGAATAAAATATATAAATAAAAAAATTAAATATAATATTTCCATACTTTAATATTTATACAATAACGTATAGCATAAAAATATTTCTGGACAATAAATAATATTGGTGTGTTATTGAATAATAAATCAAGGGATCAGTTATTGTTCGTAATTATTACTGGGCGGGAATTATTACCAACGCTCGTATAATCCGCGCCATGTTTAGATGTAACGCTCGAATAAATATACTTATATGTTGTTATTTTATTTTGTAATGTAATGTGCGATTCACGTAGTGTTCATTTTTATATAAATACAGCTTCAGAAGGTTATTGCTTCTTTTGTATTAATTTTGTTTGCGCGTAATGAAATGTCTGTAGGATAAAACAAAATTGAAATTTTTGGTTAATGATATTTTATTTAATTTATAATTAACGACGATTTTTTTTTATTTTGTTTTATTTTGTTTTGATCATTATACTATTTAAGTATATGTTAAGTATTTACTTGCTTTGTTAATTTCATTTCATTATAATTTTGCATATTATCTTCTACTTTTCTAATAATTTCATTTTTTTTTAATACATAAAACATATTTTTTGGGGTTTTATTTCTACTACATAAATGTAATTTTACAGCTGACAGACAGTATCGGTACTGCCGATTTACTTTTTTTTATTTTTTTTTATTGAACATTGAGGAAACGCCTTAAGACAACTTCGTAAAAAAGTCTTTTCTAACAGTATATACACTTCTAAACTTTATTTCGATTTGTGAGTTAAAATAAAGATGACGTTTGTAATTATAAATGTCATTACTTTTTAGTATAATTATATATTTTTTTATATAAAATGTAGATAAAAATATTTATAGTAGCCTGTCAATGTTAGTTTTAAATGTGTAAATAAAAAAACAATAGTCCAATAACCGTAAGTACAAGTTAAAAAAAAAGTATAGTTATAGTAATATTATATTGAATATTTTTAAAAATAGGTTCTTTAAAAATGCGTTTTTGACAAACTTTAAATCTTCTGCTATCTAAAAATATCAATTATTTTTTACGAAAGATTTGTATAGCTTTTTCACGTGCTAAATAACCGAAATTACATATTTAAAACCTTAACTAACTTGACACTCAGGACCTAACATTGACTAACAGATTCTTTAGACTTAAAATCTTCTCCAGGCTACATTCACGATTATTCGCTCTCTGCTAGATATACCACAGCAAAACAATTTAAAATTAAACTGAGATACTCAGAACTGACAAGAAGACTATTACCAACATTATATTAACTAA
This sequence comes from Napeogenes inachia, assembly GCA_959347355.1. NCBI lineage: Eukaryota > Metazoa > Arthropoda > Insecta > Lepidoptera > Nymphalidae > Napeogenes > Napeogenes inachia. The sequence continues at coordinate 6,068,779 of OY365792.1, forward strand.
TAACAGTAAAGAGTTTATATCAAAGTTAACACTACATGAGGATTGTATTCTAATTCTAGTTTTAGTGAATAGCAGTATCGTTCAGTGTAATTAGCAAATATAGCGCTGGTGTTCGTATCCGAGCTAATGCCTTGTGCATTCTAATGTCGTATATGTTCCATTAACAAGAATATAACGGCTATTGAGAGCATTAATTTTATTACAATATACGTGTTTTTATGCGCATTAATTTTATTACGATAAAAGATGACATTTTAGTTTGTGATAAGAAATTAAAATTTATATTTTTGTCACATAATTTCTGTATATTGTTTTTTTATATGAAATTTACTTACGTTTTGGCATATTTAATTGTTACATATTTTAATTGTTACATAAGTAACAATTAAAATAACATTATGTTATCATATTGAATTAATAAATCAAAAAAAATACAAATCAAACAACAACATGTGTGATATTACAAAAGAAAATAAAATAACATAATGGTATTTATTCGGAGGTTACGTCTAAGCATGGCGCAGTTTATACGAGCGTTGGTAAAAATACAATACTCTAAATAATATGTTTGCAGTTTGTTTATATTTATTTTCTTTTATATAAAAACTATAATAATTGTCGCTATAAATTAATATTATTATGATAATAAAAAAACATTGTTACCTTAGTTCTGAAACCAAACTTCTAGGAATTTTTATTTGCAATTCACATATTGTGTTCAAAATATATGATATTCTTTTTCGTGATTCGTGAAAATGATTATTGCAATTTTTTTAAGCTAGGCGATATAACTTTTGTCTCACACTGACGAACGCGTACGGAATATACATAGTATCGTTTAAAAATGTATAGAAAAAGTTTCTTTTCATAAAACGGTACACCAATTTTTCCCATTGCAATTATTCCATTATCTTCTTGACAAAATTATTTAAACCCATGCTTCCTTAGTGGCCTTAAAAGAAATTAATAGAATAGATCTACTTCACCTGAAAGAATTATCTATTAATCTAAAATACTAAATGCATAATACTAATTAGTAGTAAGGTCATGTAGTAGGGAAGTCCCTGTCCAAACAACCTATAATTTTATTAAAGGAACATATTCTTTAAAATAACGATGCAAAAATCCAACACAAAATGAACTAATACGTAGTATTGACATGACAGTGTTGTCAATATGCAGACGGTAGCCATTGTTGATTCCACTTTCATATTTTGTTTGGACCAGACTGCAGTTTTGAACTATAACGAGAAAAGTTTTGTATTTTTTATAAAACGAAAAACGAAATAAAAGTGGACGTTAGATAAAAATATTATTTTCTTTTAAAAATAATGAAAATATAACGTGTCTATTCAATATGTACGTTGTTATGATTTGGTGGATAGTTAATAAACCATTGTAGTAAGAAAATATACATTATTAATTGAAATGTTACACTTAATATAGAGCTAACTTTACATTCTAGATTAATTTTAAAACACCACTTTAAAAATATTAACCGGATAACTCACGTCAGAACTTTGTTTGTCAATTATTCTTCAAAGACAATTGAATATTCATAGACACTTCTTTAAACAACTAAAATTTAGTAAACTAATTTCAAGTTCTTTTAAAGTTTGCAAGTAACTTAATATTATATGAATAGTGATTTGGTTTTTTACTTTTCTTCTTTTCCTTTCTACTTTATGTATATCATAATTTTTATTTAAAACTCCGAATTTTTGTATTGTAGCATCAAATGGTAGATTGTTTTTATAGTATACTAGCTTTCCGCCCGCGGCTTGGCCCGCGTGGAATTCAGTTATATCGTGTGACATGGTTAGTCTTACATGATTTTATGTCATCTTTCATGATTTTATGTTTGACAATAAAGAACTTCCATACAAACTTTCATCCTCTATTTCAACCCCTTCTACCATTTTTTTTTCGCAATGAAAAGTATTCTATGTCCTTTCCTAAATTTAGTTCTATCTCCACACCAAATTTCATCAAAATCGGTTCAGTGATTTTGGCGTGAAAGCGTAACAGACAGACAGACAGACAGAGTTACTTTCGCATTTATAATATTAGTAGGGATTATAGTCACTATGTATGTTAATTTTTAGCAATAGGGCCAAAAGCGTACAGGATTTTGCACTATAACATTTGACGTACTTGTAACTTTTATGACCCGTAGAAGTAAACATGTAGGAACGTAGAACTGGTTTTGAATAGATGAACATAATAAACAAAAAAATATTCGTGTACGGAGATTTTCTTTAATATTTTAGACTACTATAGCATACTCGCATCATACAATAGGACAAAAAAGAAAAATAAAAAAAAAAAAGAAAAAATATTACATAGCTAGCTATCATAAATAAACCATAACAATTATAGTTTTCTATATAATTAATCTTTCAAAATCTTTAACTAGAATTGGAATTAAAATTAGCTAGAATCGTCCAATTGATCTTAAGTTATGTTATTACATGGCATATAGAAGGGAAATAAAAATTAGGTTTTATTTTATAAAACTAGTTATAAGATAAATTGTTTGTGATGTTATGAACAGTAAAGACCAAAAATTGTAAGTATAAGTATCCGTAATAATTAATTCCTTTTATAAATATTAGATAAACATTATTGTTCTGAAAGTCAGAAAATTGTAAGACACGAGTTAGTGTTGATGTTTGAGATACAATTAAGAAATTGTTTTCAATAATCTTTAAGGAAATATTTACTTTATTTTCGTGCAAATATTATTAGGGAAGATTCAATATTCCTTTATATTTTAATATTATTGTAAATAGAACATGATACAAATTGCTTTGATGTTAAACGCATCATATTATGTTTTTCTTATATATTTTAATAAAAGTAAACGAAAAATAATACTTATAATATTAAAGAATAAAATTGTTTGGGGATTCTAACAGGATTAAACAGAGTAATGATATTTTTTTTTTTTTTTAATAGTTCTAGTTGTGTATAAAACAATATTTATGGTATTTTCTGTCATACTTTGAACTTCTGAAATTATTTAAATCTTTAAAATTAAGTTCATGTTTTTTTCATTGTATTCCTTTCTAAGCAAACTATTTTTAGCCTTACCTTTACCTAGATATGGTGGATTCGTATACAAAGTAAAGTAAACAATAAATTAAATATTTATTGAAAGAGGTTCTGTATACTTACAAAGTTATCCTTACAAACAGGACACACATAAATAATGTACTCTATGAAATACATTACTCTTTTGCTAATAGATAATTAAATACTTTATAGATAAAAATTAACAATTAATAAAAGATATTTGACCATCTTTTTTCCTTTTAGAGATTAAAAAAAAATATACTGAAATAAAAGGAAATTACAATTGTTCTAAACCTGTGAAATCCTCAACTGTAAGAAATGTTATTATATTGTATTCCAATGAGATATTGAAACCTTACAATTATTTGAAATCTTGTCAACAAATAGTAGAATCTTATTATATCCAGTTATCTCTCTTAATACAAAATCAATATGATGACTAAATTAACACTGCTTAACTTGCCTTAACTAAGTCTTAAGTCTTCTTAATGCGTCTTTAATCCAACCTTTAGAAGCAATTAGACACGTCGTTGCAAATGGACAGTTCATGTTGAAGGTCAATGCTTTAACTGTCACCTACTAATGTTACTTCACTCTATAATATAAGATTAGTTTTTACATTTTTAACTCAACTCAACTTTATATATATTTAATAAAATATCTTCATTATTTTTTTATTATGGGTTGAGTAGTTCTAAAATATTTTTCATTATTGTTCTAACCTTGGCTTCTGGTATTGTATCGTTAATATTTTAACTACCGTTTATAAATAATTCTGTTGATCTTGAGGTTCATTCCGGATATTTATGAAATTGCTTATAAACATGTTTCGCCATAGTATAATCCTATATTTTAATGAGAACTATATCCAATACGTAATAAAACTATTATTTACGGATTTAGGTAGCATAGCAATTTGTTTTTATATTTTAAATTTAAATAAACAATGACCGAGAGAGCCTTAAAGCGATGTAAGGAAAAGTTAGTAGCTTGAGAGATAAGAGGAATACTTAATGAGTAGTGACATTAGTCAGAAATTTTGTCTATTTGTGGTGTTGACGAGTCATCACTTTTGAGGAAATATAAAAAAGTATTTTTTTTTTTGTTCTTTAGTTTTTATCGTTTGCATTTATTAATTTCATAACAACTGATAGTCCGGTCAAATTAGACATTCGGTGCTACATAAATTCGCAACAAGCTGAATTTCGGTACAATTGTTCAAAACACGATTATAAACAATAGCTGAAAGTTCCCCATCATTCCCGTGTGTGGAAATTTTTTTATTCAAGGTCAAATGTCAAAAAAATGAGTTTTTCGCGATTTTCAGCAAAACGGTAAGTTTTATCAGAAAAATAGTTCAGGCTAAAATTGTAGATCATTAAATTATCTATAAAAAATATATATCAATACTTTTTTTCTCACGAGACACCGTTTCGGAGATATCGCAGTGTAAAAAGTTGTAACAGTTGCAATTGTCATAAAATGCAGACGTTTCCACGCCACCTATGAGGTAGTGTTCTTAGCGCGTTTTTTTAACGTTTTTTTAACGTGGTTTCCCCAGTAGGCCTACTCCACAAGTCAGTAATTATCCAGTTTAATTGAAACTATCGTAAATAATTGATATTAGCCAGAAAAAAAGCGATGTTGATAAAAACAAAAGTACAGACATTTATTAGTCCGAGTCGTAATTTTCGAATTCTTCTCGATTTTCTCCTTGTTCTTCTTCTAGATTTTCACCTTGTTCATTTTCTTCTGGTTCATCCTCGTCTTGGATGCAAGTAAATTCAGCCAATAATGATGTATCGCAAGTCGGCTTGTTGACGTCGAATGTATCATCAATTGTTGGTGATTCAACATTAGAGCACGACTTGCCTTGGCAACTTGTACACGCCATAGAACAGAATAGACCCACTTTTTTGCAACCACATTTAGCGCTGCATCCCTTTTTGCAGTTGCAAAAAATTGCGTTTAGCAATTTTTCCGGCGCAGGTGGAAGCAAAGTTGGAACTGGTTTCAATTCATTATTTACAAACTTCCAACCCCAGTCTGTTGGGTCTTTCTGACAACCAAGCCACACTTGAACTTGGTAATATACCCGAAGAAGATGTTGATGAGCAGCAGCCGACGTTGGAGGAAGACAAGCTAACTGTACCTATTTTTTGCTTTTGGTGTTTTTGACGAAACATGCATACCGATGTTTATCTAAGCACGTAGTTTTATTAGGAGCCCCGTACATCGAAAAAAGAAAGCGAATGCCACTTGTGATGATCTCATGTTGAGTTGAATTACAGTTTTGAAAAATTTCAGCACATTCAACTAAACTAAACTCTAGGGATGAATATACGTGACGTACTCATGCATGTTATGACAATTGCAACTGTTACAACTTTTTACACTGCGATATCTCCGAAACGGTGTCTCGTGAGAAAAAAAGTATTGATATATTTTTTATAGATAATTTAATGATCTACAATTTTAGTCTGAGGTATTTTTCTGATAAAACTTACCGTTTTTCTGAAAATCGCGAAAAACTCATTTTTTTGACATTTGACCTTGAATAAATTTTTTTCCACACACGGGAATGATGAGGAACTTTCAGCTATTGTTTATAATCGTGTTTTGAACAATTGTACCAAAATTCAGCTTGTTGCGAATTTATGTAATTTCACCCAAATTTTTTGATCTAATTTGACCGGACTATGAGTAATTATTAATATACATATACTTTTCAATATACAATATATTTTAATAACAGAATAATTAGACATGAAATTTGAATTGGTTTTTATAAACCGTCTTTTGCTTTCAAGTCTAAAAAGATATTTAATATATTACTCGAGCAAAACCAGAGACATCTTTCCGAAGATTCGAGGAATCCTTGTAACGATCAGAAATATATTAATAAACTGATATTAATTTAATATTTATTTATTTATTTAATATTTATGTAAACACAGAATACATATCAGATAAACTTATTCAAACAAACAATCGTACAAAGGCACTGCTTATTTCAAAATAAAATTTCTTCCAGCAGACCTGTGAAAGGAGAGTACAACAATGAATAACACTAAGTGTGCGCACCATATGACAATAATGAAAAAAAAATAACACTAATAAAAAAAAATAATAATAAAAAACACAAAAATAAGTTTTAAAGTGAGCAAAAGCAATTACAAATAATTACGAAAATTCTATCTTAAAAAAAAAAATAATAATATAATAATAATAATAATTAATAAATAATAACAAAAATATAAGCATACAAACTTTAAATATTAATCTACATGGACAGATAATGTACAATCACTCGTTTTTGAAGATAAATACAGTTTTAGATGATCTTATAGCGTATGGAATTGTGTTCCACAACCTCACTGCTTGAACCGTGAAAGAATGAGAGTAAATTTTACTTTTACTAATGGGGAATTTAAGATTTGTACGAAGGTGCGGAATACAAGGAGATTCAGAATCATGAACAAAAGAGAAGCGTTGGCGCAAATAATCTGAGAAGGTTGGGTTGTAAAGAATATTGTAAAGAAGACATAAAATGCGAGTTTTTCTGCGAAAGCGAATTGGTAGCCATTTGAGCTGTTTTCGAAAATTAGGAACATGGTCAAACTTTTTTAATCCAAAAATAAAACGGATTCAGAAATTTTGTAAACGTTCAAGTTTATTGAGAAGTTCCTCCGTGGCATCCAAGTAACAGGTATCTGCGTAGTCGATAATGGGTTGAATGAGAGTTTGAGTAAGAGATATCTTAGTTTTTAAAGGCAAAAAGTTTGAAGACACTTCAGCGAATGAAATGCATAATGCACTTTGCGGCTTACCTCATTAACTTGGGAATCCCAAGACAATGAAGAGTTCATAATGATTCCTAAGTTTTTGACAAAATTAGAGTATTTAATCAGAGTATCATTAATAAATAAAGGAGCAAGAAAAGGTAACGAGTTCAATTGATGTCGCGTACATAAAACTAACGCCTGAGTTTTAACCAGATTAAGTACTAGTCCATAAGATCTAGACCAACAATTAATCTGTTCAAGATCTAAATTAATGACAGCTGTAGCCTGGTCAGCATCAGCTATAGCAAAATGCTGGTACAGTTGCAAGTCGTCAGCATAAAGGTGGAAACAAGAAGAAATTACTTTAGTGACAGAGTTGATAAAAATTGAAAAAAACTAGCGGGGAAAAGACCCCACCTTGAGGCACACCAGTTGTGAGATGAGCCCAGTTAGAAAAGAATGAGTCCAGGCAAACACACTGTGAGCGACCTCGTAGGTAAGAACCAAACCAAGTAATTGTGGAAGAAGAAAAATTCATGGATTTCAATATAGCAAGGAGAATATCATAGTCAACAGAATTGAAAGCTCTGCTGAAATCCAGTAGTACTAAAATAGTAACATACTTTTTTATGTATATTTTTACAGGTTTTTCTTAGCCTAGACTCTAAATGATAGTACATTACGTTTAGTTCTGTTTCCTAGAAGAAAATTATGTTTCAAATACTATTTATTCCATAACTCTTTTATGTTCTTACCTGAAGCTTTCAAAGATCCATTTAATATTAAGCATTTAAAGTGCTTATTTTATCTGCTTTTTAAACACGTGAAAAGTGGTTTTAATTACATTTTTAAAGCTTCGCATATAACTATAAAAAAGTTTTGCTACTAAACACTCCTGGCCCATAAAACTGTATTTGATAATATACCTCGTACACTTAAATATTTAATAATTTTCTCGTTGAAAAATATATGTATAATTAAAAAATAATAAGAAATAGTTTTCCTATTTCATCGAATTCGTTTTATTCATAATGTCATCAATTTTTAAAAATAAGTTTTTTGGCGAAATATCAAAAAAAAACATAAAAAATAAATGTTTTTGACATAAAAGTTTAAGAGAAAATTTGCAAAAACATAAAAGCGAACAGGATACATGAAGCATTTTTATGTCGTAAAATTTAATAATTCTCTACAATGTATAAAACCAATATCTACTATTTCTATTACTCGTTTTACTTATACTACTACAAGTAATGTTTTCTAAGGTTTTCACGAGTACTACACATTGAAATAAAACTATTTTTACGGATTTAA